>CANSNZ010000927.1:2595000-3890000 GCA_947646795.1 Beta lomatogona | reverse complement strand
ATTCCCTCCGTCCCATAATATAGTGCTTCTTTTTTTCCATGAGACTTAAGGAGAATAGAGAAAGTAGTAGGATTCTCCAAAAAAATATTTAATGAAGTACTTTTTTGGTACTTTTGTCTTGAAACTACTTATTTAGTTTCTTTTTCCTTAAAAAGAAAGTAAAAAAACAATAAATATTCCTTGGATGGTGTAAAGCAATAAATAGAGGCACATGTTTTGAGAGAAAAGTAGGAATATTTTGGAAAGTTTGTGTCAAAAGTGAGGATATTTTAGTCCAAACAAATTGATATAAAATAAAATATGCACAACATTTTGGGACACCCAAAAAGGAATGTAAGGACTATATTATGGGACGAAGGGGGTAATTAAAACTCAGGAAATTCTACATGGTAGCCCCCAACTTTTAGTTTTTTTACATGGTAGCACCTCTTAAATTTTTTTTATAGTTGGTAGCCCCGAACTGTTAGGTTTTCTACATGGTAGCACTTGTTAAGTCAATTTTTGTTAAGTTATCGTTAATTTTGACATTTATTAGTTTGGCATGCAAATCGAGACTTTTTTGACACCCAAAACGAGTATTCTGATCATTTTTTGACAATTTCGACTTTTATCGAGCCTTAAAGGCATAATTGCCCCCCCTAAGCTCTAGAATGAATAGTTTTTCTAGCCGTAAAATCGATAAGTTTTCTGAAACGCAAATCGAGACGGCTTTCAACACGGGAATCGAGGTTTGGTCGTTTTTTGTCAATTCCAACCTCAATTTGAGCCCTAATAAAGGGAAAAAATTGCCCTCCTAAACCCTAGACTGAGTAGTTTTTCTAGCCACACAAACAGTTTTGTTTTCTAAATCCCAAGTCGAGACGCTTTTCGACACGTAAATATAGGTATTTCGGTTGTTTTGCGACAATTTCGACCTCCAGTTGAGCCCTTAAGGGCCAAATTGACCCCCTAAACATAGGCTAAGGAGAATTTGCATGTTCGGAAATTAACAAAAAAAAAACAACCAAAATTACCTCGATTTACGTACGTGGATGGAAACATCTCAGTTTGAATGCCTAGAAAAACTACTCAGTCTATGTTTAGGGGAGCAATATGGTCCTTATGGACCCAATTTGAGGTCGAAATTGTCAAAAAATGATCAGAAATACTCGTTTTTGGTGTCGAAAAAGTCTCGATTTGCATGGCAGACTAATAAATGTCAAAATTAACGACAATTTAACAGAATCACTAAAGAAGTGCTAACATGTAGAAAACTTAAAAGTTCAGGTTTACCAAGTATAAAAAAATTTAAGAAGTGCTACCATGTAAAAAACCTAAAAGTTGGGGGCTACCATGTAGAATTTTCCTAAAAAGTCACACACACTCTCTCTCTCTCTCGCTGCCCCCCTCTTCATCTATGAGGGGTTGCCATTGATGTTCTCATCCATGGTGATCCCCAATTCTTTTTTTTTTTTTTTTTCAGTTTCTAGTTTATTTTCTTATTTTGTTGAATAAACTAGTCTCTCTTTATGAGAGTTTATCGGGCCCTGCTTTGAGAATTTTGGTCTTGTCTGTTGTGGGGATCTCCTTCTCCCCTATGGGAGTTGTGAGTCTTGTTTGTCTATTTGTAGGTATGGAAAATTATTCTCATTGGTTGAAGTTCAAGAATATCAACATGAAGGTATTGGGAACTCGGATGCGATTAACATTATTATATCAAGAATGATCTTTTCCAAACTATGTCAAAATGATAGACGATTCCGTTAACAGCTGCAAGATTCGGCAAATACAAGGGGCATGCGCTACTTTGGTCGATCTGGTTCATTGTAGTTTCATTGAAGACAAGTTTGATTTATTATTGCTTGATTGTATTTTGTTATTCTTTAATACCTATTGTAGATGTCGTTTGGCTCTCATTTAATGAAATTTCTCTTTCAAAAAAAAATTATGTCTCCCCCCCTCCCGCATTAAGTAAAGTAAAGAAATCAAGTAGACTCAATTTTCTTACGTATTCTCTTCAGATTGCCTTAACTACATCTACTCGGTGGGTAGATTATCCGCTCCTAATAGACTATTACAATATAATTGCTGATGATGTATTCCACCACAAATTAAATTTTATTAAAAATGGGTAAACTACCATTGAATAATAAACTAAGCTTTATGCTTGCTATACGGAGAGAATAATCTATACTAATATGTTAAAGGAAAAATTGACAATAGAGGTCTGAACTTTGGGCGATAATTTTTTTAAGGTTTGAACTATTGATTAACCTGTGTAGGTCCCAACTTTAGGGGGTCTTAACTTTTAGCGGGCCTCGTTGACTTAAAAATGACGATTTTTTTAAAATCTCACCTAGTTCCTACTTCCCTCCCTCAATTAATCCTTCTGGTGTGACTCAAGTTTTACAAGTTATGACCTATTAAGCCAGTTTCAAGTCACTAAGGCCCGCTACAAGTTAAGACCCCCTTAAGTTGGGATCTACACAGGTTAATCAATAGTTCAGACCTTTTAAAAATTATCACTCAAAGTTGAGACCTCTATTGTCAATTTTTCCTATATTAAAAGGCATGCCTAAACAAGAAACGGTGCCACGTGGCGCTCTCGCTAAGGGAGTTTTACTCCATGTAAAACACAACAATAAAAAAACTAGAAATTGCATAGTATAGGGTTTGATCCTAGGACCTCAAGAACATATACTAAAGTCTTAACCACTAGACCAAATAACATTTAGTGTTATCATGTTAGATTATAATATTAATAAATGAAAATTTTTCTTACCCGGGGTGTAGCCCGGGCGTAATAACTAGTTGACTAATTGAATAAGTGGAGTAGGCTGGCTAGTAACTTACGTGTCAGTGACTTTTCTTTTATCTTGATCCATGTTGGATAGTTCACCTGTAGGTTTTACTTTAACATAAATGGCCTATATAAGGTTATACGGTTATGTGTGCTATCTTAATCTCTTTTAAGTACCTAATGATAAGAAATTGGTATATTTAAGGAATAAAGGCGATGAAACAATTAGAGTTGTTATTGTTTGCTGTTTTCTTTTTTACATCGGTCAGCAAAATTTGCATTAATTAAAACTCGACTTACAAACCAAAAATATTACATGCAAATGATAAGCAAAACATAAAATTACACAGAACCGAGCTGTACTATAGCTCTTAACGGATCATGTCCTTCAAGTTGCGCATTGCTTTCTACCACATCGTTTCAAATGAAGTTTTACCTTAACATTCCTCAAATTTGGAACCAGTATGGGGTTGATTCAATTATGGAATCATGAATAGTCATTGGTTCAATCAGGACAATCAATACATTGAGATGGAATATATCTTAAGTTATTATTAGTAATGTAATGTTAATTTTTTTTACAATTTACAATAAAGGCGACATCCCTAAGAAATTTAAATCACCATCTTTGTATCTTACCAGTGCAAAGATTTGCATCGAGCATAGTTGTAATCCACTCGTGATTGCTTTAAAGGGATTTAGCAGGCTACTCATTTCAACAAGATACATCTTTCTTTTAGGGAGCTTATTTCCTTAGTTACCACGTTGGGAGTAGTCCAGGGATGGGTGACCTCATGAGAAGTTTCTCGGAGTGCACATGAGTGAGTACAAAATGTGCCGGAAGAAGTTGTGTTGGTTATTGAGGACAGTTGTTGGCCCTGGATACGCATTAGTAACGATAGACTCGACTCCGTATGGGTCGGGTGTTACAATAGTACGAAATTTGCTAGGGGAACTCTTCTTAGGCTAGTTTTGGTAGGGTAGTCTCTCTTGCTGAAAAAGACTTACAGTAGTATGATGGAGACTATTGAGATTCTATATAAGTATGATATTATCCTAAGCTATTTGGATAAAAATTTAAGTCTAAATGAGTCTAATAGTCAATCATGGTTCTAGGTGCATGATATAATGACAGCTTTAATATTATAATTTAGTCTAGCTTTGTGGCATGACGAATGATTGTTAACTTTTTTTTTTTTTTAACCTTTATGATTTTAATAATAAGGAATTTAGTAACTTATTAATGTTCAAAGATGTGTGCATTGAAGCTTGTACATTTTTTTAATGTGGAGAACATAAAATTTGGAGTAGCTCAAACAAGCAAACTCAAATTACTGAAAAACGTCATTAGATATTTAAATTTAGAAATTAAATTTGAGCAAACCAAAAAAAGTTGGCGACAATATATGTAGTGTACACATTTTAGTTGACTAAAATTACAAGCCAATTCATATATGATCAATATATTTAGAGGTACTCTAAATTTACGATTTAACATATTTTATACCCAATTAAAAATAGATCTGACCCGAGTTGAACATTGTAGAACTAAATTTTACCCCTATTCCAATGGAGTCTAAATTTTCTGTCCAACTTTTTTTTATCATTATATGTGCTACTCAATATTATTGGTTCACATATTTAAACAAAATGTAAATAAGGCAACAAATAAATGACATCAATCAATAGAATTGTCATTTGAATAGACCCCACCCAACCAAAAATTGACCCGAAAATCTAAGGCGTATGAAATGCACCCAAACCGAATGAACCCGATTCCAACCAAAATGATCAAACCCAAGCCCGATATCATAAAAATACCTACAAGAATAAAATGCATGAATAAAGCATGTTGGAAAATATATTTACTTTTATTAATACAAGAGACGACAAAAGCGCACAATAACACCACATGACACTAGATAAAAAGGAGAAAGTGTTGGCGTCTCATCGTACAGGCGCATTTTGGCATTTTCGCACAAAAAGACAAAAACTGACCCTGAACTTTGGTACCAGCTTATACCAAAGTTTATTAAAATTGGTACCAATACCAAAATAACTCTTAGTTTGGTACCTAAGTGTAAGTAAACTTTGGTATTAAATTTGAGCTTTGGTACCAGTTATAGTTACTTTGGTATCAACTTTGAGCTTTGGTACCACTAATACCAAAATTTTGGTACCTCCACATACCAAAATTCTTATTGTGGTATGAGTAATACCCATAATTTTGGCCTCTCGTGCTTTGATACCTCCAGATACTTAAATGATTTGGCCTCTCACGATGAGACGCCTATCCGGCCTCGATAAAAAGGGAGCGAGTGATTAGTTCTCAAACGTCAAAAATTTGACAAGAAATGAATAGCGAAATTCACACCGGCACTTCAAATTCCAAATTAGGGAAACGATAACACAAGCACTTCATGGTTTCATACTACTATATGTGGTATATAGTGGACTAGTGGTACTGAGTGTAGGAACATAAACTGGTCACAAAATTAATAAACACAATAACTTCAAGAGAGATATTAGGGAAAAACGGTAACTTAATGGTGTAGAGTGATAGTTAAGTTGAGTTTATTCCCCAAGGCCCAAGGCCCGGACCAGGCGGGCGGCGCGTGTGGTAACTATACATCACCACGTACCCACTAAAAGCCTCATTGCTACTCAACTCAAAGGTTAGAGGAAGAGTAATAGTTATAAACCTTACTCTTGCCTTCTATTTTTTCATTGTTGTTTATATTCTTTTGAAGCAAAACTTAAGAGTTTTAACTCTAAACTCCAACACTGAGTGCTCACAATAGTCCGACCATGATCCACTTGCAACAAGGCAAGGGAGAGCCACACAAACACTTGTTATGAGCATAATCGTACTTATTATACAGCTTCATTATCCCTCTGGTCGGAATCCGACCGCACAACCGGTTATAACTCACGTTGAACCTATACAAATTTGGCAACGTCGGCAACACAGATGGTAAGCTCCCATAAATCATATTATGGCTCAAATCAAGCTGATACAAGCTCCTTGGCAGCACGACTTTTGACAAGTTGAATGAAAATTTGTTCCTCGAAAGGTCCACTGTTTGCAAATCTTTGTTTTTCCCAAACAACATTGAAGCATCACCTATAAACGAATTCCTAGAAAGGTCTAGAAGCGCGAAGTTAGGAGCTCCTAAAGATTTCGGCAGGGGTCCTGAAAGTTTGTTCTTAGCTAACTTTACGTAGAAATCGGGCTTATGCTTAAATTTTCCGAAGCTCTCAGGGATGTGTCCAGTGAGTTGGTTGCGCTCCAAAGAGAGCGCACCGAGTTCATTAAGTGAGGATAGCGAGGCAGGGATAGGACCAGTGAGTTTGTTAACGGAGAGGTTTAAGAAGGTTAATTTACTAAGACGGCCAACAAAGCCGGGGATTGGACCCGTGAGGTTATTATGGCTAAGCCATAAGTATTCAAGATTTTTAAGCTTGGATATGGAGTGGGGGATTGGGCCGGTGACCTTAGGGAGTTTGGTAAAGATGAGGTTCTCTAGGTAAGGGAGATCACCGACGGAGTCGGGGATGTGACCTGCAACCTCATTGTCTTTGAAGACGGCGAGGCTGACAATGCGGTATGTGGTTGCGGCGCATGTGATTAAGGACCATGTGCAGCAATCGGTATCATGTGTCCAAGTAGAGAACATGTTGGCATTGTTAAAGGCTTTTTTTATCTTGAGGAGGGCACGTTTGTCGTCCGGGTGGCATACGTCCGTGGAGAGGGTGGAGGAGAAGAGGAGGAGGAGGAGGGAAACGGAGAAAAGGAAGAGTTGGTTGTGATGATGACTCATCATATTTGTTTAAGAGAAGAGGGAGAGGTAATGTTTGCTTTTGGTACAATGAAGCAACAATTCTTTTTGGGGGTGGGGGTTTTTTATAGGCGGGAGTATTCTTATGGGAATTGCTTTAAAAGACTAATTAATCATTCGACTATTTGTGGTGTTGATGGAGGTGGTGAGAAAGGGCCCAAAGCACCACTTAAGAGTGAGCTTGAGTACACCCATTCAACTAAATTAAAAATTCAAAGCCAATCAATTTACGCATATGCTGTAAATGCGAAAGGTATGATTTTCAATAGGCCAATTATATGACTTTATGTATTGTTCGATGCATGAGCCTCCATTATCTAGAAAAAAATACTCCAAACTTGTGTAATGCACTAGTCTTAATGCAATGATATATAAAGAATAAGTAGTTTACTTTTACGATTGCAATTCTAATATACATTGATTTATAATTTCTATACTTATCATCAAAAGATTCATACAATACGGTTTATATTAGTTTGTATGTCATTTAGTCACTATATTTCTCTTTTATTGTTACTATACATTACCAAATAGTGATGCAGCAAAATGGTTAGTTGGGTTTATTTTGGATCGGGAAAATTCGGGTTTAGGCCAATTTCTATATCAGATCAACAACCCCTTTAACACGGCCCACAGTCTCTGATTTTGGGTTAACTCAACGGATTAAGAGCATGCTTATAGTTCTAACTTTAGGAATGAGTTATTGTATTTATTATTTTCAAATATATTGTAATAAATATCTATTGTATATCTGTGCGTATCACGATACATAAATTTGAGTGATACTAACTAAAACAACACCTAATCATCAAATCTTGAATTGTTGAATCAGACACCATCTCATAGTACAATGTCAAACATATGGACAACAACATAATACAACATCTACTTCTTTCTTTTGGCAAAGTTCAAGACCAAAATGCTTAGAGTTCAACATGAACTTAGAAAAACGGTAAGCTAAATCACATCAGCTAGCTGAATCACATTGGCTGCGAAAAGCTATAACTCCCAGCAGCAATATCAACAAAAGCACACAAAGAGACAGTATAGAGAGGTTGATCCATCCACCTCAATGTAACTTGTTCCACACTATAGCTTTCATTAGAGTACGTCTTCAGCAGCATATGGCTTTGAAATACCTCTCTCTCGTTCCTTTTCACACACCGAAATCCATTCTCGCCTTTTCCAGTTCCCAAACTTCTCATGCCTTTCAATCCTATCACTCCCTTCACAAGCAACTATGTTTCTAATTTCGCGGCCAAACACCTGCTCGATCTTCACCCTCGCAGGGATATCAAAAGGAAGGCTAGAATGCAAAATGTCAAATTTATTGAAGACATAGAAACTAACATTTAGAATAGCAAGTTTTTTGGGAAACCAAGCAATCTTACCAATGAAGCACTAAATTTGGTTTGTTGAGATTATATCGAAGTAGAATTACATAATTTAGATATCTTTTAACAACAAAGAGTGGGCCCTGAACATCCTTGCGGCTCTATAACTGAAAGAAATTTATAGAAAGGAATTAGAAAAAAAAAAAAGAGAAAAATCTGCAGTACAAAGGAGATGAAGAATATGAAGAAAGATCATGTAGGAATTGGTATTATGAAGTCGGTAGAAGAAATTAAAGCCACATCTAACCCATTAGAGCACCACCAGTGGTAAGCCAAAAACTTTTCTGAATATATCCCAGATTCTCAGTATTACAAAAGAAATCAGTGCCTTGTAACTTGTAATAAGTAAAACATGCGCTGCTTATATAATTCGTCAAGATAAAATTAACCTTCCCTTAACCTCACTTTATTGAATGAAAGATAAATACTCTGCTTGTAATTCTAAAGATAGAGGCTAGATCTTATAGTTTTCTTAAAAATATAGTGAAGATAAGAAGTAAAGTGAAACAGAAACAGCGACTGATTAAGATGAAAATAACACAAGAGATGAAACAAAATCCAAAGAACTCATATACCTCAAAGCAGGAGACAGGATATATCTACATTTTAGTAAGGCTGCTAAATCAAACCCACACTTGTCATAGCTTAGAGGTTCCTGGGTATCCATGAAGCAATTTCTAAAAGTGTGCAGGGGTGCTTTACCTGTTGTTTACATGAACGACAGTGACATTAAATCAAGAAAATTCGCAATGATCAAATAGGAAGCCAATGTCAATGTGATTAAAAAATATAATATATGCAAGTGCGCTAGTTGGTTTAAGGAAATAATAGGGAAGCAAATAGCAAATTAAAAGCAGTAGTAACGTAGGATAAAGGACATATTCATGGTCAAAAAAGCTTGAAGCTACTTGACTTAGAAGAATAACCATCAGGCACACATAAGTGAAAGCATCAAAATTAATGAGAAGATCCAAACAAAAAGAAAATACCCATACAAAAATGGCTCTCAATTTATTAACATAGATCACAAATATATAACCAAACTTTATTATATCATACAAATCACATATTAGTATATCATCTCTCTATCATCATATGGACAACGAAATTAGCTACTTATCACAAAATATGGAAGTTCAAGAGCAATAATTATGAAAAAAATCAATGGACAGGAAGTAAGCTGAGTACTCCTAAAATAATCTTTGTAAATTACATCATCATTTAATCTCTCTACAAAAGGAAGTAACAAATTTGTTAGGACAACTAAAAGTTTAGCCAACTTCAAAAGTTCATACCTTTATTGAGTATTGACAGCTAATTACTTACTATTGAATAGTTTAAAGGCAGCAAGTGAATGATATGGCATATCATCAAGCTAAATTCTCTCCTTTAACATAGAAGGCTGAGATATATCTATAGTATCAGCCAGATTATTCTCCTCCCTCCCAACAAAAGATGAAACACAAAAATGAAAGTTTAATGACCCAGACTATATCTCATTAATAACTAAACCAGCAGGAGATAAAGGAACTGAATATGTTTCTTTATTGATCAAACCGAAGCCAACAAACTCAGCAACCATACTCCGATATCATCATCTGTGTTGATACCCACGAATAAAGCACTCATCTCATAGTACTCCGCATCAAAATAACCCTGATGCTTCACCATAACTTAACCTTCCTTGAACAACAAAGAAAATTGAGAGCAACTCACCCAGGGCCTCCGTAATTCATCTTTATAGACGGAGCAACTAAAAATCATAAAATGAAGCTGAATGCATTATGAGCTACCGACGACATATCTATCTTCCTCACCCATCCCATATATGATATATCCAACTGCTTCAATCATTCAAACAGTCCAAGCAACTGTTAAGCTCTCTTTGGATACCTTACAACTTAATCTGCTCCACTCTATGCCGCAACGAAACAACCTTATCAATTCAAACTTCCTCACTCATCCCACCAAGCCTTCAATTTTTTGCAATTGTTGATCAATAACACTTTGATTCACTAATCACAATTCCACAAAGTAACACATTTTACAAACCACATATCTAAAAATTCATACAATTCACCAATCCATAAATTCACATTTTTATAATTCTACAATTTCACAGTTTATGAAACCATAAAGCTTACAACTCAACAATTAAAAAACATATGCAATTGCACAACAATTTATCCTCCTAAAAAAAATTCATTTTTGATGGATTAATTTCAGTTCTAATAAATTAAACCAATCATACAAAACACATTTCACAACAATTCACCAACTTCAATTCACAAATAACAACAATATATCCTCCTAAAATCATTTCGGACGGATTAATTACAATATTAATGAGCCAAACAATCATTAAAATCATAGATATGACTTTAATTAGATTCTTTTTTTTTTTTTTTGAAAAGCAGAAAATTTACGCTTACAAAAATCAGTTACTCGGCGTAGAGTCGGTGGCGTAATTTAGAGGGAGAAAATGTGGAAAGAATAATGAAATAATGACAGATGAAATGACGAAAACGTAACTAAAGCAAGTAGATCTGATTTGAAGAGAGAACAAAAAGGAGAAAATAGAAGAAGAATGAGAGACAGAAAGAGAAGGTAAAAGGAGAAAAAAAGGAGGAGAAAGGAGTTACCTTCTAACGTCTTTTGCAGAGCTGAATGATCCTCCTCCTTAACCACCACCGGCTGTCAGGCTTTTGGCGTCGAATTCTTCGACTTCGGCTGAAACAGGGTTTTGCCATTGATGATGGTGACTGCCAATTCCAAAAAAAAAAAAATGTTAATAGACCACAAGAAAGGTTGTTTATACTCCCTCCGTTTCATTTTAATTGTTACACTTTGATATTTTACGCTATTCATAAATTTCACTTTGACCATCATTTGTGATTTATACGCAGATGAAATTATAATCATGTGGGATCTTGTTAGGTTCATCATAACATGTATTTTATTAATATGTATTTTTTATAATTTTTACAAACACAAAACTAAAGATATATATCCTCAAAGTTTTGCATTGGCATGCGTGAAAGTGTAAGTGTGTAGATTAAAATGAAACGGAGGGAGTATTGTGCATTGTTAATTGTTGAATTATGCCTAATATCAATGATTAGTTGCATGTAATTGATTACTAAAAAGATATAAAAATGGGTTGATTGTTTAATTTATTTGATGATTTAGGGTTTTAGTTATAGGCTTTTTAAGATAAAACCCTAAATTCATAATTGTTGTGTGACTAAATTAAATAAGATTTTGTTGTTTGTTGTGTTAGTAATTTCATAGGTTGAGATGAAAAACCTTTTTGATGTTGTGTGCTTGAATTTTTGGCATGGAGGTGTATTCAAGACCGAGGCTAATGGTCATTTAGTTTATGAGGTGGTGGTTGGGGGGGGGGTTAGACCCAGATGAAATCTGTTATTGGGATCTTATACTGCTGGCAAGGGGAGTTTCAGTTGGTAAGAAGGTCGAAGGTGTATTTTTCTTGATTTCAGGACATAATATGGAGAATGGGTTGAGGAAGGTTGTTAATGATAAGGATACATTGGAGTTGATTGCAATAGCTGAGAAATATAGGTGTGTGGAGTTGTATATATTACATGAGCATGAGTCACCAACCCTGCAACCCACTGACCCACCAATACAAGAAACACACTTTGACCCTTTGTTAAATGAAAATGATATATTAAATGGAAATGAATCCCCTGTCCAAAATGAGTCAAAGTCTAAAAAATCACCTCCCAAAGCTAAAAAATTACCATTGAAAAGGGCCCCAGCTGCATTAAATTTGCGCCCCCCCAGCAACATCATTTGAACATGAAGTGTCTTCCAGGTCATCAAAAAAACTTTCCTCCACCTCATCACTGAGTCAAGATCCTATACCACTTTCAACAGCAAACAAAGACCATGTGACCCCTAATGCTTTATCACACTCTTCACAGCCAACCACAAACCCAAATTTGCTCCTATTGAACCATTTCCACAACCTGGGCAAGATGACATAGATGTATACACTTGGGAAGATAGTAGACCTGACAGTCCTATCAAGTTTTCTGAGCTGGTTGGACAGTTTAGTGATACTAGAGACTGACTTTACCCAATGTAAGTGGAAAGTTGGTCTGAAATTTGCAAATAGAAAAGATTTTAGAGATGTTGTAGCAAAATATGTTGTGTTTCAAGGTAGAAATCTGATTTGTACAATTAGTAACCAAAATAGACATCAGAGGTTAGGAGTGAAGTGTGTAGAAGGTTGCCCCTTCTATGTCTATGCATCATGGGACAGTAGAAGGGCAACAATTGTGGTGAAGAGTGTTTCTGGTGATCATACTTGTCATCGAAACATGAAGAAGAATAGACAACTTAAAGCTAGTTGGGTTGCAAAACAGTTTCTCGATGTGTTTAAAACAAGACCACATTGGTCTGCAAAATAAATAGTGGATTGTATTAAAAAAGCATATAAGGTTTTGGTTAAAAGGGACTTCTCTTACAAAGTAAAGTATGCTGCTCATAAGCTTTTACATGGATCTATGTATGACCATTACAAGAAGGTGGGAGGTTATTTGGCAGCTGTCAAAGCTTGTAGTCCAGGAACAGATTTGGAGCTGGTCAGTGACACATCAAAGCACCTCCCTGTTTTCCAAAGGTTGTACACTTGTTTTGAAGGGTTGAAAAGAGGTTGGAAAGAGGGTTGTAGAAAAGTTCTGTGTGTTGATGCTTGTTTTTTAAAAACTTTCCTAGGTGGACAGCTTTTAGTTGCTGTTGGAAGGGACTCGAATGACCAAATATATCCAGTGGCTTGGGCCATTGTTGAGGGTGAAAACAACCTCTCCTGGGAGTGGTTCTTTTCGCATCTTCAGTCAAGCCTGGAATTAGGTGAAGGAGACAACATTGCTATCATCTCTGATGAGCAACAGGTAAAGGTTTAATTCTTTGTGCCTTTAAAAATATAGCCTTATAATTCTTGATTTGCTTACATAATGCATGATTTCAATGTGGTCACATGTTTAATTCCTGATTTTTAGTTGCTAGCTGCTTAAATAATGCCTAATTTCATTTATAAATGTTTAATCCCTGTTGCTGGCTGTTTGTTTGTTATTTTGTAGTCTATCTTGAATGCAGTGTCTACTGTCTTGCCAAGGGCAGAACATAAGCACTGTGCCCGACACATTTTTTTGCCCTATGGCACAAGTATTACAAAGGTGATGAGATGAAACCCTTATTCTGGAAAATTGCCAAGTCATACAACAGGGCAGATTACACAGATGCACTCCAAGAATTATCTGAATTGAACATTGAAGTTGCTGAGTCTTTCCAAGGGTACAATCCTAAGTTATTTTGTAGAGCTTTTCTGAAGACAACAATTAAGACTGATGTCATTACAAGTAATATGGCAGAAACCTTCAACGGATATATAATCAGTGCCAGGACTAAACATATCCTCTACATGTTAGAAGAGATCAGAACTGCCCTCATGCAAAGATTAGTGAAAAAAGGAAAGAAATGCAGAAGGATACTTCTGTTCTTTGTCCAAGGATTCAAGCAAAGCTGGACAAGGAAAAAGATAAGGCCTCACGCTGTGAAGTTATACCATCAACAAACAAACTTCTCAATGTCACTTACTACTATTGGATCAACTTGTTATTGATTTGCAAGCAAGAACATGCACCTGTAGAAAATGGGACATACTTAGAATCCCTTGTTGCCATGATGTTGCATGTATTTACTTCCAAAATAAGGAAGCTGAAGAGTTTGTTGACCATTGTTATAGAAGAGACACTTATATGAAGGCTTACTCAGGTTTGAAATCTCATTCTTTTATCAAAATTATTACAATTTATGATGTTGAGTATGATGATAAAGTAGTTGTTCTTGGATGTAGATTCAATACCTCCTGTAGAAGGAGAAAGGCACTGGCCGAGGCTTGATTGCCCCTTAGACCCACCTCTTATTAAAATTGGGCTAGGTCGACCTAGAAAAAATAGGATCAAGGATCCATTTGAGAACCCCAAAAAACATGGCACATTGACAAAGACTAGTGTAGAGATGACTTGCAGTGTCTGTCTTAGCAAAGGGCATAACAA
This sequence comes from Beta lomatogona, assembly GCA_947646795.1. Taxonomy (NCBI): domain Eukaryota; kingdom Viridiplantae; phylum Streptophyta; class Magnoliopsida; order Caryophyllales; family Amaranthaceae; genus Beta; species Beta lomatogona. The sequence continues at coordinate 3,875,902 of CANSNZ010000927.1, read as the reverse complement.
GCGAAGATGCCCTAATAAGGACACATCAGCTGCAAGAGAGCCACCAACCAAAAAGCCTAGGGGAAGGCCTAGAAAGGATGCCCAACCACCTCACTCATCCACCACTTCTTCTGTTGGTGTTGCACATTACTCAGCTACTGCTCAACCCAGCCAATTAGGAAGAGGTGGAAGAAATATAAGGGGGGGGGTAGAGGCTAAGAGGAGGAACCAGAGCTGCAAGCAGAGGAGGAAATGCAGGGAGAGGTAACAGTAGAGGGAGGGGAAGAAATCAGGTAGTCTTACTTCAACTTTCTTAAATTTTTTTAAAGTTTATGGTTTTCCTGTGGTTGTCTCATGCTTTTGTTATTGCATAGAAGTTGCCAAAGGATGTTGGTGTTATAATTGCACAAGATGGCTCAGTACTCAAATCTACTAGGGGCAGGGGGAGGACAAGATCAGCCACATATATATAGCAGCCTGGGTTTCAATGCCAATCAAGCCAAGCATCAACAGTTTTGGAGCCAACTCAGTAGTTTAAGTATTAAGGATTACATAGTTATAATGTGCATCACTAAGTACTACATTTTGTGTATGCTACTAGATTCGGATGTTAACTTACCTTTTGGATGTTAAATTAGTTTTTGGAAGTTAACTTTGTACTTTACTACAAAATATTTGGTTGTTTTTGGAAGTTAACTATATTGCATAATATCAAACTTCAAACTTTCAAAAGCTTGTTTTTGGAATTGTATTGCTTTAACATAAACTGAATAACACAACTTCAGTGTTTGATTTAAACATCACAATTTGAATAGAAGAAAGTAAACATCATTTTTACCAAATATAATACACCACAGTACTAATTTTTACCAAATACGATACACCACACTACTAAATCAACGACAACAATACAATTTTACTTTAAATAAAACATCAAATGCCAAAGAAAACCCATGAAAATAGCAGTTCCATTGAGAAATTCCTCTCATTCCTAGAAGTCATCATAAACTCAATCCTCAATTGACAAAGCTCCGACTTCAATTCTTGCAAATCTTCTTCCAATTTGTCCTTTTTTCCTTGCAATTTCTTCACCTTCTCCTCTAACACATTTCAATTAACCTCCATTTATGCTATAGTAGTATCCCTTTCAAAGATTTGAAATCGAATATCATCACCATCCTCAGAGTTATAGTTGACCCATTTTAAATAATTACAACTTGTACCCTGTGAATAAACATTTTGTTACATTCCATTAATTAAATAGTTGATTAATTGAAATTACAAAACCAAAAAAAAACTCTTACTGGTCATTTTGGACAAACAAAAAAACGTCTTCCCAACGTTAGGCCCATTCTTAACAGTTCGCACCACCGCATCAACACCACATGTGCACTTTGTTCTTGACCCAACAATTCCTCTAGATGTTGACGATGAACCAGCAGACCCAACGGAATAATGGTGTCTTCCTGCCATTAGGGCTTTTGCAAGAGAGAAGAGAAGAATTGGGGAAGCAGGGGTTATAAGGTTTTTAAAAGGAAAAAAAAAATATTCAGCCAATGGTTAGTGACACGTCATACATGAAAACCAGCTACATTAGGTTTTTGACCTGTAAGGTCCAATAAAAGCGAATACATATAAAAGTTGGGATTATTAGATAATAACTGATAGTTGGGATTAATAAAAGCGAATGGGTATATATATATATATATATATATATATATATATATATATATATATATATATATATATATATATATATATATATATATATATATCCACGATATAAAAAAACCTACTTGCGTCCCTACGTTCTTGGGCTATCCAGCACATATAGAGAAGCCAACAAGGTAGTCGACTAAATAGCTAATGTAGGACATTTAGTTGATTCATGTTTTAGTAGAGATTCGTGTACAAATTCAACCTTAAATAATATCCTTGTAACCGATGCGTTAGGAGTTCCCCTTGTGCGGAGGGTATGATATGCTGAAAACAACTCTTAATCTAAAACTAAAAACAAGAGTAACTTTTACCACTTTTTGGGTAACTTTATATATTTCAAGGGTAACTTTTGCCAGTTTTAGGGTAAATTTATTATATTAAGGGTAACTTTATATATTTCAAGGGCAACTTTATATAGTATATTATAAAAGCAACTTTTACCACTTTTAAGATAACTTTATTATATTAAGGGTAACTTTACATATTTTAAGAGTAACTTTGATTTTTTAGGGTAACTTTGAGTATAAGAGTAACTTTGACTACTAGTATTAGAGTAACTTTAAGTCTTGATATTTTTCCCCACCTTCTTCTTCAACCTTCATCTTCTTCCTTTTTCTCTTTTCTCAACTCTCATAATCAAAGATCTGGATACCAAAAATTCAGCGATACAGAGAGAGAAAGAGAAATGGAGTTAATCGAATCAAGGCATCATATAATACCATGTTCGATTTAATCCCCAAAAATTAGGGCTTGGTCCTTCATGTACGATTGAATCGATTAATGCATTCAATTAAACCTTATATTTCAATTAAAGTGTTGAGTTTTCTGCAATTCGATTCAGGAATGAAGGAAATGATAAATATGGGTTTGGACTGCACCCATCACAAGGAGAGAGAGAGAGTATACTTCACAACACAAAGGAGGTTCCACCTTAAAAGCATATGGCAATAAGGAGAGTAGTCCCTTTGCATTATAAAGTAAACTCATCTATCTTCTTTTATCAATGTGGGATACTCACATATGTTATGCGCTATACATCATAGCTTCAACACTCTCCTCATATGTGAGGTCCCTTTTTCAATTGTCCTAGAGTAAATTAAAGGTACCATCTGTGGGCCTGGCTATGATATCATGTTAAATATGGGCCTGGGCCGCACCTATCAAAAGGAGAGAGAGTCCACTTCAGAACACAAAGGAGGTTCCACCTTAAAATCATATGGCAATAAGGGGAATAACACCTTTGCATCATAAAGTAAACTCATCTCTCTTCTTTTATAAATGTGGGACACTCACATGTGTTGTGGGCTATACATCATAGCTTCAACATGTAATTTGGACTTATTTGAAGAACAAAACAATGGTGGCGTCAAGGATTCTGATTAAAAATGGAGGAGATGAAGCGAGGTTCTGAGATGAAGTGAGGTTCAGAGATGAAGAGAGCGCGAAAGTCGATGATTCTCCTTCGAGTAAGGAACCTAGATGAGAAGCAAGGTTTCCATTGACGAGATAGGAGCTTGTTGTTGCTATATATATGGCGGTGTTCTTCGTTTTCGCCATTGGTTTGTTCAACCCACGAGTTTATCCATGAATTTCTTCAACCTACATGCTTTCTAGGGTTCGAATTCAAGCATTAGAAGACATGAATACATCGGAAATGGCAAATTTTCTCTTTGTATTATGGACACCCACCATGAACTTGCTTAAGTCCTAGAAATTAAATGGTGAGAGGAGAGAGAAAATGGAGATTCTCCATTGTTGCACGATGAATTCGTTACCTAAAGAGATATAATGGGAATTGCAAAAGTTGGGGTCGTGGTCTCGTGCAGAATCATAATGGTAGACAATAATTCCCAGCCGTTTGATCGAATCATCTAAATAAGTTATTCAATGGCCTAAATCTTCTGTTTTCAGTTTTCAACTTTATGGGTGTTTATATATATACACATATACATATATTTTACATGTATTTTTTGATTGATTTAATAGTAGAAGTAGAGGGCAAAAATGTTGAAATATTTAAGAACAAACAAAAGATAATGGAGCCAGCTTTTTCCCTAATAAAAGTTTTTAAACAAATGTGGGACAAAGAAGTATAATCATGTTCACCACAAAATAAAACCATACAAATATATATTGTCGAAGTTAAAAAATCATGCTAAAGCCGACAACAATATAATGGTTAAAGGTACTTTCGGAGGAAAGTTCTCATAATTTCGAATTAGTGCTATAAATGATTCGTTTTCGGACGAACGAATAGAAAAAGATCGGGTTAATTTTGACCCAAAAACTTCAGCTGTTCGCATTCCGTATACAATTGGGTACAGGTCATTTAAATCACAATTTGTTTACACCCATTTTCAGGTTCATTTTATGTCGAATTTGGGTCACAATCTAATTTATCTATCTATACAAATAATATTAAAAGGCGTTCCTATCAAAGGAACGGTGCCACGTAACACTCTTTTCAAGCTTCTAATACACATGTTTATGATCTCATTAAAAAATATTAACAATGTGTGTAGCTATCAGGAATCGAACATATAACCTTTGAAATGAAATGTGAGAGTTTAACCACCAATCCACTACAACTTTAATGTTCAACGTTTCAAAGGAAAATATAATAAAGTCTTATAATTATATGTAACTGTAAAGACATAGAAAAGCTTTTGAACTCTAACACTTGTATTAAGGTAAGAACATTCTCTTACCCTAATTCTATTGACATAGTTATTTTTATCCTCAATTCCTTGTAAGTTTTTTTTTTCTAAAACAACTAATCATGTCATAACGTCCATTTACCAATTTAGCACTAGAAAGAAAATTACGAAAAGCTAATGAAATCAATAATGAAACTTGTGAATAATAATATATTTGATAATTGTAACTATCTGGGGCATTGCCCGGGCCAAAAATACTAGTTATATATATATATATAAAAGAGGCTTTTTTAGGGAGTATGGATAGCGCTACATAGGATTGTCATCTCACAAATAAAATTAATGCTATAATTTTGGAATACTTAAAATGGTCAATTAGAGTTTTGGATAATTAAAAGATAGAATTTGGTTCTCAATAAACTACAAGGGATCATTATATTATATAAACCGGCCATATATAACTTCAATTATATAAGTACAAAATTATAATGTTTATACTATTGGATTCAGCTCGAAATGTACTTTAAAGTAAGACTCGCATTTATATACTTATCTTACTACTAAGTAGAGGTTTCAAAATTGGATTTATGGTTTGGCTGGTAGTTGATAACCTGAGTGGTAGAACAAAAAAAAAACAGGGAAACAATACATGGTCATTTTAGTATTCCAATGGATGAAAAATTAGAAATTGAGAGAATAGAAAGTATAGAAGCTATCAAATTGTAAGTTTTTTAGAGTTGAGGAACAAAGTTTTTGGTTCCTTCAAACCTTTGATTTGCACGGGAGTTTTTGGGTGAATTGGCGAAAGAGGGACACAAGAAGAGGACTGAGAGAAAAATTTAGCAAGAACAAAGTAAAACATGTGGAAATTGTGAGTTGAGTCCCAGCACCAAAATCATAATTGGTATATAAAAGAGGTTTTTTCTGGGAGCATTGGAAGCACCGTTTCGGATTGCCATGTCATATATTTAATATCAGTTTTTTCACCATATACCCCCGATAAATTGAAAAATTCACCGTATACCCTCAATGTTTCAAATATTCACCATATACCCCTGAGTTTTCGAAAACGTTCACCATATACCCTTTTGCTAACTACCGTTAACTCACCGTTAGCTTTATTTATGATTTTGCCACCATTAACCACTAACCTTAAAATCCTAATACCCTAAACCTAATCCTAACCCTAATTATAACCCTAATCCTAAACCCTAACTCATCCTCCCCTCCCCTACACCCAAACCCACCCAGCCCACCACCCTTCCCCTCCACCCCACCCCACCCCACCCCCCCCCCCCCCTCCACCCCACCACCGCAGCCCTCCCCCCCTCCATCGCCGCCGTCCGTCCCCACTGCCCGTCGATTTCCTCTCCCCCTTCCCCTTCCCCGTCGATCTCCCCCTCCCCCTCCTCTTCCCCATCGAACGGATGGCCGTAGATCTCCCCCTCCCCCCTCCTCCTTCCCCGCCGAACAGATGACCGTAGATTTCCCCTTCCCCTCCCCTTCCCCGTCGAACGGCTAGCCAGTAGATCTACCCCTCTCCCTCCCCCTTCCCCGTCGAATTCAGCCTAGTCGTAGATTCCCCCTCCCCCTCCACTCACCGCTTTCACCGGCATTCCTCGGTGGTTCTTTCGCGCCCTTCTCTCTTATCTTTGGGAATTCGACAGGCATGGTTCTTTCGCGTCCTTCTTCTCTCTTTGGGGAGGGGGGGGGGAGATCTACAGCCACCTATTCGACAGGGGAAGGGGAAGGGGGAGGGGAGATCGACGGGGAAGGGGAAGGGGGAGTCGACTGGGAAGGGGAAGGGGGGCGGGTAGCGGTGGTGGAGGGGGGGAGGAGAGGGTCAGGTGGTGGAGTGGAGGGGAAGGGGAGGGGAGGGGTTTGGGGTTGGGGTGGATTGGAGCGGAGGGGGAGGGGTGGTGGGCTGGGTGGGTGGGTTAGGGTTTGGGGGAGGTGAGGATGGGTTAGGGTTTGGGTAGGGTTAGTATTAGGATTAGAATTAGGGATTAGGGGTTAATGATGACAATATTGTAAATAACATTAACGGCAACCTAACGTCCGTTAGAAAAATGGTGTTTGGTGAACATTTTCGGAAATTTAGGGGTATATTGTGAATTTTAACATTGAGTGTATATGGTGAATTTCTTGATTTGTCAGGGGTATATGGAGAAATAACCATTTAATATTATAATTTCAGAACAATAAATCTTACTGCAGTTTCTTAACTACTTTTGTAGTATAATAATCCAAAAATTATGGAGATCACAAATAGATTGCATCCATTGAATAAGAAAAATAAAGTGAAAAGAAATTACATATAAATAATTTGGAAAATAAATTATATTAAGAAAGGACAAATTTATTGATAATGACTCATAAAGGTAATAGATTAGACCATTAGGAAGATATAATGTTCCAAAAAGTCACAATCTTTAGATTGATTACTTAATAATTATGAGATTTCTTTACATGTCAAGGAAAAAAAAAATATATTCTTACGCTTAATGGTTTGATAATATCCACTATAAAAGGAGAGTAGTAATATAAATTAAATACACCAACACTTAGTTAGTGCATAGTACATATATATATATATATATATATATATATATATATATATATATATATATATATATATATATAGGAATAGGATTACGTGAAAACCACTCCTTATGCTGAAAACTGAAAACTGTAACATAAAATGAGCAAAAAGTTTACGAAAATGAGCAAAACGATAAAATGAGCAAAAAGTTCTTAAAATGAGCAAAAATATAAAATGAGCAAAAAACATAAAATGAGCAAAAATTTGTAAATTGAGAAAAGTTTCTTAAAATGAGCAAAATCATAAAATGAGCAAAAAAACATAAAATGAACAAAAGTTTGTAAAATGAGCAAAAACTTTGTAAAATGAGCGAAAGTTTGCTAAAATGAACAAAAGTTTCTTAAAATGAGCAAAAACTTAAAATGAGCAAAAATCATAAAATGAGCAAAAATCTGCAAAATGAGCAAAAAGGTCGGTTTTCAGTTTTCAGTTTAAGGTTAGTTTTCAGTGGATCCTATATATATATACTAGGACAACCAATAAAATAATTATAATAATTTTAACACACTAAATATAACCGTGTATCACACAAACAACAAAACTAGTATAATCTATTTGATACTATTTTTTCACGGTGGTTATATAATATTTCAGACAATATGTAGGACTATATATATATATATATATATATATATATATATATATATATATATATATATATATATATATATATATATATATATATATATATATACTAGGACAACCAATAAAATAATTATAATAATTTTAACACACTAAATATAACCGTGTATCACACAAACAACAAAACTAGTATAATCTATTTGATACTATTTTTTCACGGTGGTTATATAATATTTCAGACAATATGTAGGACTATATATATATATATATATATATATATATATATATATATACACACTAGGACAACCAATAAAATAATTATAATAATTTTAACACACTAAATATAACCGTGTATCACACAAACAACAAAACTAGTATAATCTATTTGATACTCATTTTTTTCACGGTGGTTTTATATGATATTTCAGACAATATGTAGGACTCTGAAAACCAGGCCAAGGTGCGGCTTGGCTCGAGGGAGCGTAAAGAGGCCTCTCCCAAGAAGCCTCAAATGAAAAAAAGTACCTCATACTACCACTAGACCGAATCCAACAAGAATATAATGTTTTCTTAAATCGGAAGATTTTCTGCACATTCCAAATAGTATCTTATAAAGTGATAACAAATATAAAAAAAATTTTAAAAAACAAATATGAATTCATTTTTATTTGTTGATACAAAATGCTAAGCATTCCACTCACCTAATAGTTGATAAAATAATATAGCAATTAAAGTATCATTTCACTCACGTATATGTTGATAAAATAGCAACTAGCTTACACCATGCTGCATGGCGTAAGTTTATTTCTCCTTGTCCAAATTAAACTAAGCAAAAGCTATAATCAAACATTTTTTATAACACGAAACCAGAAATAAAGGAACAATACATACATTTACTTGCAAGGGGGTAAAGGAGCACCGCAAAGGCACTTGTTGTGGGCGAAAGCAGAAGAGTTAAACTGCTTCAAACTTGAGGGGATTTGACCACAAAGTTGGTTGTAGCTGAAATCAATGGTTTGCAAAACTGGAAGCTGCCCAATTTGCTTAGGAATGGATCCATATATCTCGTTGTGAGCAATGTCAATAATCCCTAGGTTTTGGGAAAGCTTAACATTGGTGAAATCAAACTTGAACTGATTTTGCCTTATAATGAAATCGTTAAGTCTAGTTCCGCCTAGGATAAACGATACATCTCCGGTGAACCGGTTCCCGGATACATCGAGTCCTAATAAATCTGCCTGAGCTAAAGATCTCGGGATCGTCCCCGATAACTTGTTGTTCATTAGTTTGAGATCCACATTGCGCTTGAATGAACCAAAGCTCTCCGGGATTGAGCCAGTTAGCTTGTTGCTGAGAATATATTGTGTGTAAAGGGTTAGTAACATTTATAAACAAAAACAACATTCCTAGCTAACAGTTTAAAATCACTCTTTTCTCACTTGCTTACTCCTCCAACGTCAAAAGTGTTAATTTTTTTTTAGTTTTTAATATAAATAAACTAGTTTTTATGCCTAGGCTACCCCCACGTAATTATATATTTCATTTATTAATATTTTACTTTATAACATCAAGTATCACTTGGTTTAGTGGTTAAAACTTTATTAGATATGCTTGTGGTCACGGGGTCGAATCTTATACTATCTTAGGAATAACTTTTAATATATTAACTAATTATTAGGCCCGGGCTATTTCCCGGTAAGAAAAATTTTCATTTATTACTATTATACTTTGATATAATAACAATAAATATCACTTAGTCTAGTGGTTAAGACTATTATACTTTGATATAATAACAATAAATATCACGTGGCATCGTTCCTTGTTTAGGAACACCTTTTAATATATTAGTATAGATAGATATAGATATGATCATATGACATAAATAAATAAATAAAAGATCAAAAAATATTATAATTGCGGATGATCATAATAAGTTAAAAAAAATTGTTGGCGGGGAGTATCTAATTGAAGTATTTATAGAAAACATTGACCAAATATATAGTATGTAATACTCTTCTTCATCTTAAAGAGATTCTTAATCTTAACTTTTTTCAAAAAATTAAGGATTATATATTCGACAATTGAGCATTAACCAATAATCAATTTCTATTAGGTATGGCAATACATGGGGGATTTCAAGAATAGAAAAGGGAAAAAAAGATAACTACTTGCTTTATTTAAATGAAAAAAGGGGAAAAATATTACCATACTAGAACTGAACAATAATTTTTTCGAAAAACAAAATGTAAAGACAATTCTTCTACACAATTAATTTAATTTTATAAGCCTTCACACGGATTGCATGCATATAAGGCTAGTACAATATATAAACTAAGATAAAAGTAACTAAAAGTATTTTAACTTCCTAAATTCCCTCCTAAAGAAGTTAGTTTTCCTTATAAAGTCCCTCATAAATGCATCAGATATCAATTTGATTTAGACATTTCTCTAGTTTTAATAACTGTTTTTGACTAAGAGTGAAGCAAGTATCAACGTATCATGCTCATTGTCAATGAAAAAAAAGAGAAATTAAATGTGACACTTTGACATTTTACACTATTCACAAATTTTACTTTGACCATTGTTTGTGATTTATACGTGAATAAAATATAGTCATGTGAGATCTTGTTAGATTCGTCTTAATATGTATTTTTTTAATATGTACTTTTTATAATTTTTACAAATACAAAATTAGAGATATATATCCTCAAAGTTTTGTATTGACATGCATAAAAAGTGAAAGTGTCACAATTAATTTGAAACAGATGAATTATTAAATTCTAGGCATAGGAAAAAGATTGAATTGTGCGTCGGTGGAGCAACGAATGCCAAATTTTCTAGCACCACCTAATATCACTTCTCATTTATGATTGGTATTTTCTCTCTCTTTTTATACGTGGTCTTATTTAATATTTAGTGGTCAAATATTTTATACACCCTTTTTCAACATCTCGTCATCAATTTTGGTCACATTTTGTTTTAACCTCGTTATCTAAGCTTCGTTTTAGGTCGGAATTCTTTAATAATGTACAATATATTTTATATTTCCTCCGTCTTAAACAAATGTTTAATGTCAATTCTCTTTTTCACATTTGCTAATACAAGTTTTATATTATTGACATCTTTAATTATATATTAGTAAAATTTATATACAAAAATTTAATTTGTAATATATATTTATTGAGACGAATCAAATAAGACTTCACATATCTATGTTTTTCCTAATAAAGAAATAAATTCGGAGATTCTCTTTACTTATAAATAGTGTCAACATAGCAAATGAAAACATAATTTTGGGCACAGGGAGTATTGGGTCGGTTTCTTAATTTTCTGAGGGCTCCACTTTCAGTTCAAATCGAATTTTAATATGTCCATGCAACTACCCACATGCATATCCTAAATGCATTATAAAAATAATTACTAGGTTGGCGTACATACCTTGAGAGATCCAGTCTAAAGAGATTTGATAGAAGGGACAAAGATGAAGGGATAGTTCCGGTGAAGCTGTTAGAGTAGAGCTCAACTGTCCCAACGCTCTTCATCTGACCTGAGAACTTAGGCATGGAGCCACTAAGTTTATTGTTTTGTGTAATCGCAAGAACTGCAAGATTGGGTAGCCCAGTGATTGTTTCCGGAATTGGTCCTATTAAGTTAGGGATCCTAGAGAACTGAAGGACCTTAAGATACGTCAAGTTGCCGATCGTCGGAGGGATTTGTCCGGTGATTTCATTCACGTTGTCGAAGAACAGGCGGGAAACCCGACCTAGCCGCATATCATCGTCGCAACTGACGAAGCGCCAAGAGTCGCAACAATCGGTGTTGGCGACCCATGATGAGAAAACTGAGGGGTTTCGGAATTCTTTTTTTACTTGTAGGAGGACTTGCTTGTCTTCGTCGTTGCATGGAAGAGAAAATTGGGAGAGTGTGGGAGAACAGAGGTATAGCAAACAAATAAGAAAGAAGAGAGATGTTTTTATAGTGATTTCCATTGTTAGGTATGTTGTGGGAGTAAATTAAAGGATGAAAATTTCTAGAGTAGATGATAATGGAAGTAAGAATGGATGATGAGCATATTGATATATATAGCCTTTCAATACATTGTTGTGGATGTTGACATATTAGTCCTTGATCTTTTTTAACTACAACCCAAAAAGTATCGAGAAATTTTCATTAAATTTTAGTCAACAATAATAGGTTTAATCATTAGTTCTTAGTTTTGAGACTCTTTACAGCTCACCACCTTAAGAAAATAATAATCAAGGGAAATAAATTTTAGGCAAAATTGGTCTCAACTCTCAACACCACAAACTATGGCACCGGTGCATGCACCTAGCGCCACCAACTTTGACTAGTAGTCAAAACACCACAAACTAGTGGCCTGGATGCAGCGAGTATGACGCTGAAGCTAACTTTTTTCGACACATGCTCACGTGACTTATACTTCTAATGAATGAAAATATAGGATAAATGAAAGAAAAAGGGGGAAATGAAAAAAAATTTAGCACGGATTCCCCGCCGCCGGCAAAAAAAGATAGCTCCGGCGTCATTTATGATACTCCCTGCATCCATGCCAATAGTTTGTGGTGTTTTAGCTAATATTTAAAGTTGGTGGTGTTCGGTGCACCCACGTCATAGTTTGCGGTGTCGAGACCAATTTTGCCTAAGTTTTATATCCGCTAAACATCAATAGGGTCTTAGTCATAGTATCAAAAATGACTTGGGGAAGCTAAATGTAGGTTGCAATAGTCTTCAACAGGAATTGATGATATAATAATGTATGTACCTTAGCTACATTTATGCCAAATAATTCAAATTGTCAAAGAAAACGGATGATCTCACTCAATCTAGATTGGGGAGAAATCAGAAATGTAATTATCTTATTTCAGTAATCTGATAATCGAGTGGTACGGCAATACTACTAACTGGATATGAGATGGTAGTGGAAATGAAGAGAAATTACTCCTAAAACGTACAAAGCAAATTTGTTTGCTTTTAGTTGACAACATTATTTGCTTTTACTCTTATTTAAATTATTTGTCCCACATTTTGTATGCCACTTATTTTGCCACTAATACAACTCTTAACAACATTAATAATGGCAAGCAGCCAAAGGAGGACCACTGAGGCACTTATTGTGCTCAAAGCTCTTCCGACCAAAACGCTTCAGCCCATTTGGAATGGAGCCACAAAGGTCATTATAACTCACTTCAAGGCTCGTTAAGCTCTTAGACAACGTGGGTAACGAGCCAGTTAGCTTGTTATGGAAGACATTGAACTCCGAGAGCGACGGCAATGCCGACACCGACGATGGAATCGCTCCGGTTAAGTTATTCGAGGAGAGATCGACTACTTTGAGGCTCTTTAACTTGAAGAGCTCTTCCGGAATAGGCCCGGTTAAGCTGTTCATCCCGAGATCGAGGTGATAGAGTTTTTTAAGCTTCGTAAGGGACTTGGGGATACTCCCCGTGACGTTAATGTTATCTGCTAAGGTGAAGAAGCTGAGGTAAGGCAGGTTACCGAAATCTGAAGGTATAGTACCCGAAAGACCCCAGGAGCGGCTGAAAGTGACGGTGTTGACGCGACCGTATTCGCTTCCGCTTTGCATTCCGCAACCTACAAAACTCCAGCCGAAACAACAGTCCGTGCTGTTGTCCCAGTCCGAAAGGCGGCCGTTAGGGCCGCCAAAATGATCTCGGACTTTTAGAAGGACGGCTTTGTCATTAGCGTTACATGGTGGAAAATCTGTGGCCTTTGTGAAGGTGATGTGAATAAGGAAGATGGACAAATAGAGTAGGGTATAGAGTTTTGGAGAAGTTGACATCATGGATGTTAATGAACTACTCCCCTCCGTTTCATTTTAATTTACTCACTTCACTTTGGGGAGAACCAAGAAATAAATACAAAAGTATGAGAAAGAAACTGAAAAGTGAGAGAGAGAAAGTAAAAAGTGGGTTAAAATATTAAAAAGTGGATGACATGAGTGGAAAAAGAGGAGAGAGTAGATGTGACATGTTACCTAAAATAGAAAAAGCAATAGTGTGTAGATTAAAAAGAAACAGACAAAAAAGGAAAGTGTGTAGATTAAAATGAAACGGAAGGAGTAGTACGGTGGAAAATGAGACTTGTATTGTGTGGAGATGTAAATTGTATTAAGAATGGAGGACCAATGAAGGGAACTCTTTAGAGATTCTCAAAATGCCAAATCTTATCTTTAAGACCTACCGTTATTATTGACTACGTTATTTTATTTAATGTAGTATGTGTAGTGTATTATTCTTAGTAGGTTATTTCTCTTTCCATTAGTATCAGAAAATACTTTCATATAATTTTTATTAATAAATAAATATAATTATTAATAGTCAGTTGTATATAGGGATAACTAGTTTGTTTGTGCTCTTGAGGAGAATCGCCTAGCCGATTGTTTAGCGAAGAAATGTTGAGCTCTCCAGTTAGGAAAAAAATGTTATTAGGAACTTAACCCTCCCCCCTATTTTCTGTAATGACAATATTAATTCAGATTTTAATGGGTTGTCAAGCTCTAACTTGGATGTTTAACAAATATTTATGCATGCCTTATTCACCAAAAAAAACTAGTTTGTTTGGCAGTTAATGGGTAACTGATACATGATTATATTAGTTTTTGACTACTTGATTGGGTTAGATATATAACTAACTAATTGTATGAGATGTTTTAGAAATGTTTGGTAAAAAGAAACTTATTAATACTACTTAAACTAGGAAAACGATATGTAAGGACATAAGTAGCATGGAACTAGGACGGCCATGAAGTGATATAGACTTCATGATCAATACACGAAGATGATGAGTAAAATATCAAGTAGTCAACATCTAATAATATAGAGCTTTAATGTCCTAAACTAACTTTACAAAAGACAAAAACACTTTGGCAAGTTGTCCACTTCCAAATCAATTGTTCAACTATGTAGTCTCATTTAATGGCGCGTCTTTTCTTTACATTTTTCTGGTCAAATTTCCGAGCCTTTACATATTGATAGACAGCAAAATTCTGGAGCTGTGGGCTGGATAATGCGGCCCACCACATGCCTCATGCCATATAGGGGGAGGTAGAGATGGCCACTGGTGCGGGCTAGGCGGGCCGGGCTAAGATTTCATCGCCAGGGACTGGACCGTGAAATTCACGGTTTGGGTGGGCTGGTCCGCGGATTGAAAAATCTTAGCCCAAACCGATCTGTTACCAATTTTCATGGTTCGGGGAGTGGTTCTGACGATTCTTGGGCTGGCGGACCGGCGGTCCGGCATGAGAAACTTTTTTCAAAATTATGAAATCATTGAAATTATTCATTTTTGTTACATAAAACCTTTAAAACTAATTAAAATACATATAATTATTAATATGAATGAATAATTTCATTATTTTTGCATTTGATTGAATTATAATATATGCAATTTGATTAAAATATACATAATTTGGTTGAACATTTACTTGGGCTGGGCTGGTCCGGTTCATGGGCTCGGGCTGGACCGATTTCGTGGACCGGGCTGGGGGGTTTTAGTATAGGGCTTTCGTGGGTTGGGCTCAAAAAATTCAGCCCACGATCCACCCACCAATTTCACAGTTCGAGGCAGTTGGAATGGGCTTTTTGCGGGCTCGACCCACACGGTCCATGAGGTGGGCTGGGCTGGATGGGCTGGATTGGCCGGCACTGTTGGCCATCTCTAGGGGGAGGGGTTGGAAATGGACAAGAAAAAATAATCATGTCGTGTAATAGTTCTGTCATGAATTCAAATAAGGGATTCCCGACCCATGTGTTAAGTCGGGTTGGACGAGCCAGGCGGCCAGCCCATCATACGTGCGTCGAGCTCGAGCTAAAATTTGACAATGGTGTGATCATTGGGACTCTCGTACTAGCGGACTCATGTCGTGTCGATCCCAGCTCGATCTACAAAATTTATCATACACTCGGGTTGTACCGTGAACATGGTGCACCCTAGGCTATTTTTTAACTCATTGCTCATTTGAAATCATCTAAATGATCAAAATGTATTAAAAATGAGAGTTCAAGATGAACACATGAGCAAAAATTAGTTTTTATATTACCATGTAGGGGTGTTCATGAGTTGTTAACGGTTTCGAAACGACATTTCGGTTCGGTAACCGGGAATTTCGGTTCGCCATTTTTGCGAAATGTAACTGTAACCGTTCAAACTGGTAACAGTCTAAGTGGTTAACAGATTTTTCGGTACGGTTTTACGTTAACCATTAACTGTTAACCAAGTTTTAATAATTTATTCTACTACATTTAGATATATAGTTTTCACTTTTTCTCGACCAAAAAAAATTTTATGAAGCAAATTGTACTAGTTGTTAGTAAGTAAAATATTATTACAAAGGTCTCCAACAAGATAACAATGCTTTTTACTAAACTACTTTCTAGTTTCTCCTTTTGCACTAGGTGACTTAGTTTTTTAGTTTGTTCTTTTTGGAATGCAGTAACAGCTATGTGATTAGTATTTTTGTAGTATTACTGGAATGCAGTAACAACATGACAACTAGGTGATTAGTATTTTGTTCTTTTTGGAATGCAGTAACAACACAACATTATTACTAGGTGATTACTAGTAGTAGATAGTATTAGTAGATAGTATGTCCGTAAGAGTAATATAGTAACAACCAAAATAAAATTTGACGTAATAACTAATAGCTAATCAATCTAATTTTCATTAAAAAAAAATAGAAGAATATATAAATTAAATAAATATATATTCGATTTTCGGTTAACCGTTTCATAAAAAAATCATAACTGTTATTTTTAACGATTCAGTTACCGAACCTTTTAACCTCTATTTTTTTGGTACAATTAGAGGCCATTTTGATCGGTTTTTCTTTACGATTTTTCAATTTCGGTTTTTTCAGAACACCCATAGTACCATGCACAGCTCCAAGCATAATGTAATAAGATTAACTTTTTGTGTTAAGAGTATAGGCCACATGTGAGTTAGGAATATATAGTTGTCCCACATTGAAAAATTAGATAAAGAATGAATGACTAACATATAGATTGGTGGGTTACTCCATCTATCACCAATTGGTTTTAGGATGGAACCCTGCCAACCTTGTATCTATCATTTAGTCGTACCTACTTGCTTGCTCTTTATTTTTCTCTCGCAAATTAACTGCAAATTTTAAAAATTTTAAATATCTAAGAATAAACCATTTTAATTTCTTTCCCTCAATTTTAATTTATTGATGTTATTTGATCTTTTTTTCTAATAATATGCTTCATCTATTATTTATTGCAATATTTTGGCTTTAATTCATGCTTCCTAACATATAATTTTGCCTATTAATACCTTGATAATGAAAAGTTGATATTTCTAAAATATACTTTGACAAGAATCCAACGCCGTATTACTTCCTCCGTTTTTATTTACTTGCTATATTTCCTTTATGGGAGTCAATGTTTATCAACTTTGACTGATTATTTTTACTTGTTTAATAGGTAAAATATAGTCATGTGTGGTCCTGTTAGATTCATGATGTGTAGTGTTATTACTCTAGGAACACTACAAGAGGGGGGGTGAATCGTATGTGTAGAAATGAACGTACTTTTTGTGGAATTATAAAACTAAACTAGAAAAACAAGCAAAAGAACACGAGAGATTTTACGAGGAAAAACTTCCTAGGCCCAACAGAAAGAAACAACCTCGACCACAAGAGATTTTAAACTCAACTCTTTCACTAATTAGGCCAAACACCTTTGTTACAACCTAACTAGTTATTAGGCCCGGGCTATTCCCCGGGTAAGGAAAATTTTCATTTATTAATATTGTACTTTAAAATGATAACACTAAATACCACTTGGTCTAGTGGTTAAGACTTTAGTATATAAACATGAGGTCACGGGATCAAAGCTTATACTATGCAATTTCTAATTTTTTTATTGTACATGGATTACATGAAGTAAAAAGCCCATAGGGAGAGCGCCACGTGGCACCGTTCCTTGTTTAGGAACGCCTTTTAATATATTTATATAGATTATACTCAGGGCCCACAACTTGAGTTCCTAAACTCAAGTTCCTTAACAACCTTTCCCTTAACAGTTGTTCCTCTTAACTTCACTCGAAGTTAACTCTCTTTTACTTGCTTCACTCAAAGCTTCACTTATACAGCACTTCACTCAAAATCCCCTTACCCCAAAACAAAAATTACAGTGAACATTAAGCTTCGTCGAATATAGTAAGAAGGTAATAGGAACACTTGGCTTTATAAGA
Source organism: Beta lomatogona (assembly GCA_947646795.1). Taxonomy (NCBI): domain Eukaryota; kingdom Viridiplantae; phylum Streptophyta; class Magnoliopsida; order Caryophyllales; family Amaranthaceae; genus Beta; species Beta lomatogona. The sequence goes on along the minus strand of CANSNZ010000927.1, from coordinate 3,858,109 downwards.
TAATGAAGGTACTGACACTTTAATTACTTAAACTCACTTAATCACTTAGTCAATCACAATTTGGAACTTAGTTGTATTTGTATATTTATAGTAGTCATTGTATAAAACGTGGGATTAAACATGTATTAGTGGTTTAAAATATTTTCCCATGTTGTTCCTTAGCTTGCGAAACATGCTCCATGTTCTCCCACAAACACTACGTTCAATTAGAACATGTGTAGCAATCAGTACTGACTTCCTATAATTTAGCAGTTACTTGTGCTTTACATCTTTATTTTTGGTTTTTCCAAAAAGGTATTTTAATTAATAAAATCAATTTAAATCCTTTTAACAAATAATATTCAAAAAGATTTTCTTTATAATAAAAGGATTTTATTTTTCAAATAAGCTAAAATCTTTTACATAAAAAGATTTTCTTTAAAACCGACTTTAATCAAATAAATTCTTTAACTTGATCTTTCCTAAGTTTTACCCTTTAAAAACTCAACTGACATCTTTTAATCGTTGCACATTATATCATTTAACAAGTTCCTATGACTGCTACTTATAGTTCCTTTATCTTAGATTAATTGTACCAACATGTATGTTTCGTACAATGGAACAGACATACATTCATTTTACATAGCCAGGTGTTCCTTACCAAAACTTACTCGTTCCTTACATAGGAACTAAAAGATAAAAAGCCTCGTTTGATCCTTTTGCTCCAATGCAACTCCAGTACCGATTCCTTGAGCATATTCACTTAGTCTTCAAAATCCAGTTTGATATATTCCTTAGACTTAGCATTCTCTTTGCTCAATTTGGTGATACCTTGCAGATTTCCATTGTAACACCCCAGAATTTCAAAGACCGAAAAGAAAGAAATAATAATATATTTAATAGGACGATGGCGGAAACATCGTCTTCTGGGAATGTCACTACTACAAGAATAGTGTTTAAATAACTAAGTGATAAAAACAAACATAAGTAAATACTATAAGTAAATTAATTACTTAGATTAAAATCAAAATGAGAAAACTATCTCAAACTAAAGAGAAGTCTAGAACTAAAACCCCTAATAGATTATTTCTCGCATCTCAACCCGAGCCCAAAATCAAAGAAAATCCCCATCAACAAAACCTGCAAAATATACAACAAATATCCACAATCAGTGGGGAGTAACTAGCAGTTCTCCCAGAACAAAAGCAATCAAAGTACGATTCAGACATAGATTAATAAGAAAGGAAATAATTTAGTCAAGTTAACTACAATATGTATCCACTTCCATATAACTCACAAATAACGCAAATGAATAATAAATAGCAAGTGAGTTGGATAAAAATAAATAAATCATCTCAAGAGTACTTTTAGAAAAATAAAAGTATAGGTAAAACAAGTGTCTGAGACAGAAACCGAACGCTAGTGATTCGCAAATCACTTCCTAAGGTTTGTCAGATCGCAATCTCCAGGTCAGTCTATGGGCTTACGTTCCCCACTGCATGTGTCTAAGAATGGCCAAACTCCCGATGCAGGGTAGAACACGCAGAACTCCCTGACTCTCGGACGACAACAATTAACCCAGGTATACCCCTAGTTCGCAAACCAGGTGGTTGGCATGTTCTTCACCGGGGACTACATCTATCCCACCGGATGTTCTTATCTCAAATAAAATCATAAATATCATCAAAGTATCATCCATCTAAAAAAAAAAATATTCGTCAAAAGGGATGCCACCCGGCCTTATACCCATAATTCATCAAAAGTAATTCTTCAAAAATCCTCAAAATAAATCACTTACAAATTTTCAACAAATATCTCCCACAATAAAACTTAATCATCTCTAAAAATCATCAATGATATTATACTGGTTTTTTTCTACAGCTACCACACTCAATCACAAATACATCACCAATTAACTCTAAATCATATTCATTAAAAGAGTAATAACAATTAAATCATTTTATTTCATAAATCAAACCTAAACATGTGGCTACCCAAATGATGCATACTGTATACTACTGAAAATCAGCAACCCAGAATATATTAAATTATGATTTATTTCTGATTTACAAGCCCTCAAACAATTTAAAAGTGTATCCTCAATTTCATCACAAAAACACCATAATAATTATGAAACTAACAAATTCGAGCAGTAAAATCACACAAAAATTATCATATGACCCTAATGGATCTACTGACATGGTAAAAATTTTGTTTATAATTTTCGGACTCCAAAAGTATTTTTAACAGCTAATATACAGATTCCTCAAATAAGCCATTATAATAATTAAAAATATAAACAGACGCCCAAAAATTACCAAAAATTTACATAACATGTAAAAACTCACGGAAATACATATTATTCAAGTAAATTAATTTTTCTGCCTCTACAAATAATTTTCATGAATTAAATACTGACAGAACAGAAATTACAAAAACAGATATATCAATTAATTAAAATAGTAAACAGTAGGTAAAAATTGTTCTACAGCATGGAATACATTATACGCATGTAACATGATCTAAGAAAAATGATTTCATCAATTTTAACAGTCGTTCAATAATTATTATGAAATCTAGCCTAAAACACACAAAATACTAATTAAATCAAATAAATATTAAAAATCATGCAAAAATTATTTTTCTCTACACAGTAATCTCATAGCATGTGTCACGTATGTTCATGTCAAATTTCGTCAAAAATCTCATTCAAAAAGTATTTTAAACAATTACTAACGTAGTAATCTAATACCGAATAATACTCTAATCACTATGGTTCTAAGATAACAACTAGTTACCTGGATCGTCGGGAGGAGAGCTGAGTCTAAAGAGACAATCACGAGTTAAACATGCAATCCAAATCCTCTTCTAACCCCAAGGCATAACGAACGAGAATTGTAGCAACAAGACACTAGGCATTTCTTCTTGAACGTTGAAAACTCTTGTTTCGTACTGCTCTGTTATGACCATGATTCCCGATGATCAAAACTCATATTCTAAATCGCTCCGGTCAGAATGTAGAACAAAATGTTATAAACGTTGTGTCCAAAATTGAAGACGATCCAACGGTTAGATCTCCGGATACGGTTATTTTCGTGAAGGTGCGATAGAGAAAAACCGGGTTGAACCTTTCTCTTCTTTTGCTCTTCCTTTTCTCTCTTTCTTTTCTTGAAACGGTGGGTGGTAAATGAGAATGATGCTGCTGAACTTCTTTGAGTAAAAATCAGAATTTTATGGATGTTTAATGGTTGAAATAAAGGGTTTTAATGAAGGAGAATGATTAGGGGGTTACAAAGCAACAAAGAGTCATGAGAAAAACAAAAGAGAAAAGAAAAGGAGAAGGCTCCCCTTAATCCTTCACTTGGCCGGCTGCCCCAAGCCCAACACCCACACAAAACTTTCGGCCCAATTCAACAATGATCCATGCTCCGAAAGCCCGTTGCGCGATAAAACGATTAATTCCTAAATCGCGCCTAAACTTTGAAAATACTTAATAATGAAAATAATTCTAATGAATTATATTATAAATATAAATATAATGCACACATTAACACACCATATAATAAAATATTAATTCGGCTCCCAAATTATAAAGAATAAAAATCATTGATCTAGAGAAAATAATAAATTATTTATTTATTTATTTTTACGAAAAGAATATCATTTTAAAATAAACTAACACCAAAAATAAAGAGTGAAAATTACGGGGTGTTACATCCATTCCTTCAACAATTTGTTAGTTTATAACTTAGTTTGTATCTTTGTTCATCTGTCATCATCAGAACTAGGGTTCAACATGTAGATTTATACTTTTCACTAAAATCGAATATGATGAGATATTCACTGTCAAAATAACACCTTGAAGACTATGCAAAAGTAAATGTAGCAAGTAAATACAAACAGATTGAGTACATGATAACAATTATTCAGTATATATTGGCAATAAAATGGTCAAAATTAAAATATAATAAGTGTAAAAGTTATAATATTGCAAATACAAAAAAAACGAAGGACGTATAAAAACAAATATTACAAGACCGTGCATGACTATATTTTTTTTCTTATATATTGAGAATAATTTATAAGATTTTTTATGATTGTGAATAGTGTCAATATTTCAAGTAGAAAGAGCAAAAAATACGAAGGGAGTAGCAACAAAAAAACACATTATCATGGAGAATCTGATTAGATCTATAACAATGCTTTTGTTTCAAAAAAATTCTACATGTAACTATATATATTAATAGTCAAAGTTTAGTCTTGAAAATCGGGAATGCACAAATGAGGCAAATAATTTAAGATTGAAGAAGTAAATTTCTAAGTGAACACATTTTATGATCAACCAATTAAGTGATACACAAAATGACAGGACACGAGATTTAAGTCGAGAAAAATCTATTCTCCACCTTCCCTTTACAAAGTGAAATGGAAAAACCACGTACTTTCTCATAATAAACAACTTTTGCTTTCAAATGTAGAAGATAATATCAAGAATCATCCTTGATATTATCTCCTTGATTATAGCCTTGATATAATCTCCCTTATTGTTATCCTTGATATGATTTGTCCTTGATTATAGCCTTGAGATATTATCTTTGACTATAATATTAGATGTATATCTTTGTATTATTTACGTTAATAACATACAGCTATGTATAGAATATCCCTTAGGATATTTTTGTATTTACTTAGTTACCTTTGTAATGTATAAATAGCAGTTAACTGCTCATGAATATAATTAAGCTTTCTCACAAACTCTATCATGGTATCAAGAGCTTTGATCCGTAACTATGCTTCCCCTCCCTAATCTCCCTCCCTCAATGGCGGTAGTGATAATGTCACTCCCAAATCAGCCATCATCCTCCTCCAATGGCAATAATGGAAACCCTCTATACTCCACATCTTTACTCTCCAACAAAGAAAGCTTCAACCCTACCATTCCGCTCAACTCTTCCGGCACCCCGTAGTTTGACTACCAAGTGTTGCCCAATATAAAATTTCTCTCCACAACCATCACTCACCTCCAGCAACCACCTATCTTAGAAAACCCAAGTCGAGTCCATCATGATCGGCTACATCCTGTTCAAATTTCTCAATGGTACCTATCCAGGCCCGGTTCTGATCTTTTTAGGGCCCTAGGCAAAATAGTAGATCGGGGCCCCTTAAAAAAATGCAATTTATAATAGAACAAAATAAAAACATTTGATAGTAGTTCTATTAAATAAATCCGTTGTTTACGGGAATGCAATTTTACAAATAAATTTACCAAAAAAAATTGTTTTTTAGGCAACATTGCAATTTGCACTAGAGGGGCTGCAAGTGTACAAATACAATGGCATTTCCTTATAAACGGGCAATATCTCCCTCCATAATTGCACATAAAAATAAAACATTCAAACACAGTTACACAGAACACTCAGATTATAGAAAATTAGAGAAGAGAGATGGACCTTGACCAGGCGGCAGCAGCCAATTGCAAGCAAGATTGAAGTCCGAAGACGCGACTCCGGAAGCGGCAACCACGGACCACCGACCACCATCTGACCATCAGTAGAGGCACAGGCGCACAGCAATCCGGCGAACCCCAACAAAGAACAGAGAACTCGACACTTTTCACAGGATGAATGTCGACAATAAATTTCCTTAAGGCCAAAACCCTTACTTATATTCTTAATTTCATAATATCTTAATAATTTCACTTGATTTAGACTAAATCTTATGAGTATTGCATTATACAAATCTAATTCTTCCCTATTTATATTGTAGAAAAAAAAGATCCCATTGCGATATTTAAGGGAAGGTTAAAAACCAATTTTTTTGGGAAATATGGAAAATTTCCAAGAGTTTAATGGAGGTTAGAGAAAATTTTAGGAATTAAAAGAAAATTTTAATTTGGATCTTGGAAAGAGAGTGAGAGAGAAGAACTGAAGAAGATAAGGAGACGTTCGCGTTTGAGAAGCGTTCTGCGTTCTTCACGCGTTTAACGGATTTGTTTTTTTTTTTTCCTAGTTCTATTTTAAAACCTAGAGCATTGGGCCCCTTTTATGCTTGGGCCCTTGGCCATCGCCCCTCCAAACAGCCCTCAGGACCGGGACTGTACCTATCCATGTCCTTCCTCCACCACCACCGCTGCCTTTACATGGGTTAGGCAAGACAAACTTGGTGGCAATGGAACCTCAGACGGTTGCAATATTACTCCTATTTTACCCTCAACTTTAATCTGGGTATTTTGTCTACTAATGATTCAAAGTTTCAAACACCCTCCCAGAAATTAATCTCGCCCACTACACCTACTCTCCAACCAGGACCACATACTCGGAGATACAAATACACCAATGTCATCTTCTTCTTCAAATCCAACATCTCCAACATCTCTTTCTATGGTGTTGGCTACCTATCTCTGCTTCATGTTTTACATGCTTTCCAACAAACAAACAAACAAAAAAAAAAAACATCTAAACTCTATGTCCCGTGAGTAAATAAATTTCTTTCCCCACCTCCCTTAAGAGACATCCTCTCTATTACTTCCTAAACCATCTACCTCTTCTCATACCTCTGCAGCAACGAAAGAGTGATATGCATCTTCTCCCCAATTTCTTGCCAATCACCTCCTCTTCATTTTATGTCAAAAAAAAAAAAAAAAAAAAATTTGCCATCAAAGGCACCCACAAATCCAATGTCCTTCCCCTCTTTTATTATTTCTTAGTTCAACTATTCCCTTCCCAAAAAAAAAAAAAAAAAAAAGAAAAAAGAAAAAATATATAAACTTCTGTTTCAGTTGAGGGTCGCTCATCATCTTCATCTTCGTTCTACTCATCATATTCATCATTGCTCAACTTCGTCTTCGAGCTCCGACAACTTCTCGTATGGTACAACCCACATCTTCATCTATGGTGTTTGCTACCTCCTCTACTCTTGTCCAAGACTGGTCTCTTGTCCCGGTCGTCCGTCTTGCGGGGGCGTGTAGAAGATAATATCAAGAATCATCCTTGATATTATCTCCTTGATTATTATAGCCTTGATATAATCTCCCTTATTGTTATCCTTGATATGATTTGTCCTTGATTATAGCCTTGAGATATTATCTTTGACTATAATATTAGATGTATATCTTTGTATTATTTACGTTAATAACATACAGCTATGTATAGAATATCCCTTAGGATATTTTTGTATTTACTTAGTTACCTTTGTAATGTATAAATAGCAGTTAACTGCTCATGAATATAATTAAGCTTTCTCACAAACTCTATCATCAAACAAAGACAATTCTAAACTCACTCAATTTGATTAGAGTGTAGGGGAGCATGGAATTATCTTACTTCGATAATGATAAAAAAAAAAAAAAAAAGACAACCAGTTTTTTGTTTTTGTTTCTGGGGTTAAAAATAAGAAATTCATTAAAGCACAAACTTAAGGCATTGTCTACAAGGCCGTGACCCAAACAGTTTATTTGCTCGCATCCTTCAAACGGCTGTGTCCAACTCTAGCTAACAGCATTTTTACTTGCAAGCAGCCAAAGGAGGACCACATAAGCACTTGTTGTGCGCAAATCTTCCCCGACTAAAACGCTTCAGCCCACTTGGGATAGCACCACAAAGCTGATTATAACTCACATCAAGGCTCTTCAAGCTCTTAGACAACGGAGGTAACTTGCCAGTGAGCTTATTATGCGATACATTGAACTCCGAGAGTGACGACAACGCCGAGACAGACGATGGAATCACTCCGGATAAATGATTCGCGGAGAGATCGACTACTTTGAGGTTCTTTAACTTGAAGAGCTCTTCCGGAATAGGCCCGGTCAAGCTGTTCATTCCGAGATCAAGGTGATATAGTTTTTTGAGCTTGGCAAGGGACTTGGGGATAGTGCCCTTGACGTTAATGTCTTCTGCTAAGATGAAGAAGCTGAGGAAAGGCAGGTTACCGAAATCTGAAGGTATAGTGCCCGAAAGACCCCAGGAGCGACTGAATGTGACGGTGTTAACGCGACCATATTCTTTGCCCTCTGTACCACACCCTACGAAGTTCCAATCTGAACAGCAATTTGTGTTGTTATCCCAGTCCGAGAGGCGGCCGTTAGGGCCGCCAAAATGATCTCGGATTTTTAGGAGGACGGCTTGGTCGTGGGTGTTGCAGATTGGGAAGTCGGTAGACGTAGAGAAGGTGAAGAGTGAGAGGAACATAGAGAAATGTAGGAGGCGAGAAAATTTCGGAGTAATCTCCATTATTGATGGTAAATGAGGATTTGTGTATGTTTTGGGTGGAGAATGATGAATGAACAAGGGGGAGGGCCAAAGGGGGTATATATAGAATCTTAAACAGAAGAAATTGTAGGATAATTTCATGTGTTTCCTATATATGTGTGTAAAACGTGACTAGTAGGACTTAGGGAGGTCCACAATTTTCCTTTTGGTTTCAATCATGAGTTTAAAGGATCAAATAAAATGATTTTGTTGGTACATGCATGCGAGTAATATAATTACTGAATGTCTCTCGAAATAATTAAATTACTGAGTCTATAATACTTCTCTTGGTATTTTAATGAAAATAGAATGAAGATGATCGCTATTTTTCATTATATCATTTTTTAAAAAGGATAAGACATTCACAAACCTTTTTCGAATAGCACAAGTTGATAATGTTTTAGAATTATAAGAAAAAGGTTGAGTGCAATGATATTTAGATTTTAGAGTTAGCAATTTCAATCATTAAACCGGGTCTTCGGTTTCAAATATCTAAGAATATAATTAAAATAATGTAAAACTTCATATAATTTCAAAATATGATAAATACCTCATCAATAAGATCAATAGTTTGAGCAGATTTCTCTCAATATTTTCATGTGGGCTTGGGATCGGATATGAAATCGTCCTATCTAATAAATAAAAAGGCTAAAATGTATAATGAAAAGAAAAGTAAATTTATCAACTCAAGTGGGGGGATGGGAGAAGGAGAAACGAATCTTTTCTAAACTGCAATTACGGTTGCAAGATGCCAAGATTTGTAGGGCGAACCTTATATGTGGTGGTAAGATTAGCTAAGAGGGTGTTCTGCAAGAAGTGCCGGACTGAACTATGAATTATTTTGTCAGTGGGGTATGGTTTATGGCTTTATGCAAAGTCACATTGATGATTGCTTTATGTGCTATGGTCTAGCTAAGGTGATAAGGTCCCTAAAAAAAAATGCTTCCAACAAGAAATATTTCAATTCAAAAGGTCATATACTTGCAAGCAATCAATTGGAGAAGATATTGGTGGTAAAAAGCTACTGCATCTGCTTATTCTGTTATAGATATTGTTAGGTTCATAAATGCTTGACAGTTGGATGTTTAATGACTCTAGTTGTACTTAAAAATTTGCTCAGCCTGAGTTATATTTCGAATCGTTATCCGTTGTACATTTTATCTGACCAAAAACTATTATGATAAGTGAACACAAAAGTATTGAATAAAACTTGCAATGTTTGATTTGAAAAGAAAAGAAAAAAAAAGTTGATAGAACATTTCTCAGTAAGTAAGATAGATTAATAGAATTGCTATTCATTTTTATTATCATAAAAGCATACATGTGTCACGATTTTGTGGCACTTTTTCGAAGGACAAAGACTTTATAATTTTAAATGAAAACATGTGATTAATTTGGTAAATTGAACAACTCCAATACTCCATAGTTTATCTGGTATATAATTTGGAACACTTCAATATTGTGGTAAATAGACTTGTGAAAGGAGTCAAAATGTACATTAAATTAAACTTATACAATCCAAAGCTTATTAACGTAAAAGCACAAGAGAATAATACTCTAATTGCAAGGTGGTAACGGCAGACCACCCAAACACTTGTTATTAGAAAACTTAGATGCATCAAACTGTTTCAACCTTCTTCCAGTTGGTATCTTCCCACAAAGCTGGTTAAAGCTCACATCAATTCTATACAACGGCAACTGACCAAGTCGTTTAGGAAGTGACCCAAATATCATATTATGACTTATATCCATTCTCTTCAAACCCAAGGGAAGATCAACGTTAGAAAAATCGAACTTGAAAAGATTATTACTCATAAAAATGGAGCTCAACACCGTCTTATCTCTAGAAAACAAAAACGAGGCGTCGCCAGTAAACTTGTTCTTAGAGATATCTAATTGTGTTATATTGGCCTTACCAAATGATCTTGGGATTGAACCAGATAGCTTGTTGGAGGACAAGTCGAGGCTAAAATCCGGGTTTCGGAACGAGCCGAATGAGGCCGGGATAGTACCCGTGAGCCCCATAGAGCGAGCTCATTGAGTTCAGGAAGGCGGGATAAAGAAGGTGGGATTGAGCCTGAGAGCCTATTAGAATAGAGGTAAATTTGGACCATGCTCTTGATAGAGCCCAGTGAAGGTGGGATAGGACCAGAGAGTTTGTTTGTGCCAAGGTTCATGGTACGAAGCTTGGGGAGTTGGGAAAGGGATGAAGGGATTGAGCCAGTAAGGCTGTTGGAGGAGAGATCTATGTCGTCTAAGTCCTTGAGTTGGCTTAAGAATTCCGGTATCGGACCCGTGAGGTTGTTGAGGCTAAGATCAAGGTGTTGAAGGTTGGTTAGTTTTGAAAGGAATGAGGGGATTGAACCAGAGAGGTGGGGTAAGTCGGAGAAGGCAAGGAATTGGAGGTATGGGAGTTCGCCCATGGATGGTGGGATTTCGCCTACGACATCATCAGCAATGCTATTAGCAAGCATGGTAACACGGCCGTGCGCATCACATTGGATGCCAGACCAATTGGTACAACAGTCGGTGTTAGGATCCCAAGTGGTGAAAGTAGAGGCATTGTTGAAATGGTATTTGATCTCGAGGAGGGATTTTTGGTCATTTGTGTTACAGACGGTGGCCGAAGAAGACGGGTTTAAGGATAGAAGGACCAGCATGAAGGTGAAGGTGAAGGAGGGGAGAGAGCATTTCAGGGTAGGAGCTTGCATGGTTACATTGGCTACTTATGTATGGGATGAACATAGGTAGGAAAAGATGTTATTATATAGAAGATATTTTCAAGACGACTCTTAAAACAAAATAGAATTGTGCGGTAATGCTCTGTATGAACTGTGTCCAAGGAATTATCTCTGAAAGCAGGGTAAAGTGAGAAAAAAAATCTTCCTAGCAATATTTAGGGAAATAAGTTTGAGAAAATATAAATGCAATGCATCAAGCATTGTCGAAAATGTAGGACTTGTGAGTGACAGTACATACTTAGCACTATTATGCAAGTGGAAGATTGTTGAAGCATGCTTGAATGGACTGGAGGCAGGCAGGATACCAAGTTATTGTGGGTTCAGTCATCAGTGTTTCATTAGTATGGAATCGTCATAGACACAAGTTCACACAACATATAATCAATTAGTCATATTCCGTGCTCAAAATTCAACTTTCCATCCTGTCAACAACATCCTTCCTTAATAGGCTACAGATAGCACTCTCGAATCTGAATCGATCGTTCAACGTTGTCAGCACACCAGGACAAATTAATAAGAGTGTTGGTGGAGGAAGTGCTGCCGTGCTGGTACCTATCTGATAGTTATCAACTTGAGATCTATCAGCTTACTGTTACTGCTATAACAAAATCAAAAGTGTAAATTGGTATCCACTACCTTTTCAAATGGTACTCGTGTTAGTTATACTGTGCAACTTTTATAGTCCCAATTTGATGAGTATCAAAATATATTGTAGCTTACAATTATGAAATCCAGTTCAAGTATGTGACATAGTATACAAGTTTCAAAATTGCATGCATTCAACTTGCCAATATTTACTGATTATGAAATCCACTATAAATCCACCACAAGTTTCACCCTCGACCTCGACATCAGCTTTGTTCAAGCAAATATTTAACCAAAAAAAAACTGCATGCTGAATAATGCAAAAACAAAACACATTAAAGAACAAAACTACAAGAAAATGTACACTGAAAAATACAAGGTTTCTCATAACAGGGAAGCTGATCAAGTTTGAGAAGAGTGTTCACGTGACACCGTTCCTTTAATGGAAACACCTTTTAATATATTTGTATAGATATCATATGAAATTAATAAATAAATAAAATATCAAAATATATTATAATTGTGGATGATCATAATAAGATAAACATTTTGTTGGCCGGGAGTATCTAATTGAAGTAGTTATAGAAAACATTGAGGAAATATATAGTACGTTCCCTCCGTTTTCTTTTGTTATTCCTAATTGGAATCCTTTTGTGAGAGGAAATTGGTTAAAATAGGAAGAACTTTCGAAAATAGAGGGAGTACTCTTCTTCATCTTAAAGAGATTCTTAATGTTTTAACTTTTTTTTTAAAAAAAAAAAATAAGGATTATATATTCGACAATTGAGCAGAAACCAATAATCAAGGGAGTACTATATAATAAGATAGAAGTAAATAAAATTAATTCCCTCCTAAAAAAGTTCGATTTCCTCATAAAGTCCCTCATAAGTGCATCAAATTTTAATTTGATTTAGACATCTCTTTAGTTTTAGTAACTGTTTTTGTGACTAAGAGTAAAGCAAGTATCGATGTAACATGCTCATTGTCGGAGAAACATTGAATTGTGGGTCGGCGGAGCAAACGAATGCCAAATTTTCTGACACCCGCCTAATATCAATTCTCATTTATAATTTATATTCTGTCTCTCTCTCTTTGAGTGGTCTTATTTGAAATTCAGTGGTCAAATATTTTATACACCCTTTTTCACACATTTCGCCATCAGTTCTGGTCACACTTTGTTTTAACCTCGTTTTGTAAGGTTCGTTTTAGGTCGAAATTCTTTGATAAAGTACAATACATTTTATTTTTTATTAGAATATACAAGTTCCATATTGTTTGTGTGGCTAAGGAACATATTGCTATCATGTTTCCAATGAACTTATTCTACCTAGAATCATGTACCTAGTTTGACAGCCGTTATTTTGGCTGTAAACTCTCTTGTATAGGTCTAGGTTTTCTCTTAATGTTTTGCATATATATAGGTTGTAATGCTTGTATAGCCGTTGGAACATAGAAGGAAGTAATTTCTTCATGTAAATTTTCTCTCATTTCAATACAAGAAACTGGAAGATAATTTCGAGATTATAATCCAAAATTGAGTCTTTGATTCTTTTCATGGTATCAGAGCAACAGGAGTTAAGATCCTAGGATTAAGAAAGTTTCAAAGGCTCGAACTTTATTCATGGCTAGTGAAGGTGCTGTAGGAAAAGATGGAAAGGAAGGAGAAACTTCTTCTCTGAATCCATACAAGGATCCACATTTCATTTCTGTGAATGAAAATGGATCAAACCCTCTTGGAAGCATAATTTTTTATGGAATAAATTTTATAAGTTAGAGCGGCAAGAGCATTAGGATTGCATTGGGAGCCAAGAATAAACTTGGTTTTCTCGAAGAAAAGCATCCTAAGCCTACTAAAAATGATGAAGAAATACAAAAATGGGAGAGATGTGATTACTCCCTCCGTCCCATAATACGCTTGACACTTATCAGGGAACGTAGTTTTAGATGATAAGTTGTTGATTGGTTATCAATTGTTATTTTATTGAAAATGTAGATGTGATAGGTGTTAGTAGGTAGTAAAAGTATTATTATTTTATTTAGTGGAGAGATAGTGTGGGCCAATGGTTAGAGTTGGTAGGTAATAAGAGTGGTATTATTTTATTTGGAGGAGAGAGTGTGTGGGCCAATGGTTAAAAGGTAGAAGGATTAAAATAATAGTGGGTCATATCCAAAATAGAAGTGTAAAGAGTATTCTGGGACAGATGAAAAAGGAAAGTGTAAAGAGTATTTTAGGACAGAGGGAGTACATGGTAAGATCTTAGCTACTTGCCATAATGAACCCTGATGTTGTTGGAAGCTTGGTGAGTATACAGTCAACAAGGGAACTTTAGGAGGAGATATTAGAGAGATATACTCAAACTAATGCTCCATAATTGTTCCAACTCAAAAAGGATCATTGGGAGTTGCAACAAAACAATCTAAGTGTGAGTTATTATTACTGCAGATTGAAAGGTCTTTGGAATCAAATTGCAGACCTGGAAGGGATGCCAGAGTGTACTTGTGGAGCAATGCTCAAGTGCAGCTGCAACATTGCAAAGAAGGTGTTAGAATTACAAGGAACTGAGAGGTTGATTAAGTTTGTGATGGGCTTGAACACATGTTATGATCAAATGAAAACAAATTTGCTTAGTGCTGATCCTCTGGTGTCTGTTAACACGACATATAACTTGGTGCTCCAAGTGGAAAGACATAAGCAGATTACTGGTGAAATGAATGCTGGAATTGAGGCTAGTGCTTTGGCTGTGAACAAACAAAATCATAGCAGAAGTTTAGGTTTACTAAAGAACTTTCAGAAGAAGGATTACTATAAGAGTTTGAAGATGGAAAAAATGGCAAGAACCGTCAGCACTGTGGAAAGAAAGGCCATTCTAAGGAAGAATGTTTTCAGATAGTAGAGTTTTCAGATTGGTACAAGAAGTCTACTGAACAGTTCAAACATGCTGGTAATGCAATCAAAGATGGTGAGGGAGAGATGCAGGACAATCCTTTGGATTTCACAAATCAAGGCAATGAAGGAACTGGAACAAGACAAAGACATCATGAACAACATTGTTCAAGAGGTACTTAAAGCTATGACAGAGAAACAAGCAGGATCAAGCAGTGCACAAGCAAATTTTGCAGGTAAGATTAGCATTTCCAATGCAGTTTTAAATAAAAATGTTAAGAAAACAAGTTGCTGGCTCATTGACTCTGAAGCCAGTGACCACGTGACAGGTGACAGGGATTTACTCAGTAACAAAAGAGTTTTAAAAGGTAAAATAAAAGTAGGATTACCTGATGGTAATATCAAATATGTGAGTGAGATAGGTAATGTGATTCTAAACCATGATGTTACTTTTAACAATGTTCTTTACATTGATGATTTTAACTATAATCTGTTGTATGTCGCTAAATTGATAAAAGAAAAGAATCTGCAACTCTTATTTGACAAAGATGGATGTGTGTTACAGGACCTTTCCATTAAGAATAACATTCTTTTTGGAAGGAAGGAAAATGATCTTTATAAGCTGGTGAAGAGTAGTAAGGCTGGAAGAAAAGATGATGAAGTTCAGTTGAACTCAAGAAAAAATGAAACAGTAGTGAATTGTAGTAATAATGTAGTGAATCTGAACCTTATTCATGCTAGATTAGGGCACATTTCTATTTCCAAGATGCAGCATCTAGCTTTTTGCAAGTGTAAGAATCTTAAAGATTTCTTTTGTAATACTTGTGCTCTTGCTAAACACCACAAGTTACCTTTTAGTCCTAGTAAATCTATTGCTGCTAATATATTTGAGCTTATACATGTGGATCTATGGGGTCCTTATAGGACAAAGTCTTTAACAGGAGCACAATATTTCCTAACTATTGTTGATGATCGTAGTAGACTCACTTGAACTCAAATGCTTTCTAACAAAGAACAGGTGAAAGGAACACTTTTAATTTTCTTTATTCATGTTGAAAATCATTTTTACACTAAGATTAAAACTCATAGAAGTGACAATGGAACTGAGATTCTTCAAGATGAGTGCAAACATATGTTTGCTGAAAGAGGCATAACTCATCAAAGAAGTGTGCTAGGTGTGCCCCAGTAGAATGCTAGGGTAGAAAGGAAACACATATTCTTGCTTGAAACAGCAAGAGCCTTGAGAATACATGCAGGGTTGCCAAAATACTTATGGAGTGAGTGCATCCTAGCAGCAACACACTTGATAAATCTTCTACAAAGTGCTGTCACACAGTGGGAAACACCCTACAAGAGATTTACAAAGCAGGAACCAGATTACAACCATTTGAAAATGATTGGTTATCTATGTTATGCCAGTCCACATCAGAAGCCATGAGACAAATTTGATGCCAGAGCAATCAGATGTGTGATGCTAGGTTACCCTTATTAACAAAAGGGTTAAAAGGTAATGGATTTAGCTACTAGAAAAATTTTGTCAGCAGAGATGTTGTTTTCAAAGATAAAAAATTCCCTTTCCTACTTTATAAGACAAGTACCAACTCACATACTTCACAAAACACAAAGTGTAGTAGTGAATGTGAGAATGATGAAATATACTATGACAAGCTTACTAATATTCTTAATGAAGTGAATGATGAAGAAACAGGTGAACTTGAGACCGATGACACAGGAAAACAACGATTGGAGATTCAAGATGATGAACAGGACCATTAAGACATGCCAGATGCAAATGATATTTTGCCTAGAAGATCATCTAGAACTAGAGAGATCTCAACAAGATTGTAAGATTATGGCTATGTTCTTTTCAACTTATTTAAGCACTCTAGTGCTTATTTCAGATTTGATCAGATCAGATAAGATCAAAAAAATTCAGATCAGATCAGAAAAATTCAGATCAGATCAGAAAAATTCAGATCAAATCAGATTAGATCAAATCAGAAAAGTTCAGATCAGATCAGAAAAGAAATAGCAGATTGCATGACTTGGGTAAATTAGAAAAGTTTAGATCAGATCAGACCAGATCAGAAAAGTTCAGATCAGATCAGATTAAATCAGAAAAGTTCAGTTCAGATCAGATCAGATAAAATCAGAAAAGTTCAGATCAGATCATACCAGATCAGATCAGACCAGACGAAAAGAACATAGCCTATGTAACACCCCAGAAGTTCAAAGCGGAAAAAGAAAGAATAATAATAGTATTATAGGACGATGGCGGAAACATCGTTTTCTGGGAATGCCACTTCTAATACAAAGGTATTTAAATAACTATGTTAATAGACCAAATTAAATAAATAATATCAATAAATAACTAATTCAGAGTATTCCAAATGAGAAAAAGTCTAACTAGCAATCTAGGCCTAAAACAACTATCATTTCATTCTCGCATCTCAACCCGAGCCCAAAACCAAAGAAGATTCCCATCAACAAAACCTGCAAAATATACAACAAACATCCACAATCAGTGGGGAGTAACTAGCAGTTTTCCCAGAATAAAAGAAATCAAAGTCTATTCCAGACATAGATTAGTAAGAAAGGAAAGAATAAAGTCAAGTCAACTACAATATGCATCCACTTCCATATAACTCACAAATAACGCAAATGAATAATAAATAGCAAGTGAAATGGATAAAAATAAATAAATCATCTCAAGAGTACTTTTATAAAAATAAAAGTATAGGTAAAACAAGTGATTGAGTCAGAAACCGAACGCTAGTGAATCGCAATTCACTTCCTAAGGTTTGTCAGATCGCAATCTCCAGGTCAGTCTATGGGCTTACGTTCCCCACTGCCTGTGTCTAAGAATGGCCAAACTCCCGATGCAGGATAGAACACGCAGAATTCCCTGACCTCTTGGACGACAACAATTAACCCAGGTGTACCCCTAGTTCGCAAACCAGGTGGTTGGCATGTTCTTCACCGGGGACTACATCTATCCCACCGGATGTTCTTATCTCAAAAATAAAATCATAATTCATAAATATCATCAAAGTATCATTCAGCTCAAAAATATTCGTCAAAAGGGATGCCACCCGGCTTATACCCATAATTTATCAAAAGTAATTCTTCAAAAATCCTCAAAGTAGTAACTTACAAACTTACAACAAATATCTCCAACCACAATACTTTGAACATCACTAAGCATCAACAATGATAATGAAATATTTTTTACAACACTAATAGTATCAATCAGAAATGCAACACCAATTAACTCCAAGGCTAATTAAATAAATAAATAGTACACAATTAATCATTTTTACATAAATCAAACATAAACATAATGATACCAATAATACTTACAGCAACCTACTAAACACCAGCATCCAAGAATATAATAGATCACAAATTATTTCTGATTAACAAGCTCTCAAATAATTAAAAAGAATATCCTCAAATTCACAACAAAAACACGATAATAATTATTAAACTAATAAGTACGATCAGTAAAATAACACAAAAATTATCTTACGACCATTATGGCCCCACTGATATAGTACAAATTTTATTTATAATTTTCGGACTCTATAAGTATTTTTAAATATTAATTTACAGAATACTCAATAAAGCCAATATAATAATTAAAAATAGAAATAAAAGCCCAAAAATTACCAAAAATTCACATAACATGCATAAACTCACATTAATACATAATATGCAAAGAAATGAATTTTTCGGCCTCCATAAATAATTTTCACGATTTATATACTGACATATACGAAATGTAAAAACAGATAAACCAATTAAATAAACTTGTAAACACTAGACAAAAATTATTCCAAGGCATGAAATACATATAAAACATATAACATGCTTTACTAAAAAATAATTTAAGCAATTATAACATTCGTTCACTATTTATTTTGCAAATAAGCCATAAACGCATAAATTACCAAATAAATCAAATAAATAGTAAAAATCAAACGAAATTTATTTTTCTGTACATAATATTCACACAGCATGCATCAAGAACATTCACGTATAATTTCATCAATAATTTCATACAAAAAGTATTTTAAACAATTTTCTTGCGTAATAATCTAATACCGAAAAACACTCTTATCTCTATCGTTCTAAGATAACTACTAGTTACCTGGAACGTCGGGAGGAGAGCTGAGTCTAAAGGCATAGTTAAGAGTTACGCATACAATCCAATTCCTCTTCTAACCCCAAAGCACAACGAACGATAATTGTAGCAACAAGTCACTAGGCGTTTTCTTCTTGAACATTGAAAATTTTTTATTTCGTACTGCTCTGTTCCGACCATGATTCCCGATTATTGAAAGATCGGATTCACAATCTCTCCGGTCAAAGTGAATATCAAGATGGTATAAACGGGCTGTTCAAATTTGAGAATGATCCAACGGTTAGATCTCCGGAAATGGTTAATTTCGTGAAGGTGTGACAGGGAACAAAAACCGGATGACTCGTCTGATTGAAACGAAAATTTCAGTCGCGTATTTCCCTTTCTTCAAAAACAAATTATACCACGAGTAAGATCTTTCCGAGTAGATGGATTTTGACTACTCACACGTTCAATTCGGATAAGAAACGAAGGAGATATGACGCAAACAAAATAGGTGTGCAAAAATGGACGAAAATCCGAGAAGAGAGAAGAACTCTTTCTCTTCCTCTCTAAGGGTTGGGCGAAAATGGGGGTTAGAATGCAGCAAAAACCTGATTAATAACCTCATTAAGCAATGGTTTAAAGGGTGATTATAAAGGTGGGTTAATGGGGAAATAAATAGGAGATTACAAGAGATCCAAAGGTTAACTTAATGAGCACCAAAACTCTTTATCTTCCACACCATAATTGCTGATTTTCGGCCAGTATGACAAGCCACATGCGATGCAACATTTCATCACCCAAGTCGGTCCAACATCGTTACAAAAACGCTACGCGACAAAACTGCATCCTAAACGCCTAAACAAATAACGAAATTAATATAACCTTTAATATAAATAACTAACAACTTAAAATAAATATATATAAATATATCACAACATATAAATATATATACACATTTTCACAGCACGTTCCAAAATAATTTAAATAATAAATTATTTATTTTTACGAAAAAATAAAATTCATTTTAATATAAACAAACACCAAAAATAAAGGATGAAAATTACGGGGTGTTACAGCCTATGTATGTGATGTACCAGGAAGAAAGAACACAACAAGCAATACAGACACAACTTGTGGAGCTATTGAAGCTATCAAGAAGGAAGGTTGTTTTAGTGACAATTATATCAGCTACATCAATAATGTTTTGAGAGTGAGGGAGCCCCTTCACTACACTGAAGCTGCAAAGGATGAAGGTTGGGTTCAAGCAATGCAAAGTGAGATTGATGCTTTGGACAACAATGATACATGGGAGCTCACATACTCCTTGAAGGAAAAGTTGTCATTGACAGCAAATGGGTATATAAGCTGAAATTCAAGCCTAATGGTGAGATAGACAGACTAAAGGCAAGGCTTGTTGCCAAGGGACATAAGCAAGTAGAAGGCAAATACTAGAAACATACCTTCTCCCCTGTAGCCAAATTTACCTCTGTGAGAACCTTGATTGCCTTAGCTAGTATTAAAATCTGGAAACTTCATCATCTAGATATCAACAATGCCTTCTTACATGGATAACTAGATGAAGAAGTATACATGAAGCAACCCAAAGGCTATCACAAAGGCTCTCCTGATCAGGTTTGCAAATTAATCTTAAAAGGAGTCTATATGGGTTAAAACAGGCATTAAGGTAATGGAATCTTGAGCTTACCAAGGTTCTTGTCAGCCATGGCTATACTCAATCTAAGCAGGATTATTCCCTCTTTACTAAGCACACAGTTAACAAAGTTACTTTTGTGCTTGTATACGTGGAAGACTTGCTCATCACAGGCAATGATGAGGGTGAAATTGAAGCAATGAAGTGTGCTCTTGACAAAGCTTTCACCATAAAAGATCTTGGTGAAATGAAACACTTTCTTGGCATAGAGGTTGCCAGGAATGATAGAGGGATAATGCTCAATCAGAGGAAATTTATCATTGATATTCTCAAGAGCACATGCACAGATGGATGCAAACCCACCAAATGTCCTTTTCCCAAGGGAATTAAACTATCTCTTGATGAAGGAGAAGTCTTGGACGATGCTGAGCTATATAGAAGCAATAAAGGCAAGCTACTCTACCTTAATCTGACCAAACCTGACATATCTTACTCAGTTCAACAGCTAAGTCAGTTCGTGGCAGAACCTAGGAAACCTCATTTTCAAGCTGCCATCCATGTTATTAAGTACCTATCAGGTACTATTAATCAAGGATTATTCTACCCTGCCAACTCTTATCTTAAGCTTAGATGCTTTTGTGACTCAGACTGGAGAAATTGTGCCTTCAGTGCTAGATCATTAACAGGCTATTGTGTTTTTCTTGGAAATTCACTGATATCATGGAAGACAAAGAAGCAGAAGACTGTTTCAAAGTCTTCCATAGAAGCAGAATATAGGTGTATGTCCTAAACCACCAGTGAGCTGGTTTGGCTTGAAGGCTTGCTCACAGACTTGGATGTATCTATACCTACTCCTATTGATTTGTTCTGTGACAATAAATCTGCTATATACCTTGCTCATAACCCTATATTCCATGAAAGGACTAAACATCTCAAAGTGGATACCCACTATGTGAGAAAGGATTTAACTATTGGGTTTCTTAATATGCAACATATATGTGAGATCTTTTCTGCAGTTTGCTGATATTATGACCAAGTGTCTCAGTGAACAGCAACACAAACATCTCAGTTTCAAGTTAGGATTGTTTACCACAAATTCAACTTGAGGGGGTGTATTGGAATATTCAAGTTCCATATTGTTTGTGTGGCTAAGGAACATATTGCTATCATGTTCCCAATGTAGTTTATTCTACCTAGGATCATGTACCTAGTTTGAGAGCCGTTATTTTGGTTGTATTCTTTTTGTCCTATGTACAGCTCTCTTTTATAAGTCTAGGTTTTCTCTTAATGTTTTGCATATATATAGGTTGTAATTCTTGTATAGCCGTTAGAACATACAAGGGAGTAATTTGTTCCTGTAAATTTTCTCTCATTTCAATACACGAAACTGGAAGATATTTTCCAGATTATAATCCAAAATTGAGTCTTTGATTCTTTTCAATTTTCCTCCGTCTTAAACAGATGTTTAATTTCAATTCTCTTTTTTACATTTGCTAATGCAAGTTTTATATTATTGACATCGTTAATTATATATTAGTAAAATTTATATATAAAAGTTTAATTTGTAATATATATTCATTGAGACAAATCAAATAAGACTTTATATGTTTATATTTTTTTTTTATAAATTGGAAATAAATTTGGCGATTCTCTTTAATTATAAATAGTGTCGGCATGGCAAATGAAAACATACTTTTGCGGCACATGGAGTATTGGGTCAGTTTCTTAATTTTCGGAGGGCTCCACTTTTTCAGTTCAAGTCGATTTTTGATATGTCCATGCAACTACCCACATGTATATCCTAAATGCATTATAAAAATAATTACTAAGTTGGGTACATACCTTGAGAGATCCAGTCTAAAGAGGTTTGGTAGAAGGGACAAAGATGAAGGGATAGTACCGGTGAAGCTGTTAGAGTAGAGCTCAACTGTCCCAACGCTCTTCATCTGACCTGAGAAATTAGGCATGGAGCCACTAAGTTTATTGTTTTGTGTAATCGCAAGAACTGCAAGATTGGGTAGCCTAGTGATGGTTTCCGGAATTGGTCCTACTAAGTAAGGCATCCTAGAGAACTGAAGGACCTTAAGATACGTCAAGTTTCCGATTGTCGGAGGGATTTGACCGGTGACTTCGTTCACGTTGTCGAAAAACAGGCGGGAAACACGACCTAGCCTCATATCATCGTCGCAACTGACGAAGCGCCAAGAGTCGCAACAATCGGCGTTGGCGACCCATGAGGAGAAAACTGAGGGGTTTCGGAATTCTTTTTTGTACTTCTAGGAGGACTTGCTTGTCTTCGTCGTTGCATGGAAGAGAAAATTGAGAGAGTGTGGGAGAGAAGAGGTATTGCAAACAAATAAGAAAGAAGAAAGGATGAAAATTCTTTATAGTAAGGTATGTTGTGATTTCCATTGTAAGGTATGTTGTGGGAGTAAAGGATGAAAATTTCTAGTGTAGATGATAATGGAAGTAAGAAGGGATGATGAGCATATTGATATATATAGCCTTTTCATCAATACATTGATGTGGATGTTGAGGGTTTTATTTTCCTCTTAGTCCTTAGCTTTCTTTAACTACAAACCAAAAAAGTATAATGAAAAAATTAATTTTAGTCCACAATACCAGGTTTAATCACTAGACCTTAGTTTTCAGACTCTTTACAGCTCACTACCTTAAGAACATAATATTCAAGAGAAATAAGTTTTAGGCAAAATTAGTCTCAACACCACAAAGTATGGCGCGGGTGCACCCAGTGCCACCAACATTGACTAGTAGTCAAAACACCACAAACTATTGGACTGGGTGCAACAAGTGTCATAAACGACGCCGAAACTAATTTTTTTCGACAAATGTTCACTTGACTTAGGCTTCTAATTAATAAAAATATAGGATAAATGAAATAAAAAGGGGAAAATGGAAAAAATTAGCACGGATTCCCCGCCATCGGCAAATAAATGTTAGCTCTAGTGTCATTTATGATACTCGCTGCACCCAGGCTAATAATTTGTGGTGTTTTGGCTAGTAGTCAAAGTTGATGGTGTTCAAGGCAGAAGTGAAAATCAATTAACGTTACACTAACATGACAAAAACATGCAGGGCGCTATTACTGGAGGTCTCAGCGAAGGTGCAAAAAGCTAAGCGGGCTCAAACAAGGAAGCAGGCGTGTTAGCTAAGGTTGCTCGATAGGGGATCAATGAAGATGATGTAGTGCTCCAATTTTGTAAATCACCTTGGGAGGAACTACATATAATTTTAGAAGAACTGAATTTTAAACTCTTGCGGAAGTGATGTAATATTGGGGCTGATGTTCCCTTAGCTAACTCTAGTAATTTGTAATAACACTTCTAGTATTTGAATATTTTAATCTACTGCTCTCTTTAACCGAAAAAAAAGTTGGTGGTGTTCAGTGCACTCGCACCATAGTTTGTGATGAGGCCAATTTGTCCTAAGTTTTATATCCGCTAAACATCAATAGGGTCTTAGTCATAGTATCAAAAATGACTTGCGGAAGCTGAATGTAGGTTGCAATAGTCTTCAACAAGAATTGATGATATAATAATAATGTATGTACCTTAGCTACATTTATGCCAAATAATTCAAATAGTAAAAAAAAAAAAAAAGGATGATCTCACTCAATCTAGATTGGGGAGAAATCAGAAATGTAATTATCGTGTTTCAATAATCTGATAATGGAGTGGTACAGCAATACTACTAACTGTATATGAGATGGTAGTGAAAATGAAGAGAATTACTCCTAAAACGTACAAAGCAAATTTGTTTGCTTTTAGTTGACAACATTATTTGCTTTTACTCTTATTTAAATTATTTGTCCCTCATTTTGTATGCCACTTATTTTGCCACTAATACAACTCTTAACAACATTAATAATGGCAAGCAGCCAAAGGAGGACCACAGAGGCACTTGTTGTGCTCAAAGCTCGTCCGACCAAAACGCTTCAGCCCATTTGGAATGGAGCCACAAAGGTCATTATAACTCACATCAAGGCTCGTTAAGCTCTTAGACAACGTGGGTAACGAGCCAGTTAGCTTGTTATGGAAGACATTGAACTCCGAGAGCGACGGCAATGCCGACACCGACGATGGAATCGCTCCGGTTAAGTGATTCGAGGAGAGATCGACTACTTTGAGGCTCTTTAACTTGAAGAGCTCTTCCGGAATAGGCCCGGTTAAGCTGTTCATCCCGAGATCGAGGTGATAGAGTTTTTTAAGCTTTGTAAGGGACTTGGGGATAGTCCCCGTGACGTTAATGTTATCTGCTAAGGTGAAGAAGCTGAGGAAAGGCAGGTTACCGAAATCTGAAGGTATAGTACCCGAAAGACCCCAGGAGCGGCTGAAAGTGACGGTGTTGATGCGACCGTATTCGCTTCCGCTTTGCATTCCGCAACCTACAAAAATCCAGTCGGAACAACAGTCTGTGCTGTTGTCCCAGTCCGAAAGGCGGCCGTTAGGGCCGCCGAAATGATCTCGGACTTTTAGAAGGACGGCTTTGTCATTAGCGTTACATGGTGGAAAATCTGTGGCCTTTGTGAAGGTGATGTGAATAAGGAAGTTGGAGAAATAGAGTAGGGTATAGAGTTTTGGAGAAGTTGACATCATGGATGTTAATGAACTAGTACGGTGGAAAATGAGACTTGTATTGTGTGGAGATGTAAATTGTACTAAGAATGGAGGACCAATGAAGGGCACTCTTTATAGATTCTCAAAATGCCAAATCTTATCTTTAAGACCTATCGTAATTATTGACTCTTTAAATTTATTTAATGTACTAAGTGTAGTGTATTATTCTTAGTAGGTTATTTTCTCTTTCCATTAGTATCAATAAATACTTTCATATGATTTTTATTGATAAATAAATATAATTTTTTATTTTTTTGCAATTCAAAGATATTACTGACAACCAAAAAAAGAGTGAACACACCATACAAGCTAAAGGTATAACTATTAATAAATATAATTATTAATAGTCAGTTAGTTGTATATAGGGATGTATAACTAGTTTGTTTGTGCTCTTGAGGAGAATCGCCTAACCGATTGTTTCGCGAAGAAATGTTGAGCTCTCCAGTTAGAAAAAAATGTTATTAGGAACTTAACTCTCCCCCCTATTTTCTGTAATGGCAATATTAATTCGGATTTTAATGGGTTGTCAAGCCCTAACTTAGATGTTTAACAAATATCTATGCATGCATTTTTCACCAAACAAAACTACTTTGTTTGGCAATTAGTGGGTAACTGATACATGATTATTTTAGTTTTTGACTAGTTGATTGTGTTAGATATGTAACTAACTAATTGTATTAGACGTTCAAGAAATGTTTGGTAAAAAGAAACTAATTATAAGTAGCATGGAACTAGGACAGCCATGAAGTGATATGGACTTCATGTTCAATACACGAAGATGATGAGTTGAATAACAAGTAGTCAACATCTAGTAATATAGAGCTTTAATGTCCTAAACTAACTTTAAAAAAGACAAAACACTTTTGCAAGTTGTCCATTTCCAAATCAATTGTTTTTTTTTTTTTTTTTTTTTTGGCGACAAGTACAAACAAACAAGCAAGACCTAAGGAAGTTTATCGCTCTATCTCGCAGAAGTAGCTAAGACATGAGCCGCATGCACTTCCTGCCTATTAACTTTGCGAATTTCATAAGAAATAAACTTACTACAATTTATTTTAATATCGTAGACTATACTGGAAATTTCAAATGATTGGTGTTGACTTCTAATTGCCCGAAGTAGCTCGACTGAATTTGTTAGTAGTTGGACACATCTGTATCCATTGTCATGGGCTTCAAGCATACCTCTAAGAAGTGCTTGCGCTTCTGCTTGTAATGGTGTCAGGGCCAAGATCTTATCATTACCTTCAAATACTTTATTTCCATTGACTGAGATACTATGTATGTAGTCTCATTCAATGGCGCGTCTTTTCTTTACATTTTTCTGGTCAAATTTCCGAGCCTTTACATCTTGATAAACAGCAAAATTCTGAAGCTGTGGGCTGGATAATGCGGCCCACCGCAGGCCTCATGCCATGTGGGGGGTGGGGTTGAAAATGGACAAGAAAAAATTATCATGCCGTGTAATAGTTTTGTCAAAAATTTAAGGGATATTATCTTATATAACCCTGACATATAGCTATTTTTTTAAATAACCCCTACATTATCTCCCCTATCGCAGATAACCCTAAATTTGTAATTTCTCATTAAACATGATGGAATTACAAACATCCTTAACTTGGTTTCACTTTTTATGGGTTTGGCGCCATTTAAGAAGGTGGTTGATGGCATTAAATGTGAAGAAGGTGGTTTGGCACCCTATTAATTGCGTGTTGCTAGCAATAAAACTCTTTGCATCAAAACTAAAAAACAACCTTTTTTGAACAGCCATCAACCACCTTCTTAAATGCTGCCAAACCTATTGGAGTTATTTGGGAAAAAGACTATATATCAGGGTTATCTGAGATAATATCCCAAAATTCAAAAGAGGTGCTCCCGACCCATGTGTGTAAGTCGGGTTGGACGGGACAGTCCATCATACATGCATCGGGCTCGAGCTAAAATTTGACAACGGTGTGATCATAGGGCCTTTAGTACTGGCGGACTCGTGTCGGGTCGATCCCAACTCGATCTACAAAATATATCATACACAAGGGATAGTACCGTGAGCATGGTGCACCTAATGCTATTTTTTTGCTCATTGCTCATTTGAAATCATCTAAATAAGCAAAAGGTATTAAACATAAGAGTTCAAGATGAACACATCCGCAAAATTTAGTCTTCATAGTACCATGCACAACTCCAAGCATAATGTAATAAGGTTAAAATTATGTGTTATGGTGCGTTCTTT
Source organism: Beta lomatogona (assembly GCA_947646795.1). NCBI lineage: Eukaryota > Viridiplantae > Streptophyta > Magnoliopsida > Caryophyllales > Amaranthaceae > Beta > Beta lomatogona. Next base: position 3,831,033 of record CANSNZ010000927.1, on the reverse strand, counting down.
TTCACCTTAAAAACCCTGAACTGAACTTATTTGAACTGAACTGAACTTACTAGACCTGATCCAACTTATTGGACCTTGTTGAACTTAAATGGAACTTATTGGACCTGATTGAAACTTATTGACCTAATTGGAACTTATTAGACCTGATTGGACCTGAATGAAATTTATTCAACCTTATTGGACCAGTTTAAAACTTATTTGACCTTATTTGACAAAAAATTTGGATGGGTAATAACATAAACACTAATTTGTTATGATATAATATTTATAAAACTTGATCCTTTGATAGATATAGTAATTATTAATCTCTTATGAATAACATTTTGTAAAAAAATAGTAATTATTAATCTCTACTTATTTAAAGACGAATGGCAAAATATTATAATTATGATGATTATTATTGTTAACCTTATTTGACCATGGTTATAATATTTTTTAATAATAACATAATCAGCTAAGTTAATAGTAATATGAATAATAAAATAGTAGACAACAATACGAATATAATACTATAAAATCATATGGTACTTTAATTAAAATTTTAATTTCAATTTGCTGATCATTGACTATTTGGACCTTATTGGAACTTATTGGACCTGATTAGAACTTATTGGACCTGATTGGAACTTATTGATCTGATTGGAACTTATTGACCTGATTGGAGCTGATTGAAACTTATCTGAGCTGAACTGAACTGATCTGAAATTAACTGAACTGATTTGACCTAAAACTTAATTTTTTAAGGTGAAGTGAACGCGCCCTTAAGAGTATTGCCCACATGTGAGTTAGGAATAGTTGTCCCACATTGAAAAATTAGAGAGAGAATGATTAACATATAGATTAGTGGGTTACTCCACATATCACCAGTTGGTTTTAGGATGGACCCAGCCAACCTTGTATGTGGTCAAACTCTCCTCCAGTGTGGGCTTGTGTTATTCACAATGAAGTTTATCATTTTGTCGGTTCTACTTGCTTGCTCTTTATTTATTTCTCGTAAATTAACTGCAAAGTTTAAAAAATTTAAATATATAAGAATAAACCATTTTAATTTCTTTCCCTCAATTTTAATTTGTTGATCTTATTTGATCTTTTTTTTCCTACTAATATGCTTCTTCTATTATTTATTGCAACAATTTGACTTTAATTTCATGCTTGCTAACATATAATTTTGACCATTAATACCGTGATAATGAAAAGTTGATATTTCTAAAATATACTTTGATAGTAAACCAACGCCATATTACTCCCTCCGTCTTTATTTACTTGTTGTATTTCCTTTATGGGAGTCAACAACTTTGACTGATTATTTTTATTTTATTTTATAGGTAAAAATATAGTCATGTGTGGTCTTGTTAGATTCATGATGTGTAGATTTATAATTTTCACTTAGATGGAATATGAGATATTCACGGTCAAAATAACACCTTGAAGTCTGAAGACTATGCAAAAGCAAATGTAGCAAGTAAATACAAACAGATTGAGTACATGATAACAATTATTATGTATACAAAATGGTCAAAGTTAAAACATAAAAAGTGTGAAAGCCAAAATGTTGCAAATACAAAAAAAAAGGACGTATAAAAACAAATATTACACGACATATTACAAGACCGTACATGACTATATTTTTTTCTTATATATTTAGAATAATTTAGAAAATTCTTTATAATTGTAAATAGTGCCAAGATTTCAAGTAGAAAAACAAACAAATAGAAAAGGAGTAGCAACAAAAAAACACATTATCATGGAGAATATGATTAGATCTATTACAATGCTTTTGTTTCAGTTATTTACATGTAACTAAATATATTAATAGTCAAAGTTTAGTCTTAAAATCGTGAATACACAAATGAGGCAAATATTTTTTGATTGAAGAAGTCAATTTCTAAGAGAACACGTTTTATGATCAATCAATTAAGTGATACACAAAATGAAGGGACACGAGATTTAAGTCGAGAAAAATCTATTTTTCCACCTTCCCTTTACAAAGTGAAATGGAAAAGCACTGTAAGATGATGCAAATACTCCCTTAGGAGGCTTGGTATTATTATTCACATTATATACTTAAGAGTACAAGGAACCCTACTTTCCATAAGTATATACATTACATAAATACCTAATGCTAAAGAAGGACACTAAATATATTTATATACATTTACTCTAATACACCCCCCACAGTGGGAGCAGAAGGTGGTCGGATGCTCAAATTGGAACAAAAATCAGTAAACAAGGGCTGAGGAAGACCCTTGGTGAAGATATCTGCAAATTGTGAAGAACAAGTCACATGAAGTACACGAATAAGGCCAAGAGCAACCTTCTCACGAACAAAGTGAATGTCCATCTCCACATGCTTAGTGCGTTGATGTTGAACGAGGTTGTGAGACATGTAAACAGCACTAATATTATCACAATAAACCACTGTAGCTCGCTTCAAAGGACAATGAAGCTCAAGTAGGAGATTACGAATCGATGCCGTCTCAGCAACAACATTAGCCACCCCCCGATATTCGGCCTCCGCACTAGAACGAGACAAAGTCGCTTGTCGTTTGGAGGACCAAGAAATAAGATTATCACCAAGAAACACACAATAACCTGAGGTAGAACGGCGAGTATCAGGGCATCCACCCCAATCAGCATCCGTGTAGGTGACAAGACCCGTGGCAGGGGCCGAGGACAAGTGCATGCCGTAGTCGAGAGTGCCCTTAAGATACCGAAGGATACGCTTAAGAGCATGAAAATGAGGATCACGCGGCGCATGCATAAATAAACACACCTACTGAACGGCATAAGAAATATCCGAGCGAGTGAATGTAAGATACTGAAGAGCCCTCGTAAGCTGACGATAAAGGGTAGGATCAATAAGGGGCTTCCCACTAGAAGCACTAAGCTTAGACTTAGTATCAACAGGAGTAGCAGCAGACTTGCAAGAAGACATGTCAGCACGAGCAAGAATCTCCATAGCATATTTGCGCTGGCACAGGAACATGCTATCCTTAGTACGAGAGACAGAAATACCAAGAAAATAAGATAAAGGACCAAGATCCTTCATTGCAAACTCAGAACTAAGAAGATCAATGACACGGGTCCTGAGATCATCAGATGAACAAGTAAGAATAATGTCATCAACATAAAGGAGAAGATAAGCAGTATCTGAGCCTCGTCTGAAAATAAACAGAGATGTATCACACTTGTTGTTCTGAAAACCCAAAGAGATAATGTAAGTCGCAAACCGCTGATACCAAGCTCGGGGAGCCTGTTTAAGACCATAAAGATACTTTCGAAGAAGACACACATGCTTAGGCTTGTCAGGATGAACAAACCCGGGAGGCTGATGCATGTAAACAGTCTAGCTGAAGATCACCATGAAGAAAAGCATTTTTCACATCCAGCTGATGAATAGACCAATGCCTAGAAACAGCCAAGCTCAACACAGTACGGATCGTAGTAGGGGGCACTACCGGTCTAAAAGTCTCACCACAATCCACTCCAACCTCCTGACTCTTACCATTAGCCACCAAACGGGCCTTATATCGTTCAAAAGTACCATCTAATTTTTCCTTGTGAGTAAACACCCATAGGCAACTAACAATATTAGCATCCATAGGGCGCGGAACCAACTCCCAAGTATGAGTGTCAATCATAGCATTATATTCATCACACATGGCGTTATACCAATTAGGGTCATCAATGGCATGTAAATGAGAACGAGGAATAGGAGAAATATGAGGAGGAGATGAAGTGACTAGAGCAAGGCTAGCATATTTAGAATTAGGCTTGAAAATGCCAGATTGGGAACGAGTCTGCATATCATGGACTAGTTGGTTAGGCTGGATAATGGGCAAGGAAGAAGAATTTGGGCCAGGGTCTGCGTCAGAAGGCCCAGACGCGTGATCTGGGTGGGGGGAAGTGAGACGCGGATCCACAGAAGATCGAGCAGGGCGGACCGTTTGGGTCTGGGCCAAAGAAAAGTCAAGAGCGCACCAGGAGGACCGGCGCTGACATCCAGATTAAGAGGAGGAGAGGGCACGCTTTGGGCCCGCTGGACTGACGTGGGAGAGAGAGGAGTGTTTGGGCTAAGAGCAGTGTTTGGGCTTAAAGAAAAAGGAGACACATAAGGAGTAGAGGTCCGAATTTCAGGAGGTGTGGAATTGGACTCAAAATCAGTGTGTAAGAACTCATAATCCGAAACTTTAGGAGTATAGTTTGTGGAATTAGGAAAAGTGAATTCATCGAAAACAACATGTCTCGAAATAATCACTTTATGTGTCTCAAGATTAAGACATCGATAGCCACAATGAGAAGAAGAATAACCAAGGAAAATGCACGGAGTAGATCGAGGACCCACTTTATGGGGAGAAGTAGAGGAGAGATTAGGATAACAAAGACAACCGAAGGTGCGAATATGATCATACGATGGTGCCTTATTAAAAAGAACGTGCACGGGAGTGAGGTTATCTAGAAGACGAGTAGGACGAATATTGAGTAAATAGGTCGCGATGTGCAAAGACTCAACCCAATAAGAAGGAGGAAGAGAAGCATAAAATAAAAGACAACGACAAATATTATTGAGAGTCCTAATCATATGCTTTGCTTTGCTATTTTGAGGAGATGTATTAGGATAGGAATGTCTCCATATAATGCCATGGGTGAGGGAAAAAGAATTGAAAGGGTGATTATCATATTCACGGCCATTATCACATTGTAAAGCTTTAATAGGAAGCCCAAATTGAGTCTGAACATAAGCATGGAAGTGCACAAAAGTAGGAAAGACATCCGATTTAAGTTTGAGAGGAAACACCCATACATAATGAGAATAGTCATCAAGAAAAAGTAAATAATAACGAAAACCTGTATAACTATTGAAGAGATAGAGTATTAGAAAATGTGGGCAGTTCTATGGGCTGGTAGCTGCCAGGAATCAGAAAAGCTTGCTGCTGGGCCAGTGGGGCCTGCTGCGCCGGTTGGGCCTGCTGGGCCGAGTATGCAGTGCGTGGGGAAGGACCCAAAAGGCCCTGCTGTGGACTCATCGCTGGCCTCCACTGTCCATATCCTTGTGATGGATAAGGACAAGGTGGATAATACATAGGAGGTGCCCAAGGACCAGCCCACGGACCATACAAAGTGTGGGCTTGAGAGGAAGAAATATCACGCCCCTGGTTATTATTTTGATTGCCGGAATTCTTCCCCTTATATTTACCTTTATACTTTCCATTGCCATGTTGTTTGCCGTAACCTTGCCGGTGGCCAACCAAACCACCTTGGGCGGTCTGTGATGGTGGCGGAGGAGAAGTGACTCCAGTGAAAAAAACAACATCAAAGAACGAGGATAAAGGCTCCTATTTCTCGCGACTAACCTGGTCCAATTCAAGCATAGAGCAGGCTTTATCAAAGCTAGGAAGAGGAGTAGATTGCTGAATAAGTGTAGATACCATACGGTAATCATTAGTTAATTTTCCAACCAACTAAAGAACAAGACGTTCCTCGGAAATAGGATGGTCTATAGCAGCAAGTTGAGTAAAGAGAGTTTTGAGAGCCTGACAATAATCACCAAGTAAAGAAAATTGAGATAGATGGAGATTACCGAATTGGTTTTCAAGATGCACAACACGAGTCCCCTTGTTATCTTGAAAAATATTATTATGACGACGTTCCCATGCCGTCATCGTCATGGACTTGTCATCCAAAATTTTGAGAAGAAGATCGGTCGAGATGGTGTCGTACATCCATTGACACACAATAGCATCTAACCGACCCCATAAATCATCATCAACATCCGTGGGTTTCTTTACCGATGAGTCGATGTGATCCAAGACATTGTAGGTCTTGGCGGTATTGCGGAAAAGTGTGGCCCATGGGGTGTACTGAACCTTGTCAATGTCCAGCACTAAAGGGATCAAAGCTTTGACGTTGGTGACGCTCAAAGCGGGATGGTAAGCATGGCTAACCTGTGGGGGAGAGGGAGAGTGCTCAGGTGCGGGTGCCATGAGAGAATGAACAAAGAAGATGGTGGAGAAAAGAAAATTGTATAGCCAAGAATGAAAGGCTTGATACCATGTAAGATGATGCAAATACTCCCTTAGGAGGCTTGGTATTATTATTCACAATATATACTTAAGAGTACAAAGAACCCTACTTTCCATAAGTATATACATTACATAAATACCTAATGCTAAAGAAGGACACTAAATATATTTACATATATTTACTTTAATAAACACTTTCTCATAATAAACAACTTTTGCTTTCAAACAAAGACAAATCTAAACTCACTCAATTTGATTAGAGTGTAGGGGAGCATGGAATTATCTTACTTCAATAATGATTACCAGTTTTTCTTTTTTTTTTTTTTTTTTTTTTGGGTTAAAGATAAAAAATTTATTAAAACACAAACTTAAGGCATGTCTACGAGGCCGTGGCTCAAACAGTTTATTTGCTGGCATCCCTCAAACGGTTGTGCCCAACTCTAGCTAACAGCATTGTCACTTGCAAGCAGCCAAAGGAGGACCACATAAGCACTTGTTGTGCGCAAATCTTCCCCGACTAAAACGCTTCGGCCCACTCGGGATAGCGCCACAAAGCTGATTATTACTCACATCAAGGCTCTTCAAGCTCTTCGACAACAAAGGTAACGTGCTAGTGAGCTTATTATGCGATACATTGAACTCCGAGAGCAAAGACAACGCCGAGACCGATGGAATCACTCTAGGGGTGTCAAAACAGGTTCTCAAACAGGTTCTAGGTATACCCACGGTGAACCAGGTCATACCCGGACATGTCAGGATTCTGATTGTCAGTGCCCCAGGTCATGATTGGTCAGGTTTTGTTCAACTGGGTCGAACACATTTGAATCATTGGATTCCCGGGTGCCGGACAGGTTTGAGCGTTCCATTTACAAGTCGATCTGTTCCCGGATATCATCGCCCGTTGACATTTTTTTCCGGGTTTGCGCAGGTCGTATTTAGGTTTCATGTACGGTTGAGTTAAGTCAAATGTACTCGGGTTGAATTAGTAATGACCTTAGTTCGATCATTGTGAAACATCGGGTCCATTCGCTATTGAACGTCAACTCAACTTCGGGTTATGGATTTTGTAAACGAATCATATTAATAAAAGTATTAAGATCGACATATATATACATATGTGTGTGTGCGATAAATATATGGATGACAACGAAAAACCAATAAAAACACTATATTGATTACCGTGATGTTTAATGTATTCTCTTACTCAACTCTTATTTCGAATAATCAACTGCGTAAAACCACTATAATGAGTAAAGGAGTAGAACGACTCTTCATATGTTTTAATAATATATATTATAACCAACGACAATAATAACGAGTAGACGATCAATTCCAAACTTTATATAAATGATTTGTTATTATAAGCATTATGATTGATATATAAGTTTGTAAATAGTTATGATGGTAATGAGAATAATAATACTAATAAACATAAATCGACAATGATAATAGGTAAAAATACAAATAATAATAGTAATAGTAACAAGGCTAACAATAGCAATAGTAATACAAATAAGAACAGGAATACTAACAATAACAATAACAATATAAATACTAATATGTTGAATCATTTTAATATAAGATTGATATCAAAATAATTGTAAAACCAATCTAATACTCTATTGATTGTAAATTAGTATAACGACTCTTAATATGTTATAATACTATAACAAATGACAATCATACATTCATATGTTTACAACGACGGTTCATATGAGGCCTAAGTGATTATAACGAGGGTTCATATGTTGCGCAATAATAATAATAATAATAAATTATACCCCCAAATCATTATCCCCTATAAAAGCTAACCATAACTTATTAAAAAGTAAAATCAATTTTTTTAATTGTTAACATGTAACAACCATAACTCCATCAGTAATTAAGTTAACAAGTACTTACTAGTTACTAAATAGTAACTTGTTAACAACCATATGATAACTTAACATTTAGTCAATCGGATGGTGTTGTTGTCTGTATAGCTGTCAATCGGATGTTTCAATTCATTTAAGTTAATCACCTTTACGTGTAATGCATTTTGAAACTAAAAAATTTACTTAAATGATTTGAATTTAATCGTCTTTAAGTTAAAGTCATTCTGAAACTCAAACATCTAATTGGATGGAAAGATGTTTTTATTGAATGAGATTAATGTATCAATGTAAGTCGATAAGCTTGTTCAAGAAAGCAATACTCCATTTAAGTTAACCGTCATTAAGCTATATATTCATTTTGAAACACAAAACATCTACTTGAATCGAAACAAGTTGTTATGAAATAGTAGCAATAATATTGATAATAATAACAATAAAGATTATAATAGTAACGATATTAATTATCAATTATCATTGGTATATTTATTATTATTGAATATAAAAATCGAAATCTCCATCAAATTTTGATAACGATCATAAAAAGTAAAATTGATAGATTTGAGTATAATCTCTCATCTCATCTATAGATCAAATTGATAGACATGTGAAATCCAACACAAAAGCAATCACTCTATCCTAACCATTCATCAGATCAAATCTATGGCTAAAACTTCACTAACACACCCACACACGGATCACCATTCTCAGCCATTGGATACAAACTCAAATCAACGAATCCCCTTTCTCCATATATAAACCTTAATCCCTTTTCTAAACCCTAAACTAACTCCTCTTCTATCTTTCTTCCGCCTCTCTTTTCCTGTTTCTTTCTTTTCTCTCTGTTTTTTACTAAATTTTTACTTCATTTTCTGCATTTGTTCAATTTAATGATCTAATTTTCAACCGCGAAACCGTAAGCGCAACTAACCACCACCTACCAAAAAACAGACGCTAATTCGCGAAACCAGGGCTGGCAGGGGTGGCGGTTCACGGCAGTTAGTGACGGCGGCGACAGGGAGGATAACAAGTGGTGATGTGCGGTGGTGCAGAAACCGAAGAGAGAGAGAGAGGGAGGCTCGAAGGGAAGGAAGTTAGCAGCGCTGAAGGATAAGGGGGTGGGGGGCGGTTGTTCGACGGCGGTAGGTGGTGCTGCTGTGTTTATCAGTGGTGGTCGAAAGGTGGAGAGCAGTGGTTGCCGGTGGCCGAAGAAAACAGAGAAAATAAAGATTGAATTTTTGCTTCCAATTCTCCTAATTGATTTTATTTTTTGAGTTTTGTTTGTTGATATGTGATGAAATTTCGAACTCAAACTCTCTTATTTATCGATAATGGCTAACTCAGGAGATGTATTTTCAGATTTAAAAATTATCCAAACCATTAGCATCCATGGATTTCAAGAAAACAAGAAGCTTTATTTATTGTTTTTCTGAATTTCGGTGGGTTAAGTGTGATTGAGAGAGTAATATTTCAATGGGTTTCTAGAAGATTAAGTACACTGAGTTGGAATAGGTGGTCGTTGACTTTGTTGAGCAACCTCCATCCGCATGGAGGAGGAGGAAGATGAAGTTATTTCTTTTCTTTTTATTTTTGTTTTTGTTTTTCTAATTTGGAGATGTTGGTGTTGGGCTAATTCAGCTTATGGGTTTGGGCTCATGGACTTGGACAAAGGGGCCATCAGAATTTGTTATTATACCCAAGTTACTTACAAAGTTGACTACAAGATTTTAGTACTTTGATTTATAAACTTCATTATCCATAAATTAATATTTAATACCTTTTTCACATAACTTAGAAATCCAAATATAATAAAAATTAACTTAGTGATTTTGGTTGACTTGTAAAAATAATTGACTTGTGAAATTATACAAAGCAACTGAAAAATAATAAGAAGATATTCTATAATATGTACTACGAAACTAGCAGTTAAAAAGTGACCATTATAATCTCATCAATAGTTAAAACACTATGACATGAACCAAAATTACATAAAAAATAATTTAATTGAGAATGTAATTTATTATTTTATTAAATTATTATTAAATGTAAGTAATTTTATAAATTACCATATTGAAATGATTTTGTAGATATAGAAAAATAATTGAAGTTTAGTAATTTTGTTGAGTTTAGTCGTCAAAATAAGTTGGTTTGAAAAATTGCGTCAAATTAGGTAGATTTTATTTTTAGATCAATTAGAATTCGAGTTGAACCAGGTATTTACTGGGCCTAATTGGATTTTGGGTTAATATCTGGTTTAGTTCGGTCGGGTTCGGGTTTGAATACAGGTCTGTGTGGTCAGGTCGGAATATAATCTAGCCGAGTGCCGGTCAGGTCTGGGTAATCCCATATCAGGTTTCGGTCAGGTCTGGAGACTGACCTTCACAGGTCGAACCAGGTTCAAGTCAGGTCAGTATCAGGTTGACCCAGCGGTCAGGTCTGTTTCTGACACCCCTAATTATCACTCCGAATAAATGATTCGCGGAGAGATCGACTACTTTGAGGCTCTTTAACTTGAAGAGTTCTTCCGGAATAGGTCCGGTTAAGCTGTTCATGCCGAGATCGAGGTGATAGTTTTTTGAGCTTGGCAAGGGAGTTGGGGATAGTTCCCTTGACGTCAATGTTATCTGCTAAGATAAAGAAGCTGAGGAAAGGCAGGTTACCGAAATCTGAAGGTATAGCGCCCGAAAGACCCCAGGAGCGACTGAATGTGACTGTGTTAATTCGACCATATTCTTTGCCCTCAGTACCACACCTTACGAAGTTCCAATCTGAACAGCAATTTGTGTTGTTATCCCAGTCCGAGAGGCGGCCGTTAGGGCCGCCAAAATGATCTAGGACTTTTAGGAGGACGGCTTCGTCGTGGGTGTTACAGATTGGGAAGTCGGTAGACGTGGAGAAGGTGAAGAGTGAGAGGAACATAGAGAAATGTAGGAGAAATTTTTTTGGAGTAACCTCCATTATTGATGGTAAAGTAAGCAGCAAAGATGGGTATGTTATATGTAGTAGTTTGGTGTAAAAAGGGATTTGTTTATGTTTTGGGTGGAGACTGGAGAATGATGAACGAACAAGGGGAGAGGGGGTATTTATAGAATCTTAAACAAAAGAAATTGTAGGATAATTTCATGAGGTTTCTTTGTGTGTAAAACGTGATTAATAGGACTGTAGGAGGTCCACAATTTTCTTTTTGGTTACAAAATCATGACTCATTAGTTTAAAGGATCAAATTAAATGATTTTATTGGTACATTTGAGTAATATAATTACTGAAATTGTCTCTCGAAATAACTGCATAATTAATTTTTTCTTGGTATTTTAATGAAAATAGAATGGAGATGATCATTGTTTTACTATATACTACATATCATTTTTTAAGAAGGATAACACATTATCAAACCTTTTTCGAATAGCACAAGTTGATAATGTTTTAGGATTAAGAAAAAAGTTGAGTACAATTATAGGTAGAGTTGGCAATTTTAGTCATTGAATAAGGTCTTATTTCAAATATAGGAGATTATAATAAAAATTGTGTGAAACTTCATATAATTTCAAAATACGATAAATACCTCATCAATAGTTCGAGTAGATTTCTCTCAATATTCTTGTCAAAAAAAAAGATTTCTCTCAATATTTTCATGTTGTGTTTGGATTGGATATGAAATTGTCCTATCTAGCTAGTGGTGTCAAAACAGGTTCTCAAACAGGCTATAGGTATACCCATGACGAACCAGGTCAGACCCGGACATGTCAGGATTCCGACAGTCAGTGCCCCATGTCGTGATTGGTCTGGTTTTGTTCATCTGGGTCGGTCACATTCTCGGGTATGTCAGGATTATCGGGTGCCGAACAAGTCTGAGCGTTTCATTTACAAATCGATCCATTCTCGGGTATGATCGCCCGTGGACATTTTTTAAACTGGGTTTGCGCACGTCGTATTTAGGATTCATGTACTCTTGGGTAGAGTCAAGTGTTCCGGTTGAATCACTAATGACCTTAGTTCAATCATTGTGCATCATCGGGTCCATTCGCTATTATTCAACAATTCAACTTTGGTTAAACTCCTAGTCGGGTCATTTAGATTTTGTTATGGATTTTGTAAACGAATCATATTATAAAAAGTAATAAGATCAACATATATATGTGTGTGTGTGTGTGCGCGCGATAAATATATGGATGATAACGAACAACTAATAAAAACACTATATTGTTTACCGTGATGTTTAGTGTATTCTCTTAGTCAACTTATGTTTAGACTAATCAACTGCGTAAAATCACTCTAATATATAAATGAGTAGAACGACTCTTCATATGTTATGATATATAACCAACGACAATAATAACAAGTAAACGATCAATTCCAAGGTTTATATAAATGACTATTATTATAAGCATTATTATTAATATATAAGTTTGTAAATAGCTATAATAATAATAATAATAATAATAATAATAATAATAATAATAATAATTAATAAACATAAAGCGATGATAATAATAATAATAATAATAATAATAATAATAATAATAATAATAATAATAATAATAACAAGAACAATAATAATAATAATACAAATAACAACAGGAGTGATAATAACAACAATAATAATATAAATATTAACAGTCATAGTAGCAACATGCTAATTATAACAATAATAATAACAAACATAACACGGTATATATGTATTATGTTGTGACTGCATATGATATAGTATAAACAAGCTATTTTATCAATATGTTTTAAACATTTTAGTATATTGCATTGGTACCAAAATAATTGTAAAACCACTCTAATACTCTATTGGTTATAAATTAACACTAGTGGAAAAAACATCAAGTGCTCCGGTTAAAAACCGTACAAGTGCTCCATATTTGACCCGTAGTAGACGCCATACGAGCACTTGAGTATTTATCAAGTGCTCCGGTTGAAAATCGGAGCACTTAGATTTACAAGTGCTCCGGTTGTCTTAAAAACCGGAGCACTTGTGAATTTTATATGTTCAAAATAAGTCAAGTGCTCCGGTTGGTAAGAGAAAACCGGAGCACTTGTGAATCAAGTGCTCCGGTTTTTTGCTAACAATCGGAGCACTTGACATTTAAAAAAAAAAAAAAAAAATTTGTACAGCAGCCCACCTCCTAGCAGAGTCAAACCAGCCACACCTGCATGATTTCAGATTCTGCATGTTTCCTCACTGCCCTCACTTTTCACCACCAGTCCACCACACTTTCTCATGTCCATCCCTTCAACCACCACGCACACACCTCCCCGTGCTCCTCCCATTTACCATCACAATATACATTTAGTAAAAATTGAACACTTACTCCATTGTAGAGGTGTTTCAGATACCACTTCTACCAACAGCAAATTCAGTCCATAACTATGTTCCCCGAAACCCCAAGGCCTAAAGTAATAGATTATCATTATATAGCTAGATAAAAGCTACAACCATTCAGTTCAAACTAAACCCAAGCAAGCAATAAGGCAATAAGCAATGAACCTAAGCTACAACGATGTATTTAAACAACCAACAGTAGAGAGAAACAGAATGAGAGTCATCAAACATATATATCTCAGCACTCTGTATAGCAACAACTGCAATTGCAAACCTCTACAGTTCACCACCGGAGAGATCTCCGACATTACGATCCAAAACTACATTCAGCTCCAGATCATTACAGAGTTCAGCCTTCATATCTCTCTCATTTTTCTGCTCTAGGACCTGTCCAACATTGCCCTGGACTGCTTTTGGAATATAGTCCACATATTGGGGCTTAATAATAGCCTAAACATATATATCCATTAGCAAAAGGGGAAAGAAGAGGCAAAAGTAAAAGACAAGAAGTGCTCACACCTAGTGTATAACACATGAACAACTACAGAAGACACAGAAGCAACAGAAGTGTGCAGTAAGCAATCAGCAAAAAAAAGTTAAACTGCAATAGTGATCAATGTTCCCAGTAATTTAGATAAGCAAGGACTTAGAAATGTAACTAATCAAGAGGGTGTAGCTACCTTCAAATTATCTTCTAATATGCGCGTAAAATGCATATATCAATCATTATATAGGGGACACTAGATATAAATGCATATAACCAGTTAGGTCAAAAGGCTAAGAGTACTAAAATTTAGATAAATTGAAAGCATGCCCTCATACTATAATGTAGTATGTACCTATCCAGTATCCATAAAGTCAAGAAACAAAGCACTTGCATACAGTTATTCATCGTGACTACAAAGTAACTAGCAAACTCTAAGCATTGTTTACACGCTCCTATTTCATCCAAAAACATGTTCACAAGATTGTGAGACAAACCCTTGTGCATAAGCTCTAATTTTCAATTTAAGATGTTCACAGTTTGTACTTTGTAGGGTATACTAATCTCTGTTCATTTGCAAGAAGAAAAAATAAAAGAAACAACATCGTTTTCCATGACAATGTTAAAGGAAATTATAAGAGCTGCTCACTTTGATATGCCCGTCCACAGGGCTTACGTGCACATTCTCCACTCGCAATTCCGTGTGGGCGAGTCGATGACAAACCTTGGCCAAGGAAGCAAGGCAATTGATGGTACAACTGGCATTGGAAACAATGTAAAGGTCTGACTTGTATTCGTGCTCGTTGACACCAACAACAAACATAGCGGCATCCTTGCTAGGAGCTGAAATGACAGCCTTCTTGGCACCACTCTAATCAGTATCAAGCAGAACTCACTAATAAGAACCAAGTATACAAAAGTACACATGTAAGAACTCAATAAATTGTCATATATAGGAGATTAAGAAACAATAATAATAGAGAAAAACATCACAAAATATAACTTGCACAAGTGCGCCATGCATTGTATCTAAAAAACTAATTACTACCCAACATTACTAAATCTATGAATCATCTTATTGTAGAAATTGCTCAAAAAAAAAAGAAATTGCTAAATTTCAACATGCGACTAATACAATAACACTTAGTAATAGCTATTTCTTGATGAACATGATGATAGTCCACTGCCAAAATTTGTCATTTCTTGCCATTGTCGCTCTTCTTTAAACTCCATGGGAATTGGTTTATTAACAAATTACAAGAGCTAATGTATGTATCTATTATTTTATATGTTTCAGCCATGTTTGATTTTTTCCAAGTACTAAGATGACAGTTTTTACCTTCGAGTAAACCAACTCTACCATAGGCGTCTACCATGATGTTATAGAAGGCTCTATCTGGCTCACATCCCATGTGTTGCATGAGTGTAAATATCTCTGCAGCGCCATATGGAACCCTGCACGGCTTCAAGAAATTTCAGTGAAGGAATTAAATTAGTTCAAATTCTAATATTCTATATATATACAAAAAAACATATAAAAAACAATCTATTTTATATGTATCCTTGTTTATAGACATTAAATTAGGTCATCTTACACATTTAGCAAGCGATCCAATATGCTAATCAACAACCACAAGTCAGATGTAATCTACTCATTCTGGTGAATTTTGAACATTTGCTTGCTGGTGGAATGGAAATGATTAATCCCTAATCTAGATACTGACCTGTAAGCTTCCATCAATGCATTATAAGCATAAAAATCAGGCTCCAGACCAGTTTCTTGTAGCAGCTCAAATATTGTTCTACTTTCTCACATTGACCAACCCTTGCAAATGCATTGATAAGTGTCCCACTCCATCCATGGCTAGGACTTCTTTCTCTTTTGAGGATGATCAAGTTTGGATGGAGCAATGCCTGTGGTTGTTAGCAAAGCAATTTATTGGACAAGTGTGAGTAGCTTGGGCAGTAAAGTTTTTTTCTTGGGGTGTAAAGAAAATTTGTTGATCAGAGATAGAGATCTTGAATCATATGAAGGGGGTTTAACATTTTCAAATTCTAGAGGCCGACGCCTCTGTAAAAGACTAAAATTTGTTTACTGATGAAGGTTTATAGTCCTTTCTTTGTGCTTGGTACCAAGTGCGTGCTTAGTAGAAGGTGAGTCAGTTCACTCAAGATGTGATGGTTATAGAGAGGAGATTGGTGCATTATATTAATAGTGGGAGTAACTGGTATGACTTTCTAGTTTCCTATTGATGATTCAGGTAAGTAAACAAACCTATAAAATAAAAGGTTTTGTTCTAAGAAAAGTTACACTGATACAGGTTTGCTTGTTGGAAAGTGCTTAAGCAAACATGCACGCAACATTGACCTCTGTTTGTACTATACTCCTACGTGCCTATGTTGTGCACTTAAGTTACATATACTAAACTACGGAGTAATTTTTTTTCTTTAGCTCGCATCATTAGTTTCGAGTTATCTTATGATAAGTTGGGAGGGGGATCACGTACGAACTTCTTTGCTTATATCAATAAAAATATATGGTAATGAAGCCAATGGGAGTACCCCCAACAAATACATCTGCAGAGGTGTTTAACTAACATCTGGGAATAGAGAATCATTCAGGCTTAAGTTTGAAGGGGGGAGTCATTAAACCAACAATTTCTCAGATGAATGCTGGAGAATTTCATTTCAAAGCACTTATGGTCTGGTGGATCTAAATTTGGGAATGGAGTGCGATAACAAGATCAAATGGACCAACTACTGAATACAACTTTCAAAAATCTGGAGAACTGCAACTCAGGTTCAAGCATCATCAACAGCGGTCAGTATATGGACAAAATAGATGGAGCTTCGGAAAAGTAGAAGCCCCTTAGTGACAGAAGTACAGGACTAATGCAGGGATGGGATGGAGAATGATTAGAAAAGTCAATTCCGAAGTTCTCCACTCAATTAGTTCAAATCCACAATCTCAAGAACCCAGCATTTCCTCTCTCTAAATCTTCTAACAATTCAATACCCACAAAATCAAACCCACAAAATCAAGCAATAAGCTGATAATTTGCCCTCCAAGACTCAAACTTTTATCATAAATTTCTAAAATTTACTTAATTCAACTCCACGCATACATTTTAAAGACCCTCAAATTTCTTTAAAATCATCGCAAAAAATTGGAAATAAATTGAAGCAATTTAAATTCTTTTCGATATGTAAACTGAATATTGAGAAAATTACCTCGAGACCCGCGCCTTCTCTATGAAGAGCTTTAACGCCTTCAATGGCGAAATCAATCAGGTAGATGTTTTTTTTTTTAAATAGCATAAATCTCCGTGTAAGTTATTCAAACTTCTGGTTATAGGTGAATTTATTTCGCGATTTGCGTGGTTTCGATTTGAGGGGATCTTGAAACTGATTTCATTGATTACAAGAAAATTACTGAAACTGATTTCATTGTTTCTCTCCTTCAACATGGCCAAGCGCCAAACAGTTTACGAGGGATAACAAGCATCTAAGTCTAACAGAGACATGAAAGTTTATGCTAAGATCATAGCCCTCGTGTCTACTTAATGTACTCTTCAGGTCATCTGGAATAGCTACCATACATATGAGAAGAGCTTTGTATCCAAATAAACACATCTCATGCAAAGATCAACTTAAGAACAACAAACCTTTTATAGAATTATAGTGTAGGAACGGGGCAATAGGATACTTGTGACAAGAAGAACACCCAAAGACACAACTAACAAAGACCAAATGCCCGGCGAGGATCGGATATGCAATTTCCAAAGTAAACAAGACATAAAAGCATTTTGGAATGAGGGAAATTAATCATAAGGCGGGGGGGAGGGGGGAGGGCAGAAAACACTTAAGATTTTATGTCATGAAACGACAACGAGATGCTACGAAGTTAGACCATTTCTGAGTTTTAATTTAAATCTTGTGCTTGAAGAATTGTGTAATATAGTGGTTATAAGTGTCTTTTAAGATACCGAGTGAAGGAATAGAATAAGTACAAAAATGGAGCATTTAGTAATGATGGGATTCGAACCCCAGTACATAGCGACACAGGCCTAGGTACCGTTGATCCAAGTTTAGTTACACAATTACATCTAGATCTTTGTTTATATCCTAAAATAGGGGGGGAGCTTAGCAAAACAATAGGCTGAAAAGGCCTCCACATCCCTCCCTGCTTAGCTTCACCCCTAACTAGCATTAAGGGCCCTATGTTAGTAATATATAAAAATAAGCCTATCATTTTCGTATAATGCATATAACAGGTGACAAAACTTTGCATTCTTCCCTAATGTGTTTGTTAGCTAAACACATCCTTCCCTAATAGTATTTTCTTTTCCTGGTACCAGGTGCAACATTGTCTCGGTAAATTGTCTCGGTAAACGCAGAAGTAGATAGAATTTTGAGGCCAGGAGGTCGGTTGATAGTAAGGGATTCAAAAAGTTTTTAAACGTAAACTAGAACACCATTTCTCCAGTTGCCACTTATATTGGAAAGCCATTAAGAAGCAGAAGTTGGCACCAATTATATTCCATGGCTATCAAGGGACCAGCCAACTGAACATAAAACTCAGGGTACAATAGAAGCTATAAATATGCTATAATAGAAGCTACAATAGTTAATATATACCGTTAATATACTAAGAGTCTAAGACCACAAAATGATGGTAAATAATAAAGAATATTACCAGGAAAACTCTTTATAGGTGAAAACATTCTGTCAATCAATGATTTTGCACCAGGTGAAAACCAAAACGGACACGAAAATGTGGTAGCATTAAGCTGCAGGTACACCCAAGAGAGTCATCAAGAGGAAAACACGTGTCTTCACCACCAATGTTCCAGAGGAAATGGGTATAATTAGCAGCATAGTAAGAGTTACTAGGATCAGCAGGAAGTGCCTCTAAAAAGGTCTCTTCAGCAGCCCATAAGTAGCTCCTTGCCACAAGAAATTCGCATATTTGTTATGTGCCTCGGCATCTTTTGGCTTCACCTTCACTGCCCTTTTAAAGTATTCTTCACCTCTGTTGCAAATAACATAATGTGCAGATTGTTATAACACATAAATGTAGTATTGCATAGATTATAACTCAAATAACTAAACAGGAAACGATAAGTAATACTGTAGTATAATAAGGTTTAGTTCGATTAAAAAAAATTTACCTTTTACATACCGCAATAAAGTTGAGGTATTTTCAACCTAAGCAAGCATGTGACAAATTACTTCTAAATTTGTACAGTGCATTTACACATATAGCTAAAAAGGATTAATTACTTTTCCATCTTAGTCAATTTTCATAGCACAAAACAAGCATTTTTAAATTCTTCACAATGCAAACAATGAATTACCATGACTCATTCACAATTAGCTGACATATTAACAACTTTAGATACGAAAAAATTCCATGAATCTATACATGAGATTCAATGTCATTCGTCATTTTGTTGTGCCAAGTCTTGTTAAATCTGTAGGTCTCACAAAATATTTAGCACCCATTTGAAAGACGGTAATAAGTGATAGTAGTAATAAATTTCAGTGTATGTGTGTAAGAAGAGTTGCAACTTATACTTAGGCTCACCAAATGACCAAAATAACTAAAAAGAAGTAGGAGTGAAAGCCATAAAACCAAATCATTAAAGTAATTTCTGACCCTAAACAACATTCTCCAATATATTCCCTAGATTTCACAATATAAAGCCTATATATGTAAACAAGTTAAATTTTGAATAAATTACTAAAAAGATATAATACGAAAAGGGAAAAGATGAAATATTACAAAGTATTAGCATGTTGAATATCAGCTTTAAGAGCTATAATAGATTAACGAAATGATTTCTTCATTCTCATCAACAAAGCATACCAATCACCGAACGAATTATGGCAAAAAAAAACCTGCAAAATAATTTTTCAATTCTAAAAGTTCCAACATTAACATCTATCAATCACTCCTAACAATCCACATAGCTCTAATTTAAGCTGTACATCTCTATGGCACGAAGGACAAACCAAATTCCCATTCGTAATCCCACACCTCTATCATATTTCCAGTGCTCACCACCAATCTCTCATAACATAGTTGCAAAGATATCAACTTCCCATCTGGCTTTCCACGATAACACTATGATAATTACAATGCAGCAGGTCTTTACAACATATAATCATGTAACATTCCATATATGTATGCTTGGTTATGTGTTGTAGAGATGAGATCTCACTCAAAACAGCGGACGAAGATTACTAAACATAGTAGATTTATTGCACATAACATATAAAAAGAAAACAAAAAATTAAAAAATGAACCTCTTCAACAGCCTTCTCTCTGAGACGTTCAGACAACCTCAATGCTCTGATCTCCGCTTATGCTTCTGCAAGTTCCCTATCCTTATCTGCAAAAAGGCGAAACCGGATTTCATAAATCAAATAACACAAAATTGGAAAGACGATGAGAATATATAAAAGATCGAAAATCAGCATGACAAATTGACCTCTGACTTCATTCTCGAGGCGATTTAACTCAACCTTGACCGGATCCGAGCCGTGCAGGAGGTTTAAGAAGTCAACAGCATCGAGACTGGGACGGTGAGACGGGCGTCTACTACGGGATGAAGTCTTGCCTTCTTTGAACGATCCCGACACTAAAAGCGGCTGAGGCTGTGTACGAAAACTGCAAAATCCTAGAAATACAAAAATTAAAAACCCTAGAAATACAAAAACTGCAAAATCGAAACAATCAATCGTAGCAGAGCTAGCCATCAAAAACAAACACAAACAATCAAGAAATTCGAGCAAAAAGAGGCAAAATCGAAAAGCCCTAATTCGAATTATAGGGTTCGAGTTTTCGAACAAAATCGAGCAGAAATCGAAAAAAAATTAAAACAAATTCGAGCCACTTACTTGTTTTTAGTGAAGAATGGGCCGAGATGCGAGTGAAAATTGAACTGCCTAAAAATGGGGGTTCGAATCGAACTCAAAGTCTCTGCGAAAGAATTTGAGGGTTTTAGCATGAAAACTATGGTGATGATAGGAAGAATGACATGGAGAGAGGAGGGTAGAAATGGGGGTTGTTGGCGTTTTGGTGGTAGCGAGAAAAAATGAGTCTGGAAGGAGATGAGAGATTGACAGTGAAGAGGGAAGAGGGAAGAGGGAAGAGAGAGAAAGAGAACCAGTTGGAAAGAGCGAGAGAGAGAACAGATAGAGTGGCGTGAGAAAATGAGGGAAATTAATAAATAAATAAAAAAGACTGTAGTGAGTTTCATTACGTGTATGTTGGAGCAGTTATTCACAAGAGCTCCGGTTGATTAGTCCATCGGAGCACTTGACATCAAGCGCTCCGGTTGATTAATCAACTGGAGCACTTGTGAAATTTTTTTATTAAAATTTTCACAAGTGCTTGGGTTGATAAGTCAACCGGAGCACTTGACAAGTAGCACAATGAGATTTTTAATATAACGACTCTTGATATGTTATAATATTATAAAAAATGGCAATCATATGTTTATAACTACCGTTCATACGAGGCCTAAGTGATTTTAATGAGGGTTCATATGTTGTACAATAATAATAAACATAACAACAATTTATATAAATGAGTAAAGTTACTAAACTAAGACTTAGATTATTAGCTAATGGCTTATTGTGTTTATGTGTTACTACAATGGAGTATATAATTAAACAATATACATTAAAGTCACTAATGATCAATCATCAAACAGTTAAGTCAAATCAACTTGTGTGAACATTCGGTTACAATTTTATCTTACTAAAATCTCAATTTCTTTGATTCTTTCTAAATTCCTAACTTGTTAAAAATCAAAATCAAGAAGTTAACTGTTAACAAGTTTAATCAACCATAAGCCAATAAGTTAATAAGTACTTACTACATAATAACTTGCTAACAACTATATAGTAACTTAGCACTTAATCAGATACTCATTTAGACCTACTAACTCAATAATTCACTAACTTATCAGTTGCTAATTGTTACTAATCGGCTAACTGTTATTGTGCATCTTACATGTTAGCATTAAATTAATCCCTAATCACCGCATGTAACATGTTCACATAAATCTAATTTATAAATTTAGAATAATAATTTCTTAAAAATCAATAATACTAATTTAATTGCGAAAGTTTATAATTTCTATTAATTTATAATAACACTACTAATTTTTAAAGTTACTAAACTAATAATATTAGAATTAGAAATTTAGAATACTCAAATCAAAATAATATCAAAATACAATACTAGTTTATTAATAGTTTAGGCCATTGATTTTAGAAAGATGAAAATCCAACCATTGATTAAGTTAGCAATTCATGTGATTGGGCATTCTCAATTATCATTGGTCAAAAAATAATGCCATGGATTACGAATTAAGACCATTGATTTAAAAAAGATGAAAATCCAACCATTGAATCCCTCCCTATCCCTAAACCCTCCCTCTTTCCTCTCATACTCGTTCCTCACAGCCTCCCTCTTCATCTTCCTTATTCCTCTTCCATCTTCACGTACACCATTGAATCTCATATCTATTTTATCTCTCATCTCTCACTCTCTCTGTTTCTCTATCTCCTAATTTTATACGTTCTTACTGGTGTGCTAAAGTCCAAGAAATCAAAGAAAATCTACAAGGTGGAGCAAGGGTTGTGAAATGGGTTCTTTATGCCATAACTCAAGTAAATTTGAAGATCTCTAGTTAAAATCGCAAGATTCGAGAAGAAACGCCAAAAATTTGAAAATCTCATTGTTTATATACTTGATATAATGCTTAGTGTTAGATCTAAATATTAGGATAACTCTAGTTTTCTTAGAGTTCATGTTTATATTTTTCAATTTTTTGTAAGTATTTTTTTGTTCAAATTTACATGTCTTGTTATTAATTTTGTTTGATTTTTTCTCCTAAATTTGAATTGGATATTTATACTCCCCGTTGTTGGTTTGTTGATGGATATGTATGACCTTGTCCATCTCACGTGCCTCTCTCATCAACCTTCCATGGTAATTGGTAGAGAAAGAATGAAACTTTCTAATTTCTAAGTAAAAGAGAGAAAGAGAAAGAGTCCAGCCTCGGTGGGCATTAATCAACTACTAACAAACAGGGGAGACTTTTCATTTTTCATCCAATTTACGCAACCAAAATACTACTCTTCTTCTTTCCTATACCACCAAAATAAAACTCCCCCATTTTTTCCCTATAATTCTTTCTGGGTTTTTTATTCTCCCTCTAAAAACCTTATATTTACCCCTCTAATTCATCTTTATCAAACCCAAGTAGCTTTTCCTCCTATAAATTTCACCCTTTTTATTCCGGTTAATTTTTTTGACCCAAATTACATATATTGTCTCAGATCCATTGCATTCATGAACCTGGGTTTTTTTTTTTTTTGCTATGTTATGTGTTTTTTCTTTTTGCAAGCTTCAATTTTTAATGGCATTTTTATTAATTTGATTGGGTTTGGTTTATTAATTTTAGTTTTTATTTGTTTGTTGGTTTAAGTTTTATTATTATTTGGACAATATACTGTTACATGTGAATCTGGCATGCATATTTTGGTTTACTAGGTGTTTGTCTTGATGTTTGAAACTTCTAATTGATATTATGAAGAGAATGGTTGATGCATGTGTATGTAATATGAGAATTTGGTTATGTTACTTTGAACTTAAGAATTATATATGATATTATGTGAGATTGTATCCAAATTGAATTATGCTAGTATATTGTTCAAGGCGTGAGGGTGTCTTGATCCCAGGAGTCATGTGTTCCTGAATATGAGCAAGAAACATTGAAACTTTAGCTATATGTATATCTTGTTGCAGTGATTGTGAGAACCAATATGCTTGAATACGGATCAATTAATGGTTAACTAATCGTAATTTGATGTTACCATTTAATTTTGCAAAACATTCACATATTTTAACCATATAATATAATAGTGACATAGTGTACTTGTAGACTTGTAGTTATTTGGTTAGAGAATCACTCGATCAAGTCATAAGTTATTAATCATAATGTTAAGTTAACTCTAATTTTAGTAAAACATTCGCAACTTTTAAGTTATTATACCTTATAAACTTCCTCCGTTTTTTTTTACCCGCAACACTTTCCTAAAAGGGAAATAATTAATTACTTGCAACACTTTCTATTTTTGCTTTTCTTTTCTCTCTAGCTCTCTCCAATCACATGGGCCCTCTCTTTTTTTTCTCTCTACCTCTCTCATACCCAAAAATTGTACTCCCTCCGTTTCTTTTTAATCTACACACTTTCCTTTTTGGTCCGTTTTTTTTAATCTACACACTGTTGTTTTTTCTATTTTTGGTAACATGTCACATCTACTTTCTCCTCTTTTTCCACCCATGTCATCCACTTTTTAATATTTTAACCCACTTTTTAATTTCTCTCTCTCACTTTTTAATTTCTCTCTCATACTTTTGCACTTTCTCCTTGGTTCTCCCCCAAAGTGAAGTGAGTAAATTAAAATGAAACGGAGGGTGTATTGGAGTTGATGAAAACAAAAAATGCGAGTAAAAAAAAACGGAGGAAGTAATAAGTTTAATAAAAAAAAATCAAAGTAAAAATAATTGACTTGTGAATTCAAGTACAATTTGATCTAGATAATAATAAATTAATTTGGTTACAAAACAATTTTGGTTGAGTTAAGTTCGATTTTTAATTTAAATCTGTCATGTTCAACTCAATTTTTGTTCAATTTAGTTTTAGTAAAAATAATTTACAATAATTGAATTTTAATAATTTTGTGGGGTTTAGTCGTTCAAATAACTTGGTTTGAAAAATTGAATCAAATAAGGCAAATCATATTTTATCTAGTTAACATGAATTATAATTGAATTCGGGTCGATCATAAAAAAATCGGGTTGAACCTGATATTTACTGGGTCTAGTCGGGTTTTGTGTTAATATCTGGTTGGGTTTCAGTCAGGTTCGAGTTTGAATGCAGGTCTGTGTGGTCAGGTCAGAATATGATCTTGTCAGGTGCCGGTTAGGTCTAGGTAATCCCAGGTCAGGTTTCTGTCAGGTATGGAGACGGACCCTCACAGGTCGAACCAGGTTCAAGTCAGGTCAGTATCAGGTTGACCCAGCGGTCAGATTTGTTTTTGACACCACTAGTCCTATTCAAATCACTATATAGAAAGTTAATTTATCAACTCAAGTGGGGGGATGGGAGAAGGAGAAACGAATCTTTTTCTAAACTGCAATTATGTTTGCAAGCTTTGTAGGGACTAGGGCGAACCTTAAATGGTGGTAAGATTAGCTTGGAGCCTTGGATGGTGTTCTGCAAGATGTGCCGAACTGGCTATGAATTATTTTGTCAGTGGGGGTACGGTTTATGGCTTTATGCAAAGTCACATTGATGATTGCTTTATGTGCTATGGCCTATGGTAACTGGTCCTTAAAAAAATGCTTCCAACAAGAAATATTTCAATTTATAAGGTCAGATACTTGCAATCAATTTCAGATGCTATTGGTGGTAAAAAGTTGGAAAAAGGCTTGGCGTCTCACTGCTTGAGGGGTATTTTAGTAATTTTATAGGTTGGAGGTACCAAAGTAAAGTGTAAACTGGTACCAAAGTGCAGTGAAATCGGTACTTTTTTTTTTTTTTTTTTTTTTTTTGACAATTACATAGAAAGAAAAAAGAAACTAATAGGCACCTTTTCTTGCTTTGGTAGCAAGCTTATGAGCCATAACAACTTGTCTCTACTAACCTTAAGGATTCTAATGGATTTATAAGTCCTAGCTATAAGCAAAATATCTTTAATTATAGAGTAAGAGTCAGACATAGCGAAAGCTAAATCCTTGACCCCCTTTACCAAGATACTGGAGTCCGTCCAAATTTCGACTTCTGTTAAGTGAAAGTGTTGTATGTCCTTGAGACTGAACAGCATTGCATATGCTTCCGCTTGATTGCTCGATCTAGATACCATTTTGTTGCTCCCTTCTGCTTTCTTTATGCCATTCTCTAGTAATGTCCACCCATACGCTGCCTTACCTGGATCCACAGCTTTGAAGATGTCATTTTTCCAAGCTCCATCAATGATTAAAATCATTTTGATGCTCTTCTCCGACTGGTTATTCGACCAGCTATGATTTTGAGCACTTTCCACTTTCCTTATCTGTCTTTGAGAAGATCTTCCCTGCATAATGGATGGTTGATCCTGTATCTTGTGGCTTTGTTTCCATCTCTATTTCCAGCTAACCAAGTTTATGAAAACTTCCTGAGGCCTGAGCCTTTCCTTTGGGTGGAAAATCACTTTGTTCCGGAGTAACCAAATGCCCCAAAGAGTAGCAATGAACTCAAATACTCGTGATTCATTAATATCATCATTGTGCATCAAGAACCAAATCCAATTCCTTGTCCATCTTTTGACATTACACTGATCCGGTTCCTCCGCCCTTATGCCAAGATTCGAGCTCTTCCAAATTCTCATCGAGAGTGAAATCGGTACTAGAGTGTAACTTTGGTACCAAAGTGTAAGCAAGAGTCCTTTTGGTATTGGGTATCACATTGACTATTTCGGTACCAATGTTATAGTGATTTGGTACTAACTTACATTTACTTTCATACTCAAACCTATGAAATCCCTTTGGTACCCTTGTTGGAGTCTATTTCGGCAATTAGTATATCATGGACTCGGGTCTCTTACATGGACCCGCCTCCCTCCTATACAACTTCTATATAAATACCAACAACCACGATAAAACTCAAAAAAAAACTCCCAAAATCTCTCTCATCTATTTTTCTCTCTCCTCAAATCCCCCAAAATCTCTCTCATCTATTTTTCTCTCTCCTCAAAAACCCCAAAACCTCCCTAAAAACCATAAAAAAAGCCTAGATTTAAAAAAAAAAATTAACAAAATCAAAGTAGAAAATAAGATTGATATCAACGAAATATTCACATTCGCAAGCACAAATTCAACATTTGATCATGGAAAATCATAAACAAGAAAAAAAAAAGAAAAAAAAGGTAATTCGAATTATCAACAAAAATAGTTGCATTTGTATCTTTACTGAGAAAATTGCTTGAATATTGTAGTTCTCGCATTCTTACTAATAAAATTCAAAGCATAGCCTTGAATTTTCGCAAGTTACAACAATTTTGTTTGATTGGCTTGAATTTTTACAAAATAGTTGAAAAATGAAGTAAATGTTCAACTTAAAATGTTCAATTTCATCTGTGCATTTGTATATGAAAATATTCAGCTTAACAAACTAAATATTCACTTTGTATATGAAAATGTTCAATTGCATCTGTTAATTAAGTTTAAAATGCAAGTATTTAACTTAACAAACAAATATTCAAATGCAAGTTCCAATGTTTATGTAGTAATACATGATTCACAAATTTTCACATTTATAAACCACATATTAAAATGTTAACATCAAATATTCAAATATTGACACAAAAAAATTCAAACTGAAAAAACAAATGTTCAAATGCAAAGCTCCAATGTTCATGTAGTAAAATATAATTCACAAATGCTCACATTTATAAACCAAATAATCAAATGTTAACATATAATGTTCAAACTTAAAAAAAAGTGCAAACGCTTCATCTATAAAATCAAATGTTTTCAGCTTGAATTGTGAAATATTCACTTTCTTTCCAAAAATGTTCAACAATATTGACCATCAAATGTTCAACTGAGTTGCTCTACCAAAAAATCCAAAAAATCGTGAAGATAGAGTTGCTCAAACTTGTTAATATCGAACACATATTATATCAAAAAAATCACAAAACCATGTCATTTATCTTTCATCACCAAATCTCACTTCTCCCTCCCAAATCGATAGTTTTCTCTCTCCTAGGATTTATCAAACTCGCCACGGCAGGAGACAGGGACGTCGATTCCTCCATCGTTGGCGATGCAACCGTCTACACGGTGCTGCAACCGCCGTCGCAGCGGAACCCGGGGCGTCACTCGAGGAGAAAGAAGTGGATGCATCTCCATTCTAAGCGTTACGGTGGATGTAGTAGTAGTGGTGGTGGTGCAAGTGAGGAGGTGGTCGAAGAGGATGGATGTGGTGGTGGTTGGGAAGGAAGATGTTCGCGTAGTTGGTGCAGAAGTTTGTCAGGTTGGAGTTGGTGGAGGTGGTGGTCGTTGAACATTTCCATATACAAAGTGACTATTTAGAGGGGGTCCATGTAAGAGGCACATGGACCCGAGTCCATGTAATAACTTGCGCGCGCTATTTTAGTCTCCAACAATGAGATGTGAGTCCAACTAAAAAAAAAAAAAGCTACATCTGCTGATTATGTTATGGATATTGTTGGGTTCATAAATGCTTGACCATTGGATGTTTAATGACTCTAGTTGTACTTAAAAATTTGCTCAGTCTCTGCCTTAGTGATATTGCGATTCATTATCCGTTGTACATCATGTCTGACGAAAAACTATTATGATAAGTGATCATAAAAATGTTGAATAAAACTTGCGAGGTTTGATTGGAAAAGAAAAAAAAAACAAAAGTTGATAGAACGTTTCACAGTAAGGTGGATTAATGGGATTGTTGAAGCTATAATGTATAGCGCACACCACATGTGAGTGTCCCACATTGATTAAAGAAGAGAAATGGGTTCACTTTATAATGCAAAGGGGTTACTGCCCTCATTGCCATATGGTTTTAAGGTGGAACCTCCTTTGTCTTGTGAAGTGGACTCTCTCTCCTTGTGATGGGTGCGGTCCAGGCCCATATTTAACATGGATTGCTATTCATTTTTATTATCATCATAAAAGCGTACATGTGTAATGATTTTGTGAGACCTTTTCGAAGGACATAGACTTTATGATTTTGAATGACAATTCACATGATTAGTTTGGTAAATGGAATAACTTCATAGTTTCTCTCATAAAATTGGGAAGACGTCAATATTGTGGTAAATAAACTTGTGAAAGGAGTCAAAATGTACATTAAACTTATACAATCCAAATTAAGCATATTCAAAGTAAACTGGAATACTTGAGTTCCCATCAAGTAAAGCACAACAGAATAATACTCTAATTGCAAGGGGGTAATGGCGGACCACACAAACACTTGTTATTAGAAAACTTAGATGCATCAAACTGTTTCAACCTTCTTCCAGTTGGTATCTTCCCACAAAGCTGGTTAAAGCTCACATCAATTCTATACAACGGCAACTGACCAAGTCGTTTAGGAAGTGACCCAAATATCATATTATGACTTATATCCAAACTCTTCAAACCCAAGGGAAGATCAACGTTAGAAAAATCAAACTTGAAAAGATTATTATCCATAAAAATGGAGCTCAACACCGTCTTATCTCTAGAAAATAAAAACGAGGCGTCGCCAGTAAACTTGTTCTTAGAGATATCTAATTGTGTTATATTGGCCTTACCAAATGATCTTGGGATTGAACCAGATAGCTTGTTGGAGGACAAGTCGAGGCTAATATCCGGGTTTCGGAACGAGCCGAATGAGGCCGGGATAGTACCCGTGAGCTTGTTACCCCATAGAGCGAGCTCATTGAGTTCAGGAAGGCGGGATAAAGAAGGTGGGATTGAGCCTGAGAGGCTATTAGCATAGAGGTAAATTTGGACCATGCTCTTGATAGAGCCAAGTGAAGGTGGGATAGGACCAGAGAGTTTGTTTGAGCCAAGGTTAATGGTTCTAAGCTTGGGGAGTTGGGAATGGGATGAAGGGATTGAGCCAGTAAGGCTGTTGAAGGAGAGATCGATGTCGTCTAAGTCCTTGAGTTGGCTTAAGAATACCGGTATCGGACCCGTGAGGTTGTTGAGGCTGAGATCAAGGTGTTGAAGGTTGGTTAGTTTTGATAGGAATGAGGGAATTGAACCAGAGAGGTGGGGTATGTCGGAGAAGGCAAGGAATTGGAGGTATGGGAGTTCTCCCATTGCTGGTGGGATTTTGCCTACGACATCATAAGCATTGCTATTAGCAAGCATGGTAACACGGCCGTGTGTATCACATTGGATGCCTGACCAATTGGTACAACAGTCGGAGTTAGGATCCCAAGTGGTGAAAGTAGAGGCATTGTTGAAATGGTATTTGATCTCTAGGAGGGATTTTTGGTCATTTTTGTTACAGATGGCGGCCGAAGAAGCCGGGTTTAAGGATACAAGGACCAGCAAGAAGGTGAAGGTGAAGGTGAAGGTGAAGGTGAAGGAGAGGAGAGAGCATTTCAGGGTAGGAGCTTGCATGGTTACATTGGCTACTTATGTATGGGATAAACATAGATGTAAAAAGATGTTATTATGTATAGAAGATATTTTCAAGACGACTCTTAAAACACAAAAGACTTGTGCGGTAATGCTCTGTATGAACAGTATCCAGGGATTTATTTCTAACAACATGGTAAAGTGAAAAAAATCTTTTTAGGGAAATAAGTTCGAGAAAATATAAATGCGATGCCTCAAGCATGAGTGATGATAAGCATCTAACAGGTAAATGTGTTAAATACAAGTTTTTATGTAACAAATATTATTTGTTTACATAAGAAATATTGTTTGTGTATGTAAAAAATATTGTTTGTGTTATTTTCCCCTTATTTGTTTACAAAACACAAACAATATTTTTACATACACAAACAATATTTGTTATATACACAAACATTTTTTATTACCCGGCCCGAAAACTTGTATTAAATACATTTAACTGTTAGAGATTTATCAAACCTCCATCAAGCATTGTCGAATAATGTAGGACTTGTGAGTGACTGTACATACTTAGCACTATCATGCAAGTGGACGATTGGTGCAGCATGCTTGAATGGACTGGAGGCAAGCAGGATACCAAATTATTGTGGGTTCAGGCAGTGAGTGTTTCATTAATATGGCATCGTCAATTCGTCATAAACACAAGTTCACACAACATATAATCAATTAGTCATATTGGTCGTGCTCAAAATTCAACTTTCCATCCTGTCAACAACATCCTTCCTTAATAGGCTACAGATAGCGCTCTAAAATCTGAATCGACCGTTCAACGTTGTCAACACACAAGGACAAATTTAATAAGTGTTGGGTGGAGGAATGCTGCCGTGCTGGTACCTATCTGATAGTTATCAATTTGAGATCTATCAGCACACTATTACTGCCCACATTATAACAAAATCAAAAGTGTAAATTGGTATCCAATACCTTTCAAATGGTACTCATGTTAGTTCCACTGTGCAACTTTTATGATCTATCCCAAATTAAAATGATGTGGCCTGTGGGTGTCAAAATATCTTGTAGATACCATATGGGTATGAACGAGATTTATGCCTATAATTGCTTGTCCTCAGTGGCACTTGTTCCACCAAAGATTTCAATGTTCTATTTTTTATCTTATTTTTGACGTGAATTGTATTGTTATACTTCCTCAGTTTCTTTTTTAAATGTAACAATCGGACTTTCCCACTATTCATACCTATCACTTTGACTAAGATTTGTGATTTATACATAATGAAAAATATAATCAAGTGGGATCTTGTTAGATTTGTCTCGTGACCTACTTTCATAATATGTAATTTTTATAATTTTTACCTATATGTAACTATAGATATTTATGATCAAAGTAATGTCTCGTTGCACGTGAAAGTCCAATTATTACATTTAAAAAAGAAACGGAGGAAATATTACTTATATATTTCATATAAAAAAAAGTTCGACTGTTTGACTAAATTTATTAGCTGGAGTTTTGTTTTATGTGCATAGTGGAGACATTCTCGTAGTTTATATATATATATTGTGTGAGGTTCACAACTTCTTATCTCTTATTTGACTAATTAAAATTTAGCTAAATAGAGTTTTTCAATACTCTCTCCCACAATAAAGTTGGTGTAAGAAGACAAAAAAGTATAGAGAGGAGAAAAAAAAAAGTAAGCTCTGTAAAATGAGTAGAGAAGAGATTGAAAGTTGAGCACATAAGCATATATTTTTACCATAGGTGCACTTGGGTCCGACTAGAGATATATACTAGTGGATAACCAAATTAGTGCATTCATGGCTTTTCATGTCGAAATATTCGAAATAATGTCATGGTTACCTGTAAATCCTTGTACAAAATTATCAACCATAGCAAAAACAT
Organism: Beta lomatogona; assembly: GCA_947646795.1. Lineage (NCBI taxonomy): Eukaryota > Viridiplantae > Streptophyta > Magnoliopsida > Caryophyllales > Amaranthaceae > Beta > Beta lomatogona. The sequence goes on along the minus strand of CANSNZ010000927.1, from coordinate 3,799,258 downwards.
GCAAAGATTTTTTGTCCGAAACCTATTTTATTGAGAAACAATGCCATAATTCATGTTCGAAAACTGATGAGTCCTTGATCATATAAGAAGATTCATGCTTAACAATCAAGGTTGAAAAACTACAATTTTTCTTCTTATCCTAAAAACAGCCTTACAATGGCATTCCAAAAATATCCCTTAAGTTTATAGCCGAAAAAGGTTGCATCTTGGCGTCAAGCAATGGCTTAATCGTAGGTATGTAGGACTATAAATTCCAAAGGGTAACATAATTATTCTTATGCAACCCCGCAACCAGAACTTGGTTGCCTATTAAATTGCCTAACAAGGAATTGGCAAAGAGATATCAAATCGATGGGAGCTTAAATATTGCATTGGTATGTGGTAATGCATTTAGTAAGAAAAATATTGAATTCCCATTAGATTATACTCTTTTGATATTTGTTATACATGATATAGAAGATTGGAACACTAGTTATGACGTTTACATGTTAGAGGCTATCTAGTAATTGGGTACTCAAGCATGAAAATATAATAACAAGTAGAAATTTGAATTTCGATAATCAAGTGTTCTGTAGAGATGGTTTGTATATTTTTTCAGATTATGGTAGTTGTTTTAAGGCAAGATCCTTTGCCTTATATATTTCATTATGATGTTGTATGTGGGACTTCAAGAATTCTAACAGTACCCCAAGATTGTGATGGCGTTGGTTGGTATGTTGTATGATTTAGATGCATGTACCTTTCGGCTGTTTGGATGAAAGCGTAAAATGGAAGAGTAGTGTGATTTAGAGTCTAGTTGCCTGGTTAAGTATCTTGATAAGATGGTCAAGATTTTGGTACTTGAAGAAGGCAAGAGCAAGGGGATGAAAAGGCAAGTTCATGGCGTTGGTTGATTAACATAGACATTGTGGATGTCTTGGGCATCAAGCAAGTTCGTCATGGACAAATAATTTTATTATTTTGGGGAAAGAATTGATACTTTCCCTGTTGATGGCTATGTGTCTCGATATTGTTTGGAAAGTGAAAATTATGGTAAGCTAGGAATAATTTGCAAGTATAAAGATAGTCATAGCCAAAGGCTTCGTTTCAATTCTTACTCCACCACTCTTCGCCCTTGCATCAAAGATTTGATCAAGCTTCCTCCTAGAATTAAATAATTCTTTGTTATTAGTTAGTGTTTTTTTGTTAGTAATAAGACAAATGTTATAGCTATCTTTTTGTTTAATTGTAGCAAGTTTCATTTTTTAAACTTGTATATCTCAAAAAATATGTTTTAAAAAAAATAAAAAATAAAAAATATATCAATATTCATATATTTTTATTCTCTACAAATAGGCATCCATTTTTTTATTTTACCCTGCTCTCACCATTATTTAGATTTGTGGAAAAATCATCACAAACACCATATGTTGTGTATCCAAATACTATTTGTTATACGCACAAACACTATATGTTTATCATGAAATTCACATATTTTTATTCTCTACAATAAACATCCATTTTGATATAATTTTATCATATTTTTATTTTACCCTTCTCTAACTATTATTTAGATATGTAGAAAAAAAATAATACAAACACTATCTGATTATACACAAACACTATATGTTGTTTGTGTACACAACATATAGTGTTTGTGTATGAGAATGAGGGAGTGGAAGGGTGGTAAGCCCTTTCATCTTCCACCCACATGTTGTGGGTTCGATTTTCATTAGGGGGGTTTGGGGGCTTTGGGGTAGGTTGTATTTAGGTGCCCTGTGAGAGGGCGGTAATGTAATTTATCTTACCAAATTTTTAAAAAAATATATAGTGTTTGTGTATAAACAAATAGTGTTTGTGTATACACAAATAGTGTTTGTATTATTTTTTCTACATATCTAAATAATAGTTAGAGAAGGGTAAAATAAAAATATGATGATATTATATCAAAATGATGTCTATTTGTAAGAGAATAAAAATATATGAATATTGGTATATTTTTTATTTTTTAAAAAATATAATTTTTGAGATATACAAGTTTCAAAATTGCAAAAGTAATATTTATTGGACAAATAACAGCATGACATACAGAAATCTCCAAGCCCTTAGTAAAGAGGTGAAAGGACAAAAATACCCATTGTTAGATGTTAGTAAATCTCTACCGGTTAGAGATTTATCATGGCTCTTTATTATCATCATATAAGCGTACATGTATAACGATTTTGTGAGACTTTTTCGAAGGACCATAGATTTGGTTTTAAATGACAACACGTGATTAGTTTGGTAAATGGAATAACTTCATAGTTTCTCTCATAAAATTGGGAAGACGTCAATATTGTGGTAGATAAACTTGTGAAAGGAGTCAAAATGTACATTAAACTTGCACAATCCAAATTAAGCATATTCAAAGTAAACTGGAATACTTGAGTTCCCATCAAGTAAAAGCACAACAGAATAACACTCTAATTGCATGGGGGTAACGGCGGACCACACAAGCACTTGTTATTAGAAAACTTAGATGCATCAAACTGTTTCAACCTTCTTCCAGTTGGTATCTTCCCACAAAGCTGGTTAAAGCTCACATCAATTCTATATAACGGCAACTGACCAAGTCGTTTAGGAAGTGACCCAAATATCATATTATGACTTATATCCAATCTCTTCAAACCCAAGGGAAGATCAACGTTAGAAAAATCAAACTTGAAAAGATTATTATTCATAAAAATGGAGCTCAACACCATCTTATCTCTAGAAAACAAAAACGAGGCGTCGCCAGTAAACTTGTTCTTAGAGATATCTAATTGTGTTATATTGGCCTTACCAAATGATCTTGGGATTGAACCAGATAACTTGTTGGAGGACAAGTCGAGGCTAATATCCGGGTTCCGGAACGAGCCGAATGAGGCCGGGATAGTACCCGTGAGCTTGTTATCCCAGAGGGCGAGCTCATTGAGTTCAGGAAGGCGGGATAAAGAAGATGGGATTGAGCCTGAGAGGCTATTAGAATAGAGGTAAATTTGGACCAAGCTCTTGATGGAGCCAAGTGAAGGTGGGATAGGACCAGAGAGCTTGTTTGTGCCAAGGCTAATGGTTCTAAGCTTGGGGAGTTGGGAAAGGGATGAAGGGATTGAGCCAGTAAGGCTGTTGGAGGAGAGATCTATGTCCTCTAAGTCCTTGAGTTGGCTTAAGAAGTCCGGTATCGGACCCGTAAGGCTGTTGGAAGAGAGAGAAAGGTGTTGAAGGTTGGTTAGTTTCGATAGGAATGAGGGAATTGAACCAGAGAGGTGGGGTAAGTCGGAGAAGGCAAGGAATTGGAGGTATGGGAGTTCTCCCATGGCTGGTGGCATTTCGCCTACAACATCATCAGCAATGCTACTAGCAAGCATGGTAACACGGCCTTGCACATCACATTGAATGCCAGACCAATTGGTACAACAATCGGTGTTAGGATCCCAAGTGGTGAAAGTAGAGGCATTGTTGAAATGGTATTTGATCTCTAGGAGGGATTTTTGGTCATTTTTGTTACAGATGGCGGCCGAAGAAGCCCGGTTTAAGGATACAAGGACCAGCAAGAAGGTGAAGGTGAAGGAGAGGAGAGAGCATTTCAGGGTAGGAGCTTGCATGGTTAGCAATATTTAGGGAAATAAGTTGGAGAAAATATAAATGCAATGCATTCGAATAATGTAGCACTTGTGAGTGACTATTATGCAAGTGGACGATTGTTGAAGCATGCTTGAATGGACTGGAGGCAGGCAGGATACCAAATTATTGTGGGTTCAGTCATCAGTGTTTCATAAAAAAGGCATCGTCATAGACACAAGTTCACACAACATATAGTCAATTAATCATATTGGTCGTGCTCAATTTGAGATCTATCAGCTTACTGTTACTGCCCACATTACAACAAAATCAAAAGTGTAAATTGGTATCCACTACCTTTTTACTGTGCAACTTTTATAGTCCCAATTAGATATGAGTATCAAAATATCTTGTAGCTTACAATTATGGAATCCAGTTCAAGTATGTGACATAGTACACAAGTTTCAAAATTGCATGCATTCAACTTTCCAATACTTGCTGATTATGAAATCCAGCATAAGTCCACCAAAAGTTTCACCCTCGACATCAGCTTTGTTCAAGCAAATATTTAACCAAAAAAAAAACTGCATTCTGAATAATGCAAAAACAAAATACATTAAAAAACAAAACTACAAGAAAATTTACACTGAAATTAAAAGATTTTTCATAACAGAGAAGCTGATCAAATTGTTCACATTGGTTTCACCAAAATGTGACGATCAGATTTATACAGCACATGAGGGAAGTAAGAGAAGCTCCGCCAAAACTCTCGGCTGTAAATGTAATACATCCTTTTTTTTTTTCAGTGAATATATAGTTATATAATCAACTTCAGCATGAAGGGGAGACTGTACATCTTCAGCAGTTGGATAATGAATATACAGGTAAGCTCCGCTCTATGCTGCAAAAGATTGCAAAAAGGGAGAAAACCCACCAAACTTCTTCCATTAGAAGGAAGTTTTAAGTCGAGTTAATCTTTGTGAAATGGATTTAGTATAAAACAATCCTTTGCATAAGCATCCAAGAATAAATCTTCAAATAGTGGCAGAACTGATGACCCGGATACAGAACGAAATATTGGCTTTAACTAGAGAAGAGGAAGAAGATCAAATCATTTCGAGATACTCCAGGAATGTCAATTATAAGTCACGTCAGGGGTAAACTGGTATATAACAATGAACATCAAATATATCTACTTGAATCATATCAATTCGTCATTCATCTACATCGCCTTCCCATACGTCAGGGATGGTTCAAACAAAAAGAAGAGCAAAAGAGATCAAAACACTGGGACATGAAAAGAGGACACCCCAATTTCTCCTTCATAATTGGGTTGGGTTGCCCTATTTCCTTCAATTTAATAGTACAACAATTAAAATTTAATCAAGAGCAATATAATTTACAGGTTTATGAATCCGTAGCTTACAATTGCATTGATCAGAAGGGAGGTTGTTTCCAATTTAATCTGTCAAGACCATCAACAATAGCTCTGCGGAACTCGCCATTGTGGAGAATAAAAGATGATACATGCCCACCAAGAACCCACCTCACTTCTGATCCCGGCCAAGCTTTCTGAAGTTCTAGCACTGAATGATTTGGTATATATCCATCATCCTGAGATTCATGAACATGGTCAACATTCAAGAATGAGATACCATCAGGAAGCAGAATTCTCGTATTATTACAATTTACACATACACGCTGACTGAGCACTATTATATGGCCAAATAAATTAGTATTAGCTGGAGAAATGTAAATGATAGTGATCATATATTCTATCTTATCCATTTCTCCCAGCTATTGCATCTTGTGCACTTTATTGGCCAAAAAACAACAAGAGTCAACGCAAGGTAGCCAGGATTATTACAAATTCAGAATGTACAACATTAGTTGACAGGACCCTTGAAACGGAGAAGGAATGGGGAAGGTATCCCCCCCAGATTATTTATAAACTAAGATAAGAGGAAATTACTAATAGGTGAGTTCACTTGTGGCTGTGTTTGTATGTGCCCAGATGCTCGCTTATATGCCACACTTGTGCACTTAAGTGTGTAAATTCATGGCAATTCCGGAGCATCAGTATAAGATTCTCTATGTTACGTCTATTGCAAAGTAGAAGTATATGTTAAAACAACTACTAGCTTATCAGACAAAATAAATTGAGAAAAGAATTAGTATGTCATCAAGACGAGAGAAAACAGCAGTGATTACAATGCATTAAAAAACACATTCCCCCAAAATGACTTTGATGGTGACCTATGGGTTAGAAGATGATCTTTACTATACAAAAATCCAAATAGAATGAGATCATATCTCCATCCCTAATTAATAGGCCACATTTGATCAGGAATGATTTTTAGGAATTTAGTTAAGATAGATACCACAACAATCCTTCACTATTAGTAATTTTACATCTTTACGCTTAGTAAGAAAAAAAGTTACATCTTTTACCATACCAATGTAACCATTCTTCTGAATTCTTTGTTCAAGAGCATTGTTTAAGTTATGAGAAAGTTAAAGTTTAAGTTAATAAATTAAACAAGTGGCCTACTATTTTAAGATAGTCTAAAATAGAAAATGTGGCCTATTATTAGGGAGGAAGGGAGTATAATGAATAAGTGGGGTACTGTGGTTTCAAAGTCATTTTTTCCCTCGAGGTTGCTTCCTTCTCAAGGGGTTACACCTAACAGAGCCAACAAAAAAGAACAGATGCAAAGCAACAGTATTGTCGTAAACTCGTAACCACAGTTAAGGTGGCTGTTAGGAAACAATTGTAAGCACTCCTTAAAACAGAAGGTTCTGAAGCCCTTTTTTTTTTTTCTTTTACAACCAATTCAACAGGTGTCAGTGTAATAAAGTTCATGTAAGAATATCACGGTGCAATAACTCAAAAATCAAGTAGTAGAATACAACAGCCCTGCTCCTTTTATCTTAAACTCAATAATATAAAACATTATTGCGTGAGCAAAAGAAAAGGACACTTACAGTAGCAGCGACCAATATAACTGCATCAGGATTTTTTGGAATTGGAAAGCGGGTGACATCTGTAAGAGACAGCACCTCTCTCATCCTCTGCCTGACATCTTCTAGAGTCAACGTATCCTTTTGTGCTGCAAGTTCTGCTCTCAATGCATCCCATGCAGTCGCATGCTTTAAAACACCTTCACAAAAAGCTACAACAGCAGAATGAGGAGAGAGGAACGGGAGGGTTGCAATTGGCGTAGGGTGCAGGGATCCAACCATTGCAGCATGTACTCCACCTAATAGAAATAGGATTTTTTTGCTGCATAAGTACTCCTTTTTCTAATGGCAGTTATCCAATTATCCTTATCCATATAAGATGGCCAAGTGAAGCTTGAGAGGACTAAAAAAGCCTCATATATATAATTTAAATCCCCTCCATAAAGAAAAAGAGAATTAAAAGTTGAGGTGCCTTACCCATGCTAAGTCCACAAACACCAAGTTTGCCGAATCCTTCCTCATCCAACCAGTGTAGAAGAGACCGAGCTTCATCTATAGTTGCCCTTCCCAATAATAACAAATCGCTGACACAGTGAAGTTTTGAACCATGTTGAAGAAAAGGACGCCTCTGTCCATAGAATGGGCTGCAAATTGATAAGCATTCTCAAGTTAGAAACTGCAAAGACATACTAATTAAGATTGGGTTGTAACTTTTAGCCACCCAAAGAAAAAAGACCAAATCTGCATATTAGAGTAGAACATGGCACAGGGGTTCCCACCTCTCAAGAACCATAGTTGCTATATTTTCCTTTAGCAATGGTCCACCTAACCGCAACCTCCGTTCAAAAGTATGGTCCCCAGTGCCTATGTAAATAGTCATACACATTGTTAACTCATATTATCAAACTAATTGACATATATGTATGACTATGACAATGACAACACCACAAAAATGCAGCATTTATTGCATTGTTGCATCAAATATAATGCCTCATTATATGATCAATTGATCATGCAGCATCAATTTTTTTGCAAAACAAACCAGCCACTAAATCGAGGTCAAAGCACCACAAGGGCAAAGCCATTAAAAGGCTAATAAAATTGGCAAATTTCAAGTTTTATTATATGAAGCACAAAAACCTTGAGACTCTAGCAAATTCTCTGCTAATGAAGCTTACAAAATGGCATTTTCCCAGTGTTATGGTTGTGCCCAAAACCCTAGCCATTTTTGTGCTACATTTAGTTACAATTAGCCAAGAGAGCCCAAGAAGGAAAACAACAACTAGAAAACAACTCCACGAGCACTTCAGCCTATCTCATTCAAGATAAAGAGCAGTTTCTCAACTACAAGTTCCTATGAACAAAAATACATTCACAAATGCAAAGCCTGTCTTCTCCAACATCAAGCATCAGAGCAAAAATAATTTTGGAACTCTTACAAGAGTACGTCTCGCAAGAAACAAAAGCCGCCTAAATATACTACCTCCTCCGTACCACATTAACAGGACACATTCGATTTGATTCAGTTGAACCTTGCTAGCTATTAACATTATTGTTAAGATCTATCTAACTTAGCGTTTTTGCATCATAATCACTATTGGGTTTGGAAAATTAATGGTCAAACTTAAAATCTTAGACACAAATTTCAAATGTTCAAGCTCTTTATTTTGACATATAAGCAAGAATTTAACATTTAAACCTCATAGATTAGGCAAATAAGCAAAGAATTAACCTCGATCATTTCGTGCAAGAGGCAATAAGATTAAACAAAACTAGCAATCAATTCAATGTCAAAACAATTACTACAAAACTTGAAACAAAACATACAATTGAGGAGCAAGTAAAACAATTCATATCCAACTCAACACAGTTACTACAAATTAATCTTTACTACCATATTTACATAACAGTAACACAGTTACATCAAAACTACCACAACAAATCCAATATCAAATCCTCAATCTAAGCAGTAAAAAACCGAAGATGAAAGAAAAAAATTTACCTGCAAGATGAACCACACAGGCCATCTTCTCTGGGTTGAAAATTTTAGGAGTGAGAAATGCAACCCTTGCAATGTGACTCTCTGGGGGCAATGCACTTAGAAGTTGCTCATCACAAGGAGTTCTAAAAACCCCTTCTCTCAAACATGCAGTTTTTGTCTCCCAAATTGTCTTCCAAATTGGTTGAATCAACTGAGGAGGCCAATTTTGGCCTTCAATTTCTGGAAAAAGTTGCTTTATTAGATTTTCAAGTAAATCAAGTTTATTTCCACCCCAACCTTTGGAAAAAAAAGGTGGGCTAATTCTTGTTCTATGAACAAATGCACCATATATATGGTCCAACACATAGTGCAGCATACCCAAATTCACTGACACCATGATAGAAACAATCTCACAATAAATTTCTTGTCTAAAAATCCCAACTTTAACACAAATTCATCAATTTGGATGGAACCCACAAAAGCTTATCTTATTAAAATCCCAGAACATACCAAGATTCACCTTCACCATATATGAAATTCAGAAAAAACCCAACAAAAGAGTGCACCAAAACTACCAAATTTACTTCAAATTGATTAAATTTGGATTGAACCCAGAAAATATTAGTCTTCAATGATGAATTTGGATTGAACCCAGAAATATTACTCTTCAATGATGACAAAATATACACACCCAGATCTGAAAATGATGAATACGATAGAATAAAAAGGAAAAAGTGAACGTTGGATAATCGATGTGACAGAATGAGAGTGATTTATTGAATAAGAGTTTGAAAGGATATAATTTATTTCAACATCGATGAGAATTAGGAAAACTGGGTGCTGCGGAAAAAAACTGCTAAGGCATGGGATTGGCAGAAAAGGCAGGAGGGGCCCATTGACAGGGGATGTGGCACCAGATTAGCTATCGTTTGCCTACTAATGACTTTGATAGTTGAAGGATGAAGGTCAACAACTTGCAACTTTTCTCTCTTTTTTAAGGTGATTGCAAATTTAATATTTGGATAATGTTCAATTGCATTATGCATTTATGCCTCTCTTATTATCTAATATTTTTGTGTTATATTCTTTTGTTCTAAGGAATATGTGAGTTTTTGGTGGTTGGTAGGTTCCTTTGGTCCTCTAAATATAACCATTTTGAAGGGTTGTTTGAGTTGGCGGTCATCATTATTCATTACTCATCGATGTCTATTATTTACTCACTCTGAATAATGCAAATATATATTAAATGCAATTGAGAATGTTTGATTGAAGTTACGAAATAGAAAAATAAATAGAGCAGTGCAATGGTAACAAAACTTGTTACCTTTATTAGATGTTTGGTTCAAGTTTTGAAATGCAAAGGAAAACACTACCACCAAGTAATAATGGTAATGAAATGAAAAGAGGTTGAACAAGGTTGATATAGTCAAGCAACTTTTTGGTTGTTTTCACAAACTCATGGAAAATGACTTTTTTTAATGCAATGGAAAAGGACTTTAAATGTCGAGATTATCTCTATTATATAAGCTAAGGGGGGAGCTATGGTGTCCCCTCTTGAAAAGACTTATATACCCTTAATCTAAAAAAAAATAAAGAAATATTTTCTTAATTCTTTCCTTATTAATAAATATGGATAATAAGGAAAGTTCTACATTACCAAAAAGAAATACATAAAAATGTGTAAAAAGAGGAAACTCACAATTGAAATTATAAATTGAAGATGACTAAATCAATTTTCAAACAATTATAAAAGCAAAGATTTACAGAGATTCTTACTATCTAAACTCTCAGTTGCAACAAAAATTTCAAATAACATGCATAAATAAACAATGAAAGAATTAAGAAACTTAGAGAATATTCATTCTTTTTTTTTTGGGCTCACAATCAGTTGAGAACTTGAGATAATAAATAATTAAAGTGATAAACATACATCATTAGATAATATCAATTTATAATTTATTTTTTTACTGAAGCACTACTCACCATAGTATGCCTAAAAACCTCAAGTACCCAGTGAAATTAAATTGGACTACTACTCATGAAATACGCCTATAAAATATATGTATTTTTAAATAAATAAAAATCATAACCTAGATTATTGTTTAAAAGAAGAATTGTTGAATTATCTACCAAATACAAGACAACATATCCTACCTCGGCATAGTCCTTTCTGGAAAACATTACTCTTTACACTATATCAATGTAAATAAAAAATCATAACGCTCATCAATAATCACCATAAATATACACTCTTAAGTTAGCTTTTTAATACTTTTTAATGTTAATATTAATATTAATATATTGTCGCACGCATCGCATGCATATAGTGCTAGTACTCAATGAAGGAAGGGTCTATACGCAGCATAAGTATAAAAAAGTTGGATATATTAGCAAAATAAAAATACATTTTTTGATAAGAAAATACATTTTTTAAAATATATATGTCATATATTAGCAAGAAATTGGTCAAAAATAAGAAATGGGATTAATTTGCACATCTAGCTTCAATTAAGGGGTTGAGACTGCTTTACCTTTCTATGAGAGATTGTGAGCTCCGCTGTCAAAACAGCGAGAACTACCTTTTTACCAGCCAACTCTTACTTGCACGGGGAAAGGAAAGTCCTTCGGATGCTTGAAGGTATACCAATGAACAAGTGAGGATGCTCGAAGGTTTTGTTCCATGTATAAGTTGAGGGGGCAATTTGCACAATTGATATAAGACTTAGGGTTATTTACCACTATTTCATTCTAACTATAACAAAAAAAAGGTGTGGTGGGCAAAAAGAGTATGAGAGATGTATTAAATTATTAGTCAGATCATTTTCAAAATAGAAGTGTTTAAACTATTCTGAGACAAAAAAAAGGAGAGGAGAGTGTTCAAACTAATATGGGATTGTTGGAATGCCTTGAATATGTTATCCGGTGCTTCGAATCACCAAGCACAAGGGTCTCGCAGTAGTTCTCAAGCATACTTCCATAGGGTGTTACTACCAATATGCAAACTAGAATCTAGAACATAAGTAACTCGATGTCAAGACAGGTTTCTTAAATGAAGCATTGAAAGAAGAGATTTATTTGAATCTACCAAATGGGTTCCAAGTTCTTGGCAAAGAAGAGTATGTTTTCAAGTTGAAGCAGTCTTTATATGGAGTAGAGCAGTCTTGGAGGTAATGGTACAAGAGGTTTGAAAGTTAAATGATTGAGTTACACTACAACAAGTGTTTGTATATATGATTTTGTGTTTATCATAACAAGCTTGAAGATGGTTCATTGATCTATTTGGTGATATATGTAATATATGCTCATAGCTACAACAACCAAGTTTGATGTTCGGAACTTGAATAATCTTCTCGGTGCTGAGTTTAAGATGAAGGATTTGGGTGCTGCTAAAAAAATAGGATATGGAGATTTATAGGGAAAGAAGTCAGAAGAAGCTTTTCCTATTATCACAAAAAATTTAAGTTACATTTAAATATATTGTCTAGGTTAAGCATGTCATCAAATACTCCTAGTGCTACCAATATTCATTTGTCTTCCGTGTTAGCACCTCAATCTAAAGGCAGGGGCGAAGCCATGATTTAAAAGCTACCGGGGCCAAGAAATTTAAAAGACAAAACATACGTTCAATATATACTTCAAAATCCAACCAAGTAACATTCAAAAAAATTTCTATTTAAATTGCATACTACGTACTTTCAAACTAGCGAAATCATCAATAAAATAGTATAACTCAAATATTGTCTAAGCACCTTTTCAATTTACACTACCCAAATTTCGCTAAGAAAATCATCCTCCATTCGTTTTCGAAGAGTGGTTTTGAAAATGCTCATGAATAGGCAAAATTAACAAATTCTCATGTATAGGATAAATCAATAAACAGATTTCCCTGCAAAGAAAGTTCCTAACAAATAGACAAAATTAATTAACAAATAACCAAACATAATTTCTCAATTGAACTTCAAAATTTTCAATGGACTTATAATAAAAAATCATAGAAAGCACAAATTCATGAATTGTACAATAAACAATATAAATTAAATTTAGAAGAAAAAAACTCACATGCATCATACTAATTCACTAAATTAGAACTGAATCATTAAAAATAAAGGAAGTATCAAAGAAGACATACCAATTCAATTAAGGTAAATTTCAAGGGTTGAAAATTGAGTCCTCTTGAGAATTGGGTTTTCACTGTTGAAATTTGATATAAAAAAAGTAAAGATTCAAAAAGGTGAAAAAATAATGGAGGATTTGAAAAAGAGTTTAAACAATTTGGTAAAAAAATTTAAAAGGAAAAAGAAGAAGATGAAGTGTATGATATATGTTTTACATAACAAAATGGATATGCCACTACACATAGTCAAACCTGCAACCTGCTGCATTATGTTTATGTGATTCTACCACTAAGCAACATGAGTTGTTTTGCTATTAATTGCAAATAAATAGTATATATATCCTAAAAAACTGCAGGGGCCATATTAAAAAGGAATAATTGGCGCAAACAACACCAACTATTGGTTTGGTGCACAAAACAACATGAACTAAACGAGGTGCAGTGCACAGCACAAACTTCAAAAGGTGGGTGCGCGAAATGACACAAATGAAGATTTGGCTTGAGATTCCATTTAAGCCGAGGAATCTTCATTATTTTAATATATTTAGGGAATCTCTCCCACTTAATCAGTTTGCCTTTATTTTTTTTTTCCTCCCTTTTTACTCCCAACGTAACTTGACCCCTCCTCATTTCCCCTAAATTATACCCTTTTTCCAATCTAAGAAAACCCCCAAATTGATTTTCTCTTTAAAACCTAAGAAGTTGAAGATGAGTGTCAGATCTTCAGCAAATTCGATCAAGGAAGAAGGCACAAAGCTATGGAGGATGCTCATGTTAAATACGTTGCAGCCATATATTATGGGTCTACTTTATCCCAACAATGAACATTACCCCCTATATATGTCCCATTTTCATCCAATGTGCCTCCGTGTACCAATTTAATTGTGAATCTACCTTTCATAGCCTAATAAACTACAATTACAGCAAACAATTGCAAAAAAGATCAACAAACAAAAATTACATTCCAAAATTATGACAAAAGAAATGTTCAATTTCCTAAATGAGCGCGTTAAAAAACCCCCAATTACAAGCCCTAATTACTCATACGAAAACATACACAACATACATATGATTTTGAGCATAATTAGAGGATGCAAAAACTTACAAAACTCGTTTAGGTGATCTTCAATCATGCAACAATGGAGCTCAGTGACCTTGGTTCTAACAATGGAAGATAATGAAGATGAAAGGGTACTTTTTTGGGGTTCAATACTTTGAGGAGGGGTCACATGTAGGAGTAGAAAGGGAGGGAAACAAAATGGCAAACTAATTAAGTGGGAGAGATTCCCTAAATATATTAAAATATTCAAGATTCCCCAGCTTAAATGGAATCTTAGGCCAAAATCTTCATTTATGTTGTTTCGTGCACCCACCTTATGAAGTTTGTGCTGTGCAACGCACCTCGTTTAGTTCGTGCTGTTTTGTGCACCAAACTAATAGTTGGTGTTGTTCGTGCCAATTTACCCTATTAAAAAAGAAAATAAAAAGGACCGTGGGGATGAGCCAAAGGGGCCAGGCCCCTGCCAGCCCCCCTGTGGCTTCGCCCCTGTCTAAAGGTGAGAAGGGGTACATGTCTAGAGTCCCTTATGCTAGTGCACTACAAAGTTTGATGTATGTATGGCAACTTAATTTACAACATATAATTACTTTGTCCATTACTAAAATAGAGTATATGGCGTGGACAAAATATGATAAAGAAGGGATATGGTTAAAAGCGTTAGTTAGTGATCTTAGTCTATATCAGAATCAAGGCATCAACCTATTGTTTTGATGATAGTTTGAGTGTAATATGCCTAACGTCTATCATGAATAGGGATGGCAATTGGGCGGGGCAAGTGCGTATTAGGATGGTCCATCCACACCCGCACCCGCATAAAATTCTCATCCCCATCCCCGCCCACCACCCATTGTGGGGGAAAATTCCAGACCCATCCCCACCCCCCGCATGGGTACCGCACCCACTCCGTACCCGTATTGTACCCACTTCATCCCCACAACTATTCTCCCAACAAATCCCAAACAATATGTAGATTTTAGTCTTCTCATGTTATGGATTGTGATGGCTTAATGGGTCAAGTCCTCAAAGCCCATATTACAGATTTATATTTTGCAAGATAAAATTATTAATAACCATATATCATATATAACTAATATATAAAGTAGAGTCCAAAAGTCAGCTCACGAACTCGCGACGTTTGACGTCCTTATTAGACGCCATTTGTCGTGCTTATTAACTGCCATGTCATTATTTTTGAAAAGAAATAGAGTCCCAAGTTGATATAAATACATATATAGAGTTTAGGATAAGAAGAAATAGAGTTTGGTTTACACTGAAATACTTAAGTATCGTTGGAAAGTATTCAAATAATAGTTTAAAACAATATCCATTTATAATATTTTCCAACTCTAATTAAAGTAACATATAAGAAGAAATACTTACTATAGTAACGTATTAAATTAACCTACTACAACTAGAATTAGGGATTAGGAATGTGTTTTCAACTCCAACTTTTCTACAATCCTATTCATGTTAGAATTAGAAGATGTATAAGAAATTTTCCTCAAACAAAATAATGTATAAGGAAACATATTTACTATAATAACATATTAAAGTAAAATAATATAAAATATACATATAGAAAAATCAAATAATAACATATTATATTATAAATTTTGTTGTTATATGTCGGACAAAAAATACGATCAAATAGCATAAGTGAAAATTTCAAAAGTCTACATCTTCTCCACAAAGAGAACGAGCATTTGCCCCGATCGCAATACTAGTATAGGTATATACATAGGATTTTAATAATAAATAAGCGGGGCATGTTGGGGTGGGGAGGGGCGGGGGGGGGGATGGGCCGGGTATATCATAAAATCTACGCCCGCTCCACCACCCATTGCCATCCCTAATATGAATGACTAAACATGTAGATGTGAGATATCATTTCCTAAGAGATGAGAAGAGAATTCAGGTGATGAAAGTAAGTACGGTTGATGATCTTGCTGATATACTCACTAAGATAGTTTCGCATGGCAAGTTCCCGACATTATTTGGACTTGCTGAATGTTTTTACTTGTTTATGGTCCCTAGGGGTATTCTGGGGGAAGAGTGGGTACATCTGGTATTTTTTGTATGCATCTGGTTTTATTTGTGAGAAAATTCAAGTTAGATTTGTTGGAATAACTTGAATCTTTTATCTATTGCTTCAAATGACCAAGCACGGGGGGCTTCGTTTTCAATTTTGGACCTTGATTTTGGCCTATTCCATTTAGGTTATTAGAAAGGTAGTATATAAACCTTCTATTCTTTTTCTTCCTCCATATTATATTCTGTACTCTCTCTTCCTCAAAGATAATGAAATAATTTCTTCTCAACCTGTGGTTATAACTAATGCATTATTAATTAGTGAACCATGTTAAATTTGTGCCTTGTTCTTCATAGTATTCTTTGCATGTTAGTTGTTTCTTTCACAACAGGGATACATTGGGTAAGATTGATACCAGTACTCAAATCTCTATCATAGTGCCGATCTTGTTGTTCCTAAATATATTTTTTAACTTTGTTCAACAACCACATGTAAAATTTTTTTTTAAAAATTCATGAGAATGGCTAGATATCTACTCCATACGTTCGAAATATAACTTTGTTTAAGCAATTTTGTAACTTCTTCAATTGAAAGGAGGCCATCATTCTCCTCTTTGTATATAGTTTCAAATAAAAACAAAAAGACTTGTTCACATTCGATATCTATTAATTTGGATGTCAATACTTTTCCGAAAAACTTGACACTACTTATCCTAACTATGATCGGTTAATATTAAAATATCCCAAATTTTGTTTATCTCATAGCAATCTCAATTTTGTAGGATTCTTCCCAAAATAGTCTTTTATTTAATTAACTTCCTAAACACCCAAAGTTGAGTTCACTCAGATATAAATAAATTATGATCTTTTAAAGCAAACCGATTGTAGTTGTAATTGAAAGGTGCCAATTCTTCTATAATCCATTTAGAAAAGCACAACATGGCATGAGACGCGTGGGCCGTGCTTAACCCTGGACGTGGCTGATTTTCGCCGGATCCTGAAGAAATACCGTTAGCATGAAAGGATCTAGTTCGTTGGCTGTGAAAAATGTTGTTCTCTGTTTTATATTCAATTCTCTTCTTCCATCTTTTATCTCTTAGGCCTGAAACCCTAAATTCTCACAAAAACCTTGATTTTTACCCCTTATAATCCTGCAAATATATATAATGATTGTTGCTTCTGTGCAACCAAGATTTGAAGAAGATATGCGAACATATATGGGTCGTGAAATTATGAACTTGAATCCATAAATTTGGGATAAATCTATGTTGCACACAATATGCTCGATGAAATGCGTCAATAAAGATTTACATCATCTTCTAGATATGAGATAGCTGTCTCTAGAAGAGTAATGTGTGCAAACTGCAAACATGAGATGATTTTTCATGCTAAAAAGTAATCTATTAATCTTTCTGTTAATTGAATAGCCATTAATACTAATTTATCGTATGAAATTCATGATCAAGAAAAAAGCCTCACGAATCTAATCATGTGGGCAAGGAATACAAAAGGACTTAATTCATGTCATTCTATTCTTTGAATGGCTATGCTGCTGTTAACTGTTATGCTACCCCGAGAGCTCCATAATCGAAGTGATCATCAGTAGCTGATTCCGAAGTTTTTGTTGTGGCTCAAGCTGTTATTATGTCCAGCTTAATCCATTGAGGTCCAAGTGCCTAATGGTTGAAGGGACATCAGGTTCATCTCGGGCATTCAAGTCGAGATCACCACTAAATGAACCAAGCTTGTAGTTCTTATTATCGAGTTGAAATGCGTTCTTCTCGAGCTCATCCCGTGTATCCCGTCGAATTCCGACACTCATGGACAAGTCACTGCAGGCGCCTTCCATTCGGAACATCATCTTTGCTGTGTCTTGCTGTGTTGTTGTAGGGAAAAGTATTGAAGCATGGTCTTTTAGGTTTTCATTAAACTCATTTCCCTCCAAGAATCTGGTATCATTATATGGTCTCAACCCCAATTCACTATTGTGCATATCTTGCTCTCTCAGCTGAGGTCCGTCGCATGAGGTTAAGCAGCTATCAAGTGAACAATCTCCCATGGATTTGTGGGGTTGGATTTGCTGCTTGGGGCATAGCCCCTGCTGTTCTTCTGCCATCTCTGCAAAGGCCAAATTTAGGCATTGGTTGGATACCTTTGAAACTAATTCAGAGAGCTGAAGTTTCGCTGCTTCCAGACCAACCACACCAATGTTCTGCTTTCCAAGCGTCTCCTGAGCTTTTTCTAGGACTGCCTGAAGGTATTTTCCTTGAGCTTCTATCCGCAACTGTAAACGTCTCTGTACCTGATTTCACATAAATCATAAAGGGGTCAATACGAATGTGTTATGTTCGAAGTAATTGCAACCCATCAAGTAAATCATCTGAATATAAAATCATGTTGCATGTATCAAACTTTTTTTTAATGAGTCTTCTTGTTGAAGTGTTTTACTTTCTTTTATCCTTTGATTACATTACATTTTTTAATCTCATTTATCAATGAGCAATGCATATGAAGTATAGTGGGCATGTATTGGCACAAAATATAACAAAGTTTATTCTTCATTTTATACCCCACATCTTTGTCACGACTGTTCTTAGGATGATGTCTCTGTAAATTCTGAGCAGCTGTTGTTGTTTCCGCTTTAGGTGAAAGGCCATTCTGTTTGAATTGGAAGTAGACAGGATCAAGTACCTCAAGCTGCTCGTGTAGCCTTCTTTGGACTTCGATTTGCATCTGCAAAGCTTCGTTTATATGTAAGTTCCTGAATATCAATATCGGCTGTTAGTGCATTTTATGGCATAGAAGTTATCTTGGAGGTTCTAACCACAATAATGGATATGAAGCTTACTTGCTTGGTTGGTGTGCGATGTTGATGCTGCTTGTATGCGAAGGACTTGTTTCTTGCATTTTGTCACTTGACATGACAACTGTGAAAGTGTATCCACAGTTATGTTTCATAATAAGATTAATTTATATTAAGAATATGATAAAAGAATATCATTGAGAAGATTATCTTACCAGTTTTGTTGGCCCCGCTTGAAGTTTGTCCATGAATATTTTTGCTGAGTCTGTACTTCTGCTAAGCAAAAGGGAAACAATAATCAGATAATTGGCTTTATGTTTCTCTTCACAGGGAAAAAAGTTAATAAATAGAATATAATAAACATTTCATAGCCATTTTGGTTCCATTATGTTCATATCTAAACAAAGCTGGAAAACTGTGGGCAGCATATTATGTAAAATAGTCGATTATAAAACGGTGAATCATGAACTCCAGTGAGTATGCAGTAAGACAGAGCGTGATAATCACCTGAAGATGGCTCTTTAGGTGATATAAAGTCAGTCCTGGAATTCCCATAAGTTTCATGACTGTTTTTGGGGTAGCCTCTGCAAAATATTAGGAAGACAACATGTTAGCTGACCCCTGTTATGCTACCACATACTACTGTTTAATGTTCAAAGTTAGATTATAATGAGACATACTATCTGCTCCCCCAAGCTGATTTACTGCTTCTACAAATCTTTCATGAAGATCAGGTGTCCATTTCAATCTAGGCTTTGCATCAGTTGACAGGACGAGATTTGAATCTCTTGAGCCATTTCCACCTTGCAGGAAAAGCTGCCTTTCTTGAGGAGCTGATATTCTTGGAGAAGGATACATGTTTGCTTGACTGTGGTGATGATACATATCCTGCCTTGAAGATGAGCATTTCAGCCTTAATTTGAAGTAAAACTAGAAAACATCAATAAGTCTTATCTTGTGGGGACTTTTACCTTAAATATTAGATGTTTGCTTCTGTAGCAAGATTTATGACGTTGGGCCTTGGATCTTCTGAGTTATTTGCTTGTGCGCTTTGCTGCCTTATATCATGTATCAACTCTTGAAAAACCAAAATTATCTGCTACTGCTTTTAAACCCTTTTTTCCCTCACCGTTTCTTATGGAGAAAAAAACAAGCAATGAGAGGCTTTTATAGGGAAGAGAGAAAGAAGTGATGAAAAGTTAGGAGAATATGGAATCTTTGGACAGAGCCAACAATGAACGCAACCTAATCTATTTTTCATAGCAACTCAAAAGAGATCTTGTCCTTCCTGTCCTGTGGTCCACTTTCCACACTCAGAACCAAACTTCCAGTTTGAATGCCTCTGAACTGAACTTTTCATAACAACACATATATTGCATTAAGTACCAGAATAGATGCACAGAAGTTTTCTAATATATCTGCTTGCAATATTCTTTTTTTTTTGAAGCGGCTCCTTTTTTCTCCCCTAGTTTATATTCTTTAATCTGGAAGAACTAGAACCTTATTCCCTGAATGGTATATAGGAATCCTCTGACTTAGACAAGAGAATCCACTAACTGTATTCTCCTAAAATTTTCAAAGTCTCCCCCCTTCCTGTAGATAATATGTTCAATATTGCAACTCCAAGCATCGTTCATTGTCTTTTAAAAATCATTAATCAGTTTTCCATGAGTTTGAACTCTATGCCATAGAGGATGAACATCAACACCATGCTATTAAAGGGTGTTGATAGAGACATAAGCAAATAAATGTAATTGTTTCTAATGGGGAAATTGCAGGGAAGATTCTGTTGACTGGAGCATCATAAAAATTTAGTATTCGATATGGACAAGCGAAAATGAAGAAGATGCTTAAATTGGGACATTGTTTGAGGGAAAAGTATGGAATATGGAATACATACTATTGTATCTCTTTCAGCAAGTATGGTACTTATTCAACCCACTTACTGTAATTACACGGGTGGACCTCAATCTTTCTCAATGCCATTTTGCTTGAGCAACTAGTCCCACACTGTTAATATAAGAGACTAAGCGTCCTGTACATAAGTTGAGTATTATACTTGCTTCTTTGCTTTGCTCAAAGATGTGTCTTTAATCCGTGTAGGACCCAATTACCTTGCACTTGACTTGTTATGTGATTCTTTCCAATCTCCACGTATACTACTACTCTGTTTTCCTTTGTTTAATATCTGGAGATATGCATCTATATTCTCTCTCTATAGATATATCCGTGTCAATTAATTGAGTTTGTGCATGAATCATGATCTTCTTCATGTTGTGTCCTGTAGTTTTTGGATATAGCACATGCGTATTTGCTTCTTGAATGGTGCAGCATGTCTGTTGTTATATTTTGAGTAAACCTCTGATTTTTTCTCTCTTCTTGCTGTCTTTTACATATATTATGTCCTTCTAGCTATGCAAACAAATTATACCGAATTTTTTTATCTTATGATGACTAAATATTCCTTGTTAGGTCTGCTACACTTAAACATGGAGAAACACACTTACAGGCCTCTGGAATACTATCATTTAGGCCAGGTGTTAAAATTCTCTGTTTTGTCATTGCAATCTATTCTCAATGCTTTTACTGAATTTTTGTCATAAGAATGATTATTGGATACAAGTCTTCTTTACTGTAGTAACCACTCATCAATCTTTAGCAGTACTAAGGATTGTGACTAAGCATGATGATAATGATAATAAAAGTTTATGTAGTGCTCGAACTATATTTACAACATGAAGACTTGAGGAATAAATTCGTATTTAGCTGTCGATTCCAAATCAACCCAATATCGCATACTCCACATAATTTTAAAAAATTTCAATAATTGCCTAATCAGTATATAATTAGTGATTTTAAACATGAAATTAGTTAAAAATGGGAAACTTTTTCTGTAATCTCTGGTTTGAAATTGCGGTATTCTGATCTAGTGAACATTTATATATAGCATCATCGTAGCTGCAGACTCAGTTGGCCTTTTGTGGAGGATAATTTGATTCTGATTTGTGAGGATATATATTGGGAATCATTAGTCACTTTAGCAAAAAAAGTTTAAAAGTGACTTTCTTCACTAGTTACTTGGCATGTGGAAATGGAATAAGCTTCGCCAGGATACTTTCTTCCAACATGATACTGTTTGTCAACGATTTTTGGAAGGCAATTATTTATGATTAATTGATTTACAGGAACTTGGATACTGGATGTCCAAGTAATTGTGTCTATTTTAGGATCTTTTAAATTGGAACCATAATGTGTCAGACTTTGAGTGTTCTGCAATCATATCACAGTTGTTCGAACAAAAGAGCAGCTTGAGAAGTTGGGGGCTTGAGGAAGAGAGGAGAATGCCTATGGTTTTAGTTAGTCAGGACTCATAATTGTAGAATTTTTCACTTTCTTCAGGGACAGACATATCTTCAGGAAAATATACTTTTTGACACCTACTCACCTAGTGTTTCTTTTTCTTTCTTATACTGGTGTGTGTGTCTTCTGTAACACTGCGCGCCAAATATTTCCTGCATCACTGACATTATTATTATTTGTTGTGAACGCACTGATGTTTAGATGAAAAGTAGTAAGTAGGTACAAACGTTTTCTCAGTTCTGTAAGTAGATACTCAGCTGTTTTTAGTACCTCATACTTGGATTCATTAAACAGCTCTCCTTCTCTTATTGTGCCCTTTGTCTCCTGTTTTTCGCATTAGTTTATTTTATTTTCTCCTCTTTTCTCTACAGTTTACTGACATGAAAACATACCCAAATGATCCTTTCGACCTAAATAAAGAATAAGGTCTGCATACAATGTTCTAAAGCAAAAACTGAAAATGCCTAAATGTTTAAGCACATACACTAAAATGGAATATTTACACTTAATAAATTAGAGAAGGGTAAGTGGATAAGTCATAAGTCAAGAAAATGAATTTTTTATTTCTATAGTACCCTTGTTTGCTGGTTAATAGTTGGCGCGGCTAACATTTAACTGAATTGCTACTCGGTCATCGTCAAAGTCCATGCTGATTCTCTGTGAAACGGTACTTCCTGCTTATTATTGGCTATTTGGCTTGCAAGTTTTTCTTGGGCTCTTAGGCATTTCTATGACTGTAGGAACTCAGCTAATTATGCTATATGGGCCAACCACATCTGGGGAATTAGTTAAGATGTTTCATTTCTGCTTGACTTACAAGTTTTCGCTTTCATCAATAAAAGAAATCGTTACTACAAGTGTTATTAACTATTCCTTGATGTCCCAGAAAACCTTTTCATCTTATCTTTGCTCACTTTTGCTTACTTCCTGTGCAGGTTAAGAATAAAATGCTAATGGTTGTACATATGGGTACTCGCTTTTTACCTGTTTGGATTTACTGTGGCTGTCTTTTGCCAAAGCCGTATGATTCTCCACATTTGAAAGCGGGGAACTTATAAGGTATTGTCCGTCTTCTGTACTTGCATTTTATTTTTTAAGTTTTAAGGCTGCCTAATGTGGAGTAAAGGCATCAAGCTATGGTAAAAATAATGGGAGTGGGGTCATTTTTGGTTGCTCAACCCTCCCCCACCCCAAACAGGCCCATCTCAGACCATTTGGTTGTACACTAGAATCAGGAGAATCAAAAAACATTTTGTGCTATTTTAGCATTGCTGAAGTTGTCAATTTATATACTCAAATACGTATAAATTTTTTGATTGCAACTTTATCAGATATTATTTAACGTCACATTTCAATAATACCAAAGTATTGCTCTCTAGACGATATTGTTTTCACATGATGATCTTGTTTAACGTGATACTACGGTTGCACCAGAAAATTTGTGGACCAATTGTGCCAATTGGATGTCCAGTCCCCTTATTAAGGATCAAACTTATGTCACAAGGGGAAGGGAGCGTCATTGCACTCGAGCGAGCTCGAGCGAGAGAGGGGCTCTTTCTTGGTTGTTGAATGTTGATGCTCTTGGGAAGAAATGAGGTATGCATGGTGTATGTAATCCTTTGTACTAGAGACTAGAGAGGTGAAGTTGAAGTGTTGAACACAAACATGTGTGAAGATGCTTGATGATTGCTGCTTGTTGACCACACAAGAGTGGCCCTAGGACTCCAATGAAAAAGTGAGAAATGACCACGGAATGATATTCCTTGTTGTAAAGAAAGTGGGGGATAGAAGTATATTTATTTTATTATATTATATTTTTGTCCCAAAATTCTCTAAGAATAGGAATATGAGAATCATGACTCAAAGTAGAGCCGGTGGGTTTTATTCTCAAGTTTAGAATTTTTTGTATTTATTCTCACAATTTGAAACCACTAAAAATGGGTGCGCACCTGTACTTTCATCCTTTACCTATAGATGTAAGATGTATTAGTTTTCTTTTTGTAATTTAAGAACTTTTTTTTTTCTTTTTAACAATGTTCATGATTGATACTGAAGACGGATATGATTTATGAGGAATAACATTTTCCTATACTTCCTCCGTTTCATTTTACTTGCTACACTTCTCAATTCACGGACTCCTAGGCAATTTTTGGAGAAGAGAGAGGTAGAGAGTAAAAAGAAAAGAGACCCATGTGAGAGGAGAGAAATAGAGAGAGTTTATTGCCCAAAAAGGAAGTATAGCAAGTAATGTGAAACTTCCCACAATGGAAAGTGTAGCGAATATGAAAGTAATTAATAGAGAAAGTTACTGTTGGTGATCAATGAGGCTCGTCAGTCGTCACCATCCTATTATATACTCTACTTGTATAAGATATGCCCATTTCAGCTTTAAAGAATAGACCCCGGCGGCTTAAATTCTCCTTTCAACTTCAGAGGCCACTGATTTTTATTATTTACAAAAGATTTAAATTGATTGTTTGTTGAAGCATACTCTTAGGCTATAAAATACTTCTGGTAGGAATTCATGTAATTAACCAAGGGAAGACTCACAAGAATAATTTCAACTATGGTTCCTCTTTTCATTTCCAATAACTTTGACTTGTCTTTGTAAATGATCGTTCGTGATCGGAATTTGTTTAAACGGATAATTTTTTAAGTTCTTCTTTATCTTGTTAAGAAAAATTGTCAAGTAGCACCTTTTTTTAGGATTGTAATGATTCTTTGTTGAAATAGTACCTAAACTTTTAAAAGCTATAAAAAAATAACATCTAGTTTTCGGTGAAAAAGTCAATTTTTACATAGTTGACAATTTGATCGCCTGATTATTTTACTGACTCACTCTTTCTTTTTATCTCAATCGAATTTAGAGCACCAACATTGGTATGCCTCTCCAACTTTACTCTCCAACCCATTTTTTACTTTCTCTCTCCTCAAGATGCTTTCAAGAGCACCCCTTCAAAAATTGCTAACATTAGTATTGCTCTCCAATGAGCTCTCCAATTCATTAAATTATTTTTTCCAAAAATCAAAAAGCAAAAAAAAGGAAAATAAATAATTATCAATGACACGTGTTATATTGATATACCAAGAGCATGCTCTCCCAATGCCCTTGGGGGAGAGCATTTCTCCAAGTGCTCTCCATGGAGAGCAAACGGAGAGCACCTCGAGAGCACCAATGCTGGGCTAGAGTTGGCTCTCCATTTTCTCTGTCCTTGGAGAGCAACTTGGAGAGCACCAATGTTGGTCCTCTTACACCCCATTCTTATTAATTTCACCGTCTTTACTTCATAACACCCACATACCCTCTTATTCTTTTAATTCCTCCATGATTTCTCTTTCTCAATGAAAGTTTCAACCATGTACAAAAACTAGTAGGTGCATACGTACATTCGGATGATGTCCATGGTGCGCAATGCATGTTAGTAAAGGGGAAAAAACAAAAGAACACCGAGTTTATTCAAATGAACATGGTTGTACAAAGAACATCTAGTTCAATGAATAGAACATTTATTTCAAATAGAAGAACATTTTCTAGTTTTTAGTGATATGATTTAACTTTAACTTGTTCAACTTGTTCCTCTACCCAAAATTGTTTTGATTATAAAAAATGTTTCACCATTTACACTTTGTTTTTTGTAAATGTCCATTACATCTTAGTAATTGAACATTGTGTCATACGTACAAGAATATATGTCGAGCATTAATTACTATAATTTTGCTTAGGCAATTGCAATGTACATTTCTTCTTAGTAATTGAACATTGTATTATATGCAAAGAGAACATATGTTTGCGATACTGATTATCATAGTGTTAGGTTGTTCATTTTGATGATTTTGTAAGTGAATCATAATGTTGCTTTTGTCTTGTTTCAAGGTCAAAATTTAAGAAAAAGACAAAAAAAAAATAGTGGTTGGATAAGTTATACTTAGGGGTGTTCATAAATATCTAATCTGTGATGCGGTCGATCCCATTCGGTAAACGGATATCTTATTCGCTTTTTTGGTGTTAGGATATTTCGGATCGGATACGAATCGAAAATTTTCATGTTCGCATATCCGATTCGAAAATATCACATTTCATAATCGGATATCTTTTTCAAAAATATGCGGTTTTATGTGTAAAGCCCCGACATCTAAGCATCATTATTAGGTTGATTAATTACAAGGATTAGCAGCGGAAGACCTTCCTAGTTAGTCGGTGCGTCACTGTCGTATTTTCCATTCGGGAAAGTACAAGGCAAACATTCTTTCATAAAACTAAACCTTTCATAATAGTTATAGTAATTCTAGAAACATATAGTTAACTTAAGCATAATTAAAGTTAAGTAATTTAGTGATCATAAACTTAGATTACATAACTGTCATAGTGGTAGAATTTAAAGTACACTATTCCTCACTGCTACGCCATCCCATCTTCATATGCATACCTAAAACAGAAAAACAAAATGTCATGAGCCGAAGCTCAGTAACATACTACTCTAATATCGTAAATTCGTTTCAATTCATTTTATTTGCAAACAGGGAGAAGAAAATATAGTAAAACCATTTCTTAAACATATACTTCGAATCATAAATTTAAGAGTCATATACATTGTCATTCATTAATATAATCTCCATCATCACATTTCATTAACAAAAAACTTTCTTTGGTTACTTGGCGAGTACAACAGAAGGCATAGCCACCAAGAACATAAGTCCTCCATCAGAAGGTGGCATATAATGCCATAACAAAAAGGCAAAGCCAACGAGGATATTCATCCCCCATTAGAAGGTGGCATATAATGCCATAGATCATAACAGAAGGCAAAGCCACAGATGATAGATATTCATCCCCTATCAGAAGGTGGCATACAATGCCAATATTAACATAGGCAAAGCCACTGAGTATATTCATCCCACATCAGAAGGTGGCATATAATGCTAGGCAAAGCCACCGAGGACATTGTTCCCCATCGGAAGGTGGCATATAATGCCATCATGCGGGTGCCACCGAGGACGTTGTCCCCCATCAGACGGTGGTGTTGCCGCCAGATAACATAACGGCACGTGCACGACCCAGAGAACATAGTACTACCATTCACCATCTTTTGCACTTTCATTTATCATGTTTCGTTTCTTTTAAGTACTTTTCAGAAATCATAATATAATCATTATATAAACGTCATCAAATCATCATTTGCATAATAAAACAGTTCATATCCCGCAAACCATAAATAACATAGCATAAACATATATAAAAGCATCATAAAACATAGTTGGAAGGGGAGTGCGGGTTTTAGCAATATACGTTACCTGGAATCCTGCTTAACAACTTCGATAGTCGGGGGAAGGCTTGTAATATCTCTTCCTTTTAATCTAATTAATTCAGGGATTAATAAAAGACTTATTCATATTTTATTCTAATTTGAGTTTCTTGATTCATTTCCATCATGTGTCCATTTTAGGAGGTATTAGGAGTTCTATATATTTAGGTCTTTGATAGTTGATAAAAGTCATGGGAACTCTTTCTACTTAACAACTTGGCACTTAAGTCGTAGTTCATGATTTGTGATTGTGGACATCGTATCGTAACTATTTTATATTTTATGAATTGAACATTAAGCATATGTTACAATTTTGTTAACCTTAAATTCAAAACTTCACTATATTAGTTATAGGGACCTCTTAACATATTTGTCATTTTATAGTCTAAAACAGTGGCCGTTAGTCTCATGGTTCATGAGTCAGGTTTAATAACTCACTAGTAGAATAAATGCTTATTTCTGCGATCATTAAGTGGCCTATTGCGGCATTTTTGGCCGCGCAACAATTAAGGGCGCAACAATAGGTAAACCGCATCAATATTACAACGTATTGCTGCGGTTTCTGGAAAAATCCGCAACAATATGGTTATTTTATAAATACAGTATATTGCTGCGGTTTTTTCCAGAAACAAACCGCAGCAATATACTGTATTTTTATAATAAAATATATATATATATATATATATATATATATATATATATATATATATATATATATATATATATATATATATATATATTGCTGCAGTTTCTATAATCTCACATTTGGGTAAAGTGGTGGGGGTTAATCACCACAAGTGAAAGTTAAGGGGCCTAATCTCACTTTTGAGCAAACTTAGGGGGCTTAATCACCACTTGTGCTATATATATATTTTTTATTATAAAAATACAGTATATTGCTGCGGTTTTTCCCAGAAACCGCATCAATATACAGTCTTTTTTAAAAAAAATATTTTTATGAACGTATGTTCCATCCAACCTCCTCATGCAATAAGCAGGATGTAGCAGCTACAACAATATTTTCTGCATAAATTTCGGCAGAGCTCCATTTGTAAATTGGATAAACCCATAATTGGGAATTAACCTGTACAATATTATATGCAATAACCAACATCCATTATCCAAAATTCATCCAACAACCAACATCCAAAATTCATCCAACAACCAACATCCATCATCCTCTAAGAACCAATTTTCCTCCAACTTCCACAATCTAAATTCCAAGTTCAACAAGAAATAAATACGATTTAATCCAACATAGATACCATGCGAATCCAACATATATATGTATATGTATATGTATATGTATATGTATATGTATATGTATATGTATATGTATATGTATATGTATATGTATATGTATATGTATATGTATATGTATATATGTATATATATCATGAAATCCAAGTCAATACGATAATGTTGGTCGGTACAAGTTGCACTAAATTATATTCGTTGTAAATTATAAGAGAAACAAAGAAAATTAACATTAACTAACCTACGCAATGCAATTATCAATAAAGTATCTTGCCCACTTATTTTTCACCTCATTGATTTGATCTTCCGTATAAGGATCGAGGGTAAAGGTACGAGAAACCTGAAAATAATTCACAAAAGTAAGCCTCAAATAGTTAAATATATAAAATATGAAATGGATTATAAGTGAACAAAAACTTACTTCATCGAAATCGTCCGAATCAGAAATATAAAGTGAGTGCGTCAAAAATGTTACGCATGACAAAATAACCGCACTTCGTGCCTCCTTGTTGTTGTGGGCACTTTATCAAAAGTTTTACGAAAATGAGGAAATTTATCGTATAATAAGAATGACATAGACTTTTAATTGAATAAAATAAGTCTATTATACCTCAACACGCTTCCAAAGAAGCTTGTCCCGACGAACTTTGTTGCCGCTCAACCGAAACCTTCTAAAAGCACTACATAATACAATATCAAATGATTTACACTTTATTTGTTGTATATTATAATTTCAATTCATTTAAAATATATCAAACCGATCAACTTACGCTATCATAGGCGGTCTAATCTTTAACTTCCGCTCCTTGTGTAAGCTAGCGGAATCAAAGACATAAATTATCCCGAGCGTGGGACATATGACAAGGAGCATCCAATGACGGCTATTGCAAGATTGAATAACAATAATTACTAAAAAAATTCACATGTCATGCAACAATCAATATTTGTAAAACTATTAAGATAGAATATTACTCTTGAAAGATTGGCGCGAAGATGATACTAGCACCAACAACGACGGATCCAGTCAAAGCACAATGAATGTAAGTAGTTACATTCTCCAATGCATTCACATCCGCGGTACTCTCCGGACATATCCAACAAACACGAACAACATCCCCAAATCCATCCAAGTCAGATTGAGTTGCCCTTAAAAAAATAGACAAATATAAATCTTATGTGGTAAATACAACTATCATACAATCAAATGTAAAAAAAAATCACAACTTTGATTATTGTTACCTATGTACACTTTGATAATAGAAATATTAAGCATCTCCCCTTAGCAATGTCCTCCTTGGTCAGATAAGCGGTGGCATCTTCTGAATAATGGAACAAGGAGCTCGGCAAGGTAACACCAACGGTATCATCGTCTGCGACGGCAAGGGCAAGCGTATCTGCTAACTCCCTACAGTCTTCAGTGAGGGATTCCAAGAACGATACATCATCGACAACTGGACTATAACGAGTAGCCGAACCGGCTGAAAGCTGTTGGCTAGGACATCTAACAGCCTCCCCCGAAATCCCCTTTTGTTTTTTAGGTGTCGGTGTAACCTAATAATTATTTTTGAGAACACGCATAAGATTATGTAGTTTTTTGGCATTAATTTTTTTTTGTTGAAAAGGGTTAAAACCCAAAGAACACATTAATTTTTTGGCATAGTAGGTGGATTTGGTAATAAATTACCCTCATGAAACATATCTTGTAAAGCTTCTAAAAGTTCTGTGAAGCCTACATCAGTCAAATTATGTTTCGCTTTTATGTTGAAAGGGGTTAAAACCCCACTCAATTGAGTGTATTTTGTACACCCTGGATAAAGGGGTTTCCTAGCAGCTTCAGACAAACTGTCAAACACTCGTGGCCACTCATTAAAATGGTCACGGGCCCCTTAACATCTCACCTAATCGATCATCACCAAACTCTTCATCCTCAGTGTCACTATTATCTCCGTGGTCACACCTACTACGTCATCACCTTCAATCCTAACATAATCTTCAATCACAACTTCATTCTCAACCCCAACATTCGACATATCAATCTCTAATGAGTTACTAGTGGCAACATGAACCACAACCCTATCCTGAGTATATTTTCCCTTTTCACCATGCCATAACCAAATATAATACTCAGTCCTAAATCCACGACGAATAATATGATCCCTTATGGTCCTAATATCAGAAATCGTATTCACATTGTAGCAATTAACACATGGACAATAAATCTCATCCTCGCAAGTAAGTTGTTGATGTTCTACAGCACGTTTACAAAACTCATTCACACCTTGTACGAACTCCAACGTATTCCGCTTTTCATACATCCAACATCGATCCATTTCTAAAAACCCACACACATACATACATACATAAAAAAATATTATCAATTAAAAAATTCACATAAATATAACACAACAAGCTAATATTTAATGCATGTATGCTTCCATTAGGTCCTTATCACTCCAACCTAACCCATCCTTAAACGTACAATCCCACTAGTGAATGCATGTATCATATTTGATTCTAAATAAAATTCGGCAGCATTTCCCTTCAGTTCTCCAAGTACACGATGAAGATAATTGCTTATCTTAAATTAGGGAAATGACTAATCGTATTTCACTTAGAATCAAATAATCAACACACATTCACTACCTAAGTGAGATGTGACGTTTAAGAACAGTTCCAAAACGGGGACTATTCAAGACTTACTCCTAATGAGTAAGTCTTGAACGGGTATCTAGACAATATGATGTACATAAAAACAATCGCATTCAAGCGATTCCATGTCATCACCAAACAACAATCGCATTCAAGCGATTTCAAGTTATCACCAAACAACAAGTACCAAACCATTACTTAGATTTCCCTTCCCCTCCCATTGGTGAGTCTATCAACATGAAGGCATTGCATATCACTTGAAATAAAGTATTGCAAAAACATCACAAGAACTAAAGCAAAAACAATCCCGTATAACATTTTAGGGCATACAAAAACTTGAGCAAAATCATCACAAAATCAGTTTTTAATCCTCAAATCTTATAACTAATCATATATATACTTTATAGTAAACATTTTAAACTACTAATTAAGCCAAAATTTCCATTAAAACACTATTAATTAAGAAAACTATAAAATTTAAAAAAATTATGATAAACTAACCTAATATGACAAGGAGAGGGTGGTGCCGGCGGTGAAGTACGAAAGTGGCGGAGGAGAAGGTGGCGCCGACGGTGAAAACCCGAACCCACCGGAAACCGCGAACCAAAAAGTGTGAGAAACGGAGGAGAAAACGAAAAACCCGAAAACAAGCACGATCTGGCGAAAAATGCAAACCCTTATTGCCGGAAACCGGAACCTTTTCGCCGGAAATGTGACTCTTTTCGCCGGAAATTGTAAGAGAGTGAGAGAGTGTGAGAGTAGAGAGAGAGAGAGAGAGTGTGTGAGAGTAGAGAGAGAGAGAGAGTCTAGAGAGAAACAGTGAAGGCAAAAAAAACCCGTGTTTTTTTTAGATCTGGCGCAGACATATTGCTGCGGTTGTTGCCTAAAACCGCAGCAATATATCTGGTCAAATAGTCAACATTTAAAAAAAAAAGTTTCCGTTGAAACAATATTGCTGCGGTTTTCATCCAAAACCGCAGCAATATGTTTATTTTATAATTTACCTTTTCTTTTTACAAGATATAGTGCTGCGTATGAGTAAAACTGCAGCAATACCACCGCAACAATAAGCATTATTCTACGAGTGACTTGTAATTATGGAACTCGTAATATAACTCTTTCATTCTCGTAACTTAAACTATATACATAAGTGTCTGCTATTTTAATATATACAAATTTAACAAGTAAACTATACTTAATTAGTACTCCATCCGTTTCTTTTTAATCTACACACTTTCCTTTTTGGTCTGTTACTTTTTAATCTACACACTGTTGCTTTTTCTATTTTTGGTAACATGTCACATCTACTTTCTCCTCTTTTTCCACCCATGTCATCCACTTTTTAATATTTTAACCCACTTTTTACTTTCTCTCTCTAACTTTTCAGTTTCTCTTTCAAACTCTTCAGTTTCTCTCTCATACTTTTGTACTTCCTCCTTGGTTCTCCCCCAAAGTGAAGTGAGTAAATTAAAAAGAAACGGATGGAGTATTACTCTTTAGTTGATATATTAGAGTTACAAATAAATATGAAACATACTATCAAGTATTATCACATAGATAATCATCATTTAAATCATTTATTAGTCATGGCTAGGTCTCATGGTAATCCAATTTATAGTACGTTTTAACTGCTTCAAATGATGAAGCACGACAGGGAGGATTGTAGCGAAGAGAGTCGGAGCTCCGACGACTGATGGTGAGGCGAGGCAGAACGTAAGGCGGTAGTAGGCGAGAGATGAGGCGGCGCTGGGGCGCAGCTCGACGGCGCAACGAGGAGGGAATCACGATAGAGAGGGAAAGAGTTAGGGTGAGAGGGAGAAGGCGAACGAGGAGAATGGACTCGGGCTGGGTTGGAACGCGAGTCTAGGCAGCCGACGGTGGGGTGGTGTTGTAGGAACTAGCATTGGTAGAACAATCGGAACAACTTATCTGAACAGTCGTGGCGTGAACAAACACTGCCCTAAAGTTGAATTTGCCCCGTTACGTACACACAAACTCTTGGCAACCAACCTCCAGGGTTACACGACCACTGCTCCTCCTGTGTAGTACAGAGTCACAGTTTGAGAACACTTTGAACAATGCCCAGATAAGAGAGAATATAGAGAACGTGTTTAGAATTTTGCAGAGAAGAATTTTTTTTTCTGTGTCCCTTGAAGACTGATGAAGGCTTAAATTTATAGAGGAAAGGCAAGAAGCAAAAAACGGTAACACAATCAATTTGGCCAAAATCAAGGGAAAACGGAAATATTAATAACGACAAGAATCAAGGATGACAGTTACGAAATCAGCGAAGATATGAATGTTGATTTCCGCAAAAAATAAATAACAGAACTAAAATGTTCCACAACCACAACTGCGAACGCACCCTCTCCCAAGCCTGGCGCGCACGCGTGTGTGGTGACTAGTCTCTTCCCACTCAACCTTCAATAAATGAATAAAGAAGGAAACTCTATATAAGGAAGGAAAAAAGTATTTAAACTACCAATGTGGGACAAGGACCTTTTGGTTCTTTTGAAGCAACTTTTTGGAGTAAGAAAACTAATGCTCCAAATACTAACTCCAACATTCCCCCACATGATTCAAAAGAATAAAGAAGGAAAAGACAACGGAAAAGGAATTCTGGGCACGAATATTCAGTTTTGTAAGCATCAATGTCTTATGGACTTGAATTGATACCCAGTGCATACAAACATGTCTCACTGTCGTATTAGGTAGATTTCTCTTTGAACCTTTTTACGATGTTAGTAATTCACATTCGCGCACTTAAACCTTTCTCAAATCAATAGTGTTCTCGCAATTTGTAATTTAATTGCCCCACAATTTTCCTGGGTTTAAATGAATGCTCTAGAGGTCTTAAGCCTTAGGGACTCTCATAGGGGATTGGGCGTAACCCCCACATTCACATAGGTAAGTCCATCAAGTTTGTACTGTCACAAACCACCTTATCAAGGCTATGAACTTATTAAGAGCCTTTTGCTCATCCTTACACATATAACAGTAAAGAAATACTACATCACTTTTATTGATAGGAATGGTAGTATTATACACAACTTGAGCTCTTTTCTGACTTCGTTTGACCCTTTGAACTTAGGAATTCCTAAGAAGGGTATCCATCACAATTTACTCCACAATAGGCTTTTAAACCCATTCGTTGTGCTGACTCCAGCACCATTTTTCTACAAAGGCCTTTGGTGAGAGGATCAGCAATATTCCTCTCTGACTTTACATACTCGAGTGACATTCACTAGTAGAATAATTGCTTATTGTTGCGGTCATTAAGTGGCCTATTGCGGCGGTTTTGGCCGCGCAGCACTAGGTAATTAACTAAAACCGCAGCAATAGGCCAAGATATTGCTGCGGTTTCTGGCCAAAACCGCAGCAATATGTATTTTTTTTATATTAAAA
The DNA here is from genome assembly GCA_947646795.1 of Beta lomatogona. Lineage (NCBI taxonomy): Eukaryota > Viridiplantae > Streptophyta > Magnoliopsida > Caryophyllales > Amaranthaceae > Beta > Beta lomatogona. Next base: position 3,764,779 of record CANSNZ010000927.1, on the reverse strand, counting down.
AACGTACACCTATTGCTGCGGTTCCTGGCAAAAAACGCAGCAATATGTGCAGGTACAAATATTTTTTTTTTAATAGTTTGTCATCAAATTTGAGAGATAAAAATATAGAAAGAACATAAGACACTAAATACTGCAAGTAGAGAGAGAATCTTTAGATGCATGTATACCAAAAAATTATAAAAAAGAAATACAAAAGAAATATATAAAAAACAAAAAATCTGGAACATAACATCATATTAATTCTAAAATTATAAAATTAAAATAAATCGGAAATGAAATACATCAACATCCTAAAATTAGATCCTAAAATTAAAATAAACGTACAAAAGGAAAAAAAATAAAATAAATTAAGCCGATGACAAACTGACAGAGTTTTTGTCTTCGTACAAAAGGAAAAAAAAACAAATAAATAAATAAATTAAGACGATGACAAACCGACGGAGTCTTCGTCTTCGTCTGGTTCAGTGCCAGAATTATATTTAAAACTCCCAGATCCGTTTGCGGTTCGCTAAAATCGAAAATAAAACTAAAAAACCTACCCAGATCTGTAGGCCATGACCAACAATGTTCGCCAGTTGCGGTTTGCTGGTGGAGCAGCAACGGAGATGCGCCAAAACTCATCTCCCTTCTTCCTCGCGAATTTCCAGCAACGACAAGGACGGGAGCCACGAGCGACGAAGGACGGCGAGCCACTAGCGACGAAGGACGGTGAGCCACGAGCGATGAACTGCAGCGACGAAGAGGGAGGATAAGTCCGGCGAAGTCCGTTGATAAATCCTGCGAAGTCCGTTGAAGGAGATAGAGGAGAGAGAGAGGACAGTGAGGAGAGAGAGAATAGTGAGGAGAAAACGGCTGATGAGTTGTTAAAAGGAAAGAGGAACAAAACCCTAATTGGGCCGCACAATTTTTTTTTACTTAAAACAGCCTATTGCTGCTGTTTTTAGTAGGAACCGCAGCTATAGGTTCAAATTTTAATATAAAAAAGTAATATTTTAATATCTGGCGCAGACATATTGCTGCGGTTTCTGGTATGAATCGCAGCAAATATATTAAAATATTATTATTTTAATATATTTCTGCGGTTCTTGCCAGAAACCGCAACAATATGTCTGGTAAAAAAGTCAACCTTTTTTCAAAAAATTTCCGTTGAAACCATATTGCTGCGGTTTTTGGCCGAAACCGCAGCAATATTTTTATTTTATATTTTACCTTTTCTTTCTACGTGATATATTGCTGCGTATGGGTAAAACCGCAGCAATACCACGGCAACAATAAGCAATTATTCTACTAGTGATTACATTATTTCTAATTAGATTCCTCACAATAGCATGCTTTAAGCGAATATGCCTTCTCTTTCCATTATAAGCTTGATTATCAGCTACCCCAATTGCTGCTTGTGAGTCACAACGCATGGAAACTGATGGAGCTGGCTTCCCCCACAATGGAATATCAGCAAGCAAATTCCTGAGCCACTCAGCTTCCTGTCCTGCCAATTCTAAAGCAATAAACTCAGAATCCATAGTAGATTTGGCAATACAAGTTTGTTTTGATGATTTCCAAGATATAGCACCACCAACAAGAGTGAAAACATAACCACAAGTAGAATGAATCTCATCATTATCTGACACCCAATTGGCATCACAAAATCCTTCAAGAACACAAGGTGATCTTAGATAATGCAAACCCCAATTGATAGTGCCTTTTAAATACTTCAATAATCTAATCAAAGCATCCCAATGCTCCTGATTAGGATTATGAGTATATCTGCTCAATCTACTAACAGCATATGCTATATCAGGTCGAGTGTAATTCATCAAAAACATTACACTTCCAATTATCTTGGCATATTGTTCTTGTGACACACTGTCACTTTTATTCTTTTTCAAATGAATATTAGAATCATATGGGGTTTTCACAGGATTGCAATCAAATTGATTAAACTTCTTTAAAATTTTCTCAATATAATGAGATTGGTTTAAAGACATCCCATATGCAGTTCTAGTAATCTTTATACCAAGAATCACATCTGCCTCACCCACATCCTTCATTTCAAAACTAGAATTTAGGAGGCCTTGGTTGAATTCACTATATCTATATTGGTCCCAAAAATTAGCATATCATCGACATATAGACATATGAACATACAACCAAGTTCATCAGATTTGGAATATACACAAGCATCAGAATCGTTTACCTGAAAACCATTAGAAGTAATGGTTTGATGGAACTTATCATACCACTGTTTTGGTGCTTGTTTTAGTCCATACAAGGACCTAACAAGTTTACATACCTTGTCTTCCTGTCCGGGTACTACACATCCTTCAGGTTGCTTCATGTAAATCTCTTCATTTAACTCACCATTCAAAAAAGACGTTTTTACATCCATTTGATGCACAATCAAATCATGAATAGATGCAAGTGCAATTAAAGTTCTAATGGTGGCAATCTTAGTCACATGAGAGTAGGTATCAAAGAAATCTAGGCCTTTCCTTTGGTGATGTCCTCCAACCACAAGTCTGGCCTTATACTTATCCAAGGTCCCATCAGGCCTGCATTTCTTTGTAAAAATCCATTTACTTACAGCCTCTAGGAAGGTCCACTAAAACCCAAGTGTTGTCACTTATAATGGACTCAATCTCACTATTAATAGCTTCTAACCAAAAACTAGAGTCAATTGACCTCATAGCTTCACTATAGGTCCTCGGATTTTCTTCTAACACAAAAACATTCACTTCATGCTCATCTAAGCACTCTTTCTCAAGAAGGAAGGTAGTAATGAAATCAGGTCCAAAACTAGACTCATTTCTAGCTCTCTTACTTCTTCGGGGTTCTAGAGTCTCACTAGATGATGCAATATCATGATAAGAAGATGAAGATGCAGCAGGCAAACTAGAAGGAACACTTAATTTCATAGGAAAAATGTTCTAAAAAAACTCAACATCTCTTGACTCCCTAATAGGACCAAAACCAGACGCATCTCTATATGCAGCACTGCTAGAAGCATAACCAATAAAAATACCATCCACAGTCTTAGGTCCAATTTTGTTCCTCTGAAAATCAAGAAGTCCTATTTTTCCCAAACACCCCCACACTTTGAGGTAACTCAAATTAGGTTTAAGACCTTTCCATAGTTCATAAGGGGTTTTATCTAACTTCTTATGGGGAACACGGTTAAGCACATATCAAGCAGAAAGAATGGCCTCACCCCACATGTTAGTAGGCATACCCGAACTAATAAGCATTGCATTCATCATATCCTTAAAAGTTCTATTTTTCCGCTCAACTATACCATTCCGTTATGGGGTGTAAGGAGATGTAACCTCATGAATAATCCCATTAGACTCACAAAATTTCTTAAGGGAAACTCCATCATATTCTCCACCCCTATCTGATCTCACCATCTTAATCTTAAGGTCCAATTGGCTCTCAACTTCGGCCTTGTAAATAAGAAATTTTTCTTCTGCCTCATCTTTTAAACTCAATTAATAAACCTTGGTAAAACTAGAGAAATCATCAACAAAAGTAATATTATAACGCTTCCCTCCCCTACTCATAGAATTCTTAAAGTCACCTAAGTCACTATGAATCAGCTCAAGTAAGGTGGAAGAACGAGCAACACTTTTGTTGAATGCTTTCTTAGGGTGCTTAGCTTCTACACATACTTCACATTTATCAAAGGAGGTATTGCTAAAGTCATGGATAAGACTAAGATGTTTAAGTCTCTTAACAGATGCAACATTCACATGACCTAGTCTAGAATGCCATAAAGAAACAGACTCAGCAATATAAACGGAAGCAGTAGAAGTTTTATTATAAGTTACAACATGAAGAACAAATAAACCCTCATTACAAAATCCCTTACCCAAAATCACTATTTCTGGTTAGTACAAGTTTATCAGATTGAAAAGTCATCTTGATACCAGCTTTGTTTAAAGAGAACCAGAAATAAGGTTTCTGCGGATTTCGGGCACATGTAAAACATTCTGCAAAGCAATGGTTTTTCCATAAGTTAATTTAAGAAAAACCTTTCCTTTGCCAAGTACACTCACAGTGCTTGAGTTGCACATGAAGACACATTCACCTTCTGAAATTTTGTTGTATTCCTGGAACATTTCCTTGCTTGAACAGATGTGGCGAGTTGCTCCGGTATCTAGCACCCACTCGGTTACATTACTCACCAGATTTACCTTGGACACCATAGCAATAATCACATCTTCAGCAAGGTTGGCTTGAGGCTTGTTTTCCTTTGCTTTGTTTGCAGACTGGTTTCCAGGAGTGTTTTTCTGATGACAATCCTTAGCAGCATGTCCAAACATACCACAGACGAAGCAATTTCCCTTGAACTGCCTTCCTTTGAAGTTATTATTCTGCCTTGTACCGTGAAATTGATTTGAACCCTTACCTTTCGGTCCTTTACCTACATTCTTGGATTTAACCAAATTAGCAGCATAGGAAGAATGATCAACAGATTTCCCTTTGATTTGAATACAGTTCTGCTCCTCAATCTTGATATGGGAAACTAATTCCTGAAGGGTGAAATCTTTATGTCCGTGTTTTAAGGAATGAACAAAATTTTCCCAAGAAGGAGGTAATAATTCAAGCAAACAGTTCAGGAATAGCCATACCCTCAGCCACAATATCAGCACATAAATGTTCATACTCTTGAACTTGATCTAGCACACAGGTTTATCATAAGTCATAGAAAATTTCAACCAACGACTACAAGCATATTTCTTAGTCCCAAATCATCAGTACCATACTTGGCTTGTAAAGCATCCAAATATCCTTAGCATCTTTCGACTTACTATAAATCATATATAGTGCAGCAGTCATATAATGCAACAACATCCCACGACAAGTGTTATTATCCTTAGCATAATCCCTAACAGAATTCTCGGGTTGCACATTAACAAACAGACAATAATCTACACCAATTTGTCCCAAAAAGAATTCCATCTTATTAGACCACATCTTATAATTTTTTCCATCAAAAGGGTCTAACTTAGACATATCAGGGATAAAAGGATTGGTAGTAATAGGCACAACAGTAAGGATAATATTTTCACCAGCCATAATAGTTCCATAGATGTACGGAAATAAAAACGAAAATTCAACTTTAGAATATAAGAACTAGCACTGGTAGAACAATCGGAACAACTTATGTGAACAGTCGTGGCGTGAACAAACACTGCCCTAAAGTTGAATTTGCCCAGTTACGTACACACGGACTCTAGGCAACCAGCCTCCAGGGTTACACGACCATTGCTCCTCCGGTGTAGTACAGAGTCACAGTTTGAGAACACTTTGAACAATGCCCAGATCAGAGAGAATATAGAGAACGTGTTTATAATTTTGCAGAGAAGAATAAGTTTTTTTTCTGTGTCCCTTGAAGACTGATGAAGGCTCCAATTTATAGAGGAAAGGCAAGAAGCAAAAAATGGTAACACAATCAATTTGGCCGAAATCAAGGGAAAACGGAAATATTAATAATGGCAAGAATCAAGGATGACAGTTACGAAATCAGCGAAGATATGAATGTTGATTTCCGCAAAAAATAAATAACAGAACTAAAATGACCCACAACCACCACCGCGAACGCGCCGCGCCACATGCCCGAGCCCGGCCGGTGCGCGCGCGCGCGCGTGTGTGGTGACTAGTCTCTTCCCACTCAACATTCAACAAATGAATAAAGAAAGAAACTCTATATAAGGAAGGGAAAACGTCTTTAAACTACCAATGTGGGACAAGGACCTTTTTGTTCTTTTGAAGTAACTTTTTGGTGTAAGAAAACTAATGCTCCAAATACTAACTCCAACAGGTGTGTGTGGTGGGGTGATGGTCGTCAGAGGGTGGAGGCCGCGCGGCGGCGCTGCGGTGGCGAAATAGAAAACGGGAGAGAGAGTGGGAGGTTGTGCGAAAAACAAGGGTGTTTATGGGGGTGGTTTCCGGCGAAAGTCGGAGATTCCGGTGAGATGAATATGGTGGACAATAGAGTGTTATGTGTGATGAATTGAAGAGCGAACATGGCTATTTATAGCCATGGTTGGGTTCAAATTTTTGTGAATCGTGTTGATGAAATTGATGAAAAATTGGATTTTTGGGAGATTTGGTTTGGGTAAGGAATTTTTATTTGAAGTTGAGTTTTTGTGTGCAAGAAAAATACATCTGAGTTAGAAATCCATGGTTGAGTTTTTGTGAGGGAAAAATTGAGATGGAGGAAGGAAATTAGTGATGTTGTATTGCGTTTTCCTTTTTCCTTTTCTCCTTTTTTTTAACACCATCAATTTGAGCAACTTTTTATTTGCTATTCAATATTACATATAATTATTTAATGAAATTAGATACCTTTTACTATTACTTTGATGTAAAGCAAGCAAATTTTAATCACACTTTATAATTAAAGGAATATTTTCACCACTAATTATAATTATTTAGTTTAGGCAAGTGTAAATTTTTGAGATAATACATTATGACTAGATATTCGAAAATATCTGGTAGTCCGATCCAAAACTTTTTTTTTCGAGCTTTTCATAGAAAAATACAAACTTTCTATTTACAGGACATCCGATCCGTTTCGATCCAATTTTTCCTAAAATTTTTGGATCAGATTCGGGTCCTACTTTCTCACATCCGAAATTTCGGATCAGATATGATCGGATAATCCGAAATTAAAAACCCTTGTTATACTCCCTCTGTCTTTTATTATTTGCTAATATTTTAAGACACAACTTCAAACCTTAATATCTTTCCTTACGTATGACTATCAAACAAGATACCGCATGACTATGTTTTTCCTTACGTATTACTTAATCAGTTTTTTTAATTCATCAACCAATTTTGTTAAGCTATTTGCATCATTTTGTACGAAAAAACACAATCAAGTGGGTCCTTGTTAAATTCGTCTCAATGCGAGGATTCTATATGTCAAATTTTTATATTTTTTACTTATACGCAATTAGAGTTATTGATGTTCAAAGAAGCGTTTCAACAAATGTGAAAAGGCAAACAATGCAATTTTAAAAAAGAGGAAGTATAATGGAACGCCAAAATTGTTATGTGAATAGTGCGCAGATATAAAATGTAGCAAGCAAAAAAGATGGAAAGAGTAGTAGCAAAGCCATTGGAATTTTTATTTTATATAATCATTTAGTTATTCAATGCAAGGTCTAAAGCCAAAGGTCTTGGAAAAAAACCTGTTTGCATAAAATTATAGAGGAATAAAAAAGAATATGGTGAACTGTGAAGTGGGTGATATCTGATATGGAGTAAAGATGCTCACAAGTGACATGAATAGGACAGGGGTAAATATGAAGAGAGTAAAGAAAGAGTGAGTGAATTAAACCTGCACAAATAATTAACTAATGATGGAAATTAAAAAATCAATTGTCTTAAAATTGACTTTGCAACCAAAAATAGCAAGTATGTGCTTTTTCCAAAAGATTTTTCTAATCAAGGTACTGTTATTATTGGTATATTAAAAACTATATTATTTTGAATTATATAGTAAAAGTTATACTCAATTTATGTAGTATAAAATTTCTATATTGTTTATTCGAAAATAAACTCTAAATTATACATTTTATGTCTATAGAACTCTACTATTTAAGCTTTTTTTTTAAAAAAATTTGTTGTATGGCATGCTTATATTGCGCTCTCTGTACTCCGATTGAAAAGGGATTATTTTAAAATCTGATTCCTATGTGTTTTTATAGGCACAATTTTTCATATAGGAGTGTTTCTTAATGGGGACAATGACCTTTTTTCATATGATTGATTCGCCTAATTCATGCCCCTTGCCCCCTCTCTTTTATGGTGTAATCTTTTTACCTGAAAACTCTTATGTTTATCGGAACTTATATGTACTGAACTTATTTGAACTTATTGCACTTGATTAAATCTAGCTAGTTGGAGCTTATTGAACCAAATTGGAACTTGCTGGACTAAATTGAAATTTATTGGACCTGATTAGAACTTATTGGACTTGATTGAAACTTATTAGAACATATTGAACCTGATTGAAACTTATTGGAACTTATTGGACCAGATTCAAACTTGTCAGATGGTTTTACAACAGTTTATCTTTTAAAAATAATATGATTATATTTTATTTTATAAATTATTATGTACTTAAAATATATAGTTGTTGTGGAAAAACTTATTTCATAACAATAACTTATAAATGATATAATATAGTCATTAAGTTACATTTTAGATTTATAATACCTGTGTTATTTTAATTTGTTAAAATATATATGACTCAATATATATCTTAAATATTACAAATATAATGAGGAAAATTTCAGATTATATATATCTTAAATATTACAAATATAATGAGGAAAATTTCAGATTATTGAAACAAATAATCTAAATATGGATAAAAAAAAGGCAATACAGCATAACATTGATATATATGAGTCACCACTCACCATCATTATGGAATTTGCATTAATTATATGATTTTCTTTTCTATTTTTCCCTCTAAGACACATGTAAAAATTCGTACACAAATCAATATATGATGTTGTCACAAAAAAAAATTCTCGCTATGTTAGGTTCCATAATGTTCCTCCTATTCATTACTCCTACACAAACCAAGGAATTAATATGAAGTATTGGCAGTGGGGTTGGATGACTACTTTTTGAGGAGGAGGAGAGATTGTCATGTACAAATATTAAACTATAAACTTAGGAGAGAGAATTTTTTCGAAACTGAGTGATGGAGACTGTCTTCGTCTAAAAACTCAATTTTGTTGCGCTTCCTAGCTACGGATGATTATTTAGTATAAATTTATATTATCGTATGTGCTTTATCTGATGGAATGTTATCTGTTAGAATCTTAATATTTCATGTTCAATGATCTATTTTGTATCGGACTTGATAAAACGAACTTGTTTTCAATATATCATCAAAGAAGGACAATTAAGTCCATACCGCAACATGGTGACGATTAGATTTATGAAATTATATTGCAATTATAATCCACCCACATACATAGGGCGTGTTCGATAATAGTAGCTGCGGTGATAGCTTTTAGTTGGGAGAATAGCTGTTAGCTGTGCTGGTAGCGGTTAGAGGTTGGTGTGTAACTTTTAGTCGTTAGCTGTCAAAGTAGTTGTATAATATATTGATGTTCGGTAAAAAAAGCTGCCAAAGTAGTTGTTTACAGAAACTAATATAAAGTTTATACACCACTAAACACTACTCCAAAAACTATAAATTATAGCTTTTGACAATCACTACAAAAACACTACTTCTACCACTAAAAGCTACTCATACCACTACCTAACCAAACACTTCTATTTTTCTTAATTAGTGTTTTGACTGAGTCATAAAGTAAAAGCTACCTCAAAAGTTTGCGCCGAACAGCCCAAAGTGAATGAAAATTATTACTTAAATAATCAACCACATACATATATTTATAGTTGTTCAATTTTGCATGGGTTTAAAAATTAAAATTATTAGTAATAAATCAACATTCTATTTCATATTAATATAATTTATGCTTTGTAGTAAAAAAATTAATATAATATTCGTATATTCATTATATATAAAATCAATACTTGAATTATATATAGATATATAGGCTTTTAATACAATTACGGTAACCATTATATTTGTACCATTTCAATTAACATTATTAATATTTAGATTCTATATTTAAGATATCAGCTATATATAGAACGATATTGACATATATAAATTAAATATAGGAATATATTTTAACATAAAATCGGAAATTTCTCTAATATCTTCTCATAAAAAAGCGGTTTAGTACTAACTACTAATACATTATTACGATATACGAATTAGAGATAATAGTTCTTATAATGTAGTAATTTTCGCATATTTCCCTTGGCACATAGATTGAAGTACACTAGGGAGTGTATACGTTGAATACTAAGTTAAGCATTAGCTATACCCACCTTTTAAGGCAAGGTTCTGGAATGCTGAGAGACCGTCTTGACATTGCCAATTACCCCTAAATTTAGTTATTTCTATTTTGTTCTGTTGATTGAAGATCTGTAATTAATATTTTAAGCAACTAATTACATGATACTGTATAAATTTGATCATTTGTTTTGTATATAGGGTAAGTGATGTTTACTACCTCAATTTTCCATTATTATGCTGAAATAAATTGACAAAACGAATTAAAACCAAATAAATTAGTAATAAATTTAATTGAACATTTCAAATGTAATTAAGGGTGATAATTGCCAAAATTAAGGGTAATATCCATTAGAATTGTAATTATACTTTTTATTAATACATTTATGTAATTAAATAACTTTTTTCGATAATTAAAGGTGAAAATTTCGAAGATATAACCAGCTCAAGAACTTTTTTGAGGGGATACAATTTTCAAAAATTAATATAGCCCATGATGAAAAAATTGCTTTAAATAGAAAGATCCTTCCCACCATAAAATGTAAATAGTATTATCATGAGACAAAAGAAAATGAAAAGTGCTAGGATTCCTCTAGAGTAAAGGACGTATTAAAATTTAATTTACATTAATTTTCAACGTACAAGACCAGAAAACAAGTAAATATAATAAAATAATATGATGAGACATTTGTGACAGGTCATTGAATTCTCATTTTTGTGCAATCACTTTCTTAAATTATACAATCTACCAAAATTATATTATAGATAACGCCTGCCATGATTCCCGGTGCAAGAAGTGGTAGCCTGGTTGGTGGTGGCCAGTGGACAGTCTGGTGCAGTGCAACAGTTGTGCAAAGGGGGGAGCAAAGTGGTCCCATGATTGAGTGTTAGTAGTGGTGCGAATTATGTATTCATATGAGCCTCTGAATGAAGCACGAGGCAGAGCAAAAGCTTTTTCAATCAACTTAAAAAAAATGTTGGTCACATGTTCAACCATGATATTAGCTACATCAATCACTGAACGCACGGTTCATAAGCCGGATTTAAGATATATTCTTAATACACAATCTGATTTTAGGAGAAACATAATAAAATCTTAAATTTACAAAACCAAAAAATTATCGTGCATTTTGATGTGTGTTTTTTTTCATTTACGTATTTATAAATTATGATTGACCAACTAAAAGATTTTTAAACTTTAACAGACGATTTTGATATATCATGAAATATAATTTTACATTTTATGTTATTTCAACTTTAAATGCATGGATTCTAATAAATATGGATTCAATAAATTTAGAATAAATTCAAAACAACTACTAAATAAACAAAACAATTTTCGTGTATTATGCACGGGTCCAAATTATATCTAAATCAAGCCTCCTATGCATTTTTGCACGGGTTAAAGCTAGTATATATCTAAAGCTTAACATAAAAATTTATAGTAGTAAAATTCTCGTACCTACCAAAATCACGCTCACTCTATGTATGTGTAAAATCCTCATCATGCCTATAAGCTAAATAGAAAATAACTACTTTTGCATACGGGGAGCGACAAAAGAGGGAAAGAAAACTAGAGCAATAGTGCTTTTATTTAACCCTACAAAGCCTCCATAGAGCTCCTGAGAGCATCTAGAATTAGGTGCTTTCTCTCAAATATTTTGCACATTTTATATTTTCACAACTTACATTTTACTCATTTGACAAAAATGTGTGACAAATGTACAAAAAAATTGTACTTGGGAGCACATAGTTCTACGTGCTCCCGGGAGTACCTAAGAATTTGCACTTGTTCTGTGTCCTTAAAATCATATTGCTTCCTTTATCATAAACTCCCTAAGTTCTAAATAAATTGCAACATACTACCTCCGTTTCATAATACATGCACCATGCTAACATTTCTCATATAGGCACTATTCATCAACCAACTTTGACAATCTCTCTCACCATTATGTAAGAAAAAAACATAACCAAGTGAGATCTTGTCAAATTCGTCTCAATGTGAGGATTCCAAATATCAATTTTTTTATAATTTTTACAGATATGCAATTAGAGATCTTAATATCCAAAGAAGCTTGTTGGAGTACGTGAAAAAGTAAACGGTGCGTGCATGTATTGTGAAGCAGAGGATATATAAAGATGGCCTAATTTTTAAGGTGGTCATGTGAAGAGAAAAGAGATAGAGATAAATTAAAAAATATTATTCCATGCGATAGGAGAGAGATAATAAAAAACTATTATTAGAAAAAGTAATATTGCAATTAATGAAAAACTTTCAAATATAAGAGAATTGAAGTGTTGCAATTCATGCGGAACAACTGAAGTACTTATATTTTCATTTATATTTTGGAACAATTTGACATTCATGTTTGTTAATGCATCGCCTTAACTATTGATATCTTAAATTTCTTAGAGATAAAAATTATGAAAATTTCATTTCTTGAAAATATATATTGAGATGAATCTAACAAGACCGCACATGACTATATTTTTCTTTACATACAAGTCACTTAAGATGGCTAAAATGGGACATCAAACAAAAAAACCCTAGCCGATATCCCCTCCTCTCCTCTCTCTCTCTCTCTCTCTCTCTCTCTCTCCTCTTTTCACAGAAAACCCTCTAGAGGGGCTGCCATGGATGTTTTCGTCCATGGGAAACCCCTCTTTCTATCCTTTTTGCAGTTTCTAGTTTATTTTCTTACTATTTTCGTTTTTTTGCAGTTTCTCGTTCATTTTCTTACTTTTTTCGTTTTTTTGCAGTTTTTAATAAGTCCCATCTATGAGATGGCTTTAGTCTCCTTTATGGTTTTTGTAGTCACCCCTTTCACATCGGGTCTATTAGTTTGGTTTATTTGTGTGTTAGCGGTGTTTGGACCTTACTCCAGTTGAAGGTTGATTTGTTGATAAGATTTGATGCGGGATTGCAACGGCGGTCAGTACTTCGCGTACTATTGGTTGAATCAACTCTAGTTCTACATCAAAACTATATCAAATCGTTAGACCCCCTACTAAAAGGCTGCATCAGACAGCGATGTGAAAGAGGGTATTTAGAAGGGTTATTTCTGCTCAACGATCGTGGGTTTGCCATATTAGAATTAAGTTTCTTTCAATTTGATTTGTATTTTTCAGTTTCTGACTTCTATTGTAGATGTCGTATGACTTTATATTAATGAATGAATTTTCACTTCAAAAAAAAAAGATGGCTAAAATGGAGAGTGTAAATAGTGTAAACGTCAAACTGTTGCAAATAAAATAGATTCGACACTTAATTTTTCATTGATATACCTTGTTTATCATCCTTCTAAAATCGCATACCAATAGATTTAGTTGCAAGTATTATAACACAGATGACCCATTCCATATTTAACTATAGACATATAGAGGGATGGTTTTAACTTTCACCATCTCTTTCTTCATTTTGGTTTGTTACACCAAGGTGTTGCAGCTAACTTATTTTATATTACGTAGCGAATTATCATTATGGGTTCTTGCCGTTATTAAATTGATTTTAAAGACTTATCACAATCTAAGTTTGAAGGTGGGATGTGAGAAGAGCATTCAAGTCCGGAGCCACGAGTTGCATGCTTGCCAAAAACATTTACACATATAAAAGGAAAATTATTAAAAAGTAAAATTAATTTGGACTTTTCCTCTCTTCAGTCACATTCCCAATAATTTTGGACAACCTACATTTCCTAGTTCCTACTGTATGCCTGACTATATAAGTAAGAAATGATGCACCATACAACGCTGCCACAAAAGAGCCAAAAGTATATACACATATAGGGATTTCAGTATGGAAAATCCCATCAACCCTGGTTACTATTTTCTCTTGTTCTTCATTTGGTTCATCTCCCTTGTTTCTATCTTCCTCAAAAGCCAAACAAATAATGTTGGCATGCCTCAATTGCTTCAGCATGGGCATACAACCACTAGAACAGGTTTTAGTTCTTTTGCAGTTCACTCAATTATGCCATCTCTTGATATCTGTTGCGATATCCAGGCTCGAATGAGATCTACAAATTTAGTTAGTTAGTTAGTTAGTTACTCGAATTGATTGTTTGCGTGCTTCTACAAGTTTAATTCGCAAGAATTAAGGTCAGATTGATCTTAATATACCTACAATACTTAGTTCCCTATCTATAAATACTAGGGGACCTCCCATGATTTATGGAAATGATATATATATCATATATGATGTACAAAGAAAGTAATAATAAGAGGGCTTTGTTTCGGTTTCATGGATTGGCCCTTGGATTTGCTAAGGTGATTGCTTCACTCAAATACAATGCTATATTTATGTTTCTGGAAGGTGGCCAAGTTTTTTGTTCATTTTTTCTTGTTTGAATTTTTTTGTCAAGTGTGCCTCCTTTGGTGATTGATTGTTTTGTGTTGATATGGTGCACTAGCTAGCCAAAATATACTCCTATTGTGGGATGATGTAACGATGCACTAGCATTAGCATTAGATCTTTAAAGTTTGCACATCGTTGTGTATGTGTGTCTTGAATTGATTAGCAGCCTGTGCGTGCTGGGATGTAAAATTATAGTACTTCATATAAGTCTATTTATACGTTGTGACTTGTGCGATTTTTCTGTTGTTTTTGGAAGTAAAGCAGGACATTTCGTTGTACACTGAACAATAATTACTCCATGGTACTATGGAGTATGGACTATGGTAGTATTAGACTATTATGCATCAAACTAGGAGTCAGGAGAGCATATGCAATAATGATACCAAACCAAAGTCCACAACACTTACTCTCATTTCGAAATGAAAAACTCAATACTCCCTTCTTTTAAAAAAAAAAATCTATTTACAGAATTGACTGACACCGAGGTAAGAGCACCAATAGTCATAAGGATTTACCATCCTCATGTGTCTCTCTCCTTTATGAGGAGTTCCTCTTGAATTGGGGGAAAAATAAGCTTTGAGGATCCTTAAGTAATAAGGATGGAGGAGAGAAGCAAGAGAATCCTCCAAATATGGAGGAATCATTATTTCGGCCAATGTGACAAAAGGTGGGGACAAAGTGATTTTTTTTTTTGTTCCAACACATCATATTTGGTGGGTCCAAAGCAAAAAAAAAGAATATGATTTCCCATCTTAACATGTAGCTAATTACTAATTTTTGAGGATCCTCATAATTGGGGAAAAAATTAAGGAGATCTTTACGAAAGAAGATGTAAAAAGAAGAGAGAAAAAGAAAGTGAGGTGTAAGAAGGAAAGAGAAACAATATGAGGATGGGGTTTTCCTCATAAGTGTTGATGCTCAAGGAGAGAGAGAAAATAGATTTTTTACATGAGAGCGAATTTAGTTATGAGAGAGCATTATATTCACTGGTCCCGAGTGGCACAATATAGGGTAGAGACTAGAGAACATTTACCAAATGAGGAATAAAGCAAATCATATTGAATTATATGGAACTAAATTAAACTGAAAGTAAGAGGATCTTTATACAACGCAAATAATATTGTTAGCTATGTAAATAAGAGAGGAAATTCCTAGGCTTCACAACAATTGAACACTAGTGGAAAAAACCTTATCTGTCACAAGTTAACTGATTCGGTTCTTTAGAAACCGTATCCGTTACAAGTAAACTGATCCAACAATTTTATTTCGTTTTTTTGGTTTTTTTGTTCCAGATTTGATGTTATTTATTGTATTTTGGTTAATTTTTTTCGTGTTTTAGTTCAAGATCTCATTTTCCCCTAATTTTATTACTTTTTTTGGTTTTTTTGTTCCAGATCTGATGTTATTTATTGTATTTTCGTGTTTTAGTTCAATTTTCATGTTTTAGTTCAATTTTCGTGTTTTAGTTCAAGATCTCATTTTTCCCTAATTTTATTTCCTTTTTTTTTTGGTTCCAGATCTAATGTTATTTATTGTATTTTCGTTATTTATTTTCATGTTTTCGTTCATTGTGTTTTTTTCGTGTTTAGGGTTGTAATTTGGTCTCTGATTTTTCTTTGTTGTAATTTAGTTCATTATTTACTGTATTTTTGATTTTAAGGTTCTTGATTCTGTAATATAAATTTTATGGTTCATTGAATTCTTTTAGTTGGTTGAATGGTTTATCGCGTTTTCTTGTTAATGTGTGTTTTATTTTCTTTAATTTTGATTTTAAATTGCTGGAAATATTGGTTGCTACTGCATAATTAATGACATGGGATAGTGAGCAAAGAGGGAAAGAGAGGCTGCCTCTCTTTTTCGTTCTTTTTTTTTTTATGTTCCTACTTTCACTAATTGATCCGGTCATTGGAAGAAACCGGATCAGTAAACATACTAACTGGTTTGGTTTCTTCCACCAACCGGATCAGTTAGTATGTTTACTGATCCGGTTCACAACCGGGTCAAGAAATTTTAATTTACTACTGGTACCCCATCCATTTCGATCAAAAACCGGATCAGTAAGGCCCATTTTGACCGGATCGGGTAAGGTTTTTTCCACTAGTGGAAATTGCTAAGATGCCTCTAAAGACTCATTATCTTTGACATCGAGAAAATTTACATTAATTATAAACTGGAATTACAACCTAATGGTAATACAACCAAACATAAAACATAATGCAACCAAATACTAAAGTGAACTTCATTTGCTCTTACAGACTCGATGAAGGAAAAACAGCCGATTACATGTCCAGTCCAAATGAAACTTGACTTGAGCGATGGTGGGTGGGGTTGGGTTATATGTCTTGGTGAAAAATACCTAATATAATGAGAGGGAATTTGTTGAGATACTAAAATCAGACAATCTTCAGCGATAGATTGACGCACTTCATTTAGTAGACTCCACCACAATATGATAAATCCCAAGGTCCTTAAACAGAAACATCCTCCTGGTATTTTGCTGGTTGAACTAGCAAAGAAGTCACGTCCTTTGGTGACTTCTAGCCCTTTTGCGAGGGTATCCAAAGTTTAGTCTCACGAGACTGAAACTCAAAATGCGTGGTGGTCGAAACTTGCCCCAAATCAAATTGGAGGGCCTCCCACAAGATGCATTTTTGTAGTGTGATGACTCCTGATGTCATCACCTGAACTTGGGGTGAATTATCTTGATTGAATTCACCCAACCTACAAATCCTAAGATTGAACCTTGCAATCCCTAATGAAGAAGATTGAACCACAACAAATCTAAATTGAGGACCTCCTTTCATCTTACCCAACTCCCGAATCCCTGAAGGTGCATAAACCAAACCATGGCCAACTCCAGGAGCAATGGCTCTTTTGACTGGATTTCCTAGATCTTCCATTGTCATAGAATACCAAGAACCATCTATTACCCACCTAATACGACTAACTAACACCCACAACCATACACAAAATGGCAAGGATAATTGGATATGGATTAACTTAAACTAAGGCTAAAACAGAGAACATAAACTAAACAAATAAAGAATCGACTATCAGATTCATAACACAACGCCTTCGACAACGTTTCATTTTACAATCGAAAGGCAAACAAAACCTGTCACTAGAGCTTATTCCGCCACTCGAGACGACACTTGCTTCCATTTTCGACGAGGCGACGGCACTAGGATGACTTATCTTAGTTGGCGAACACGAACAGGGGAGGGGGAACTAGGACAACTTCTCGTGGCCGATGGACACGAATAGGGGAGGGGGAACTAGGAACTTCTTGTGGCCGACGAACACGAACAAGGGAGGGGGACCTTGTAACACCACGGATTTTCGCTCATAGTTTCTTTGAGTTAGTTTCCCTTACTTACTATTTTCTGTTAAAATAATACTCCCTGCGTCCCATATTATAGTGCTTCTTTCCTTTTAAAGTGTCCCAAAATGTAATTTTTGTTTCCTTTTTTTATTCTACACTTTCCATGATTTTCCTAGAAAAATTGTGCCACTATTGTTTATTTGCTTATTGGAAATAGTTTTTTGCTTTAGTCAAGCATTTAATGCTCTTTCACCACTTATTGTCATTCTCTCTCCTAAAATCAACTTTTTCCCCATAAAATTTATTTTCAATACACAAATACTCTTTACCTCCCTCTTAGATTCTATTGACATTAATACCCATGCAAAAATAGAATCAGGCACTATAATATGGGACGGAGGGAGTAATATTTTACTTCTTAAAAATATTATATCGTATACATTTTTTTCCAACTTTTAAAGTGTTATATTTATACAATTTATTTAATTAGAAATTATTTATTTTCTAGTATATAAAATTTCTAATATTTAAATTTGTGCGTTTGAACTAGTAATTTTATTTGATCGCTATTTAGCGCGTTGTGGACCGTTTTCGGAACAAATGTGGTACGTTAACTTATGCATCGTAGCTTGCCGAAAGATCAACTTAAGGATGAGGAAGTGAAGAGTTTGAAGATATGTTGGCAACCTTATAACTCCCCTTGTAACCCCTTTGTAACCTCCACTTTAATTTACCAAATTAATTCCAATTATTCTAGCTCTTCTAACCCCCTTTTAGAAACAATTTACTGCTGGAAATTAATCAGGAAAAAAATCAGTCGAATTTCCCCTTGTTCACGCCATTTGAAGAGAGAAAGAGATGAAAAGTTTATCCCCTTTTTTTCCTGCCACACCTTCACGAAAATGACTATCTCCGGAGATCTAACCATTGGATCATTCTCAGATTTGGACAAAACATTGAGGACATCATGGACTTTACTTTGACCGGAGCAATTTTGAATCCGAGCTTTCTATTGTCGGGAATCTAGGTCGGAACAGAACAACATGTCATGGAATTTCATAATGTTCAAGAAGAAGAATGCAAGTGGAGGTCTTCAAAGGTAACTAACGGTTTTCCTAGAACGGTTAGAATTCACATAGGAATTATTTTAGTTTTAATATCTAAGTTGGATTAGTACGATTTTTAGGAATTTTGGTTGGAAAAATTATATGTTATATGTGTTTCCATAAGTTTCCATGAACTATACAATTATCTAGTTACTTGTGATTTCACGTTGTTTACTTGCCGTGATAACGCTTAGAGCCATGAATTTGTGTTTTGGGATGCTATTTAAGTAGTTATATGTAAGTTACATGTTCTTATTAGAGTTCATGTCTACTTGGGTAAACATTGTTGTCTTTGTATATGAAAGTTTTTGTTGATATTATCATATGTTTTAAGCATGAAATCTTGAAGTCTAAGTATGTTATTGAAGTATGGGGGCCGATATGAGTGGTTATGGTATTGTTTTGTTACCATTGTTGGGCTGCTGTTGTTATCTATATTTCATGGGTCTTGATATTGGCAGTTCTTTCTTTTGTTCTTGTTGTATATGTAAAGATGATAATGGTTGAGCAATAGATACTTGGTCTCTCTTTCGTTGGTTTAGTTGCTGTATGTAGTTCTATTTCTTTTCTTTTTATTTATTTATTATTTTCTTAGTGTCATATTGCAGTTTGCTATGTTTTAGATTTTTTAGTGGACTTCATTACTTTTTATTAGTTTTGTGTATTTGGGTTTTGTAGTTTGTGGTTACTTATGCAAGGAAACCTCCAATGTGAAGCATATATGTACATGACTCATTGAAATAGTGTGTCTTGTTGTTTATGTATATTTATATTTAATTAAGTTATGATTTGGGTGCATATGTTGTGAATTTGGCATATATTTTGATGTTTTATGATTAGAGTTATGCTTTTATTGGTTGACACATATACAATGAGCGGGTTGATTATTTTATGATGGTATGGGGTATGAAATTAGGTTGGTTGTTTCGATGAAATAAATTTATTTTGCACTCTGGAAATTATTTTCAAGCTATCATAAGTATTTCTATTATTTTCTAGTCTCTTGATGAGTTAAATTATATTTTCGGAGATAATATTATAGATTTTATGATTATTATTGCTGAGAAATTGTGAATTTATTTTGAATTGGAATTGATGGGTTGAGTCCCTAAAATTCATGCAGTTTGATGTAAATGGAATTGATGGGTTAAGCCCTAAAATTCTTGCAGTTTGGATTTGATGGGTTGATGAGTCCCTAAAATTCTTGCAGTTTGGAATTGATGGGTTAATATCCTAGATTCTTGCAGTTTGATGTAAGACCTTGAAGGGCATTCTGCAGTCGATGAAATTATATTATTTTATTTATTTTTGTTTGAGGATGATGACTAGTGAGACAACATGGTCTCCTAGGAATGAACAGTCACTGTGTACTGAGCAGGGTACAGAGTTTATACTTACATACTGAGTAGGGTGTGTGGGTCAGTCTTGGTTATTAGTTGTCGTCTGAGAGTCGGGAAGTACTGAGCAGGGTACTATCTCGCATCAGGGAATGGCCATATTAGACATAGGCGAGCAGGGTCCTAATACTATAACCAAATAGGAACAGTGGGTTGCGATCCACTTACGTTCAGTTCCTCCTCAAATGTGTTAAGAAGATTATTTTTGAAACGTTACCATTCTCATTTATATCGTTCTTATTATTATTTTATTTAGACATGAAGGTTTACTATGTTGATCTCTGAGTTAATCATATGTATATTTATTTGTTTAATCATTATGTTATAACTTTACCCTGTTTGTGGATAGCATGGTGTAATTTATTGTATCTGTTGTATTTATTTATTTATTTGTTTATTTGATTATTTAAAGTGTATTTCTGAGATATTGTGTATGACTTGATTGTTAAAACTTCTATAACTCTTATATGGATCCTAATTGGGCTGGGAGAGCTGGTAGTTACTCCCTACTGATTGTGAATGTTTGTTGATATATTTGACAAGTGATAATTTCGTATTATGGGAATTGAGAGAAAGACTATCTAGGTTTTTTGAGACATCTTATTTTATTTAATATTTACTACATTGGGTTTATGAGGTTGTTTTGCCTCCTTATGGATATCTTAGATTAATTTAATTGGGGTTTATTTTTATTTAGTTTGATTTAGCCTTCGTTTAGAGTGACATTTCCGTCTGGCGATATTCCCGCCATCGCTATTTCTTTAATAAAATGTTCTATTTTCATTATATTGTGTTTATAAAAGGACGGAGTGTTACAGTTGGTATCAGAGCAAATGATCCAAAAACTCTCATTGAGTTGCTACATATTCCATGGGAAATGTGTAGTTGTTGCATCTAGGATTATTAGTATCATAGGCTTCAAGAAAAGTTCTTAGTGAGAGTTATCTGGGTAGGAAGAAAGCCTTTGGGAGTTATTTTTGTTAAATGATGTGCTATATGTTTTCTTATGTGGTATATGGTAAGGTTTAGCAAGGACTAATGTTTACATTTTTGCAAAGTACCTCCATGGCGTTAATTAGTTGCCCGAAACAAAGTTGTATGTAGTCGTAGTGGAGACCTAATACTACTGATGTCGGCTGATGCACACGAATAGGGGAAAGGATAAGGGGACCACGAAAAACCACAAATAGGGGAATGGGGAAATCGGGGAACGAGCAAGGAAAACCAGGGGAAACGAAACGCTTAGAAAAACTGAAAAATCTAAACATCGCTAACTACCCTTGGGCAATGGGGAAGGGGAAATGCAGGGAAGGGGAATAATGGGGAACTACGGGGTAGGGAAATAGGGAAGGGGAACAACGGGGGAAACAGGGAAGGGAAACTACGTGGGAATAACAGGGAAGGTGAAACAACGGGGGAGGGGAATGGCTCGACGGCGGCGAGGGGGCTCAGGTGGTCGTCGAGCTCCTTAGGTTTTCGTAATTTTCGTTGAAGGTGGCTGGCTGAGGTTTTTCTCTCCTTAGGGTTTCCTATACAATTTCTTTCAACATGCTCATTGTGTTATTTGTTTAGTTAAAGACTCATTATCGGGATACTCCTTCGAGTTTGTGCCATAAACTTATGAGTTTATACCATAAACGAATAAGTTTGTGACATAAGCAAATAAAGTTACGCCATAAACTAATAAGTTTGTGTCCATAAGTTTATCCCCATGATTTTATAAATTTATGCTATAAACTAATAAGTTTATGTTCATAAACTACTAAATAATACTTCTATTCATAAACTCATAAGAAAGATACATAAATTCATAAATATATGACTTTATCTGATAAATCTATAGCTTAACTGATACAAAAGTACCTTGATGATTGCGACGTGTCTCAGCCAATATGCTTTGTTAAAAAAGTTCTCTCAAATCTTTGATAAGTTTAAACATCACGCTCATTTAAGAGAAATGTTTAATCACTAATTAACGTTTGTTGTGACTGTTTCTTATGTATGTGCTTCTAATACTTCTATTCATAAACTCACTAAAAAGATACATAAATTAATAAATATATGACTTTATTTGATAGATATATAGCTTAATTGATACAAAAGTACCTTGATGACTGAGATGTGTCTCAGCCAATATGCATGCTTTGTTAAAAAAAGTCCTCTCGAATCTTCGATAAGTGTAAACATCACGCTCAATTTAGAGAAATGTTTAATCACTAATTGATGTTTGTTGCGACTGTTTGTTAAGTATGTGCTTCTAATACTTCTATTCATAAACTCATAAGAAAGAAACATAAATAAATAAATATATGACTTTATCTGATAGATATATAGCTTAACTAATACAAAAGTACTTTGATGACTGAGACGTGTGTCAGCTAATATGCTTTGTTAAAAAAGTCCTCTCAAATCTTCTACAAGTTTAAACATCACAGTCAATTTAGAGAAATGTTTAATCACTAATTAACGTTTTTTGCGACTTTTTGTTACGTATGTGCTTCTATATACCAAGTCTTTCAGTTTGGTTTAAGCATTTAATTCTTCCAGTTTAAAACATTTTTCACATTTTGCAACTTGGATTTAACTTACAATGCTAGCCACTATCGCAATCATAATTAATTACACATTCAGATGATCTTTATCCCAGACTTGTTAGAAACTTCTCATGCTTTATAGCCACACATTGACTAGCGCAAGAACCGTGAACACATGATATAAATCTTTTCTGTGAAGAGCATTAGAGGCTACAAATTACCGAGGACGTTCACAGAGGGAGAAATTGGTGCAAATCAATCTATTTAGATAAATGGTGATGTAGATTGCATCTCAAATCAACATGCTTTCAGCCTTACAACATGATATGAATCGGATCTTAAGCATCTGTCATAATCTATATAAAAACTAAATTATCAAGCTGATACCCCCTCCTTACTCCTTAGTTTAATTATTTACGTTTGCCAATGCAAAATATTTATTAGAGAGAGAGCACACACAAGCCCAGCTGAGGTTGCATCCTAAAATCGATTGGCAATAAAAGGAGTAGCCCATTAAGCTTATATGTTAGTCATCCTCTCCTTTTTCAATGTGAGACATGCTCATATAGAGATTAACACCTTAACAATTAATATATTTATTTATAATTAGTAAAAATAATACTTACAAAAATGTTGATGCTTTCAAAATGTTATTTAGACAAATCCAATAATATTTTACCTAATAATATCTTTTTATTAATCAATAATAACAGTACAATATGGTTAAAACAAGGTAATTGAATAGTTTAAATGTCAATATTCAAAGTGGAACCAACCAAACATAAAATATAGTTTGCGAATGAGTTTCGTCTAGGGGTAACTACAGTCTTGCAAATATTAAAAACAATCTTGGATCGCTTTTTTCATGACAAAAGCAGTGAAGCTTAAAAAAACCTAGCCCTTTTTCCTCTCCCAACTTCTCTCTCTAAAATCTCCCAACCCTAACCCTAAAAGCACACCCCTGCCACTCACCTTTCTAAACTCACCGGTGGCTGGCATCTCAGCCTCATCGCCAGCGAGCCTAGCCCACATTAACAGCCCCACTCGTAGGTTAGTTTGTTTTCCCCTTCTCCGTTCCCCTTTCCCCCTCCTCTACGTTTCCCGTTGACTATCCCTTCGCCGTCCCCCTTTCGCGTCCCAGCCAATCCCCTTCCCCGTGTTCCCCTTCCCCGCCTATTCCCCCTCCCCTGTTAGTGGTCGTGGGTCCCCCTTCCCCCTCCCCTGCCGGTCTCCCTTCCCCCTTTTCCGCAATAAAGTCATCCCCTCACCCTTCCCCGCAGTTGCGTCTCCCATCCTCTTCCCCGCAGTCGCGTCGCCCCACCACAGGGTATCTAGGTTTTCGTCACGTAGCTTCATCAATCACGTGCCCCGTAGCTTCCGCTCCCCGGTCTTTTTAGTTTGTTAAAGTATCTAGGTTTAGTTCCCCCCCCATTCCCCCGATTTCGGTGTTAGAAGTTTTAGGTTTTAGGTTTTAGGTTTCCTTTCCCTGATCCCCAGTTCGAATTCAAAGTGGTTAGTTTCTAGGTTCCCCTTCCCTGTTCCCTGCTCTAGTCTTGAGGTTTAAAGTTTAGTGTCCCCTTCTCTGTTCCCCGCTAGTGTTAGTTGTTGTCTCGTCGACTGACTCGCTAAGGAAGCAATAGTTGGTACTTCAAGCTTACATAAAGTTTTTGAAGGTTGTGTGGTGTTGTTGATGGTGTGGTATTATGTTTCGGCTGTTTGCTTGTTTCGTTTGTCTTGTTTATGCTCTTTGTTTAAGCTTTAGTTTAGTTATTCAGATCCAGTTTTGCAACTGTAGGGGTTCAAGTATTGGGTAAGATGAGGGGAGGTTGTCACTTTAATCTTGTTGTGGTCCGATCTTCTAGGTTAGAGATTGCAAGGTTGGATCTTCGGAACCGCAGTTTGGGTGAATTATTCATGTGATGACTCTCGGAGTCATCACACTCAAAAAATACATCTTGTGGGAATCCCTCCAATTTAATTTGGGGCAAGTGTAATCCCCCGTAATTTTATGAATTTTATAAATATAATTTAATATATACTTATTTATATTTAAATATATTTTAGCATTTTAATGATTTATTTCTTCAAAGGTTGACTATTTGGAAGTCAAAGAAATTATTTTAATAATTTATTCAAGTCAAATATTTTAGTAAAGTCATGCTTTGAAAATATTTGAAATGTTTGAAATACTTATTGAATTTGGAAAAGGATTTTAAGTGGGTGTGAGGATCCAAAACACTCTTAGATTTGGAAAAGGATTTATAATCCTAGCCCAATTACCTTTTTCTAAGCCCATAAGGAAACAAATATAAATTCATTAAACCCCTATTTTTCCTCACACAATATTTTCTCTCTCGTCACTCAAAGAAATCGGCGCCCTCTCTCCTCTTTCTCTCTCTCACGGTTTCCTGTCTTCTTTCCCAAGCAACGATTTCTTCTTCAACAAGTAACCTCCCCTCCTCGTCAAACCACCGCGCCAACCACCGTCCAGCCGTCAGCCGCGCGCTGCTGCTGTCCTCTTTGGCCGGCGTTTCTTCCTTCCTCTTTTGTTGCTTTGGTTTGTTTTCTTCCTCCTCAAGTTTTATTCAAAGATTGTATTTTTAGGTTTTGTTTTAGTTAATTTATGTTTAAAAGTTATAAGTTGATGATTTATTATTGAATCTAAGTTATATAATTTGTGTATTGATAAAATAAAATTCAGATTTGCATAGTTGGGTTTAAGCTATATTTTTATTATTAAAGCATGAATATTTAGGGTTTTAAAAGTTAGAAAAACCTAGTAGTTTATTATAAGTTATGAAAGTTATTGCCTTTATGTTTCTAAGCATGTTTGAATATGTTTTAAGGGAGTTTTAATCCATGTTATGTTGCTGGAAAATTAAAGGAAGAATTTTTAAGGTGTTTTATGATGGATTTTAACCACTAGTATAGTAGGCATTATGCTAGGAGGTTAAGTAATCAAGTTTTATTATTGGGAAAGGTTTTAAACATGTTTAAGAAGGTTTTAAAGTATTTTATTATTGCTGTAAATTCATGAAGGATTGATTATGAATTAATATTGGTTACTTTAGACGGAGAATTCTCTCTAGGCGATTTTTAAGTCTGTTAAAGTGGCATCCCAGTTTGTCTACACAAGGTATGTACCTATGTGTTGATTGAGGTAGTATCCTGATTTTAGGAAGGAGAATTATGTAGTATCATGTATAGGAACTATGTTGAGTTCACATATGATATATATTATGTTGGATTTTGCATGTTTTATGCTGTTGTGTAAACATGTTGATTATGAGATTTATATTATGAGGTTTATATCATGTTTGTATGGAAGATTGATGCAAGCATGTTGCTTGGGAACTTTATTTTATTAATTAACATGGGGGAATCAATATATTTATTAGTATTGGATCATGATTGATCATTGTTCCCTTTTTAGTATTTCACTGCTTTATAAGGACCGAGGGCCTTATTCGGTAAGTTGATATTTTATACCTATGAAAGGTAATTTGGTTGTTGGGTAGGTTCAACAAATAAGAAGGATTGGATTAAAGTTGAAAGTAATCTTGGATTGTTAAGTTGTGTGATCACTTATCTAATCCTAAGATAAAAATGAAAGTTTGTAATTGTTGATTGATTATGATGTTTGTTGTACTTGTGAGTCATAACAAGTAATAACTAGTAAATCATGTAAAGTGAAACTGGATAGCAATAGCTTTAGACTGGTGCACGTCTGAAGTGTTGGACAATTAGGACTTGAGGTACATGGTGAGCGGGCCATGGCTTTTTCTAGGGCCGGATTGATCATCGTGTCCTATTTATATTTAAAAGGTTCCTCGATATCGTAGGTCATGGGAATACGGAGTCGCGCCCATATTTCGTCTTCCAAAGGGAAGACTGGTTTTAGTTAGACAACTCGGTCCATTGACTATTCCATTTAAAGTAATAAGACTGTTGTTAAAGTTTAGTTCAGTAAAAGTTATCTGCAAGTTATTATGTTATTATTTACTCATGTCTACTATTTATTAGTATCATGTTAGGATTGTTTATTTGTTTAGTATGTAGTACTCAGCTTTGCTGATTACGTGCTTTTGTTTGTGTATGTTGATCATGGCCATGCCTTATTGATCCTGTGATGACCCATTTAGGTGAGCAGTCTCTATGGATCAATAGTGCATTGTCCATCTACAGGTTTGAAGATGATGCATCATTGGGTTCGGGATTGGAGAGCTTGTTAGACTATTTATCATAGTTTAAGTTTATGCTTTTCGTAGTTGGTTTGGTTTTAAGTTTGACTTTGGTTTTTGCTGGTTGGTTTTGGAGTTGACTTTGTAGTTGACTAAGGTTTTATTTATAAAGTTTATTATTATGTTTTCCGCTGCAAAATTCTGAATAAGCCGATACGTTTTCACACGGGCGATAATACTTTGATAATTCTCTATGTTTTATATTAAAAAGGTATTTTAGAAAAGAGAGAATTGTCGGGGTGTTACAGCAAGTTTCGACCTCCATGCATTTTGAGTTTCAGTCTCGCGAGACTAAACTTGGGTTACCCTCGAAGCAGGCTCATAAGTCACCAAAGGACGTGACTTCTTTGTTACTTCAATCAGTAGAACCCCGGAAGATGTTTCTGTTCAAGGACCTTGGGATTTAGTTTCTAGTAGACATTGCGGTCTACTAGATGAGTTCCGGCAATCTATTTCTGAAGATCGTCTGGGTGTCGGTTTTCAACAGGTTTCCTCTCATATCAGGTCTTCTTCAACAAGACATATAACCCAATCCCACCTACCAATGCTGGAGCTAAGTCGAAGTTGGTCTGGACATTTACATAATAGTTTGTTTTTGATCCATAGAGTATGTAAGAGCAAATGAAGCTCCTCTAGTTTATGTTTGCTTTGTTTTATATTTGGTTGTATTAGCATTAGGTTGTACTTCCCTTTTTACTTAATGCAAGTTTTCCCGATGTAAAAAAAACTACAGTCTTGCAGGTCAATAAACGCACCTTAGCTAAAATGCACCAACAGAGAACCTTGGTGAACTTCCCTCTCTAATCTCTGTTCCCTTGCAAGATATTGATTTTTAATTACCAGGGTCTCAATATAAGATGACTATATACTATCATTGAAGTGATTTATATAATAGACTGGGTAGTACTAAACTTAATACTTTTTTTTGGAAGGTAAGAAAAGAACATTAGGCTGCCCTCATCGCGAGGGAAATACCTAATGTGTCGGATACAAGAATGGAAGTAAGAGAAGAGTTAATACAAGGAGAAATATTGAAGCTAGACATTACTAGGTGCCCTACATTGGCTATCCAATCAGCAGCGCGATTTGCTTCCCTGAACACATGTCTGACTTGGCAAGAGGCAAATTTAGTGAGCATGAGCTTACAGCCAGCAAGAATAGTAGCAATCTTCCATGGAGTAGAACAAATATTATTAGCATTGATAACCAAGAGGTTATCCCCTTCAATGATGATGTTATGAATACCCGATTGCAAAGCCATCTTAATACCTTGTTGCAGTGCAGTGGCTTTAGCAATAAGAACTGAAGTGTGGCCGAGATTGAAGGCTTTGGCATGAATAAGCTGGCATTCATGATTACGAATGATGACACCAGCAGCTGCA
Source organism: Beta lomatogona (assembly GCA_947646795.1). NCBI lineage: Eukaryota > Viridiplantae > Streptophyta > Magnoliopsida > Caryophyllales > Amaranthaceae > Beta > Beta lomatogona. Next base: position 3,736,551 of record CANSNZ010000927.1, on the reverse strand, counting down.
TCCAAACCACGAACCGAACCATCAAAGTTTAACTTGAAGAATAAGTGAGGTAGAGGATCCCAGGCTACAAGAGTATAGCCGAAGGAAGGGGGTGAGGGGAAGGGGGTGGTGCTCCTCTAAGAGGAGAACCAATAGCCTGACAAGTATCTACTTGTAAGCGGCATTTCCATTCATCATAAGCAAATTTAGCTCGGTGAACGATACATTGGGGGCATCACTTTTCATTGTTGAAAATAATAGAAATTCTTTCTTTCCAAATGTCCCGGAAAAGAAAGATGCATTTCGACAAGTCATACTTACCCTTGAAATCCTGTAAGAAGTCTAAAGTGGAGGGGAAGGACATTGGCGGGGTGCACCAAGAAGTAACCTCCGCAAGTTGTCAAATAGTTTGGGAGTTTGGGCAATTAAAAAGCAGGCGGTCAATAGTTTCATGTTGCGAATTACAGCGAGGACACAAATTCGTTGGCAAGATTTTCCTACTAAACAATGTAGCTCTAACAGCGAGGCTATTGTGGCAAATTTGCCAAACAAATAGTTGTGATTTGGGAGGAATATACAGCTTCCAAATCCATTTAAAAGGCCACGGAGGTCTTTTAGGCAGTCGTGAGCTAAGAAAGTAGCAGTTTTTATTGAAAATTCACCACTTGAAGTAGGGCCCAGATTGGAGTATCAGAGATATCGTTGATTGGAAGGGGAATGCCCTTGACTTTGACAAGGAGGTGATGGGGCAGAATGGGAGCTGATCTGTTGATATCCCAAGTATGGTCTATTGTGATGAAATGGGCTACTTTTAGACCATTTCTGACTTTCCATCTAATGCCTTTCCTAAGAAGGTCACGCTGTGCTAGGATCTTATTCCAGATATGGGAATCATTAGTTTAAGGTGTATACTGAAAGAAGGACTTATTTGATAGAGATTTTTCCTTGATTAGGGTTGTCCAAAATGTTTGTTTTTGAGAGAATAAATTCCAACTAAGCTTGGCTAAGAAACTTTATTGAATGGTAAAGTTCGTCTTAGTCCTAGTCCACCTTGAGACTTAGAACAAATTGTATGCCATGCTATAAGCGGGGTGCTATTTTTATTTTTGTTTTAACGCCAGAAAAACTGTCGATGCATTGAGTCGATAGTTTTGCAGATATCAGAGGGGATTAGAGCTTATGAGCAAGTATAATCTGGAAGAGCTTCCAAATTAGACTGAATAAGTATGGCGGCCAGCTTTTGAGAGAAAGCCAGATTCCCAATGCTGAATTCTCTGGAGAGAGTTAGCCAGGATATGGCTATAATCACTTTTTGTAGGATAGAAGGCGCTAAAAAAACTCCTAAATACCTACCAAGACAAGCCTTGGGATTCATATTGAAGAAGCTAGCAAGAGACGCTAATCTAGCATTTGGGGTTTTCTTTGAAAGGACCAAAGCTGATTTGTGAAAATTCACCAGTTGACCAGACATGAGGCAGAAATCATCAAGGATATTTTTGAGATTGCTGCAAGCTGTAGATGTAGCTTTACAGAAAACAAGACTATCATCGACAAACATTAAACAAGGGATTTGGGAACCCCTGGGACAAATCTTAAAGCCTAACCCTGATTTAGGTTTGGCACTCTCACTAACTTACTTTTGTATGAGAACATCCATACAAATAATAAATAGATACGGAGAGAGAGGATCTCCTTGACGGAGACCTCTTGAAGGCTTGAACCAGTCCGTGGTATTACCATTAGCTTTAAGAGAGTAAGAGATTGTAGTAACACATTGTTTTACCGGTTTTTTCACCATATACCCCCGACAAATTGGAAAATTCACCATATACCCTCAATGTTTCAGATATGCACCATATACCCCTGAGTTTTCGAAAACGTTCACCATATACCCTTTTCCTAACTGCCGTTAACTCACCGTTAGCTTTATTTACGATATTACCACCATTAAACCCTAACCCTAAAATCTAACACTAATCCCTAACCCTAATCTTTAATCCCTAACCCTAATCTAACCCACCCCCTCCCCCTGCCACCGCAGCCCCCCACCCCTTCCCCCTGCCACCGTAGCCCCTATCCCATCCCCCTCCCTTCCCCCTCGATTTCCGTCGTTAACGCCTCCTCCCTCCACCCCCCGAGTTATCACCGGTGATCATACCACATCCATACCACCTGCCTTCCCACCCCCATTTCCCAGATTCAAAAATCAACCCAGTTTCAAAAAAATCAACCCAGATCCAAAAACAACAACCCCGATTACGCCTTCCACCATTTAGGAGAGAGAAAAAAAGAGCAAAATCGAGGAAGTTTCTTCTTCATCCCCGTATCATGGCTGCACTTTACCTTAATGTGGTTGAGATCTTCATTTTCTTACTTCTTTGAAGTTCTCAACTATGGCGGAAGGTCCAGATTCTTCAACACCATCATCATCGCGACTGTTCGCGAAAAAAGAAGATTGTTGGAGCGAAGACGCGACATTTACGTTGATCGAAGCGTGGGGACGAAGTACATCGAGCTGGTTTCGAATTCTATGGGGAGGGGTGGGGTTTGGTTTCGAATTCTACCCGGATTCGAGGGTTGCGATGGGGGAAATCGGCTGCGACGGAGGAGGGGAGGGGAAATCACCGGCGGGGAGGAGGGCGAGGGCCGCGGCGAGGGAGGGGAGGGGAATGGGGGATACGACGGGGGAGGGGAGGGATGAGGGCTACGACGGGGGAGGGGAGGGAAAGGGGAAATCGCTAGGATGGGGAAATCGCTGGCGGGGGAGGGGCGGAGGCTGCGGCGGGGGAGGGGAGGGGATGGGGGATGCGACGGGGGGAGGAGGCGGAGGGGATGGGGGGCTGCGACGAGGGGAGGGGATGGGGGGCTGCGACGAGGGGAGGGGAGGGGGGATGGGGTGGAGGGCTGCGCAGGGGGTAGGGGGGTGGGGGTGGGGTTAGGGGTGGGGATGGGGTTAGGGGTGGGGATGGGGATGGGGCTGGCAGGGGGTTAGGGTTAGGGGTAGGGGTTTAGGGGTAGGGGTGGGTTAGGGTTATTGTTTAGGATTAGGGTTTAGATTTTAGGTTTATGGGTTAATTGTGGCAAATTTGTAAATAAAGCTAAAGTTGAGTTAACGGCGGACGGCGGTTAGGAAAAGGGCATTTTGTGAACGTTTTTTGAAACTCAGGGGTATATGGTGAATATTTGAAATATTAAGGGTATATGGTGAATTTTCCAATTTGTCAGGGGTATATGGTGAAAAAATCGTTGTTTTTACCCATTGAATCCATTTGGACGGAAAGCCCAATTTGATTAACATTTGCCATAAAAAATCTCATTCAATGCGATCATAAGCTTTTTCCATATCGAGTTTCAGCGCACACCATCCTATTTTAATAGTGGACTTTTCGAAGGAGTTGAGATTTTCTTGAACAATAAGGATATTATCATGGATTGATCTATCAGGGGTGAAAGTTTTTTGCAACGAGCTAATAGTTGTTTGGAGAATAGGACATAATCTTTGAACAAGTAGCTTAGAAATGGCTTTATAAATTGTACTCCCTTCGTTCTCTTTTGTTGTTCCTATTTTGAATCGGGGAAGAAACCAATGTAACTCAAAAAATGGGTAAGATTCCACTCTTTTAAATAAAGTTAAATGAATAAAAATAAAGATTCTAGCCCTTTTGATTTATTCTATGTTAGGCAAACAATCATACAAAAAGTTTGCGGGGCAAAAGAGTAAAGTAACTACAAATAGTGTGAGCACATTTATTGATCTTTGAGTAACTCTATGTTAGACAACCAATTAGACAAAAGTTTGAGAGGTAGAAAGGTAAAAAATGACTACTCAATAGTGTGAACACGTTTATTACATTTTAAAACTAATGGGAAATTTAATTCATAAATTATATTATTTATGGAAATATTCAAAATAGGAACAACATATTGAAATTTCCCAATGGAGAATACAGGAACAACAAAAGAAAACGGAGGGAGTATTAATTAAGCTTATTGGCCGAAAATAATACTTACATCCATGTGGAGAACGATATATATTTACCTATTATGCTGTATAATATACTGTACACTTGCGGTATTAGTTAATTTTTGTCATACAACGGAAACTGAAAAGTTAATAACTTCTCAATATTATATGGAAGTTAAACCTTTTTATTTGGAAGTTTGCCGGCCAAGAAGACAACAAAGGAGAAGTCAACAACCCAACTTGAAACTAGTACCACGTAACGTCAGAATTTTTTTTCTAATGATATTCATTTAATATTTTTGTTTTTCAAAAGAATCTCGTGCTTGAGGCCTTGAACATATGATACTAGTATTTTTTTACACACTATGCGTGCGTGTCATATTAACAAGGGAAATTTCCACTGGTAACCCTGTACTATGAAACATTTGCAATGGTGAACCGTTTTTTTTTTCAGTTTCAAAAATAACCCTATACTTAGTAATATTATACAAAAGTGACCTTAATGATGGTAAAACCGTTAAATCAACCGTTAGTTTTGTTGGTTTACCTAACCCAGGTTAACCCCATAGTACAGGGTTACCAGTGGGAATTTCCCTATTAACATTGTTTTTCTCAATTAGTAATTTATCGGTGCTACAAAAAAATTGATTCGAACAAACATTTATAACGATTTTTTAACTTTTTTTATATATTTTTCTTAAATTAATGTTTCGTTGGTTTTTTTTAGTTATTTGTTCATCATAATTCAAATCTATATTATATAAGTGAAGGAAATACAGAGCGGAAGAAAGCATGTGCTCAAATAAAGTGGAAGAATTTTTGTATCAGATTCAATCATTGAATATTAATAAAGTGGAAGAGTTTGATTTATATAATAGAGATTATTGAATAATAATCAATATTTAGGTTTTAAAATATTATCATTATGATTATTAATATGAAATTCAAGTTTTTATTTTTTGTATGGAATGTTTCATTCAAGTTATATTGTCAATTTAATTTTTTATTAGAGTTTTTCACACATATTTAAAAAAGAGGAATTCATTTTCCTTAATTTACTATTTAATTGAAATTTGAAATTTAATTCCATTACTAACTTGTTCACTATATATGGCAAGTAGGAAGAAGAAAAACTATTTAATATTATATGGCAATTTAAATCATTAAGGGTATTTTAGACTTTTTGTAAGGGGACACCATCTTCTTCCCCCTTCACTTATATAATAGAGATAATTATTATTAGTAATGCATGCTAGTACATGATTGATACTTAATTCATATACAGTGATAAGAATGCACCTTATTAATTATTAATCTATGTGCATTATTGCATGAAGACTCTATATCTACATTTCATGTGAATGCATAGTGCATTTATGATATGAAATCATGTTACAAATCTTGAACAACATGAAGAGGATTCTTTTTGCGAAATTTCTCAAAACATGTCTATTATGTACCACATACATTTTATGATAAGAAACTTTTTACAATTTTTCAGACAACTTAATACTTTAAAAATTATTTTTTTATGAGATACAACTGTAGCCTCTTTTTGAGAGTTGACACACCGGTTTCCGACATTGACCCACTTAAATCCCTCAAAGGAGGGATAAAAGGTAGGATACGTTAATACACAAGGCGCATGCTTCTCACATGAGGTATTTGAGTGGGTTAAAGCATGAAAATAGGGTAAGGTTATATCTCGAAAAAAGGGTTTTAAGCTGTCAAAAAAATTACAAAAGGTTTCTTTTTACAAAAAAGGCCGTATATAAAAGATTTGTATTGGCAAATCTCGCTTCTTTTTTTTCTACAAAAGTCACATTTTGATTAGCCTGCTTGTGAGAGGATGACCTAATAATAACTGAGAGATATTGGGATATATCTCTATCCTTTTTTATTTACTTTTTCTTTTCAGTAAATTGGTATAAATAACGTCGGATATAGGTTTAGTGCAGAATATAAACCGAACAAAAGTCGCTTGACACAATAACCTATGTTATTTTAGATATTTATGTCTATGATATGTGCTTGATCGGAGGTGAGGGTTAGATGTTGTAATTAACAATTTGAAATCGCATATTTTTGTTTTAGGAAACTAAAAATATATACATCATTGAAATATCGTAAAACATATGACAAGCCATTCACAAATATATGACTTTCTCTTATTGTTATTTATTAAGTTCTTTTTTCTATTTTTACATACTCCTTATAAAACAAACTGGGAATTTTATACGATACCATTATACTATTGACTTTTTCATATGCATGGTACCTTTGGAATCTTTTGAAATTCACGTATACTATCCCTCAATTATTGACATTTCTATGTGATACCATCTCAATAATTATACTTCCTCCGTTTCAAATTACTTGCTACACTTTCCATATAGGGAAGTTTCATATTACTTGCTACACTTACTTTTTGGGCAATAAACTCACTCTATCTCTCTCCTCTCACATGGGTCTCTTTTCTTTTTACTCTTTACCTCTCTCTTCTCCAAAAATTGCCTAGGAGCCCGTGAATTGAGAAGTGTAGCAAGTAAAATGAAACGGAGGAAGTACTAACCTTCACCGCTCTAAGCCTCTAACCACTTGTCAACCACTATCCTAGAGTGAAGAGTCTTAATTAGCTACCGCTATCATTAGTTCATCACCAATCAGAGTCACTAGGCCTCTTCTTTACAATCTATTGACCGTTTATTACTACTTTCCCAAGTTTTACGATAGTGATTGTATGCTTGGTGATGATAGTGGTGGTGCGGAATGTGAGAAGTTGGTTGGTAGGTCTTTAGGGTGGTGGGAGGCCGGTTGTATTTATTTGAGATAATAGTACCGCATAAAATTGCAAATAACTGAGGAATACCCCATGAAATTCAAGATTTTCATGTGGTACGTACCACATATAAAAGTCAATCGTACAAGGTTATCGTATAAAATTTACTCAAACAAAAACACAATCTTAATTCAATGCACAATTACAACACTTATCTTAAAAATCAAATGGTAGTTAATTCTTCATATTTGGAGTAAAAACTAACCAATTCCCTCATACAATACCAAATTCTTTTTTCTAAAGAATATGGAAAGAATAATCCAACTTCCTTTTTCACATCATCAAAAGACGACGCAGACCAATTTCATTATATTTTATTGTATTATCATGGAAATAACTTTGTTAGTCAGTGAGTAAATTATGCATTGACCAATAGAAATAAATATTAAAATTCACTGGGATACAACTTAAAGAAAATAACTCTTTATTTATCTATCTCTAATTATAATCTATACCTTGACTAAATGTATCAGTCTCCTGCTACCAGGGGTGGATCTACTTGGGGTCCTGGGTGCCAAAAAAAAAAAATTTTCTTTGTAGTAAGTCAGCCATATTCATGTAAGCTGTAGGATTTAATCCTTAACTTAACGCGAAGTGCTTTGGCCGAGGACCTACCGCGACTCGCGGTGGAGGCCGCGACTCGCGCCTGCTGCCGCGACTCGCGGTGCAGGCCGCGACTCGCGGTGGCCGGGGTCGTGGTTTGAGCCTTGTTCGCGGAAGTTTGCCGCAAGCTTACCGCGACTCGCGGTGTATTCCGCGATTCGCGGTTTCCGAGGAAGTCGAAACCTTTTATTTTCTTCTTATTTCCGGATATGTTTCGGAGTTGTTTTACAACTCTCATATAAATAGCGTTTTGGCCGTTTTTCTATTCATATTCATTCTATATTACCCTAAAACACAAGCCTACCCCATTCTCTCTGAGATTTGAGCAGTTCTTCAGAAATACCAATCTTTGATCCGGGTGCACGGAGTCAGAGATAGTTGTGTGAACCTTGGGGGACGAACGTCATCGTGAATCCGCACCGGTGGTAGCGAAATTCGTTTCTAAGGCAGTGGCCATCATACCACGGCGCAACTTGTTCTTGTAATTCAAGTTAAGTCATTTGATTTCTGCAGATTCTCATCTTACAATTTAGAAACGAATTTTATTCTGTTGAAATCATGTCTAGTTCTCAAAGTCGATTTTTCCCTGATATGTCAAAGTTGGAACCTTTGGATGGAACTAATTATAAGAGGTGGTCTCAAAAATTCTTGATTGCATGTGAACAAGTAGATCTTGATTATGTGTTGTTTGTTGAACCGCCTACTGAGAAAGATAGTGTAGATGTTACATCTAAAACTATTGTTATTGCTGATACTCCTGCCAAAGAGAAATCTGAGAAAACTCCTAAATCTGATGGGGGGATAAGTATGGAAAAATTTGTCAGGGATAATAAGGTTGTTAAGGGAAACATGCTAAACCTAATGACAAACCCCATATTTGATTTGTTTGTATCCTATAAGACTGCAAAATCAATATGGATCTCTTTGGAGAAAAAGTATGGTGCTGATGATGCAGGGAAAAAGAAGTATGTTACTGGAAACTGGTTGAACTTTAAATTGGTAGATAATAAGCCAATTATGGATCAAGTTCATGTTTATGAGAATTTAGTTGCTGAGGTTCTTGCTGAAGGGATGAAGATGTGTGAGATTCTTCAGGCTAATGTTCTGATTGAAAAGTTGCCTGACTCATGGAACATCTATCGTAATCATCTGAAACACAAGAAGAGGGACATGACTCTAGAGGAGTTAGTTGGTCACATGAAAATTGAAGAGGCTAATAGATTGAAAGACTCAGGAGCCCTAACTGCAAATAATCTGGCAGTTAAGGCTAATCTGGTTGAATCCGGCTCTGGTTCCGTTCCCAGTTCTGGGAAGCCAAGAGGAGACTTCAAGAAGTTCGATGGAAAGGGTCAAAAGACCCCTGGCAAAGGGAAGTTTAAGAGCAATGGGAAGATTGAGAAGAAGCCGGGTCACTGTTACAACTGTGGCAAGCCGGGTCACTATGCTTCTGTTTGTCCAAACAAAAAGAAAGGCAATGGTTCGGGTCAAGGCTCGAAGGAGCAAGATAAGGGCCAAGCAAATCTAGCAGAGGCAGATGATCTTGTTGTTGCTGTGGTTTCTGAAGTTAATCTGGTGGAGAATAATTCTGAGTGGATAGTAGACACGGGGGCCTCTCGTCACTTCTGTGCAAACAAGGACCTATTTGTGGAATTTGAGGGGGTGGATGAAGGTCACCAAGTCTATATGGGAAATGACAGCAAGTCTCAAGTGCTCGGAAAAGGGAAAGTTCTCCTGAAGCTGACATCCGGGAAATCATTAGCTCTCCTTAATGTTTTGTATGTCCCTTCCCTTCGTAGAAATTTAATTTCTGGTAGTTTGCTTAACAAAGCAGGTGTTAAGTTAGTTTTTGATGCTAATAAGCTAGTGCTGACTCGCAATGGCGAGTTTGTTGGGAAGGGGTACGTTAATGCTGGTTTGTTTGTTTTGGACATTGTAACTCCTATTGAAATGAATAAGATTTCTTCTTCTGCTTATATTGCTGAGTCTGTAAATCTGTGGCACTGTCGTCTGGGTCATGTGGGGGTTGGTTCAATTAATCGTCTGATGCGAATGAACCTATTGCATGATGTGATTGATGATGGACCTAATAAGTGTGAAGTGTGTGCTGAGGCAAAGTTTGTAAAAAAGCCTTTCAAGCCAGTTACTAATAGAGTATCTGAACTATTAGAACTAATTCACACCGATCCGCGCACTTTAAGAATCTTGAGAGTCGGGGTGGTAAGAAATATTATATTGCCTTTGTGGATGATTGCTCTAGGTTCTGTAGAGTTTTCCTGTTAAAGTCTAAGGATGAGGCTGAACAGAAATTCTTGGTCTATAAGGCAGAAGTTGAAAATCAGTTGGACCGAAAGATTAAAAGGCTTCGGTCTGACCGTGGTGGGGAATATGGGTCTGATTTCCTTAAAAATTTATGTGAGAAAGAGGGCATTATTCATGAGGTGTCTGCACCATATACCCCTCAGCAGAATGGCATAGCAGAAAGGAAGAACGAAAACTCGAAGGAAATGATGAATGCCATGCTTTGTTAAGTTCCGGGTCTTCCCGATAATATGTGGGGGAAGTCTGTCCTATCTCGCAAACCATATTTTGAACAGAGTATCTCATAAGAAGTTAGACAAGACTCCATTTGAGCTATGGAGAGGTTTTGTGCCAAATCGAAATTCATGAAAGTGTGGGGGTGTCTAGCTAAAGTGGGTATACCGTCGTTCAAGAGGACTACTATAGGAGCCAGGACCTTTGATGCTGTTTTCATTGGTTATGCTGAAAATAGTGCTGCCTATAGATTTATGAGGTTGGATGACAGGTCTGTGTGTGAAGCTCGAGATGCAGAATTCTTTGAAGGGGTATTTCCTTTGAAGAAGGTTGGGCATAGTATAGGTGCTCCCTCTGTGGGGGTTTCGTCTGGTGATGCAGGTTCTTTGGTTACTTCAAGTGGGGTAAGTCGGCCGATGAGCCTAGGAGAAGTAAAAGGCAAAGAGTGGAATCAAGCTTTGGTCCGGATTTCATTACTTGCATTTATGTCCGAGTTTGAAGCTTCGCAGTTCATGGACATGTCATTGTTTATGGTGGATGAGGATCCCAAGACTTTTGAAGAAGCCATGAGTTCTATGGATGCTAGTTTCGGAGGGAAGCAAACAACAGTGAGTTGGAATCCATCATGGCGAATAACACTTGGGAACTTGTAGATTTGCCTAAAGGGAACAGCCGATTAGGCGCAAGTGGATTTTCAAGAAGAAGTTGAAAATTGATGGGACCGTGGAACGGTTCAAGGCAAGACTGGTTATTAGAGGGTTCACTCAAAAATTTGGGGTGGATTATTTTTATACTTATTCACCCGTGACTAAAATTGCTACCATTCGTGTTTTATTTGCTTTAGCTTCTTCATTTAACCCGTTTGTGCATCGATGGATGTAAAGACAGACCTTCTTGAATGGAGATCTCGATGAGGAGATATATATGGAACAACCTCCCGGTTGTGCCATGCCCGGGATGGAGCAAAAGGTGTGCAGGCTGAAAAAGTCACTCTATGGCCTCAAGCAGGCTCCAAAACAATGGTATGAAAAATTTCATAAGACTATTCTTGGTTTTGGATTTCTTTGTGAATGGTTCGGATGCATGTGTGTATTCAAAGGTAATGGGCTCTGATTGCGTAATCATATGCTTATATGTTGATGACATGCTTCTGTTTAGTGCGAGTCTTGATGCCATAGAGGAAACTAAAAGATTCTTGTCTTCTAAGTTTGAGATGAAAGATTTGGGTATAGCCGATGTGATATTAGGGGTAAAAGTTGTTAAAACTCCTAAGGGTTATTCACTGTCTCAATCTCATTATGTGGAGAAAGTGTTAAAGAAATTTGATTGTTTTGATGATCCTCCAGTCAGGACTCCCTATGACTCTAGTGTTCAATTACTCAAGAATAATGGTGATGGTGTGTCACAAGGAGAGTATGCTAAGGTTATAGGTAGTCTGATGTTTTTGATGAACTGTACTCGTCCTGATATTGCCTATGCGGTGAGTAGGCTAAGCAGGTACACTCATAATCCTAGTTTGGATCACTGGAAAGCTCTTAAAAGACTATTGAGGTATTTGAGAGGTACCATGGACTGGGGGCTAAACTTTGTGGGTTTTCCAACTATCCTAGAAGGTTATTGTGATGCTAATTGGGTGACTGACAGTGATGAGGTGAGTTCTACCAGTGGGTATGTGTTCACTCTGAATGGTAGTGCAGTATCGTGGAAGTCTGCTAAGCAGACATGTATAGCTCGATCTACTATGGAAGCTGAGTTCATTGCTTTGGATCTTGCTACTCAAGAGGCTGATTGGTTGAGAAACCTCTTGGCGGATATACCTTTGTGGGGGGGAGACCGGCTCCTTCGGTGTCAGTTCACTGTGATTCACAAGCTGCAATAGGGGTTGCCAACAACAATGTTTATAATGGCAAGAAAAGGCACATTCGGGTCAGACATGAGTCTGTGAGACAATTTATTGTGAATGGTGTCATCTCTCTTGAGTTTGTGAGAAGTGAAAGAAATTTGGCTGATCCTTTTACTAAAGGATTGAGTAGGAAGTTAGTACTAGAATTTTCAGGAGGAATGGGTTTGAAACCTCTATAGGTTGTTGTATTCCTTGAATTCTATACTGAACTTATTTATGATTTCTCATTAATATACTTATTACTCGATCCGAGTAGTTCTTGTTGAACGGGTTGTATATGTGTATTTTTGAGATTTGGTGTCCATGGCTTTTGGGCCGATTCAATTTGATTGAACGTAATGGACAGGATGTTTCTATGGCTTTATAGCTGATTCAATTTATTTGAACGTAATAGAACATCGTGGATGAGTGTGAAGGGATGGCCTCCTTCTGTCGAATGTCGTTCTTGTAGGCATTCTAGAGCGCTCTTTATAATCCCAGGGTGATGGCCAGGATTGTTGAACTTTGTAATGTTCACAATTATTGGAAAGACATGTGATGTGTCTTGATTGTAACTGAATGCATGTTCAACTATACTGTATGTTGTTCATGGGGTAATTCGGTGGATAACGCGGTGTTTCTCAAGCTTTGAAAGTAAGATATGTGCTATCGGGTCCCTTCTCTCTCCCCGCAAGTTCAATCTTAGGATACTTGTAGGTGAGGGGACACCCCATCTCACTAACATGTTAGTTCAATCCTTGGATACTAATATGTAAGTATTAAGCTTTCCTTTTACTGCTCATCTCTCATTTTTTTTTCCTTTAACTTCGCGTTTGTGGGGGATTGTAGGATTTAATCCTTAACTTAACGCGAAGTGCTTTGGCCGAGGACCTACCGCGACTCGCGGTGGAGGCCGCGACTCGCGCCTGCTGCCGCGACTCGCGGTGCAGGCCGCGACTCGCGGTGGCCGGGGTCGTGGTTTGAGCCTTGTTCGCGGAAGTTTGCCGCAAGCTTACCGCGACTCGCGGTGTATTCCGCGATTCGCGGTTTCCGAGGAAGTCGAAACCTTTTATTTTCTTCTTATTTCCGGATATGTTTCGGAGTTGTTTTACAACTCTCATATAAATAGCGTTTTGGCCGTTTTTCTATTCATATTCATTCTATATTACCCTAAAACACAAGCCTACCCCATTCTCTCTGAGATTTGAGCAGTTCTTGAGAAATACCAATCTTTGATCCGGGTGCACGGAGTCAGAGATAGTTGTGTGAACCTTGGGGGACGAACGTCATCGTGAATCCGCACCGGTGGTGGCGAAATTCGTTTCTAAGGCAGTGGCCATCATACCACGGCGCAACTTGTTCTTGTAATTCAGGTTAAGTCATTTGATTTCTGCAGATTCTCATCTTACATAAGCAATAAAGAGAATTTTGCACGCAGATAAATACATTTACAACGCTTTGGCACAGTGGTTCCTTCTTCCGTGTTGGTCACTTGCTGAAAAGTCCTAGGTTCGACTCTCTTTGCCACAAATTGATTTGCACATTGTGAATATATTTTGTCTCGTTTCCAAATTTTCTAGTTGACTTCTTTATACTTTTTTCCCCTTCCTCTTTTATTTCCATTTTTCTAGCAGACAATACTTTTGTTTTTTACTCTTCCTCTTTTCATTTCCATTTCTTTTCTTCATAACTTATATAATTGCAATCTTTTATTTTACTTTTGTTTTTACTCTTCCTCTTTTCATTTCCATTTCTTTTCTTCATTACTTATATGATTGCAACCTTTTCTTTCAAGTTTTTAAGACTCTAATCATGTTTCTTATAGTACATATTTCTCATAATGACTCATTACTTTTTCAAATAATTTGAACGATTTGATTTTGTATAATATTTATATAGATATTATGTTTGATATAATATTTTGATTGAGAATATAGAAAAAAAATGCTATTATCTAAGATGTTGGGTTTGTTCTAAAGTATAACTAAAAGTGTACAATAACCATTTATAAAAGATTGTAAGTTACTAATAGTAAGATGAAGGTTGTCGCTAAAAGAGATTATTCTGGTAGCCCTTTTGGGTTAGATAGGTTACTAATATTGTAAGTTACTACATATATGGTTAATGTTGGGTAGTGGCCCAAATTCCATTAGGCCCGTATTATCACTTAAATATCAAGAGATATTTCTCTAAGTTCTACCTAAACTTGGAGATCATTCATGATTTCTCTAGAATAATTTGGACCATGCCGGCATATTCATCAAGCTATGTATAAGTTGGCAAATCTGGGAGCATGTGGCAATTTCTAGATACATTCCACCGTCATTGGTACTCTATAAATAAGAGTGTTGGGCATACTTTGAGGATGATTAACCAACCTCCACATACACAAGAAGCCACATACATTCAAGCCTTCCTGCAATACTAACCCTCCTTTCTTATAATCCACCATTACACAATCCTCCAATATTACACACGGCTCCAATCCTCTTATACACTTTATGAGTGTTCCTCCAACATATATTTCGGCTTAGAGAGATATTACCTACAATGTGTAGGTTTGTTACTATTAGCTCCGTTATGGAGATTCGGCTCTATCGGAGACTCTACCACACACAATATACTAATCCACTATTCTTTGTACTACTCCTTTGTGAGTTTATATCATAGTGAGAGTTTTATTGTATTACTCACCCCTATAAAGTATTCTTGTACTTTCCTATTCCATATAGTGGATTTCGGATACTCGTCGTCCGTGAGTTTTTTGCCTCTATTTGAGGATTTTTCCCACGTTAAATATTGTGTGTACATCTTTTTCTACTTTTCTTGCCACGTATTTCCAACTCTATTATTCTTCACAATCTCTACATCTTTAATCTGCTTCCGCTACGCACTCACAACCCTAACAGTTAATTTTTTTTTAAGGGAATATATGGTTAATTATCTGAGTGATTATTCACCGGGTGTCTGGATAGATAGAGTTCTTTATCCCTATATGAAGGAGCAATAATATATGGTATTATGAAATTCCGTGTAATTTAAGGCCCCACCAAATTTAAAATCCGTATCTCTCAGGAAGATGCGTATCATAATTCATATCTTGTTATTGATCTCTGTTCTGAATAATTGTAACAGTGCGCTAGTAAATCTCATGAAATTAATAAAAATACTATGCGAAACAACCCTCATGAATCATGATGGTTGGCATTCCTGTGCAAGAGATGGCCACGAGCTGCACGAGTAACCAACAAAGATGCCACAAACTTCTACCATCTCCTCCATGTCCCAATCCCCATATCATATAAGGGAATAGGGATCATCCTCTTTGCGTACTCTTATTAAATGCCGCACATCGGCACACGTTTTTTCTTTTTCATATGGACTCATTCCGTCCCAAAATATAGTTTTCAATTTCATTTTGGGTGTTCCAAAATATAGTTCCCATTTTCATTTTGGGTGTCCCAAAATAGTTCCCATTTCCATATTTAGTTCTACATTTTCCCCTAATTTGTCTAGAAAAACCGTGTCTCATCATTTATTTGCTTCTTGAATTTTGTTTTTTGCTTTGTTTATTCAACCAAAGTATTACAATTAATGCTTTTTCACCAATTATTCTCCATTCTCTCTCCTAAAATCATCTTTTCTCATACAACATTTATTTAAATAAAGAATTTTTTTACTATCCCTCTTATATTCTACTTGCATAAATTACGGTGAAAAAAAGAAAATGATAACTATATTTTGGAACGGAGGGAGTATTTAATAGATTATTCATTTGTTATTTACTTTTTCTGTTTTTTATTGGATGCATCATTTAATTTTTTTAAGACACTCGTTAAAAAGTCAAATATTGTAGTATCTAAACAAAAACCAAGGTAGTATTAAAAATGTCTATGGGGAGTGGAAACTATAGGTTACTATCAAATTCACTAAATTTGTTCCAACTATTTTTGTCTTGCAAGACCTCAACTGAACCAAAATTTCAAAAGGTTAAAAAATATTAATGGGTCAAACAAATAGAAACATAAAAAGCAAATTTTACTTACTATCACTACATATACATACAGAGAGGCCTGATTCTTTCCTTTCTCTTTCCTTTATCCATATTCCATATCTACTCCAACTCGGTATTCCGACCACTCTACTCCTTTATACAAACCTTCACCTATCATACACTCATGCAAACAATAATAGCAGATCTTGGTCAAAAATATGAGTGGCCAAAATTTGAAACTTCAACCTCTCATCTAACACAGTTACACTCATCATATGTCACAACATTTTATATCTCTATTATATAAGCCAAGGGGAGCTATGGTGTCCCCCTTGGAAAAGTCCAAAATATCCCTCACGTTACCTTAGCAATTAAATATATTTTGCAAATTCAAATAAAGCATATACCATAATAAGGAAACTTTTGCAAATTTATAAAAACAATCAATCTTATACAACTGTAAACATGTCATATTCAAATACTTATGAAACAAAATAAGGAAACAAATACATTGCATATCAAGGCCTAATCAAATAAAATTTATAACACAATCAATGCAAATCATAAATTACGTTTGACAAAAAAATGAAATTTACCATAAATTAACAAAGACACATTAAAAAAACTATTTAGGACAATACATTAGATAAAACTGTTATTAAAAATACAAATTTAATGCTTTTCCCTACTAGATCTAAAAAAATTATTGTTTATATATATACTTATTTTAAGTTGTTTGGATTGACAAGTGTGCGTGGTTTTTTATGAGAGTTTAAAACTTGAAATACTAAGAGTTATAAAACATTTTTTTTGCCTATTGATTTGTCAATTACTATGTATTTAAACAGTAATTGTTAGTACATCAATTATTTTTTTATTAAATCAAAAAATGTTTGCACCCTTAAACTGTCATTCAACCAATTTTTTAACGCTTGAATATCAATATTATTACTAAAATATTGCCGCACGCATAGCATGCACGTTAGGCTAATCTCTATTACTTTACTACCCTCATGAATAAATTAACTACTTTGCCAAAAAAAAAAAAGAAATCAAACTCAAATATAGCATAAAAAAGTTAAAAAAAATATTGAACACAATTATATCTCTATTATATAAAAGAAGGGGGGAGCTATGGTGTTCCCCCGGGACATTATTTTACAACCCTCATGAATAAATTAACTACTTAGCCCAAAAAAAGAAAAAAAAAATCAAACTCAAATATAGCATAAAAAAGTTAACAAAAATGTTGAAAACAATTATATAATAACTGAGCCACCATAAATGATTACAATTGTCTACAAGTATTAATGCATTCATACTAACAAAGTAAATATGAAAATTATATTAGCCAAATATTTTATCAATTAGTACACAATTAAGTACTCCGTATTACATTAAAATATAAAATTCACTCAATTAACAAAGTGAAATAGTTTCATTAACAAATACTAACAAGTTATGCACGCGATGCGTGCCTGTTTTTTTGTTTTTTTTTTTTTTAATTCTTCAAAAATAAATCGTAGCCTTTTTAGGCATAAACAAGGGTAAAAATAAAAACATTAGATATTTTTTTGAGCTAAATTTTGTAGGTTAAGCCTCTATCACTTAAACCCTTCTTTTATTAATTATTTTTAATTATGAACAATAAAAGAATGTTAAGTGAATTTATTTAGGATTTCTTATGTTATATTAACATAGTATTTTGTGTTAAACAAATCATTTCACTTTTCTAATTGATTCAATTTTCCATTTTGATGTAATACTTGATTGTATTTGTGAATTAATTGATAAGATATTTGATTGATGTAATATTCCTTTTTACTTTTTTCAGTATAAAAGTATTAAATCTTATAATCAATGTTTCTTTTTTTGGTGGCTCAATTATAACTTGATTGTTTTCAACATTTAGGTTAATTTTTTAATGCTATAGTTGAGTTTGACTTTTGTTTTCCCCTTTTTTGTAGTAGTTGATTTACTAATGGCCATTTAAGTAAATTTATAGGGGGACACCATAGCTCCCCCCTTCCCTTATATAATAGAGATTATATAAATACAAACATAACATATTATGTAAATGCAGACATGACAAACCTTTTGCTAAACAAACATTCAAATAAAAAATGACACAACACCCAATTACTGACTTGAAATCAAAATATCCACTCTCTTCACAATCTATGAAGTAGTGTACTTAATTCAAAAATCAACTAAAGAATTATAATATTAGAAATCATAAATAAATTCAATAAAATTTCTTTTTTATTTATAGAATTTAACTTTGTAAAGTAAAAAAAAATAAAGACTGGTGAGAGACTTAAGTGACATAGACTAAACCAATTAAATTTTGCAACTAAAAAAAAGTATACTTTGTATGTCTAATATTCAAATTTGACTCATGCAAAAAAAATAAACGAGTTTTTGTTTCGAAAAAAAATAAGCAAATGCTAGTACTATATATTTTAGCTCGTATGATAAATAATTTCAAAAAAAAAAAAAGTATTTGGGGACAAGTAGGGGTGTGCACAAACCGGTCCGGACCGGAATTTGGACCGGACCGGAGATTCCGGTCCGGTCCCCGGTCCGCCGAAAATCAAGATTCCGGTCCACCGGTCCGGTCCGGTCCAAACCCGGAAAATTCCGGTCCGGACCGGTTGGACCGAAATTTCTATTGTTTTAGTATAAAAAAAAAAATTATATGTTAAAAAAAAATTAAAAGGTAGAAAGTAAGAAACTTAAAAACCTACTATTTATTCTTTTCGGATTATTGACATTAAAATTATTAATTTTTAATGTATATAATTTATAAATATATTTAAATAAAATTAAAAAGATTTTTTTTAAAAAAAAAAAAAATTCCGGTCCAAGAGGTCCAGGACCGGACCGGACCGAAAAATTCCGGTCCCGGTCCAGGAAAACCCCGGATTCCGGTCCAGCCGGTTCCGGTCCGGTCCGGTCCTGGACCGGTGCTTGTCCCGGACAAGCCATGACTGTTCGGTTGTCCCGAGTGGAAGATTCTCCCTTGTGTACAACCAGCACGAAGACCTCCTGTATACCTTCACATCCTTGTACGGACACATTTATCAATTAAGACATCCACTACGGGCCTACAACCACCACTTTATCTACTCGATGACTCTGCCCGACCATATGATGATGAGGAAGTGAGGGTTGCTCCCACCATAGGGTGAGGTGAAAAACTGTGGATGCCCCATCATTTGGTGGGGCGAAATTTGTGGGTGCCTCAAAATGTTCACTCGCCCTTGTTTTTCTATTTTTAATATATATGTATTTTAAAAAAATAATGCGTCAATCCCTTTCAGATACCTACAACGCGTAGATCTCGAAAAGTTATACGATTTAAAATAAAATTGGCTAGTCTAGAGCTTGAACTAACCATATTACTAGGGCATGACCCATGTGCAAAACATAGTAAAACAGACTCAGTTTTTTGTGTCTCGGCACATACTTTTGAGTGTCCCTAGGGGTGGCAATGAGACAAGACAACTTGCGAGCTACTCGAGACTGACTCAGTCAAAAATCGACTCTATTGAGCTACAATAGAACTCTAGATCGACTCGTGATGCTGTCAAGTTGAGTTGAGCTATGGAGTATTGGACTCGAAAACTCGTGAGAAACTCAAAAACAAAACTATCAGTGATTACGCAAAGTAAAATGCTTAAATTCAACATAATCTCTAACCTAGAGGCAACTTGCCAGTTACTTGAGATTGATTCGCTTAAAACTAGACTCAAGGGAATTCGACTCGGTCAAAGCTCAGTCAATGTTCAGCTCGAGTGAGCTCGACTTAACTCGAGATCGACTCGAAAAGTTAGTGAGTCGAGTCGAGCTAACCTAAACTCAAACTCGACTCGCATCATTGTCACCCCCTCAGTATCCCGCCACTCAAATCTGAATTCATTGATTTGTCGAATAAGAATACACGCGTGTTTGTGCTTCCTAAATTGCTAATGAATAGTGGCATGCAAGCTAGTCAATATAAATTTCATGATCTAGCATACATAAATTTTTCCATTTTGCTTTTAATAACCTATCGTCATAGCCGCAAATAATGACGGACGACACTGTTTTAGTAATCAATGAGTTCGTGCATAAATTTATAACAAAACCTTATGTTAAAATCCATGATAAAGTCCATGGTTGGTTGTGGCCATCGACAAGTGTTTGTCAGTTGGGTTCAGATTGGTGGTTCAAGGTTGTACCAGTAGAATATGTAGTTTTTTGGGAATATGTGCTGAGAGACAAGGTGACTCAAGAAGTTTGTGAGCATGGACGAGGCGATGAAAGTTTTTCATGGTTGGGACATATGTTTTCCGGTTTTGCAAATCGGTGGTGTGGTCGAGAGTTCAACTTGTTTGGCTTTCTTTTTAGCTTGGCATTGATCTTTATGGTCCTTGCCTTGACAACTTCAAATCTGAAGGCGGCACCCCAGTTGCATCTGGGGGTTTTCAGCATGCCCACTCATCTGCGTTTCTCCTACTTCTTGGAGAAACCTGAAATACTCTCGAGCGAGAGTAACGAATCACAACAGAATGTGACTCCTCAAACGATCATGAGCCCTTAATCCCAAGCGATAACAGATTGTTGGAATTGCTCATGTGGCGAGACGCGACGCTCGCCATTGGTTGTTGGTTGTTCGTTGTCTAGATCGTGAACGTCATCCGCTTCTACTACCACTTCCATCAGCTGTCCGAGGTTTGATTCCACCATCACAAGCACTGACCAGCGACGCCCCCCTTCTTAAGCGACTTCTTATCGGTTTTACTTATTTTTGTTTTAGATGGAATGTACGAGCTCATAAATCTCCTTTAGGTTTGTTTATTTGGTTTAGGTTTGGTTGTATTAGCATTAGACTGTACTTCCTCTTTTAATTAATGCACGATTTCTCGTTGTCAAAAAAAAATCCATGATAAAGACAATTCCATCTTTAAGTATGAACCTCATGTTAATTCGATCAAGTGATGAAGATCTAGATACAATTATATATATCTCTAAAAATGTGCAACATCGTTTAGCTATGTAATATCGGTTTGTTTAACATAAACATAGGAAGTTCAACTTATTAGGAAGTTCTATTTTCCACAAGTTGGAGGAATTAAATCAGCTATTCCCCTAAGGTAACTAAAAAAGTAGAACTTTCTATGGTAATTACCGTAATTTCTACTTCCACACCCAACCAATCCAAACAACTTTTAACACTTCACATAAAATAAAATTAATTTGACATTAGAATTTTTTAGGAATTTATACTTCCCACATTCAAACCAACCACCACTAAATTTGTTAGTGCTATCAATTCACCTAAACAAAAAGTTTTAAATTCACTTCGGATACAAAGGCTGACATGTTTTATCACTAAACAAAAGATTAACCATTTGGGCGCACATGCATAACTCACTTTCTTCCAAACTAGGCCATAAATTCAGGCATAATGGTATGAGTTAAGTACTATTTTTTTTTTTGCCTTTTTCACCTTTAAGGACTTAATTAAGCTAACTTCACCATTAACCCAAGTTGACATCTCAACCAAATAAACTAAAAACCTTCTTTTACAATTTCTTTTTGCAATTAAAAGAAGAAGAAAAAAACAAATTCACCATTAAATAGTTGGAAACATGGGCTATAAATTAAAATGCCGAGTTCCTTCATTTTCAAACCAACAATTTCTTCAATTTTTTCAAAAAGTTATAATAAAAATTCTTCATTTTCAATATTCACTCAACAATAAAATAAAATACACTTGATTGACTTTTGTTACTGTAGTCGGCGAGCAATACTATTAACATCAAGAGCTACTCGCACATTCACACTCATTTATAAGACTTTGATATATGTCGAAATTATAAGCAAACAACTGCTTGTGATTTCTATGATTGGGTTGATTGTCTGCATAAAGTGACGTGATGAGGTTTTATATGAAATGAACGTCAATAACTTCACCTTACCACCCATCTATCTCAATTTTTGTATTATTATACACTTTCTACGTGGTGAAGTATAATACAAGGTAGAATTCATATCCATTTGCATACCTAAAAAATCATTTTTAAATCCCTGGTGAAGACGAAATTAGAACTACGATGATTCACTAAATGCAATCTTGAGTTAGGAAAATTCTTGAAGAAGAAAAGAGGAAAGAGAATGGGTTAAAAAGTAATATACCGCAATTAAGCCAAGGACGATTTGCGTGTATTAAGAAATAAAAGATAAAACAATAATAATACTTTACTTTATCATTATTTCATTTAACAATATATATTTTACTAGGCTTTATCAATTGAGTTCATACGCGGTTAACTAGTAACCTGGAAAATGGGATAAGTTTCTAAACAGTGAAAACAGACATGGTTGGTCCTAAAATTAGGTGAAAGTAAAACATAGATCCCTAATTATATGCTTTACTCGAGTATATTGTAGCCCATGTTTCTAATTGGTAAATTGAAAAATTCTTTTGTTCTTTTTTTTTTTAATTGCAAAATAAATTGTAAAAACAAGTGCTTTCTTTTAATCTTTGTTGGTTTATTTGAAAAGTTAACTTAGGTTAATGGTGAGGTTAACTCAATGGAATAGTGGACTTAGATCCTTAAAGGTGAAAAAAAATGAAGTCCTTAAAGGTGAAAAATATAAAACGTTAATCCCTATTTATATGCTTAACTCATAATAGTATATAACTATATACAATTAAAATGTCCCCAAAAGCTAATCCAACTCCAATTCGTAGAACCCACACAAGCCACAACTATTTGCTGGTAAAATCGAGTACACAGTTTCATGTCCTATAAATAGGAACAGTACTAGAATAATAGGTTACATCAAATCCGATTTTTCGATTATAACCTCTATTCGGACTTGAATTTTATTTCTCAGGTTTTAGATCGAACAACTAGTTATTATGCCAGGGCGATGCCCCGGTTATTAATATTTTCATGTCAAAAGTGAACATTTAATGTTGTATAATTCCTTGGTTAGAACTTTACTATATTAACTTGAGGTCACATGGTCGAATCTTGTGTGAAACATGTATCTAATTTTTTTTAATGTATGTTGATGACAAGTGTAACAGCCCGGATCTTCCCGACCATCTTACATAGATGATTAAGCACATCAATAACAACAACGGCAGCATCAACAACCAACAAAGAAGAGAGAAAAACGGTGCACGAGCACCACCAGTACGAACAACATCTTCATGAAGGAGAGAGAAAAGAGTAGTGACCCTCGTCGAGGAGCACAACCGGCAACACCAGCAGCAGCTGCAACGCACGGCGGCGCAAATAAGAACAGCGGCAGCAACACCGCCAAGATGAGAGAGAGAAACGATGCTGTTGTCCGACGAACAACCGCAGCAACGCCAAGGACGCAAAGAGAAAAACGGTGCACGAGCACCACCAGTACGAACAACATCTTCATGAAGGAGAGAGAAAAGAGTAGTGACCCCCGTCGAGGAGCACCACCGGCAACACCAGCAGCGGCTGCAATGCGCGGCGACGCAAATAAGAACAGCGGCAGCAACACCGCCAAGATGAGAGAGAGAAACGATGCTGCAGTCCGACGAACAACCGCATCAACACCAAGGACGCGCGAGCGGCACAGGGGAGTCTCCGGCGCACAAAGAAGGAAAAATAAAACGGCGGAGGCCTGGTTCGAGTAGCGAAGGCAAGAGGAGAGAGCTGCAGGGAGGAGAGAGATAAGGAGAAGGGTTTGGGGATTTTTTTTCCCACGGGAAAGTTAAAGAGTTCTAGAGGGGTTTAGTTCGGTTTACAAACCGACAAGGGAAGGGGTTTTGGGTTTCTTTTGGGTTTAGAATTTAGTTCCCAAATAAGAAAACTTAGCACATAAAACATATAGGTTTCCTTATTAGCCAAACTCTACTCAACACATTTGATATTTAAAACCCAAAATATATTATATAATAATAACTTTATAAAATTGAATAAATAAATATATATATTACAAACACGACAAATCAAAAAATAATATTCCAACTCAATTAAAAATAAGAAAATCTGACACATAATTAACTTAACAAATATAATTCGCATTTAAGAATTTCTTTAAAAAACAAGCCTATTATATACTACTACCCTTATCAAAAGTTTCGTCCTCGAAACTTGCAAATAATTATTTAAATAAAACAAAAATCTCAAGCTCGCAAGACATTAGGCGTCCAGCATCCATTCTACCATTATCTTTTGTATCTCTACTTCAACTCGACTAGCGAAATCAAGGAGCAAAGAAAACAGAAGGGGCAAACTTGTTGGCATTGGATTCCAATCATCTCATTTGCAGATATCTCGTTTGAAATACATTTATTTAATAAATCATATAAGTTTGCTTGAACTATACACTTTAAATAAATAATATACAAGACAACAATATAGACATTAACAAATACACATACAAAGTAATAAATATGCACGTAAAAGGATTCATATAGCACACGCAAAACGCAAAAACTCAAATGGGCTTGATTCGTTTATACCAAACACTTTAGTTAATCCATTAAATCTATTTTCCACCTTACGCCATGATATGAAGATCACAACGCATCCAAAAATAATCAAGCTCTGATACCACATGTAACATCCCGGATCTTCCCGACCAGCTTACATAGATGATTAAGCACAGCAATAACAACAACAGCAACATCAACAACCAACAAAGGAGATAGGAAAACGGTGCACGAGCACCACCCCCACGAACAACATCATCACGAAGGAGGGAGAAAATAGTAGTGATCCCCGTGGAGGAGCACCAACAGCAAAACCAGCAGCGGTGCAAATAAGTACAGGCGACAGCACCGCCAAGAGGAGAGAGAGAGAAACAATGCTGTAGTCCGACGAACAAACGCAACAATACCAAGGATGTGCGAGCGGCACAGGGGAATCTCCGGCGAGCAGAAAGAAGGAAAAATAAAACGACGGAGGACTGGTTCGAGTAGCAGCGAAGGCAAGAAGAAGAGAGGGAGGAGAGAGTTGCAGGGAGGAGAGAGACAAGGAGAGGGGTTGGGCGCTTTTTTTTTCCACATGAGAGGTAAAGAGTTCTAGAGGGGTTTAGTTCGGTTTACAAACCGACAAGGGAAGGGGTTTTGGGTAGGGGTGTTCATAACCGAGTACCCAGCTTTTCGGGTACCTGTATATTCGGGTACTTGAAAAGGCGGCCCATGACCAGACCCGAGAAAACCGAGTACCCGGTTTTCCCGAGTCGGGTCATAGGGTACCCGGTTCGTTTTCTCCTTTTTTTTTAAAAAAAAGCTATCCATTAGGCATTAGCCCACTGCACTATTAAAACCCAATTAGTTGCCATTGACATTTCAAACTCCTCAGCTTAAACTGTAACTTTCAAATTTGTTGCACTGGCATAAGGCTCACAATGTGACAATGAAGAATAACATCAAAGGAGTATCCTTACCCCCTGTACTTACAAGAACCAATAAGATCCCATTAGTAGACGAGAATGCCATCAAATGAATAGTAAGGAAGAGTGAGAGAGGGTGTGTGAGAGGAAGGAGGGAACACAAAAGGAGAAACAGCATGAGTTTTTCTTATTCTGTAAGGGTTGCTCGCCTTTATACGGCTTGGCTTCGCTATCGCTCCTATTCCTATATAGTGGTCGGCCTAAAAAGCAGTCTTCCTACCATACCGGAATGCCCATTCTTTAGAGTGTCAAAGTTTTGGTACCAGTAGTCCCATTTGAGTTATGCTCAAAGTTGACTTTCTTTCTTTACTTGTATGACTTAGATGTCTCGTATTTCTCGAAAAAGTGATTCGATTGATGGGATTTGGTATGATATTTATGAGATCGATGGGCTCGATGAGATTAATATTCAAATCAATACGTTGTCGTCTTGTCTTCTTTGCGATCTTTCCCGTAGTCCAGGGAAGATACTGAGCTACACTCGCTCAGCAAGGTTCAATGGTCACCTAAGATATATGTCTTCTTTTTCTATTTAAATAAAGTTAGTATCTAACTTTTTCTTTTGATACTAAAGTTAGTATCTAACTTTTCTTTTCTATAAAGAAGCTACTTCATTGGTTTTGAGTAAAGGTCTTCATAACGAGCTTATCTGAATAAGCGACCCTTTTTCTGTCTCAAATCCACGACACTGTTAAAATATCCCCCGCCTCCCCTGTCCGAAAGAGTGAGGGCGTCATGCCTCTCAGTTCACCACCTGCATTCCTTAACCAAGAATAAAAACACAGTATGGAGCTGATATTTCAACCAATTACACCAAGGGAACTCGGTTATAAGGCAGGACGAAGCTACGCCTCCCTTATAATCCTTCAATAAAGGCTAACCTTCTTTTGTCTTAAACCGAAGTCATTGTTGCTACCGCTTTCCAAGAAGTGAGGGAGCTCCAACTGTTTCGTACTCCGATTGTAGCAAATCCTAGATGTGCTATGGTCTAAAATCAATAATGACGCCTAAGAATACTGATTTAGAAGTGGGTGCATCAGCAGTAGAAGGGATGAAGAAGAAACAAGAGATAATGTCCTTAAATCTCAGGTCTGGTGGACAACAAAAGGTAAGTTGGGGCATTGGGCCAAAGTTCGAAAGTAGCGCTGGGCTGGCTGGTCCAAAAAAAGTGCAATAAATTCTCATATAACTGGGTACCGGGTACCTGCTTGCATTTTTTTCTCCGGCTCATTACCCGACCCGGATTTTCTTGTTTTTACCGGGTCGGGTACCCGGCCCGATAAAACCCAAAAAAAACTTATTTAGACCCGATTTTTTTGGGGCGGGTCAGCTGGTTTTCGGGTCGGGTTTTTCTGAACACCCTAGTTTTCGGTTTCTTTTGGGTTTAGAATTTAGTTCCCAAATAAGAAAACTTAGCACATAAAACATATAGGTTTCCTTATTAGCCAAACTCTACTCAACACATTGGATATTTAAAACCCAAAATATATTCAATAATAATAACTTTATAAAATTGAATAAATATATTACAAACACGACAAATCAAAAATAATATTCCAACTCAAATAAAAATAAGAAATGCGACACATAATTAACTTAACAAATATAATTAGCATTTAATAATTTCTTTTAAAAACAAGCCTGTTACAACATGAAATAAAACAACTAAAGGGATAGTGCCACGTGGCGTGTAAACTTACTTCATAACGCCTTTTAACATATTTATATAGATAGTTTCTTAGATCAAGTAGAATACAGAATATCTTATTACTTTTTTATAAAGATAATATTCTATTACTTTTTTTTAGAGAAGAGAATATCTTATTACTTAGGATCATAGATACACGAGTTTTTTTAAGAAAATTTATACAATACTCCCCCAATCCCTGAAAAATTGTCTTTGCTAACTTTTTGGGTCATCGTTGACCATGAATTCGCACCAATATATATATTATGACGTAGCTCCTACTATATGCATCTCAATGTATAAATTCAACATATCAAAGTTTGATAATTTTCACTAATTCTGTATGTAGTTATCGATTATTAATGGTCAAAGTAGTGTATTGAAAACCGTAAAAGTCAAACAAGAACAAATATTTAAGGACCAAGGGAGTGGAGGTGTCAAAAACTGGGCCGACCCACGGGTGAACCTGCATGCGACCCAGACCCAACCTGTTGCGAGCCGAGAGTGATCGGTTGGAAAGCCAACCCATTCCGACCCAGCGTCCAACCGTGGCCAGTTGAACCCGTGGAATTGGTAACCCAACCTTAACTGGGCCAACCCAGGTGGACCCGTGGCCAGTTGCAAACAGTATATCTCGCCGAAAACAAGTAGAAGACGTCGATGGTGGTGACTGATGAGCTGCAAGCCTCGAACAGACCCGGATTTGTGGCGCGCTCAAAGCCTCGAATTGTCGAACATATGGTGGACTTATGGTGCGCGCTGTCGGAACTGGAAGGGGAGGCGTGAAGGGGAGCTATTGCTAGGGTTTAGGGGGGAGGCGTGAAAGCTGAAGGGGAGTGTGAAGGAGAGTGAAGCCGTGTGAAATGTTTAGATTTTAGAGCTTAGAGGCTTAAAAGCCCAGCAGCCCAGCTTGTTTTCTATACATATAAAAACGGGTCGACAGATTCGGGATCGGGTCTCATCACAGATCCAAACCCAGATCCGTGATATGACAGTTGGACCCGGATCCAACGGGTCTAAAATTTTAGGACCCAGGTCCGGGTCGGTCCGGGATCCATTGCCATCCCTAGTTGCACCCGTGGACAACGACCCAGACCCAACCTGTTTCCGACCCAAAACTTACATACACCCAAACCTGCCAATGACCCAATTAAACCCACCTAGTTATCACCCAACTCAGTTGTGACCCAACCCAGTTAGCACCCGACCCAGTTGTGATCCAACCCAGTTATCACCGACCCAGTTATCACCTAACCTAGTTACCACCCGACCCAACTAAACCCGACCCAAAACTATTCCGACCAAATTTCACCATGTTATAAAGATCTAGGTGGGTGTGTGGATGTGAATGAAGAACTATGAGTGGATTTAATCATCTTCGCATCCAATTTCATTACATTTTCGCATCCATGACTCGTAAATTTATCCAAATTTCCAACTGAAACTCGATTATTATCAGATTCTCAAGACACATGACCTTTTTCTTGTTCCTTATTCATCTTGATTGTTCTTTAAGGACTTCTTATTGCAATAATATGAGTTATGATGTCTACATTCTCATCTTTTTCTTTTTTCTATTTGATTGCAATTTTTAGATATAAAAAGTCATTGTTATAGTCCTCTCACGATCAATCATATAATCATTATCATCAAAAGATGATGCCCATATGCTGCAATCCATAGCTATTGCATATTATCAGTAAGTAAGATGCAGGCAACATTAAAAACAAATCAATAGAAAAAGCCTTCCAAGCTACATCCAAGAACTTCCTGCCCCTTGTCGCCAGTCACTGTTGTTCAAGTAGCACAGACATACGACCACAGTTTAGGTTAATTCAACTTCCAATTTTTCTAATCAGCAATTGAGAATTGAAGAAGGCAACATATAATATGTGTGAAGTGTTAACTTACCCGGAACTGGACGGATCTTGGCCATCTGGTTGTTTGAACTCCGATATCCAACCTGTACTCCGGCGTGACTGACGAGAGAGAAGTGGGAGTCTCCCAAATTTCAGCTTGAAAAAAAAAAAAGAGATGTTTCAGATTCAACAAATGTAGAAAAATTAGAAAGACCCAATTGGTTATAAACTTTCAGATACACACAAAAAAAAAAAAAAAAAAAAAAAAACCTCAATATATTTAGATATCAAAAGTTTACAAAGGAACGAAAGAAGATAAATTGAAGGGGAAACCCGGAACTTGCAATTCGAATAAAATTGAAACCCAAAATTAGCAAGAGTGGACGAAAAAAACCGGGAATAAAAAAAAAGGCAAAACAGAAAATATAAGGTTTGGGGGTAGATCATTAATACATATAGAAAATCAAGAATTAAAAAACATGTGTAGATAAATTACCCCCCAACATTGAAGAAACTCTTGGAATGAAGACCAATTATCGGATTCCATGAATTTGGTTAAAATTTCAAGATTAGAAGTATCCAACAACACATATTGTTCAGAAATGGAGACCATAAGTGAAAATTGTTAGGATCTACGATTAGGGGTTTATGGGAATGGAAGAGGAGATGGAAATCGGAAACCTTAGAGAACAGAGTAGGAGTCAGGAGGTATCATTGTAAATATTTGAGGGGGCTTATCAGATGCAAAAATTGATTATTTCTATTTTGTGGAACATTAGTAAAATCCAATCAGAAAGATATCTACACCATTTTTGTTTTGGAGGGTATTTAGTATTTACCCCCGCCTTTTTTTTCCCTTGGTAAATATGTTTATAATTTTGGAGGGAAGGTTCCCTCCTAAATTTTCATTCTAAATGGCTAAACTCCATGCTCCTAATCCCTAAACTTCAAACCCAATTCTCATACCCTATAATCCCGTTTCCAAATAATCATAATTATTTCACAAATTATTAGAATAGGCGGTCTAATTTTGACATAAAATTAGACAAACCTAAGCCTGGATTTTTCTAACAAGCCCATTCCATTTCAATCTGACCCAACACTATCTTAGTCACCCCTTCTCTTCTCCTTCCTTTATTTTCTTGATTCTCAAACTACAACAGACAATTTCAAAAAAATTATCCGAACGGATTAAACTAGTCACTAGATGGGTGGAAAAAGAGGAGAAAGTAGATGGGATAGGTTATAAATATTAGAAAAGGCAACAGTGTATAGATTAAAAAGAAACAAACCAAAGAGGGAAGTGTTTAGTTTAAATTACCGTAATACCGATATAACGTTACGTATAGCAACTCAAAGAGACGGATAATCAAATAGAATCGAGAATCCTAAGTCCTATGTTACTATCTTAGTATCTTTTAAGATCAACAACTGAAACATCAACGATGAAAGTCGATCAATCTAATGATGCTTCGATTATTGTTAACCGTGTAATAACATCGATGATCGAGCCCTATCTTGTATAAAGAACCCCATAACACGAAAGATGAAAGACGATCAATCTTTTGATGGTTTTGATTAATGTCAAAGACAATCAATCTTATGATCATTTGATTTATGTGAACCTTAACTTAACGAAAGTCGATCAATCTAATCTAATGATGCTTCCACTAGTAGAATAATTGCTAATTGATGCGGTGGTATTGCTGCGGTTTTACCCATACGCAGCAATATATCACGTAAAAAGAAAAGGTAAAATATAAAATAACCATATTGCTGCGGTTTCGGCCGAAAACCGCAGCAATATGGTTTCAACGGAAAAAAAGTTGACTATTTGACCAGACATATTGCTGCAGTTTCTGGCAAGAACCGCAGCAATATAATAAAATAATGTTAAAAAAATAATATTTGAACCTATTGATGCGGTTCTTATATAAAACCGTAGCAATAGACTGTTAAAATTAAAAATAAAAGGGGCCCAGCTAGGGTTGGCACGCGTCACTACTCCTTCCTCATTTGACCAGCCGTTTTCACTCCTTCCCTCATTTCACTCCTTTCTCTCTCCTCCTTCATCTTCTTCAGATCTGCTCCTCTCTCACGCACGGTCCTTTCTCCCTCTCTAACCGCCGCGAAGTCTTCCTCCTCTCTCATTTCACCGACCTTGCCTTCGTCGTCATCGCCGAGCTTGCCTTCGTCGTCGTCGCCGGGCTTGCCTTTGCCGTAGATCGTGCGCTCAAAGGAGATCGAACCGCCATCTGAATGTTATTTTCTTTCTCGCAAGTAATTGTTTCTCCATTATCGTTGTGATGTTGTAAAAAATCGAAACCGTTCTAATTTTCTTCACTATTTTTTTTCATTATCATTGTTTCTGGCAAGTAATTATCTCGTTTATTTACTTTTTTTATTTTTTTTGAAGATAATAACGAAGAGGAGATTTAGCCATTGTTGCTGAATTTTGAGTTTCGCCATTGTTGCAGCTCGAGCTTTCTCGCGATTTCTTCGTTAATCTTCGCCATTGAGAAGTAGATCGAAGGAGAGAGAGAGGAGTTCGAAGGAGAGATTTCGCCATTGTTCGTGAATTTCGAGCACCGCTCCGCACCGCACCACCGACCTCCAATGCTCATTTTCTCAGTCCATATCTTATTTTAGTTTGTTAATAGGAAATAAGAACAAACGAAAGCACATTTTTATTTTGTTTTTTCATCTGATTTTCGCAATAGTTTTTTTTTCGTGACTGTTTGTTAATATCCAAATTTGATGTTAGGGTGGTTGTAATTTTTTTTGGGATTTTTTTCATTTTTATTTTGTTTAGAATCAATATGATATTTTATATTTTTATTTTTCATGTATTTTATATTTTTTTTATCTGTTCGATTTTGTGTATATGATATGTTAATATACAAATATTTTTTTTATCATTAGTTAGGGTTTTATTTTTTTTCTACATCTTTTTTCTTTCAAATTTGATGGTAAAATGCAAAAAATAAAAAAAAAAAAGTTCACCTGTACCAGTACCTATTGCTGCGGTTTTGGCCAACAACCGCAACAATAAGTCTACCTATTGCTGCGGTTCCTATCCAAAACCGCAGCAATACGTTGTATTTTTTAATAAAAAATAATCCTATTTCTGCGGTTTTGGCTAGAAACCGCAGCAATAGGTTAATTACCTATTGCTGCGCCTTTAATTGCTGCGCGGCCAAAACCGCCGCAATAGGCCACTTCATGACTGCAGCAATAAGCATTTATTCTACTAGTGTTCGATTATTATGAATCGTGTAATAAAATCGATCCCTATTTTGTAAGATAAATAACCGTAACGTGGTTTTCCAGATATGGACCGTTTAATAAGATCGCCTCCTATGTGACTATCTTTTAAGATCAACAACTGAAACATCAACGATCTTGATCCTCCACTGATATGATTGGTATTAACTATGATCTACTTTCATAGTTTCAATGTTTCATCCTCTACTGATATGATTATCAGATTATGTATCATCTTGATCACAGTTATCATCTTCATATTCGATTAACGTTGATCATTGTTAGTTGTTCAGTTGTTCCATGAACGATGAAAGTCGGAACAATTTTATAATTACGATGCTTTCATTAATGTCAACCTAATTTTTTTAATTCCAACTCTTTTTGTTGCTATATAGTGACTCAGTGAGAGTGAGTAAGTCACTAACTAACTAAATTTTTAAGTTTAATAGTTTATTGACTCTAATCAATAATCGTTATGGAGCCTTAGCCCTTATGGTTGTTACTTGAATACTTATGCAATCATGAATAAGAATAACCCGATGGGCAATAGCCAATAATATAACTATATAAATTATAAGTCTCAGTTTAGTTACTTTTTAAATTAGTAATATAAGTATCAATGTATTATCACAAAATTCACAATGACTCAATCACAATTCACAATATCAGTATGTCACGTGTTAATTGTTATAACTTTCGACTTCGTAACTTAATATATATATAATTCCGACCCAAGTCATTCCGATAGCCGATTTGTTCCGACCCAAGTCAATACGCCGCCGGTTTGAGGCTTCAGCCGACCCAAGTCCTATCGAGAGCCGATTTATTCCGACCCAAGTCATTCTGAAAGCCGATTTCTTCCGACCCAAGTCATTCCGAAAGCCGATTTATTCCAACCCAAGTCATTCCAATACCGATTTCTTCCGACCCAAGTCATTCCAAAAGCCGATTTCTTCCGACCCAAGTCATTCCGAAAGCCGATTTCTTCCGACCCAAGTTATTTCGGAAGCCGATTTATTTCGACCCAAGTTATTCCGAAAGCTGATTTGGGCCGACTTCACTTTATTCCATTCCGACCCAAATTCACCCAACCCAGATACCGGCCGACCCAGTCACAGCCGACCAGTTCCGAGAGCCCTCTCGCCCAGTTGAACCCGACTCAAGTCCACCCGACCCAACCAGTTCCGATCCATGGCACACTCTCACCCAGATTATTCCGACCCAAACCATTCCGACCCAGGTTGGGTCAACCCAAACCCACCCAGTGACCCAGATTGACACCACTACAAGGGAGTACCTATCTGATTTTTAATAATGCAAACATAGTTATCATTTGGTAATAAAATTTTAATCTATGACTCGATGAGCTGGCAATAGCCAGATTTATCAGATTCTACCTACAAAATTACACCTCTCTTGTATAGGATTTTCGGATTATTTTACTTTCAAATCGGGGATTTTTATCTTCAGATATAGTCGAAAATGAATATAATTCGGACTGAATTGACATTCCTAACCATAAACATTTGACTCGCATTATTACTAAAAAAGATAAAGTAACTAAACTCCTAGCACATCAATACATCATACAACTACTATCTAAATTTTCTTTTTTTTAACAGGATACTATCCAAAGTTATCACAACGACATTAACGCATTGGATAAAGCTCATGCATTACAGCCCAAATCGTAGTACCCAGCTAACTAATTTCCTGATGTATATTAGGCCAATACAAGCGACCATAATTTGCTAAATTCATCTTGCCAAAAGACAAAATTTAACAAAACCCAAACATGTTTTCCTCATACAACTCGAAAGGTACGATTACGAGAATTTATCAATCCATCCCATGCAATTTCAGGCAATGCAAGTTGCAACACACACCAAAGGCTCCCAATACGTCGAGCCTACCACTCTCACATCCCGAAAACTATAATCTTCAGTTCCTCACCAATATATAGAATAAAGATCTAATCCAAGAGTTCATACTTCATAAACGATCCCAAATAATACCGAAAACAACCATGAAACAAGGTAAGAATTAGGAAAAATTGACAAAAACAGTCCGAACTATGAGCCTTCTTCCTTTAACAATCCATACTATTGATTATCCCTCAATAATCCCAACTATTACCCCCATCTTCTAAAAACGATCTTTGTAACCTTGAAACCTACTACAACAGGTAAACCTTGAACATGTGACTTGCACATGATTTTTAATGAAATCTAAATTTTTTTCCCTTTTTTTTCTGTTTTAATGCCTTTGATTTAACTTTTTTTTTTACCTTTTTACTTCACCCCACTAAATGTTCTCATCTTCTTTCTCTTACCATTAACACTTGATGCGATGCTTGTACTAAAGAAAAACAAAGTCGCCATCACTATGAATCTTGGCTTCATCTACTTTTGCAGCAGGTTTCTCCCATGTACTGCTACCTTGTTATATCCTTGTTCTACAATCCTATCCATCATCAGTACTGCTAGAGTGACCACTAAGCTAGAGTATTAGATGAGTATTGTATCATCAGTACTGCTAGAACTAAATGAATTCAGCACATTATCCCTGCATTTCTTTCTTTCCACCTATCTAGCACAGCTCATCAATTGAAAGTGAATCCATATACTGAGGTTTAGTAGGTTATTCATCGGAAGGTCCTGGAAGTCTCATAACTCTAGGTGTCTGCATTCTACCTTATTTTGGGCAATTAAAAGAGAATGAGAACAATTTTGTGCCATGCCCGCTAATGGAGGTTGAACGAAATTGAAGACTTGGGAATTTTGGAGCAAAATTGCGATTTCGGATTCCTATTTGAAGTCGCTAATGGCAACTTTGTTTTTCTTCAGTACTCGCATCAAGTATTAATGGTGGAGATTGATTGCAATTGAATAGGACTAAGAGAAAGATGAGAACGTTTAGTGGGGTGAAGTAAAAAGGTAAAAAAAGTTAAGTCAAAGTCATTAAACAGAAAAAATAAAAGGGAAAAAAATTTAGATTTCATTAAAAATCATGTGCAAGTCACATGTTCAAGGTTTACCTTTGTAGTAGGTTTCTAGGTTACAGGGATCATTTTTGAAAGATGGGGGTAATATTTGGGATTGTTGAGGGATAATTAATAGTATGGACTGTTAAATGAAGAAGGCGCATAGTTCAGACTGTTTTTGTTAATTTTTCCTAAGAATTATTCCAAGGGAACTTATGATGGAAACTGTAAAAAACAAATGATGCGTCATCCAAATATGTATAAATGTGTTTATCTTCAAAAATTTCTATTCATACTCAATAATGGGAGCGTAATGAATATGTATAAGATGGACAGTAAGTCAGTAATACATAATTTAAGAGCAGAGTTGCCATAATATAAAAAATTTAACTGAGAATAATCAACATTACACATGCAATCAGACGGGGTTTTACAGATTAAAGAGAAATAGACAGGGTTTTTCTATGGGTGTGTTTTAGCAATTTCTACGTTGTATTTGTAATGTTTTTTTCTTTCAAATTGTACCCTTGAATTTTTTATTTGTTGCCATAGTTATTTGTAAAACAAAAAAGGCAATGAAGGTTGCCCTATTTGCATAGCTAAGAGGGCAAAAACAATTGCCGTATTTGGTAAAATCAAATAGGGCAAATCTAAGTTGCCTTCCTTAAATTTTACAAAGAGGGCAAATTTTTATATATTTGCCCTACAAGGCTAATACAAGTATACAACGGTCCTACCGTGTCAAAGTTGAGGACAATTAATTTTTGCCCTTTTAAACAAATAGAACAATTTTTGGATGTCCCTCTTTGATCTTATTTGTTGTAGTGATTGTACCCTTTCGTTAAGCAATGATAAGGTTTCCGTTAATTTCTTATTTTTAGTTCTTTAGACTTACATGAGATTAAAATTCTTGGGCTCTAAAGGTTGGACACAATGGAGCTACACGGTAATTTTTTATTGGAAAATTTCTCTCCTAATTTAAATCTAAAGAACTAACATAAGAAGACAAATGGAAAACTTAATGTTGACTTAGTGGAGGGTTAGAAGTAGAACATAAAACAAATAACAAGTTTAAGGATACAACTTGAAAGAAAGAAAAAACATTAGAGGTACGTAGAAAACATTAGCACACATGGATAACTTATAGAAAAACCCAATTAGATACTAATCCACTCAAACTGAACAAATTAGGTACATACATATAAGATAAGACAATAGTACATAATGTGAACTCAAAATGATCCAGAAAGTGTAATAATCACTACATTCGAATGAAAACTAACCCCAAAGTCATCATCCTGGTAAGACAAGCAAAAACTTTAACCTATATTTATCGTTTTCCTAAATCCCACAAAAATGACCCCAAGTTTCCAGAATGAGACGACGTGATCATCTTCTAAAGAGAAGGTTTCTCCAAGTTTGAAGCCTTTTCAGGATCTATACAGCATTACAACCTAATTTCATTCAATCTCTCTTCACTCATTGCTTTATCATCTCCGTGCCAAACCCTTACGTTTTTACGCGAAAAAAAATTGTCAAGTGACAAACATATGTTAAGTACAACAACCTCCTTTCTCTTGACTAGTTGTGTCTTGGCC
The DNA here is from genome assembly GCA_947646795.1 of Beta lomatogona. NCBI lineage: Eukaryota > Viridiplantae > Streptophyta > Magnoliopsida > Caryophyllales > Amaranthaceae > Beta > Beta lomatogona. The sequence goes on along the minus strand of CANSNZ010000927.1, from coordinate 3,699,929 downwards.
AGGAACAATAATCTGAGTTCCCTTAAGAAGTGCTGCATTACTACTTGCATCATAATCACCATTGACAGTGAGGGTTTTCTTGCTGACTGTTCGGTATATCTCTGTCAGAACTGTTAAGAAAGCAGTCTCAACATTGGTAGAATCTAGAGCAGATGTCTCCATAAAGAACAGGTTCTCTCTCTCAGCAAACTCCTTTGCATCTTCAATAGGCACGGCACGAAGAGAAGCCAAGTCACACTTATTGCCTATGAGCATGATCACGATATTTTTATCAGCATGCCCCCTCAATTCATCTAGCCATCTTGCAATGTGGTCAAATGATTGACGCTTGGTCATGTCGTATACTAACATTGCTCCCACTGCTCCTCTATAATATGCACTCGTAACCGCTCGATACCTGCATCAAGAGATGATTACATATTAGAATTTTTATGATGAAGTTGCCTAAGCAAAACACTCTGCAATAACATCCTAAGCAACACAGATGAAACTTAAAAATATAAGTCCAGAAGCAATTTAATTTACTGTATTTGCTGATATATGGCAACCAAAAGCTCCCGAGAGATCAATAAGATGTAGCAAATATTTTGACAAAAAATTACGAAGTAATTAAGCAGAAGATTTGATGGAAATTGCAATTATCACAAATTATCATGATGAACCATAGTATAACCCGTTACTAAAGCATAAATTGAATTCTGTAGTGAAAGTATGGCAATAAGAATTATACTGAAGGACTAGTTTTCCATCAATCATACTCTGATGTTCAGTGTTGCTTAAAGACTTGAGCAACGAATTCTCATTCTACTCCAAAGATCTCAGTTGATACTAGTAATGACATTGAAACACATGGTTCCTGTATCAAATATAACAGTTTCTTGAAATTAATTGCCCAGCTCTCAGAGAACAGATTGGAGCTCACTGTACTTCCATGATCTAATCATCTGCCTCGAAATACAATTTTCATCTACAGCAACTTATGTTCTAAAATCTCCTTCACAATTTAACTGAATTTACAGCTTCAATTTCATACAAACTTGCACCAACCCCTGAATGTTATCCTTGAGTCAATGTTTCCAACAGCCGTCCTCTTTGATGGTTGTGTGGTGTCTGTATGTGTTTCCTAGTCATTTTCACACTCAAAAAATTCCCTACACCCAAAGTTGAAATCATACAACTGATAATGCAGACCAGATGTCTCCATCAGAGAATATAGAATATGTAGCACCAGCGTTAACTGCAAAGCAGTATATTCAGCCATTCAGGTACTACGAGCAGATATACGAATTAGCTCGCCACTTATTTCGTTAAACTTGCCCAGAACATCACGTTCAAAATCATGGTTCATAGAACAGAGATTGGTGCCAAATTAGGAAACACCGATCGATATATATGATACAAGGTCTAACTTTTCATTTCAGAAAGGCAAGTCCCAAAAAGATTTGCATAGACTAATCTCCAAGAAATGATGAATGTCCTCTAGTTGGGGAGGAGGAGAGGAAAAGAAAATTGCCAGAGAACTATATTTCTCCAGCTATGAAAAAGTTCCAGAAGAGTTCGATGTCAGTACCTGATCCTTCCACTATATGAGACAACATTTTTATGAAGCTGGCACACAAAAGATATAACTGGTTGGTGTTTGGCTGTTTGTAACAGCTCCGCAGCACGGAATAAGAAGTTTCAACATCTTTTTTTTTTTTGAGGGAAGAAGTTTCAACATCTTGATGTATCAGGAAATGAAATCTTATGCTATAAACAAGCTGAACAAGCTATTTATGCTTAAACAAAAACATGGCTAAAATGAAGACCTATTTCCCCTCCCCCAACAACTGCAAACCAATAAGGAGAATAAAGAGAGTCATAAACCTTTTCAGAAAAAATAGAAGAACATCAGCAATATCTGAAAACGAAGAGCCAAAGAAGAGAGGGAAACAAATAGATGATGTAACATCATATCATCTACATTTGGATCCCATATAAAACAGCCAACCAAAAGCCCCGGGCCATACTAGTCTAAACAGAAAACAACTTTTAGAGTGGTAAATCAAGCATGTACACTATTTGAAACTACACAAGGAAAGAGGTTACTATAGCAAAGCATAAAGAATCCCGATAAGAACAAAGTAGTGAGTACCCAAGAAGAAACTACATCAAAGGCCAAAAAGAACCTCACATGAATTAGTATAACACATGCTCCAAACAGCCGAACAAGGACTTTGTTTCAAACTACCAGCAACATATACAAATCAAGATAAAATTGTTACAATCCACTTTTCCTCCAAAAGAAGGTTGTTATCCAATGATCTCTCGTCCAAATATTTTACCCCACATAAGCACATTTTGTTCCATAACTTTCCCACATAAATATAGAGAGCGCACGAACGATACCTCATTCTAGGTTACAAACCATTAGATATAAATGCCGAATGAGTTCTAATATTAGGACAAGTCAAAAATCTTACATATAAGAGGACATGATGGCTCTCCACTTCCCTCCCACAATAACTTCCTTCATCCAAATCTTTCTTTCGGCATTAAGAATGTTTTATACCAATGTTTCTCTCAAGAGCATATAACACAAAATACATAAAGCTTATACCAGTGTTCAGTTGGTCTATAACTAATAACAACAGTGCAATAGAAACAAGTATGAACAAAAGTTAACTCGAATATGTCCAATCTAGTGAATATGCATTCACCTAGGTAAGTCTAACACTTCATTCCAACTCAACAAACCTACAAATGATGCCTCAACGCACAATCCTTTATCAATTCAAAATAAAACATGATTTTAACAAGCACATATGTTCAATTGTCAAGACTCAAGATCATCAGCCGGAACGTTACTTCAAGAAGTTTAACAATTCCATTTACTGCAATTCTACACCAAACTTTTAAAACTATCAAACATCATAAAACTTTCACAGCATGGCTGTATCAATCTCCAAACATACAAATACAGAGATCATATGGGAATTTAATCTTATGAGCCAAAACCATCAAAAAATTAACTTAAAAACAATCAACATATTAGCAAATAAAAATCACAAAAATTAAAAAGGCAACCTTTCTTGACCAGCAGTATCCCAAATTTGAGCTTTGACAATCTTCTGATCAATCACCAGGGTTTTGGTCTGAAATTCAACCCCTATTGTAGCTTTTGAATCAACACTAAATTCGTTCCTCGCGAATCGGGCTAGAAGCTGGGATTTACCTACAGCTGAATCTCCGATTAATACGACCTTAAACACATAATCAATTTTCTGATTATAATCTCCATGTAGATTCGACATTCTTTCTACGATCAATTATTTGAAATTTAAAACCTAGCCCACTAAAATTCCTTTCCAGAATCTTATATCAATAAATTAAAATTCCTTTTTCAATTTCCCTGATATATATAATATATAATCACAGGTTTTATAATTGTACACGATCTATGATGTAAATAGTACAATTAATTAATCTGTACACAAGATCTAAACGAAAAGATTAAAAAATTGCCGGGTACGGAAATGATCGAAATGAAAATGAATTTCGAGGAATTCGGATCGTAAATTAGGTCTAAGATTTGAGGGCACAAATAATTTCAGAGATTTCTGAGGGAGGATGATGATGATTCAATTGGAACAGGAAGAGAGAGGAGAGAGAAAGAAAACGAGGAGGGAAGGAGAAAGAGAGAGCAACGGCTGAAGCGGGACCCATTAACGGCTTTTTTTCTACGTTTCCTTGTCCTTTTTTTAATAAGTTTTTTTTTTGTTTTTGTTGGAAAGTGAGTTCCATTTAGGCTTTAGCGATAGGGCGGGTCAACTAGGAGACCCGTCTCATCTCCATCCATCTAGGATGGGATGGGTCTAGATTTAGTGGGGATGGGGTAGGGACGGGAATGAAAATCGTACCCATAATGAGTGGTGGAGTGGTTGTGGATTTTATGTTATATCCGCCATTTTCCCACCCACCCCGCCTCGCACCATCCCCATACGCTTCGCTTCTCCTACATCTCATATCCTTCTATCAATCAAAAAACATACTTCCTCCGTTTCTTAATAAGTGCAACATAGAGAAATTGGGGGAATACCAAGGAATGTAGAGAGAGAAAGTTGGGACCACAACAAAGTAGAAGAATTCAAGTGATGAAACACAAAAGTTGTGGTCCCCTCTTGCTTTTTGGTGGCATATTTGTAATAATATTGAACTTTTTTTTCCATCATTTTGAGCTTGGTTGCACTTATTATGACTATTCCAAATACTTCCTCCGTTTCATTTTACTTGCTACACTTCTCAATTCACGGACTCCTATGCAATTTTTGGAGAAGAGAGATGTAGAGAGTAAAAAGAAAAGGGACCCATGTGAGAGGAGAGAGATAGAGAGAGTTTATTGCCCAAAAAGGAAGTGTAGCAAGTAATATGAAACTTCCCTATATGGAAAGTGTAGCGAGTAATTTGAAACGGATGAAGTAAGAAAAGTGTTGCACTTATTAAGAAACGGGTGTAGTATTATATATTAGAAAAAAATATTATAAAAATCCATGTTATATACTTATATTATTAATAATTTATTTTCCAAAATGTAAATTTAAAAATATGGGATTTGACCTATCATGCCATCACCCATAACATGAGGAGTTGAAGACTTAAGACTATAATTTGTCTTATTGTGGTGACTTATATATTTTTTTACTATATTATGCTATGAATAGTATTGGCAGATTGTGTATTGGGAGGATACTTGCGGGTATGAAGTGGGTACGACGTGGTACGAAGCACTACACATGCAGGTGGTGGAGAGGGGATGGTTTAAATATGTACCCGTTGGGAGGTATGGATAGGTCTGAAAATTTCCCCGAAATGGTTGGTGGAACGGGGATTTTATATGGGTGTGGGCATGGAGGGTCTATCCTCCGCTCTCGCCCCGCTCAATTGCCATTCCTAGTTCCATCTACCATCCTTTTATTTTCATAGGGCACCTAATTTTTTCTTTTGACGGGTAATTGTGTAAGACTTTAAGGTAACCAAATAACCATATACTAACTAAAGCTTACTTTTTAGTTTACCACATGTATGTTTTTGTGATATAGCTCGGTCGCCTCATCTATCACGACTATTCTTACCTCAAATTACCCACTCACAAATTATAAATTTCATCACCCTCATAGGAGAAGAAGTAGTCACGCTGCACGTGACCTTCTAGCACCACATTCGAGCCATAACCAAGGGATTCCAATCACTTCTTGCTGAGCGGGAAAGAGTTGATAACTCTCTCCGCGATGGTTGGTCAAACTTCGTGGTCTTCACCAGGACTTCCATTCTTGCTTCACTTTTGACCGATCTACTCTCCGGCTCTGCGGTTTCCACTATTTGAGGAGAAGGTAATTTCCGTTTCATTCTGATGGTCACCCTTATTCTTGGCTTTCTTTTCGTGGTAATTATTGTATTTGCAATTTTGCAATTTGTTGGCCTCGTAACAGAATACGCAAATCCATTTATGATTTGATAGCCTTGACGGCAACGAAATCTTTGCTCGCATCGCATTCCATCTGTCTAGCCCAAATGATGATCTTTTGTTTTGGACGGCGGCCCACGAGCTTCGCAATGCTATCGATAAATTTCAGATTGGTGATGTAGACAGAACTGTCATTTTACACACTACGATCTTAGGTTTTTGTCTAAGAACAACACTTTTCAATGTTATCTTCTTATATTGATTAGTTATTTATCGGAGTTGTGGCACGTGGATTTTTCGGCTTGCGTCTAGCCCAACTCTATAGTCTAGTATAGCATAGTATATGATACTATAATATAGTATAGTATAGTATAGGTTTTTAAATTGGTGATGTATAGGATGTGTCAATGTTTGAAAGAGAATCTTGCATGATTTCCTTGATAAATTAATTGGGAATATCTACAAATTACAAGACTGACTTTGCCTATTGTAGGCATATTTTTATTGCCTAAGTGGGATGAGTGCGGACTTGACTACCTCATTTGCAAAGTTTTTTTTTTGTTTTGAAATTCGTTTTGATAAAGAAGTCACCAACAAGTCTTTAAAGGACGACTCATAAACCTAATTCGATTTTGGAAAACCATACAAACAACTTATTAACTTATCCAATGTAGATTTCCCGGCATGACAACAATATTTTGGTCAAATTGAGTTCAGGTATGAGGGTACGAATATTTAGGTATGAGAGGTGATAAAGTGATTTTATTTAGGTGATGCCTAATGCCCACAAATACATGACAATTTGGGGGTGTTTAGAGAAAACCCGACCCGACTACCTGACCCGAACTATCTAACCCGAAAACCCGATGACCAGATAAAAAAAACCGGGTCAAAATAAGTTTTTTGGGTTTTATCGGGCCGGGTACCTGACCCAGTAAAAACAAGAAAATACGGGTCGGGTAATGGGCTGCATGTACAATACAAGCGGGTACCGATACCCGACTGGAGTTTGGATTTTTGCAGTTTTGTCATTTCGGACCAGCTTACCTGCTTGAGAAACAGTTGGGTTTCTAACTTTTGGCCCACAACAACAATACAACACATAGCCCATTAGGATGTTAGGAAAAAAAAAATCGCAGAATAGTCCATACTCTCTGCTTCTCTCTAACGTCTCTGACCTCTCTCACTTCACACTCCACAATCCAACGACCGGCGACCACCACATCGAGCACCGCTGCCTTCGAGCACACCACCACCGCACTACAGTCCACCGGCGTCCTTTGCTATAAGTTCATTCTTCTTCTTTTCTCCTTCAATCTTAGGGTTTTCGACTTTTTTTTTTGTAGTTGAATAGTTGATTATTTAACAACTAATCTTTTTCTGTAAATTTTGTTGCTGTACCCTTTTGTTTTCTTGGGATAATTGAGTTTCTTGACCATCTTTTGAATATATGGAGTGAAAAAAAGGAAAATCAAGGACGAAACCATTGAAGAATAGGAGTTGAATAGTTGCTTTGTTTATTTACTGAAACTATTGAAGAATAGGAGTTAAATAGTTGTTTAGTTGCAATTGTGCACTTGGGTATTTGTTGTATTTTTTGTTTACTGGCAGTGGCAGTTTTTGAGCTTTAATTTTGATAGCATTTTCGTCAGTTTATGAGTTTTATCAATAGAAGTTTTATGGACTTTGGGCTTTAATAGTTTAAAGCAGTGGTGGCTAGCAGTGGCGGATTTAGTATGTAACACGCTGGTGCACGTGCACCAGCAAAAAAAAAAAAAAAAAAAAAAAAAAAAAAAAAAATTAAAAATTCAATTTTAAACCAATTCACGTGCTTCTCTCACCAATTCTCCTTTCTCTCACTCCTCATTTCGCCCTTTCTCTCTCACAGAAATCTCAGAAAGGATTCCTCCCTCATATAGTACAACCTGTCAACGGTCAACCTCACCGGAATTTGCGAGCGAGTCGGCGCGACGGTCGTGAAATCGTGACTCGAAGGGTTATGGCCTCAGACCTCCTGTTCTGCTGTTGCCTGTTCACGGTTGTTGCTTCGTTACTCACTGGTTGCTGGTGATTCCTCTTCCAGCAGGCTGCAGCCGCGGAATTGATCGGACGACGGTGGACGACGGTGGATAAACAACCTCCAAAGTCGTGACTCGTGGCTAGGTACGTCTGAATTTGCTCAATTTTCTTGATTTCTTATTTTACTTTATAGATTAGGGTTTATCAATTTCATGAGAATTGGAAAATAAATTGCAATTTCACTTGTTATGGGTGTTTATATATCAGATTATATAATTTACAATTGTTAAAAATGTTGATTTTGTTGTTGTACTTTGATTTGAGTGTTATTGGTGTTTGAGAATTGAAATGACATTATAGAATTGGGTGTTATCACTGTTAATGTTGATTTTGTTGATAATATTTTATGGTGTATGCAAAATTTGGCACATGTTTCATTTGGTGAGATACATTATCATTTAGTTCAATTGTTACTTTGATTTTCAGATTTGATTATAATGAAGAGAAAACGTACTCCAAACAAAATGCAAAATATTTGATTGTATTTTGTAGTATTATTTGGATATTTGGTTTTTCTAGTACTATTTGGTTGTATTTTGTATAATTATTGGTTATATATATTTTTTCTTTTCGATTGAAATTTAGTTTGGAGTATTTTTTATTAAAAAATATTTTGGTTTAGTGAACGGTAATTGGTGGTGAACCACCAATACGAAATTCCTGGATCCGCCACTGGTGGCTAGCTTTAAAAAAAAAAGAGTGGGAGTATGGCTTCAAAGAGTGGTGCGCCTCCTTTCATCAAAACCTACAAGTGCGATAGAGCATGGGAGATCTTCATGATGTTTCTGTGGCAAAGCTGGAACACGCGAAACCAATGGGTCCATGAAAAAAAGAAATCCGAACCGAGGCTTGTGGGGGAAAGAACGATGAGATTATATGAAGAGTTTGGTGATCATTCAGCGCGCCATGTCGCAAGTCTTGATGATCCTGTGGAAGATGAGCAAGTTTGGAAGCCCCCTGACAGTGGGCTATGGAAACTAAACTCGGACGCAACTCTGAAGGAGGGGAGGATTGGAATGGGGGTGATTGTTCGAGACCATGTGGGAGATGTCATGATGTCTGCGGGAAGGTGTGAGCGCATGGAAGGCAACTCACTTCTAGCTGAGGCCAAAGCACTCCTCTTTGGTCTTAAACGAGCCTATGCAGCAGGTCTTAGGAAAGTGGTTGCGGAGTCAGACTGTCAGCAACTCATCTCTCTTCTCAAGGGGAAGACTTCGGAACTCTCTTATGCACAAGTAGTTGTTCGTGATATTCATCACATTGCTAGTTCTTTTAAAGTGGAGTTTTATGTTTGCTGGGAGATCTTGTAATAAAGTAGCACATCCACTAGCCAAATCTTTCTTGTCTCTTGTGGAAGAAATGGTTTGGATGGAATAGTGCCCTATGGATGTTATCAATCTTGTCATGAAAGACATGGAGCTAATGAATTGATTAACTGTTTACCCGTCAAAAAAAAAAGAAAACGAGCTGGGTACCCGGGTCGGGTCATGGGCCACCTTTTCAAGTATATATACATGCTACGAGGTAAAGGCACCGAATTTTTCTTTGTAAATGATATTTTGAAAATATTTTAGATAAAGATGATTTTTTATGAAAGATATTTTGAAATAATTAGTTAATTAATAAAAATAATTAATTAACTCTATTAATTAAATTAGGTTAGAAATAGAGTTATAGAAAACGAGCTTTCTTAAAACTATTTTTAAAAGGGTTTTGAAAGTGGACTTAGAAAAATAGACTAGAAGACGGATTGAGCTTGAAATAGTTAATATTAGGCTTGTTCTTTATTATTCTTTCTTCGATCCGGACCACTTAGACGAAGGTAATAGTCATCATCGGGTACTAAAATGGGGAGATAGATTTATGTGTCTACATCTTTCGGCCCGAATAATAAAAAAGATCGGTTTTCGGTCCAAGGTTTATGAAGATTTATGGGTACCAAGTCTCTTTATCTTAAGTTCCAATTGATTTTCTACTTCTACCTTAAAAATTAAAAGCTTGTGTTCCCCCTCGTCTTTGGTTCTCAAAAGATACACTTTCGTATATCTTGAATGATCATCTACAAATGTAATGTAATATCGTTTACCGTCACTGCTTATGGTATTCTTAAAATCAACTGAATTTCTTAAACGTAGCAGGCCCTCAACCCACGTAGCGAACAATGGTTCGGGATGGGACTCGAGCGGGTTCAGGCCGTGTCAGCCGGGCCCAAACCGGGACAGGCCTAACCGGCCTGCGTGCCGGGCTGTCCCATGCCCACCTAGACCCTCAAGACATACTTCACATTTGTTCATGCCGTTCCCAACTAGATTATGAATTAAAGACATGTTTTACAATCGTTTCAAAGAATTATAGTTTACATGTCCTAACCTGTCATGCCAAAGATCAACAGACTCAAGCAAGTAAGCAGAATTAGAAGTTTTATTAATGGACTCAACTATGCAAATAGTTTCTAAGACAAATAACCCCCCTGACATGTACCCTTTCCCCACATTTTCCCATTATGAGTCAATACAAGTTTGTCGGTTTCAAACACTCACTTAAGTCAACTTTATTAAGAAGTCCACCCGAAATCAGATTTCTATGTAGGGAAGGCACATAAAGCACATTATGCAATGGTAAAGCTTTTCCTGAATTTAATTTGAGAGAGATATTTCCTTTACCGAAGACTTCAGCACTGCTAGAGTTTCCCATGAAGACCTGCTTGATGTTTGTAGCTTCCTCAAAGTTCTCGAACAGCTCCTTATTTGCACAAAAGTGTTTGATAGCTCCTGTGTCAATGATCCAATTTGCTTTGTTACAAAATAGGTTTAATTCAGCCATTGCAACAATAATTTATTCTGATCCTTAGTTAGGTGAGCTTGAAATTTGTTCTGGTCTTGCTTCTGTCCATTTTTTGCATCATCTTGACAGTTGTAGCATTGATATGCCTTATAACCATGCTTTGAACACACATATCAACCATTGCCTGTGCCACCTTTCCCAATGATATTCTTCTTGAAATTTCCACTTCTCTTATTCTGGACTCCTAGTTTCTCATAGGTATTCTGGTTGTTCTTCCTGAAGTATGCAATAGTTTTCTTGAACATGTCATTCTTAGAAACAGAAGATTCTACAAGGTTAGCTATAACAGAAAGTTCATTGGAAGAAGAGTCGTTTTATATCCTTTAGTCTATTGGCTTCTTCAATCTTCATGTGACTGACTAATTCCTCTAACAACATATCTCTCTTCTTATGTTTGAGATGGTTGCGGTAGTTAGACCATGAATCACGAAGCTTCTCGATGTCTTGCAATACCTCGCACATCTTCATACCTTCAGCTTATAGGATGTCAGCAACCAAATTCTCATACTCATGGACTTGATCCATGCTTGGCTTATCATCAACTATCTTGAACTGTAACCACTTTCTAGTGGCATACTTCTTTTTGTCGGCATCATCAGTCCCGTATTTCTTCTCCAAGGTCTCCCAATATGATTTTGCTGACTAATTATTAATAAAAAGATTAGGGAAAATTCCTGAGGTGCCCTTGAGTTTTGACGTAATTATCAAACTGCCCCACATTTGGGGAATTCCCCAGATACCCGTGAACTTTGACTTTGTGCTTAAAATACCCTTACTATTGACTGTGCTCTAACGTCGTTAGGGTTTTCTCTCTCTCCCCCCACATCCTCCATTGATGAACCTCTAAGCTTTTTATCTCCCCTCACCTTCATGCTCTCTCTCCTCCCAATCTTCATTAATTGTTATTTACAAAATTGCAAACCCATAGTCTTGCTCGAAATCAATGTATTCATTAAAACACAAGATTATTTTTTTGTTTAAACTATATCAGACCCTATTGAATCTGAGCAGGGAGATTAATGGTTGGGAAGCTCTGCACATATTCTAGCCAACAACCACGAAGGGCTGCCAGCCTGCCAGCACGTGTCCTCAGCAGCAGCGCTCACCAGCATCAACCGCTGGTGGTGGCTACAAGCAGCAACCACTAGCAATCGCTGCCAGTGAATGGGTCGAGTCGCAAACAGCAGGTCAACTCCCAACCACCGCAATTCTCCCCGCCCTTTTCTGCCTATCGCCACCTTCTACCGCCCAGATTCCCCAAATTTCGCCCGCCGTCGTGGCTTCACCGTTACAACAAATTGTGGGAAGAATTTTTGAATTAATTTAACAAACTATAATCTAATTTTATTTTGTTAGTTTAGAATTTGATGAATAATCTCTATTAACCACAACATCTAACTCTAATTCAAAATTAGTGGCATAAATGTATCCGAAAATTCAAGAAAATAACAATGGAAGATGGTGGGAGGGGAGAGAAAAAGCTTAGAGGTTCATCAATGAAGGATGGTGAGAGGGGAGAGAGAGAAACCCTAACGTCGTCAAGGCGCCGTCAATGTAAGGGTATTTTGAGCACAAAGTAAAAGTTCAGGGATATATGAGAAATTCCCTAAATGTGAGGGGCATTTTAAGAATTACGTCAAACCTCAGGGGTAGCTCAGGAATTTTCCCAAAGATCAAATAGGGCATTGGTCATATAACTGAGAAGATAACCTCTAACGAATTTCTTGTGTTTTTCAAATTTTGCAATCTGACCATCTTGATCAGAAGGTGTAGCATCAGGGATCAGTAGTACTGCAGTAGCAGTGGCTAGATGCTGAGGGCAGTCAGTTGGGAGGACATAATCAACCTCCAGTTGTTCGAAGAAAATCAGGAGCTGTGGGCCAAGATTTTTGGAAAGGGACTATTTTTTTTTAAATTAATTTAAAACGTTTTATGTACAATAATGAATTATTTCAATGATTCAATAATTTTGAAAAAAAAAAAAAACTCTCATGGCGGACAGCCAGCCCGGTCCAGCCCGCTAGGCCCACGAACCGCCAGTATCGCCCCCCCTCGAACCGTGAAAATCGGTAACAGACCGGTGTGGGCCAAGATTTTTCATCCCGTGGACCAGTTCGCCCAAACAGTGAATTTCACGGTCCAGTCGTGGGTCGTGAAATCTCAGCCCGACCCGCTAGGGCCCACGGACTGGCCCGTCCAGTCCGCACCAGTGGGCATCTCTAGATGAATCCATGATATAAAATTGCAGATGAATAATTTTGCTTCTACATTGTTGTGTTAATAGCTTTGCAAAAACAGTAGATGTACAACAATGTGAGCCAAAATGATTAATGTGTTAATGAAGTTGTGATGTGTTAGAAACATTGTCTTAGAAGCAAAATTCACCCCGATTATGGTGCAATCGAAAGTGGCGTTGCTCCCCAAGATTTCACACAGCTACTCCCCTAATGTGCACTCAAATAAGGGAAATCAAAAACTCATAATACTGCTCAGAACTAGAGAGAGAAAATCAGTAAAGAAGAGAGGAAGAAGATGATATTTTCCTGTGTGTTCCCGAGGACAGTAAAATACTTGTTTTTAAAGCCAAAAACAAATCGTAACCGAAGAGAGATTCTAGGAGAGAAATTTGCCAAAATAAATCTATCATATTAAACGAGAAAAATAATCCATAAAAGCTCTCTTTTTTTAAGGAAATAAATCATATTTGGGGGAGCAAAACAAGCAATTGTTACTGTTAAATTTATCTCTGGTAACCAATACCAACATCAATATTGGTCACTCCTTTTCTCAGTAATCAATCACGTATTTATACTACAAGGTCAGAAAACCTTACTAAATACCAACTCATAAAATATATCCAACTAGACTCCTAGCTGTACAATAGACAAATTATACTCCCTCTGGTCTTTATTATTTTACCCGTATTCCTTTTTGGGATGTCCCTTATTAGTTTACCCATTTCTTTTGTTTCTATTTTTGGAAGGGGACCACTAACTTTTCATCACACATACATTCAACTTTATTATAAAATAATAGTTTATCTTTCTTTCTATGTCCCACAACATTATTTCTCCTAAAACTCTGTGCAAAAGAAACGGGTAAACTAATAAAGACGGGAGGGAGTATCTCCTATTTCTATCTTATTAACGTTAATCATATCTCCTAATACTAGACTTCTATTATCATAATAATATCATATATGATATTCTATCAACAATTATAACTACGTTATCCTCAACACCCTCCCGCAATCGTAACGACAGTTTTACGAATGATAGGATCGGAAAAGTAAAAAATATCTTCTATTTTAGCACCAGATTCGGATGCACTGGAACTTATTCGTCTTTGTTGGAATCGAGATGCACAAAACTGGTGATGTCGCAATAAGAAAAATTCCTTCTTTCTTTATGATGGAAATATTAATCTTTTCGAATCCATCAAATTCCAGTAAAAAAGGAACGCCATTCTTTTCAAACCCTTCAATTTGTAGTAAAGGGGAACGACATTCTTTTCGAACCCGCCAATATTTTTTTCTTCTTTTTGATGAGAACGTCATTCTTTTTGCATTGACTAAATATTTTAACTAAACGGAAACGCCATTCTTTTTGAACCCTTCAATTTGTACTAGAGGGGAACGCCATTCTTTTCGAACCCGCCAATGTTATTTTTCTTCTTTTTGATGAGAACGCCATTCTTTTCGAACTCAAGAAATATTTTAACAAAACGGGAACGCCTTTATTCTTTTCGAATCCTTCTTCTAAACCCTACTTTAGGATGAGAACTCCATTCTTTTCGAATTCACCAATTATGTCAACAAAACCAGAACGCCCTTCTTTTCGAACCCGTCATGTTTATGTTTTTTTCTCACCTCACATACTTTTGTTAAGGTTTTTTTTTTTTTGAGGATTGATCTCCCCTCTCACACCCTCATGGAGGTTTTTTTTTTAATCTCATCCCTTACATCCTTGTAAAGGTTTTTGGTTCAATCTACCTTCTCACAAACTCTCACGATTATGGTCCCTAGAATCACTCTAGGCTCGTGATATTATGTTAAATTTATCTCTCGTAACCAATACTAATCTCAATATTGGCCACTCCTTTTCTCATTAATCAATCACGTATTTATACTACAAGGTTATAAAATCTTAATTAGTTAATACTAACTCATAATATATATCCAACTAGACTCCTAGTTGTACAATAGATAAACTGTATCTCCTGACTCTATCTTATTAGCTTTAATCATAATACCTAATACTAGACTTCAATTCTCAATATAGTATCATACATGATACTATTCTATCAACTAGTATAACTATGTTAACTCTTGGATACAGGATAGCCCTTTTAGTCTATACCACAACTTCCATTTGCATTATATCCAACACACCTCATGGATGCTGGAGTAAAATCATAAAACCATAAGGTATATGATTAATTTTGTAAACCAGTGTAGATGAAGACGACCATAGAACACTTGAATATTGGCGTCTGCTATTGCATTGCCGTATGCTTGACAATAACAATGTGTAATGTAATTAATGTTCATGATTCCATACTCAAAGCCTTCATAATACTCCTAAGAACACCTAACTAAAACCTCTTATATTTTTTGCACATTTTTTATTTGCACATTTCACATTTTGCTCATTTAGGCAAATTATGTGACAAATACGCAAATGAATGTGCTTCATACTTGGCAGCACATAGTTCTGGAAGCACCTAAGAATTTACACTCCATACTCGACATAGAATGTTAGAAAAACTACGAAAACAACAAGGGTCACAAGATGAACAATCATCTAGGCGTGATGCACTTTCCCAAAAGTAATATTCCGACCCTATTCGTATAGCACGGGTTTCGCGGAATTCACCTTCGAGATACAAAGAAGAAAACAATAGTGGTCACGCTAACTATGAACACTATCAATTGGAAATGAGTTTGTGAGATTTGTAATGAAGAATAATTTCAGTTTTGATCTCGAAAGTTAAGAGAAAATATGAAAGAGATAGTTTCTTTTTTCATAACCATCATCATATGAGACTAGTCATATCAGAAAACAACGAAACAATACTTTGCATAACCGTCGGAATCACTCGAAACAATGCGACGCAACACGAGACAGAAGCAGGTCGCGGGGTGCGACCTGCCCAATGCTGCCTGTCGCGGGTTGCAACCAGTTTCTAACTCTCCAAACACAACTCATCCATTGGGCTGCAGGCGTGAGCTTTTGGGTCGCGAGGTGCGATATATCTCACGAGGTGCGACGCACTCAAAACTCATTGTTTCCTTTGCGATTATACATCACAACTTGTGATTAGATTAATGAAGCGTTGCACACATATAGTATATAATATGTCATACGTTTGTTTAAGTTACGACTCCTTAACCAAGCACTCAAACAACCATATCATGATGCAAACCTTCATTATACTCTAAATCTCCAACAATCCTCCCCTATTTAGAGTATATAAGAGATTTATTATTCAAACATCATCATTACAAAATATCTCATGCATAAATGAAAGTGTACAAAGACTTGAACTTCCACTTAGTATAATACACATTCCAAGCATTCGTATCCAAATGGTGTTGATAGACAATTGAACCATTAGCAACACATAATGAAAACTTGAAGATATTACACACAAAAGATTAACTACTCATTTTCAATAATACTTGACACTAAAAGCCATGTGTCCATATCAATTCATAAGTGCATCAAAGCTATGCCCCACTAGCTCCTTGAAGCGGCCAAACTTCGCACTTACATAGGTAGATCTCTTAGAAGAAACATGCTCATGTGATAAAGCATAATGTCAAGAGACCTATTACGATAATGAACCTCTTAATCATCACAGATTTAAAGAACTTTACCTTGGATGTTCATATAAGTTCTTCCAATCATCAAATAAGGAAATTAATCTTATTGAACTCAAGACCCAACGTCTTATTGGGCGTTAAGTTAATATTCCCTTACTCATGATTACCAATGGGCACCAATCCTAATGCTTGAGGAAAAAAGCCCATCGGATTCTGTCAAAATCGGGCTAACAGATTCGATTTTGGTCCGAATCGGATGGGCTCGCAACAATTCTTAAAAAGTAACTGATCCGGTCCTAAACCAGATCAGTTAATCAGATTAACTGATCCGATTTTCGTTCAAAACCGGCTCAGTTTCTCATCTGGGCCAACTTGCTAACTGGTTTTCATTGATGAACTGGTCCGGTTTTGTGCCATGATCGGACCAGTTAATCCATCCACCAAATTCAGTTAACGATTAGCAGAGGAAAATAACGCAATAATTCTTAGAACCTCCTATATTCATAACTAAATACGAAAAGAAATTCCAAACGAAAAAATATTCGAAATTCAGAATGGAAAAAGCAAGAAATTCCAACCCAAATAATAAACCAAATTCC
The DNA here is from genome assembly GCA_947646795.1 of Beta lomatogona. Taxonomy (NCBI): domain Eukaryota; kingdom Viridiplantae; phylum Streptophyta; class Magnoliopsida; order Caryophyllales; family Amaranthaceae; genus Beta; species Beta lomatogona. Next base: position 3,683,140 of record CANSNZ010000927.1, on the reverse strand, counting down.
AAAATAATGAATTCAAAGGCAAAATTACATCATAATCTTCAGATTTCAAGATAAAAGAAGCCTAGATCTAATTACGAAATTACAATATAAATTACAAGATAAAAGTAAAACCCTAGACCTAATTACGATAATGAATGAAAATAAAAAACAAACGAAAAATTATATGATCTTCTATTGGTGTTCTATGAGATCCAACGACCATATCTTCCCGTCAATACCGGAGAAGGCTCTTTTTAAGAAGGCATCCAACGACGGTGACCTTTATTACCCACAAAATTATCCAACATATAAAAATAAAGGAATATAAATCAAGTTAATACTATTATATTTCTTCCAGCAAATTAATCTAACTTATAACATTACATGAATGTTTATTTAGAGAAAGTTATGATTTTTATTTTGTCGGTTGTTTACTTGAAAATGCGAGGGGCGGAAAGAGGCTTTTGTTTAGGAAGGTGAAAAGTGGAGTTAAAAGATGGGTTTGATTTAGTTTTAGATGTGGCGGAGAAACGAGGCGCGGCGGATCGAGTGGTGGCGGAGGAGTGGAGGATAGACCTTGTCGCTGCAAAGGTATCCATGGTTGATGGAGAGAGTTGAGGGTTCTACTGAGGTTTTTGGTTCGTTTTTCAACAGTTATTGGTGTTTTTGTGGGCTTTGTGGTGAAGTTTTGATCTTCAATGGTGCGACGGTGGTTGAACCGTGACGAAGATGGGGGGAGTTTGACGAATTGAGCGGAGTTCGATGAAGCAACGTCGACGAAGAGACTTGAGAATTGGGCGGAGTTCGACGTTATAAAATTGTAACAACGAATTGGGCGGAGTTATACTTAGTTTTGAGGTACTTTGATACCATAGCAACGTCGATGAAACAATGTCGATGAAGTCGGCGGGTTTCAGATGAGATGCTGATGAGAGAGGGAAGAGGAGATAGGGTTTGAGAGAGGAGGGAGTTAGGGGCTGATGAAATAGAAGGAAGTTTGAGGAAGTTAGGGTTTGAGAGAGGAGGGAGTTAGGGTTTGATGAGAGAGAGGGAGTTTGAGGGAGTTATGGGCTGACACGGGTGAGAGAGGGTTTTAATGGAGAGAGGGAGTTATGGGCCGATTTATGTGATTGGGCTCCGCTTATTTAAATCCAACGTACGGACTCGAGCCCAATTCTTCCATCCATGACCCCATTAACTGATCCGGGCTACAGGACCGGATCAGTTGACAAAAAGGATCGGATCCTTTTTGTCAACTGTTCCGGTTAATATACTCCTTTTTTAGCGCGAAAAAGCAGTGACGAAACTGATCCGGTTTAGGATCCGACCAAATCAGTTTCGTTGTGACATATAAGCTTTTTTCCACTAGTGTAAACCGATTGCCATCCTCTTTACCGTATCTCTAGCTAATTCCTTTGTTAAACAATCCACTAGATTATACATAGTTCTCACATAATCAATGGTGATAGCACTATCTTTGATAAGTCCTTGGACATAACTAGGGGTGCTAATGAGCCAGGGTGGCTCGCAAACTATTAGTATTCGGCTCGGTCAAAGCTCGGCTCGAGATAGCTCGATTCGAGTTCGGGTTCGGCTAGAGACCTTACCGAGCCTAGCCTGAGCTTAGTAGAGTTCGGCTCGAAAGCTCGCAAACATGTTCGATAAATTTTAAGTATTATTTTGTACATTGATTTTTAATCCAAGATAGACTTTAAGTGTACTCCACTAAGAAAAAAAACATAAGGCCCAGTTTCCAGCCCACTTTAATAATACAAACCAAAGACAAATTTCCAGCCCACATAAAAATTACAAACCAAACAAAAAATAAATAGAGAAAAAATGACAGCTTCAATTCCCACTTCCCAGTATTCAACTTCAACCCTAATTCTCTAATCTATTTTTCACACTTTCCACACTTGAGGATGAGACTTGCACTGCAATCTGCATCATATTCTCGGAGAGCAGTAGCCGACGAATAGGTGCTACTTGACAAGGATGTAAACTTTGATCTACTGTCTTCCTTTATTTTGTTTTTCTTCTTCGTTTTTTCACCATTTCATGTCTGACTTCCTCCTCTCTTTTCTATTTTCATTTTTCTTTTTCCTTTTATTTTTTTTTTCTCCTTTCATTCTTATGTGTGGGTGAATTATCAAACTCTTTGTATTCCTATTAATCTTTTTGCTTAGTATGCAATAGGTGGATGATTAGACGAATTATGCAGTAGATGGATGAATAGGTGAATTGTGATTAGTAATTTTCAGAATAGTTCGCGAACTTTGTCGAACCGAGCAGGATTTATTTTGGTTCGAGCTCGAGCCGAGCCTAGATATTCAAGCTCGACGAGCATCGAGCTCGATCTTTCCCCTTCTCGAGCCGAGCCGAGCCTAGCCAGGCTCGGTATCGGTTCGGCTCGTTAACACCCCTAGACATAACTATGTCTCACACCAATGTGCCTTGACTTACCTTTATACACTTGACTGTAAGCTCTTGCCAATGATGCATCACTATCACAATGTATAGCAATAGGTGATATATGTTTTGGCAACAAAGGTATCTCAAACATAAGATTTCCTTAACCACTCGGCTTCTTTGCTTGCCGATGATAGAGCGATAAACTCCCATGTCATTGAAGAATCCGCATTGCAAGTTTGTTTCTTGGAAGCCCAAGATATAGCACCTCCCCCAAGGAGGAATACCCATCCACTTGTGGAGGAATGATCTTCTCTATTAGAGATCCAACTTGCATCTGAATACCCTTCTAAAATCGAAGAATATCCACTATAAGATAAACCATAATCCATGGTTTTCCTCAAATACTTTAATACTCGACGAATAGCTTGCCAATGTTCCATAATAGGATTACTAGTATGTCTACTTAATTTCCCCACCGCAAACGCGATATCCGGCCTAGAACTCGTCATAGCATACATCAAACAACCTATAACCCTCGCGTACTCAAGTTGAGACACGGCATTACCATCATTTGGCAATAATTTTTCACTTGGGTCTATAGGAGTTGAAACAAGAGAACAATAACTAACATTAATCTTCTTGAGCACTTTCTCGATGTAATGAGATTGTGACAAGATCAATTTTTCATTGTCTCTCTTAATTCTTATACCTAAGATGACATCTGCCTCCCCCAAATCTTTCATGGAGAATTTTGAAGATAGAGAGGATTTTGTCCACTCAACTTGTGTCAAATCCGTTCCAAAAATCAACATGTCATCTACATATAGACAAATCATGACACCATTACCGTTGTCAACAAATTTGCTATATACGCACTTGTCTAAATTATTCAATTTGAAACCATTAGACAACACAACCTCATCAAAATTTTGATGCCATTGCTTTGGTGCTTGTTTTAGCCCATGCAAAGATTTAATTAAATTGAATACTTTATGCTCTTGAGCTTTCACGACAAACCCTTCCGATTGTCTCATGTAAACCTCTTCCTCTAGTTCTCCATTCAAGAACGCCGTCTTGACATCCATTTGATTGATTACAAGCTTATGGATAGCCGCAAGAGCTATTAATAACCTTATGGTGTAGATCCTAGCAACGGGTGCATATGTATCGAAGTAATCAATACTCGGTTTTTGTGAAAAACCTTGAGCCACAAAACGGGCTTTGAACTTATCAATAGTCCCATCCACTTTCATTTTCTTTTCGAAAATCCATTTACACCCAGTTGGTTTACACTTAGGAGGTAAATCAGCTAGAACCCAAGTGTTATTTCCCATGATGGAATCCATCCCATCATCAATAGCTTCTTTCCAAAAAGAGGCATCTTGAGACCTGGCCTCATAGCCTCATTGAAAGTTAAAGGATCCTCTTTCACATTAAATATATATGGAAACTTAGTCATTATATAACTCATTGATCCTTCAACTAAATATACATGAAAATTCGGGGCGAAAGATTTCTCTTTTTTCGCCCTTTTACTTCTCATAGGTTGTGAAGATGTTGATGCAACATTCTCATCAAGAGTTTGTTCATCAACTTCTTGATCAATGTTGGTTTGATCAATTTCTTGAACATAGGTATTAGGAGTAATATCCTTTGGTCTAGGAATTGATGAACATCTATTTTCATCAAAAATTGCATCTCTTGACTCCACAATAGTGTGAATTGACCAAACGTCATTTTGTTCTATTACATAAAACCTATAGGATTTGCTATGAAGAGCATACCCTATAAAGATGCACTCAACTCTCCTTTCACCCAACTTTTTACGTTTAGGTTCCAACACTTTATAATTGCCCTACATCCCCACACTTTGAGATAACTCAAGTTTGGTTTTCTTTTATACCAAAGTTCATATGGGGTAACCTCGTTTTTTTTCATTGGAACTCGGTTTAAAATATGACAAGCCGTTAAAGTCGCTTCTCCCCAAAAACCATCACTTAAACCCGAATATGATAACATAGAATTTACCATTTCTTGCAAAGTTATATTCTTTCTTTCCGCTATACCATTTTGTTGTGGTGTATAAGCTGCGGTTGTTTCATGTATAATGCCCGTAGATTGAAATTAATTTGGGTCATAGTATTCACCACCTTTATCGGTTTTACACCGTTTAACTTTGTCATTTAGTTGCAATTCAACTTCATTTTTATAGATCTTAAATTTATCAAGGGCTTCATCCTTAGTAAACAACAAGTACACATAACAAAATCGAGAATAATCATCAATAAAAGTTATCATGTATCTCTTGTTCCCTAAGGAAGGAGTGCTATGGAAATCACATAAATCACTATGCACTAAATCAAGCAATGAAATATCCTTTTCCACATTATTTGGAAAAGATTTTCTAGTTATCTTTGTTAACTTGCATATTCTACACTTCTCTATACTCGGATCAAAGGAAGGGATCAAATCATGTTTAGACATGGAATACAACTTTTTATAGTTAAAATGACCAAGTCTATTATGCCATAGAGAAGAATTATCATTAACAACAAACAATGTATCTTTCAAAGCATTAGAAATACTAAGTTTAAACATGCCAAGATAACCAAGTCCTACAAATATTACCACCCTTAGACAATGTGAATTTATCCACTTCAAACACCATTTTAAAGTCTAATCGATTCAAGGTAGCACCGGAGACTAAATTTCTCCTAAGTTCCGGAGCATACAACACATCTCTTAAAATAAGAGGCTTTCCGGAATTAAAAATTAATTCTACTTGTCCTACACCTAGAACCTTAGCCGTACAATCATTTCCCATGTAAAGAACTTCTCCATTTTCAACCTCCTTGAAGGTCTTGAATAGAGAGCGCTCCTTGCATACATGTCTTGATGCTCCTAAATCGATCCACCATGAACAATCAACCTGTAGACAAAAGATTTCAGAAATCATACACACAAAATTCAGGTTTGAATTGAGTGAAACTTGTGTACACATACCTTGTTTGGCATGGGATTAGCTAGACTCGCCATTCCCACCATTCTTTTTGTTCATTTTCTTCTTCCAAATGGTGCAATCCTTCTTGAAGTGACTAGGCTTACCACATTCCCAACAACCTCGTTGAGCACCTCCACCATACTTAGGCTTCTTTCCATTGTTGTCTTTGGTGATATTGTTAACCCTCTTCTTAGGATTAGAAGACTCTTTTGACTTACCATCCTTCACCATGTTAACGGTGGAAGAATTAAGATTGACATCCTTTTCTCCATCTTGGATCCGAATGCCCTCTTCAATCCGAAGATGAGCACCCAATTGTTCAACATTCATATATATCATCTTTCTTATGCTTTAAAGAATTTCTAACATCCTTCCAACTAGGTGGCAATTTGTCAATTATAGAAGAAACAACAAAGGTCTCATCCATTCCAATGTTGTGTTGCTTAGAACTCCCTAAGATTCTTTGAATTTCATGGAATTGCTCCATCAACGGCCTAGAGTCTACCAATTTAAAGGCATTGAAATTACTAACAAGGAATTTCTTACTAGAAGCATCTTCGGCCATATACTTACTTTCTAGTTCGTCCCAAAGAATCTTAGCGGATTCAACAAATTGATAAATATCAAACAAAGTACCGGACATACCATTAAGGATGTGACCACTACATATGTAATCATCGCTCTCCCATTTGTTTCTCTTCCTAATTGCTTCAACAGTTTCCTTCTCCACTTCCTCGGGCTTGGGGGTGTTTAGGACATACGCCACACTTAGAGAAGTAAGGAGGAAATGCATCTTCTTTTGCCATCTTCTAAAGCCAACACCTTCAAACTTGTCAAGTTTGTCAAAACTTGCAGACATTTCACGGATTGTAGTCATCTTGCAAAAATTATTACTTTTGGATTGTTAGGAAAACTACGAAGATTATTAGGAAAACTACGAAAACAACAAGGGTCGCAAGATGAATAACATTTTAGGCGTGATGCACTTTCCCAAAAGTAATTTTCAAACCCTATTCGTATAGCACGGGTTTCACGGAATTCACCTTCGAGATACAAAGAAGAAAATAATAGTGGTCAAGCTAACTATGAACACTATCAATTGAAAATGAGTTTGTGAGATTTGTAATGAAGAATAATTTCAGTTTTGATCTCGAAAGTTGAGAGAAAATATGAAACATAGAGTTTCTTCTTTCATAACCATCATCATATGAGACTAGTCATATATATATTATACGGTTTTTTCACCATATGCCCCTGACAAATTTTATTTTGCACCATATACCCTTTCGACTTTTGAAATTCACCATATACCCCTCACTTTTGAAAAAATACATCCAGTTACCCTTAATGACTAACGGCGTTAAACTCCGTTAGTCATTAACCCCTAATCACCCTTTAATCCTACTTAACTAACCTAAATCTAACCCTAACCCTAATACCCTAACCCTAATACCCTATCCCTAATACCCTAACCCTAACCCCATCCCCCCCCCCCACCCCCAACTCCAACTCCAACTCCAACCCCACCCCCACCCCCACCCCCACCACCGCAATCCCGTTCCCCACCACCCGAAGCCCCCCCTTCGCCACCAGCGGCGCCGCAACCCCCTCCCCCCTCCGCCGCTCGCAAAGACCGCAACCCCATCCACCTTCCGACACCTCGCAGACACCGCAAAAGTCTCTCTCACCTCCCTCGCAAACTCGCGCACCCCCTCCCCCCCCAAAATCGCGCAACCCCCTCCCCCCGTCAAGTTGTCTTCTCGTCAATAGGTGGTTGCGGGCTGAAATCTGGCTTTTATCGGGGAGGTGCGAGGATGGTGCGACGTTTTTCGGGGAGGTACGATGATGGTGCGAGGTTTTAGGGGTGCTGCGAGGGTGGTGCGAGGGTGGTGCAACATTTTCGGGGTTGTGCGAGGATTTTTAGGGGAGGTGCGAGGGTTTTAGGAGTGGTGCGACGATTTTAGGGGTGGTGCGACGATTTCGGAGGTGGTGCGATGGTGGTGGGGGGTGGTGGGGGTTTGCTTGGGCTCGAATTTCGGAGGGGGGGGCGGGGAAGGGGACTGGTTGGGGTGGCGGTGCGGTGGGGTAAGGGGTGGTGGGGGTCGGCCGGCCACCGGGGTAAGGGGGTGGTGGTGTAAGGGGTGGGGGGAGGGGGTGGTGGTGTCGGGGGTGGTGGTGTAAGGGGTGGGGGGGGGGTGGTGGTGTAAGGGGTGGGGGGGGGGGAGGTTGAGGTTGAGGTTAAGGTATTAGATTAGGGGTTAGGGTTAGGGTTAGGGTTAGGGTTTGACTTAGGTTTAGGTTAGTTAATTAGGAGGGTTAGGGGGGATTAAAGGTTAATGACTAACGGAAGTCTAACACCGTTAGTCAAAAGTGTACTTTGATGTATTCTTTGAAACGTGGAGGGTATATGGTGAATTTGAAAACTTGCGAGGGTATACGGTGCAAAAAAATTAGTCAGGGGTATATGGTGAAAAAACCGTATATTATACTATGTCGCTTCAGAAAACATCGAAACAATACTTTGCATAACCATCAGAATCACGCGAAACAACACGAGATAGAAGCAGGTCGTGGGGTGCGACCACCATCGCGGGGTGCGACCAGTTTCTCACTCTCCAAACACAGCTCATCCATTGGGCTGCAGGCGTGAGCCTTTGGGTTGCGAGGTGCGATATTTCTCACGAGGTACGACGCACTCAAAACTCATTGTTTCCTTTGCGATAATACATCAGAACTTATGATTAGATTAATGAAGCGTTACACACATATAGTATATAATATATCATACGTTTGTTAAGTTACGACACCTTAACCAAGCACTCAAACAACCATATCATGATGCAAACCTTCATTATACTCTAAATCTCCAACATAGATAAGGAAAGTATATGAACTTATTAATATGTACAGGAGAATCTGATAGCCTGATGCCATATCCGTCCTCCAACCCGACAAGCGGCAAAAATACTGCATTTATTAATGATGTTCTTGCTTTCTTAAGTCTCTACTATCATATAGTAAGATGCAAAATAGTACCTCAAAAACATCAACTTCGAAAATAAAAAGATTAGTTCTATTATTGAGATAGCAAATCCCAACTGGGGAAAGTGCTGATTTCTATACAGATTGGTTGCATACTTTGATCCCTTTTTCTTTTATCCTTCATGGCATTGGCAACTATAGTTCAACGAAAATCTACTTTGCTAACAAGGTATCAAAGATCCGCCACATCCTTCGGACGAGAGCAGAAAGAGCCTGAAGTATAGACGACATGCCCTTCATAATAGTAATACTATATATGCTATTGCTACCATGCTGCTGCTGCGGCCGCTTCGTGATTTTTCATCTAAGTTCGTAATATCACTTGATAACTGGATTGCTGATTTAGTTTACACACTTGCATTTTGCTCGATTATCGCTCAGTACCTGCAAAAAGGACATAAATATCAAAAAAGTTTGATGAGACACCCAGGAACATTTTGGTAGTATTTCTTAAGATGGTCTATATTTGACAATTAACAAGGGTTAAGAGGTTCTAATTACCAGTTATGAGAACTCTGCTCAAACTCAAGTAAGAACACTATCATTCTATCAACATTTCACCCCTTGTTAGCTGTCTAATGTTGGGGCAATGGCCGGACTATTTTTTTCCTATTGATTGATATTTGATACTGAATCCAATGTCTATGTGATTTTATAAGCAAGCAATTAGAAAACAATCCCTACTTACCTTGTGCTGGTTTTGAAGATTTTTGATATATTCAACAGCAAAATCCAGCATATCTGCCGTGTTGGTTTGCTATCAGAAAAGAAAAAAATTCATTAGGCTTTTAAATAAACAACATTTGGCTTTTAAAAATAAACAACATTCTTAATTCGCAGCACGCTGTTCATGATCCAACCTTGTCCATATTTGGAACGAGTTCTTGCAATTTTCTCATACGTTCACTGATCCTGTTTCTTCTCATCTGAATCCAAATACAAGAATGTTATATATGTTGTTATCACCAATAATTAAAATTCCAAGAGTAACACTGGACTTACCCTCTCAGCAATACTTCTAGGATGTGTTGCACAACCCCTTTTCGCTCTAACCTTACACGGAACCACATCTTGAAAATGCATCAACTTCTCCACTGCTGCCATCTCAGCAGAAGTCTTTGGCAAGCTCAAATGATGTGACAATAAACCAGGGCGGTTTGCAAGACCACCATTCTGATGATGATTTGAGCAATGAAAATTAGAGAAGTATTATGAAATAAACTCAAAAAGGGAACATTAAGTATTCAACTTTAAGGATATTAACCTCAGAAAGATGAGATGCATCTGAACCAGAATCATTCCAAGAAACGAAGGAGTATCCCGTGGGACTACTGTCAAACTCAGCATCAGTATCATGGTCTCTGAACTTCACTCCATCATCTGGACTTGTTTCCTTGACATTTTCATTCCCAAGCTCTGGAATCCGAGGCAAATGGCTCAGATTCAGCTTACTCGGGCGAGGACTAGATTCCCCATTAGCAGTATTTCCTACTCTGAAGTTCCCAAGACCCATCATAATGGTGTACCCTATAAGTTGTTTATGAACGGCTTAGCAACTTCCTAATCTAAACAATTTTTAATGTCAGTAGTAACATATACAGTGCATTGATAAAGCAAAAATTACAGGTGGAAGCATGGCGTTTATGAACATACACATATAGATAAAAATTGCACATACTTATATACACATGTTCCCCAATATAATTGTACAATGATACATTGACTCTCATGGCTAGCAAGTATCACAAATTTGCTTATATGATGTCCTATCTCTTCCTCTCATTCACAAAGTCACAAGGGTTGGTATCCATCAAGGTCACCAAGCATTACCCGAGCACATTTCTTCCATATGAGTTCAGCTGCTAAACAAAATTTTCTAGCAAACACAAGATCCAAAGATATCCCACCCGGCACCTTTCACCACTACATATCCATGACAAAAGTACCCCATACAAAAATAACATCATGCTAAAAGTACCCCAGACAATTGAAAACAAAATAACTATCTCATATGATAAACAAATGACTGGGTTTGGGATGGCTTAGAACTGGAGAAGAAAGGAAGATCCATGCTTGGACGGAATAAAGTCCGGGGCAGACCGCCTGTTAGTTGTTACCATCACTTTGCACCTCAAAGAAAAAAGTTCTTCATGAAACAACGATGAAATAAATTCACAAAGTTGATAGAACATAAACAATCTCATCCCCTCCATGTTAATTTTCAATCTGAACATCTCACTGAGCACATCTCAAACGCACGCTAATCAACCAGGACAAATAAGTTCATTATATTTTTAACATGGGTAACATAAGAGGAATGTCACCAAGATTTGCACAAGAGGCCAAAATAATTAATTACTAGGAAGGGTATGAAAAAGCAAAACATTTATGATAGTTACATACAAAGGTCTTAACATAAGATCAGCCAAATTTATTGAGCTTGCATTATAGGAAGTGAGACTTTTAGAGGTACTAACTACTTCTATAAAAAGTCACATTTGCTTTTTGCCGCCCCTCTATTAATAGTAACATCACATTTTGGATTTTTACGTTATACTCAAACTTTTAAAAAAGTTCCCCCTCACATAAGACTTGTTTGTACGATTTATTACTTTCCATCTTCTTTTAATTTGAGTAACCCAGAAGCTTCCTTTACTTTTGCCTAATCTATCCACAAGATATAGCCAGGACAATCTGTACCATTTTCAACAGATACTCTATTCGAACACCAAAAGTAGCTTACTACACCACAACATAACACAAACCCAATTTAGTAAAATTACCATCATAATTATAACATCTAACCGCATATTAGAAACTATATACTTATATGAAAAAATCACTATCTGAAAATCAAAAAATAAAATACTACTCCCTCCGTTTTCGAAAGCTCTTCTACTTCAACTAATTTTCTTTTACAAAAAAAGATTCCAAATAGAAACAACACAAAAGAAAACGGATGGAGTACTCCTCATACAATCCATTAAACCAACTAACTCAATTAAGGCACGATAACCGAGGTTCAGATGTACACAATCTTATCGAAAACATTAAAACCAAGAACTCAAAATAGAAACTTAAATTGGTTTACAACATCAAAAGAGTTACCATTTTGGGTATTAAGATGATTGAAGAATCCAGCAGGGGAGCTCTGCTGGCGATTAAGATTCAAGCCACAACTCCCCTGTCTCGTCGACGACAGATTGAAGTCCATTGAATTAGTCCTTTCGATTGTTGACGACGACGAAGACGAAGACGAAATCTTTGGATATTGAGGAGGCAACTTACTACTACTCTGTTCAACCATTTGAGCTGAATTTGAAACATACCCACTTTGAGAATTCAACAACCTTTGAGGTTTTCTCTCATATGAATCAAAACAATCATCACTAATTAATTTCTCAGAATTATTATTATGATTCTGAGTAAATTCATTGAACAAAGAACTTGGAGCAGAGCGAAATCTCAATAACCCTGAATTATTATTATTGTTATTATTATTGTTCTGATGATTATGATTGAGAAACTGGGTTTCTATATAAGAATCCATACCATACAAAGATAAGAAGAGAATCTAAAAGAGGAAAGTACAGTTGCAAAGTTAAGTTTCTTTTTTGGGTAAAAATTGGAATTTAAGTAAATAAGAAGAATTAAGGAAGTAATAGAGGTTTCTATAATGAGGAAAAAAAAAAGGGGGTAAAACTTCTTAAAAGATAAAATCAAACAAACAGTGATGGATCTAAGAGATTTGACCTGAAAAAAGAGGGAGAGGAGCACAAAGTTGACTTGGGTCAACGGAGTTTATCATAGGAAATATAAAGGTTTGTTTGGTTTGGTTTGGTTTGGTTTGGTTTAAGTTTTTAGAGAAAAGGAATAACTTAGGGAAGTGAAAGGGGGGACAAAGTTAGATTTTTTGTGTACAACGAATCTAATCGCTAGATTTGGAAGAGATAATGAGAGGTAGAAATGAACAAAAATATATAAGAGAAAGGAAAGAGAGAGATTTAAGGGTGTGTTTGGTTTTTCAATATTAGAGTTGCAGCAGGAGAAAGAGAGAGAGAAGGCTGCGAGGTGGGCTCAAGAGGAGAGAGAAAGAGAAGAGGGTGGTGGGTTGATGAAAGTGATGACAATGAAGGAGACAGATACAGATACAGATACAGAAATGGTAAAAATATGGGATTTTATTATTAAAAAGTGATTTTATGATGACTTTTACTTTGAAAATGTCTTTTCCTAAAGAGGGAAGTGTTACTACTTTTATTACTTGCTCCACCAACATCAAAGCATATCTTTTATTTCTTGCTGTTACTTCTGAAGTCTTGCACAACACAGGCGCACACCTTCATCCCGCCGCCCATGGCCATTGTTTTTTTCACACTAGATCTTGTTATTCTATTTGATAGAAGATATTTGTTATTTATTACATTTTTACTATTGTTCTATCTTTTCCTTTTTACCATGGCTTCATCCCCCTACACATACACTTTTGGGTTTCAACTTTTGGCTATCTAAATATTGATTTGTTGACTTTTCTTATTGCTAATCATGTGTGTATATATATGGAAACTACACCACTTAATGCCACGAATCTGGACTTAACTCTTAACACTTGAAACGTTTGAAACTTTTGATGGGTTTTTGGTGGTTCCCCTCTGATACTTAAGTAACTCTAAATTTAGTGAAAGAATATAGAGATAATGAGGGGTAAGTATGTTGATTTCATTTTCACAATTTGGGGCCTTTGGTTAAGACGCAGTGCTTGGGTTTTCAACAAGAAGAACATCTCTTCTTCCTCTACTTTAAAAAACTCCCGTTGGACCGCCACTGAACGGTTCTATTCCAGGAACCAACCTAAAGTGGGTAAAGCTCCCAACCCCTCTTCCTCCTCTCCCCTCTCAAACCCAACTTGGAACCCACCTCCTACTTCCCTTCTAAAAATTAATGTGGATGGCTCTTTCTTTATTAAAACAAAAGAGACTTGTTTAGCTGCTGTTTGTAGGGACTCCTCTGGGTCGCGGCTGAAATGCGCTGGAGGCTGAAACCCGAGCCATATTAATGGCTTTACAGTGGGCAAAGCAACATCATTGGAATCAGGGCATCATAGCATCGGGCTGTAAAAATGTCGTTGAGGAGATTGGTAAAAATCGGATTGTTAGAAGTAATCTTTACAATGTTATTCATGATTGTAAGGTGTTGCTCCAAGAAACCGCAGAGCTTGAGCTACGGCATGAATAGGGGTGATAATGAGCCTGACAAGCTCGCGAGTAGCTCGGGCTCGGCTCGGTCAAAGCTCGGCTCGAGACTTAAACGAGCCGAGCCGAGCTAGGCAAAGCTCGGCTTGTAAAGCTCGTGAACAGCTCGATTATTATTTTATACTAAAAAAATATTTTATATTAAAAAATTATTTATATATATTAAAAATTATATTAAGTATTTCTTTTAAGATACTAACTAAAGTATTAGAAGAAAGATAAAAAGAAAAGATAAAAGCAATTAAACGAGCTCACAAGCTACAATCGAGCTCGAGCCACAATCGAGCTCACGAGCCGAGTTTGAGCCTATTCGAGCTCACGATCCGAGCCTAAACGAGCTCACGAACCGAGCCTAAACGAGCTCACGAACCGAGCCTAAACGAGCTCACGAGCCTAGCTCGAGCCACAAATTCTAATCACGAGCTCGAGCCGAGCCGAGCCCATGAAAAGTTAAACGAGCTCGAGCCGAGCCCAGTGTTATTCGGGCTCGGCTCGCTCGATAAGCACCCCTAGGCACGAAGGCAGAGAGTCAAATAGGCTTGCTGATGCACTAGCAAGACATGCACAATGGAGGACAGCATGCCAAAATATTTTGCAATAACTACCTTCTCCTCCCCTGGATTGTATTAAAATTTTCTTAGAAGACTTACAAGCTTGTAATATGTCAACCACGGATCCTGAACCTGATGATCATGGCTGAAGTGTGTGTTTGAAACTCTTTCATTTAGTAATCTAATGTTCGTATTTTTCCCAAAAAAAATGAGGGGTAAATATGTCTAGATCTGGAGTTTAATGTTCAATTTGATGTGATCATTCAATGATGGGAAATTTTTATAGGTGAAGTGGGAATGTGTACTCCTTCTTACCTTAGCCTAAAAACTAAAAAGGGTGATATGATTGATTAGCTAATAAGAAGAAGACATGTGTTACCCCTAAAAGAGGTTGATATGATACATTCAATTATATGCAGTTGTATTATAAGATTGATTTGGGATTGGGTTTACATAAGCTGGATCATGCTCGGCCCAACTCGTGCCTTGCCAAACTGGCCCTCGGCCCGACTCATGCCCAGCTCTATGACTAACATATATCCCTTAAAATAAGACTATCATAGAGTACTCTTTCTCTTAATCTACATTAATTATTAAGTAGTAACTCCTTTAAAACCCCTCTATGGAAATATATATGCTCATAAAAATCATACATTGAGTACCTTTATTTTACTTGATAGATAGTTCAGGACATTTCCTTGAGACAAGAAAACCCTATTACCCTAAACCTCCTCCATGTACCATTTTTAAAAAAAGATTATGGAGTTCCATCATAGTCATAGTCCTACACAAATTGAGGGAGAGGTGGTAGCTCAGTGGAATACCACCCTGAATTACAGGGCATTGCTTAGGGTTCGAATTCTTATCCCAATAATATGTTGGGCATTTACTTATGGATTGTTTAGCCTTGTACTCATAGTCTATTCACTCTAAGCTGGTGTGCCCTACAAGCTAGTAGCCTAGTAGAGATTGTTTTCGGATCAATTATATTTCCTAATAAAAAAAAAGTCCTACACAAATTAAATAAATTAAAAATAAAAAAAATGCATGTGCATGAGTTAGGTACAAGTAGAACTGTGAAAGATCCATTTGGTTAGTTGACTTTGATTGGGTCGTACGGCTTGACAAGGAACTTTTTAAGAATATGTCATACCTCTAACCAGTGGCGGATCCAGGAATTTGGGAATAGTTGGTCACACTCTAGGTAGCACGGAAACGGATATAGGGAAGGGTATGGGGATGGAAAACGCCAAAATCAAAATTTCATATAAATGGATACGGCATGGATTCGGCTAAAAGAAAAAACAATTTTACTAAATTAAAATCATTACATAAGTACTTCAAAATACAAAAAAGAACAACTAAGTTTAGATATCTATCAAAAGAACTGGTTATGTTATAGAAGTAGTTGAGTTGATATTAGATGGTTGAAAATTTTCACAACTCCAAAGTTTGAGTTCAAACATCCTTATGTTGCACAATCTATTTCAATTTATCTAATCCTGGTTCCATTACTACTAACACCCTACTAGAACACTACTAGAATAATTATGTTCCTTGTATGAACAACCACAGGGTCGTGTCGAACATTTTAGAGTCCCTGTACTAATAGTTAAATTGAGGACCAAAAAACGCAACATGAAAAATTTACCTTTAAAAAAGTATAATGTGATAAATTTTATGATATATAATATTGTAATTATAATTGTTCTTTTTGAAATTATTTTCTTAGTAAATAGCACCAAAAGTTCCTTAAACTAACATATTGATATTGTTATGAACATCCCAAGTTAACTTTAAAATCATATCAATATAAAAAGTTTTAGCCACCTATTGAAAAAATATTGTTTGTCTAACCTTATATGAAATGAAACTATCAACCTTCATAATCTTATATTACTACTAAGTACTAGTGTAATACCACAATGAAGCAAATGGAAAACTCTATTATGAAGCTAACATTAGTGTCAACTAGTCCATTTAGCATAAGCTTTCATCATTTTTGTAAAAGCAACCAATTAACAAATAGAAAAAAAAATAGTTTAATAAGAAGGAAAATGACCAAACGTTATGTTGGAGGAGATAAATTGCCACTGTAGTTGAGGGCACGTGAGGATCAAAACCTTGAAACTCTAGTCTTGTCAAGAGTTTAGTCCATTATCATTCTCTTTCATTTATTAAAGAAAAAGTAGAAAAAAGATGAATGAACAAAAGGAAAAAAAGACAACAGAGACTCTCACACTTCATCTTCTTCTTCTCTCTCTTACATGCATATTGCCTGGCTGCCTGCACCATACGAACACAAAAATTCTTTCTCCAGCAACAAACCCACCCCTTCATGAATTAATTTCTTCCATTTCGAGTATCTATGCTTTTTTTCTTAATTGCATGAAAGGGATGAAGTGCAGATTTTAATAATTTTTTTTAAATAATAGTTGGTCCCGTGACCAACCGGGACCAAGCCTACATCCGCCACTGCCTCTAACTTAAAATTTTAATTTTCTTTATTTTTTTGTTTTACATAGTTTGGGCCATTGGAATGATATGGTAAAAGATTAAAAACCTCAGTAGGTATGTATTAAAAAGTCATTAGTTTTTTTAAAATTTGTTTAATTTACTAAAAAGTATAGATTTAGAATGCAGTATGCCCAACTAAAAACTGAAGAATAGAGGTCTCAATCCATAGGCAGAGTGTGATGGACATGAGACGTTCTTTAAGCTCAGTGAGGCCAACAAGTGCATTCTATGGTTAGCCGGAAAATTGTCAAGCAAATTAAAATAAAGAAAAAGTAGAAAAAAATCATGGAACAAAATTAATGAAAGGGAAAAGTATAAAGAACTTAGAATAACACAAGGGAGAATATACAAGATAGATAAAACTATTTTTGTTTTTGAGAATGTGATTGTGATTGTGATTGTTACTTGTTAGAGATTAAATGAGGCAAACATGTAGGGCAAAGTACTGTAGAAATGGGAAAAGGTATTTACCAAATCATAAATAAAGCCAAATTAGAAAAGAAAAATTCATGGAATGAATGAAAACAAAAGGCATGAAAAAATTGAAGAAACGGAGGAAGATTTCTAATTATTTATGAAAAATTGTAAGTTTGAATTTAGAGATGGCCCAAAAGTGCAGGCCAATCCAGCCCAACCCATCTCGTGGGCCGTGTGGGTCGAGCCCGCGAAAAGCTCAGTCCAGCCCGCCTCGAACCGTGAAATTGGTGGGTCGATCGTGGGCCGGATTTTTTGAGCCCAACCCACGAAAGCCCGCTACTAAAACCGCTCAACCCGGTCCACGAAATCAGTCCAACCCGGCCCATGAACCGGACCAGGCCAACCCAAGTAATTATTCAACCAAATTGTGGATATTTTAATCAAATTGCATATATTATAATTAAATTAAATTCAAAAATAATGAAATTGATCATTAATATTAATAATTATGTATATTTTAATTAAATTTAAAGGATTTATGTAACAATAATGAATAACTGAAAAAAAATTGAAAAAAAATAAAAAAATTCTCATGCCGGCCCGCCAGCCCGGTCCAGCCAGCCCAAACCGTGAAAAAACAATAATTTCATGCTTCCCAAACCGTGAGAACCGGTAACAGATCGGTGTCGACCAAGATTTTTCAGCCCGTGGACCAGCCCGCCCAAACCGTGAATTTCACGGTCCGGTCCGGTCCTGGGCTGTGAAATCTCAGTCTGGCCCGCTGGGGCCCACGGTCAGGCCCGCCCAGCCCGCACCAGTGGCCATCTCTATTTGAATTCAATGGCAAAGCGCCATGAGATGAATTCAGTAGGAAAGAAGCCCAATGAGCTTGCAAGCAAGTAGAAATAGAGATCCCCTCAAAATAAATACAAATAGAGAGAAATGGTTTGATAAAAATAGAACATAAATAAGTAAAATACTAGCTAGTTGATATAAGAAATTTAAATGTTGTTTTTAGTTTGGGGAAATTTCATATCAATTGACATCAGATGTTCTTCATTCGTAATGAGTAGGGAAGACACACTGAATTCGGAAGGAAAACAAAGAGAAAAAGAAGAGGTATAATCAACTAACAGATTTATGTATGATGGAATCTGTTAAATGGTGATGCTTTAGAAAAAAAAAGAAAAAAAGGGGAAATTTCCTCAGGTACCCCTGAGGTTTGACGTAATTCTCAAATTGCCCCTCACATTTGGGGAATTCCTCAGATACCCCTGAACTTTGACTTTATGCTTGAAATACCCTTATTACTAATGGAACCCTAACGTCATTAGTTTTTTTCTCTCTTTCTCCTCAATTTTCTCTCTCTCCTCCCACCATCCTCCATTGATGACTATCGAGAGCTCCAAGCTTCCTCTCTCCTCCCAATCTTCATCTTCCATCTCTTCTTTCCCTCTCCTCTACTCCTATTTTCTCACTCTAGAAGAATAGCACAATGAACTCCAATTTCTCACTGCGATGACAACAATGGCATCCTACTATGAGCTCCACTTCCTTGTTGAGATGAACCTTTTAATGGGTCTTGCAAAACTATAGAAATGGCAGCCACCATTATCATCTAAAACATTAAAAATTATAAATTACCCATCTTAAATTCTCAAAATTCAGGGGCTCAAACCATATAATCTGCACAAAATTCGTTAAATCCCACAAAAAATGTGAGATATCCAGATGAAGATTCGAGCAGATTTAGCATTACCAACCAACAAAACATCTCTTTTTCAGATATAAATTTGTGAGAGGAGAGAGAGTGAGAGAGAATTAGAAAAGAAAAGGTACAGTGGAGTTTTTAATTTGGGTTTTGTGAAATCTTTGGGAGGAGAGAGTGTTAGGAAATATATTGTATTTAGGATTCTTCCTTATATAGGCTTATTAGGTTGGATATATTATTTCCTTAACTTGTGTAAATTAGTATAGCTTTCCTTTTCTTGTTAGGATTGTTGTACATATATATTGGTGGAGATCATTAATGAAAGGCATCACAAAATTCCTTCAAACATATTTTACATGGTATCGGAGCTAAGTTGTTTTTTTTCAACCCTAATTCCTTCGAAACCCTAGCATGGCCGGCGAATATGCATCTCCACCGCCGCCCCCACCGTCCTCCAACCCTAAACTTGACATTACTTCCCCGTTCTACCTTGGCCCTGGTGATCGCCCTGGTGATTTCATTACTCCTACTCGCCTAAAGCATGATAATTATGACGAGTGGGCTGCTGATATTCGCCTTGCCCTTGAAGCAAGACGCAAGTTTGGATTTCTAAGCAGCACTATTGTGGCTGCCGAACCACCATACTCATCGGAAGATTTGGCTACTATCAACGGCGATGTTGATTCGTGGATTTCTAATACTATTTCTCCTGATGTCAAAGGTACGTTAACCAAATTTCGAGAGGCTAAACGACTTTGGGATCATTTACAAACTAGATTGCAACTGTTAATGGCCCTAGAATACAATAATTACGTTCTTCTATTGCTCGTTGTGATCAACCTAAAAATATGTCAGTTTCTACCTTCTATGGTAAACTTAATGCTTTATGGAAAGAATTGAATCATCATGTTCCTTTGATTTCTTGTTCTTGTTGCTCCAAATGTGTGGCGGGTTCTCTTCATGAGGAACGTCGTGAAACTGAAAAACTTCATGATTTTCTTATGGGCCTTAATTCGGAGTACTATTCGCGTCTGCGTATGCAAATCTTAGCTATGGATCCTTTACCTTCATTGGATCGCGCTTATCAATTAGCCATTCAAGATGAGCGGGTTCGTTTAGCCACTGCTGACCCCCCCTCCACCGACTAAAGTGCTCGGTTTTGTCGTGCGTGGTGATACCAGCCGCGGTCGAGGCTCGAGCTGCGGTGAACGCCTCTTCTGCACTCTCTGCAATAAAGTGGGTCATGATTTGGCGCGCTGCTGGCAGTTATTAACCTGCTCTCACTGCAAGAAACAGGGGCATGATGTTAAAACTTGCTTCGAACTTGTTGGGTATCCTGACAACTGGTCGAATAATTCTCGTGGTTCAGGGAGTGGGTCTCTGCTGCTGCTGGTCGAGGTTGTGGCCTCACCAAGGCTAATGCAGTGGCCGCGGTTGGTGATCCTGCCACGTCCTCCACTCCCGCTACCTCTACTCTCTTTTCGGTCGATCAATGGAAGGTTCTCTCGGGTCTTCTTGGCAATGTCAAGCTTCCCGAGGAACGCCTAAATGGTATGTTTGTTTCATCCTCTTGGATTATTGATACCGGTGCTACGCACCATGTTACAGGTGATAAAAGTTGGTTTCATCATATGGTTGATATTGATCCTTGTCCTGTTGGGCTTCCTAATGGTACTTTGGTTGTGGCAACCCAAACGGGCATGGTTATTCTTTCTCCTACTATTACTTTGACTCATGTTTTGTATGTTCCTACCTTCAGTTGCAATTTACTTTCGGTTTCACAACTCACTAATGATTTGCATTGTATTGTTCAATTTTCCTCTTCTATGTGTGCTATACAGGACCAACTGAGGGAGCTGATTGGAATGGGGAGTAGAAAGGATGGACTTTACTACTTTGATGGAATTGTGCCTCAACCTTCTTCTGTTCATGCTACTATTTCTGAGTTTCAGCTATGGCATCAACGAATGGGACCCCCTTCAGAGAAAGTAGTGAGATTACTTCCTCCTTTATGTGGTCACAAGGGTAGCTTAGATCATCATTGTGAAGTTTGTTTTCGTGCAATACATCCTAGAGATAAATAACCTGTTAGTTCTAATAAAGCTTCTAGCATTTTTGAGAAGATACATTGTGATTTGTGGGGCCCTTACAGTCATGTCTCCTCCTGTGGAGCTTGTTATTTTTTTACCATTGTTGATGACTATTCTAGAGCTGTTTGGGTTTATTTAATGATAGATAAGAAGGAAGTTTTTCGCATGTTCATGAATTTTGTTGCTATGGTTGATCGCCAATTTCCTTCTACCATTAAGATTGTTCAAAGTGATAATGGCACTGAATTCAATTGCTTGCATGAATACTTTAATGCTATCGGCATCATTTTTCAAACTTCTTGTGCCTCCACTCCTCAACAAAACGGGAGGGTAGAAAGAAAACATAAACATATTCTGAATGTGGGTAGAGCATTGTTTTTTCAAGCCAATCTTCCTATATTTTTTTGGGGAGAAAGTGCCCTTACCTGCAGCTCATTTGATAAATCGTACTCCCTCACCCTTATTAAACAATCAATCCCCTTTTGATGTTCTCCATGGTTTTTCTCCTGCTTATGAGGCTCTTAAAACTAGGGCTGTTCATTTCGGATATCCGATCTGAAAGTTCGGATATCCGAAAATTTCGGATCGGCAAAACTATGATCCGAATCCGATCAAAAAAATCGGATATTCGAATTTTTCGGATCGGATAACTGGATATCCGAAAAATAAAAACAAGAAAAAAATAAAAAAATCTGATATGTATAGTAGCAACACAACAAGTTCGCCAAATTCAACCATATAAACTCGAGATTTGACAAAATACAACAACATTTCAGATACATAAAGTCATAAACCCAAGATTTATCCCCAAAATTATCTCATTTTATCGCAAAATAAATACTGAAACTTGAAACGATTCCCAAATATCAACTCATTTTCTTCCTAAACTCACGGAGAAAAGAGCAAGACTCATCTTTGTTTTTACATTTCTCTTGTTCATGTTTGGGCAGCTTTGGATCTCTAAATTTGAAAGTCTGTCTTTGTAGAATCAAGTGGGGAAAATTTTACATGGATGACTCATCTTTGTCATCTGCTTTCTGTGATTCTCTAAAATAGTTGCGGAAGAGGAGGTGAGAAGGTGAGTTCGACTTTAACGGCGCCGACGCAGGCTAGGTTTCTTGCAAGTAAATCCCTGTTGAGTGTGGAGTAGAATTATGGACAGAGAACTGAGAAGAGGAAAGTCAAAGAGATAGAGAAATCAGAAATGAGAAAGTGAGAATTGAGAACTCATACAGCGGCAGTAATGCACTCAACATTACTAGTCTGCTTTCCTTTAATGTTTAGACTTAGGTTTTCTCTTTTTATTTTTTTGTAAATATGAAATTATACTTTAACGAAAAATCGGATATTTCGGATATCCGAAAATAAAAAAAATCCGATCCGTATCCGATATTTTTCGGATATCCGATCCGAAATATCCTAAATTCAAAAAATCAGATCGGATATCCGTTTTTCGGATCGGATCGGTCGGATCGCGGGTCGGGTCGGCCAGATCGGATCATTATGAACAGCCCTACTTAAAACCTTTGGGTGTCTTTGCTTTGCTCATAATCACAAAACTAAGGGTGACAAGTTTGCTAGTAGAAGTCGCAAGTGTCTTTTTGTGGGCTACCATTTTGGCAAGAAATGATGAAAATTATATGATCTTGATACTAAGGAATTTTTTGTGTTTAGAGATGTCAAATTCTTTGAAGAGGTGTTTCCCTTTATTACTCCTGAAGATGCCAACATTGATCCGTTCTCCCTTTTTCCTCCCACAAATGACCCAATTCATCCGGATTTTGCTACCTTCGATGTTTTGGAAGATATCTCAGCTGATCCCATCACACCATTGTCTCCTAATTCTCCTGCACCTTCCCAACCAAATCCAACTCCTTCTGGACCCAGCCCAACTCCTGTCTCCTCTCCTCCTCAGCCCAAATCTTCCCCCACGACTCCTATCTCCTCGCCTGGGCCGTCCCAACTCCAGGCCCAGCCCTCCGCGCCTATTCTTTCTCCTTCATCTTCGCCTAGGCCAAGTTCTCCCACGGCCCATCGCGCGCCTAATGTAGCGCTGATCTCAGTCCCGGCCCACTTCCAGCTGGGTCAGCCCCCTTCTCTCCCTTGAATTTATCATCCTCTCAGGCCTCTGTTCCACCATTTACACAAACTCATTCCTTTTCTCCTCCTTTGGGTCGTGGGTTACGGGACAAATATCCTTCAGTTTTGCTCAAAGATTACGTTACTAATTCTGTTCAAGTGCATAATCCATCCTCTTCTGCTTCACCATCCACTGCTTCTTCAGGTACTCCTTATCCTATAGCTCACTATATCAATTGTGTAAATTATTCTGTGAATTATCAAAAGTTTCTTGCTGCTGTTGTTACTAACACAGAACCTAGGTCTTTCAAGGAGGCTATGAAGGATGATAAGTGGAAGGAGTCTATGCAAGATGAGATTCGGGATCTTGAGGACAATGGCACTTGGACCTTGGAGTCCCTACCTCCTGTTAAGAAAGCTTTGGGGAGTCAATGGGTGTACCGTATCAAATATCTGGCAAATGGTGAAATTGAGCGCTTGAAATCTCGACTTGTTGTGTTTGGGAATCATCAGAAGGCAAGTATTGATTATAATGAGACAGTTGCTAAAATGACTATTGTTCGCGCCTTCCTTGCTATTGCGGCTTCCGAAAATTGGGAGCTTCACCAGATGGACGTTCATAACGCCTTTCTTCATGGTGATCTTGATGAGGAAGTTTACATGAAGCTTCCTCCTGGGTTTGAGGGTTCGAATCCTAATTTGGTTTGCCTCCCTCTATGGTCTTAAACAAGCTCCTCGGTGTTGATTTGCGAAACTTGTTACTGCCTTGAAAAAGTATGGTTTTCAACAATCTTACTCAGACTATTCTTTATTTATATATACTCATGGCCATATTCAGGTTAATGTTTTGGTGTATGTTGATGATCTCATTATTTCCGGGAATGATTCCGCTGCGTTGCATACTTTTAAAACCTATTGGAGTGCATGTTTCAAGATGAAGGATCTTGGATCCCTCAAATATTTTTTAGGCATTGAGGTTGCTCGGAGTGCGCAGGGTCTTTTTTTTTTTTTGTCAGCGCAAATATACTCTTGACATTATTTCTGAAGCCGGTTTATTGGGTGCTAAGCCTAGTAGTTTCCCTATTGAGCAGAATCACCATTTGGCGCAGGCTACAGGCGAACTATTGACGGATGCTGCGGCATTCCGCAAGCTTGTTGGGCGCCTAATCTATCTTGCCGTCACTCGGCCCGACTTAGCTTACTATGTTCATGTGCTCTCCCAATTTATGCAGGGTCCTCGTCGGGAGCATTGGGAAGCTGCTCTTCGTGTTGTTCGATATTTAAAAGGCACTCCTGATCAGGGAATTTTAATTCGTTCAGACAGTGAACTTTCTTTGCAGGGCTGGTGTGATTGTGACTGGGATACTTGTCCTCTCACTCACCGTTCTCTGACAAGTTGGATTGTTTTTCTTGGTAACTCTCTAGTTTCATGGAAAACTAAGAAACAACATACTGTGTCTCGTTCCTCTGCGGAGGCCGAATATTGTTATATGGCTGCTATCACTTGTGAGTTGAAATGGTTAAAGGCGTTGTTGTTGAGCTTAAGGGTTAATCATCCTAAAGCTATTTCGTTGTTATGTGATAGTCAGTCTGCCTTGCATATTGCCAATAATCCTGTTTTTCATGAACGCACCAAACACGTTGAGGTTGACTGTCATTTTGTTCGTGATGCAATTATTGAAGGTCTCATCTCTCTATCTTATGTCTGCACCAAGGCACAGCTGGCTGACATTTTCACTAAGGCTCTTGGCAAAGCTCAATTTGAGTTTCTTCTTTCCAAGTTGGGCATTCTCCAACCTTCCGATGCTCCAACTTGAGGGGGGGGTGTTAGGAAATATATTGTATTTAGGATTCTTCCTTGTATAGGTTTATTGGGTTATTGGATATATTATTTCCTTATCTTGTGTAAATTAGTATAGCTTTCCTTTTCTTGTTAGGATTGTTGTACATATATATTGGTGGAGATCATTAATGAAAGGCATCACAAAATTCCCTCAAACATATTTTACAGTAAGAAAGGCATGTAGGTGGGAGGAGAGAGAAAGTTTGGAGCTTTAGATAGTCATTAATGGAGGATGGTGGGAGGAAAGAGAGAAAAAACTAACGACGTTAGGGTTCCTTTAGCAGTAAGGGTATTTTAAGCACAAAGTCAAAGTTCAAGGGGTATTTGAGGAATTCCCCAAATATGAGGGGCTATTTAAAAATTACGTCAAAATTCAGGGGTACCCGAGGAAAGGTGATATATCATTTTGAACGTTATCCAAGTGTTTTAATCCTCATGTCCTTAGGAGTTCAAAGTACTTGAAATTATATCAAAACGCCGAAACACATTAAAGCAATATAATTTGTGAAAATGGATCCGGGTATGCACAAATGTAATATAAATGCTGCAATACTATATGAAAATGCACCCTAATATGCAATAAATGATGTTAGAATATGCACTTATTAAAAGTATACAATATTATATGAACTCGTTACCTCAAAAATGATTGAAAATCAGTTGGGGCATGCCATATAGATTTTGGAAAAGAAATTGAAACACAAACAAAATTTCTTGTATTTATTTATTTGGGTGCAGTAGATAAGCATTAAAGACTTTTCACCATTAATTCAACCTAAATAATTGAGTGAGAATTGTCATGTAATGCAGAGTTAAATTGAAGACATATACTTTCGTATAAAGCATAAAAGTCGGGGCACAGCCGCATAGGATGAGTAAAAAGAAATAAAATATAAAAAGATGTTTGACGTCACCGTTTATGCCCGTGAATGGGAGAGAGAAGGCGTGCACACCGGATTCACGCTCTCCCTGTATTTTTCTCCTACTATTCCACATTTCCACTCTACTAAGTATCTGATACGCGTCGTTTTCATCCTTTCATGTACTGATGTACTCCTCGTCCCTAAGAAATGTCCAATTATTGTCAAGTATTTATTCCCTCCTTCTAACTTGATTGCACTATTGACCTTCGATTACTTTGTTTTAAGGTTCGTGGATTTTATACATCACCCGTTTTAATTTACTTATATACAAATGTGGAGAATAATTGTGTTAACCTGATTAGGTTAACCTTAGCATTATATATATAGGGTTATAATACAAACATAATACGATTAGAATTTCTTTCTATCTGGTGTACAACCATGTCAAAGGATCAACTCAACCAAAAGCTTAAGCTGATGGTTGAGGCCCAAGTAATAGTTTTGTACTCTATCACGCTCCCTCACGCAAGAGTCCTTTGGGCTTAAAATGTGGATGCAGTACAGGCCTCCCTCATACCTAGCGCTAGATATCCCACTTAGAAAGAAGGGGTGGATGACATTTGAACCTGTGACCTTTATGTCACTCTGACTCTGATACCATATACAAGTGTGGAGAATAATTGTGTTAACCTGATTAGGTTAATATATATATATATATATATATATATATATATATATATATATATATATATAGGGTTACAATACAGACCTAATACGATTAGAATTCCTTTCTATCTGGTGTGCATACAATATTACACTAATAACTTACAACAAAGGGGAGTTACAGTAATTTAGGTGAGAAGGGAGAGAAAAAGGGGACTAATGTGATGAGGGAGAGATAGAGAGAAAGAATATTTGAAAAAAAGGTTTTGTTGCAAGTAAATTGAAACATCCCAAAATGATAAGTGTTGCAACTATATAACTAGTAAATAAGAACGGAGAAATTGAACACAAGAGATCAAATAGAATAAATGAGAGAGTAAAGCGGTGGTCTCTTATAATCATTTTTAATATGGGATAATTTGGCGATATTTCAAAAAGAATATTAGCACAAATAAAAGAAGATGGAAGGAGTACAAACAAAATCAATATATATATATATATATATATATATATATATATATATATATATATATATATATATATATATATATATATAAATAAAGGATGAACTTTTCGAGAGCATAGGGAGCTCCTCAAGATTTCGAGGCCATAGAGCGCGCCACGTAGGATTGTCATGTCATCAAATTCTATTTTTATTTTTTACAAAAATAGAGTTGTATATAGATTTAAATACAAATATATATAAGCAGCTTTGGATAAGCGAAAATTAGAGTTTGGTTTTGAATGAACAACCTAAATTATTATATTATGTAATCTGTGTATAACTTTTTCTACATAATTCGGAATATTATAATTTTTGTACCATTGGATAGTGCTCGAAATATGCTCCGAAATAAGATCCATATACAATATAGTTCTACAACTTATGAAATAGAGAGCGCCACATATAATTGCCATGTCATTAATTTTTATTTTAAATATTTTAAAAAATAGAGTTCTTCATATATCTAAATACATAAAAGGAGTTTTGAATAGGGAGAAATTAGAGTTTGGTTTTGAATAAAAAACCTAAATTATTATATTATGTAAATTGAATATAACTTTTACTACTTAATTAAAAACATTATAACTTTTTACCATTAGAGAGTGCTTGAAATATGATTCAAAATGAGAACCATTTATAATATAGTTTTACAATTCATGAAAATATATTTAATTAGATGAATGGTAAGACATTTTTTAGTCTTTCTTTTAGATAAATATAATAATAATTAAGCTATGAGTATAGTGTACGATATGTGATTATCGTATTTTATAATAGGTTCAATTTACAGGATTAAACATATTATCTTTCAAAACCTCAGCCTTACTCAACTGAACCAAAACAATTTAGTATTGCAACAAAATATACCGAGGAAACTTTGTTGTTACAACAAAAACTAACTTCTATAGTGATAAAGTTACATATATATTAAAGTTTTGGATGATGAAAAAATTAGAGTTTGATTTTAAAAGATAACCTTAGAATATTTTAAAGAGCTCCACCTAAGCATGCCATGTCATTCTTTTTAATTCTTAATTTTAAAAAAAAATTGTAATCAAAATAGTTATAAATACATATGAGGTGTTTTAAATAAGTGAAGATTATTACAATCTGATTTTAAATAAACAACCTAAATTATTATACTATGTATTGAATATAACCTTTGCTACAAATTCGCAAAATTATAATTTCTTTATCATTAGAAAGTGCTTGAAATATGCTTCGAAATAAGTTCCATATACAATATAGTTTTACAACTTATGAAAATTTATTTAAAGAGATGAACAATAACATATTATTTATATTTTTTTATTTTAAATACATATCGAAAAACTATAGAAACCAAATTATATGTGACAATAGCAATTATATCTTTCAAAATCATACTTTTAAAAATTGAGTTATATAAAGATGATCTATAACTTTGAACCTATAGCATACCACGGGGGCATTACATGAAGAATCAAATGAAAGTTTTGTCAACGACATTGTAGAGGTATTATGCAATTGACTTATTATTTTATTTCTAGAATATTTATTGTATAAATAATTATTTATGTTTGTCTTTTTCATATATCTATATGTTTGATCTTATTCTTTTCTCCGTGAACTTAATTCTACTAAAACTTAATTGGAAAAACAAGGTTCGGGTTTTTAGACTATTTGAAGTCATGGATCATAAAAAAGGGGGGAAGTTTGATAAGTCTTCATATGGTCATAATTGATGAAGAGTTATTTTTTTCTCTTAAATAGTATTTTTGATTATTAGTAGAGTTTAGTTTTATATTTAATTAATTTTATTCATGATACCATCATTATGATTTTCTTTTGGCTTTCCCTTCTTCCATTAATTCTATATGCATTAGTGTTTATGTGCTATATATAAAGTTGAAGTTGTGGCTGGCACTCAAATTTTACTCTATTCTTTCTGTCCTGCATCTATTAAATTATTACCCTTTACTTTCTTAAAGTATCATTCGACATTCTTCATGTTAAAATCGTGTTAACTATTGTTAGTCGTCATACCAATTATTGGGATACCATTTAATAATAGACTTAGCTACAATATTCAATTGAATATTAAAAAATATATATATCGTAATAACAAATCTATAAATTAGAGTATAATGACAAATATTTTCTCCGTTATTTTTTCTATAGCAACAATGATTTTGGACATGGTATAAGCAAATGAAAAAAAATGAGTAGTTTAGTATAGAGTTACCCTTTTAATTAACTAGAGGAGGGGATAAGTAATTCCTTAATAAAGTAAATGCAACTTTATGAGACAATTTGAGTAATTAATGATGGTTTTATTAACATTAAATAAAGACAATATTGTCAACTATAATTGCTTTTTTTTATACCAAAAGAAGAGTAGTCCCAATAGATGAACTACCCAAAGTGGTAATTGTTCCAATAGAATTAGAATGGAGGAAGTATGTAAGTACAATAGTGTTGAAAAATCTCATTTCACAGCAACACACAATCAACAATGTTAACCAAAAATTTGCAAAATAAAATAAAATAAAAAACAACCCGTGCAACGCACGGGCTTCAAAACTAGTATATTTATAATGGTAGACAATTTAGAAAATTTCTAATGGTCTTGATACCATGTTAAGTTTCTATCAAATTGTCTCTCTTTTCTATTGATTAATGATACAATATATTATACAACCTAGAGTCCCGACCTAAACTAGGAAGAATAAGATAAGATAAAACTAATACTATTATTAGCTAAAGAATATCTAATCTCTAACATATACTCCCTCCGTTTCTTATTAATCTACACACTTTCCTTTTTGGTATGTTTCTTTTTAATCTACACACAGTTGTTTTTTCTATTTTTGGTAACATGTCACATCTACTTTCTCCTCTTTTTCCACCCATGTCATCTACTTTTTAATATTTTAACCCACTTTTTAATTTATCTCTCTCACTTTTTAATTTCTCTCTCCACTTTTTCAGTTTCTCTCTCATACTTTTACACTTTCTCCTTGATTCTCACCCAAAGTGAAGTGAGTAAATTAAAATGAAACGGAGGGAGTATTGAATATGAAATACAATCTATTGATTGATTATGCAACTCTTTTTTATATAAACAAAAAAAAAAGCTTATAACAAAATTGTAAATTTGCACTACTCACTCCCTAGTTCCATCATAGTGACCATAAGCTCACTTTCCAACAAGCAAAGTTTGATCTATTCGTAAAAGTTTGTATCTCACAGGCTCGCAACTTATGAAGGACGAAAACCTTTAGACCTTGAGCTTTTATAGCTTTCAAATCGTTGTCATTTCCATAGCTTATAACCTCAAGTTTATGGGCTCAAAGGTCATTACACTTCAAAGAGGAATCTTATTCATTTTCCTTACTCCTAAAAGAGTTGGTTTATTTAATTGAGCTGAATTAATCTGTGTGACTCTGTGTGATTTCTATGTTTCTATGTGATAGAACACTTCTTCTTGCTAATAAAAATAGATTAAATCACAAATCCAATGCCCATTTCTCTTTTACGTAAATCCAAGCCTTTAGTTACGTCCCCCTATAGCTTTGGACGTCAACTTTTTCTACATCATCTCTTCGGGCTGAGGCAGTGAGGCTGACAATCTCTCACCCTAGCAAATTTCTCTCCAATCCAGCTAAAGTTAGTGAGAGAAACACTATTCTAATCCACTATGTATCCAAGAACTTTGAATTTCATTTGTTCTAACCATCTACCATATTTAGTACTTGCTTTGTGTTAATTTATTTGGCACAAATTTTTTTAGTTTGTCCCAATTAATCTAACATATAAAAATAGAAAAAGACTTTGTAATAGGTCTCGATTCTTTGACTACTTACTCAACATTTCATCCAAACATCAAGTTACATCTTCTATTTGTAATTAACAAAACATCAACCTCAACAACTTTACCGCTTCTGCTTTTTCAAACAAGTCTATCTACGATGAGCTGCTTTTCTTCATTAAATAAGCGTCACTACAATCATCCCTGTACATCTTAAAAGGAAAATTCTATGGTAATTACAAGCTTTCATCAGTTATTCTCACGAACTCAAACATCAACATTAAAAATGATTCCATTGTTTCATTAAAATCTTAGTTTCTCACATCAAGTATAATAAGTGGTAATATAATTTCGAAAAACTTAAAGCCTAAGGACTCATACATAACTGTATTGCAACCTATATTTATTAGGCGAAATTTGCCAAAACAGACCTTTTATATATAACATTTTGCGAGAAACAACCTTTTAAAAAAATTTCTAGCAAATTAAGACCTTAAATGTGATTTTTTCTTTTTTTGAGAAAAACAACCTTGGTATAATTTTCGACGTTGACCAGCCGGAGTCCCGTGTTGACTCCCTTAAGTGAAGCACGTGACTTGCACGTGACTCATCTTTTGCTTAATTTAAGTCTTTTCCCTCCATTTCCCTCCTCCCCCACCCCTACCCACCTGTACCACCCTAGCCCCACCCTTCCTCCACCCCTCCCCCAACCCGAAACCAACCCCATCCACCTGAACCACCCCACATACAATCTCTTTCTCTCTTCACCAAAACCTCAAACCCACCAACATCAACCACATCACCACCACCAACATCGAAACCCACGAACATTATCTCTCTCCTCACCAAAACCCAAACCAATGACCTTCAACCATAGCGCCACAACCAACATCGAAACCCAAACCCATTATCTCCCTCTCCCCCCCCTTCACTATCATTTCACTTGGTGGTGGTGGTACATTCTGGATGATTTGGGTTTGAATTTGATGCTAGTGACGATTCGAATTATGGGTTCAAATTTGATGGTGGTTGTGGTTTGAATAGTGGCTTTGAATTCTGATGGTGGTGTGGTGGTATGTTTTGGGGTTCAAATGGTAGTGAAGGTGATTTATGTGGTGATGGCCTTTTTTAGGGTTCGAATAGTGGTTGTGGTGTCGGTAGATTTCTGGATTTTGGTGTATTCTGGGTGGAGTGGTGGTGGTTGTCGGTGGGGCATGGCGAGGCATGACGAGCGGCTGGTTTCGCTGGTGGTGCGAGGGTTGAAGATGATGAAGGTGGTGGTGATGGACTGATGGGTAACAATTAGGGGGAAAGGGAGGAAAAAGGCTGAAATTTAGCAAAACACGAGCCAACGTAGAATCTAGCAAGACAATGTTGAAATATAGACCAAGATTGTTTCTCATAAACTTTTTAAAAAGTTGTTTCTCGCAATATGTGATATATAAAAGGTATGTTGTAGCAAATTTCGCTATATGATTTTACTAGGCAATAAACCTAGTTTTTTTGTATACTAAAAACATGACTAAGACCAAATCCAACTCATATATGAAATTGAGAGCATTAAATTTTTATTTTCAAAACCACTTAATGACTCCTTTTCCATCTTGATTACCCATCATTTTTTTTCAAAATTTGACTTTTCTATTGTAGGATGCGTTTCACTTGAAGTAACCTGAACTTGTCTAAACTTATCTAAACTTAAATGAACCTATTGAAAGATATTGTAGTTTATTTTCTAAGGTGTTAGATGTTATTTGTACTCATGTGAACTTATATGAACTTATTAAACCTGAAATTATTTGTTTTTTAAGGTCATCGGAATGTATCTTTTAGCTGTCTAGTGGATAGTGTTAATTAATAATCGGCAATAACTAAACGGGGACCATTTGGGTTCATATTGGGCATGATTTAGAATTTTAAGAAGGCGTTATGGGGCAAGTTGATCTAGCCAATGGGTCTCTTTAGTTCATGAAGCCCCAGCCATCGACTCTATTAGCCTTCGGAACAATAACTTGTTTGATAGACAAGGCTCAAAGCATGGTCAGTCTGGTTATTATGCATAAAAAGTCTATAAGATAGTATGAAAATAGCGAACTTGTTTCAAATTTTTAACCACAATTGTAGAAGGATATGATAATTATTAGTACACTGTACACATATTCAATGGTTGAGAAATAAATTACATTGCACGTAAGTTTGACAACAATTGTACTCTTGTAGCCTTGTATGTGGAATTTATGTCAATGACTAAAGGTTCTATACATTGGACATTTGCATACAAGTCATGCACATTATTTATCATGTTATTAGTATCCAATTAATACATTCCCTTCGTTAAAATATGATTTTTGTTAGACTTGAACACGAACTTTAATAGTCATAATTAATAGAGGGTGTATGGATTTTGGTCGATAGAGTAGAATGTAAAAGAAATTGTCAGAGTTGTCAAATAGGTCATTTTGTGTCAAATTCGTGTTCATATCAATCAAAAAACGTAGGCAAATTGCAGCCCATAGTTAGACTGATAAAAGCTATAATTAGACTTATCGACCCAATTTAACTTATTAAAGTTAAAGTTGAAGGAAATTTTGACAAGAGTATATTTCCTTACGCCCCATTTGTTATACCATTATAATAGCGGCTAACTCTTAACCTACTAATGTTTTGAAATATTTAAAGAATCAATTGCTCTTATGTTAACTCATTAACTTTATTTTGTGCTAAAATATTAATAATTTTAGAATTACGAAAAAAATTTGTCAAGTTCATGTTAGAAAGTCCCAACACTAACCTAGGCTACCCAGCCATAAAACTTGTGCTCACTTCCTTATATAAATAGGTTGAAAAGGTTTGAACTAACCTGCTTATTCACCAACTGGGGTTGGCGTGAGTGGTTAAGGGCCTCTGGCTTCTTAACCAAGGTATCAGGTTCGAGCCTTGGGTATGGAAAAAAACCCAGCTGGGAAGGATGTTACCCTTCGAGGTACCCATGCAAACTCACGCGGGAGATTAGTCCATTCGCCAAAGGCGGTGGGAAACTCCTCGTAGTAGGACAAAAAAAAAAAAATAACCTGCTTATTCCATATCCAGTTCACACCATGTTTATCATATTAGGTCAACTTTTGTCAATTCTAATAAAAGTGAATGTCGGGAAAGGCTTAATAGAGGATCCTCAACACAAGGGACTCCATTTAAGACGATAGAAAGTTTATTTGTCAAGTGCCCAAATTATAATAAAGGAATTTCATTTGAAGTCGGAGCGTTATGGATCTGAATGCAAGTATCAACTCTGCGCTAAAATCAGAGCTCATTCGGATAAGGCACAAAAATGGAGCCATCTATGGTGGTTCAAGCACTTCCCTGTTGCTGCAAGAGCATAGCAAAACAAAACGAAAACCCAGGAACCATACTCTGAAACATCATTCTTTCTGACTTCTACAAAACCTTCCCAGTTGAGGCACCAATGCAAGACATCCTAATCCTACTACAAATCATTGCTACAGAAAGTAGGTACAGATTCTACATCAAGGGTCAACAAACTACTTCTAACAGACATGTACACATTACTTACCATCTTCCTTCTCATTCAAACTTCAGGCTATCCAGGCTCTCAGAAACAGTTCTCATCCTTGGCCTTAGTTCAGGGTCCAGCTCCGTACAGTTTAAAGCGATATGAAATGTGGCCAACACCTGCTTCTTGGCATAAACTTCATGCAGAAGTGCCGGATCTATGATCTCTGATAAAGGTCTCTCTTCCCTGAAAATCTTCCTTACAAGGCTTTCCAATCCCTTCCCGTCATTGTCGGTTCCCGTATTGGGTAGCTGACCCGTTAATATCTCCATTAGTACAATCCCGAATGAGTACACATCACATTTTTGGGTGAGCTTGACAGAACCAGTTTGCACCTCAGGGGCTGAATAGGCAACCGAAGGTGGACTCAATACTTTTGAGCCTGTTAAGAAGGAATTACTTAAGCTCGGTCTTCTTGATGGGGGGTTAGCCGATTTCAAACGTCCGCATTGTAGACGGTTGAGACCAAACCCAGAAATATATGGATGAAAGTCATCATCGAGTAGAATTTTGGATGATTTTAAGTTTCCATGAACATACTTTCTCGGGCTGCACTCATGAATGTGCATCAAACCCCTTGCAGTGCCTTGTGCAATTTTCAGTCTAAAAGCCCATGATAATGGTGGCACATCATTCGAGGGTCCACCTACAAAACCAAAAGTATATGATTAACAGATCGAAGGCACCCACTACTCAGATAGAGGCATTGGCCTTCATCGGAAGAACAAGAGCCATGATTAATGACACAGAGAGGCATTCAAGCCTAGTAAGTAGTATTACTACAAGAAAATCCTCAACTGTCATGCAGATTGAATCAACACTGATGAATGCTGTGCAACTCCATAATAGGAATAAAATGTATTGAGACAAATCTAGATTACATGTTTTGGCAGTTTTGCCAAAATATATCATGGCCCAAGACTTCACTAACAACAGCAAAAAATAATTAGGCTATGCTATTGCTACATGGTTCATCATGGACTGAAAGTTCCAGTTTAGTCACTCAAATCAAAAGGTTCCAATGTATTCCGGCGTTTTTGTAGCAGAACCATTGTGATAACAATTAGTTCAGCAAATTTTGACAGTATGGAACATTTTATGGCAGACTGAGATCAAAAGGTTAATTCCTCTGTTTCATGGAAGAAAGCCCATGAAACAGAGAAACTAAGTGTGACACAAACCTAGTCCAATTTCAAGTTCCATTCAGACAAATGAACAGAGGACAATACACCAGTATCAGATAGCTTTAAACAAGTTGTGACTTGTGAGTTGTGACATTATTTCTGCACGTAGTGCCAAGTAGTAGAAAATTATTAAATATCTTAGTTTAGCAAGCATGTAATGTAATTTTGGGAAACATTACCTAAAGCAAGACATGATCCGGTGTGTGTTAAAAGTAGAAGCATAGAAACATACATCAATCTCATCAACAAGATAGCCCTTGGCCCTTGGAAATTGAAAACCAGGAAAAACAACACAACTTGGATATAGTTTGATCATCAGAACACTAATTACACAGACAGGAAAGACATCCACCAAGTAAGACTTGGGCTATGTTCTCTTCATTTTATTGCAATAACTTATTACTTTTTCTTGTTAGAATCACACCACATCAGACCTGTTTATCCTCATTTACTTATTACCAAATATGATCGACACCATATTAGTAAAAATTATGAAATTTAGATTTTTGAAATAAACATAACGAGATGAATCTAACAAAATCCCACATGAATATGCTTTTCTTATATACTAGCGTCAACATATGGTCAAAGTTTACTCAGAACAAGAGACCAGAATTCACACCAGACCAAATCCCCTTATTTCAGGTGAAGAGAACAGGCAGCATCTCCTACAGCTAACTCAGTAACAGGTCCCTTTTAACCCGCATAAATTAAGGTAGTACTTCGTACAGTTTCCCACCATTAATGACCAATCATGTTAGGAGAAAAACCAGAGACTCAAAAAGTACCCTATATAGCCCAAGTTGAATTTACAATGCAATAGAGATCTGCATATGGTTTATGGCTGCTTACTAGTTCGGCCATTCCACGAGAAGATTGAAAAAGCTTGCAAACCACATGGTGTGAGGCACGACTCACGAGAGATGAAGTCTCCATCCTAAGTTTTAGGGTTGTCTTTTGTGCTTTATCACATTTCTTTATATATCAAAGGTGGTGACTGCCTGACTGGTGTGCATAACAAGCTGGAAGAAAGGATTTGCACCACCAGTTGTCCATCATTATCCCAAATCCACTCTTAGGAAACTTTGCCTATATGATGACAATTATCTTTATTCAGGACACAGTTATCAAGTTCCCCCTAGTACTCAACACCTTAACCATGGAAATATTCCAATCAAGATATTCTCATCCAAATGTGGCCAACCTTGATAGAATGGTTTTCCACCACAGGAATATATATATATATATATATATATATATATATATATATATATATATATATATTATATATATATGGACCTATCTATGTCAATAGAAATAAATGAGATTCCACTCTTTCTCTATTTCGTAATTGATTGGAAATTAGCCCTACACGGGTAGGTTCTCCTTTCATCACTTGTAATCTTTCTTTAATCTTTACCACTTGTTATCTTTACTAGTCTCAAACTCTCAACTGGTCAAGTGGTAATAGCTGCTAAATCTTAACATCAACAGACCAAACAAAATTAGTACTGCGAACCATCCTTGGCTAATAGGCTATTAGTATTGTTAATCAGCATACATCGCCATGCTGCTGAAATCAGCTTCAAGAATTTCCAACCTCACAGTTGACTTTCATTTGTTCTTCTTCTAGTTTCTACCAATCAGAGGACTCAAATGTCTATTTCATTATTTTCATTGCAGCAAAAATAATATCTTCTAGATTCCAGCAAACAAATATAAGTACCTGGCAAGGTTTACGATTCAAATATTCAAATACATAAAAGTACCAAAACAATTTTTCCAGTATCCGATAGTTCATCAGACACACACTTAACAACGGGAAACCCTCCTATGACCTAATGTCAAGCCTCTGACTAATGACTACCATAACAGCAACTACGTAAACGATTTAACAACTTGCAACATTTTCATATGCCACTTCTTCCCATTACACCCATCTTCAGGAGTCAGGACAATCTAGTCAAAGATTTGTCCCCGAGTCCACATTGAAATCTTTGATAGAAGAGTCTCTAATTATACATTTCTATTTTCATTTTCAGTTGCACTAAAATAATAACATCGACCATATCTCACCATCAATCTCCATATACAAATTGAGACTTGGACCTACTTTCTCTCTTTCCAAATTTATACAAATAACTTCAGTACATATTCATAGCTATTGTCAATTTCAGTTAGATCAGAAACAATAAGAATTAATCATGACTTCATGAGGTACATCATTTCAAAATTCAAATAATAGGTACGCATATGATTCGAATCTCTAGGCTTGAGAAATTAGACTTAGACCAACTTACAAGTTACACTGTTGCTTTCAAATATAAACAAATACTTCCACAAATTTATGACATGAACAAGATTCAAGTACTTCCTCCATTTTTATTACTTGCGTCAAGTGGGCTACACACGCAGTTTAAAGAAAAGATTAATTAAGGTAACAGACAAATTAAAAATAACTTTAACACTGGTTAGAGGGAAGGATTGGGTTATTAAGATTTAATTTGCACATATTAAGTAATTATCTGTTTTCTCTAATCTCTTCCTTAAATAGTGTATCGAACCCATATGAATATTTCCTATGTTTTTCTTTTTTAATTGCACCATTTTGTTTTTCACGCTTGCCAAGACGCTTCTTTGAACGTCAATATCTCTAATTGCGTATAAGTAAAAATTATAAAAATTCGATATTTGAAATCCTTGCATTGAGGCGAATCTAACAAGACCTCACTTGATTATGTTTTTTCTTATACAATGATGCGAAATAACTTAACAAAGTTGGTTGATGAATAGACAAAAACGAAATGGTGCAATTTAAAAAAACGGAGGAAGTATGATGCGAGCATTGATTAGATAATGAAGCATAAGAAAGAAACCAGAGTAAGAATTGAACTTTTAAACATTGGTTAACATAACAGGACAGGGAAGAGACATTATACCATGCAGTGCAGAGTACAAGCTGCCATTCCGGATAAAATCAGAAACCAAGAGCTTCTCATCTTGAGCATAATAATAAGCTCTCAACCTCACAATATTAGGATGGTGGACCTTACCAATCGCCTCCGCCTCCGCCTCAAAATCCCTTAACCGCCACGTAGCATCATCCGCCTCGCTCAACCGCCTCACGGCAACCACCGTAGGCGGCACCACACCTGACCCTTTCCCACCCCCCACCACCACTTTATACACTATCCCACTCCTACTCTTCCCCACCACATAAGCTGACGCCCT
The DNA here is from genome assembly GCA_947646795.1 of Beta lomatogona. NCBI lineage: Eukaryota > Viridiplantae > Streptophyta > Magnoliopsida > Caryophyllales > Amaranthaceae > Beta > Beta lomatogona. Next base: position 3,644,439 of record CANSNZ010000927.1, on the reverse strand, counting down.
CAACAAATCCTCTAATTCCAAACCAAACTCCTCCTCATCCACCACTACAAATTTACCCTTTTGCCCTTCCTCCTCCTCATCCCCCACCACCACCCTCACGTGACTCACCACCTCCTCTTTCCCCACTTTTTCCTCACTATTATCCCTTTTTTTACTTCCACTCAAATTCTTCCTCATCACATACAAAAAGACCAAAATACCCCCGCCTGCCAAAACTGCAAGAATCCCCAAAATCAAGGAGATTGAAACCGTCCTTGTCCCCCTTCTCTCTGCACTCTCCCCACTACCCAGATTCGGGCTTGTCGGGTCATCCGGGTTTTCCGGGTTTTCGGGCAACAAATTAGGGTTTTGAGCTTCAGGACACGTGGAACTCAACGGAAACCCGCATAAATTAGGGTTTCCGGCGAATGCAGTGGGCCCCTGATTCAAAAGCGACCCCACCTGAGGAATTTTCCCAGTGAGATTATTATGCCGGAGATCCAAACTAACCATCACCGGAAACTTCCCAAAACTCGCCGGAACTTCGCCGGAAAACTGATTATACGACAAATTAAGCGTCCCCTCGAGTTGGGTCAGCTCACTGAGCCCACTAGGGAGAGACCCATTAAGGAAATTCGAGGAAAGGTCCAAAAACTTAAGGCCCACAAGGGAGGATATTTGGGCCGGAATTGGGCCTGACAGAGAGTTATGAGAAAGGTCCAAGAAAGTAAGAGAAGTAGCATTGAAGAGGTGAGGTGAGATAGTTGTTGAGAAATTGTTGTAGGAGAGAGAAAGTCGACGAAGAGAGAGAATGGCGCCGAGTTCAGAAGGAAGGTAACCAGTTAAGCTTTTGTTAGAGAGTGAAATGTCGGTGACTCGGTTATTAGTACAGCGGATATTGACCCAGTGACACGGGTTCGAATCCGAGTCGACCCAGGTGGAGAGAGAGCGAGTTGGGTCGGAAGTAATGGCGGATTTGAGAGCGAGGAGAGAGAGACCGTCGGAGTTTAAGGAGAAAGAAAATGAGAGGTTTATAATGAGAAGAAAGATGAATGTTGTTGTTGTTGTTGTTTGTTTCATGGTTGTTGTTGCAACGAAGAATTGCAGAGTGAGGAGTGAAGGAAATTAAGGGAGTGTTTGGGGAGAAGAAGGAAATAAGGAAGTGGACGAAGAAAGAGACGAAAGGGAAGCATTTTAGAGTTTTAGTGATTTGAAATTGAAAGTTTTTGAAAGTTTGTGATGATTTCGATGTACTTTTTTAAGTTTAGTGTAGTTATACAAAAATGATGGGCCCGTTAATTGTTGTTTGTAAAAGGGTACATGTGGTTTAACTTTTCAGTTTTGAAATTTGGTTGTTTATGAACAAGGCTTTATGGGTGTTTGGGTTGGAATTTGGATGGAATAAAGTTGTAGAGGTATTACTATAAAATTGGAACAAAATTTGTACTATGATTCCATAATTTAAGAAATTGTACTACTTTAATTACAAAATTAGTAAGTTTCTAATCACTATATTATTAGTCCACTTGATTGGGGTTGTGGGTATCGTTTTTAAAAAATAATTGAAGTTGTTCCTAAAAAAAAATTAGAGTTGTGCGTATAGGTAAATGTATAAATAATTAATGCAGATTTAATATTATCCAAATCTAAAAAATACTATAAGAAACTAAATACTTCCTCCGTTTCTTTTTAAATGCAACAATCTGACGTTTTCACTATTCACACCTATCACTTTGACTAAGATTTGTGATTTGTACATAATGAAAATATAGTTAAGTGGGATCTTATTAGATTTGTCTCGTGACCTATTTTCATAATATGTAATTTTTATAATTTTTACCTAAATGTATTTACAGATATTTATGGTCAAAGTAATGCATTGTTGCACGTGAAAGTCCAATTGTTGCATTTAAAAAGAAACGGAGGAAGTATGTAGGACTATAAATTGTTTTTTCAAATTGTTTTTTCAGAAGTACCCAAATATTTGGAGCAATTAAAATTTGTTGTTTTTTCTTTAATTGTTGTACACAAAATACAAATGCCCCACAATTTTCCAATTTCCAGTGATCTCTTGTGCTACATCTTGAAATTTTATCTAATCAGAAATTTTAATTTGGGAATGAGAATCAAAGGATAATGAAGCATGTATTTTTACTTTTTATTTTTTTTAGAGAGAGCCACTAAGCAAATTAAACGTTGTAAAACCTTCTAAGACTTTAACCAATTAAACTAGTTGCAACAATAACGAAGCCTATATAGCCATAATGTAGGTGTGGATAAAGCCATAAAGGCAACTAGAAAAAATAAGGGGGAAGTATAGCGAAAAAGAAAAATTAATACCGCAATTTGGGTTTATTCATCATATTCCCACAATTTAATGAGGGCATAATACGATATTTTTGCAAGAAATATTTCCCCTATTAGTAATCAACTAATATAATATTATTCCACCAGTCAAATATATATATATATATATATAGATAATATTATTCTAATAAGATACGAATCTTGTAATAAAGGGGTGTTTGCAGTTGTTAAGCAGTGCAAAAATCAGATTCTTGTAATATTTAATGAGGTAATAATAGTTGAAAAAATATTAACCGTCAAAATTATGCACTGCTCACCCTACAAATCAATAATATATTTTTTATTACTATTTGATTAACTGTCAAAATTTGATTACTATTTTCTATTTCTTGTTCACCCTACAAATCAATAATATATTTTTCCTTATATATTTTAATCACAAAAAATAGTCAAAGAAAAGTGTGTGAATACTCATAGTGCAAAAGTCTAGATGATGCAATAATAATAATAAAAAAACAGAGATATAAAATAACACATTTTATTAAGATCATGTCAAAAGAAGAAAGATAGAGATAGATGGAAAGGACTAATTTTATAAGGAGATAGAGATGGAAAAAACACATTACAATATAAATAATGATGCAGTTAATGTAAACTTCTAAAGTTCTTTTTTTTTTTTTTTATAATACATAGATAAAGAAAGGAACAAACAAAAACAAACACTAACGGCTCCCTTTTCTTGCTTTTACAGCAATTAAATGAGCTTTAGCTACTTTACTTCTACTAACCTTAATTATTCTAAAACTATGCAACTTATTTAAACCTAGCAGTGTGTCATACAGAACCTTCCTAATTGAAGTATGAGCGGCTTCTAATGAACACAGACCTTCAACAATCATGGTACAGTCAGTCCAAATTTCAATAACATTCATTTTTAACTGTAGAGCATGATTTAAGCCCATAATTGCTTTTGCTTCCGCTTGTAGGCTTGATATTGCTTGTACACCATTTTCCAAAAGTGTCCATCCATAGGCAGCGCTCCAGGAACTCATGTTTTCTTTGTCATCCTTTTTCCATGCCCCATCAACAACCAAAATCCAGCAAGGTTGATAACTTCCAGACCAATTCTTACAGAATTGAATTTCTTTTAACCCTTCTTGTACCTCAAGCAATATTTTATCCTGCTTTTGATCATTGCTGTTATCCTTAACGTAGCTTATTTTCCAACTTCTCCTCCACTCATTGATCATAGTCATGGCAAGTCTTGGGTAGATCTTACCGTGGTCCTTGAAGATCATTTTGTTGCGTAACGTCCATATGCTCCATAAGATGATGATAAATTCCGCCACTAGATCCTCAGCATTATCCTCCATATTCATGAGAAACCATAACCAATGTCTTGTCCACTTAGCAGCATTACAGTGTAAAGGGTTATCAGAAATAATCCCTAGGTTTGAAGCTTTCCAGATGTGCATTGAGATTGCACAGTCCTTGAAAATGTGAGTATCAGATTCCTCTTGCTCCCCACAAAATGGGCAAGGTCTCTCACTTAGGATTTTCCTTTTCCTAAGGTTTACTCCGGTGGCTAATGCACCATGATATAGCTTCCAATAGAAATACTTCCATTTTGGCCAAATTTTTTGTTTCCAGAACTTAGATTTCTTGTTTTCTTGTCCCAACAAATCTTGACAAGCCCAATAGCCCGTCTTAACGCTATACTCACCATTCTTTGTACCCAGCCACGTTTTCTCATCAACATGCTCTTCTTCAGAAATATGCGTGGCAAGAATGTTTCTAGTTGTATTGTGATCAAACCATATTTGAAGCATACCCTCATCCCATTTTTTATCCGTTATGAGTTCCTTTACCCAACACGGCCTGTCTAATAAAGGGAGACTTTGATTATCTTTGAAGTTGATTTTGAAACCTGCACTGATCCAATTATCCTCAAGAATGTGAGTTGATTTGCCATCCCCTACAATCCTACCGACCCCTTTTGACAGGGACATAACACTCTTCATAATACTCCTGCCACCCCAAGTGCAGATTCTCGGAATTTTCCCTTTCAAACTCTTGCCAAACCAATTCTCTGAGTACTTTGCTCTAAAATTTTTACTAATGAGTAGACTCTGTTTATGTTCCATACGCCAAGCTTGTTTGAAAAGGAGAGCTTTATTCAGGGAACAAAGGTTTCTTAAGCCCAAACCACCACAAGACTTGTGTTTTTCAAGAAGTGATTGCTTCCTCCAATAAATTGGTCTTTTATCTTGACTTGAGGCCCACCAAAATTTTAAAAGGAGAGAAGAGACCTTTTGCAATATCCCTTTTGGGAACAGATAAATGGCCATAATGTGAGAGGCAAACGCAATGAGGATGTTATTAATCAAGATGAGTTTACCTGCCTGGTTGAGATTTTTGAATTTCCATGAGTTGATTGTGTTAGCAACTTTGAGGGGTAGATTTTGAAAATCCTGGAGAGATCTTCCATCAACATCCATAGGGCAACCCAAATAATGTCCCAACTTCTCTTTGTGGTTCAGGCCTAGCCTCTTACTCAAAAACCTAATGAACTTTGGTGGAGTATTTTTACTAAAAACTGTAACGGATTTCTGAGTATTCACCATTTCACCCGACAGTAAACAAAATTGATCAAGAATTTTCCTTAAATACCAACAATTATCCATATTACCTTTCATGAAGAAAAGGGCATCATCAGCAAAGAACATGTGAGAAACAGCTGGAGCATTTCTAGCAATCTTCAAACCATTAATGAAACCCTCACGTTGTTGTTTAACAAGTTGCCTAGACAGGGATTCCATGCACAATATGAAAATATAAGGGGAAAGCGGATCCCCTTGTCTTAAGCCCGCTTTAGGAAGAATCTTTCCTGAGGGTTCTCCATTTACCAGAATCGAATAAGACACCGTTGTGATGCATTGCATAATGAGATGAATCCATAGGTCAGAAAGACCTATTTTCCTTAGAACCTTTTCCACAAAAGGCCAACTGATGCGATCATATGCTTTGTTTAGATCCAGGTTTAAAATGAAAGAATAAAGAGCATTCTTTTTCTTTTTCTTTCTCTTTTTCACATAATTCAACATTTCATGAGCTAGGAGACAATTATCATTGATCGATCTACCAGGAATGAAGGCACTCTGGAAGTCTCCTATGAGATGTTTCATTAGTGGCTGGAGTCTTTTAACTAAGCATTTTGAAATTAGCTTGTAAGATGAATTACACAAGCTAATAGGGCGAAACTGACTTACTTGTTCTGGCCTTTCCGTCTTTGGAATAAGTGCAATGAACGTATGGTTTGTTTCCTTCAACATATGGCCACCTTCCAAAAAATTTAGCGTGGCTTTGCAAAAATCATCCCCAACAATGCTCCATTTTCTAAAGTTCTAATAAGGAAATATAGACATGTACATAACTAACATAAGTACTCTGGAGTAGAGGAAAAATTAATACTATACGCCCGAACTCTCATTTAACTTATTTTGCTCCTTTAAAGGAATTTAAATGAGCAATGAGCAAGAGAATAGCCTTAAATGTACAAAACTTACGGAGTTACGGTACACCTGAGTGTATGATCAAAGTTTTGATAGAGGACTACCAAGGTCTAAGGAAGTATTACCGATACAAATAGCCTAGTTGTGGATTTGAGGTGCATTCTCTTCGCCATGGTTTTTCAGTAAGTTTATATTAGCTTCAATAAATTCAAACACATAATAAAATAAGTTCCAAGAAATTAAATGAATTATGATAAGTTTCAATAAAAGCTCAGACAAAGCAAAACCACGCACCAGTTGCAGTGGAGTACATTTTATTCACTGGGATGATTTAAATGTTAAAATCTATGATCCGTGAGGGAGATGCTGTCAAAATTGCCTTAAAGAGCAAAGAGACGTAGAGATATCTTCTTTTCTTTTAGCGTTGAGTTCGTCAAAAGGTTGTTTTAGTGGAACCTGGAAAAGACGACTCACAGTCACATGTGTTCATCTGAAGTTCTGTACCCAGTACCCACCCCTTCAGCCTCCATTCATTATGTTTTTGACAGCCTCTGATGCTACTAATCCATACTTTGTTTTTTAGTTTAAGAATTGACTTTATTTTTTTTTACTCACTTTGTGTCTAATGAATTCAACTCTTCATGATGTTGAATTTTTTTAACTTCGTCTGTCTCATAATAACAATTTTTTTTTACTTTCACACTTATTTTGATCATAATGTTTAACGAATGTCTGACTTTTCACGGTTTGTATTTTCAAATATCAACTATTATGATTCTTGCTAATAGAGAATTAACTGTATTAATAGCCAAAGTCAAAGTTAAGCAGTGAGTCACTGACAAACATAAAAGTCAAATTGTTGCAATTACTATGAATTAAAGGGAACACATATATTCCAATTTGATTTTGCACTATTTACGGCATGTTCTCCTCACCTTATTTTTTCTTATCTAATCAAAACTTTTTTTTGGTTATGAACTTCTTTTTTTCCTGAATTTTTCTGATTTTTCTCTACTTTTTCTGAACATAAGGTGAAGAGACCAGGCCTTTATACATTCTATTTTGACTCAATTTTTTCACAAATAATAATATGTTAACTGTTATAGAATTTGTCGTAAGGTATACTCTACTTCTTTTGTTTCTTATATGAGACATTTTGCCATTGAGGGCTTTTTTTTGATAAAAAAACATTTAAGAAGGAACAAAAATTGAAAGATTCACGAAGTATGAATTTGAAAACCAATAGAACAACAAGAAAGAATAGTTTCACCAATACGTTTTTCACTTTATAACTTTAGTTTGGATATTCGCTCCCGGAAAACCCTTCGACCAAAACCCTAGATCAAACTAGCGCCTCCCAACCCCCCCTCGCTTGGCTCGTCGGCGGCCTGAGCATTTGCTCTTCCAAGGTCGTCGCAGAGCCATCGCAGGCAACCACCGTAAGCAGAGAACCACCGCAACTATCGCAGGCGAGCCACCGCAGGCAACCACCGCAAGCATATGCTCTTCCTATCTCCACCACAGGTCTTCTCTCTCCGTCGCTCGCCGGTGTTTGGCGTCGCAGATAACGGCTTCTGCTCCAGCCCTTTGCTCGATTTCGTTGATTCCTGGTAGAGAGAACCAATTTCTATATCTGATTTTGTGGATTCCACCTGAATTCACAACGAACAAGGAGCAGCCAAGAAGGTTGGTTGAAATTGAGGAGAACGAACAGTTCTAGGCGGTTTTCCGGTGTGGTGTAAGTAAGTTCGCCTTCGCTAGTGTTGTGTTTTGGTGGATGATTTGTGAATTTCTTTGCAAGCGTAGTTTAATCGAGTTTCTTTAGTTCAGTTATGAAAAAGTTCTTTTCTTTCTTAATATGTTTGGTAATTCTGGGATTAGTTGGAGGAAGTCGTTTATTTTGAGTTATTGAAGCTGTTGTCAATTGGTTAGGGACTGGTGGTTGTTTGCACAAGTAGAATATGTAGGTTTGTTGGAGTCTTTGAGGAGGGAAAAATTGAATCAAGAGGTCGTTAAATTCTCAATGGGGTATAGTCGAGTCCCTGTTTCAATATCGAGGATGAATAGGGAAAATGATTCTAATGTGAGAGTTCAAAATCGTACTAGCTTAGAACTAGAGAACATGGAAAAGGATCGTGGGGAACCAGTGTTTAGAGATCCCCAGTTGTTTATTCCAAAGTTTGTGAGCGTAGGAGAGGAAGGGAAAAGTTTTCATGTTTGGGACGTGTTTTATCCGATTTAAAAAATCGGAGGTGTGTTCGAGAGCTAAAAGTGCTTAGCTCTCTTTTTCGCTTGGACTTGATCTTAAATATCTTTGCCTTGAAAAATTCATATCTGAAGGCGGCACCCCAGTATCTGGTGGTTTTCAGCTCACCAACTCAACTGAGGTTCTCTTATCAAAAGGAGAAACCCATAAAACTCTCTTATGAGAGAATTGAGTCACCAAGGAACGTGACTCTTAAGAGAATCATGAGCCAAGAATTCCAAGTGACAGGAGGTCACTGGGATTGCTCATGCGGTGAGATACAGATCTTACCATTAGATGATAGTTGCCCGAAACGTGAACAAAATCCGCTCCTCCCACCACTTCCATCAGGTATGAAATACCCTTTTAATGCAGGTTACCTTCCTCTAAGAAGTTACATTGTCGTCTTTTCATTCGCCATAGACACACCATTCTCGACCACATCTATCCGTGTTATGTTATAGTTATTGAACAGCAAAGACTTCCATAGCAAGGAGCTCTTGACCATACTTGTTGTTTCCTTATATGGTTTGTAAGAACTAATAAAGATATGTTTAGTGTTTGGTTAGTTTATGTTTATCGTTTGTATGGTTTGTTTGTAGTTTGTAATCCCGACTTTTAATTAATGCATATTTTCTCAATGTCAAAAAAAAATCAATTACTAAAAGAAAAGGTATGAGGATCTCAATTCGAAGGAGTTGGTGGGCTGGTGGCTATGAGATTACATGAATTTAGGAAGGATGAAAAATATGTGTGCACGAGGTTTCGTACCCAACTTATATCAAGCAATCAACATTTTCTTCATTGGCTCATTGCTGGTATCATATCCATTTCATTTATTTAAAAAATGTCAACCAAATTCCCCAATAGAATATCTGGGAGCTAGAATATCATTTAAAATAGTGGATTTGCCCCAAAGTAGTATCTAGGGAAGTATGAGACTTGGATTTGAATTAGCGCAATTTCATGCATAAGTTAAAAAGAACCAAAATAAGAACTTCAAAAAGTAATCTATAGAGTTGTCTTCCAACTCTACTCTCAAACAGTGCCTCATCTCGCCATTCACTATGCTCTCTTTCTCTTTCCTCAGTCAAACACTCCTTTCTTTCCCCTCCCCATTTGCCACTATTCTCTTTATCCGATTTCGTTATGTGATCAGATTATAAATTCTTCACCTTTCATCTCAATTTTAATGATCTCCATAATAACACTATAGAAGATGTCAAAGGCAAAAACAAATCATTATGTTCTGAATTCATTACATCAAACTTTGATAACAATAGTTTTGATAATCTCCGTTCATGTAGTGGAAAACTACGCGTTAATATTACTGATACCGGTAAAATTTCGTGAAAAGACATCTTTTCCTCGCACCAGTCCTGCTTCTAGGGAGTAATTTCTGTACCTGCTTAAATCTTTCCTTTCCCGCTCCATGAGAGGATCCTTTTTGGGAAATTCAACACCAAAAAATCTCACATCGACTTGCTACTTCTCTTCCTAAAAGGAAAGTCAATGATGAACCACAATAGACGTAAAGACTTGACTTCACTGAACTGGTCGAGGACATTTTGAAATTAGAATACAAATACAATAAGATCAAAGAAATGACTGGATCATAGCAATTAAGTGACCGCATTCGAGTTCACTGAAACTTTGAGAGTATTATCAAGGAAAAAAGAAACTGCATAATGAGGAGTATAGAGATGACCCAGGCTAGATCAACATCACATAATGTTGAAATACTACAGCAACATTAACATTAATGCAATTAACCAAATGAACTCAGAAGTTACAGTAAACTCAAGTTTCCATCTCATTCAAAATTTAAAAGCCAATAATCATACATATACCTACAAGTATGTCATTTGTATCATAAAATCAAGAAATGATGTATCTCACCTGTGCTTGGAGATTACCAACTCATCAAAGCTCCATATGCTACATCACCGGCAAGACAAGTAATCCATGATGCTTATGAACATGCAACTGACAGCTCGAGCTAGTTGTCAACAGAACATAAACTACAACCTTGATTTGACACCTTTCTTTCCTGGCATTAGTAGTGCATCATAATGACCATAACCATGATATAAGACTCGGATTGGGTTGTCTTTTCCATATTCCTGGCCATACTCAGCAATGGATATCAATCCACCATGTTTGTCGTCACGCATGTAAACTGTAATCGGCATCCTGCAACACTTAAGTTGACTGATCAATATAAATGAATGCGCTGATTTGCAACAAAGAACGATAATATTAAACAGGGCAAAAAATTGTATCGCAGCTAAAATCTGTCAATGAAGTTAGTGTAAAATATATCATGACAAGAGCCCTCCTTACCTTAAAACATGGGAGAGCATCAGCAGCTCAGGCTCACCTCCCCATACATGTGACCTCCTTATTTGTGAAACATAAGTGTTGAAATCACCTTCAATAAACCTGTCACCATGATACACTAGGAACTTTCACTAGGCCAGAAACTCTTCGTTTCTAAACAGAAATTAATGACTAAAAAATTCAAGGGATGATTCTTACACAAAACGGATCAAAATCTTTTTAAAAATTTAAAATCATAATACAATACTTCTCTTACAATATTTTCATACTTGTAATTTCAATTTTCCAGTTGTGTACTTGTATATGACTACGTCAATACTTCTAAAAACCACCCATGGCAAACTCTTTTTTTGGGGGGGGGGATGTGTGGATTGTGCATAACCCTACCTACGCCTGGGACAATAAGAAAAGATACTGATTAACCTTCGTATGAGACACAACACCCTTCCTATACTTCACAATAAGAAAGAAGTGCAAACAATAGGCATTATACCATTGAGGAAAAAGTTTCTGGCCATACGGGAGAAAGGGGAGCATGTACAGTACGCATTGTACACCATATTTGATAATGATTTCCTTAGTTTACCAAGGAAAGCTACAGGAAGATGAGGCCAAGTAAGCTGTCTGCCAGTCTTATATCAATGACCTAGAGTAACTAGATGAGCCTAACTAACTTGCTGATTTCTTTTACTTTAAGCCCATCCTTCCTAGCCAATGTACCATAAGGAGCAAAAGCATCAAGACAAATTGATCAATAATAATGCTTACCACTCAGTTTCTTCACGCCTTCTGATAAATTCATCTGCAACCTGAAACCACAAAGTTTTACACACAAATAAGAGCTTTCATATCCAATAACCTGTCAAACTATGATTCAAGTTGAGCCTAGCAAGATTTTGGTGTCAGACTCTCATGTAAGGAAATGCATTCCTAAAATTGATTTCATAAATATCATTATTTAGAGGGAGAAGTTAACATGGTGAAGTGCACTCTATTGAAGCATATCAGTGCCTTGGGGGATAAGTTAAAAGTTCAGATAACAGATGAAACCATTATAAATTTATAATTCCTCTATAATATGATTTAAAATGGGACTTTATTGAGATGCAAGAAAACAAAAAGATTTTGTTCCCTAACAAGTTTATTGTGTTAACGTGCATTTACAGCAACTTGAGGTCTGAAGACCCAAAGATGAAGGAGAAGTAGATTCAGATAAGGTTTTCTTCAGCACAGAAGGCCAAATATGCTGATCATGTTGTCCAGCTTCTTAATAAACTAGAAGCTAGAAAGATACATAGTTGATCACTTATATCCATAGACTCCATAGACGTACCATAGCCCGCAACTCGTCGGCTAATTGTTTTTGAAGGCTTTCATTTGGAGCAGGTTTTCCGTTCCTTAAACAAGCCCCATGAGCAACAGAACGAAATAAACACCTCCCATCTCCAGGTATGCCTGCATCACAAGCAGCAGTTTGTCCATGTTGGCGATGCTGAAAGACAATAATCCAGAGAACACCATATAGTAATCTTAGTCTTTTCATAGATTTCAGGGTACAACTTCGGTCATATTTTTTAACTCCCAACTCAAGATTGACTTCATACTTGCCTCTTAGGGGGCGTTTGGTTCATATGATTCTGGTATGAGGTATGGGTTTAGAATGAGCAAAACCCATACCTAGTGTTTGTTTACAAAATAAATAGATTTAAAACCAATACCTCAAACCCATAAGGTATGGGGTTTAGAAACCCAAGGGGGGAGGTGGGTATGGCTCATACCAATACCTCAAGCTATCAAATAGAAGAAAAAATTTCATTCCCAAATAAAACCAAACACATGGTATTAGGTATCAAGTTCCAAACCTATACCACCTTGGTTTCATTCCTGATTCCAAACCCATACCACTATATGAACCAAACACATGGTATTAGTGGTTCCCAAGATCGATGTTTGACTATTATTATCAGTTTATCACAAGTGAATATTTTAATAACAAACAAATTCTGAATTTTCTTCGTCTATTCTACATAGAAATGTATAGTAGTACTTCGGATCGGAACAGTGGGAGTATTACATATAGGTAAAGATAAAAAAATTCAACAAAAAAAATCTTATAAAAGAGCTTTTCAAGATAAATTAATAACAATATTTTTTTCTTTTGTAGTCCAATGTATATTCTAAGATACAAGGTCAAAAGTTGCAAGTTTTGACTCAAAAAATCAAAATTGGACCCACAATATAGAACATGGAACGGACAGATCAGATGTATGTATATTCTTCATACATTAAAAAAAAAAAAAAACATAATGGTAATTCTCCAAAGTGACAGAAGTAAAAAAAAAACTATCACGTCAACGTGTGAGGAAGACATACACGTTTCTATCATTCTATGCAATGTACAACAAGGAAAAAATTAATCCCTTTGACCTATAAAGTGCAGAGGTTCCTATACTGAATGTCCTGATACTATATGTTCCCTTATTTCCTATTAAATGCAAAGGATTACCAACTTTATGGGACTGAGGGTGTATTGGAGGATCGGGTGTATGGTATTATTGTCAATTTAAACAAAAAGAAGTTACCATTGACTCACTTACCTATGACAGAATAGTCATTGTAGACTTCTTTTCCATGGGAACAATGGTCGGTTGATGGATCAGCGCATTCCTTTTTGTCGCCCTTCTCCTTTGGTGCTTCAGCATGAGCTGAATTTGCAGTTGAATAACAAACCAGTAATCCCAAAATCAAACCAGTAGCATTATAACCCTTGGACCAAGAAAATAGTCCAGCACTACATTTCAAATCAGAGCGCAGTCTTCTTACTCTTGCATCCCGAGGCCAGAACGAGAAACCAGTCGATGTCTCTTGAGAACTCTTTTCTTTTACTGAACTTTTAATCATTAATAGAGGAAAAGAATCCTTCTTACTGGATCCACCAGATCTGCACTGAATCCATTGAAATGCACGGGAGCTACAATCTGCAAACCATGAAGCTTTGCTGGGGACTGAAATTCGAGAATATCTTATTCTAGAGACTCCTTGTTTCAAAATGAAACAGCATGAACTAGATCTAGCGGGTGATGCAACATTCTGTATATGGCCTTGCAATTGCTCTCGAAAATGCCCACTTATAGGAAGCACATGTTTGGTGCAAGTCTTGATAGGGGAACTGACTATCATCATTCTGAGACCTTGACTCTCCTTAAGTTGCAATTTTCTACAACATAAAACTCACCATACGATGTGACCTGACATAAGCATAAAGTAGCTCATGAGACGAACGCTATTATTATTCTTCCCCCAAGTAATGATCTTCTCATTCTACCTTTAGAACGAAAAACTGAAAATGTTCAATAGTGAGGTGAAAATTATATCAGCTCCAACCCAAGGTCAACCCATGCTCAAGTTAAGTTTAGCCCAAACTCGAGCCGTCAAGCGAAAGCTCGAACCTAATTATAAATCTGGCGGACCTTCTTAATTCTTCATTCATAAGAATATGAATACACATTAAGTTAAAAACTAAGAAAATCTTCTTTCTGCAACAATTGTTAACTTACAGGTTTATGAACTTAATTATATTTTATTTTTGGCAACTCTGCTTGTGAGTGTTCATTTGACATTTATTGTCAGTCCCAAGGAGAAGGGTTATGGCCAGGGTAACTCTGCTTGTGAGTGTTCATTTGACATTAGTCAGTTCCAAAGAGAAGGGTTATGGCCAGGGTAAAACTTTGTCACATCCATGAGCACGAGCAGAGATTTTACCTCCATGGGGATTTTCCCTACACAATGATGCAGTGCACTTCTTAGACCCAAGTGTAGTGATAAGTATCAAAGGGTTGCTAGGTTATCGCCCAGAAGCAATGAACTATATTATTGCTCAAGTGTGGTTTTGAATGATCAAGGCTTCCAGGTTCTAGAGAAACATAATCTGCGAGAGCTTTGGGACTAAACTATACTCCCTCCGTCCCTCAATAAACTCCCCATTTCTGATTTTGGCACTATTCATAAGCAAAGAATATCTTCCAAATTTTTTCCAATATATAAGAAAAAACATAGTCATGTGGGGTCTTTTTTGATTTGTCTCAATGTGTACATTACAAATATCAAACTTTTATAATTTTTTACTTATATGTAATTAAAGATATCTATATTCTATACAAATATATTAAAAGGCGTTCCTAAACAAGAAACGGTGCCACGTGGCGCTCTCCTGGGAATTTACTCCATGCAATCCACATGCAAGAAAAAAATTAGAAGTTGCATGCTATAGGGTTCGATCCCGTGACTTCAAGTTGATATACTAAAGTCTTAACCACTAGACCAAGTGTTATTTATTGTTATCATTTTAAAGTATAATATTAATAAATGAAAATTTTCCTTACCTGGGGTATAGTCCGGGCCTAATAACTAGTTAATGATACAAAACGTGGATTAGCAACGTGCAAAGGAGAAATGAAAAGTCTATTACGGGATGGAGAGATACCATCTTGGAACAAAGGGTCTTCTACATGAATCTTAACAGATTGACAGAAGTGAAGCAGAGGATATATAGCATAACATTTAGTGTCTTCAAGAAACTAAGTATGTAGGAAGAAAAGGCAAAGTTATCATGCCTTGGGTTACAAGTAGTGATATCCAAGATAAGAGAAGAATAAAAATGGAGTGGGCATTAGTATCAATGATGTAAGAACATACTTAGGTATAAAATTATGAGAGTGAAGAGATACCATCTTGGAACAAAGGGTCCTCTACATGAATCTTAACAGATTGATAGAAGTGAAGCAGAGGATATATAGCATAACATTTAGTGTCTTCAAGAGACTAAGTATGTAGGAAGAAAAGGCAAGGTCATCATGCCTTGGGTTACAAGTAGTGATATCCAAGATAAGAGAAGAATAAAAATGGGGTAGGCATTAGTATCAATGATGTAAGAACATAGTTAGGTATAAATTATGAGAGTCAAGATCATATCAAGTAAAGAGATGGGTTATTATTCATGTTTATGCACCTTCATGTAGAGGATGGTCTTATTGTGAAAGAGATTCAAAAAAGGTGGAACAAGGTATTCTCACACGGAGAAACTATTTACTGATGGGGACCTAATTGGACATCCAGGAGCAAGTTGAAGTGGTTCTGCTAGTGTTCATGGAGAATTTGACTAAAAAAGGGAGGATAAGAAGAGGGAGACCATTATTGATTTTAACAGTTGAACCATTCTCACAAACCCACATTCTCCCTTAAACTCAATCTCAGTAAGGTTATCTTGGGAAAGCAATCACAAAAGATTGTGTTTAAAAGAAATATGACACATTTTCCCATCCTATAATAATACATATGATTATAGTTTCTAGATGAAACGAGTACTTCTTAGCACGTAAACATATCAATATATCATGCATACTATGGCTCCGGTTGGTTGGATAGAAAACATCTTCAATGAAAAATGAATTTTCTTGAAAAGATTTTCCAAGGGAAAACAAAATTGTTGTTCAATTTTCCTTTGTTTGGTTCCTTGCATGAAAAGTTAGGGAGAAAAAGAAGAATGCCATGAGATGGGAGAGAATGAGTGGGAGAAATATGAAGAATAGAGAGGAAAATATATTTTCCCTTCCTTTGAGAAGGGTTTTCCACCATTGCGAAAACTATTTTCCACCAATTGGAAAATTGTTTTCCACCACCAAACAAAGGAAAATAGCCACTTTTCCAGGAAAAGGTTTTAAGCCCAACTAAACACAAAGTTTTGATAAAGATATCAGCAAAAGAAAAGCAAATCTGTAACACAATCATTTCTCACGCAAGTACATTTAGTCATATTGGCAGGCATTACAAGCACTGGATAGAAGCCATAATTAACAATATCAAGATGAGGCTGCTCATATGATGTAGATGATAATAACAGTTTGAAAACAAACAATTAGGTATTAGTTTGTACATTTCACCAACCTTTTTTCAGGTAGGAACAACAAAATACTACAATTTAATAACTTACAGAAATAGGGACACACATAGTTTTAGAGGATACGAAAATAACTGCCGGCAGTCGTTCTATGCAGCAAAAACCCAATTTCACTCAAGGAGGGGCCATAGCCCACAGGAGTACGGCTATTCACAACAAAAACATCACAAAGTGCAAAACCACTCAAAACGTTGACATTCAAGTTGCAGAGCCTCAATGACTCAATCAAAGTAGTAAAGTAAGGTACTAGACATGGATAGGCTAGACACATTATCCCAGTATACTCATTTCATCCCTCCCATATAGCACTAACAATCTACACACGACTTTTACATTCTACCCTCAGCCACTTCTGACTTATGCAATCTATAATATCTTTGCTCTCACGATAGTTAAGGCCATCTTAAGACTTTAGACATTAAATGAACACACAATGGAAATACTAAACTGAAATCTATCTTAAACACTGAAGAATTGCATGCGACAAATTACAAAGTGGTAGAAAACCCTTGATTGGAAGTGCAAGTGCGAATTCTTCAACGAACATAGTTCTAGAAACAAAAAGGAGAGGCCTAAATTTTAATTTTGTTTGATAGCTAAGCTCCATCTCTATTCTACAGTGGAAAGCCTGAGGACTTTGGTGTCCCCCTGAAATGCCTAAAATACCCTTATGCATAAAATATTTAAATTGTTAAAAGAAATGCCCTTGTTTTAGTGATGAAATAAAATTTTAAAGCTATTTTTTCTACCAATTATGTTTTCTACAAATCAACGCATCGCGCACATAATAGACTAGTAAGTAGTACTTAATAGATAAGGCAGCAGTTGACGGAACCAAATCAAAGACGAAAAGATTGACAAGGTAAACCAAATCCAATTGTTGCATGAAAGAGTAGAAAATCTCAATAAAGAGGAAGGTATAATTCCCATTCCCTTCAGAAGATAAGTTCCATTCCCGTATCTTCATTCGCTCCAATTAAATGCAGATGAATTAGAAATTCAATAAAAACTACGAAATGCAATTTAAAGTTATGATAATAATTGACACAAATTGAAGCTAAAAGAGTAAACGAAATTCAAACCTAACATGGAATCTGCTAGAATGAAGAAGACAAATTGAAGGAAAGGTCCGAAAATAATGGGTATAATGTAAGTAAAATGAGCGGGAAAGGGAAAGGGAAAGAGTATCGACATAAGAGAAGAGTAAAGAAAGGAAAGGAGGAAAAGAATACCTGTGTTTCCTTGCTGTTAATAGTTAGCTTGAGAAGAAAATCAATGGCGGATTGTTGAACAAGTTTGGAAATAAAATGCGCCGCACGACGAAGCAATTGAAGGAGAGAGAGAGCTTAGATAGTGTAACTCTATCGTGTATATCATACTTCCTCCGTTTAGAAATAGTTGCACTGTATTCCTTTTCCGGAAATATCATAATAGTTGCACCATTTCCTTTTTTGGTAAGTTTTTTGACATGAAATTACCTTGTTGCCCTTACTATTAACTTCTAATATTAATTATTCACCTACTAACCATTCCCTCCAATTTATTAATCTCACCAACCATTATTAAATCTACCCACCTTATATCTCCCCATTACCTGTACTTTTTAAAAAGAAAATCACATGAATTATTTTCCTTACCCCCCAATTTACTGAGATTAGATCCCTAAACCTAGAAACATCTAGTCTCGGTTCTTCAACTTCAAGAACCCTAAAACTTTGATCCTCTCCATTTCGATCTTCTCTCTTCCAATCTATGGAGAATCTACTTATTCAATCCGTTATGCGCCATTGTTATGAGCTTCGATCTACTCAGTTCACTCTTCAAGAACCCTAAAAACTGTCGGTAATTTGCTGATTTTTTTGATCTTCTCTCTCTTTCTCTCTGTCAAATTTTCATCTATGGATCCGTATTACTATCGTGATTCTTCTGAAAGTGATGAGGAATACGTAAAATTAATGAAGTTGAAGCACCATATGTGACATCGATCTAGCTTTAAAGAGGAGGACGACTTTGATCTTGCTCATGAAGACGATGATTTTTCCGATTTGAGAGAAAAACTTCGTCGTTATAGTGATAATTGGAGATCTGATGTCGAAGACGAAAGTAGCAGCGAAGTTGAAGAGTGTGTCCCAAAAACACCACCAATTGAAGTGGGTGAAGTAGCCCCCGACACACCTGAGTATGAAAGAGACGCTATTAACAAGAGGACAAGGTATTTTCGTCCCTACTCTCCAACCGAATATCCACCACCACCATCTTCGCCGACAATTGGATACGACTCAGATGAAACGCAAGCCCCTGACAATTGGCCAGAATCTTCAACTAGATAAGCATCTATCTATTATTTTCAGTAGTAGTATAAAGTTGTTTTGTGGTTGTTTTTGCTATCGTTTTGTGGGATTATGTTGGTTATGTTTACTATGGTTTTGTGGGAACTTTATGTTGTTGTATAATGGTGTGAGCAGAACTTTTTGGGACAGTAATTTGTGAGTCCTAAAATATGGAGAAAAATCGATGTGAATGTTGCCAGTCGTTTTCTAGTAAATTTGGCTTCATGCTTTGCTGATCTTAATCCAGTATGCACAAAAATACGATGGTAATAAAGGGTCTGGTTTGCTTGACTACTAATGTGCAACTTGTAATAAAAAATATGCTAGCAGTAAATATGTTGGTTTGGGTTTGAAATGAATAAGCTGCCTTTGGTAACCTGAATTTATGTAAACATATGACCCTGATTATTTAATTTAGATTTTGACCCTGATTTTTTATGATAAAGTGTTTCTTTGCTTCCCTGTTTATAAAGATAAGTTGTGTGCTATGTTCTTGGTGGATGCGTGATGCAGCTTCACCACAATAGTTTTGTGCATACTTGATATAAATTACTTTATCCACAAAAAAAGTCCCTAAACCATTTATGATTTACAAAATAAATGAGCCTATCTTGCTCAAGTTAGTTACAACCATTTATGATTTACAAAATAAATGAGCCTATCTTGCTCATGTTAGTTACAACAGTTTATGATTTACAAAATAAATGAGCCTATCTTGCTCAAGTTACAAAAGTTTATGATTAACGAACTAAGGGAGCCTTACCTTGCTCAAGTTAGAGAATTTTGTGATCTGCATGTATGTTGTGAAATCTGACTGCCCATTTATGCTATGACAACACTTGTAGATGCTGAATTTGAACCACCTACTTCTTCACAAACTTCCCTTCTAATAGTAACTACGCCCTCATTTAGGTATGAGATTGTGTCATCTACCAACTCCAGAGGAATTGTGACTCCAGTTGGTAGAAGACCCAATCTATCTAACTTCTTCTTTCCCTTATGAGGACCTTTGTAGTTGTTTCCACCCTTCACCTTCAGAATCTCAACCATCACATACATTAACTGTAACCAAGTGTAATTTATGAGTCTTGGATCATAACATTTGTATGCGTGTTTCACACTCTCCACTAACTTGTCCACAGTTTTTGGGAACTTTTGATGTTGTAGAGATTGTATAGCCTTGAAAAAACCTAAATCCAAACAATTAAGATCAGGTGATTGAGGGGGCTGACAAATTAGATACATATCAAACCCATCCTTTGTTGCTTCCTCTAGAAATTGTGGATCATTTGGTTGAGTGTGGGGCCTTGCGTTATCTTGTTGAATCCAAATAGTTTTACATCAAAAAGATGGCCATTTAGCTCTGATTGGTGGTAGTAACTTTGTGATGATCATGTTCCTGATCACTTCCTTTGTGATGTGTTGTATTGCTTTGTTCTCTAAAGTCCCTCTATCTCTATTCACACTCCACCTTTGAGCTGCCACAACTTCAATAAATGGGAAAATATCAATTTTTCCATCCCATATGATCACTCCATCACTACTAATCATAGGTCTTGCTATAGCACCCATGAACATCACTTTGATGATGTAGTTTTTTGATTGGACAGATCTATATGGGTCTTCTTCATCTGACATGAGATAAAATCTTTGAGTGATTCTACTCATGTAAAACCATTTCTCGTCGATGTGGACCATGTTATACAAATAAGAGAATTTAGGGATTTCTCTCACTGTTCTTGGTAAGATTTTGCTGAGTACAAAATGCAACCTTTGTATTTTGTGAATGTGTGTGACTTTAGGCTTGATTGAGTTGGTATGAGACCTCAAAATTCCCCTTTTCATCAGCCTATACACCGTTGCAGGACTGCACATAAGTGTTGATGCAAAAGACCTGAGCGTTGTTCTCTGCTCTAAAGGGACTGATCTTAATGCTTCATCATCAGTGAACTTTGATTTTCTGCCACAGTTGTTTTTTTTTTTGTCTGCATATTAATTTCAGTGCCTTGTATTGCTTGTTTCTTAGCTTCTGTCCAGATTCTATAAATTGTGCTTCTATTAACCCCAAAACGTGTTGCAATTTCTTTGAATTTTCCCCTTGGTACAACTAAATTCTTAGCAACTTCTAACAAACTAGTCACTATGTGAGCCTTCTGTCTACTCCCTAATTCCGGTTTCTTCCTCAGATTAATTTGTTCATTAATTTCAGCATGATTTATTTCTTCATTATCAGAAGCATCAGAATCAGTGACATACCAGTTGTTGTCCATCTGTTCGTCATTATCGGAGTCTTCAATGTTGTTCATCTGCTCTTCAATGTGGATGAGTTCATCTACTGTTATGTCTTCATCATAATCAGACATCAAATCTTCAAGCCATCTATCATACTCATCAACCTCCAACTCCATCAAAGAAGTGTTGTGCAAAAAAAAAAAAAAAATTAATTGTGAAGTGTGTGTAGTGAGTGAGAATTGTTTATTGAGAGACTTTTTTTTTAAGGATTCATCAACAATACTGACTTACAGTTGTAGACTTTATAGTGAGATTTTTTTGTAATTGTAAAGCTCTTAAATTTTTGGAGGGAAGTTTGAAATTTTCACTAAATATACACTACCGTATGTAATTTGGAGGGAGTGTTTGATGTACAACTTTCCAGATTTTGGAGGGAGTGTGAAACTTTAAGTTAAAGTTGCTTTTTCATAAATGTACTTTTTGGAATTTTTCTCACATAAGATTTTGCAAAGTAGAAAACCCATCAATTGACCCCACAATAGTTGTCATTATATACTATCCTTTGTCATTAATCTTTCTCATTAACTTACCCTTCTCATGACCCCACCATAACTTCTTAAGAAATGTGCCAAATAGAAACGGTGCAACTATTTCTAAACGGAGGAAGTATGTCGCAACGTCACCGCCTTCACCAAACAGAGGAAAGACTGTTGGGAGATGTTACACTTTCTTGGGTTTTCTACGCTATCAAAACAAACAAAGAAACTAAGGGCCCATTCGGTATTACTGTGGTTTTCTATTTTTTGGTTTTTTCGATTTTCAAAGTCATATGATATATGTCCTATAATGAATAAAAAATTAGTCAAATTTATTGGCAACATGATAATTTTGAAAACTGACAACTAAAAAGTGAAAACCACTTTTTTTTGGTTTCCTGTTTTTGGTTTTTAGTTTTCAAAAAAAACTGAAAACTGAGAACAAAAAACGATAACGAACGGGCCCTAAACTAAAGCTTTATTTGTTGTTACATACCAAATACAAGAACTTAAATAAATTAAACTTGAATAAAACTGTTTGATTTAGAGTTAGGGAGAATCTTCTATGTTAGTTAAGATAAATGATATATGATTTGCTAAAATGACGTAATATAGGGTTTATAGAAAAGAAAAACCGTTAAATAATATTCCCTTAAAAAATTTCTAATTAATAATTGTTATATACACATAGAGCTAGCAACCGGGTTGGGTTGGATCGCGTTCGCGTTCGGGTCGCTGGTGAATTGGTAAAAAATCCCTCAGCCCAAACCTAACCCATTTAATAAACAGTTTGAAAACTCAACCCTGCCCGGCCTATTTAATAAACGGGTTACGTTACTCGTATAACCCGTTTAATCATAATTATTGTTATATTGAAAAATAATTACACTCTTAAAAGGCTAAATGAGCAAGTTAACTATTGAAACTATGCATTTTTAGAATTTCTTAGAATAATTATAACCTATTAGCGATATTTTTACTTTTCTTTTAACCAAATTTTAGATTTATCAATATATTTTTTCGAGAATTTTCTACATGTATAACTTAATAAGGTCAAGGCAAGTCATTTTCAAGTCAGAAATGTCAACCTGAACCTAACCCGTTTAATTAAATGGGTTAATCGCAAGCCTAAGCCGCTTATTTCGGGCTGGGTTAACTTTTGCCGGCCCTATATTTTTTTTAATGGCCCTGTCAGACCGGAACCTCTCGCAGGTTAACCCGGACTGGGTTTGCAGGCAGACGCATTGAGAGTGGGGAGGGGGGATGGTAAGGGAAATCCTCTCCCAAAGTGCCCCTAGTGGGGATCGAACCCCCAACCTTGAGGTTGGAAGACTCTTTCCTTACCACTAGGCCAAGCTTAGCTTGGTTTGCCGGCCCTGTATACATTTTTAGTATTTTCAGGAATAATAACTTTTCAAAAAAGTTCCTTAATTACTAGTTAGTTTTCCGAAAGTAACACAAAAGACATTGCATTATGCATAAACCACGAGGGTTTAACTTTAAAGACACTTTGCAAGCAACTAATTCTCTTTACTCAATGCATCGCACGGAACAAAACTCATAACATAATACTATTAGAGGGTTTGGTGTCTCCCACCATGTTAGGGCTACTCATAGAATGACGAACTCATTGTCAAATCAGCCACTTAGGTTACACACAATATCGCATATTAACATAAGAAAGAATTTTGTGGATTTGAAGACTCAATACAACACCTAAAATTAGAATTTTATTATGACAATCTCTCCATAATACTTCACCAGTCCAATGCACGCTTTACCTTAGACAAGTAAAGGTCCCTCTCACTTTGCGTACAATGCTAAAACGCCAATAAAAACACAAGAGCACCTCTTCATAAGACACGTAATGGGATTTCGTAGCTATTGTAAATGCTTGTTTACAAATTTTCATTGAACTAGATGATATGTTACCGTGATCCGTGAACATATCAATGTCCGTGGAAGCTCCATTCTTGTTTGATAATATTCGCTCGCTCATAACTCGATTCACAAGAGTCACCTCCTACCATATCAATTGAGAAGCCAACTTGTACCATTGCCTATCAGACATCTATAGGACACTATACTTTGACATCACAAAATATCAACCTCTCTTTGGATCATAATTTTCTTATATCTAATCAATTAGGGCGTAATCTTAAGAAAAAAGCTTCTATATTCTGTTTACTTTTCCCCCCAAATTAAAAAAGCAACTTTCTACTGCAATTCTTTTTCCTCTTCCTCGCTCACTTTCCCTTTTCCCTCCAACGTCTCTTTCTCTCTCCTTGCAATCACTTCAAATCTGCAGCTGTGAAATTACAACATCTACTTTTATTCAATCTTCACTAAAATCATGCATTGGGACTTAATCTTATGGCTTATTGCTCTAATCTCCAACATCGGTCTCCTCGTTCTCCTCATTTATCAGGTTAATATCATCAACACTTTGATTTTCCCAAAACCCTAATTTTCTACTCTCACATTTACTATTCTCATTAGTTTGATTTCTTCGCTTAAATTTAGCTTTTTTGTGCTTTAATTTCAAGCTTATTTTTGTATAACATTGTGATTAATGTTTGTTATAGATGATATGCTTGTCCGATTTGGAAGCTGATTATATGAATCCCTACGAATCGTCGACGAACATAAATTCTATGATTTTACCAGAATTTGGATTGCAAGCAGCTTTCTGTGCTCTTTTTCTTCTTACTGGTCATTGGCTCATGTTTTTGGTTACTCTTCCCGTTGCAATTTATCATGCAAGATTGTAAGTACAAATTGTGTTGGTTATTTTGTTAATATTTGATTTTGATAGATGCCATTGTTATGCATTTGCACAATTGGTAGTCTAGCTTCAGGTTCGGACTCCCGCCCATAGAGAAATAGAAGTATCAGAGCATAAATCGATAGGCTGGCGATGTGTAGGTCTAGCACATCGAACTAGGGAAGACTCGCTGTGGAAGTGTGGATCATTGGATTTTCTGTGGAGTAGAATTGATAAATATTAAAATTGGACTTACTAAGGAGTTGTTGAGTTGGGTTCTATGCTGAAAAGTGGGCCTGGAGTTTGGTTTCTGTTGATCGCATTAAATGTGGTTGAGTTTTGCGAGTTTTTAAGCAAGCTGCATTGTATATGCTCAAAGGGTTGAAGACTAAAATCCTTTTGTTTCAGTGCTGTATCATGTCAATATATCATAGATCCATGATTCAAAAGCTTCTCTTGAGGCTTCTTTGGTAGGCGGATGGAGGTATTTTCAGAGGTATTGCTTATTACCATGGTACAGTTTTAATAATGAGAAGAATTAAGTCTCATCAATGGGTAAATGGGGCTACCGACGATGTATACATGGGTTTATTGATTCATTAGTAGAGCTATACGGGGTTAATGTTAATGCATTTAAGGGGGTACTTGTAAGGATTTAGATGGGATACAGGTTATGTCTTAATGACTAATGAGGTATCAATAATGCCAGCCCATTATTACAGCATGCAACGTGTCACATAGGAGACTCTCTGAAAATCTATATTGTGCCTTTTATGAACCATCTTTTAAATCAAATATTGCTTATTGGAGCTGATGCAAGAGGTAGCAGTAGAACATGTTTGTATTAAGTTGATAACTAAGGTATATGAAGAAGAAGAATAAAAAAAAGAAAGAAGAGTGAAAGAAGGAATGAAAATGGGATGTTTAATAAAGAATTACTATCTAGTGACATTTGACAAACTTAAGCATGTGTCAAAGATTTTGACGAGTTAATTGGCCATTAGTTGTTTTACAACCCAACTTTGGTGGCTTCATTAGCATATTTGAACTTCTAAAATTGCGTTTGTGTTGAGATAAAGAAGTACCTCTGAGTAGTCACATGTAGGTTAAAAACCAGCTTTTTGCTGAATTGACCTGAGTATCGCTCTTAACACTGTTACAGTGCTACTTAATAATTAATGATAAGCTATAAGATTTACTTCCTTTGTCTCGAAATGATTGTCACTATGTTCATATTAGTTGAACTAGCAATGTTACACTAAAAGCTGTAGTTAGGAAATGCAGGCGTTTTCTGTTGTTGT
The DNA here is from genome assembly GCA_947646795.1 of Beta lomatogona. Lineage (NCBI taxonomy): Eukaryota > Viridiplantae > Streptophyta > Magnoliopsida > Caryophyllales > Amaranthaceae > Beta > Beta lomatogona. The sequence continues at coordinate 3,618,937 of CANSNZ010000927.1, read as the reverse complement.
CATGGAGAGATAAAAACTTTGACTTTATAATTTTGGATTGGGCCTATTCTTCTTTTTGTTGCTTCTCTTCTTTTGCAACGCCCGTACTGTGGACTTAATTTAGGTTATAGACGGTCAATTGTTGTTCAAAACTTTGGTTTGGTAGGAATACATGGGGTCGAGAATTGGTAATGTGTTCTAGGTTCATTAAAGTCCTGTTTTATCGTAGATAATGCTGATGAAAATATTTGTTGACTCGTTTACTGTTCTGTCTTTTAATTATTTCTATAAGCACTTCGAGAAGCTCCTTCAAACTCCCCTCCCCCAATTCACCTGAGCTTCCACGCTAAATATAAGGTTCCAAAGAAAGTGATTGCTGTGAAAACTTTTCTTTGAATGACAGTGTTGGATGAACTGAGCACCTGTGGAAAATTGCCTTCGAAGAGGTCAATTAGATTTGTCTTGGTTATTATATTTTGTAAAAGTGGAGATAAAAGTTGATACCTAAATGTGCATTGAGGGCTGGCCGATTCTCTGGTCTCCCGCAGCATAGACCTTTGGTACAAAATGCATGGATCTAAGAAGGTACACAGAAAAATAAGGATTTGATACAAGTTATATGTGGGTTGGGACCTGGGAGGGAAAGAAAGAGCAACTCCTTGGGGAACATGCTTTTGTTACAGTCATGTGGTATGTGACTTGTGAGTGTTGTGGGAGATGTGGAGAAGAGCAACAAACTTTTTTACGAGAAGATCAGTTGTACTGCTTTATGTAATCAGGTTGTTTTCCTTAATAAAGCAGGCATCCTGTAACATAGTCATGGTTGGGTAGCTACAGATAAATTGGTGTAAGTAACTCCATAACGTTCAGCCGTTTAGATAGGATTATAAACTCAGTGACTTCCTTTTCTTATTTGAGGTTGGGATAGGAACCGAAGAGGAACTCGTGGACATTGTATCACGTGCTCCTGACACTTGCTCGTTGTTTGTTCCATGCCATTGTTCAATTAATAGCCAGAGTATAGCTCTTGATTTGACACTCTTTTTATGAAATGTGTGCTTCTAATCTTTTTTCAAACCTGTAGTTTTTGGCTAAGTCCATTTTCTGCCTGATACTTTTATTATTAGCCTTTTCTGACTTCTATTCTTGAACATCTTAGGAGTTTCTTGGTTTGGATTTTGTGCTGCAAAAGTCATTTTTTCAATTAATTCTGGTCCTTGGCGTATTACTGAAAAGTTTGCTGACCTATTTAGAGATCCTAAGGGGTATCTAGTATATAATTTTTGCTTCGTAATCCCTCCCTTCTCTATTGGGCTTACACTGAGTTTTACTACCACCATAAATTTCCACATTATAGGGTTGAGCTTTACAAATTTATGTTATCATACATTGTATGAGGATTAATTGTTTGAGTCTTTGAAGGTATTTCCTGTCCCTTGCTCTTTTGGGTCTTGTCCTTGTCTGGATCTTGAAAAACGATGTTTCTATTATAAGGCATTTGAGCTTGCAATGTATTAATCTGAGAATGGAACTTGTGAAATTAAGCGTTGGAGTGAAATTGAGCCAAAAATCTGGATCTTTCCCGAGAGAGATGACCTATATAATTTCTCTCCTACAGAGTTCCATTTCAAGCTGCGAGCCTTGTCCGAATGGCTGATTCTCTTTTTAAGAAAATGATGAAGAATTTGCATTAAAGCTGAACCGGAAGTTTGAAACAGCTTAGTTGAGCTTACAAGCTTGTATATTCAGATATGAACATGTGTCAAAGTTGGTCTTTACTTTATGCTGTCATCTGCCGCATTATATTAACTCATATCTTCATATTACTATGCAGGTTTATTAGGCGAGAGCATCTTGTTGATGTCACAGAGATTTTCAGAGCACTTAGTCTTGAGAAGAAGTACCGTTTTGTCAAGCTAGTCCTATACCTATTATTTTTCTTCTTGGTCATCTTTAGGTAATTGCTATACACTTATACTACACATGCTTAAGTACATACATACACGTATGCGTGCACGCATACATACATACATATATATGTTCTTATCATTTTCTTGTTGGTTAGCATTAGTATATATATCATGAATATACACACACGCACGGGCGTACGTCAGATACACGCACGCTCTTGCAGATACACACACATGCTGACACACATACATACATATAGTCTAGTATCTAATTTTCTGCTACTTTTAGATCCATTCTGATTTTGTTTATTTGCTATCTGGTCATAGATTTCCAACAGGTTCCATTTCCAGTTTGTCGATCTTCTCATCCAAGCCTGGGGATTTAGATATTCGCTCCTCTTTTCTTGAATTCTAAGTATTAGCTGTTTGACATTTAACTGATATAGTGCACTGTAAATTTGAACTTACGATAATATTTTGGGTTTGATTAAATGATACTTTTTTGTCCAATCTTGAATATTTGCTCATCTTCCTCTCTATCTCTCACACTTTGTTTAGGTAGTAATATGGGATGGAGAGGAAGGGAAGGGGAAAGAAAGGGAGGGGGAAGATGGAGCTCCATTTTCCCTCCAATCTCTCCAATTTGGGAGGATGATGTTTATTAAAAAGGGAGGGAACCTGGATCCTTCCCTCTTCCTCGCCTTCCTTCCCCCAATCCCTTATTTAAACAAGGAGACTTGTTCCCCTCCCTTTCCCTTTCTCTCCTTTCTCTCCTATCCAGAGAAAGTGTTAGAAATAATAAGTTACAAATTCTATCACGTAACTTATATGTCTGCTGCAATGGATGATAATATTATTAGGATACGGATGGAAAGGCATTTAATGAGTGGCTTATATGCTCGATGATGATGTCAACACTTGACTTGTTGTACATCACGTTATCGTGCTGCAGTGGTGTGAAACGAAAAATATTGGAAATCTGTTGGTTCAAGTATTCTAAGAAATAAGATTGGTAACATTGATGACTGATACATCTCCTGTTTGGTGCTTAATGTGTCAACATTTTATCAAATGTGCTTTAATATGCCTATACTTTTTACTCCATGCACCCTTTTTAAAAACAATCCTATATACATTACGCTCTGTAAGCAAGGAGGTTGCATTATGCAGCAAAGCAATTAGTTTGAAAGCTTTAGGAGTTACCCTTTTATGGATTCTTCATACTAATTAGATTTCTAGAATCCATGTCACTTGCTGTTCCGTTGTGTTAAATGATGATAATGTACAAAAACTGACATAAGCAAAGATATGACCATTTTCCATCCATGTCAAGATGCATAGGATTTATCTTAGGAAGTTCATGTACATTTTCTTTCTTTCCTAGTCATATTCTTTTCTTTTATAAATTTCTAGCAAGCGTTGGAAGGGGGTGGGGTGGTATATAAGTGTGTGCATATATATGCACCCAGTTGCTATCAATGATGAACTATATAATATGCAGGCTTGTGATAGCAATCTATAACTCTTTAGTTGATGAAGATGAAGCAGTGCATGGTTTTTGGCTGTTCTAGATCCCCAAGGCTTAAGATCTGTTAATGATCCTCCCTGTAAGTCTGTCTTGTTCTGTATATATGTGGATTCTTTTAACACAGGAGAATAGATACTTCCATTACAGGTATACATGTGATGGAAAGAAGTAACTGAATGTGCATTTTGTTGAACAGCTGTTAATCCTGGGCAGTGAAAGTATGAGTTTTGAGGCTTCATCAGGGTGGGGCATTTTGCTGAGAAGCAGCTTGTCAGAAGCCTTTTCAAGTCATTTGCGGAGATGATTGACATTATGTGCGGAATCTAGCATCTTAGATGCTTCTCTTATCTAGGACGCCCCTTTTAGTTTGGGCAATAGGGTTGTGTGAGAAGGGGCTGTCATGTGGTTTTTCTCAGTATTGGTGTTTATCGATGTGACATGTTCCCCTTCTTTTTTGTTGAATCTCTAGATAAACACTCTAAATAGTTATCTTTGGTTGAGAGGTAGGATGAATGTTGTGGAGACCTAACCAGAGCATCAAGTTGGACGAGGAAGTAGGAAAGATTCATGGAAGTTGTAAGATGTGGACCAAAAAGCACTATTATTATCCAAAACCTTTTAGGCTGACGGTAGAATCTAAGGTTCAGAGGGAAGAGGGAGGGTAGGCATGGGGGAATAGATTTGATGTTTTTTTGTGCAACTCCCATGTGATGATATGTCCAGTTTCTCATCATTGGATGATTGAATTCTCTTCCCATCCACAAAAAAAAGGGTTGGTATTGGACTTTTATGGGCTACAATCTTGTATTAATGTATATCACTATACTGGTGTGCAATAATGAAATCATTTATGGTGTGTCAACAAATCATTCTGTTGATTTTTTTGGGTCATTGATGAATCAATTGATTTCAATCACTAAATGTAAGAGGGAGGCTGTTTGACTAGATTTACCTTATGAGTCTAGTGAGTATATTGGTTACTATAGCTTTGTGGGGGACCCACATCATTCTTATATTATTTAGCTAACTAAAATTTAGCCATATAGATATTTTCATAATTATAAGCTTTAGGAAGTCTCACCATTACAACTTTATACATGTCTGAAAATTCACTGTTCAGTTTGAGATTTATATGTCTCTGAGATCTGTTCACCCCTGATTATCTTTTTGATCATGAAGTGGAGTCATACTTTAGTTACTTGTGCATTGCCTCAAATGCTCTGCTAACTTGATTATTAGCAACATGTTTCTTTTAACTTGGTTGCGACATGTAATGTACACCCGAATCTCCCTCCATGAGGTTATCTAGCTAGCTGCAGAGCACCGCTAGTGCTTACCAGTCCGCGTGAAAGGTCAAAATTTTATCCCATGTACAGGGCTGATATGATGGTAGCAATTGGCCAGAGAAAACATTTGATGTAAATTATGCAGCCTTCTCTGTTCTCTTTTAATCCTATCATCTGAATGCATTGTTAGTTTATAGCGTAGGGTTCAAAACTGAACTAAAGGTCGAGGTTTGATCTATTGACTAATGCGAGTAGATCTTTAAGCCAGTGATGCGATTGAACATGTTACTTCTTGCAATTTGCTCGGATGTCCTCATCACAACTACATTGAGTAGTATTATGATATATTGATGTAGTAAATATGAATTTGGTTCAATTTTATCTAACATGTGACTAGTAGATTCCAGCACTTACTCCATATTGACTATAGACTAATGAGGCACATTTATGTCGGTCTAATTTGCATCACTTAGTGTCGAATTACCCAAACAGTAGACCCAGGACCCAGGCCTGAAATCAGCACCTGTTTAATTGCACCAACTGTATGGGTGTTTTTCCTTTTTCTAAAAGAAATAGTAAAAAGAAAGAATTTGTCAAAATTACCTTATAAAAACACGTTTTTCTGGAAAACTATCGTACTAATAAATATTGTAAGAAACTATTTTTTAAAGTAGTAATGTTTTAAGAAGTTACCTTTGGCCGGATTTAGGCGTTCGACTACTTTTATGGTGTTAACATTTTTTATCCTTTTTCTGGCTCCTTTTTACCAAAATTTTGCCAAAAAACCATGGTTTAATACCAACTTTCAAAAGAGGATGAAATTTTGGGTCAAAGGGGAAAAAAAGAAAAAAAAATTGGGGGAAAGGTCAGTGGTCAATAGTTGATCCGGCAAAAAATGGTTTCTTACAATATTTTTACTTCAAGGTAGAACTTTTTTTCATACTCTTTCCGTAGAGCACAACCAATGGTTGCCCTATAGTTTGTGGTTATTAATTATTTTATTATTTCCTCACTCTTCTACCTACCCCACTTTATTTTCTCTCTCCTCCAATTCCTTCTTTGCTCCTCTTTTTCTTGGTCCATCATGAAGAGCTGGGCATTAGTTTTTTGGCTAAATTTTTTCTCTATTTTAATAAACTAATATCACTTTTACACTCTCTCTCCTCATAACACACAAGGAGGGCAACTGCTGGGGTTGCTCTAATTGCAACGTTTCTCTTATTTGGAAATTTCATATTAATTGCAACATATCCTTATTTGGTAATATCTTATCTCTCTCCTATCACATGAGTCCTACTTTTTATCTATCTCTCTCTCCCTCTATTTCACATGGGTTTTTTAAAAATGTGTCAATGGAGTATGTTGCAATTATTATGGAGTAGAGGAAATACATAATTTGTTTTTCAAAATAAATGCATTTATCGTTGCCAAAAAAAATGCATTTATATAAGATAGTTTGTGACAAAATCTTTTAAAGATATTAACACTGCTTTCTGGGCTGCACCTATTCAGGAATGGCCCATTGATAAAGGACATGACCTTTTTCAATATCTACCAGTTACCACTCAAAAAGTGTGAGGTGGGTTAATCCTAAGTTGTGACCCGACCACTCAGCAACATGCTGGGTCGTTTTCAGGTCCAGAATTGACAACTACTGTCTGTTTGTTTCCTTTATGCAAATGTGGAGCCCAAAACATATGAGTTGGACTTAACGGTTAGAGGGTCGAATCTTGTACTCTTTAGTGGGCCGGCATCAATATATGGAAAGACAATTTCTGATCGTTGATTGTGAGGAGTTATGATGGGAGCACTACTCTACTAGTACTACTAGTTTTTATAGCTAACATGTCAAGTAGGTAGCCTTACTTAGCTTCATCACCTCATTGCGTAAGTGAAACATTTACATTTCTTTGGTTGCCTTCTTGCTTTTAGGGCTGTCTTTTTGCTGTATTTTGCCAAAGGACAAGAACTAACCAATTGAATTTCAATCTACTCCTCTTCTTGTGCTTTTCATATTGGCACAAAGTTATTAATATTATTCCCTACATGAACTTATGTACAGATGTCATTTCCCTCTTGGGGTTCTTTGAAGAAAATGGACATAATTTGCATTTTGGTGTGGGTGTTCTCATAAGGTTTCTCGAAGTCCATGCTTATTAGTATAATGGAAATGCCTATAGAGAGACATACAAGTTAATGTAGAACTTTAAAGTAGAATATCTCATTTTGCGTATGACTGGTGTACCCGATTTGTACACAAGTCAATCCTCAATATGATATTAGACTCACGCGTCAACATATATAACTGTAGAAGTCACTAAAATATAGGAATTGGAAAACTTACTATTATGTGCCACGTGGGATGTGTTTCGCACGAATAAGGGGTTGTATAGGCATGTAGTTTAACTTGACACCAAAGGTCGATCATAGGGATAATGTAATTTGTAGCCGAGAAATCATTTTGGTATTATTAAACAGAAGGGACAATCAAATTGCAGTTCAGGGACTTCACTTATATTTCCATTATAAAACTTATACATCTCCATATTTGATCTTGAACTAAAGTGGATTTCAATGACAATATGGACTGAATCACTGAAACAAGAGTTTGGAATATCCTGTAAACTACTCCTACTCCTTTCAATTGTTAAGTAATATTGCGATTCAAATAATCACATGAATCATGTCAACACCCTAGAATAAACAAATATGCTAGATTTGGTTAATTAGCATGTAAAATCTATTTTATTAGTGATTACTTGATTTTAAGCACCATATTACAAGGATTCTATGTTTGGTCAAGTTATCTATAATTTGGGAAGTTATGTAGTTTAGGTATTACATACCAATCATAATGGCTATGCATTAATTATAAACCCGAAATAAGCCAAAGCATGCAAAATAATCAGAAGGGGTTAGTACTTGGTATACAGCGTTTTACACAAAGAAACCGAATATTAGGTCTATATCATGAAAGAAATCATTAGTGACAAATAATGTAAACAATTAATGAAATGATGAAATTAGGAAGAAGATTTTATTTCAGAAAAAGGTCATAGGAAAGCCCTGCTGTAAATTATACCTATGTCATATTGGTTTTAAGGTAGATCCATTAACCCTTCAACAAACTATTGTGTAACCTTTGGGATTGTAAGCAAGTGCAATTCGCTTACACAGGTTGATCATATTTTTGCAAGATCCAAGAGAGTAAATTTGATTGGGAGTTGCCAAAAAATCATCCTATGAAAATTTATAGACCTTGTTTGATTCAAGAGGACAAACCAAAAGGACAACAATAGAGATATCGATCAAACGAGAGTTTTGCTTGTAGTTTCGATAATCAAACTAACTTAATTGATCTTAAACTTAAGGTGAATTATTGGCAATTGGGCCAAGAGCCCAAATCGTCTCTATCAGATTTACTATGACACATTTAGCGTCTCTATCAGATTTACTATGACACGTTTATAGCAATCTAAATAATCAAATAATGTACACACATATATATACATATAAAAAAAACCCAAGGCAAACAATTGTCATGCTACCATATGTACTCCCTCCTTCCCAAATAAATGACGCAAAGTAAACAATAAATATGTGTGTGGAAAGACTCGAACCTATAACTTCCCAGTTAAGATACAAAGACACTAACTAACTACTCCCTCCGTTTCCGAATGTTCTTCCTACTTTGACCAATTTCCTCTCACATAAAGATTCTAAATAGGAACAACAAAAGAAAACGGAGGGAGTAATTTACAATCTCATTTTAGTCTTTAATTTGTGGGGGAAAAAGGTAGTTAAAGACAAGATAACATACACTCCGCAATTATTGAGTTCAGTAAGTGATAAAAAAAAATTAGAAAACTTACGATTACATCCCATTATCCCAAAATGACAATTTTATATCTTAAAACATAAAACCGAATATTTTGAATAAAATAAATATATGATGAATCTTTTTTTTAAGATCCTTTGATCTCTTTCTTTTCAAATGACTATCAATTGTATGTTTAGCTTTCTTCATCATTTTTAATTAAAATTTTAACTGTATTTGCTAGATCAGTCTTGAAAAATAGATACAGTCTAAGCTACAAGTACTTTTTACTACAATTCTACAAGTGTGCATCAAATTGACTTATCGTCATTTCTTTGTTGTTGAAACATTTAAATTTGGCTTTAACCAAAAATGAAAAAAATAAAGGTTTTAGTTGGGTGATTGTCGTGGGAAATTAGGATCCGATTTTTCTTAATAATGGAAGATGGTTAATTGGTTCAAGTTAATCTATTACACTACTGCAACTATCATAAAATGTGATGTTTCAAGATTATTTTATAATGATATAAAAATCTAATCTCACACATTAGTAAATAAAATTATTTGTGGCATTGCATGGACCAACCACTAGTACACATTAACAACTTAAAATGATAATCATGCGAATATTTGTTCATCTCATCATCGCTAGGTGAAGAAAAGAAGGACCGCATTCTTCACTAGGAAGGACTAAGGAGTGATATGGAGTCACGCTCTTGTAATACTCCTTTAGTTATCCTCGTCTACTTAAGTTACATTATCCATCTATACAAATATATTAAAAGGCGTGCTTAACAACGTCTATGCGCCACGTGGCACCCTCCTCCTGCCACTAGAATTTTGCCACGTGTCTATTAACCAACAAAGTCAAGTGGTCATTATTTAAAAAATAAATATAATGAAGCCTGGGCTCGAACCCCTGACCTTATGTAAGGATTTTCATAGAATCACCATCTGATCTAACGTCTTTTAGTGATCCATGTTTCTACAAAATTATAGATATGTGTTGTAATAGTTAATGTTATTAAACATAGCCCTTGCATCCTTAAAGATAAATAAATTCGCATGTTCATTAAAATTAATTATGTATGCATGATACCATTTGAAGAGCAGTGTTGAATACTACAATACTACCCTTATATTTACAGTAATACTATAAACGAAATTTGATCATAAGTCTGTATTAAATATGGACCTAGGCCGCATCCATCATAAGGAGAGAGAGTCTAATTCACAAGATTACGGAGTTTCCATCTTCAAATCATATGACAATATGGGGAGTAGCCCCTTAGCCTTATAAAGTGAACTTCTCTATCTTCGTTATCAATGTGCAAAACTTACATCTATCTATACTAATATATTAAAAAGCGTTCATAAGAACGTATATGTGTCATGTGTCACCATCCATCATTCAGTAACATTATATCCACGTCTTTCTCATATAGTAAAATAAAGAAGCATTGTTAACGTGAGCATTCGAACCCACAACCTCAAGTATGAAAGAAAGAGATCCAACCATCACTCCACCATACTATTATTGCTTATTTAATCACAATTAATGATGATATATGAAAAAAATACTTTTGAAATCCATATAATGAATGACATGACTTTTTTAAATGAGTATGAGATGACTTATTTAACTACTACTAAATTGTAGCACCAAAAAACCCCGGGGCATCGCTCGGGCCTAAACACTAGTTATACTTCTAAAACCGAATATGTAATTTGGGTGATATGGCCCACCATCAAGAAACTGGTGCACCTTTTTTTTCTTCATGAAGTTATTGAATATATTGATCATTGCGTTGCAAGTGCATCTTAGCAAGGACATTGAGTTCATTCTTCAAGAAATTTCAATTTGTGTATGCCCTCACGTTTTCCCATTTTGGAGCAATAAATCAATGTCCCTCTTCAATTCATAATATCGTATCTTATCCTTTTGAGAATCGTTCATCTAAAACAATCAACCATTCTTAACGGATGCCATCATCTGCTTGTTATAATTTTTTATTATCAGAATCATATTTAAAATAACGAAAGGAATGATAGAGATTACTATTTATAGATCACGAAATTGAATTTACTGTGCCATGGTATAACCATTTGCTTAGAAGCTAAGTGAATTTCGCCACCATCGATGAAGGTCTACTCAGTAACGTCCCCCAGGTTAATACGGTATCCCCAAACCAGTTCACCCAAATATGAAGATTAGAACTCCTTAAGAACTGCTCAGAAATCTTGGAAAGGAAGATAGAAAGCCATAAGTGTTTACGATTATTAATAATGATGAGAGAACGATCAAAAAAGGTGTTTATTATTTGAGGAAGAAAATAGAACCCAAGAAGAATTTGAAAAACCGCAAAAATTACTTTTCGCAATAAGGAGCAGAATTGGATGAGGGTGATTGCGCAAACCAGCTCAAAGGCTGGGTACACGACTTTACAACCCAAAAGACAGTATACCCAAAGGTATACTGTCAATAGAATAATGTTTGGATGAGGATGGGAACCCTGTGCAAAACCTTAGAATTTGGGGTGCGTTCCACTGAGGTGCCACCTCTTCCTCTGTGTATTGTTACTTTTTTTCCAGTTTCCAATCATTCGAATATAAAAATAGAATTATGGAAAGCACAAGATGTAGCTTTGCAATACTCTGTGCCTATTTTTAAAAGAAATATAATTAATTTAAGTATCCCTGCTACTAATTTCAAGTTCATTATACAACTTTTACTTCTATATCATCCTTCAAGGCCTAAGTTAATGAGACACTTTATCATAAATCTTAAAAATTAAAATTTGAAACTGACAATGATGTCGAATGACCCCTCTAAGGCCTAAGTCAATGAACACTTTACATTAGATTATAATTCATGGTCTTTGATTGTATATTCTGATCAATATAAAAATAGATACTTCCTCCGTTTCTCAATAAGTGAAACATAGAGGAAGTACACACATACCAAGGACAGTAGAGAGTGAAAGTTGGGACCATATATTAGTAAAGCAATTAGGATTTTTAAGCAACATCACGTGGGTCAAAGAGTGAGTGTACCCGGTTTTTTTCCTCCAAAATTTTGAATTTTAGCTAACGTTTTCAAATTTATTTACTTTCAAATTTAAAAGGGACTTTTGGGGCATTTCCCACCAAAATTTCCGTACAACCCTATTTATACAACATTTGAGAGACAGTTTTTTCTCATTATCACTTCTGTTCACACACCAGCACAAACCACAAGGGACACACTCAAACAGAGGTCTTTTTCACAAAATTCCAACACAAGCACACACAACACTGTAATTAATTTGAAGCTATGGAAGATGGGGACTTAGACTTGTGGTTTTATCATGTGGAGTAGGGGATTTTTCTTTTGAAATTTGTGAAGAGGAGCTGCTGCAGCTTCAAGAACATCAGCAAGGCGACATAGAAGTTGATGAGCTACTGTTTTTGGAGTCACACATGAATGCAATTGATGATGCTGAGGATGATGAAGAGGTATGGAATTTCTCTGACTCTGATGATAGAGAAACTGAAATGGAAGATGAAAACATTGTTAATGACACTAATTGCAACTTAGGCAAAAAACCTAATTTACCTAACAACATGAGAAGAGAGGTCATAATTGATTTATTCTCACAAGCATCACATGACTTATCCTTACCAAGAGGTTATGTCAAGCGTGTAGCCTTAAAGTATGCAATTAGTAGAACAACACTTTTCACATTATGGAGAGTACCTAAACACCAAAAATTAAGTGGGGCTGAGGTCAATGTTGAAAGAAAGAAAGCTGACAACTGTGGGAGGAAGTATTTACAGTTGGGGGAGGAAGAACTCAGAGAGGTCCCACTGAAGCAGAGGACCACAATCAGGTCCTTTGCCACAGCTTTGGAAGTTAGTCTATCAACAGTGTATAGGCTAATCAAGAGGGGTATTATTAGATGCCATACCAATTCCTTCAAACCAACACTCACAGATAAACACAAAACCACAAGACTAAAGTTTGTTCTGTCACATATAATCCCAAGGACAGTAACAGAAAAACCAAGGTTTGCCATGCTTTAAAATATGATACACATAGATGAAAAATAGCTTTTCATGTGCAAGATAACACATAGATTCTATATCAGAAGTGGAAGATCCATACAGAACATGTTTGTCAAAACACTTCACAATAAAGGTTATCTTTATGGGGGGGATTTCAAGACCTATTTTTGATAATAATATGGTATGTATATATGATGGAAAAATAAGCATTTACCCATTTATAAATGAAGTAGCGGCCCAAAGAAGGAGCAATAACACAGAAAGGGCACTTTAGAATTGAAAGCTAAACAGAGTATCACCAAGGAAACCATCAGGGACATGCTTATAAACATTATGTTACCAACAACCAGGGCTAAGTGGCCAACCAGGGCTAAGTGGTCAAGTTTTGGATGCAAAACTATTTGGATACAACAGGACAGGGCCATACCACACATAGCACAAAATGATCCACTATGGTTAGAAGCAGCAAAATAGGATGGGTTTGACATCAACTTAATCCAACAGCCAACTCAGTCCCCAGATCTCAACAAACTTGACTTAGGTTTTTTTGCAGCAATACAGTCTATACAACACCAAGCATTCACAGACACAGTTGCTAAGTTGGTTCAAAGTGTGGAGGATGCCTATAATAGCTAATGATCCCAAGTTGATCAACTACACTTGGTTGCACCTAATGTATATCATGGCTGAAATCTTGAAGGTAAAAGAAGGGAACAATTACAAAAACCCCCACAAAGGCAAGAAAAAACTGGATAGACTTGGTCATTTACCAACTTATGTAGAAGTTTTTGATGAGTCATTAACTGACACAGTTAATTTCCTCAATCAAGACATAATCAGTGGTCCATACCCTATGTGGGATGGAATGGTCCTTGGTCCAGAGGTGTAGAAGCTAGGCATAGCACACAGCACATAGCATATATAACACAGAAGATAGAGCACATAACCAACTCAGCAACAACATGTCCTTTAGGAAACTTAGGGTTTGGTGTATCAAATTTTTGGGAAGGATTAAAATTTTGTAAAGGGAACCATTTTGTAAAAGTGAATATTAATGGAATTTTTTCTGAAAACAAAATCATCATTTAGTTCCCATATGGTGATACATGTAAAGGGAACCAAAAAAAATCTTTTCTAGATTGTCCTCTCAAGAAGTCCCCAATCACTCATACAAACAACAAACATGACCATAGATGTAGCCTACTAAACAGAATAACAGTTGAAACATGAGTGGCAACAGGGGGTTTTGGCTAAATAGTGAGGTCTTGTACAAAATCTACATCGTAAATGACCTCATTCATCATTGAGGATACTAAACCTCTCAGGTCAATGTTTTCAATCATAAAACAAGACATCTCACAAGGTCAATTACCCCTTATTTTTGCCTCTTCAAATGTTAACAATTGCTACTCTCGGTGGCATACAAGCTAGGCCAACTATATGCAGTTTGTGTAAAGAATGTAAAGAATTTCACATCATTGAGGACCAACCCTTACAAAAACATTTTCATGACTTAAACTCACATGACCATTATTACCACCCTTTTTTCAAGCCTTTTCTTCCCAACCAAATTGAATAATTGTGCAATACAATTAAATCTATTTAGTTGGGCAGAAGAGGTTGAAAACATGATAATGAACACCAGATTCACACCATAACATAGCAAAAGGAAGTTAAACACATGATAAACAGAGCACACACACAGTTCAAGCATGTAAACATGCAAGGAAGCAACAAGGTCACAATTCATAACACCCTAATAACATTTCATAACAAAATAACAGGGAAAAGGAAGGTAAAAACATGATAAACAGAGCACACACAAAGTTCGATCTACAAACCATTCCATCTACCAACCCTAATGAACTAACAACAATTCAAAGCATAATCAACTAACATCAATCCTAATCTACAATCAAAGATCATCAACAACCAACAAAAATGATCCATAAATACCAAGATCTAAGCCAAATTTATGAAACCCTAATGAACTAACAACAATTCAAAGTATAATCAACTAACGTCAATCCTAACCCACAATCAAAGATCATTAACAACCAGCATAAATAATCCATAAATACCAACATGTAAGCCACAAATCTGAAACCCTAATTGAGTTACCAACAATTCAAAGCCACACACAAGGGAATTCACACAGATTAATTAACAAAAAATTAAAAATAAACAAGAGTTTATAGGAACATTTCACCATTGGGGACACCACAACATCATTTTTTTGGAGAACCCTTTTTTTAGGGTTTTAGGATGAAGTACTTGAAAGATTAGCTTCTTTGGAAGATTGATGTACATCAGCAACATCACTATCTTCAGCATCACAATTTTTTAGGGGACTTGAATGATCAGAAATTGTTTTCATCCTTATGGTGAACCCAGATCCAGATGCTTCATTTTCGGAACTAAAATGAAGCTATGGTGTCCTAAATTCGAAGTTGGTGTCTCAGACTTTCGGCAAACATAAGTCAAGTTCAAAGATGAATTATAAGAGGAGTCGTTGTTATAGCAATCCAACTTATTACGCAGCAACCAAGACTTCTCTGCGGATCCGATGTCGGATTCTCCGAAAAGCAACTCGCATGTATCATCAGAGGCCATCTCAAATCACAACCAAAAGCGCAGAAAAAATCACGATCTATACCAAAAAACAGAGGCCTAGAAAATCAAGGTTCTTGAGAGAATGAGTCACAGAGAGGAGAAGAGTGAAAATTAGGGTTCTTATGAAGAAGAGAGGATGACAGAGTGAAATTGTGTTGAAGAGAGAGAAAGGAATCCTAGGGTTCTTCAGAAGAATAGAGGCAGAGAGAGAATTGAAAATTAGGGTTCTTAAGAGAACTCTCAATAATTGAGGAGAAAGAGATAAGACTAAGAACAATTGAGAAGAATCGAGAATGTGAGAGAGAAAAAGATAGTTTAAAAGATCTTATGTTTTTTTTTGGGGGGGGGGATAAAAAGGGAGGGAAAGGTTAGATCATTAATTGTTGTTAGGTGGATAGTTGAGAAATTAATGTTTGTTAGGGGAGTGGTTGTGTTAATTTAATAATGGCATAATTGTAATAAGAAAGAACTTTTTTGCCATTTAGAGCTTGGTTGCACTTATTGTGAATATGCCAAAGAAGGGAAGTGATTCACTTATTGAGAAAAGGAGGAAGTATTTAACAACTTAGTTTTACTAGATGCAAACATTGATTTTGATGGCCATTGTATTAATTATCTTTAAAACATCAAAATATCAAAATTTTACACATACGTAATTAAATACATTGATGGTCAAAATAGTGAATTACATACCATGAGAGTCAAACAATCATGTATTGTGTATAGGAAGAATAACACACTATTACTTCATATGTTCTATGTAAATTGCAACATATAAAGTTTTTTACACTTTCCAACGCACAACTTTAATCATTAATACTTATATTACATATAAATAAAAATGATAAAACATTGATACTTGGAAAGTATATATATTGAAACGAATCTAACAATATCCTATATGACTATACTTTTCCTTGCATATAAATCACAATAAGTGGTGAAAGATAAGTTTGTGATACGTGTAGAAGTCCAAACGTTGCAATTTTCATTAAAAAAAGGAAGCATATAGGTCCTACCTGATTATCAATTGGTTTTATGATATCATACTAACTTTGATATACGATAATCTCTTCCTTTATAGCAGGCTCAAATCTCAATAAAGAACTATAGAAGTGTTTCCAATACTCTCTTTGTTTTTACATTAATGCTCTATTCTGATTTGCATTTGCCAATGCATAACTTTGACCATCAATATCTTTACTTATCTATTTCAAAAGCTTTGAAAAAGTCGATTTTTTGAAAATATACGTCAAGATAAATCCAATGACATCTTGTATGCTAACAATATGATTTATACATGTGTCGAAAAATATGGTCAAAATCATGCAAAAGTCAAACTGAAAAATCTATTTAAGAAACAGATGAAGTAATTTTACTACTTGAGTAGTATTTATAGATTGATTTTTCAAATATCTCTATACCTTTTTTTAAAAAGTTGGTAAGATGAATGACCCTACTGAATTGACACCTCGCATAGGTATAACCAGTCAGGTTTGCAGGTCAGACTCCTTGGAGAGAGGGGGATGGTAAGGAAAACCTCACCCCCAAGAGCCCCTAATGGGGTTTGATCCCATGACCTTGAAATCATAAGGCCAAACCTTTACCACTAGACCAAGCCTTGATTGGTACATCTCTATACCTATTAGTGTCCTAAAAAAATAAAAAGGAAAATTGACGTTAGGGGTCTCAACTATGACTCAACATTTTTAAAAGGTTCGAACTATCAATTATTCTGTGTAGGTCCTAACTTTGGGGGGTGTGACTTTGGTTCGGCCTAGATGATTTATGTTCTACTAAACTGATAAACTTATTTTCTTTCCCTTTTTTTAAATGGCTTCACCAAGAACCCAATGTGGTTTTGGAAACCCCCAACCCCCAAAAATTTCACCCCCTCCTCTCCTTCCATTATTTCTTTCCCCAAAAACAACCCTTCCATTTCTTTGAAGTGTGAAAATAAATCTAAATCCAATATGATCATCAAGAAAAAGGTGGTGTTACATGACAACCCAACAGATTCATCTGGTTCGGGACCCATATTGTTCTTCATTGCTGGATCACTGTTTCTTCTGCATCTTTTGATGAAGAAACTCAGGGCAAGAAACTGACGAGACGATAATGTGATAAATAATATTCGGTACTGATAACTGTTTTTTTCTTTTTTGATATAGTCAGTGATAATTTTTCGGAAAGATGTAGATCTTGAATTGTGAATTCATAAAAGGAAAATGTAGTTTCTTTGTGATTTTTCGAAATAATGTAGATTCTTGAATAGTATATAGTTGATTCTTGGACAAATAAATGTGAAATTGGTGGAATAAATATAGTTTGTTGATATAGATGATTCTTGGACAAATAAATGTGTAAATGGTGGAATAAAATGTTCAAAGCAACCCTAAGGTAGAAAAATGTTGAATTTAGGTATTTTGCTATTGATAATTGGGTTTTCGAGCTTCTCACGAGTTTTCGAGTCGAGTATCGAGTTGCTCAACTCGACTCGCCAACATCTCGAGCCGAGTTCGAGCTCGACTCGAGCCGAGTTTTGACCGAGTCGATCTCGAGTAGCTCGTGAGTTGTCTCGTCTCATTTACACCCCTACTCATACATAACTGTCACAACTTATCTTTTCTCCTTTGCAGCTCTGCTTCATCCATAACTACCACCCTCTACCACTATTATTGCAACTTCAATCTCCATTGACAATAAACAAAACATTACATGATTACACATAAATTCCAATTACAAGAAACACAATTACAGTAAGTAAAAAAAAAAAAAGAAAACTACAACAATTGAATTATATAGCATTGATTCCCCAATCAATTACAAAACTAAATAATCTGCAAACTTTAAATCTAAGGTGGTGCAGGCTTTATATCTAAACATTACACATAAATATTGATGATCCATGATCATACTTAACATAATTGTTGAGAATATCAGGTCTGTGAAGTTCTCACGCCATTTCCATCAAGCATGGCTATGCACACCAAGTATGTAATGCTTCATCTTAGCCCTCTTCTCGTTCTTCGTCTTCCTGTTCGTGTTCTCCCAGTTTTTCTGCCACTACCCCACCGCAAGCAGTGGTGGTGAAGCACTCCAAATTGGCGACCAGGTGTTACGTGAGAGAAAATATGAATGCGACCAATCTGGATACACCGGTGGAATCGAGTACATAGTAGGAGAGAGAAAGTATATGGCCGACGAAGGTGCTAGAATTCAGTCATCCTCTGAAAATAAGCATTAGTCGGCGGAATTGAAATTTAGTTGAAGCTTCCTCTGGTGAATGACTGAATGCTACATCATGAGACACTGGAATCGCACCAATTTCCGACGAACAATCTCTAATCGACCAGAAAGCGTCATTTGGAATGGAAAATCTGTCAATCTTCAGTGAAATTGTCAGCATTACGTCCAACTCCGGCGGAATTAGCAAAGTGCCTACAGTTTCAGGCGAGTAAGCATTAATTGGAGTCGGAATTCCATCAATCTTTGGCGAGAATGCCGGAGAACCTACAATTTACGGCAAGAGAGCATCAATTGGCGTTGGATTGCAATCAATCTTTGGCGTAAAAACTGTAAATTGAGGCGAAAAAAAAGAATGCGTAAATTGCAGGAGCTGAACTAGGGGATCAAATCGACAACCATGGAAAGAGAGTGGAGTTTAGGGTCGTGGAAAGAGAGGGCTGGGATTGGGCCAAGTGGGTTCGGCTGGCAGCGTGGGAGCAGGAGAGAGAATGCGGGAGTGTAGAGAGTTAGGTAGTCTTACTGTGTCAGGGGAGAGATGGTGAAGAATTTAGAAATAATAAAAAAAAGGGAAAGAAAATAAGTTTACCGGTTTAGTAGGTCATAAGTCATCTAGGCCCAACCAAAGTCATAACCCTCCAAAATTAGGACCTACGCAGGATAATTGATAGTTCGAACTTTTTAAAAATGTTGAGTTATAGTTGAGACCCCTAGCGTCAATTATTCCAAATAAAAATCAGCATATCTCTATTATATAAGCCAAGGGGAGAGCTATGGTGTCCCCCTTTGAAAAGACTTTTTAACCCTTCATTCAATAAAAAATATTACCTATTGAGATTTCGAGATTTTCCTCAATCATAACCCTTCCTAATTTAAAATACGTATATCAAAGAAAGTTCAAAGTAGCTAAAATAAACTTTCATAAAAATATGTGTAGTGAAAGAGAAAGTTTATGATTGAAGAACAAATTAACATAACTAAAGCAGTTTTCAAATCAATTACAAAACCAAAGACATAAAATTTTAACTTTACCTGAACTTTTGAAATGCAATAACAATACCAACATCCCATTAACAAGTAATAAAGATACCAAGAAAACAACTTATTCATCAAGTAATTTTTATATTTTATATTTACAACACGTGATATTTAATTAGAACTAATGATGATTGTAAATTTGATCCTTCAAAATTACATTTAGATGAAATTTAATAATAATTGCCAAAATAATTCACGCACGCATCGCGTGCAAAGAAGGCTAGTATAATGTAATGAATGCTTAGAAAAGGACGGGTCATATCCACTTACAATCATAAACTATATCGTCCCGGATTGTTCCGTACCCGCAACCCGACCCCTCCACCAGTCCTCCTTTCCCAAAAAAACATCCCCACTTCTTTCTCTCTCCTCCCCCCCTTTACGTTGCTTTCACACCATCCCTATATCCTCTCTCTCTCTCTCTCCAACCTCACCTTTCTAAACTACACAAAAAAAAGCAGCCATTAAAACTCCAAATTACCTCCATTCTCACACCAACTTCCACTTTAGATGACACTCCCATTTCAACGGCTACATTTCAAAAAACTTGAGTGATAACACAACCAACAAAAAAATAATTATAATGGACTCAATTGCTGGCACCGAGATTCGATCCGTGAACTACCCAGAATTTGGGGAAGAATTTCAGAAGTTGATAATTGCGCCGGAAAATGGAAATTCCTTTACTGCCCTTTTAGAGTTACCCCCTACTCAAGCTATGGAGCTTTTAACTGACGATGGTGGTGGTGGTAGTGGTAGTGGTGATGTTGTGAAACGACACCGTGTTAGTGCTTACAATCATTCTCTATCCTCTCTTCCTGCTTTCCCCTCTAATCGCGCGTTGATTGAACGCGCCGCTAAGTTTTCAGTTTTTGCGACGGATGATTCGCCGGAGTTTAAGGTTAAATCTGAGCCATTGGATTGTTGTTCTAACCCTAATTCGTCTGATCCTACGGCTGGGAGTGAGAGTGACAAAGAGAAAGAGAAGCCATTGAAGCGCAAGGAGAGAGAAAAGAAGGTTTCATTCATTTCTTCCCCTAATTGTAATTTCTAGGGTTTTCGGATAATTAATTGGTTAATTAGTTGTTTAATTGATTTCTAATTATGTAATTTAGGGTAAAGGATTGACGAAGAAGACGAAAACGACGTCGGATGATGGAGAGAAGCTTCCGTATGTTCATGTTCGTGCGCGGCGAGGTCAAGCCACGGATAGCCATAGCTTAGCTGAGCGAGTAATTAGCTTCTAATTTTTTTCTGCTAATTGAGTCCTTAATTAACGGATTTGATTGTTAATTAGGTGTTAATTAGGTTTTAATTATGTCATTATTGTTCTCTGTGTGATTTCAGGCGAGGAGAGAGAAAATTAATGCGAGGATGAAATTGTTGCAGGAGTTGGTCCCAGGCTGCAACAAGGTAAATCAACTCTTGTGTTTAATTGGTTTCGGTTTTGATATATGCAGCCCTAATACAATTATATGAAATGGAGTACATTATTATATGGTTTAGGAATTTACGACAAAATCACGCGTTAATCTTGGGGTTGTTGATGCTTAATTATTGGTTAACGTTTCTACTTTTAGCTGCCGCATATATCAATTTTCAACATCTTTATGCTTTGATTTGATGGTGATTATGAGAGGTTGATTAAGGCAGAATGATTATGATTAAGACTAACTGGGTAAATGATAATTACTTTTGAGGTTTATACTATGCTTTTAAAAGTTGATAACGGTATTAGTCGTTGTCACCTTTTACATAAAGTAGCAGTTGCTTTTTTAGCAAGGAAAGTGTCTTCTTTGGTTAGTAGTGTAATTTTTTGGGCTTCTCATTTCACCTTTCACTTTGCCGTTTGCAGAGGGTTTGTTATATGTCTCTTTTCAGGACAAGGATATTATTGTCTTTTCATTTGCTCGTAGTATCTGTTTTTCCCCTTCCCTTTTGTTATTTTGCTATATTTTGCTATATTTTGTACTCCTAGTCTTAATAATCTGGTAGATCCAAAGGACTCTCGACAATCTCCCTAGACTAACTCTAACGGCATGGGATGCCGGATTCATATGGGTTGTTGGAGATTATGTTATTAGGAAGTAGAAGAATATGAAGTTGTTTGGTTGGTAAATCGCAAGTATATAGGAATTGCGGAAAGTATAGTTTTGTGCTTTTGTTGATCCAAAACAATATGATTTTTATAGTTTTTGTCAACATCTTTATAGAGAAATCTGACCTGAAATAACGAAAATGATACTTATTTTGCATCAAATGGAGTACTTATTTCTGTGGAAAAGGAAAATGTAAATCTACGATTCAGTTACCAGATTCATTGATAAATTTTGACCTCAAATATAAAAAATGATACTTGTTTTTGGTCCTTTGGAGTATTTATTTCTTGTGAAAGGGAAAAATCTACGATCTAGTTCCTTTTCAATTATCATCAGACCATATTTAGGCTAATGAGATAGTATCATTGACTCATTATTATACAGCTTCCTCCATTTTTTTTAATTTCATCATTTTGTTTTCGACACGGTTCATCAACCAACTTTGTTAAGCTATCTCGCATCATTATATAAGAAAAAACATAGTCAATTGGGATCTTGTTAGATTCGTCTCAATGCAAGGATGCCAAATATCAAATTGTTATAATTTTTACTTATACGCAATTAGAGATATTGATTTTTAAAGAAGCGTCTCGGCAAATGTGGAAAATGAAATGATGCAATTGAAAAAAAAAACAGAGGAAGTATGTGCTATTTGAGTCCTCAGCATCATAAGCTAAACTGAGTCTGATCTTTAATTTTGGGGTACCCTTCCTTTCATTTGACTGGACATATTTTTAAAAAAAAAAATTTATGCACTACTTGTCAATTATGTTTTTTGTGATGGTCATATCTCTTTTACCAAGGGAGGAAGGGGGGGGTTGCAAATTTCTTTATTGAACATGTTAGGTGCTCCTGAAGTTGGAAGGACCAAAGAGGACAACTCTGGCCATAACTCTCTGTTCAATGCCCAAGTTGAATGGAACACATCTATGATGGTAGTGCTGTCCTGGGGCCAAAGGTTATTAATTGGAAAAGATCAGTGAGTTCAAATTAAATTGTCTCCCAGGCTGGCAGAAATAGACTACATAGGTCCTCTGCTTTCTGGGACCATCAGTGCTGATTTATCAAATGCAAACTTCTTTTTTTAGGTATAATTTATATGTATTTTGAAGGTTTCAACGAGTTTTGAGTTTACAACAGTAAAAATTTAGGGTAGGCGTTACTAAATTTTGCATAGTAAATTAATGCAGGTGTCATGAATTTGTAGTAAATTTTCTGGTAGTATATCGCATTTGTTGTTGCTGAATATCAGAATTTGAATCATCGTGGGGGAAGTGAGGTGGCTTACTTGTACTCTCTTTTTTAACAAAATGCAGATTTCGGGTACTGCATTGGTGTTGGACGAGATAATCAATCATGTGCAGTACTTGCAACGTCAAGTGGAGGTACTTTATCTTTGGCTATAAGTTTCTTCATCTTCCCATACAATAAGGGACTACCAAGGAATACCATTTTGTGCTAGAATAGAGGAAGATCATGCAAGATTGGTCCCCTAAACTTGCCTTAGGTTTTGTTCTTCTCACCTTATTTCCTATCATTTGTGGAAAGATAGGTTCACATAAGGTGAAGTTCAAGTACAATAAGTTCTTACTTCCTTTGCTTCATAATTCATGCTAACACTTGCAACTTCACGGTTATCTTCAATTATGTGTCAGTAAAAATAATGAAAATTTGATATTTAAAAATATACGTTGAGATGAATCTAAAATATTCGACATGACTATTATTTTTCCTATATAATGGTGATTTTTTTGTTGCAATAATGGTGAAAATTTGTGGTCAAAGTTTATAAAGTTTGATCATAAAAGTGCAATTGTTGTGAGAATCATGGAACGGAGGAAGTATTAGTTAAAGTTCAGTACCAATAAGTTTCGATAAGTTAAGTTTTGGGGCCAATAAGCGCTACGCTAGATCAATTTCAATATAATCAGTTAAGTGAAGTTAAGTTCAGGGGAAATAATAATTTCCTAGTATAAGTTAAGGTCAGGGATAATATTGAAGAGAATGCACCCTTACGGCTCGTTTGGTAGTTGTTAATTAATGATGGTAATGGGAAGAAAACACCCTTAAAATCTCTATGGGGAGGCAATTTCAACCCCCAATTGTGTTTTTTCTCTATGGGAATGCTATCTCACCTCTAAACTTGTGTTTTTTTCTCCAAGGGGAAGCAATTTTCATTACCACTCATTACCACCTACAAGGTGGTATTGGATGAGAATGAAAATTTAAGAAGAAAAATAGACACCATCTATAACCAACTACCAAACGGGCCATTAATGTTTCGTTAACAAATTTTTCCCCATGTTCTTCTTTTGAATTAAAGTTGGTCAAGTAATCTAATTATGGTAAGCTATCGTACAATAAATCCATCCATATCCCACATGGGATCTTGAATCTGAAGTAATTCTGAACCAGGAATACAACAGGGGCTTGGTTTAATCTGTGTAATGTGAGAAAGTCTAATATCTACCATGTTGTTGCAGTATCTGTCAATGAGGCTTGCCGCAGTTAATCCAAAAATTGATTTCAATCTTGACAGCCTAATTTCGGGAGGAGTAAGTAATTCTCTTATCTCAAATTCTTGTCTTTCTTGGCAATCATCAGTTTGCTGTGAAAGCGGATTTTTTTAATGCGGTTTAAGAGTTAGGGTAATTTTCCTGCATATCATGATGATTAGAGAGTTTTTATTTGACAATACTGTCTACCAGCAGTTGTTTGTTTCCCTGTGTGGGTCAGCTTATAACAAAATACTAAATACTTCCAGAGTTGCTATAGGCGTCTTTCTCTCAGCAGTCTTGGATTGGGATTTTGACAATACTGCAAACAGAGTAATGAAGTAGACAAGGGATTTGACTGCTTCACATTGTGCTTGATTCCTTGCCATCTCAATATCTCATAGTATACTTAGGTTATTCCACGACACAAATTCCAAGAAATTTCCTTTAAGAAGGGTAGTGACCATAATGTGGAAAATTAGAGTTTAAAATAATATTTTTAAAAGAGGAAAATGAATGACAACTTCTGGGCACACAAGGACTAAAGTGGCGCAGTTAGTTTTGTGTTGTTAGGAGAAGATCAAAGCATTGGTTTTAAGCACCACATAACTAGATTGAGTTTGTACTACACCGAAGTCTTTTGAGCTGTCTTTCTGTCTTTTAGGATTGCATATGAAAGGGAAGTCTGGAAGGACAATTTGTGATTACCTGTTCCTACAGTCCAGGCCCATGTATGCTCTGTGTCTTCCTGCATTTTTGCTGTGACCAGGCTGGAAATATACCAGACAATAACCTTTGTAACACTTAGCATTGTTGGCATTGAGAAATTGGGTGAATTTATTGTATACTAGATCCCCTGAAGTGTTGTACTTCATAGAGATATGACAGTTAGGCTCGTATGAGTATCTTCATCTTGTTCTGTTGTTTCACAGCTAATATTCATGTCTCTAGTAATGTGTTAATTGGAATTTGAACTCTCAGAAGATTAGCTAGAATGAACTTGAGGATTCTGTATTGGTTATTGTACTATTCAGCTTTTGGTTATTGGCTTTAATGGGTGCAGCATTGGGCCTGAGTATGTTGAGTCCTGGTTTTTGATGTGCCTTCCATGTCTGCAGGCTGAATCTATGATGGACTGCAACCTTCCAAACATGGTTATGCCACTAATGTGGCCAGAAATCCATGTCACCGGAGACAGACCACAATTTCAACAGCAATGGCAGCTTGAGTCTTTAAGTCAGCCAGTTTGGGTCAAGGAAGAGAACCACCGTAATGTAGTTGCATCAGAGAACTCACTTATGACCTATGATGACTCACCTGGAAATTCAGGTAAACTGCTTCAGAACGGTTAGATCTTTTGCAGTCACTGCATTGGTTCCCATGATAACTTTTAACTTCCTGACATATAGTAGCTCAACAAACTTGTCAATTTATGCTGTGCTTTGTGAGGTCCTATTTTATGTATAGTTGTAATAGATCCGAGGTCTACTATAATTTTCATGTTTAAGTGCATGTACTGTTGAATACTGCTGAAAATAAAATCCAAACCAATATACTTCCTTTGTTTCTTTAATAAGTGACAGATAGAAAGTGGGGGAATACCAAGGAGCCTAGAGAGAGAAAGTTGGGACCACTTCTTTAACCAATCAAATTTGAGTATTCGATAAAGTATGTAGATGAAACGATTAAAAGATGGCAAAGATGTCATAAATGAGAGTATTTTTTACTACTTTGACCTATGTGTCACCAGTTACTTATTGTGACATTTCCCTAAAAGGAAAATGTGTCACTTATTAAACAAAGGAGGAAGTATGTGCTAGACTTTCGTGCTTGTTGACATCAATTTTTTTTAAGAAATATGCTTCTCTTGTTGTGGCCTGTGGGCCAGTCTGTGACATCATATCAAAATTTCTTGAATCTTGACTGGCTTATAGGATAACGTCAAGTCTGAAATGCACAAAATTCTCCAGCTGACTCTATCATACTTTTTTCTAATGCAGCATCATTGCACTCAAGCCAGCTGAAAATGGAACTGTGAAGGCCATAATGAAGCGTGTATTGTAGTCAATTAGTGTATATATAGCCAGCAAATATGATTATGTTAGAAGTTTAGCCGGGAAGTAGACAAGAGTTTAGGCCTCAGAATTTCAGGATGGGGTTTCCATGTCTTCTTCATTATTCAGATATGGACTGGAAACCCTTAAGAGTAGATCTAGCTCGCTAGTTAATCTACCTATTTTACCATATTCTACATATATATGTATATTTATATACCAACATGATGAAAGATTCAGTCCCGAATCTTGCGCGAGATGGCTGATCGATTCTGCTGTCAAAAATAGCGTTTAGTTCAGTTGATTCTCTGAATCTTTACCTGGTTTTGCTTCAGATGAATGCGTATTATCATGTGAATAAAGTCAGTACTCAGTAGTGATGCTTCTTCCTTTTTGCAAAACTCATGTACTCCTAAAAAACAGGGTGAAGGATACAGCATGATGCTGCCTCTACTTATTTATTGTGTTCAGTTCAGTGTCCTTTTTAGTTATCAGAAAAGCTTATTGATTTGAATTTTTTTGTACTTGCTGTATTAATTATTATGACTGAAATTCTTGCTTCTCTTGGAACCGATCCTTTTCCTGGATTCTTTTAGTACCTTTTTTTTTGGAGCATTGTGATGTGGGTGTCAGAACTTCAGTTGATAAGCTACATATATTATGAATTGTACTTCTATTTTGAATTTTGATATCCATTTTATTTTGAATTTTGATATCCGTTTTGTTCATAGGCTGATTGAGTGATTGGTTATATTACTCTCTCCGTCCCAGAAAGATCTAAACACTTGTTTGGACACGTAGTTTAAGGTGATAAGTTGTGGTGTGGTTATCAAATGTTATTTTATTTTAAAAGTAGATGTGATAGGAGTTGGTGGGGTATTTTTTATTAGAGGAGAGAGAAAGTTGGGTAACTTTTTATTGATAAAAGGTAGAGTGTGGGCCAAAGATGTATAAAATAAATAATATATTAATGGTGGGACCATGCCAAGAATGGAAGTGTTCAAACTAATTTGGGACAAACAGAAAAGTAAAGTGTTCAGACTATTCTGGGATTGAAGGTAGTAGTATACAAACATGCATATTTCCTGTTGGTGCAACCTGGCCCACCTCGTACTGTAGTTTCTATTTTCTTTTGAGTTTCTTTTTGTTGGTCATGGGCAATCAATTACTCCATCTTTTTTTAATTGCTACATTAGGGCCCCATTCTTTTGGATTGGGAGAGACTGAATTGAGAGAAATTGAATTGCAGAGAGTAACTGAAACTGAGTTGAACTGAAAATAAGTCCAAAAGAACACGGCCTAAGTTTTTCAAATTTTTGAGATATAATTTCAAACCGTGATATCTTGAGTTATGTATAAGAGAAAATTACTCCCTCCGTCCCAGAATAGTTTAAATATTTTCCTTTTATGTTTGTCCCAAATTAGTTTGAACGCTTCTATTATTGGCATGGTCCCATTATAAATATATTAACTTTTTTACACTCTTTTGGCCTACACTCTACCTTGTAAAATAAAAAGTTATCCAACTTTATATATCTCTAATAAAAAATATTCCACCAACTCTTATCACATCTACTTTTTTAATAAAATAACATTGGATAACCACACTAGAACTTATCACATTAAAATACGTGTCCCTAATCTTTCTGGGACTGAGGGAGTATAAAAATGATATATTTGGAAAGTACACATTGAGAAGAATAAAAAAAATCCCGCACAACTATGTTTATTTTACGTATATAAAATTAAGGATAATTTGTCAAAAACAACCTTTTATAAGTAGCTTTTTGTGAAAAACAATCTTTTGAATTTTTTTTGTCTAAAAAAACCTTAAAAATAAAAAAAAATTGTTAGAAGAAACCTGATGAAGTCATTCCAGCGTTAACCAATATTTTTCGGCATCGGCCCAATTAAAAATTTGTCTGCATCAACCATTTATTATACTTCCTCCGTTTCATATTAGATGTTACACTTTGACATTTTACACTATTCACAAATTTCTCTTTGACCATCGTTTGTGATTTATACGTGAATAAAATATAGTTATGTGGGATCTTGTTAGATTCGTCTTAATATGTATTTTTTTAATATGTACTTTTTATAATTTTTACAAATACAAAATTAGAGATATATGTTCTCAAAGTTTTGCATTGGCATGCGTGAAAAGTGAAAGTGTAACATGTAAATTGAAACGGAGGAAGTAGTTTTTTTTTTTTGTCAGAAACAATATTTTATAATTTTTTTTTGTCAGAAACCTTACCTAATTTTTCAGTGTTGACTAAGCCATTTTCGACGTGGATCCGCGTTTGTATTGAGATGGGCAATACTTGAATTGGGTTGAATTGAGATAGGCAATACTTGAATTGCAAAACGAAGAATTTTTGGAGGATTTGGATAAGAGAAGCTAAAAAAAGGGATATCACAAATAGCAATTGAGAACGACACAGGTTAGTTTGTATAGTGACTGGAAAAGGGGTGGAAATGTAAAAAAAAAAAAGGGTCAAGTGCCACTCTCATCGGTCAATGTTGGAGAAGGCTTGGTCAACATCGGGAACCATAGGTAAGGTTGAACTCACAAAAAGAAAATTGTTTAAGGTTTTAATTTGCAAACAAATTTATAAAAGGTTGCATCTGACAAAAACGCATTGTAAAACGTTGCTTCGCGCAAATTTTTCGGATCATTAATTGATTCAATGCCGGAAAATATATGTCAATGCCCGAATGATGTCATCGGGTTTCTTCTGACAATGTTTTTTAGGTTTAAAATTTCTCTTCACAAAAAAAAAATTAAAATGTTGTTTCTGATAAATTTTCCTAGTAAAGGTCAAAGTTGTCATGTGAATAGTACTCACAAATAAAATATAGCAATTAAAATAAGACAAAGGGAGTGTTAGTTTGTTGATTGATTTTCTCTTACATGTTTCCAAATATAGGTGGGCAATATTGCAATAAAATTGGTTTGAAGTAGAGCCTAAGAATTTTTTAGCGTTGAGGCACTGTGGCTCATATTTCCAATTCATATTTTATTGTATTCCCTCCGATTTCTTTTGTTGTTCATAAATGGAACCGCGGAGCAAACCAATGCAACTCATGGGCAAGATTCCAATATTTTAAATAAAATTAAATTAACTAAAATAAAGATTCTAGCCCTTTGAGTTATTCTATGTTAATCAACCAATGATACAAAAAGTTTGAGGGGTAAAAGAGTAAAGTAACTACAAACTAGTGTGAACACATTTATTGCTTTTTGAGTTACTCTAGGTTAGACAACCAATTAGACAAAAGTTTTTGGGATAAAAAGGTAAAGAATAGCTACTTAATAGTGTGAACACATTTATTACAAATCAAAACTAATGAGAAATTTAATTCATAAATTATACTATATATGGAAAAATTCA
Source organism: Beta lomatogona (assembly GCA_947646795.1). NCBI lineage: Eukaryota > Viridiplantae > Streptophyta > Magnoliopsida > Caryophyllales > Amaranthaceae > Beta > Beta lomatogona. The sequence continues at coordinate 3,589,430 of CANSNZ010000927.1, read as the reverse complement.
AAATAGGAACGACATATTGAAATTTCCCAATGGAGAATACATGAACAACAAAAAAAAAAACGAAGGGAGTATAATTTTAAGACGATGATCTTTACATTAAAGAAGATTGTATGCAAGATGTATTCAAACCTTGAATTGCTTAGTACTCCAAATTGATCTCATTTTTAGCTAACCAAGTTCCTGCATATGAGTGTAAAATGTAAAGCTTAATTATTCGTTTCAAATTACTTGCAACAAAAGGGTTTGCACTCATACTAAGAAAAGAGGATAAAGAATAATAAAGTAAGCATTGGTTCCGATCTAAATATGAGTCTCCTCAAAAGATTGAAACCTAAGCTGTATCTACAGTTTTAATATCTATCGTCATGGAAAATCTGATTTGCTTAACCGCGGCTTGACAATTAATTTCTCCAATTACATATGGAGTAATAAAATTAGAAAAGAATTTAAAATCTTAGATTACAATATTTTTAAAAAAATCAATATATATATATATAAAAGATGAACTTTTCAGGAGCATAGGAGCTCCTCAAGATTTCGAGCCATAGAGCGCGCCACGTTGGATTGCCACATCATCAAATTTTATTTTTATCTTTTATAAAAATTTGGATAAGCAAAAATTAGCGTTTGGTTTTGAATAAACAACCTAAATTATTATATTATGTAAATTGTGTATTACTTTTGCTACGTAATTCGGAATATTATAATTTTTGTATAATTGGATAGTGATCTGGATATGCTCCGAAATAAGATCCATTTACAACATAGTTTTACAACTTATGAAATAGAGGGTGCCACGTAGCATTGTCATGTCATTAATTTTTATTGTAAATATTTTAGAAAATAGAGTTCTACATATATTTAAATACATAAAGGGAGTTTTGGGTAGGGAGTAATTAGAGTTTCGTTTTAAATAAACAACCTAAAATTATTATATTATGTAAATTGAATATAACTTTTGCTACTTAATTCAAAACATTATAATTGTTTACCATTGAAAAGTGCTTGAAATATGCTTCAAAATAAGATCCATTTACGATATAGTTTTATAACTCATGAAATATATTTAATTATATGAATGGTAACACATTATTTAGTCTTTCTTTTAGATAGATAAAATAATAGCTATAAGTACAATGTACTATATGTTATTATAGCATTTTATCATAGGTCTGATTTATAGGATTAAATATATTATCTTTCAAACCTCAACTTTACTCAAATGAACCAAAACAATTTAGTATTGAAACAAAATTTATTAAGGAAACTTTATTATTACAACAAAAACTAAAATCTATGGCTATAAAGTTACATATATATTACTACCTCTGTCCCAGAATAGTCTGAACACTTTCCTTTTATGTTTGTCCCAAATTAGTTTGAACACTTCTATTCTCGGCATAGTCCCACCATTAATATATTATTTCTTTTACACATCTTTGGCCCACACTCTATCTTTTATTAATAAAAAGTTACCCAACTTAGTCTCTCCTCTAATAAAAAATACCCCACCAACTCCTATCACGTCTATTTTTTAAATAAAATAACATTTGATAATCACACCACAACTTATCACCTTAAGCTACTTGTCCCAACAAGTGTTCAGATCTTTCTGAGACGGAGGGAGTAGAATTTTAGATGATGAAAAAACTAGAATTTTGATTTTTAAAAAATAACCTTAGAAATCAGGATATTATAGAGAGCTCCATCTAAGCATGGCATCTCATTCATTTTAATTTTTATTTAAAAAAAAAAAATAGTGTCTAACATATATATAAATACATATAAGGTGTTTTGGATATGTGAAGATTACAGTCTGATTTTAGATAAACAATCTAAATTATTATAATATGTAAATTGAATATAACTTTTGTTATAAATTCGCAATATTATACTTTTTTTTACCATGGGAGAGTGCTCGAAATATGATTTGAAATTAGTTCCATATACAATATAGTTTTGCAACTTATGAAAAATTATTTATTTAGATGAACAATAACATATTATTTATTTTAAATACATATAAAAATAGCTATAAAAATAAATAGCGTATCATATGTAATAATAGCAATTATATCTTTCAAAATCATACTTTTAAAAATCGAGTTATATAAAGATATAAAATACATATCTATAACTTTGAACCTGTAGCATACAATGCATGGTGGCATTACATGAAGAATCAAATGAAAGTTTGTCAACAACATTGCAGAGATATTATGTAATTGTCTAATTATTTTATTCCTATAATATTTACCGTATACATAATAATTTATGTTTGTCTTTTCCATATATCTAGATGTCAAATCTTATTATTTTCTTCATGAACTTAATTCTACTAAAACTAATTAGGAAATCAAGGTCGTCGTTTCTAGACTATGTGAGGTCACGGATCATAAAGAAGGAGAAGTTTGATATGATCATGATGGATGAAGAGGAATCTTTTTTCTCTTACATAGTATTTTCAATTATTAGTAGAGATTAGTTTTATATTTAATTAATTTTATTCATGATACCATCATTATGGTCTTTTTTTTATAGTGTTTATGTGCCATTAAAAGTTAAAGTCGTGACTGACACTCATAATTTACTCTATTCTTTCTTTCCTACTTTCGTCAAATATCATTTAATTTGGGGTATTCTTCATGTTAAAATTGTGTTAGCTATTGTTAGTCATACCAATTATAGAGATACCATTTAATATTAGACTTGGCTACAATATTCAGTTGAATATTAAAAACTATATAATTTATATATCGCAATAACAAATTTAGAAATTAGAATATAATGAGAAATTCTTTCTTCGCTATTTTTCTACTGCACCAATGGGGTTTAGCATGGTGTTTAAGGAAATGAAAAAATGGGTAGTTTAGCATAGAGGTACCCCTTTATTAACAAAAGCAAAGGATAAATAAACCCTTAATAAAGTAAAACGCAACTTTATGAGGTAATTTGAGTAATTAATAATGGTTTCATTAACATAAAGTAAAGACAATATTGTCAAATATAGTTGCTTATTTTACAAAAAGTTGAGTGGTCCCAATTGATGAAACTACCCAAAGTGGTGATTATTGCAATAGAAAAGAGAAAGTATGTAAATAAAATGGTGTTAAAAAATCTCATTTCATAACAATACAAAATCAACAATGTTAACAAAAAATTAGCAAAAAGAATATAAACAATAACCCGTGCAACTCACAGGCTTCAAAACTAGTCAATATATATATATATATATATATATATATATATATAAAGGAGGAACTTTTCGGGAGCATAGAGAGCTCCTCAATATTTCGAGGCCATAGAGCGCGCCACGTAGGATTGCCATGTCATTAATTATTATTTTTATTTTTAACAAAAATAGAGTTCTACTAAAATTTAAATACGTATAAGGAGTTTTGGATAAGCGAAAATTAGAGTTTGATTTTGAATTAACAACCCAAATAATTATATTATGTAAATTTCGTATAACTTTTGCTACGTAATTCCGAATATTATAATTTTTGTACCATTGGATAGTGCTCGAAATATACTTCGAAATAAGATCCATTTACAATATAGTTCGACAACTTATGAAATAGAGAGCGCCACGTAGAATTGCCATGTCATTAGTTTTAAATTTAAATATTATAAAAAATAGCCACGTAGGAATTGCCATGTCATTAATTATTATTTTTATTTTTTACAAAAATAGAGTTCTACAAAAATTTAAATACGTACAAGGAGTTTTGGATAAGCGAAAATTAGAGTTTGATTTTGAATTAACAACCCAAATAATTATATTATGTAAATTTCGTATAACTTTTGCTACGTAAATCGGAATATTATAATTTTTGTACCATTGGATTGTGCTCGAAATATACTTCGAAATAAGATCCATTTACAATATAGTTCGACAAATTATGAAATAGAGAGCGCCACGTAGGATTGTCATGTCATTAGTTTTAAATTTAAATATTATAAAAAATAGAGTTCTACATATATTTAAATACCTAAATGTAGTTTTGGATAGGGAAAATTAGAGTTTCATTTTGAAAAAACAACTAAATTATTATATTATGTAAATTGTGTATAACTTTTGCTACTTAATTCAAAACATTATAATTCGTCTACCATTGGAGAGTGCTTGAAATATGCTTCAAAGTAAGATCCATTTACAATATCGGGTCACAAATCATGAAAATATTTAAAGAATTGAGTTTTACATAGATTTAAATGCATATAAGGAGCTTTTGATAAGCGAAAATTAGAGTTTGGTTTTGAATTAACAACCTAAATTATTATATTATCTAAATTGTGTATAATAATTTTTGTACCATTGGATAGTGCTCTAGATATGCTTTGAAATAAGATTAACTTACAATATAGTTCTACAACTTATGAAATATAATAAAATAAACAACAATGTAAAATTGATAGTCTGATTTTAAATAAAACATCTAAACTATTATACAATGTAAATTGATTATAACTTTTGCTACATAATTCGCAATAGTATATTTTTTTTACCGTCGGAGAGTGCTCGAGATATGCTTTGAAATAAGATCTATATACAATATTGTTTTACAACTTATGAAAATGTATTTATTTAGATGAAACATAACATATTATTTATTCTTTATTTTAAATATATAAAAATAGCGTATTATACCTGACAATACTAATTATGTCTTTAAGAATCATACTTTTAAAAATTGAGTTATATAAAGATAAAAAATTCATATCCATAGTTTTGAACCTATAGCATTCCATGATGGCATTACATGAAGAATCAAATGAAAGTTTGTCATCGAGATTGCAGAGGTATTATGCAATTAACTAATTATTTTATTCCTATAATATTTATTGCATACATAATTCTTTATGTTTTTTCCCATATATCTATATGTAAGATCTTATTCTTTTCTCCATGACCTTAATTCTACTAAAACTATTTGGAAATCAAGATTCGCATTTCTAGACTGTTTAAGGTCACGGATCATAAAAAAGGGGGAAGTTTGATAAGTCTTGATATGGTCATGATTGATGCAGAGGTATTTTTCAATTATTAATAGAGGTTAGTTTTACATTTCATTAATTTTATTCATGAAACTATCATTATGATCTTCTTTTATGGTTTTTCATCTTCCATTCTATATGCGTTAGTGTTTATGTGCTATATTCAAAGTTGAAGTTGTGGATGACACTCATGTTTTGCTCTATTCTTTCTGTTCTGCATCTATTATATTATTACCCTCGCTCTACTTTCTTAAATTATCATTCGGGTATTATTCATGTTAAAACTGTGTTAATTATTGTTGGTCATACCTATTATTAGGATACCATTTAATAATAGAGTTAGTTATAATATTTAATTGAATATTAAAAATTATAAAATTTATATATCGTAATAACAAATCTAGAAATTATAGTATAATGACAAATACTTCCCTGTTCTTTTTCTACTACAACAATTGGTGTGGGCATGGTTTTTAAGGAAATAAAAAATGGGTGATTTAGCATAGAGGTGCCCCTTTAGTTAACTAGAGTAGGGGATAAATAATCCTTAATAAAGTAAACGCAATTTTATGAGGCAATTTAGATAATTAATGAAGGTTTTATTAACATAAAATAAAGGCAATATTGTCAACAATAGTTGCTTTTGTTTTACCAAAAGTGAAATGATTACAAAGGATGAAACTACCTAAAGCTGTAATTGTTGTAATAGAAAAGGAATGGAGAAAGTTATAAATACAATAGTGTTGAAAAATCTCATTTCACAGCAACACAAAATTGACAATAATATTACAAAAAAATTTACAAAAAGATAAAAAAATAAGTAACAACCCGTGCAACGCACGGGCTTCAAAACTAGTATATATATATAAAGGATAAACTTTTAGAGAGCATAGAGAGCTCCTCAAGATTTCGAGCTCATAGAGCGCGCCACGTAGGATTGCCATATCATCAATTTACATTTTTATTTTTAAAAAAATAGAGTTCTACATGATTTAAATACATAAAAGGAGATTTGGATAAGCGAAAATTAGAGTTTGTATTTGAATCAATAACTTAAATTATTATATTATGAAAATTGTGTATAACTTTTGCTACAAAATTCGGAATATTATAATTTTTGTACCATTGGAGAGCATTCAGAATATGCTTCGAAATAAGATCCATTTACAATATAGTTCTACAACTTATGAAATATAGAGCGCCATGTAGGATTGTCATGTCATCAATTTTTTTTTTTATTAAAAATAGAGTTCTACATAGATTTAAATACATATAAGGAGTATTGGATAACCAGAAATTAGAGTTTCGTTTTGAATGAACAACCTAAATTATTATATTATGTAAATTGTGTATAACTTTTGCTACCTAATTCAGAATATTATAATTTTTGTACCATTAGATAGTGCTCGAAATATGCTTTGATATAAGATCCATTTACAATATAGTTCTCCAATTTATGAAATAGAGAGCGCTACTTAAGATTGCCATAATGTCATTAGTTTTTATTTTAAATATTTGAAAAAAATAGAATTCTACATATATTTAAATACATAAAAGAGTTTTGGATAGGGGGAAATTAGAGTTTCGTTTTGAATAAACAACCTAAATTATTATATTATGTAAATTAAATTTAACTTTTGCTACTTAATTCAAAACATTATAATTTTTTTTACCATTGGAAAGTGCTTGAAATATGCTTCAAAATACGATCTATTTACAATATAGTTTCACAACTCATGAAAATATATTAAATTAGATGCATTGTAGGACATTATTTAGTCTTTTTTTAGATAAATATAATAATGGCTATAAGTATTAAGTATAGTGTATTATATGTGATTATAATATTTGCTTATAGGTCCAATTTACAGGATTAAACATATTATCTTTCAAAACCTCAACCTTACTCAACTAAACTAAAATAATATAGTATTGCAACAAAATTTGTTAACTAAAATCTATAGCGATAAAGTTACATATTAGAGTTTTGGATTATGTAAAAATAGAGATTGATTTAACTAAAACATCATTAGAATATTATAAAGAGCTCCACCTAAGCATGCCATGTTATTCTTATCAATTTTTAAGAAAATATTCTTTCTGTCCTGCATCAATTAAATTATTACCCTCTACTTTCTTAAAGTATCATTCGGGTATTATTTAGAACTGTATTAGCTATTGTTAGTCATACCTGTTATTGGGATACCATTTAATAATAGACTTAGCTACAATATTCAATTGAATATTAAAATTATAAAATTTATATATCACAATAACAAATCTAGAAATTACAGTATAATGACAAATACTTTCTCCGTTTTTTTTTTTCTACTTTAACAATTGGTTTGGACATGGTTTTTAAGGAAATAAAAAATGGGTAGTTTAGCATAGAGGTACTCTTTAGTTAACTAGAGTAGGGGACAAATAAATCCTTATTAAAGTAAACGCAACTTTATAAGGCAATTCGGGTAATTAATGATGGTTATATTAACATAAAGTAAAGGTAATATTCTCAACTGTAGTTTCTCAAAACTGGAATGGTTCCAAAAGATGAAACTACCTAAAGTTGTAATTGTTGTAATAGAAAAAGAATGGAGGAAGTATGTAAATACAATGATATTGAAAAATCTCATTTTACAACACCACAAAATCAACAATAATTTTAACAAAAAATTTGCAATAAAATAAAATAAACAACAACCTGTGCAACGCACGGGCTTACATATAAGAAGTCTTGGATAAGCAGAATTTAGAGTTTCGTTTTGAATGAACAATCTAAATTATTATATTATGTAGATTGTGTACAACTTTTGCTACCTAATCTAGAATATTACAATTTTGTACCATTAGATAGTGCTCGAAATATGCTTCGAAATAAGATCCATTTACAATATAGTTCTATAATTTATGAAATAGAGAGTGTCACTTAAGATTGCCATGTCATTAGTTTTTATTTTAAATATTTGAAAAAAAATAGAATTCTACATATATTTAAATACATAAAAGAGTTTTAGATAGGGGGAAATTGGAGTTGCGTTTGAATAAAGAACCTAAATTATTATATTAAGTAATTTGAATTTAACTTTTGCTACCTAATTCAAAATATTATAATTTTTTTATCAGTGGAGAGTGCTTGAAATATGCTTCAAAATAGGATCTATTTACAATATAGTTTTATAACTCATGAAAATATATTAAATTAAATGAATTGTAAGACACTATTTAGTCTTTTTTTAGATAAATATAATAATAGCTATAAGTATTAAGTATAGTGTATTACATGTGATTATAACATTTGATTATAGGTCCAATTTATAGGATTAACATATTATCTTTTAAAACATCAACCTTATTCAACTAAACCAAAACAATATAGTATTGCAACAAAATTTATTAAGGAAACTTTGTTGTTACAACAAAAACTTAAATCTATAGCGATAAAGTTACATATATATTAGAGTTTTGGATATGTAAAAATTAGAGTTTGATTTAAATAAATCAACCTTAGAATATTCTAAAGAGTTCCACCTAAGCATGCCATGTCATTCTTATTAACTTTTAATTTTTTTTAAGAAAATAGTGTTCAACAATTATTTTTTTTGAAAGAAAATGGTGTTCAACATAGATATAAGTACATATAAAGTGTTCTGGATGAGTGAATATTACAGTCTAATTTTAAATAAACAACCTAAATTATTATACTATGTAAATTAAATGTAACTTTTGCTACATAATTCGCAATAGTATAATTTTTTTTACCGTCGGAGAGTGCTCGAAATATGCTTCGTAATAAGATCCATATACAATATAGTTTTACAACTTATGAAAATATATTTATCTATATGAACAATAACGTATTATTTATTCTTTATTTTAAATAATTATAAAAATAAATATAAAAATAGCATATAATATGTGACAATAGTAATTATGTCTTTTAAAATCATACTTTTAAAAATCAAGTCATATGAAGATAAAAAAATCATATCTATAGTTTTGAAACGATAGCATTCCATGATGGCATTACGTGAAGATCAAATGAAAGTTTGTCATCGAGATTGCAGAGGTATTACGCAATTGACTAATTATTTTATTCTTATAATATTTATTGTATGCATAATTATTTATTTATTTTCCATATATTTATATCTATATCTCAAATCTTATTCTTTTCTCCATTAACTTAATTCTACTAAAACTATTTGGAAATCAAGGTTCGCATTTCTAGACTATTTGAGGTCACAGATCATAAAAAAGGAGAAGATTTGATAAGACTTGATATGGTCATGATTAATGAAGATATATTTTTATCTCTTAAATTGTATTTTCGATTATTAATAGAGGTTAGTTTTATATTTAATTAATTTTCTTCATGATACTATCATTATAATCTTCATTTTGGTTTTTCCATCTTCCATTCTATATGCGTTAGTGTTTATGTGCTATATTAAAAGTTGAAATTGTGGCTGACACTCATGTTTTTCTCTATTCTTTCTGTCCTGCATCTATTAAGTTATTACCCTCTACTTTCTTAAAGTATCATTCGGGTATCATTCATGTTAAACTGTATTAGCAGTCATATATGTTATTGAGATACCATTTAATAATAGCTTAACTATAGTATTCAATTGAATATTAAAAATTATAAAATTTATATATCACAATAACAAATCTAGAAATTATAGTATAATGACAAATACTTTCTCTGTTTTTTTCTACTTCAACAATTGGTTTGGACATGGTTTTTAAGGAAATAAAAAATGGTTCGTTTAGCATAGAGGTACCTCTTTAGTTAACTAGAGTAGGAGGATAAATAAATCCTTAATAAACTAAACACAACTTTATAAAGCAATTTGGGTAATTAATGATGGTTTTATTAACATAAAGTAAATGTAATATTATCAACTGTAGTTACTTTTTTTTACCAAAAGTGGAATGGTTCCAAAAGATAAAACTACATAAAGCGGTAATTGTTGTAATATGAAAAGAACGGAAGAAGTATGTAAATACAACGGTTTTTTCACCATATACCCCTGACAAATTTTTTTTTGCACCATATACCCTTTCAACTTTTGAAATGCACCATATACCCTTGACGTTTTAAAAAATACATCCACTTACCCTTATGACTAACGGAAGGCTAACGCCGTTAGTCATTAACCCCTAATCCCCCCACTAACCCTAATTAACTAACCTAAACCTAACTTAACACCCTAACCCTAACCCCTAATTTAACACCTAACCCTAACCCTTACCCTTAACACCCAAGAACCCCCCTCCCCACCTGCCCCACCACCCAGCGGACCCTCCCTCCCCACTACCCCACCACCCCGAAGCCCCCCCTCCCCACTACCCCACCACCCCACCACCCCGAAGCCCCCCTCGCTCCCCACCACCCCGAAGCCCCCCTCGCTCCCCACCACCCCGAAGCCCCCCCCTTCCCCACCACCCAGCCAGCCCTCCCCCTCCCCATTACCCCACCACCCCGAAGCCCCCCTCCCCTTCCCCACCACCCGAAGCCCCCCCTCCCCACTACCCCACCACCCCCGAAGCCCCCTCCCCTTCCCCACCACCCAGCGGCACCCGGAAAACACTCGCACCACCCTAACACCACCCTCGCACCACTCTCCCAAAGAACCCTAAAACCTCGCACCACTCTCCCAAAGAACCCCGAAACCCGTCGCACCACCCCCCAAACCCCTCGCATCACCCTCGCACCACCCTCGCACCACCCACAAACCCACACATCACCCTTCCCCGTGGCGAACTCCCTTCCTCACCCTTCCCCTGCTTGTCGGCCGAGATTGCGAAAATCGGTGGGGGAAGAAGGGTTGGGTTGAGGGCGAAAATCGAAGGGTTGGGGGCGAAAATCGGTGGGGGAAGGACGGTTGGGTTGGGGTCGAAAATCGAAGGGGTGGGGGGGCGCATGGGTGGGGCGGTGGAGGGTTGTTGGGCTGCGAGGTTGGGGGGTTTGGGGCCGGGCGAGGCTGCGGGAGTGGGGGAGGATGGGTGGAGGGCCGCTGTGGTTGTGTGGGTTGCGGTGGTTGTGGGGGTTGGTGGGCTGCGGTGGTTGTTGGGAGGGCTGGTGGGGGATGTGTTTGGGTTGGGTAGGTGGGCTGTTGGGTTGGGGGGGTGGTGGGCTGGGTTAGAGAGAGAGTTAGGGTTTACTTAGGGTTAGGGTGGGGGAGGGGTGTTTAGAGTTAGGGTTAGTATTAGGGTATTAGATTAGGGGTTAAGGTTAGATTTAGGTTAGTTAATTAGGGTTAGAGGAGGGTTTAGGGCTTAATGACTAACGGAGTTTAACGCCGTTAGTCATTAAGGGTAAGTCGGTGTATTTTTTAAATGGTGGGGGGTATATGGTGCATTTCAAAAGTTGAAAGGGTATATGGTGCAAAAAAAAATTTGTCAGGGGTATATGGTGAAAAAACCGTAAATACAATGGTGTTGAAAAATCTTATTTCACAGCAACACAAAATCAACAATAATATTAACAAAAAGATTGGAATAAAATAAAATAAACAGCAACCCGTGCAACGCACGGGCTTCAAACCTAGTATATATATATAGGTAAAAAAAAGATATCGTTGCAGACTTAAAAGTTGTTAAATTTTGACTTAGAAAAATACTTTGTCCGTTTCACATTAATTGCAACACTTTCCATTTAAGGGTGTTTCAAAATAAATGCAAAACTTCCCATATTTGGTAATTTTTGGGGGGTGAAAAGACAATATTACCCTTACTTTATTAAGTTAGTTTTGATTACCTACACTAATCTATAACTAAATCAATTTCAATCTCCACCCATCTAACTTCCACCCACCACCCTCCTAACTTCTTTTCTTCTTCCACAACCACACCCCACAACCCACCACAACCCAACTTCCACAAACAACAACCACGAGCATTCAAAACGCCTTCCTCTCTCTCTCATCACCCTCCACTCAACCACTTCACCACCACTCTCATCTCCCTCGACTAAACCAACACTACCACCCAATTCACTTCGAAACCCTAAATCAATTCCCCACCCCTATTTTCATCGCCCTCCTCTCTCATCGCCAGCAACGCGAAGAAGGTGAAGCGAAGAAGGTAGGCGATGCGAAAAAGGTGAAGCGCGAGATCTGAAATGAAGAATCGCGAGATCTTGCAATGGAGATCTTGCAAACGAAGAATCGCGAGATTTCAGATCTTGCAATGAAGTTCTTGTTTCAGATTACGAAGATAGATTCATAATCTCCTTCGAGCGAAGATGAACGAACGGGTTTGATCTTTGTTATTCGAAGAACCCGGTTGAGATGCGTAAATTGAAGTTTCAGATCAGCGCTAGTTATTCGAAGATGAAGACTTTGCAGTCAAAGAAGATGAAGACTTCGAAGATGAAGACGAAGACGAACAAAGAACAAAGAAGATGAAGACGAAGCATTTGACTGCGATGTCTTCATCGTCTTTGTTCTCCTTCGTCTTCATTGATCTCCTTTGTTAGATTTAGGAAAATATTTCTATCTTCATCATCTTTCCCAAATTTCCCAAGTAATTAAGATATGTAATTTTAAGTTTTTCTAAAGTTAGATATGTAATTTGGTTTTTCTGTCTATAATTTGGTTAGATCATATCTGTTTTTTTTTTAATTTGCTCACATAGAAGATGAAGATGAAGAAGATGAAGATCGTGGTGAATTTTCGTGAAATGGAAAATGGTGGTGGCGGGGTGGGTGTGGTGGTGGCGGGATGGTTGTAGTGGTGGTGTTGGCGGGGTTTTTGTGGTGGTGGTGTTGGCGGGGTGGTTGTGGTGGTGGTGTTGGCAAGGTGTTGGCGGGGCGTTGGCGGTGGTAGGGTGGTGATGGTAGATGCTAGGTGTTGATATAATGTATTTATTGTATCATTAGTTAGGCTAATCACATACCCCTTCCCATCTAATTATACACTATTAAAAAATTGCCTAGGAGTCCACAATCTGAAAAGTGTTGCAATTAATGTGAAACGGAGAAAGTAAGTAAGATGGGGATAGGGATGGCAACAGGTTGGATCTGGACCGGGTCCATATAGACCCGGATCCAGATCCGTTTTCAGACGCTGGACCCGGATCCGACGCTGGAAAAATAGGACCCAGATCCAGATACCGTACTATTTTTTGCCTTCTTTTTGATATACTACTATTTTTCAAAGCATTGAAAAAATACGAAAATCAATAAAAACATATTCAAAGTAACACTCAACCAGAATACCAGATTCAAATCAAAGATGAGTAACAAAAATACAATATCATAGTTGAACAATTAGTCAATTACCACAGGTTCAAATCAAACACAACTTCACAAGCATACAACTACAATTAACAAAAAAATGGATAATCAGACGCAAGCACACATATTCTAACACTGATACATTCGCATAATCAAACACAAGCAAACATAATCTAACATTGATACTTCACTAACAAGAAAACAATACACATAACTAAGTATAAATCAAGAAATAAAAGATTTAAACTTCAGATACAGAAATCAAAGTAACTACAAAATACTGAAATCTTATTCAGAAAATTTAGATTACAAACTATCAAAGCAGAACTCGAAGATGAAGGGGAGAGAAGGGGAGCTGGTGCGATGGGCTGATGCCGTTGTGGATGATGCTTGACGGTAGCGGGCAGACGGTGGTGCGGGTAACTTCCTGACTGGTGGTAATTTTCCGGCCGGGAATTCGAGGAGAGAGATAAGGGGAGCAAGGGGGATGACCGGATTACGAGAGAAATAAAGGGGGTGGATTGAGAGAATATTAGGGTTTTCAGTATTTAAAGTCTGGAAACTTAGGAGTGGAATAACTTAAAAATGAAAAAACGGATCCACGGATTCGGGTCCGAATCTTGGGTTAAGATCTAGACTCGAATTCGTGTTATGACAATAGGACCCAGATCCGACCCGGATCCGCCGGGTCTAAAATTTTAGGATCTAGATCCTTAAAAAAACATTGCCATCCCTAGATGGGGAGTAAAGCTACTTAAACAATTAAACCCCATCCAAAGTGGAGTATAACTTTTCATCAATCAAACAAAACTTCAGACTTCAGTGGTGTATAATCTTATTGAAAATCCAAAAATGCCATTTTTTTCTCACTCCAATTTTTATTTGACTATTCTTTTCTCACTACTCCACATCTATCCAACCCAATCACATTTCACCACGTCAGCAATCCAGCTCCCTTCCATCCCAACTACCATCTCCGTCACCAACTTCGGAGCCGTCGGAAACGGCATAGATTACGACACAAAAGCAATCCAATCAGCAATCGACGCGTGCCCAACTCCTAGTACCTGCCACGTGGTATTCCCAGCACGTGGGGCCTACCTAACAGCAACAATCCACCTTCGATCCGGCGTCGTTTTGATCGTAGAGGAAGGCGCGGTAATTTTAGGGGGAACGAAGTTAGAGGATTATCCAAATGAGTCGAAGAGATGGTATGTTGTGCTTGCGGAGCAGGTGAATAACGTGGGGATCAGAGGTGGTGGGGAGATCAACGGTCAGGGATTGGAGTTTGTGAAGAGATTTGATGAGGAGAAGAATGTGATGGTGAGCTGGAATCATACGGGGGCGTGTGCAGGGGATGAGTGTAGACCAAGACTTGTGGGGTTTATTGGTTGTCAAAATGTTAGTGTCTCTAATGTCAACCTCATTGAACCTGCCTATTGGTGGTGCGTTTTTCTCACTCCGTTTAATTCATCACTCCATTTTTTATTTGTTTTTTAATTCATATTGGGTCTGTTTGATAATACTTGTTGAAAAGAAACTAAAACTGATAAGGTAGCTGAAACTTTGATAAGGTAGCTGAAACTTTGATAGCTAATTAACTTAAATGTTTGGCAAAATTAGTTGCTTAAGTTGATAATTTACTTTGGCAAAATTAGTAATTATTAAAATTTTAGGCTTGTTTTCAAAAATTCCACTCACCTTGTTAATAAGTTGAAAATTTAAAATTATTAATTTCAATCATTTTAACCCTCTAAAATTATTTTAGCACCTTATCATTTAATTAAGGTACCTAAAATGCTTCCCCAAACATAGCAATTAAGTAAAAGAACAATCGCTAGTTGCCGAACACCTCTAATGTAGGGATCACAAGGCAAACAAGAACTATAGCGACTAGGGCCTGTTCTATATTTCTATTCACCTCTAATATAGGGATCACAAGGCAAAACTTTTTTAAACATTCAGAAAATAGAAAAGTTCAGAAAGTGAGAAAAGTTGAGAAAAATAGCAGGGAAAGTTCAGAAATCTCAAAAAAGTTGGAAAAAGAAGTCTTAGAACAGTTAAAGAAAAAATATGGTGGAGACAACAAACCCTAAATGAAAGAATCATTGCGGATGACAACTAGCTTAATTGGATAAAGTGTTGAAAGGTGGTACACTGGTAGTCTGGTACTCGAGCAACCAGAAGAAGGTTAATTAATGAGTAATAAAAATAAAACTCACTTAACTTTTTTGAATCAGTTTTAATTAGTAAAATTAATTTTAGTTGGGTGAAATACGAAGTGGAGTGAATAGGGCAATAGCAGTTTAACTTGTTCAAGTATATTTCATTTATAAGCCCTTTGTAACCATATGATTGAAGAACTTATCTTAACGAGTTAATTGTGGATTGCAGTTTGCACTTAGTAGACTGTGATAACACTGCCATTCATGGCATCTTTATCTATGGGAATTTCGATTCGCCAAACAATGACGGGATTGACATACAAGATTCTAACAACACAGTCATCACTAGATGCCACATTGACACGGGTGATGATGCTATATGTCCCAAGACATACAATGGACCTCTTTATAACTTAACTGCTACTGATTGTTGGATCAGAACAAAATCTTCAGCCATCAAGCTCGGTAGTGCTAGCTCCTTTGATTTTGTGCACTTATTGTTCGACAATATAACTGTCTTTGAGTCTCACAGAGGGCTTGGACTTCAAATTCGTGATGGAGGTAATCTATGAAACATTTTTTCCTTGCTATACGAAACAATCCTAGACATTTTTTCGTGCTATTGATCTAGGTGATTGAGTTATGAGTGTGTGGTTTCTTCTGTTGTTCATGCCCCTAGATAATGAATATTGAGCAACACATCAAAGGTATTCATTCTTTTTTTTGGTGCATGAAAAACTGCGATGCCAGTGTTATAGACGGATTCAATTTCAGGTCTTAGACAACTTTACCAACTAGGTAGCCAACATCCACAAGTATCCGTTCTGTTGGATTTTCTAATAATTCTATTTGAATTCAGAATTTTATTGTCTATTGGTTGATAATACTAAGAATCTTTGTTGTCTAACTTTGCTTTGTGTTTGGACATCTATATAAAAATGACTATGAAGCAAAAACCACAGAAATTAGGAGTTTCAAATCATAATTGAGTAGGAGAAAAACCTAAAAGATATAGACTGGAAATTTCTTTTTTCAAGGCAAAATAAACAAGGATTATTGGTACATAGAGACGCAAAGGAAGTAGGTTTAACAAATGGGTTTAACATATTGTGTCACTTATGCTGTTTTCAGAATTCATTTGTCAAAAATCCAATTCAGAAAAGAAAATTGAATTGCAATTCCAGTACATGCTCAGAGTAAATGTACAATACTTTCTTTGCTTGGTCATTGATAAATGATGGACCAATTTTAAGTTGCTAGAGAAGTCTTTTCTAGAGGTCAATACACAATACTATAAGTATTGAAGATATGCATTATCATCTTCGCTGAAGTTCCAAGCAATATCAGGGATCACTTCATATTTAGAAATTTTGGAGTTGTACTAATTAGTTAATGGGAGTTTGATTTCTGCAGGTAACGTCAAAGACATTACCTTCTCCAACATAAATATCAGCACGAGATACTATGATCCATCGTGGTGGGGCAGAGCAGAGCCTATTTACATTACAACATGTCCACGAGACTCAAATGCGAAGGAAGGGTCAATCTCTGACATTCAGTTCATCAACATTACAGCAGTTTCCGAAAATGGAGTGCTTTTATCAGGTTCTAAAGGTGGCCTTATCAGGGATTTGATATTCAGCAACATTGATCTAACTTACAGAAGACAGACGAATTACGTTGGAGGTTTGGTAGATTACAGGCCTGGGTGTTCAGGACTCGTTAATCATAGTATGGCAGGGATCATCATGGAATATATAGATGGATTTGAAGTTGAGGATGTGAACATGAGATGGTATGAAGATGGATCAGTTGGATGGGATAATCCCTTGGATTTTAGGCCTTCCACTGTGAATAACATTTCCTTTCTTAATTTTCGTTCTAGTTTCTATTCTGATGAGTAGATTTACAGGGAAAATAGCACAAAATGTTATTTTTTCGTGCACATTTGCATCATTCTTCTGTAATTATAACAAGAGATCTGCTCACAGCCTGGGCATTGATGTGAATGAGATTTGATCCCAGGTCTTGGATACCAGCTCCCATAAGAGTTTACCGATTAAACTAGATGACATTCAACTCCGATAAGAGTTTACCGATTAAGCTTAGATGACATTCACAATAAAGCTTGTATTTTATTGGTTACAATAATTAAGTCTAATCCTGGACTATCAAAATGGAATATCTGCTAGGCTAAGAAGACAACAGGCTCAAAGGTACTGTCACCGCAAGTGAACCTCTATGCCTTCAGGTGAGACGCTCACCAATTGAGCTCTATCCATGCCTTCTTTCTAAAACAATTATGATCTTGTTACTTTCCACTTGGTTTTTACTTAACTGAAACATAATAATTTTTCAATGTTGATTTTTCAGATGAAAAACCGATAGTCAAGGTTAAATTGTTTTTTGTTGATTATAACTAACTTTTATATTTCTTTTTGTTTGTTAGAGAAAAGGTCTACCCTAGAGGGGGATCCCTTTCATCACCAAGATTAACCTAACAAAAGAAATTTTAAAATTACATTGATCTAACAATTACGGATGTATATATATAGCTTATTGGATAATATTGAATAACTGAATTTTATTTTCTCAAAAAAGGAATATTATGACTACATATTTATTATTTAGATTAACAATGGTTTTTCATATTCATGTTAATCATAAACATGCCACTCGATTTACCACAAAGGTTTATCTCAAAAATTATAACATTAGATTTGTTTAATTAACCGCAAACACTACCATCTTAACTTTTTTCTCTTTTATTTTGAGATTATTAATTAATCATGCAAGTCTATATATGACCTATATATAAAGAAGTGATAAATCTCAGTTAGAGGCTATGATTGATCGTATATAGTGTTCATGTTTTGATATATATAGCGTTTATGTTTTCATCATATCATGTTTATAAAAGTAGAAAGATAGAGATCGTATTTATAAAAACATAAACACTATATATTATCAATACAAAGACTATACACTTAGGTGTTGTGTTAAAGATTTACTAGATCCAAATGCATGCAATACATTATACATGTTCCAAGTTATAAAAAGATGTATAATAGTCATAGTATATTAACATCAAATTGTAAAAATATTTTAAAAAAAATAAAAGATAGATATTTTAAATGGACACCAAACTCGTCAAAAGTTGATTATATAATGGATATCGCCCTTAGGGCATCCTTAATGGTGAAAATAAAAAAAAGATCATGTACATAATCTTAAAAAACCTCCCTTAATGGTGAGTGAAACAAAGATTGTGGGTTGATTGGCAAAAAAATTTTGTATGGGACGATTGAATTGATGATCAGGCGTGGGAGTGGGACCCACCGCCTGATCTGGTAAAATATAACTGAGAGAAAGCCAAAAAAAATTATATTTCGTCAGATTTCTGACGCGTGTGTCAGATTTTCTGACGCGCATAATTACAAATATTAAAAATGCAATATCTTAAAAAATACAAAGCCAAAAATAATAGAAAAATTACCAATGGCTCTATTTTTCAGAGATCTACAAATAGAGACCCATTTTGTAATATTTTGGATAACTTTTTTTTTTCTAGCTATTTACTAATTTTCTATAATTTTGCTTATTTTATATGAAATATCTTCCACTTTTACCCTCTAAAAAAAATAAACAATATTTTTGTACATTTAATTTAGTTAATGCTAAAAACGCTAATAATGTATTTATTTCATTAATTTTTTTATCAATTAGTAATAAATATTAAATATTATTAAAAAGTAAATAATAAAAATATTGTATAATGGTGGTTGGGTGATGAGAGAGAAAAAATAATTGGGTGGGGTAAAAGGTAGTTGGGATGATTTTTTTTTGGTTCATTGTTAGGAAGAAAGTGGAAAAAGATTATGAGATGTAATTTTTTAGAGAGAGAAAGTTAGAAAGAGAGTGGGATGATTTTTTTTTTTTCATTCGCCGTTAATGGTACTCTTAAACTTGAAGCAACTGCTAGAAAAATAAAATGTTGACAACTGAATAAAATACAGTACATTGGCTGTTAACTATCTGATAATCTGAAATGCTAAAGAAAATAAAGCGGTCAGCCATAGTTGCTGAACACATATTTTCTCTCTCCTCCAAAAACTCATTCTCCCGCCAACTTTCTCATGAAACATTCCCGCCACTTCAATCAAAATTAAGGGCCTTATGTTCCAACGGTCAATTACAGGACGCCATGATAGAAATGGCAGTTCAAGGTCTGGAAATGAAGTTTGAAGGTTATGATACAATCTTGAATGAGTGTGTCAATAAAAGGGCTCTTAGAGAAGGTCAAAGAGTACATTCCCACATGATCAAAACTCAATATCTTCCACCACTGTATCTTAGAACTAGACTTGTTATCTTGTATTGTAAATGTGAATGTTTGGGTGATGCACGACATGTGTTCGATGAAATGCCTGAACGGAATGTAGTTTCATGGACTGCTATGATTTCGGCGTATTCGCAGAGAGGGTTTACTGTTGAGGCTTTGAATCTTTTTGTACATATGTTGAGATCAGGTAGTCTTTTCATTTTTTGAATGATGCAATGAATGTTGTGATAATAACCTGCAATTGAGTTTTTAGACATTATCACAAGTGTGTGATTTATATGGGGAGCTGAGTTGGGAAATTATTTAGACCAAGGGCGTGTCTACCTCTTAAGTAGCGATGCAGTCGTGTGACTTGTGTCGCTATTAGCTTGTGATTGAAGTCGTCAGTTAGTTTCTGTTTTCACTTTGGGACATATCAGAATTGAGAACTTTTAAGGCCTCATGGACTCATGGTTTGTTGGAGGATTACTTGAGTTTTTTTAACAACTACACGAATGCTTATTTAGTAGGGATTCAGCATATATCGAGTTCCTTTTATCATAGAAGAAAGAACAGATGATTTTAGAAGCTATGAAAAGTTTGATCTATGATACATATTGTTGTATTCTTATTTTAAATACAATTTGACATAAATCAAGATAACTATTTGCGAACTTTTGACTCAAACTGATGCATAATATGGTGGATTTCAAATTTTTGAAGTGTTTATTTTGAGTGATAAGTTTGGAGGTTTGTTCTTTCTTATGCTTTCTTCTATCTAGCTCTTTCTCTTTTGCTAGGGCTGAGAAGACTAGAAATTTCTTGCAGGTACAGAACCAAATGAGTTTACTTTCGCTACCATTCTCACTTCTTGTTCTGGTGATTATGGGTTCGATTATGGAAGACAGATCCACTCTCTAATAGTAAGGTATAATTATGACACTCACATTTTTGTTGGAAGCTCACTTCTTGACATGTATGCCAAAGCTGGAAGAATCCATGAAGCTAGAACAGTGTTTGATGGTTTAATTCGAAGGGATGTTGTCTCCTGTACTGCTATGATTGCAGGATATGCCCAATTGGGTTTTGATGAAGAGGCGGTTGAAATGTTTCGTAGGCTAATGGAGGAGGGGATGAGTTCAAATTATGTTACTTATGCAAGTCTCTTAACTGCATTATCTGGACTCGCTGCTCTAGATCATGGCAAGCAAGTCCACAGTCATATTTTGCGATGGGAACTTCCATCTTATGTAGTTCTGCATAACTCAATGATTGATATGTATGCAAAATGTGGGAATCTCATGTATGCAAGAAGGGTTTTTGATAGCATGCCTGAGAGAACTGTCATCTCATGGAATGCCATGCTTGTGGGGTATAGTAAACATGGGATAGGGTCAAAGGTTATTGAACTTTTCAAATTAATGAGAAAAGATGGTAAAGTAAAACCTGACAATGTTACTTTCTTGGCTGTTTTAACGGGTTGCAGCCATGGTGGAATGGAAGATACTGGACTGGAAATTTTCGATGAGATGGTGGCACGAAAATATGGGTTTGAGCCAAATATAGAGCATTATGGCTGTGTTGTTGATTTGCTTGGGCGTTCTGGGCGATTAGAGCAGGCTTTGAAATTTATCGATGAGATGCCTTTTAAGCCAACCGCTGCCATTTGGGGATCTCTTTTAGGCGCTTGCAGGGTTCACTCAAATTTTGATGTTGGAGAATATGTGGGTCGTCAACTTCTAGAAATAGAGCCTGAAAATGCTGGGAATTATGTCATTTTATGTAATTTATATGCCTCTGCAGGGAGATGGGAAGAGGTAAATAATCTGAGGGAATTGATGAAAGAGAAAGCTGTTATTAAGGAGCCAGGAAGAAGCTGTATTGAGCTTGATCAAATTCTTCACACTTTCCATGCTAGTGATAGATCCCATCCTAGGAAAGATGAGGTTCACACAAAAGTAAAGGAATTGACAGTTCGATTGAAGGAAGCTGGTTATGAACCTGATCTTAGCTGTGTCTTATACGACGTTGATGAGGAGCAGAAGGAGAAGATACTTCTGGGACATAGTGAAAAGCTGGCTTTAGCCTTTGGAATTTTAAGTACTTCTGAAGGAGTCGCACTCAGAGTTATAAAAAACCTTAGAATCTGTGTCGATTGCCACAACTTCGCTAAATTCATCTCCAAGGCTTATGGACGAGAAGTCTCTTTAAGGGATAAAAATCGCTTTCATCACATTAAAGGTGGTGTGTGCTCTTGTGGAGATTATTGGTGATATCCTGAAAGCGTTGTTGGCAGAAATTACCATATCTCCCTATTGCTGAAGAGCAACATTATGCTTAAGTTCGATATCTGCACTGATTGACACAATACTTGACAGTAACATGGGAACTGGAGCTATATAATTAGTGAAAATTTGCTGGAGATCATTTGGTAAACTAAAGGTTGTTAGGTTCGTTATCTGCACTTCTCATTCATCGTGAATTAGTAGACAGCCATTTGTATGGGAGTTTGGACAAAGGATCAACTGAAACAAACCTCCCTGCTATCATAGGGCATATGGGTAAGGTTGCTTAGATTTGAGTATTTGACACCCTTAGCCTGCTCAGAGTGGAAACTTTGTTAGAAACAAAACCTTGGGGCGATGATGTCGCTGTATTTGATTAACTAGAGGGGAGAGACACATATATCTACTGAATATAAGTGTTAATATCTTTGACTTTTGGCAATGTAGCTGAATGGAGCCCAGATAGCTGGTAGATGTTGAGCAATCAACTTGCTGATCATTTCCAAGAAAGAGGTTTGCTATTTGAAGTTTTTACTTGAAATAGAGCTCCAATTACTTCTCTATAATAGTATATACCCTCTATTCACAATTAATAGGTACATTAATAGTGTAATATAAACTAGTAATGTGACAACTAAATCTGGTGGAGAAGAATAGAGGAGCATGTAACTTTCTCCACTCCTTTCACTATACTAGCATCAGTCTGTGTGTGAGAAGCTAGGTTGCTTCTCTAGTACTTTTCACTACTTCCACTGCTGCTCTTGGACAGAATCAAGCATTTCCCTGAAAGTTTCCAGAAGTTTTTTCTCAAGACAAGTAAAAGATGAATGCAAGGGACACCAGGCTTGTCTGCGCCATCTCTGTAAGGCCTGTTTGACTCGATTTTGCCTGGGATTGTTAGTATTTAGTAATTACTAGAAAATTAACCATTGGAGATCCCAAACTCGAGTTCCAGGGTAGCGAAGAATTGTTTTGGTTAAGTTGATTTCACTGTTTGAGAGGATTCCAAATTGATCAAGGACTCCATAATGCAAGTAATATCTTACATATTGTCAGATTGTCAGTCAGAATAGGAATTGTGGAGATACTTCTCTTGGAAAATGAATGAAGAAATACATCTGAGTTCAATCATTCTGAATTGGTTATTTTGAAGTTTTATCCAATCTAACTCTGAGACAGGATGAATCAGATTTTGAGTTTACTTTAGCAAGAAACCTTGTGTGACACATGCTTGAATTCCCTTGTTAGATGTTGAGACAGGATGAATCAGATGTTGATCAAACAACTGACTATTAGCATGTAGTAGTAGTATATATTTGATCTTCCCATTGTTGATTAACTTATTAATTTGTCTTCCTGTTTTTTTTTTAAAATTAATAAAACATAATATCACACGAAGGAATAGAGGGAATAAAAAAGTTAAGCACTAGATTTATGCTTCAAATGTTTTCAATTGTTTTTAATCTTGTATAAACCTTTTTTTTTTCTCCTACCAAATTGATGGAGATTTATACATTAATCCGCAAAGAAACAACAATCAAAATTTATAATTCTTCTAAAGTTGATAACATAGGTTGCTTATAATTTTTCTCACCTCTTATGTGAACATGATTATTTAAGTAAGAGGAAGATCCCTTGCAAATGGGAATGAATACGAGGAACTTACTTTGTAAGAGGGCAAGATTGAACCCCTTTCATATGGGTAGAAGGAGGGCTTCTAATCAACTAGGCCAGTTTTGATTTTTTTTTTTTTGAATCCCCAAACAATCAAACCTGGATTTGTTTAGATATTTTTCTAAATCATATAACTTTAGGTAGTTATATCAGTTGATTGATAAAAAAAAATGTCACCATAAGGGAATAACTTGAATTGTGCACTAGTAAGTTTAGCTTTAACAAATTTAATAGTTTTAGATTTTTATTATTTTTAGGATTTCTTATCATAAACTCACTAAAAATCACCACCTAAATCATTCTCAGGCCAAGATTCCGCCCAAATGTGGTCTTGCAGAACAATTATAAATTCTTTTCCTCTTTTTTTTACGCTCTCTCTCCCTGGTTTCTCTTTCTTCCCTCCCTAAACTAAAATCATATTATTTTCTCAAATCTTTCTTCCATCTCAAATTTCTTTCTTCTACACCCAAATTAACTTAGGACTATACGTGTCTGTCATTTCGACCACAATCAAAGGGCATTTTCAGATTGTCAAAAGGTATGAATTTTGCATCAAGTTTCAAAAGTTAGGGTTCTTGGTTGATTTTTAGGAAGAAGATTGAGACATAATGTGCCTACACATGATGAAGAGGAATGTGAATTAACGCAAATGTTAAGCTAAAGAAGACCATAGATGCCCTACCAAAAAAGTCATTTTACTAAAAATGCACAAATTCAAGCAAGAATCATAACCTAAGAAATTGGATCCATAAATCATACATATAGCAACTTAGGAATCTACAATTGTCTTTTGATTGAGGTCGAGTATCTCATAAATTTGTAAGCCGTAACTTGATTTAGGGTTTCATGAAAGAATTTTGGGTTTTTAGATGGATTCAAAGTCAGAAATTTGATTTGTATGAAGAGAATGAGAAATCGAGGCTCAGGGGTGTAACTGATGCGAGTCGAGCTCAAGTTTGGCTAAACTCGACTCGAACTCGAAAACTCGAAATCAAGCTCGACTCGACTCGAAAACTCGCGAGTTTGAAAAAATTAAACTCGACTCGAACTCGAAATCCTAAACTCGAGCTCGAACTCGGGCTCGAACTCGAATCAAGCTCGAACCCGAAGCTCTAACTCAAATCAAGGCTCAACTCAAACTTGAGTCAATCCATGTACCTTGAGTTAGGTACTTGGAGTAGCCTTTTATAAAGAAGAAAAAGTTGGGTGTTTCATTGTCCAACCAATGTGGGACTTTATGAAACAAACTTTCATAGAATAAAATGGTTTCCAACCAAAAAGTTTTTGTTCTATTTATAAAGAACACAAACTTAAATTTTTGTTTCCCAACCAATGTGGGACAACTTTAATTCAAACAATAAGTATAGCATGAGTAGTAACGTTTTATAGAGAGAAAAAAGGCTATTGTTTATATTATAAACCAATGTGGGATATTTAATATTTTACATAAAAGATCATTTTTAATAATTTTCCAGTTTGTTCATGAGATTTTGAGCCGAACCAAGCCAAGGCTAAGGTTCGTTAAAATCTTGTGCTTGACTTGTTAACCATAATCTAAAGACAAACTATAATTAAAGTCCACTATGAAAATATTTTCTATGGAAGTGTTTATTATATTTCATGGATTAAATTCTTTGAAAAAGTTTGAGAATTATTTATTGAAATTGCAAGTATTATATATTATTTTTTTCGAGTTTCTCGTGAGCTCGCGAGTTGTCTCGTCTCATTTACACCCCTAGTCATTATACATTTAAGAAACCTAACATAATTAGATAATATTTACCTGAAAATCCTAAACCTATAAATTTCTAGAGAGATAACATTTAATAGTGACGTAGCGTCACAACATATGGTGTGTTTCAATGTTTTTCCACGCGTTTTAATAATATCTATAAACGTAGATATATACTTCCTATATTTCTTTTAAAGTGCAATGCATTGCTTTTCCACTATTCATACACTTCAAATGACCGTATTTTTAAGTGCAACGTGAGCATGATACACCCAAGGCTATTTTTGCTCATTGCTCATTCGAAATCATCCAAATGAGCAAAATGTACTTAAAAAAAATAGAGTTTCAAATGAATAAATAAGCAAAAATTAGTCTTGGGTGTACCATGCACATGATACACCCGGGTGTATGATAAATTGAACTCCTGTTGCTATTTGAAAACAGATGTTAATGAATGGCTGAACGAAACTCTCTGAAACTCTCTCGAACTCTCCCAAAACGCCAAGAGCGAATATCCTACAGTACCTGATCACTCGCCGTTGACTGTGTTCTGCTCAGTCGTCGGCGAGTAACCGATCTTTTCGGCGACACCTTTTACTTTGATTCTCAATATCTGATCTCAATATCCAGGTTCGAGGTTTTCCTTCACTGTCTACTAAAGTTTGTCTAGTTGGTTAAGGTTTTCTTTGCAGGGTAGTTTTGTGAATTGTTAGTGTGGTATTTCAGAGTTTTTCTAGTGATGTTTAGTTAATCCGTTTCTGATTTGCAAAATCAGGGGAATATCAGTTTTTCGTGTTCTTCGGTTTTGTTAAATTTGGGGTGATTAATCTTTGTAGGCTGTTTGGTTTGTCATATAGTTTTAGTTATTTGTGCTATATGTTGGGTTGCTTTTTTCAATTTGGTAGTGGTATTGCTAATTAAATATGGTTGTCATTGAAGACTTGGGAGGTTCTTCTGCATTATCTGCTATTGTCCAGTATCATCTATTCGTTTTGGATTACGAGGGTAAAGATGTAGAAGAGATGTTTGAGAAGTTTTCAGCTCTTGAGGAAGTGATTCCTTTTGTGTCATCCCTGAAAGAAGAAGAAAATCAGTTGTTTAGGCTAAAAGATTTTAGTAGTGCATATGCTAATTACCGGAAAAGCTATCAAATTATTGAGTGTTCTGATCAGTGCAATTGATGAGGATTTCGATTTGAGCAATGCTGAAGTTCTAGTTAAAGAATTGGTTATCCCACTGCATTTGAATCTTGCAGCTTGTGGGTTGAAATTGAATAAGTTTAATAATGTTATTGAGGTGTGTTCACTGGTTTTGGGGGTTGATAGGAAGAACGTGAAGGCATTGTTTAGAAGAGGGTTAGCGTTTAAGGAATCTGGCAATTTGGAAAAAAGCTTTTGAAGATATTTTTAAAGCTAAGGAACTGGAACCAAGAAATAAGGATATCAACAAAGAGTTTGCTAGTTTGGAGAAAGATTTGTCTCCATTAGTTCAAGAGGAAGGCGGTGATGATTTGTCTAAGGTTCCAGGGTGTGGGAGCTCAGAAGCTTGTGAGCAAGGAAAGTTTGTCGTCCAAGAACCAAATCATGGTATTTGGGATGCGCAAGTGAAGTCTGTGGGAGAAGGAATGTGTCAAACATAAGAAGATGATGATTCAATTAATACTAATGGATGTGGTTCTGAATTACCTCCATATGAGATCTTCCAAAAAAATGATTCAATTAAAAAATGACAATATGAATTGGGATGATTTGAAGAATGAGGTCCCTATCTCTATTTCACAACAAAGTGATGACCTACCACATCGAGAAATGGATGTAAGGGTAGACCATATGATGGTTGATAATAAAAAAAGGACTATGTCTCCCCGTGTTGATAAAGTTGAGTTTATTAACAGAAGAAAACCCTTCACGCGCTTGTTTGTTTCTCGAGCAGATGTTAACAGGATAAGGGAAGGATGTCAAGTTCAGATGTTTCAACCCCGTTCTTTGTCAGCTCTAAAGGTCTGAGCCTACAAGCCTAATCCTTCTTGTTCAACTACATCGGAAAAGGTTGTCCTAAGTCCTGATTCGCAAAATGAGAAGATCATTGAGAACTTGCACAATGAGAAAGAAAGTTAGGCAGAAGATATGCATATTATGAATATTGCTAAAGGACAGGAGAGATCAGAAGAATTATCAAAGGTTAGGATGGATGTCTCAGTTTCTCCTCTGGAGGGTGATAACATTTGTGAAGATATGATTAGTGTGATGGAAAACAATGAGAATGTTCAAGTTCAGGATAGGATGAAGAAAGAAGAGCGAAGATGTCTCAAAAATGCGAAGACAAGAGGTGGTGTGGCTGGTCGATATTCATCACTATCGAAGGTACAAGGAGGAAGTCATGTCAGGCGTAATGCCAGTGCACGAGTCGGGAGAAGGAGTTCAAAGCTCGCGCAAGTATTGTGTTTCGTCGGATCAAAAAGGAAAAATAGCTGTCCTCCCTCATCGGATTCCTCATATCATGTAAAGAAAAAACCTGCTTGGTCTTCAGGTTTATGTTCTTGTCATAATGGTCTAGTTTGTTAGAATAATGTTTGTGCCAAGGGTCCCGAATCCTTGCTAGCTTCTGCAGCAAGTTAAGGTTCGGGTGTTTTGTTTGGATGTCTTTAGTTTAGGGTTTGTGTTGGCTTTTGCCTGTGTGTACCTATTGTTAAAAAAGAAAAGAAAAGAAATGTAGATTTTAATTGCAGATAGTAAATTCGCAACTTTGCCGGATAAAAATTAAAAATTTGGCATCTAATATTCTAGTTTCAAGAGTAACAAAACGACATCGTAGTACGATTAAGATTCCAATCGACCAACACCTCAACACCACCTGCTGAAAGAGCAAATACAATCATATATAGATCTCACTCTACCCCTTTTCTCCCTCTTTCTCTCTCCTCAAAGCAACCATGGTGGCGAACCCAAAACCCTTAGCCACAGCCGCTGGTACCCTCCGATCCAGACTAATCCAAACCCTCCGAACCCGCGGCGGAGGTGGGCTCGACAGATGGACCAGCCCAGGTCACCAAGACAGGCCCAATGGCTACCTCTTTAACCGAACCCCTCTCCCACCTGGTCAGTCTCGCAAGTGGGAAGATTGGGAATTACCCTGCTACGTCACTAGCTTCCTCACTATCGTCATCCTTGGTGTTGGGCTCAATGCTAAGCCCGATCTCACTCTTGAGACTTGGGCCCATCAGAAAGCGCTTGAGCGTCTTCAGGCCCAGGCCCAACAGATTTCCTCCTCTGACTCCTCTGAGTAACTTTTTACTTTTTATCATCTTCTTTTTTTCTGATAATCCCATGTTGTTAGGGTTTCGGTTTTGTTTTTGTTGATATATGTTTGGGGTTGTAGTGGAGAAAAATAAGGGTTTTTGAACAATTGACCCTTTTTTGCTTTTTGGAGTTTTTTGTCCAAAGTATATTTTGATATATTGATATGTTCTCTTTTATTTTATTTTTTGTGAGTTTTTATTATTTTGTTTGTTTTAGAGTGCTTGATTTGTGATTGAATGTGGTAATGCTTTTGAGGTGGGTTTTATTTATGGTTAATTGCATTTTGACCTTCCCTAACTGTGCAAAATGCGAGGTTTTTTTCGCTGCGATGTTTATTGTTGGTTTCTTCTTGTTTGGTGATCATCTGTCTTTGATGTGTGTACATGGGTGTGGTTGGATGATATTGCTAGCTGCTATAGGCGACCATTGTTGTGTATAAATGGGCTTCCGTAGTTGTATTGGGATTGCGCTTTATTTGATGGTGAACTACGATGACAATCTCCTATGATTGTCATTGTTGTAAATGTAGTGTTCATTGGGAGTATATGTTTATAGGGAGTTGTTTATGTAAACTTCACCATAATATATAGCTTCAGGTCTTTTACTCAGCTGAGACATAGGAATGCCTGCAACGATTGATAGTTTAGTCTTAGAATTTTTCAATTGTGTTTGATGTTCTATACTAATATCGACAAGTTAGGGCCTAGGGATTAGGACTTATGAACATGTGCTTATGAACCTTTTTGAAATATTTATTTTTTGCTAATCCCTACCGTCTTAAGTTCTTTGTAGTTTGCCTGGAACATAGTTTTACCTTGGTCTCCTTAGGGAATTCTCAATTGTGTGTGCACATTGCAAAGTGGTGATAATTGATAGCATGAGATATAAGAGTGCCAAGAGAAATGGACGGATTGGAGAGTGAATGATCCATGTTTCCTTGTTTGGATGTGTAATGGTGAAAGATAAGGGAAGATAATTTGGAGCCATTTTCTATTCCCTCTTAATACACACAATCCTTCTAGTGTATGTAGCACTAAGGCAGGACTGGTATGGAGAATGGCAAAATTCAAAATTTTCAAGAAGTTATGAAACTTATAAATTTAGAAAATTAGAGCTCATACATAAGTTGAAGTCACTACTACGACATCAAAGACAACTTCTAAATATATAAATGTACGCAACAAGTAGTGAAGCAACACCATTTTAGCAAGGAAAAGAAAACGAAGGAATGATGAGTGGAGAATAGATTGACAGAGATGAAAGGAGAATGAAGGAGACAGAGAGAATAAAGGAGAACGAAGGAGCAAGAGAATTCAGAGAACTGACCAGATTAAGGAGTAATGGAGGAATGCGAACTTGAGGAGACTGAAGACTAAGCGTTGCCGACTTGCCTTCGTAGAAAAGGAGTGAGCCACTGGAGAGAGGGAGGAAAACAGCGGGGGCCAAAGACTGTCGTTCAAAATGGGAGCAGTGTAACTTCTTTTTTTCCTTATTTTTTTCCAAATTTGGGGGACTCGCGTGGCGCACACTTCCTGTCCCATAAACGTTCATGTGAAACTGTTAGATGTACTCCATGTTTTCCAGCCATCTCCACCATTCATGAGACGTGCCAAAGACGTCCCAATGGTGAATGCGTCCCGTGTGTCCCGTCCCCTTCCCCGCTACGGGCTCCCCTCCCTTTCCCTTTGCTTCTCTCTATATGTGCTATCAAATGACACTATTAAGAAAGCTCTTTGATTTTTGAGTACCTACTACTAGTGCCACTCCTCATGGGTTATATGCTGTTTTCACTTAGCCCATATCTTTTCGTATTGAAGTATATACTTCCTCTGTTTCTTTTAAGTGTAACACTTTGACTTGTGCACTATTTACACAACTCACTTTGACCGATTTTTTTTATTAATATATAATAACAAAAATGATCATTAGATTTGTTTCAATAAATATTTCCATAATACCAACTTTTTATAACATTTACAAATACATAATTAGAGATATTAATGGTCAAAGTTGTGCGTTGGCAAGCGTGAAAGTCAAACTGTTGCACTTGTTTAGAAACGGAGGTTAGTATATGTTAGGCTTTCGAGTTCCAACTTTCCAAGTACATGATTAAGTCTTAGTTTCTTGGAGCATTACCCAATTGTTGTTGGTAGTCACTGTTGGGATTAAGTTCTTGAACATGATAGTGTAAAGAGATTAGAAGTTATGATCAACTTACAGTAGGGGAGGTTGAATGAGTCTAGTTATGGTTTTGTCAACTAGATTCAAATGCACGCAATGTGCGCTTAAGTTATAAAAACATGTACAACATCATAGTATATTAACATTAAGTTTTAAAACAGTAAAAGAAAAGGGCATTTAGTTTTAGGTAGACAACAAACTCTTCAAGAGTTGGCTTATATAATAGAGATATTGTTAATTGATATTACTAGCTTATATAGTTAAGCTGATGGGTTGTGCCATTATGTAAGATGTACAAGGCATGGACGCACAGTGAAACAAAGTTGATGAATTAGCATTTTATTTATTTATAAAGGACTGCTAGCTTTCAAGCAGAATTGTTTGTCAAATTGCAGTTTAAACTCTCTTTAAGTGTAGGGATGTCCCTTTTTGATGAGTCATTGTGAATGCCTCAGTTATTTCTATGAATTAATTAGATTTTGTGTGTTCCATGATTATAAGACAAGAGTTGGGTTTTTTAGTCTTCAGAAGATGTAAAATTACCTGCCATGGCCGTAGAAAAGATTTTTTTTTCCAGAAGTTACTTAAACTTGTCTTAGTGGACTGAAGTCACTGAACACTGAAGTTACATACATATCTTGAGAGCCTATTCATTATGTTGTGAAGCCAGACAACTTGAGGTCTTGCTATCTTCATATTCACTGAAGATTTGTTGTAGATGATAGATATCTAAGTGACTGTCCATCATTGTTTTTATTGGAAACCGGAACTAGTTTTTTTCTAGTTTTTTCATGTTAGTTTCCGAAATAAGCATTATTGAAATAAGTGTGACTTTTTTTAACTTCATTATAGAACCTATATCATGACTTTATGATAACTAGAAATTGGTAGTGATACCGTATGGGTCCTTAGGTAGTGGGTTTGTTATTGTTCTATTCTTGATCTAATTCTAGTTTGCATGTGTGTGCACACTTTTTTCCAGGAGTTCTTGGCTATTTAAATGGTTTTTTCCACAATTGTTATGGTTTTCTTTGGGCTATCTAAATGGTAATTTCTCAATTATTATGATTTACTTCGGGGTGTCTTTTTGTTATTTCTGGTTTTATGATGAAGTGAGTGATTGTATGGCTGAGTACAGTTGAGAGTCTAATAGCTAATGCTCCCTTGGGGTGGAATGTACTCGTCCTTTTTAATTGTGTGATTAGGGAAATAATATGTGATTAGCTATCTTAGAGAGGGGGGGGGGGGGGTAGGTGATGAGGTGAATCAGAAGATAATAGGTTGCTGCTGCTGCTGCTTTTCAGTTTTCACAATAGTTGTAACCTCCCTTGGTCGTTCCTTACATAGTTACACTGCTAATAGCACCAGCCACCCCTGAATAAGAGGTGAAAATGAAAAGAGAGGAAAATGGTAGTGATGTGAAATGCAAGCCTATGTAGAAGTAACATCCTGTACTG
The DNA here is from genome assembly GCA_947646795.1 of Beta lomatogona. Classification (NCBI taxonomy): domain Eukaryota; kingdom Viridiplantae; phylum Streptophyta; class Magnoliopsida; order Caryophyllales; family Amaranthaceae; genus Beta; species Beta lomatogona. The sequence continues at coordinate 3,557,076 of CANSNZ010000927.1, read as the reverse complement.
AATCTCTTGATTTCGACCTTGCTATTGTCAAATGATAAGGGATTATGAATTTTTTTTATCCTCTTCTGTTTTTAGATTGTAAATTCTCTTAGCGTTACTGTCTACATGTTAAAGGCTTCTGTCAGCCCTTCTCGTCTTGTGACCATCTCTATTCTCTCCTCAAATGTCTTAATGCCCTTTTTTCAAAGTTCTCATCTGTTTACTCCATGAGTCATACATTAAGGTAGTACAAGCTCAATTGCTACTATTGATTCGCAGCTGGGAGCACCTCAAGAGTTATGTGTATTAAAAAAGCTAAGAAGACGTAAATGTCCACCCTTTGTTATTGACATAGAAGTGTAGTAAGGGCTGTTGAGTCCTTTTCCCTTTGCTATCTACATAACTTTTAGATGGGAAGAGATATTCTTTGGAGAGGTTTCCTTTTTTATTTTTTGAATTCTGAAACATTACAAGTAGGCTTTGGGAGGCTTTTTATGCTTTTATACCGTTGTCTCTTAAGAAATGCACTATAGGCATATTGAAGATGTTGTGCCGGATGGAGCCATAGTCTAGGAATTAGTGCACAAATGTGATTTCAGAAAGGGAATGTCTTCATCAAAATCCGAGGATTTGAGTTATTTTTGTTGCCAGGATTGAATGGAGAACATTCAACATATGATTTTGAAAGTCTTTCTAAAATGGTAATAGTTGGCCTTTTCTATCAATCTGTTCCACTGTAGCTCTTGTTGAGGAGAGACAATTAGTGCCATGACCTTCAGTTTTCGAAATCTTAGATGATTTAACCTGTCCCTTTTGTCGTTTCTTTTTCTCCAGACCTTTTAGATTAATCATTAATGAAGAGTGAAGATCGTAATTCATCTTTCCTGTCACAGTTCACGTTCTGGCTTATTTGTTGATTTAATTTATCAGTTCTCCCGTCCCACTGCTAAGCTTCGTATATCTCTATCTTGAAATACAATGATGGCTATTGCCTGCTGTTTAATGCATCACTGCAACTTCTGTCTCTGTTTGGGAATGTGATTGTTCACATATCCACATTCTCTGCACTGTACTGCTCACTTTCATAGGCTGAAAGATTCAAAGTTGAGAACTAGCAGTCTTTGATACTTTTTCTTAGTTTTTTCATGCAGCTTATCAGCTTGTAATTGGAGGATGCACTTGTTACTTCTTTTCTTTGCTTTTATGCACTTCTTTAGCTTCCTTAAATGCATCATAAACTTGGTGAAATTCTTTTTCTGCTACCTTGTCGCCTGTGTTTTTGACTTTTTGTAGTCTCTCTGTTCGGTTGGTTTTTAAATATTTTAAACACCATTTTCCTGGCTCTCGTATTATCGTGCTTATCTGCATAGTCTAGTGAGCAACTGTTAGCTGTGCTTTTAGGAAACATATATTCAGGTTACGTTGCCATTATATCTGTGATGTTGGCAGTTATTTGTTTCTTTTTTCTGTTTCGTGCCTGTCAAGAAAAAAAGTCGAGAAGCAGAGCTGCAAGAAAGAGGTAGGGGTTCTTCTCTCTTTTTGTTGTTCTCTTAGCAGAATGTTGGCCCTAATTGCAATTTTTAGCTGTCTTTAACTTGATAGCCCAGCCACTAAGACTCGTGAACCTGAAATTCCAATCAACAGAAATATAAATGGGACAATGTTTGTATCGGTAGGGTGCTTCTCTTCACCTTAAAACAGATCAAGTTCAACACTTGACAAGGTGTAGTATCTTCCGTTCAAATAAGTTCAACAAAAGCAAACACACCTTAATGCTGCCTTTTCCTTGAGACTTTATGCTTTATGGTACGTTTTCGATGTGCTTATGATGTAGTACTGTGCGTGCCGTTTTCTAGTGTGTATCTTCTTACATCGGATCTCTGAAAATGTATTGTATTAATTCTTTTTAATGGATAGATTTGGACATAGCTCCAAATTTGAATTCAAACAAAAAAAAGGGGACCAGATATTGTTGAAGTTACATGTGTGCTTAGAATTGGAGTAAATTTTCGTTGTTTAGTATGTGGGAGTAGTGAGATTTTGTCAAGGGGCTAGCAAGAACTTGGTGTGTTGATGGTCGTTTTCGCTTTCATCCTTGGACTGCATTCTTAGCAGTTAGCACTGGTGAGGTTATAAAAGGTTTGTCACACACCCATGGCTGGATCTGACTGCGAGAAGGGCTGTAGCCCTCTCTAGCATCGGAAAGGGTTTGACCCTCGTACTGCATCGAAATATTGTCTAGTCTGCTCTCACTTCTTGCGTGCTCGACCTTACTTCTTTTAGCACCCTTCTGTGTCAGCTGAAGATGAATGGGACCATGACAATGAGGTCAGTGGTGGTGGCTGGAATGTTGTTTAACCCTCTTAATACATTTACCCCAATTCTATCAAGCAAAATTGGGGTGTTAAGCGTTAAATGGTTGTCCAACAAATGGGTCCATCTTAATATTTCTCATGTGCAAGCCTAAGCCACAATAAGTTGATGGAGGAGAGAGTGTATGATAGTTCATAGTTGTACGATTGGTACCACATCGTTGTACAATCTTCTCATGTCTCATACTGTCATCCATGCAAATTAAGGGAGCCTTTTGGAGTTGGAAATATTTTTTATTCCTTTGGGTACTACTTACTAGTACTACAAAATGATTTGAAAAATGTAAATGGACTGGTAGACGACTAGACGGGTAGACAATATCAACATCACAAAGTTATCCAAACCCCCACACCTCCCTCCTACCTTAAACGAAAATAAAAATAAAGTCAGAATTCAATTGTCGTACTCTTAGTACTCCCTTGTTTAAATATCCTAAGGCCGGTTCCTTATCCTTTTTTTGTCTATTTTCAATTTTTTTTGAAAATTAGAAAAAAAATATATGAAAAAAAGAAAAAAAAAATGTTTATTTACAATTACCTGTTGTCAGTTTCCAAAATTGACATATGCTACATCCGTTTCACAATACACGCACCATTTGCTTTTTCACGTATTCCGACACGCTTCTTTGGACATTAATGTCTCTAATTACGTATAAGTAAAAATTATGAAAAGTTGATATTTGGAATCCTCTCATTGAAACGAATTTAACAAGATCACACTTGACTATGTTTTTTCTTACATAATGGTTAGATAAATATTGTCAAAATTGGTTGATGAATAGTGCCCAAATGAGAAATGGTGCATGTATCGTGAAACAGAGGTAGTATAGTACAAGTATAACTAATTTAAAGTTTATTATAACTCTTATATCATATGACTTTTATATTTATAATTGAAAACTGTCAGTGATCCCACGTACTTCCTTTGTTCTGAAATAAATGAAACGTTTTTCTCGAAAAACTCTCACATAATTTGTTTTATTTATTTCATAACGGATGAAGTATTAGAAAGACACATTATTGAACATGCCTAGTATGTGTGGGACACTTTAATTGAGTTGTCCTATATAACATTTTTGGTTACATATTCAACAACTAGAATCTTACATTAAAATAAAAAATTAATTAGTAACATACTCCCTCCGTCCCCAAATACTCTCGACACTTTCTTTTTTTGTCTCAAATTAGTTTGGACACTTTCATTTTTGGTGTGGTCTACTATTTATATTAGTTTTTTTGTCTCCCCTTTGGCCTACACTATTTCTATCAATAAAAAATTCAACCTTCTCTCTCCTATAATTCAAAAACACTTCACCAATTCCTATCACATCTACTTTTGAATTAAATAACATTTGATTACCACACAATGATTTTTCACCTTAAATTATGTGTTCTAACAAGTATCAAATCTCTATTATATAAGGGAAAGGGGGGGAGGAAGATGGTGTCCTCTTTCTAAAAATACTAAATTGCTCTTAATGTACTAATGGAATGAAAAAAAATTACAAAAGAAAATAAATTTAAGAACCCTTTCTCATTTCAACTTGCCATTCTAAACAAGTTAAAAATGGTATATGCATCAAATACTTCAAACATTCATAAGGTCCAAAAAGAAATGAAGAGAGAGAACCAGTTAGAGAGAGAAAGTCTGGTGCGAAAACTTAAAACACGAAAAAAGCCCCAATCTCCAAACCCTAGCCCCAAAAGCAAACCAGTAAAGCTTCACCTAGTGAAATTATCTCCTTCCCAACACATCTTCACTGCTAAATTCTTGATTACGTCGGCTGTTATCTGTCTAATTATTGCAATTTGGACATAGAGTAGGTGGTATGAAAGCCTATTCCCAAAATTTTCTTGCGCCGACTCAAATTCCGCTTCTGAAAAAGATGATTTGCAACAAACTCGAGTATGCTTGAGTTGTGCTATCAAGATTAGCTGTAAAAGTTTAAATTTTAGGAGAATTAAGTTCCAAGTCATTTATTCGAAGGTAGCTCTTTTTATTTTCCGTTTTAAGTACAAAAATTGCATAGGGGCCAGGGTTTCTGGTGGCAATGCATTAATGGCGAATGTGAGTGTTCATGGCTTTTGGTGGAGTATTGGTAATCATTCTGGTGTACTGGCAAGTTTTCTTAGCTCAAGAATTGGTTTTTCTCAATCAATTTCTGACAGACAAAAGAATTTAGTGAAGGCAAAGGAGATTCTCTCACCTAATTCAACATTTAATGCGATGGGATGTTGGCTTGGTAAGGGAAGATTGAAGTTTTCTTTCTTTCCTTCTGGTAAGCCTCTGAATTGCTACTATATAAGACGAACTCAGGTATTTATTTCATTCACACCTTTCTTCCCTTTCTTCTCATTTAATGCAAATTCTCTAAAGTGTGAGTCCTTATCTGCTGATTTCTTTCTATTTATGATGGAAAAGACAAAGTCCTTTAAGTCTGTTCTTGTTTCTAGTCCAAATGGTACTAAAGAAGTAGTTGATAGTGATTCTTCTACTAATATCATTGAGCCTGAAAACCCCCCTCCTGTTGCTGTTATTCCTGGGTTGGGTGTGTCTGACCTTCCTAAGGTGAATTATGTTGATTGAAAAGATCCACCCCCTCCTGCCTCTTTCCCTGAGGTGGTGGTGTTAGACGACTTACCCCAAGTTTAATTAGACATTGTAGAGTTATCAAAATCTTGCCTCATAGGCAAGATGCTGTCAGCCCCTGTTGATATTCGTACCATTATTGCTAGGTCTAGGGCAGATTGGAGGTTTGTGAAAGGTGAGGTAGAATATCTTGAGATGGGCAATGGTTGGATTTTGTTGCATTTTGCAAACCCTCAGGATCTCTCCCTTGTGTGGAGTGAAAGACCTTGGCATGTCCAAGGTGATTTATTTGTGATTTATCCTTGGAGACCCTCATTTGATCCCTATCTTGAGGAAATCAAATGGGTGGATCTTTGGGTTAGAATCCCTCGTCTGCCAACAGAATTAATGAATTTTGATTCAATTGCCAATCTTTTGGCTGCTAATGATGTGGGGGCTTTGATCAAGCTTGATCAAAGATCCCTTTTGAGAAACAAAATCAGGTTTGCTAGAGCTTGTATCAGAGTTGATATTCAAGGCCCTCTCTTGGAGTTTGCTGAGGTAAGTAGGGTGGGTGATCTAATTCAAGGCTATATCGTGTGGTATGAGGACTTTTCCTCAGGCTGTTCGTTTTGTGGTGATTCTGTGCACTTGATTGATGCTTGTCCATTGTTAAATTCTCCAAAGAAAGCTAATTCTGTCTAATTGATTAAAAATCCAAAGCAAAAATCTCTCTATCAAGCCTTAGCCAAGGCTGTTGGACAAGAATGTCATGCTTCCACTGCTGAGGAAGCAAAAGTGGTGCATGTTCAGTCTAAACATCTTGGCAAAAAGGCAAGTCAACCTGCTGTGGTTCCATTCAAGAAAAGATTTGGTAATGGAGGAAAGGGTATTCTTCCTAAACCTCCAAGTAAAGGTATTGTCATTGCTGAAAATGTTGATGTTACATCGGCTGTCTCTAAGAAGAATGCTGCTAGTGCTAACTTGATTTCTGCCTCTGAAAAAGGTAAAGGAAAACTTGTTGTTGCTTCACCTTTGATAGCCAGTGACTCCTCTGATGATGATGAGGAGGATTATAATGCTACTCCTCTTGCCTCTCTTCCTAAGCTATCAGTAAAGGGTAAGAATGCTCCTGTGGAGGAATCTGTGGATCCTCCTATTGATGCTTTGCCCCTGAGAGTCTTTGCTGCTGAAAATCTGGTTGATCTTAACCAGTATATGCCTATTCAGTGTTCTGTTAATCAATTTTTCATGATTGAAGATGAGAATGCTTATGATGATCCAGCTTTCTTATTGGCTGATGATCTTTGTGATCAATTGGAGGATGATATCCCTCTGCCTGAGAGTTCATTTCACTCCTTAAATTATGACAATTCCATTATCCATCACATTGAGAATATGGGTATGGATCCAAAGCTCCCGGTTGAGGTATCTTCCCAAACTGGTTCAGCAAAGAGAAGGGCAGATGGCATGGAGGAGGATGATGCATCCTCTGCCCTGAAGAGGAAGAGGTTCTAGGCTATCCCCACCCCACCAGATTCAAGTGCCTTGGTATGTCTTGCTTCTGTCTATAATTATAAACAATGATTGCGTGTTGGAATATTAGAGGTTGGGGAAGGAAAAATGCACTTTGTGAAGTGAGGGATTTTTGTTTGAGTAACTTTATTAAGATATGTATGCTTTGTGAAGTCAAGTTACAATCCCCCCCTTCTTTAACTTGCATTAGAAAATGTGGCTTTGAGCATTTTTGACTATATTCCTACCGTAGGGTATTCTGGTGGTATGTGGTTAATGTGGAAAAAAATTGTAATAGAAATCCGTTTAATCTAAATGTTGTTTTTAAGTCTACTCGTTTTATGGCTTGTTCTATCAATATTCTAAACCAAAATGTTTCGTTCATTATAGTTTTTATTTATGCTCCTGCAAATAATGCTTTCAAATCTGAGTTTTGGGAAGAATTAGTTCTTTACCTTAGTTCATTATCTTCTCCATATGTAGTTTTGGGTGACTTTAATGAGCTAAGTAGTGCTCAAGACAAAATGGGAGGGGCTGCTTTCTCCATAAATAGACTAAAATATATGAATTTTTATTTGCTAATTCAGCAGTAACCGACATTCCTTTCAAAGGATTACGGTTTACTTGGAGGAAAAAAGTTGACAGCATTGATAATGTTTATGAAAGACTTGACAAAGGAGTGGCTAAATTACCTTGGCTAAATTTGTTTCCTCAAGCACATGTTCAGCATCATAACTTCACGTCTTCTGATCATTGCTTTATTTCGTTAAATATTATCCCCTCCTCTAAAGCAAAATCCCCCCTTTTCGATTTGAGAAGATGTGGTGTCTAAGAAAAGACTTTGTTAATTTAATTGCCAAGACTTGGTGCACTAGATTTGAGGGCTCTAATATGTATTGCTTGGTTAAAAAATGTAAACTTTTAAAATCAAAAGCTAAAATTTGGAATCAAACACAATTTGGCAATATTTTTAGACAATTGAGAATTGTAGATAGTCAACTTCAAAAAATTCAAGATCAAATTACATCTAATAATCAGATGAGTGATAATCATATCAAAGAAAAAGTGCTTATTAGAAAAAGAGCTAAGCTGCTTTCTTTCCAAGAAGAATACTGGAAACAGAAAAGCAAAGTAAATTACTTATCTAAAGGCGATGTTAACACCAAGTATTACCATGCTCATGCAACGATTAAGCGCAGTAGAAATCAAATCAAAGAGTTCACTACTATCACTAATATAATTATGACTAAGCCAGAGGAAATTGCTTCTCAAATGACAAATGAGTTTAGACAACGTTTTATTTCAAATCCTGAATGCACTTTCAATATAGATTCTGATTTTAGCCTCCTAACTTCAATTATTTCGGATGAGGATAATTATTGTCTTACCCAGGAAGTTCTGAGTGAAGAAATTAAACAGTTGTTTTTGAATTAGCCTCGGATAAATCGCCGGGTCCAGACGGTTTCCCCCCTTTTTTTTCAAAAGTACTGGGGATTGGTTGGAAACTCAGTTATTAGGGCGGTTAGAATATCCTAAAAAAAATTAATCATACTTTCTTGGCGCTCATTCCTAAAATTGATAATCCTACTACTTCAAACTATTTTAGGCCAATTAGCTTATGCTCTACGATATACAAAATAATTTCAAAAATTATTACTTCTAGACTTAAGATTGTTTTAGGGAAAATTATTCACCCTTTACAAGGAGCCTTTATTCCAGATCGTCTAATCCAAGATAACATTCTTATTGCTGATGAAGTTTTTCACTCCTTTAGGAAGAAATTGGGTAAAGAAGGTTGGATAGCTATTAAGCTTGATATGGAAAAAGCTTATGATAGGCTGGAGTGGAATTTTATTTATACGTGTTTTAGGAAACTCGGTTTTTGTCAAAAATAGTGTGATTGGATTTATACTAGTATCTCGTCTGTTTCTTTTTTAGTTCTAGTGGATGGAATTCCTGGTGACAGGTTCTTCCCTTCCAGAGGTATCAGACAAGGTGACCCCTTGTCCCCTTATCTCTTTATCCTTTGTGCGGAATTATTGGCAAAGGAATTAGCTGCTGCAAGCTTGCAGAAAGACAAGCTTATAAGGGTGTCAGTTGGTAAACCTGGTGTTAAAATCCCTTTTTTAACCTTTGCTGACGACACAATGATTTTCTCTAAAGCTTCAGACCAAAGTTGTTTTCGAATCAAACAAATTCTTGACAAGTATTGCTCAATGTCAGGGCAACTTGTAAATTTTCATAAATCTGCTTTCCAGGTGTCAGCTAATATTCCCCTGGAAGCCAAAGTAAATTTCAGTAGAATTTTGGGCATGTATGAATCTTCTTCTTTAGGTGATTATTTAGGTTGTCCTATTATAGATAGTAGGGTTACCAAAGAGACTTTTGGGTAAGTACTTTCGAAATCAATTAATCAACTTCCTAAATGGAAGGCTAATTCCCTTTCTCAAGCAGGAAGAGCTGTCCTTATTCAGGCTAATTTGGCTACCAAAGCTAATTTTCAGATGCAAAGCTTTAAACTCCCTAAATCTATTTTGAACAATTTAGACAAAACTTATAGAAATTTTTTCTGGAATAAAAATGTGGATAGCAAAGGGGGTAATCTTATTGGTTGGGACCATATTTGTACCCCTAAGGAGAGGGGAGGGCTAGGGTTCCGTAAAGCCGAACCTCATAATGTGGCTCTCCAAATGAAGCTTCTTTGGAAATTAGTTAAGAACCATCCTAGTTTATGGGCAGAGCTTGTTAAAAAGAAATATTGTAAGAACAAGAATTTAATGTCTCATAAGGTTTCCTCTGTTGCTTCTTGGCAATGGAAAAATCTAATGAAGCTTATACCTATTTTTAGGCAAGGGCTTAGGTGGCAGTTAGGTAATGGTTCTAATATTAATTTCTTTTCAGACAACTGGGTTTTCCCTTATCCCCTTAAGGATCTTGCCCTCCCGGGTACTTTCTCAGATCATTATGTAGTGGCAGATTTTATTCTTCCAGGTGGTCTGTGGGATAAGATCAAACTCGAGGATGTCCTTCCCCCTAATATAGTCAAGAGTATTAGTGAGCTTTATATTCCAAGGAATTCTTCCCAAGATACCCTAGTTTGGGGTCTTACTGCTAACGGGGAATATTCAGTCAAATATGGTGCGAGATTAGCTCAAGGAGATTTTAACGCCCATCAGGATGATGTTGAATTTAAATGGATTTGGAAATTAAAAGCTCCCCCTAAGATTAAGAATTTTTTATGGAAGGCTTGTGACGATGGTCTGCCTACTAAGGCTAGACTAGAGAAGAGCCATGTTTTTCTCCTTAAAGAATGTGTCTTCTGTAATTATCATTCTGAGTCTGCTACTCATCTCTTTTTTCTTTGTCCTTTTTTCCGAGATGTTATGACTTCTCTTAACAATTCTTTTAATTGGCCTCTTCTTCCTAACTATGAATTTGCCGAATTTTTTTCTTTCTGGCATTCTATTAACCTTTGCTTTCAGGCTCTATCGCCTGATCAGCTTCTCTCCTTTGCTATAACTTGGTGGTTTATTTGGTTGGCTAGAAATAAGCTGACTTTTAACAATGAAAGTTTATCGTTTAGAACTTTGAGTTCTCTTATTTTTAATTATGATAAAAATTGGGCGAAGGCGAATTCTATGAACAAATCCAATCCTGATTTGTTGGTTCGCTCGTCCCCTCTGTCTTTTAAGTCCCGGCCTAGGTCTGGTCTTAATATTCTTTGCCCCCCCCCCCTCGGAGGGTTCTTTCAAATTAAATTTTGATGGTTCAAAACTTTCTAATAACATGGCTTCCTTTGGGTTTGTAATTCGTAATGATCTAGGTGAGGTGGCTTTAGCTGGTGCAAGGAGTCTGGGCTCTTCTGTTTCCATTCTTTAGGCTGAAGCTTGGGCTTTAGTAGAAGGCCTTAAAGGGGCGAGTCAAATTGGTGTTAAAAATATTGAGATTGAAGGAGATAATTTAGCTATGATTAATGCTGTTAATTCGGTTTGACAGATTCCATGGGAAATTAACAATATTATTTGTGACATAGGTGTGCAGTTGTCTCAGTTTGAGGATTGGCACATCTCTCATTGCTTTCGTGAAGCTAACAAGGCGGCGGATTATATGGCTGCCAAAGGCCACAACTATCCAAATAATTTGTATTGGTTTCCTCCTTATTGTAGATTTTTCCCTTATCATCCGGAAGGATGTTTTAGGTTGGCCTCCTGATTAGGAGTCTAGCCTAAGTTTGTTTTCCTCATCAAAAAAAAAAAAAAATCAAATACTTCAAACAAAAAATTAAATGGACAAAATATCTTGACCATTTATTATATAAAAGAAGATGGTATACATGATGTCCACGGTCCACCTGAACAGTCTGAAATACTCACTACCTTTGATACTCTTTAATTCAGTCAAACCAACTCATTATGTCCATTGCTGGAGGCATTATGTAACAAGGGGTAGCATACTACCTATAATAAAAAAAAAAATTAAGTTTCGATAAAAAAAATAAATAAACAAAGAAAAGCCAGACATTGCGTAACTCTGAGTCGTTTCTAAACTTGTTTCCCCTTGCCTTTCAACAAAGATTACTCTCATCGCAAAGTAAAACCAGAGCTCATTACCATTAGAAAGAGAGAGTTTGTAAGTCCAGAAGAGAGAGATACAGAGTGGAGAAAAGTGAGAAAATTAACATAATTTTCAGCTTTTTTTTAGTGTTAGGTGAATAGAAATTAAGGCATTAGTATAGGAGTACAATAAAGAAGCTAATTAGAATTTGTATGCCATGCATTAAGAAAAGTCAAATTAAGGAAGGGTATTATTGAGAATTTTCCATTAAGTTCTGGAATTTAGATTGAGAATATATAGATTAAGGGCATGCTTGTATTTAGGGTAATGGATTAAGGGGGTAATAAAAGTCAAACCACTTTAATAAAGGAAAAATGAAGGTGACTTGAAATGGTTGCAAGGAGATAATGTGATTTTGTTGTGATGAAAAGAAGGGAAGAAGAAGTTATTACCCTCCAAATGAGGGTGACAATTACTCTAGGGGGGTGTGGGTAACTATTACAACCATAATTAGAGTAACAATTTCCCTATTCATTCCTTTTTTCTTCCTACCATCACTAGCTTATCCCTTTTATCACCACTTCTTCCCCTTCATAATCACCTCTAACCACCTTACTTTCCTTAGTTTGACTTTTTTTTACCCCCTTAATCCATCACACTCAATCCAAGCGAGCCCTAATTATGATGTGCCAATTTATTTATAAATTTGTGATTGTTGAATTGGAAATTTACATATTTGTGAATTTGTTAGTGAGCTATAACTTGTAAATTGTTAGTGAATTATAATATGTGACCAGTGAAAAATATACAATTGTGATATTGTGAGTTGTGAGGTTCTTTATTATCTCTCTCTCTCCTAAATTCTTATGCGAGTAGTAAAAACGGAGGAAATGTTAAAATTTTCCTTCTACTGAACCACACCATTCACGAAGCCAACAAAATTCTTCTCTACCAAGTCGTATGACTCCATCCCAAAATTGGTGCGAAAATATGAGAGCTCCCCATGAACAATTGTAAGTTTTTCCGTGTTTAATACTATCACAATATTAAGCTACCTCTGGTCGGAAATACTGGATCCGCCACTGATTATGTCTATTCTTTTTGTTCAAAATTTATTCATAAAAAAATAATATTAAAAACAACTCACAACCTTTGTTAGTTTTTTCAATAGCGAATTAATATATCTAAATTCATCTAACTATTAATCCTTCACATTTTAAGTGTAATCATAACTATATTACGGATAGAGTATATACTAGAATAACAAGTTTTGAAATTAACGCACTCATTGCGTGCATATAAGGCTAGTATTTGGATAATAGAGGATATATACTTCCTCCGTTTCAAATTACTCGCTACACTTTCCATATAGGGAAGTTTCATATTACTTGCTACACTTCCTTTTTGGGCAATAAACTCTCTCTATCTCTCTCCTCTCACATGGGTCTCTTTTCTTTTTACTCTCTACCTCTCTCTTCTCCAAAAATTGCCTAGGAGTCCGTGAATTGAGAAGTGTAGCAAGTAAAATGAAACAGAGGAAGTAAGTACTTTACAAATTAATTTTCTTGTAAAGAAAGGAACACCAATACAATCTTTAATATATGTTTATACACTAAACACCATTTATTGTTATGCTTTCCACTTTCTATATTACTTTTGACCAATAAGAATTAAGTTTGCTGGCACATTAAATGTTTTTGTTGTTTAATAATAGAAACTTGACAATTATATATTCTGGGACTTCATGAAATGGAAATTTTGACAACTAAAATAGGACAAAGGTAAAGTATTTTTTTCTCCCTCTCCCTTGTTCTCTCATAATCAATTAATGAACATTGATACAATTTCTCGAGTAGTTGAACCAAAATATTTTCTTTTTCAAATTCTTTCTCTAAGTTTTTTTTTTAATCAAAAGTGAGTATTAAGTTTTAAAAATGAGAGATGCAGGCTTAAACGTGAACACTGTAGTGTGAAAAATGACAAATTTTTGTTCCTTAAAAGCTTAGTTTAATATGTTCATTAAGAAGAATTACCAAAACTACAAAGTGAGATATAAGAACTTAAAAGCGAACTAAAACATGCACTTTTAAGGGTACCTTTAATGTTTTACTTCACTGTCTCTAACAAAAAGTGAACTAGATTACTAGAATATGTTAATGAGGATGTAATTTATTAAATTTCATACTTCATCTGTTCTTAGTTGATGTTTCTTGTTGGAATCTTGACACTATTTGGAATAAGATATAATCTTCTAAATTTTTTTCAATCTTATAAGAAAGAACATAGTCATGTGATGTGGGGTCTTGTTTGATTCGTCTCAATTAGTACTGTAGGATTATAAGTACTTTAAGCGGAATTTCATGAATCATATTCATAAGCAATTAAAACAGGATCTCATGCATATACATTCAAGGATCACATAATAGTTAAGAATTAACCTTTGACGCGTGATTTCCACAAAGCTCTTCGAGATCCGGAGATAGAACCGCAATTGAGATTCCTCTACTAGGTCCACGAATCCAGATCAATGCTCCACCAATGCTAGTTGGAAGGAAGAGGGACTCTTCTATTTCTTGGAGCAGTATTACGTAGCTTTGAAAGAGAGAGAAAGGAGGAGAGAGAAAATAATGAGAGAATAAACTGACTACTTTATTTCCTCACCTCACACCTAATTATAGGAACTAACTAGGTTAGGAGTCCTCTCCTTTTCTTTCTCCTTGGCCGGCCACCCCTAGAGTCCTTCATGAGCTCTAGGTCATTCTTTTATTGATCCAGATTGTGTAAGTGTGACTTTGTAAGATCCATCTAATTGGGCTTCGAGTTTATTATTTACTAAACCTGAAGTTCTATAGCATCCTCTAGCAACGCGTATAGGTGACCCAACTTAATGAATTTATTATCTCCATAATATGATCCATGTTATATTTAGTAATTGCACTAAAATCGAGGACACAATTCCTTCAATCTCCCACTTGTCCGAGACGAGTGTGCAATCTTCAAATTCCTTAAGTCTCTTAGTGTCCAATTTGATAGTATGCCTATATTTCTATGTCATCCATACTAGTCTTCAAATTAATCCTTGAAATCCGAGTTCGAATTGACAAACAATTGATCATCATATAATCCATTTGAGCACGGCCATGCATTTTTTAATTTTCACTCTCCAAGGGGCCAAGACACCCATCCTATCTCATATAGGAGGAATTTTCAATCTTGTGGCAACCAAAACTCCCACTCAACTTTTAGCACAACCCGAACACTGCCTTTATAGTCTCCTTTTACGGCATGACGTTTGACAGCATCAAAGTTATACCAATCATTAGGCTAAGTAGTGTTCCACTCATGTCTTAGGAATCCACTAATATAATTACGAAGTTATAGAAACTTCTAAGTAGGTCTGTTCGATCATGTATCAACTATACATGTCCATATGATTGACTAAACATCTCCATGTTCTCATAGCCCATGAAACAGCGCTATCAATCAATGTTATATGCTAATCCTTTAATAAGTCATTTATGTCCAATTTAACGGCTTAGATTAGGAACTATAATATTCTATGAATTCTGTTCACTTATGGTGTTTCATTCATCAAATCACATATTTGACAAAACCATTGAATTCAAGATATATTTTGGACATTTTATTTAATACCAAACCAAAATTAAATAAGATAAAATTTTATTTCTCATAAACATAAAATAGCAAAACCATGTCTCTACATTGTAACAAGTTTCTCTAAACCTAGTACAATCTAAAGCCACTCTAACATTTGCTTCAATCCTATAGCCCTAGCGTGACACTCATGCTTGGGTTGAGGTAGTGGTTTAGTGAGCGGATCAGCCACATTCTCATCCGTGTGAACTTTGCAGATCCTGACATCCTTCCTGTCAACAATCTCCCTAATGAGGTGATACTTCCTCATTACATGTATGGATTTGTTATGTGATCTCGGTTCTTTTGCTTGCGCAATAGCACCATTGTTATCACAGAACAACTCAATCCCTTCCAGAACACTAGGTACGATATCCAACTCTGTCAAGAACTTCTTTCTCCAAACTGCTTCTTTAGCTGCTTCAACCGCTGCTAAATATTCTGATTCTGTTGTAGAGTATGCTACAGTGCTTTGCTTTGAGCTCTTCCAGCTCACTGCTCCTCCATTTAGACAAAATACTTATCCTGACTGAGAGCGGTAATCATCTCTGTCGGTTTGCAAGCTCGCATCAGTATAACCTATTACAACCAACTCACTTTCACCTCCATAGACTAAGAACATGCCTTTAGTTCTTCTCAAGTACTTAAGGATGCTCTTAGCTGCAATCCAGTGTGCTTCCCCTGGATTTGCTTGGAACCTGCTACACATGCTCAAGGCATATGCAACATCTGGTTGAGTACTTATCATGGCATACATGATAGATCCTATAGCCGAAGCATAAGGTATGCTACTCATTCGCTTCAACTCATCAGGCTCAGTCGGGCACTGACTCTTGCTAAGCGATATGCCATGTGACATGGGAATGAATCCTCTCTTTGAGTTTTCCATGTTGAACCTTGCAAGAACTTTATCAATATAACTTTCTTGACTTAGTCCAATCATCCTTCGAGACCTATATCTATGGATTTGAAGATAGAGAGTTTGTGCAGCCAAATTTCACCATTTGGAGAAGATTTAGAAGAAAAAAATATATTTTATTGCGGGTCCGACTGGGCGGGGCGCTATTTCACTTCTACAAAAAATGACCTGACGACCTCCCGGTCGGGCGGAATCCGCCCCAGCAACCCGGGCGGGGCGATTTTTATGCGTTTTGAAGCGCGTAATGCGCTGACTCTTATTTTCATATAAATACTTATCCTTTTAGGGTTGAAAGTGGACTGTTTTTACATTATACCTTCAGCTTTAGTTTTCTAAGCACATTTTAATTACTGAAGAACCCTAGTATTACTCTTTGCCATTTTTACTTTGGATTTTCAATAAAAGTTTGGATTTTGCAAGATTGGTTCTACATTGGTATTTCTTCTCTTCTCTTATTATTCTTATTCAATCTTTGATTATTGATTCACCATGTTTACTTGTTTCATCATGAGTATGTTTTTCCCAATTATGATTGAGTAGTTTATTTCTAGAGTTAAGGGGATCCATGAATATTTATGAAGGGATGTTTATAAAGTATTGATTTTTGATGATGTATGTTGATTCCTATTGAATGTATTATCTCTATTCAATCTGATTTGGCCAGATTTGATTGTTATAGTAATGCAATATTAGGTTATGCGCCGAAAGGTATAAACTTGATATTAAGGTTAGTTTCAATAGGTGGAGTTGGTATTAATAAATTGCAAGAGCCTGTTAATATCATTCTATGGTTAATTTCGCTCGAGAGAGGAAATCAACCAGTTTGACTGCATTATTCATTATTGATTATTGTGCTTCATCCCGGAATATTTGTTCATTGGTGAAACTATGCCCTAGACTCTTTATTATTGATATTCTTGATATAGTTATTGTCTAGTTTAGTATAATTACAAACAAACACTCGTTCCTTATAATCAAGATTTGATCGACAATTAGGAAAAGAACACCGTTTCCCTATGGATTCGACCCTACTTCCATGACTACTATTTGTTAGAGGACTTTAGGATTACTTTTGATTAGGTGATACGACTTTAGCCTGTCAAAATTTGGCGCCGTTGCTGGGGAAACGGTTTTGTTCCATTTTCTTTAATTGTTTTAGAGTCTAGATTATATATCGTCTCAAAGAACACTTGTTCTTTGGGACAAAATCTCTTAGTTCTTTGTTCTTTAGTTCGTCTATGCGCAAGAGTTTGAGTTCAGGTGGCTTCCCATTTGATCCTGAAATTGAAAGATCCTTTCATAGACAGAAGAACTTCTCCAGACAGTTGCGAGATAATTCAGGGGGAGATAAACCCTTGGATTCTGATTCTGATTCTAGAAGTACTGATTCTACTACTCCAACAGAATCAGAGATGGCTCGGAGACTTACTGACTTTTCCCAACCTTCCTTGGTTGAACTTCCCAAGGGTAATCAAATGCCCGAAATCGAAGCTGTTAATTTTGAGATGAAATCTGCACTGCTGAACATGATCGAAAGGAAACAGTTTGGCGGTGGACCTAATGAAGACCCTAATCTACATTATCAGGACTTCTGCCAATATTGTTCTACTATTAAGCAGCAGGGAGTAACACAAGATCAAATTCGGGAGATTCTTTTCCCATTTTCACTTCGAGAAAAGGCAAAGATGTGGTACAATGGGATTAATCGAGCCACTCTTGGGATCACAGACTGGAATACCTTGGCCTTAGCTTTCTACAGGAAGTACTACCCTCCAGAGAAGACTGCTAGGTTGCGTAGTCAGATCACAAATTTCACCCAAGGTAACGACGAATCTTTACATGAGGCTTGGGAAAGATTCAAGGACCTCCAGAGAGAATGTCCCCATCATGGTCTACAAAAATGGTTCCTAGTTCAGGGATTTTACAATGGTTTGGGGAACAACTCGAGACTTATTCTTGACTCTGCAGCAAACGGGAGATTCATGAAACTAGAAATGGATGCCGCACATGACTTAATCGAGGAGATGGCTATCCACAACTCTCAATATGGCAACCCTCGAGGACTAGCTAACAAGGGCGTCAAGCATGAGATTGATTCTATATCCCTATTGGCTGCACAGATGAAATGCCATCAGTAATAAGCTAGATAATATGCAACTCTCCTCTCCCGCGAGTGTTGCTGCTTTAGGTACTACATCTGAGATCTTGTGTGAAAATTGTGGTATAGTTGGACATTGGTCACAAGACTGTTGGAGTTCGCTCGAACAATTTAATGCCTTTCAATCATATTGGCAGAATAACCCATACTCCAACACATACAATCTAGGATTGAGCAATCATCCGAATCTGTCATACAAGACCACTAATGTCCTAAATCCTCCTGCACCACAACCACTTGCACAACAAATGAACCATAGGTACTACCAACAACCTTCTCAACATCCTCCTAGTTTCTTTAGACCACCTTTCAATCCATCTCAACAAGCCCCTCCTGTTGATCCCATGATGGTTGAGATGAGAAATATGATGCTGCAATTGCAAAAAGACAGATAAGATGACAAGGCACAGATTGAGTCCATTCTAGCTCATAACAAGATGTTGGAGAACCAGTTGGCACAGTTACACTAGGGGAAAAAAAGGAAGGGCTGCGCAAGAAGGGCTGCGTTTTATTAAAAACGCAGCCCTTATTGTATGAAGGGCTGCGTTTTCTTTAGAATCCGCAGCCCTTTTATTAAAAACGCAGCCCTTCTTGTATGAAGGGCTGCGTTTTCTTTAGAAACCGCAGCCCTTTTATTGAAGGGTTGCGGTTAATAAGAAAACGCAGCCCTTCATGCAGTATGAAGGGCTGCGGTTTTGAGGCTAACCGCAGCCCTACTAATGAAGGGCTGCGGTTAGCATCGAAACCGCAACCTTCGTAAACGAAGGGCTGCGTTTTCTAGACTAACCGTAGCCCTTCTGATCCCATCCCATATCTCCAATTTTGCGCGCACACACACAGTAGGTAGACATATTTTCTAAATTTCCCTCCCTTACACGCATTTGACGAGCGAAAAACCCCTCCCTCCCTCTCACTCACTCGCACATTAACCCTAACGCCCCACCGGAGCCCTGACGCCGGAGCACCCACATTGCTTCACCACCACAACCCTTCTCTTTCTTCACCTCTCTTCTCTTCTCTTAGCTTCTCTTCTCTTCTTTTCTCTTCTCTTCTCCACCATTTGAGTGGGTTTAGGGTGTGGAGCTCCTCCACCACTACGCAAGACCACCACCCACCTGGCCGGCAGCAAACAACTACCACCACCACCGCCCTACTCTTTTCTTCATTGCTAGCTTTTGGGTTTAGCTAATTTTTTGCTTAGTTAAGTATGAATTAATGTTTTTAAGTTAGTTTTGTTTTTCTTAATTGAATTAAATGATTAATGTGCAATGTGGGTTTTGTTAATTGTAGGAAGAAGAGGCTTAGGAAGGCAAATAAAGTTCCAACTATCTCTACTCTCTTCATTGCTTATCATTGGTGTTAAGAGGTAACTAGTTTAATTTCGTTGTCTTTTTTGTTTGATTTAATTTGTTGATGAGACAAAGTTGTCATGTGATTCAATTTGATTAAGTTATGATAATTTATTGATATATGTATTTCTTATAATGTATGTAGATTTCTTGATATGAGATTGTATGAAAACGCAATGTAATTTAGCTATGAAATCTACAAGTTGTTTGAATTGTCATCATACGCCTAGATACCCGTTCAAGACTTACTCATTAGGAGTAAGTCTTGAATAGTCCCCGGTTTGGGATTGTTCTTGGGCGTTTGATCTCACTTAGGTGGTGAATGTGTGTCTTCTTTTCAATTCTGAGGAAAATCTTGGCTCATCGTTTCTCTACATTGTTCTATGGGTACATATGTAGATAAGCAATTATCTACATTGTGACTTGGAGAACTGTAGGGAAATGCTTCTCGGGATTTTCCTTAGAATTGAAAAGTTGGCACACATTCACTAGTGAGATTAGACGTCCAAGGATGGGTTAGGTTGGAGTGATAAGGACCTTCGGCTGCATGCATACAATTGAACATGTCACTATCTTAGATTGCTCTATACGTGTGTGATATGATGATATGTGAGTGTATGTACTTAAATAATGATTGATGCATTATAATGAATGGTTGTGTTTAATTATTAGAGGTCTTCTTGAATGAGATGGATCGTACTTGGATGTATGGTAGTCGTGAATCGATTGAGTTTGTGAAAGGGGTCTCGGAATTCTGTACAACTGCATTACAATATCAAGCATCCTCTCTGGAGCGATCGACTTTTATTGTCCTTGTTTCGATTGTAGAAATGTGAGCAAGGTTAGTAGTATACATGTGGTTAGGGAGCATGTCTTTCGTCGTGGGTTTAGGCCTCAATACCACGTATGGGTTTGGCATAGTGAGCAGGGGAAGTATATAGGAAGCTCTAGAGTAATGAACGATGTATGTGAAGAAAAGAAGGATGATGAGTTCGGGGATGAGAACTTGGATGATGAGTTTGCAGATGCTGATAGGGATCGGGTAGACGAGATGATACACGAGGTTGAACATCAGTCGTGTAAACGACCTCGTATTTTTGAGTCTATGTCTGAGGCTGCTGAAAAGCCGTTGTATCCAGGTTGTACAAAGTACACCAAACTTTCCGCGGTGATAACACTGTTCAACATTAAGTCGAAAGCTGGTTGGACGGACTCTAGTTTCACATCGTTGTTGGAAGTTTTAGCTGATATGCTCCCTGATGGAAATGAACTGCCAAAGTCGTACTATTATGCGAAGAAACTGATGTGTCCTTTCGGTTTAGAGTACGAGCGGATACGTGCTTGTCCTAACAATTGTGTGCTTTATCGTAATGAGTATGAGCATTTACATGAGTGTCCACGTTGTGGATTGTCGAGGTACAAGCGTAAAGGAGCTGGAGGTAGTGAAGGACCACCAGCTAAGGTGTTGTGGTATTTACCCATAATACCTAGATTTAAGCGCATGTGCTCAATTAAAGGAGATGCGAAGAATTTGAGGTGGCATGCGGATTGTAGGAAGAAAGACGGTGCCTTTCAAGCATTCACTGATTCGCCCGAGTGGAAAAGTATCAACAGGGGTGCATAAGGCATTTGGTAATGAGGATAGGAATCGAGGCTTGGATTATGTACGGATGGCATGAACCCTTTTGGCAATCTCGGTTCGCGAGCATAGTACATGGCCGGTGGTCTTAGTGGTTTATAACTTGCCTCCTTGGTTGTGCATGAAACGCAAGTACATGATGCTGTCGCTTCTTATATCGGGGCCCAAACAACCTGGAAATGACATTGATGTATACCTCCAGCCGCTTGTTGAAGATTTACAGAAGATGTGGAACGTAGGAGTGTTAGTATTTGATGCGTATGCTAATGAGATGTTCACTCTGCGTGCCATGCTTTTTTGTACTATGAACGATTATCCAGCTTATGGGAACTTATCTGGGTATAAGACGAGAGGAAAACAACCCTGCCCAATTTGTGTAGATGACATGAAATCTACACACCTTAAGGGCTGCAAACATGTGTATATGCGCACACGAAGGCACCTCAGACGCGACCATCCCTATAGGTTTAAGAAGAAGGCATTCGATGGGACGGTTGAAGAAGAAGTTGCTCATAGACCATTAACTGGTACTGAAGTTTATAATCAGGTGAAGGGCATTGAAACAATCTTTGGTAAACCTGCTAGTGAGGTTGATCGACCTACGGGATTATGGAAAAAGGAGTCCATTTTTTGGAAACTCCCATATTGGAAAGATCTAAAGGTCAGACGTTGTTTGGATGTCATGCACATAGAGAAGAATGTTTGTGAAGCTATTCTTGCGAGACTTATGAATATTCCGGGCAAGACAAAAGATGTTAAGGCGTCACGACTTTACTTGGAAAAACAGGGGCTTCGACCAGAGTTGTGGGCTCAGAAAAGGGACGGAAGGAAGAAGAAAGTAGTGGAGGAAAGGGTTGATGATGAAACTCAGAAAAGTAAAAGAAGGTGGAGGATTCGGAGAAGAATTATTTGCCACCAGCTTGCTACACGATGTCACGTGCAGAGAAACGGATTTTTTGCGAGTCATTGTATGGCATTAAGGTCCCAACTGGCTACTCATCGAATATGAAGCGGTTTGTTACCTTAAATGGTGAATTGAAGTTATCGAGTATGAAATCTCACGATTGTCATGGCATGATGCAAGTATTCTTACCGATTGCAATTCGTGGGATACTTCCAAAGCATGTGAGGCACACCATTACCGAACTTTGTTCATTTTTCCATACAATATGCAGCAAAGTCCTAGAACCGTCGACCCTCGATTCCTTGCAGGCCAGAGTAGTTGAAGCTCTATGCAAATTTGAGATGTTTTTTCCCCCCGCATTCTTTGACAGTATGGTCCATCTCATTGTCCATCTAGTTCGAGAAATTAAGTTGTGTGGTCCAGTGTTTTTGAGGTGGTGCTATCCTTTTGAGAGATATATGGGCACTTTGAAGGATAAAGTTCGGAATCCTGCACAACCAGAAGGTAGTATAATTCAAGGGGTTGTGGGTGAAGAGATCGGTAATTTTGTGGGCGAGTATTTTGCTAGTGTTGATCCCGTTGGACTTCCGACATCCCGACACGAGGGCAGACTTGAGGGCAAGGGCACAATTGGTTCAAAATTGATCACACCTTCCGTAGAAAAGCGTAAACAAGCTCACTTATTTGTATTGCATCACATAGCAGCTGTCCATCCTTATTTAAATGAACATATGGAGGAATTATGTGTTAGCAATCCTGGAAAAGAGTTAGGGCATTGACGCAAATGCATAACAAGACTTTCATTGAATGGTTTCATAAACGAGTAGTGAATGATTTGGATGAAAGTGTTCCTGAAACAGTCAAGTGGTAGCATTTGGTCCTCGTGAAGCTGTACGCTCTTATGAGGGTTATGATATTAATGGGTATACGTTTTGGGTGAACGTCAAGATCCCAAGTCAACATCGCAACAAAATAGTGGTGTTTCACTTGTGGCGTCAGCTACACAATACGCAAGCTCGAAGGATAAGTCGCCTGTACATGCTGAAAGCAATTATTATGGGCGAATAGAAGAAATATGGGAGCTAGACTACTGTATTTTTAATATTTGCCT
The DNA here is from genome assembly GCA_947646795.1 of Beta lomatogona. Classification (NCBI taxonomy): domain Eukaryota; kingdom Viridiplantae; phylum Streptophyta; class Magnoliopsida; order Caryophyllales; family Amaranthaceae; genus Beta; species Beta lomatogona. The sequence goes on along the minus strand of CANSNZ010000927.1, from coordinate 3,534,353 downwards.
CTTGTGTTGCAAGTGGGTTGACGATAATCGACGTTGCGTAAGAAAAGATGATCCTTGCGGATTCACTCTTGTTGACCTTAGTCGTCTACGTGAAACTGAGGAGCCATTTGTAATTGCATCACAAGTTAAGCAAGTTTTTTTTGTAACTGATCCTGCTGATAATAAGTGGTCAATTGTTGTACCTGGTAAAAGGAGTATCCTCGGTATCGGTGATGTTGATAATGAGGAAGAATATGATGCATTTGAGGACCTCCCCCCTTTTACCTATCCTGAAAATAGTGTGGAAGATGATGTGAATATGTCGGAGAACTATATGCGTGTAGATCACACGGAAGGGATACATGTACTTGAGGATCCTAAGAAATGGCGGAAGGTCAATAAATCATGAGACATAAACTCAGGTCTGTGTAATTTCTCCAATTTGTAATTCTTTTTTAACATGATTATATGAGGTATAATGTACCTATTGTGTAGAGTTTTAGGCTTGCATTTGTTGTTGGTTGCATTTCGGGAACGAAAAGGTCATTTTAGGCTTAGTTTTGCATTTTTGCTTCCAAATCGTACTTATCGAGTCATTTAACCCCAAATGCATTTTGAACATGATAATATGAGGCATAATGTAACTATTGTGTAGATTTTTTGGTTTGCAATTGTTGTAGGCTGAATTTTGGGAACGAAAAGGGCATTTTAGCCCTATTTTTGCCTTTTCGCGTCCAATTCGTATTATCGCTTCATTTAACCCCAATTTCATTTTGAACATGATAATATGAGGCATAATGTAACTATTATGTAGATTCTTAGGCGTGCATTTGTTGTTGGTTGTATATCGGGAACATAAATGTGGTTTTGGCCCTATTTTTGCCTTTTCGCCTCCAATTCATGTTTCTCGAGTCATTTAACTCCATTTTCTTTTTGAAAATGATAATATAAGGTATAATATAACTAGTGTATAGAGTTTTAGGCTTGCATTTGTTTTTGATTGAATTTCGGGAAGGTATATGTCATTTTTTAGAACTACTAACTACGGTAAATGATTGAATTCTTATATTATGTGTTTATTCCTTGGTTGTTTTGCAAGGTTTATATGAATAACACACCACGTTTGAGGGCCTTCACCATAGACGAATTACATGATGTTCGGGATAAGTTGGCGTCCCACATTTGTGATGATTGCTTATGATACATCTACTAGTTTGTATCAATTCTATGTACACTTTTTACATTATTAAATATATACATATTTAAAGTTAATTATTACGTTCACAAAACTTGTCATATATATATTATTGCAATTTGATCGGTCTTTTTTTGTGTCGAAGGGAGGTTTTGGGTGGGGGATGGGGTGGGGCCGCCATGGGGTGGGGGCAGGTGGCGGGTGGGGTGGGTGCAGGTAGGGGGTGGCGGGGGTGGGGGGTGGGGGTGGGGTGGGGTGGGTGCAGCGGGGGTGGGGGCTGGGGTGGTGGGTGGGTGCGCGGGGGGGGGGGGGGGGGGTGGGGGGGGGTGGCGGGGCGAGGGGTGTCTTTGGGGGCGGGGGTGAAGGGGGCGGGGGTGCGGGGGTGGCGGGGGTGAGGGTGGGGCGCGGGGGGTGCGGGGGTGGCGGGGGTGCAGGGGGGTAGCGGACGGGGGGGTGGGCGAGGGTGGCGGGGGTGGTGGCGGGGGTGGGCGAGGGTGGCGGGGGTGGTGGCGGGGGTGGTGGTGGTGGTGGCGGGGTTGGTGGCGGGGGTGGCAGGGGGTGGCCGAGGGTGGCGCGGGGTCTTTGGGGATGCGGGGGGATGGCATATTTAATTTATTTTTTTTAAAAAAAAAATTGAATGTGAAGGGCTGCAGTTTTAGGCCTAAATCGCAGCCCTTCACTTTAATAGGGCTGCGGTTTAGGCTTAAAACCGCAGCCCTTCAAGCTTAGAATGGCTGCGTTTTGGGACTGAACCGCATCCATTCGTTGTGAAGGGCTGCGGTTAAAAACCGCAGCCCTTCTTGTCTATTGAAGGGCTGCTATGGAAAGGGCTGCTGGCCAAAAACGCAGCCCTTAGGGCTGTTTTGACCGCATCCCTTCCTTGTTTTTCCATTAGTGTTAGCCACTTCAAACTCTACTCGACAGCAAGGTGCTCTTCCAGCACAACCTGTTCAGCTAACAGACTCTGCAAACGCCATCACTCTCTACAGTGGTTCTCATTATATGATACTATGAATGTGAGAAACGATGGGGAACGAGCTCAAGATGATTCTGAAACTGATATGGAGAACTCTAAGCAAGCGACTGAACATGGGGAGACAATTGAAGCCCAAAAGCCTACTATTGAGGCTCCTCCTATCAAACTTCCTTTTCCCAATCGTCAACTTAAGAGTAAGCTGGACAAGCAATTTGGTAAGTTTTTGGAAGTCGTCAAGAATCTTCAAGTAACAGTCCCTTTCACAGAATTAATTACTCAAGTGCCTGCTTATGCAAAATTCATGAAAGATATCTTGACTAGAAAAAGGGCTTTTAATGAGGTGGAGACAGTTGCATTTACTGAGGAATGTAGTACCTTTTTACAAAATAAATCTCCACCAAAATTAAAAGATCCTGGTAGTTTCTCTATTCCCTGTCACATTGGTAGACTATTCATTGATAAAGCATTGTGTGATTTGGGTGCTAGTGTGAGTGTTATGCCATTATCTGTTTCCTCAAAATTAAATATGGGAAGTTTGAAAGTTACCAATATTACTTTGCAAATGGCTGACCGTTCTATTAAATACCCCCTAGGTATTCTAGAAGATGTGTCTGTTAGAGTAGGTAAATTTTTTATTTCCGTTGATTTTGTTGTGCTTGACATACGCAAATTCCAATTATTTTGGATAGGCCATTCCTTCATACTACAGGTGCAGTAATTGAACTGAAAAATGGTAAGCTTACGCTATCTGTAGGAGATGATGAGGTCACGTTTTTAATCTGACCACCGCTTTAAAAAGTCCTATGCTAGAGGAAGCATGTTATAAGGTTGATGTTATTGATGACCCGACCCATGATTGCATTCCCCATTCCCCCTCCTGTGATACTTCAGATGATGTGCTTGTCTTAGAGTTTATTGCAGATGAAGAACAATTTCTAACGGTCTTGAAGAGCCACAAAAAGACAATTAGGGTATAGCACTGATGACTTGATAGGACTAAGCCCTAATGAGCATCGAGTTCCTCTAGATGAGGGCCACCGCCCTAGCATTCAGGTCCAACACGGGTTGGAAGGGGTGGTAAAGCAAGCAGTTACGAAACTGCTGGATGCAGGTTGATGGACAACTGATGTCCATGTCCCTTTCCTTTCCCTTGTTGCAATGAGACCATTGCCAAATTCAGCTTGGGGGCCGGGAGGATTTATGTAAGTATTGCTTTTCGTTTATTTTTTTTTACTGCTTTTTAGTTTAGTTAAGTTAGTTTAATTGCTTTCAAAAAAATATGAAAAATCACAAAAAAATGAAATATTGCTGAAAAAATACCAAAAATACGAGTTGAATATGAATGGATTGATTGCTTCCCTGTGCCCCGAATTGTGCTTTGAAAAATGATTTAACTCACTATACTGGATAGTTGGGCATTTGTGATTGTATTGTTTTGATGTGATCTCTGATTGCCTTGATCTTGAGTGGATTTTGATGATAAAGCGCCTACTCTGACTGCATGCTTGAACTGGTTAGACTGTGTATAACACCCCTGAATTTCGAGTTACTATTTAAATTAAATGATATTAAAACTCTACAAAAAAATCGGCAAAGCTCCGTCTGAAATATGGACTGCCTAAAAATTTAATTTAGGACTCGCGTCCAATTATAAACCTCCTTCAATAAAACCAGCACTCCAAATTCTCATTATTCTTATCCAGCTCAAAAGGATCCACATCCATGCATAATTACCCGAAATTCCAAAAGTGTTATTCCACAGTTATTGCGAGAATAACCGTTAAGGATTAGCTACGTAGACTGAATCAAAGTCAAAGCAAAACTTAACTAAACTATTACAGTCCAGTCAAGTAAAGGTTTAGGTGAATTAATATTACAAGTTTACAACCTTAAGTCCCAAAATGATAATACGTATACCTAAATAGTGCAGCGGATAAAGAACTAATATAACTTTAACTAGCAAAAGTTGGTGGAACGTTGCTCTCAGCCCACACCCCACACCCAACATGTAAGATCTTCATATACCTGCACATATCGGGCATGTAGCATCAGCCAAACTGGCTGAGCAAGATTCATACAGTAAAGCCAAACATATATGCAGGTAGGATAATAATATATCCTACAAATCATCTTCTTTTGAATCAAAATAATAAGTAGCAAGCTTTATAAAACCTTTTCTTGTATTCCTTTCTAATCGAATCCTTTCTTTATTTTCCTTAAAACAAATCCTTCCTTTCCTTTACCTTTACAAAGAGGGAGTTATAAAATCTATGGAATGGAACAAACTTTCCTTGCCTTTGGGCTAGCTAGGCCCTCCGGATAACTTATAGACGAAGACCCCTAGTGTGCACACCCCACAAACGGCCAAACCGTAGCAGAAGATCTAAGTCCGAGGTACTGATCAACGTACCCCCCAACTATTCTGAAATGTCGAGACCATCCCGACAAGGTTCCATTTCCTTGAGACGCCACAAAGGCAATCCCAACCGTTTCAAAACATAAAACTATCCATAAATATTTTTCTGTAACTATTCTATAATTCAAGGTTTGAAAACAAATTGTTTGTATTAGGAGGAACATCCTTCTATTCAAACCAATCTCAACTAAAGAGAGATACATACCTTTATAATCTTTTCTCGTAACAATGAAAGTTTTAGTTGAAATCTTATCTTTTGTAGACTTTTCTCATAACTATTAAAGATTTGAGTAAGGAATCTTACCTTTTAAACTATAGGAAACCAACTAGCTCAGTCAAAACGGCTCCCCAATGAAACCGGGATCTACAATGTAACATACATGTACTTAATAAATATTAATAGATTTGGCTAAAATAGTTAATGAGCTTTTATTAACTTTAGCTTATAAAACATCAACCCCTTTTTTTTTAATAAAAAAGTAAGTATAACTAATTCTTATAACTTATTTACTTAAACTGCCATTTACCTTTGATTACAAAAGTAATCAATATCAACAATACTAAAATCTCCCTTAGTTTATATTAAATCAACATTCATAACAAAACATTCAAACTTGAAACACTCGAAACTAACTATACAATTTATCAATTTTAAAAGAAATTTAAAATGGACATAACTTCCTCCTACAAGATCCAAATTAAGCGTTTCTTGAGCCTATCTTGGATAAAATTTCAATACGAATAACTTTTGTGAAATCGTATTTTTGCTAAAAATGCCCAGAAACTGCTTTAAACTGTATTTTACGAAACTGACAGGTAATTTATACGAACTACACCACAAATTTATTTGAACAACAAGTTTACTTAACATTCCATTAATCTAAACTAACTACTGAACACCTAAATAAACATTCTATTCATTCAATTCCACACCCAAACAATTAAAATAAAAAACCCCCAATTCAGTTTATCTCAAAAACCCTAAACTAACAAAACCTAATTCGAAATTAAGCCAAAACTGAAATTAAAACATGACAAAGAATCTTACTTGATTAAGGGAAAGTAATATGGTGGAATTACTCTATAAAAGGAACCCCAAAATCACTCTTTGATTTGATTCACGATCCGAAAAGTGCAAACCCAAGAACAGTTTCTCCTTTTTGAAAAAGCCACAAAAATCGAGAATTATTGAAGATGGATGAATCACAGTTGGCGTATGATAGTGGTTGATGGAAAATTTTGTAGTTTTAATGGTTTCCTTGGTTGAAGCAAGAAGTAGAAGAAAGAAAGAAAATGAATAGTGGTCTCGTGGGTTTTGGAGGAGTAGCACTGCAGTTGCTCTCTAATTTTCCTTTGTTTTTTTTTCCTCCTTATAATACTAATAGGATAGGTATTGTATACTTAACCTAGTAAATCTGGGAATTTGTTTTTGACCCCTTTTAAGGTAAGGTCAATATAAGGGAAACAAAATATATTTAATAAAAGAATATTTGAAATTATTTTTATAAACTAAAATAATATAGATAATTACTAAACAATATAAAAAAAATACGGGGTGTTACACTGTGAAGATTCATTGTTGTCTATGGATTTACGTCCATATCCAATCTATTCTTGTGTGTTAGTTTCTCGTAGCATTCTGATCTTGAATTTGGCAATGTACTCGTTGATTTCTGGTGACTTTGGACATGTGTTGTGATAGAGGCGTTCTTTTGTTTAATTTTAAGCCTCAGAGTTGATAAATGAATTAATTTTCCTCCTAGCCCTGCTGAGCCTAATGACTTTTTATTTTGATATTGCGCCATATTGCACGCCTTGAGCCTTTACAATGATTATTGTCCCAAAGCCTAGCTTAGGGGAGCATTTGTTAGGTTGGTACTATGATTTGTGGTCGATTCTATGGGTTGGTTGGAAATAATGTCTATGTTGATACAAAGAAAAGAAAGAAAAAGAAAAAATAAAGTGAAAAATGATAGTGAAAAATCTCTATGATCTTCACTCTTTAAATTTCAAAAAGTGTTGAAAATTATGCTGAAAGAGACACGTATTGGATGGTTCGTGAGACTTTAAAGTTGGTTATTGTTTTGGTCATCTTGTTGATGCCATAGGAGTTGTTTTGGCCACACCTAGTCATGTTACTAGTGTTTTTTGCTCCCCTTTTCTTGGCTTTTCCACCACATTCCCTAAACAATTTCCTTACCTCTACCCGAGCCCCATTACAACCCTGAGAAAGACCTCTTGAGCACGTGTTTGATTGTTTACTAGATTGATACTGAGTCAATTTGTCAAAGTTAAAGTGTAAGTTTGTTATTTGAGTCGACCTGGCCAGGATGAGCGATATTATACCTTTCTAAACACATGAGAGTGTGAGTGGGAAGGGTTTTTATGGTTGGGTTGGTGAGTGTTTGGGCACATATTATGCCTACCACAAAATTGAGAGGAGTGGCACCTCGGTGAGCACCTTTTCGAGATTTGCATGTTATGTAGGGTAGCTGCATTTGATTGTTTGCTTAGGTGATTGGTTGTCAGGGTGATCTGAACAACGGAACTTGAATTTTGCTCGCTTGAAGGATTTTGAGTTTGAAAATATTTGAGCCTGGATTTCTTATCTAAAGGGTGAAGCAATTATATTCATGTTCATGTTGTGCTTTGCTTAGAGACAAGCAAAAGTCTAGCTTGGGGGAGTTTGATATGTCTATTTTATATAGAGTTTTTTTTACCCCCGTCCCTCATTGATTATTGGTCTTAATTGCGCTCTTTGGAGCTATTTTTAGTACTAATGTTCTACTTGTAGTGTGTTTGTAGTTTCAAGTTGATCATTGTAGGAATTAGCATGTTTTAGTGCATTTCCTACTCATTTATATCACTACAAGAGATTATGTACTTTTGAGAGCACGAGCATTGAGTTGGAAGAGTTTTGAAGCAAAGCGAATAGTGAAAGAAGTAGAAAAATGACTCCAGTCCACTCTTTTGATTATATCTCAAGTTATACAAATCCAAATGCAGTGATTTCAATTGAGTTAGATTATACACTTCAAGAGCTTTCCAACGAGTGGTCACTTGCCTAATTTCGACGAATAACGAAGAAGTTATGGCATTTTGAAGATAGAGAGTTTGTGCAGGCTGACGACCGCCCGGCCGGGCGGAATCCGCCCCGGCTGCCCGAGCGCCTTTACTTAGCCAAATTTCATCATTTGGAGAAGATTTGGAAGAAAAGAAGATATTTTGTTGCGGGCCCGACCGGGCGGCGCGCTATTTCACTTCTACAAAAAATGACCTGACGACTGCCCGGTCGGGCGGAATCCGCCCCAGCAACCCGGGCAGGACGATTTTTATGCGTTTTGAAGCACGTGTTGCGCTGACTCTTATTTTCATATAAATACTTATCCTTTTAGGGTTGAAAGAGGACGGTTTTTACATTATAGCTTCAGCTTTAGTTTTCTAAGCACATGTTAATTACTGAAGAACCCTAGTATTACTCTTTGCCATTTTTACATTGGATTTTCAATAGAAGTTTGGATTTTGCAAGATTGGTTCTACATTGGTATTTCTTCTCTTCTCTTGTTATTCTTATTCAATCTTTGATTATTGATTCACCATGTTTACTTGTTTCATCATGAGTATGTTTTTCCCAATTATGATTGAGTAGTTTATTTCTAGGGTTAAGGGGATCCATGAATATTTATGAAGGGGTGTTTATAAAGTATTGGTTTTTGATGATGTATGTTGATTCCTATTGAATGTATTATCTCTATTCAATCCGATTTGGCCAGATTTGATTGTTATAATATTGCAATATTAGGTTATGCGCCGAGAGGTATAAACTTGATATTAAGGCTAGTTTCAATAGGTGGAGTTGGTATTAATAAATTGCGAGAGCCTGTTAATATCATTCTATGGTTAATTTTGACTCGAGAGAGGAAATCAACCTGTTTGGCTGCATTATTCATTATTGATTATTGTGCTTCATCCTGGAATATTGTTCATTGGTGAACCTACGCCCTAGACTCTTTATTATTGATATTCTTGATATAGTTATTGTCTAGTTTAGTATAATTACAAACAAACACTCGTTCCTTATAATCTAGATTTGATCGATAATTAGGAAAGAAACACTGTTTCCTTATGGATTCGACCCTCTTTCCCTGACTACTATTTGTTAGAGGACTTTAGGATTACTTTTGATTAGGTGATACGACTTTAGCCTGTCAAAAACCCTCAGGTTGTGTTATGTACACATTCTCATTCAAGAACCCATTTAAGAATGCTGTTTTGACATCCATCTGACAAATTTCATAATCATAAAATGCAGCAATCGCTAAAAGTATCCGAATTGACTTAAGCATTGCTACTGGAGAAAAGGTCCTATCATAGTCTATGCCATGAATTTGTCTGAATCCTTTTGCAACCAGTCTTGCTTTATAGACATAGACATTTCCATCTTTGTCTGTTTTCAATTTGAACACCCACTTGCATCCAATAGGGTTAACCCCATCAGGCAAGTCGACCAGAGTCCAAACTTTATTCTCAGATCTAGAGTCTAGCTCGGATTTCATGGCCTCAAGCCATTTCTCAGAGTCTGGGCTCGTCAAAGCTTGTTTGTAGGTAGTAGGTTCTGAATTCTCCAAAATCATTATTTCAGAGTTTTCAGTTGACAGGAAATCAACCAACCTCTTGTTTGGATTCCTTTCTCTACTAGACCTACGCGGGGCCTGAGCATCAGGAGAAATGTTCTCTTCAACTTCTTAAAGATCTTCGCTTGAATTAGATTCAAGTGGGACGGTAGGAGGTTCACGCGTTGAATACGTCATCTCCCGAACTAGACTTACGTCCTGTCGGGCCGTCTCTGACATGGTGTGAACCACATCCAGTTGTTGCTCATCTCGAATTTCTTAGAGAATTATTTTACTCCCACTTGTCTTTCTAGAAACAAATTCCTTTTCAAGAAATACACCATCACGAGTAACAAACACTTTGTTCTCTTGACGGTTATAGAAGTAATAACCCTTTGTCTCTTTTGGGTATCCCACAAAGAGACATTTATCTGACTTGGGTGCAAGTTTGTCTGACTAGTAAACGTTTTACATAGACCTCACATCCCCAGATCTTAAGAAAAGACAAGTTTGGAGTTTTTCCATTCCATAACTCATATGGAGTCTTTTCTACAGCCTTTGACGGGCTCCTGTTTAGTGTGTGTGCAGCTGTTTTAAGAGCATATCCTCAAAAGGAAATCGGAAGATCAGCAAGACTCATCATTGATCGAACCATATCCAATAAGGTTCGATTTCTCCTTTCAGATACACCATTTAACTGCGGTGTTCCTAGTGGAGTCAATTGTGAAAGAATTCCACAGCCCTTCAAATGATCATCAAACTCTTGGCCCAAATACTCGCCACCACGATCGGATCGCAGTGCTTTAGCTGTCTTACCAAGTTGATTTTGTACTTCATTATGGAATTCTTTGAATTTATCAAAAGATTCCGACTTATGTTTCATTAAGTAGACATACCCATATCTACTCAAATCATCAGTGAAGATAATGAAGTAATTAAACCCTCCCCTTGCCTTTGTGCTCATAGGACCACAAACATCTGTATGTATGAGGCCCAAGAGATCGCTGACCTTTTCACCTTTTCCAGTAAACGGTGACTTTGTCATTTTCCCATTAAGCATGATTCACATACATCAAATGATTCAAAATCAAATGATGGAAGAATGCCATCTTGTTGTAACTTTTGGATGCGCTTTTGGTTTATATGACCCATTCGACAATGCCAAATGTAGGTTAGGTTTGATTCATTTGATTTTTGTTTCTTGCTATCTATGTTATAGACTTGTAATGACCTATCAAGCACATATAAGCCATTTATCAATTTAGCACTAGCATAGAACATATTATTGTAAGAAATGGAACAACATTTGTTCTTAATTTCAAAACAAAACCCTTCAGAATCCAATACATAAACAAAAATTATGTTCTTAGTTATCGAAGGAACAAAATAACAATTATTTAATTCTAAAACAAAGCCAGATGGCAAATGCAGACTATAGCTTCCGATGGCAAGTGCAGCAACCCGTGCTCCATTTCCAACACGAAGCTCTACCTCGCCCTTTGCCAGCCTCCTACTTCTTTTTAGTCCATGCCCATCATTAACTATGTGAGAACCACAGCCGGTATCCAATACCCATAAAGAAGTAGAAGTCAACTTGATTTTTATAACAATATACCTGAAGTGGAAGCCCCAGACTTCTTTTCCTCCAAATATAGAGGGCAGTTCCTCTTCCAGTGTCCTATCTTGTGACAATGGAAGCACTTGCTTTCCGCGGCCACCTTTGGCTTGGCGGTTGGCTTAGGTTTTTCAGCAACAACGGCAACTTGCTTGCCTTTGTCCTTCTTTTCCTGCCCAAATCTTCTTAAAACCCTTTCCCTTCTGAACCATCAGAACCTCTTTCTTTGGTTCTTTAGGGATATTCCTCTCAGCACTGACCAACAACCCATGCAACTCTTGCAAAGTATTTTCAGACTCATTCATGTTGAAGGTCATCCTGAACTGATTAAAGTTGTCAGGCAATGAGTGGAGAATAATGTCAGTAGCCAACTCAACCCTGTAAGGGAATCCAAGTCGTTCCATGTTTTCGAAAAGACCCATCATAGTGAAAACATGGGGGCCAACAGCTTGACCCGACTTCATGTGACATTCTAGTATCTCCCTATTGGTCTCATACTGCTCAACTCGGGCCTGTGTTTGAAACATATCCCGCAGCTCTTGCATGATGGTATAAGCATCCTTGGTTTCAAACCTCTTTTGGAGGTCCGGCTCAATGGCTGCTATCATCAAGCAAGTGATCGGTACAGACCTATCATTGGCCTGCTTAGCACGACGTTTGTCGGCTTCAATCGACTCATCAGTAATCACAGGAAGTGGGGTTTCTAAGACATCCTCTCGACCCTCAGACCTCAATACGAGTCTTAGGGTTCTTTCCCAGTAGATGAAAATTTCACCATTCAGCCTGTCATTTTCAAGGAAAGGACGAATGTTGAAAACAAAGTTGTTGTTGTTGTTAGACGTAGTATCTACAGACAGAATAAAAGCAAAGCTCAATATTATGTTTATAAAACAACCTAAAACATGCAAAGGTTTCTAGGTTGATCACCTATTCAATTTTAATGTCCCATTTGAATAAGTAATTACAAGATCCTATAAACATGCAAACTAAGCAGACGGAGGCCTTATCCTAACATTACAACCTCAAGGTAAGTAAACTCCTTTACTAATTATAACACTTTATAATTCTTGTTTAGATTGGTAAACATTGCATGATGCTTAACTATCTCTTACTTCAAAATCCAAAACGCTTTTGATGATTTTGTTAAGGATAACCAAACTAAGTAGTAAAATTCGCAATTTTACCTTATCTCCCAAAATTAATGATAATACCTTGCGGAGGCATGGCCTATTACTATTAATTAAGGGTTAATAAGCACTTTATGTTTGGAAAAGCTAACCTTAATATTTGCGGGACCTAAGTTTATTATGTTGTTATGAATTAGTGAACTCTAGCGCATTGATAACCAACATACAATTAACTTATAAGCATTTTAAATAATAATAAAATGCAAAAAATAAATATGATCTAGTATGGCCCCCTAATCCTAAGAACTAAGCATCTTGATAGGGCTCCTCCTTCGATTTTTCATGGATCTCCATCCACCTTAGCCATGGGCCTTCTCTTGATGGGCTTGTCTTTGGATTACATAAGTATCAAAATAATTTAAACATCTAAAATAAATAAATTACAAAATACTTAACGATACACAGATCGTATTTAAATTACAAGAATACATCACGATACGCAGATCATATTTTCTAACTTAAATTTGGGCCATACTAGTCATTCATAGCAATTATATCAAATATAAAATGCCACATCATAATATCACATATTATTCTTGCCATCAATCAAAATATCAAATATTCTTAATTATAGCAAGTAGATAAAATATTTAAGCAATTCCTAACCACCTAAAGATTATACCCTAGAAAATCTAGCCTACTAATTTTAATTAGATTAAAGAATCAAATTAGGGAATGAATTTATGACCCAGTCAAAAAAAACATAATTGATATAATTGGAATTTGCTTAATCTTCTCACAAATTTGTTTAATAAAATTTCAAAAAAAAATTTGTTCAAGATACTTCTGCCTAGTTTTACGGTTGGCAGTTTATATCCAAAACTTTTTTTTTTTTAATTTAAACAAAAGGAAAAAGATGAAATTTTGAAAAACAGCCGTGGAGGCCACGACCAGACCAGCAGCACAAAGGGCTGCCAATCCCAACTCCACGCCAGCACACACGGCCAGAAATCCGGCCACCCACGTCAAGCCGCAACCACCAAAAATCTGTAATCCCCGTATTTTTATGAATTTTATAAATATATTTTAATATATAGTTATTTATATTTTAATATATATTAGCATTTTAATGATTTCATATTTTAAAGGTTGACATTTTGAAAGTCAAAGGAATTATTTTAAGGATTTAAGGAAGTTAAAATGTTTTTGTTAGGCATGCTTTGAAAAATGTTTGAAATACTAATTGGTTTTGGAAAAGAAGTTTAAATGGGTTTGAGGAACCCAAATACTAATCCTAGTGATGTTAGGAGTTCAATCATCAATCCTATTCATCACCAAACTCTATTTGAAGCCCAATTCTATTTTTCCCTAAGCCCACAAAAAGGAAACTATAAATACCCATAAACCCCAATTATTTTACCACACAAATTTTCTCTCTCCTCCCTCACATTCCTTTTACCACTGGTCCTTGTTCTTCTTTCACGTTCCTTTTTTCTTCTTCCAGTTTTCTTTCTTCTTCTTCAAGTAACGCTTTCTTCTTCGCCAAGAAATGTAACAAACACTCAATCACCACCACCACCGCCGATCGGTTGCTGCCGCCAGTGCTGCCGTGCTCTTTCCGGCGCCTTGTTTCCTTGTTTCTTCGATTCGTTGGTTAAATTCTTTTCTTCCTCCTCAAGTTTTAATTAAAGATCATGTTTTTATGTTTTATTTTAGTACTAATCATGATTAATGACTTTAATTTACTGTTTTAATGATTAATCTTGGATTATATATGTTATGTATTAAAAGAATAAAAATTTCAGATTTGATTATTAATTTTAGATTGAGTTTTAATTATCAAAGCATGAATTTTTAGGGTGTTAAATATTGGAAAATCATAGTAGCATGTTATAAACTATGAGATTGATTTGAATTATGAATTTAAGCATGTTTAAGTATGTTTAAAGGGAGTTTTACATAATAATATGCTGCTGGAATTTTAAAAGGATTGTTATTAATGGAGTTTTAAGGATTTTAATGACTAGTATAGTAGTACTATGCTAGGTAAATTAAGTAGTTGGAGTTTTAATGGTAAAAACAACTTTTAAATATTTTCAAAGAGGATTTAAAGTATTTTAAAGTTGATGGAATTTTAATTAGAGTATTGACTTTAAATTATATTGGTTGTTTTAGGCGGAGATTTTTCAGTAGGCGACTTTTAAAGTGATTAACGGTGACCTATCAGTTTGTTTATACAAGGTACGTACATACCTATGTGTTATGTGATGTAGTATCATGATTTAGGAAGGAAAAGTTGTAGTATCATGTATAGGAACTTTGTAAGTTCATATATGATTTCTATTATGATTGGATTTTACATGTTTTATGCTTGTGTGCGAACATGTAAGGATGAGATTTGATTATGAGTTGAATATCATGTTTGTATGGAATATTGATGCAAGCATGTTGGTTTGGGAACTTTATTTATTTAATTCACATGGGGGAATTAATATATTTAGTGAGTTGGGTCATGTTTAAATCATGGGTTCCCTTATATTATTATTTTCACTACTCTATGAGGACTGTGGGCCTTATTTGGTAAGTTGATAATTTATGCCTTTGAAAGGTAAGTTGATTGTTGGCTAGGTTCAACAAATAAGAAGGATTGGAATAAAAAGAAGTATTCTTGGATTGTAAGTTGTGTAATCGCTTATTAAATCCTAAGATAAAAAGAAGTTCGGTTGTGAATGTTTGATTTGATATTTCTGTATTACTTGTGTGTCATAATAAAGTAATAAATTGTAAATCACGTAAAGTGTAACTTGGATAGTAATAAACTTTAGACTGTTGCACGTCTGAAGTTGGACAATCAGGAGTTGGGGTACATGGCGAGCGTGCCATGGCTTTTTCTGGAAATTGGATTGATCACCGTTCCTCTTTTTATTCAAAGGTTCCTCGATATCGCAGGTCATTATGGAATACGGAGTCGCGCCCGTATTTCGTCTTCCTAGGGAAGGCTGGTTTTTAGTTAGACAACTCGGTCCAATAACTATTTCATTAAAGTAATAAAAAGATGATTAAAGTTTAGTTCAGTAGAAGTTATCTGCATAATGTTATATTGTTATATTATTATTTATCCCTGTTTATTATTTTGTTAGTATCATGTTAGGAATGTTATTTATTATTATGTAGTACTCAGCTTTGCTGATTACGTGCTTTGTTTGTATGTGTTGATCATGGCTTTGCCTTATTGATCTTGTGATGACCCATTTTGGTGAGCAGATTCTTTAGAGCATTGACATCTACAGGTGTGCAGCTGTTGCATCATTGGGAATCTGGGAATAGAGAGCTTGTGTAACAAATTGTTTTATCTGTTGCTTTAGTAGGAACATATTATATTAAGTTTGGTTTTGAAGTAGACATTTTTAGTGTGTTGGTTTTAGGTACTTTGTTTGTTTATTATATTTAAAGTATGAAGTTTAGTTATATATATATATATATATATATATATATATATATATATATATATATATATATATATATATATATATATATATATATATATATATATATATATATATATATATATATATATATATATATATATATATATATATATATATATATTTCCCGCTGCAAAAATCTTAATAAGCCAATACGTTTTCACACGGGCGCTAATACTTTGATTATTCTCTATGTTTTATATTAAAAGGTATTTTAGTAAAGAGAGAATTGTCGAGGTGTTACAAATTCGCCGGCAACCTCATTCGCGAGCTGACGCGGCAAAAGGCTCCCAGCGCCTGCCAGCCAGCAGCACGATGCTGCACACGTCGTGCGTCGCACGCGTGGCTGCTGCAGCCACCTTTCCTCGCCGACTTCTTTCGGCTGACCACCGTGGCTACTCATCTTCCTCTCTTCTATAAATTTTTTTTTGTTTCATTTGAAGGAAATTAAAATTACAACATTTGTAAAATTAATTTAGTGATCCTAATTAAATTAAACATAAATTCTTTTATGCCTAATTCAGAAAATTAAATTAAAATCTCCATTTTAATTAATTTTAGGCTTATTCACATAAATTAATCTCTAATTCATATAAAACGCTTTTTACATGAATTAATTTTCATACATGAACAAATTTAAACATGATAATCAGATTAATAACATGAACTTAATATTTGAAATTTATAGATCTAAAATCAGAATTTAAATTTCGAAAAATTAGGGTTGAATTTTCAAAAATTCGGCCACTTTATATTTAAAAATTAAGCAAT
This sequence comes from Beta lomatogona, assembly GCA_947646795.1. NCBI lineage: Eukaryota > Viridiplantae > Streptophyta > Magnoliopsida > Caryophyllales > Amaranthaceae > Beta > Beta lomatogona. The sequence goes on along the minus strand of CANSNZ010000927.1, from coordinate 3,518,176 downwards.
TAAATCTCCATTTAATCAATTCCAATTAATTAGTCATTCCATAATTCAATTCCTCCCCTTAATCAAATTAAAATAGTCATGAACACATCAAAATAAATCTAATTATTATGACCATAAACCTATATGCAAGAGGCTAAAACTGATACCACTGTAGGATTATAAGTACTCTACGCGAAATTTCATGAATCATATTCATAAGTGCTTAAAACAGGATCTCATGCATATACATTTAAGGATCACATAATACTTAAGAATTAACCTTTGACGCGTGATTTCCACAAAGCTCTTCGAGATCCGGAGATAGAACCGCAATTGAGATTCCCCTACTAGGTCCACGAATCTAGATCAATGCTCCACCAATGCTAGTTGAAGGAAGTGGGACTCTTCTATTTCTTGGAGCAGTATTACGTAGCTTTGAAAGAGAGAGAAAATAATGAGAGAATAAACTGACTACTTTATTTTCTCACCCCACACCTAATTATAAGAACTAACTAGGTTAGGAGTCCTCTCCTTTTCTTTCTCCTTGGCCAGCCACCCGTAGAGTCCTTCATGGACTCTAGGTCATTCTTTTATTGATCCATATTGTGTAAGTGTGACCTTGTAGGATCCATCTAATTGGGCTTCGGGTTTATTATTTACTAAACCTGAAGTTCTATAGCATCCTCTAGCAAGGCGTATAGACGACCCAACTTAATGAATTTATTATCTCCATAATATGATCCATGTTATATTTAGTAATTGCATTAAAATCGAGGACACAATTCCTTCATACTTTGATAATATCAAATTTTTATAATTTTTAGACATACATAATTACAGATATTTATAGTCAAAGATGTGTATTAGCAAATGTGCAAGTCAAACTATGAACATCAATGAAGAACGGAAGGAGTAAATGAAACAAGCGTAGAAAATGAAGAAATCAAACTTCTTAACGAATGAGTGCAAACTAAGTGTTTGTTTGGTTGATATTGTTTAGCATAAGAAATTATGAAAACATAGCCTCTTGCCTAGAGATAAAACTTCCAATTTTACTTCCAAATCTACATTTTCCACTCGAACCTAGATTCAATATATTTCGATTTGGATTTTAGTTGTCTAGGGTTTCTGAATTGATACGACTAATGCGACGAAACCCCGAAACAGCATTCATAGAAGCAGAAGAGAGAAAGGTCAAAGTTTCAAGTGTTAACTTTGTGGGCGGGAGAAAGAATTGAAACCAAACGAACAACATCTCAAAAATCTGGAAGAAATCTGAAAGATCTACCTAATCAAACGAAGACGACAAGAGGGCAGAGACGGAAGGACAGAAAAAAGATGTCGGAAATGACCATCAACGGAGCTATGAGAAGATGATCGGAGAAACAGCCATGAATGAAGGAGAAAGAGGTTGTTTAAATGGGACCTGCAAGTTCATTTTTGGCTTCATTAATCCGGTGTGTACATCAGGTTTGTTATGACAGATGTGAGAAAGAACAAATATTGAATGCAAAATTGAAAATAAACAGACACAGATTTAACGTGGTTCACCAACGGAGTGTTGGCTACGTCCACGGGCAGGGGAGAGAGTAATTTTATTGATGAGAGAATAATCAGAATTACAGAGATGATTAATGGGAAAATCGTCACTAATAAACTAGGTTAAAAAACCTATTTATATGCAAACCCCGAAAATCGCCAATCCCGCGTCTTTAAACTGCCGCCCGATCGGGTCGGGCGGAAGTTGCCAAGCCAAAACCAGTCGCGGGCCCGATCGGGCGAACACGACCTGAGTCATAGTTCGCGATGCCTCCCGATCGGGCGAACAAGCCCGATGACATCGGGCGCCCCACTCTCACATCTTCTGCTTGGTCGCTGCCCCGCCCGATCGGGCGAGCCTGCCCGATCCGGTCGGGCGGTCCGACAAAAAACGCCTCTGACCAGAATTCAAGGCATAAAATCCTACAAATCTCCACCTTGACTTGAATCCTCTCACAATAAACCAGATAAACAAATAACAGATGCATTGAACACAATGCCCAGCTTCTCCCTGCAACCAGATTTGCCCCGAAAGACAACCAGAACAGATTTGTCCCTTAAGGACACCAGATTAGCCCCTAAAGGCTCCAGACTTGCCCCAACAAGGGCAATCAACAATCACGAACATTGAGCAAGTTCCAACAATGTTGAAACTTACTTTGTGGAACAGGCTTAGTGAACATTTCAGCAGGATTATCAGCAGTACCTACTTTCTTCACCTTAACCCTCTTCTCACTCCTCAGAAAATGATATCTCACATCAATGTGCTTAGTCCTTTCATGATGGACTTGATCCTTGGCTAAGCATATTGCACTCAAACTGTCACAATACACAATGGCCTGAATGCCTGATCGTGATGCAAACCAAGATCACTAACTAGCCCCTTTAACCATATTCCCTCTTTAGCATTTGTCAAATGCCATGTACTCGCTTCGAGTAGTAGACAAAGTAACTGTAGCCTGCAAAGTTGCCTTCCAACTAACAACAGAACCACCAAGAGTAAATACATAACCAGTCATAGACCTCCTACTGTCTACATCTCCAGCATAATCAGAATCAGAATAACCAGTAACTAAACACTGAGCATCATTCCCATAGATGAGACCAACATCAGACGTACCTCGAAGGTAACGAAAAATCCTCTTGACTGCCTGCCAATGCTCCTTACAAGGATCACCCATGAACCTACTAACAACACTGACTGCATGTGCAAGATCCGGCCTAGCAGACCATAGCATACATCAGACTCCCTACTGCACTAGCATAAGGAACCCTACTCATATACTCCTTCTCCTCAGCAGACTTGGGTGCAAAAGCAACAGACAAATGATTATTGGAGGCACTTGGAGTATCTATAGGTTTAGCTGTTGACATGCCAACCCTTGACAGAATCTTCTGAATGTAGCCTTTCTGTGACAAGAAAAGCTTCCTCTGATCTCTTTCCCTATAAATCTCCATCCCCAAAATCTTCTTCGCAGCACCCAAATCCTTCATCTCAAACTCAGCACTGAGAAGACCCTTCAACCTCTGAATATCAGACTTGGACTTTGCAGCTATAAGCATATCATCTACATACAACACCAAATAAATCCATGATTCATCATCCAGCTTGTAATGATACACATAACAATCATACGGACTCCTGTTGTAACCCAATTTAATCATATAACTGTCAAACCTCTTGTACCACTGCCTAGGAGACTGCTTTAGCCCATACAAGGACTTCTTCAATCTGCAAACATAGTCTTCTTTATCAGGAACTTGGAACCCATCTGGCTGAGTCATATAAATCTCTTCTTCCAACTCCCCATGTAGAAAAGTTGTTTTCACATCTAGTTGCTCAAGTTCAAGATCCTGATGTGCAACTATTGCTAGTAGCACCCTGATGGAAGTATGTCTAACCACTGGTGAGAAAATCTCATTATAATCAACTCCTTCCCTTTGAGTGAACCCTCTTGCAACAACCCGAGCTTTATACTTGGCCCCCTCAGAAGGTGAGGTCCCTTCCTTCTTCTTGAAAACCCATTTGCAGGTGACAATTTTTCTCTCCTTAGGACGCTTGACTAGCTCCCAAGTCTGATTCTTATCTAGAGACTCCATTTCATCTCCCATAGCAGCGAGCCATTGAACAGACTCACTACCTGAGACCGCTTCTTTGTAGGTGGATGGTTCCTGAATATCTACCTCCACCTCCTCGAAGCAACCTGCAAAGGCATAAGCAACCATATCCTCAAAACCATACCTCCTAGGAGGTCCCACACCAACTCTTCTAGCTCTATCAAGTGCTATACTTGTTCGATGTGCTTCAGATGAGGCAGATGGATGACTAAAAGATTCAGATTCAGTAGCACCATGTTGATCTTCTCCACCTTGGTGCTGTAATTCACTCCCTTCATAAGTGACTTCCAGCTCCACCTGTTTATCAACATCACTACCATCAGACACTACCATAGACTTCACAGTGGGGTTAAGCATAGAATTTTCATCAAATATTACATTTCTGCTAAGTATTACTCGACTCTCAGAAGGTGACCAGATTCTATAGCCCTTAACTCCATTCCCAAAACCCACAAATACACCCTTTTTAGCTCTAGGTTCTAATTTACCCTCACTTACATGATAATAAACAGTAGAACCAAAAACTCTCAACGAGAGAATAATCTGCAAGGCTTACCGCACCACACCTCATAAGGTGTTTTACGGTCAAATACCGAGTGTGAGGTCCACGGTTGATCGAGATAGCAAGCCGTGCTTACGCCTTCGCCCAAAATCTTCTAGGTAACCCAGCATTAGAGAGCATGCACCTCGCTCTCTCCAACAGTGTATGATTCATGCGTTCTGCTACCCCGTTTTACTGTGGAGTATTCCTGACAGTATGATGGCGTGCAATCCCTTCATTCTTGCAGAACTCATTAAACTCAGACCAACAAAATTCCAAACCATTATCAGTTCGCAGTCTTTTGATCTTCCTTCCAACTTGATTTTCCACTAAAACCTTCCACTGATTGAATTTCATGAAAGCCTCACTTTTATGCTTCATCGTGGTTACCCAAGTCATCCTTGAATAATCATCGATCATCGACACAAAATACCTGTAACCTCCAAGAGATTCAACTCGGGAAGGACCCCAACACTCAGAGTGAATATAATCAAGTGTGCCCTTTGTAGTATGCACATCCTTTGGAAACTTGCTGCGATGAAGCTTCCCAAACACACAATGCTCACAAAACTCTATGTCCTGCACCTTGTGCCCACACAGAAGATCCCTTTTTGACAGAATTTGCATCCCCCTTTCACCCATATGTCCAAGTCTCCTATGCCATAACTTGGTCATATCCTCCCTGGGAACCTCAGATGATGCAACAAAGAAGCGGAACTCCGTCACAAGAGAACCTTGAAGAAAATATAAGGTACCCTTTTTAATACCTTTCAGAACTACCTTAGAACCCTTGTAGACACTCATAACTCCACCTTCACCTTGAAAACTGAAACCTCTACTGTCAAGAAGACTCAAAGATATCAGATTCTTTGTCATCAGTGGAACATGCCTAACTTTGTTCAAGGTACAGAATGTACCATCATGAGTCCTCAATCTTATAGAGCCTATTCCAACTACTTTGCAGGCAGCACTATTGGCCATAGAAACACTGCCCCCATCTATCTGCTCATAAGTTGAAAACCACTCCCTGCAGGGACTAATATGATACGGTGCCCCAGAATCAAGAACCCACACATCCCTATAATGTGACTGATCATTAACAACTAGGGCCGGATCTTCCTCGAAATTACCATCGGTTTCGCGCAGAGCAAGTAACCTTCATTCTTGTCCCGTTGCTTCTTTTTCTTAGGACACTCATTTTTCCAATGCCCCTTCTCTTTACAGTAATTACAGACATCATTAGGTTTAGGACCCTTAGAATTAGAATTTTTATGGTTCGATTTCTTTTTACTAGATTTTCCCTGTCCCTTGCCCCCAGTGACAACTAATCCAGATGTCTGATTTTCTGTACTAGAACCAGATGCCTGATGACGGACTTCTCTAGTATGAAGAGCAGATCTTACTTCTTCTAAAGACAGGCTATCTTTCCCAACAATAAAAGAATCCACAAAATTCTCATACGATAAAGGCAAAGATACTAACAGAATTAAAGCAGCATCCTCATCATCTACTTTAACATCAATATTACGAAGATCTAGCAAGATAGTATTCAATTTATCTAGATGATCCCTCGTAGACATACCTTCCTCGCATACGCAGGCCGAACGTACGTTGCTTCAAAAGCAACTTGTTGGTTAGAGATTTTGTCATGTATAAACTCTCTAACTTCAACCACAGACCACCAGCAGTTTCCTGCTCCGCAACTTCAGTAATTATGTCGTCAGAAAGACATAGCATAATTGTTGAATGCGCCTTCTCCTCCAGAATGGCCATCTCAGCGGTTTCTGAATCCGATGACTTCTTTGCCAACGGTGCCCACAACCCTTGTTGCTTCAGTAAAGCACGCATCTTGATCTGCCACAAACTGAAACTATTTCTCCCAGTGAATTTATCAATTTCCACATTCATCCCAGACATCTTTCTCACCCGGATCGAACACAAAACTCTTGATACCAATTTGTTATGACAGATGTGAGAAAGAACAAATATTGAATGCAAAATTGAAAATAAACAGACACAGATTTAACGTGGTTCACCAACGGAGTGTTGGCTACGTCCACGGGCAGGGGAGAGAGTAATTTTATTGATGAGAGAATAATCAGAATTACAGAGATGATTAATGGGAAAATCGTCACTAATAAACTAGGTTAAAAAACCTATTTATATGCAAACCCCGAAAATCGCCAATCCCGCGTCATTAAACTGCCGCCCGATCGGGTCGGGCGAAAGTTGCCAAGCCAAAACCAGTCGCGGGCCCGATCGGGCGAACACGACCCGAGTCGTAGTTCGCGATGCCGCCCGATCGGGCGAACAAGCCCGATGACATCGGGCGCCCCACTCTCACATCTTCTGCTTGGTCGCTGCCCCGCCCGATCGGGCGAGCCTGCCCGATCCGGTCTGGTGGTCCGACAAAAAACGCCTCTGACCAGAATTCAAGGCATAAAATCCTACAAGGTTTATGCAAGTTTTTGGCATAAGTCAATTTAGATTTGAATTAGATGAATTTATCAAATCATGTAAAATAGAATCTTCATTTTTTTTGGTAAATGATAGAATCCACATTAAGAAAACTTATTTTACAAATTATTGTTATTAATAACTTCCGTAACTTAAAGGGACCAAACAAGGACTGATCATTTAAGTCAACTAGTGTATATGGAGTATGCTTGTGTTTGAATCCTATTTTACTCCGAATTTGGCCTGCTTATTATAGCATGCTGTTTGAAAGAAAGTCGGATAATGTAAGATCTATTGTCAGGGAAGAGCAAGATCACGTGGTGTTGCGCTTGATGATGCTGTTGCCTGTTTATGATAATTGTGAGAAAGATATAAAGATTTGCTAGTTGGTGGCACGTCCAGAGCATGTGATGTTCTAGTATGAATGAATATGATCAACTTGCTTGGAAATCGATATGAACTTTCCTCTAATCTTTAAGTTTAAGAGATTGCCTGTCTGTCTGCCATACTTTTCTTTTTAAATGGTCTTTTTTTCTTCTTTGGCCCCTTATATAACCGGCACAAGTATGCTTTAATTTAATTCCTAAATAAAAGGAAAATTTGTTAAGAACTATAACTAAAAAAAGAGTTCTGTGAGCAATTGTTTAATAAAAGAAACTTTATTTCAAAAAGAAAATGATTATTATCTTTTTTCGTACATGGTAGCTCCGCGGTTTAACAACCGTGGTTACATTTCCCATCCATATAGGGCCTATGAGTCTTCACTTTCATAGCATTTTATAAGATATTCTTAGTATACTCATTGAGTCAAATAATTAAACAAAAACCCCCCACACGACTTTGTCTATTCTTATGTGTTGCAAAGAACTAACAAAATTCACTTTACTTATAAATAGTGTCAAGATTACAAATTGGGAGAATTTTATGGAATGAAGGGGTTAATAATTAGTATAATGAAAATAAAAATAATATTATTTATTATTATTATTATTAGGAAAAATTGACAATAGAGGTCTGAACTTTGGGCGATAATTTTTAAAAGGTTTGAACTATTAATTAACCTGTGTAGGTACCAACTTTGGGGGTCTTAACTTTTAGCAGGCCTCGATGACTTAAAATTGACGATTTTTTTTTAAATCTCACCTAGTTCCTACTTCCCTCACTAAATTAACCCTTCTGGTGTGACCCAAGTTTTACAAGTTATGACCTATTAAGCCAGTTTCAAGTCACTAAGGCCCGCTAAAAGTTAAGACCCCCTAAAGTTGGGACCTACACAGGTTAATCAATCGTTCAGACCTTTTAAAAATTATCACCCAAAGTTGAGACCTCTATTGTCATTTTTTCCTTAATATTATTATTATTATTATTATTATTATTATTATTATTATTATTATAATGATGCCAACTACTAATTACAACTATAATTAATAGTTCCTCCGTTTTGAAATAAATGAAATGCTTCGTTCTCTTCTTTATATGAGAGCTTTTTGAGCGAAACGTATCACTTATTTCAAAACGGAAGAAAAATAATAATAAAAAAAATAATGATAAACTTCCCAGGAGGTGACTCATCCTTGGACTACTCACAGCCAAGCACACTTAACTGGAGTGACTAAGGAGTATTTACTCTACAGTTAAGCGTGCTTGGCTGGGAGTAGTCCAGGGATGGGAGACCTCCTGGGTCTTAGGATGCGAATAAGTGAGGACAAAATACGTCGGAAGAACTTGTGTTGGTTATTGAGGACAATTGTTGGCCCTCGATGCGCATTGGTGATGGCAGACTCGACTCCGTATGCATCGGGTGTTACAAATGGTATTAGAGTAATCATGCGACCGCGTACTGATCGTGTGGATAATTAATCCAAGGTTAGCCACGTAGTGGGGGAGGATTTTGGGGCTATATCATCGGTTGTGGTCGAATATGTGATTAGTTTCCAGGCTGGGACGACCTACAGGTCGTTGTGGCCAAATACGTAGAGTCCTCAAGCGTAACGAGGGCGTTGTTGTCCTCAAGTGAGGGTGTGTGTAATACCCCTCATGATTGCTTTAATGGGATTTAGCAGGCAACTCATTCCAACAAGATGCATCTTTCTTTTAGAGAGCTTATTTCCTTAGTTACTCTACAGTTAAGCGTGTTTGGCTAGGAGTAGTCTAGGAATGGGTGACCTCCTTGAAAGTTTCTCAGAGTGCGCATGAGTGAGGACAAAATGCGCGCAGAAAAACTTGTGTTAGTTATTGAGGACAGTTGTAGGCCTTGAATGCGCATTGGTGACGATATACTTGACTCCGTATGGGTCGGGTGTTATAATTTTCATCATATCTACATATTCAATAGAAACTTGGTCAGCATCTTCAATCAAATCTACCATTGTGATGGGGAGAGTAATCGATATAGAGAAAATTAATGCATTAAATTCGGCCAACCCCATATAAAAATCCTAGATCCGCCACTGCTTTTATCTCTGTCAGCATACAAATTGCAACTAAACATCCTCTTCCTTCCAAAATCATTGTTTTTTCTAAGAAAAAAATTATCGAAGCCTATTGGTATATATGCAATGCCAACAAGTCAAATACGGGAGTAGATGTAGAAGCTCATGGGAAAAGATGGAAGAAATCGGTTCATTATAACGTCCACTCGGAGCCTGCAAGAGTGCAAGGATGGACATTAAGGTTGGAGCATCTATACAAATATATTAAAAGACGTTCCTATCAAAAGAACAATGCCACATGGCACTAGGGATGGCAACGGTTCGGATCTGGACCGGGTCCAGGTGGACACGGATCTAGATCCGTTTTCAGACGGTGGATTCGGATCCGACCCGGATCCAACGGGTCTAAAAAGTTGGACCCGGATCCAGATCCAACGGATCTTACGGATCCGGATCCAAAACGGGTCCAAAACGGATCCGTCCACAATTAAACCACAAAAGCTACAGCAAACAAAAATTCAACAACAACATTACCAATTCAAAAAATAAAAATTAAATGCAGCAACAATATCCCAAATTCAGCAATAAAAAACTATATTGATATTTAGGAAAAAATTATGAAAATCACAATTGGTATACTAAAAACTGTTGTCGACTTCACCCACTACTAAAGTCTACACTATAAATTCTAGTATTCTAGATTTCCAGTAGCAATAGTGGAAAACATCAGCAATATAAGAGTTAATTAGAAAGGTTTTGAATGAATATTACAGAAAGGAATTGCCTCTTTAAATAGGCACTTACAAGGCTTAACCTACTGAAGTATATGAATAACAAACTTAGACAAAGGATAAGAACAAAGAGAGGATAAGAACAAAGAGTTAAAACTAAGCTACAAAATGGGAAGCTAACGTAATAGCATTAAGTAAAGAAAATAACTTTACATAATGATGAGAATATTCCTTAACAAACAACACCATAAATCCTTAATAGCAAAAAAAGTCGCAGTAGATGGGTTTTCTGCATATTAGAACTTAATTCAAGAATGGAAGCCGTTGATTTATGCTTTTCAAGAAGAAGCTTTTTTTTGGCTGGTGGTTGTGCCGTGGTGTGAAGTTAGACATGGCGAGCCGCGGAAAGAGAAACTGGCGAGAGACTGGTGAGGAGGAAATGTGGCCGTCGAGGGAGGAGTGTCGAGAGACAGTTTTAATGGAGGAGAGAAAGAAAGAGAAAAGCTGCTGATACTGTAGAGTGAAACTTAGGGTTTTGTTGCCAAGGCCTTTTGACATTATGGTATATGGGCTTTATAATTAAACTAGCCCAGCCTTTAAAAAAGGGATCTACGGATCCGGGTCCGGATCCGCATTTTGGCTATTGGACCCGGATCCATCGGGTCTAAATTTTTGGGATCCATATCCTGAAAAACGGATCTGGATCCACGGATGCGGGTCGGGTCCAATATCCATTGCCATCCCTACATGGCACTCTTCAATGTATGTGTCACGTGACACTCTTCTCAAGTTTCTAATACATATGTTTATGATCTCATTGAAAATTAATTAACAATGTGTAGCTACTAGAAATCCAACACATGACTTTTGAAATGAAATGTGAGAGTTTAACCACCAATCCACTATAATTTCAATGTTTAGTAGTAGTTCAAAGTAAAACATAATAAAGTCTCATAATTATATGTAACTATAAAGACATAAACAAGCCTTTTGATCTCTAAAACTTTTATTAAGGTGATGATAACATTCTCTTAACCTAATTCCATTGAAATTGTTACTTTTATCTCAAATTCCTTAGAAATTTTTTTAAAAATACTTATCATGGCATAATGTCCATTTTCTGATTTCGGACTAGACGGAAAATTACGAAAAGCTAATAAAATTAGTTATAAAATTTTATGAATAATAATATATTTGATAATTGTCATTGACCTGCGACATCGCCCCGACAAAAATACTAGTTAGCTCATAATATGGTGTAGCGTCTGCTCTTTGCTTCTGTAAGACTGTAACGCATTAGCTCATTTTAATTAATCCTCTATTAAGTTTGGTTAAACTATCTCTAATCTATACATGATACATTCAAAAGTATTTAGTAGTAAAAAATTATGTCATATCTCTAATTTGAGAGATTTGAACGACGTGACATTTGACTTCAATGGGAAAAAATACACCAAATTATGCAAATTAGCTCTGTTTTTTTTTTACTGAATTTAATGGAATTCAGATACATTCAATTCAATTCAGTTCATACAAATTCAGTTCAGTTCAGTACTTCAGTTCACGGTTTTTATTCAATTCAGTTCAGATTAATTAAGTTCATTTTAGTTTAATTTAGAAAATTTTAGTTCAGTTTAGTCCAAAAGAATAGAGTGTAATTATTATTAGGCCAATTTCAAATATTATGATACCGGAAGCTTAAGTTTTTCTTTTAATTTTTTTTTTTTTACTTGGACTTGACTCTTGAGTATACTCGGGTTTGACGTAGGGCTGACAATGGGTCGGGTTGGGTCAAGATCAGGTCGGGTTGGCGGGTTAACGGGTTGAGAACCCCTTGACCCAACCCGACCTGTTAACTTAAACGGGTTGGAAATTACAACCCAACCCAACCTTATGATAAACGGGTCAACTTTCAGGTCGACCTATTTAATTTTTTTTCGTATTTTTGCCAGAAAAAAAATAAAAACAACAAAGAGCATGTTACAAAGCAACAGTAGGCAACAACTTAGCATTAAGCTATTACATAACCATATGCTAGATATTGTTCAAAATCAACAGAGTTGTTCAAATTCAACAAAATCAACCCAACTGTTGTTCAAAATCAACAACATTACAACTCCATAATCAATTGTTCAACATTAACTGTAATGAGTTAGGATTTTTACTTTTTAACTTTTTTTATGGGCTAGCCCAATTTTTTTTAGATGTGAAATGAGTTAGGGTTTTTAGGTTGTTTCCATAAATGGGTTTAAAGGGTTAAAATCAGGTCGAAATTTTCAACATGACCCGACCCATATAATTAAACGGGTTGGGTCAGGTCAACCCATTTAATTAAACTGGTTGAAAATTTCGATCCAGCCCATTATTAATGGGTTGGGTTCGGGTCGGGTTGACTGGTTGTGTAATATTTTGCTAGCTCTAGTTTGACAGCCATGACGGGGACAAGTATCAAATATCCTATTGTTATTTTCCGTAACAGCAGAAACAAGAATATAATACGCTGTATTAGACTTTGGATCTACTCCCTCTGTTTCTTTTTAATGGTTACACTTACACTTTTCACGTATGCCAATGTAAAACTTTGAGGATATATATCTCTAGTTTTGTATTTGTAAAAATTATAAAAATTGCATATTAATAAAATACATACTAAGATCCCACATGACTATGTTTTTATTCGTGTATAAATCACAAATGAGGGTCAAAGTGCAACTTGTGAATAGTGTAAAATGTCAAAGTGTAACAATTAAAATAAAACGGATGGAGTACTATATTTCTTTCTAATGATTACACTTCACATTTTATGGTTAAACTAAATAGGTCCATAGTTAACAAGTCGGGGGTCCAAATATTAGTCATGAAACGGAGGGAGTATTTTGGACTTAGGACGGGGGTCCATACCACTTGACGGCAACCATGGCGTTTTCTTCTCCTCACTCCCCATCCATTTTAGTGAGCTGGTACCAATTGGAGGATTTACTATTACTTTGTCTCCATAGCAATCATTGAGCAAAGAATAAGAGAAGAAACAGAAAAGAAAGGGGATAGGAAAATTTCTAAATTCTACTCATTTAGGAGTACTATTTAAGTGTCAAATTTATATAAACTTTGACAGTCTTTTATATATTAAAATAAGAAAAAATCATCATGTATTATTATGTTTGTTTTGATATGTATGTTCATAATTCTTAATAATATGTAATGAAAGATAAAAGGAATAGAGTATAGTATCAATTAACTAATGTTAGGGCTTAGGCCAAACTTTATAGTCTATTTGTCGAGATTAGTCATTTGGCAAGATTAGAATGCTACAACAGGTAAATTATATATCATGTGACTCGCATATAACATTCAATTAAAATAATCTCATGTGTCTCTTCTTCCCCTCCTTTTTCCTCCCCTTGGTTCTTCACTCAAGAAGAATTGTTGTCATGCATAACTCTTCATCAAAGATATGATTTTGCGAGCTTTAGAGGAGAAAGATTTTTTATTTTTTTTTGAGGGAATTTAGAGGAGAAAGATTGGGTAGTGCTAGCGGGACTGTGATAGTTTTGTAGGATATTAATTAAAAAAGGAATTTAATTAAGTGATGAAACCTATCTTATGAAAAAAATTTACTTTTAAGTCAACCCTGAAATGTTGAATTGTTTGCCAAAAAATCATAATATGGCCTTTGCCACCATAAAGTACTTATTAGATATTTCCCTGCAAAAAACTTCTTTACTAAATCTTTCCCTACAATCAAAAAATTTGAGTGGACCCTGTGACAATAACTTACTGTGCTCAGGTATCAGTATAATATAGTCAGTTTTTATTTGATACAATCAATTATTATTTAATATAATCAGTTTTTGTATTATAATCACCTTTAGTATAGTTAGTTGCTACTTCATGATATCGCCAGTTTGTTATATAATCAGTTTTTGTTTATATAATTAGTTTTTGTTTAATATAATCAGTTTTTGTATTATAATTAAGTAGTATGTTTTTGTGTGATATAACGAGTTTGAGTTCCAGTTCACCCAAGATTTGTTGTTCTACAAAAGACCTACTTTATTTGAGCTTATTTGACAAAAACTTCTTTTATTAATTATGAAAGAAATTCAGAGGGGTTAGGTGTAAGAAAGGAGAGAAAGGGTGCAACCAAACCGTGAGTAGACAGTCACATTCACCAGGAGTGATAAAACACTATCAGCTAGAGGGCACCTTGCCCACTATCAGGGACAATATCGTAATTTATAAACCCATGTTTGTGTATCAAAAACACTTGTTTGTGTTTAATCAACCCATGTTTATGTGTTTGAGACACTTGTTACTTACAAAACAACCCTTGTTGGAGTGAATTTCAGTGTAAATTTTGTCAAAAAGTCAGACTGTGGTTTCTGACAAAAAGTAAAAGTTGTCTCGATTTGCGCGTTTTTGCCAGCTTTTTTCTCGAAAAAATGCAACCTTATTTTTATGAAAACACATGTTTGTGTGTTTAAAACACTTGTTGTCTATATATCAACACATGTTTGTGTATCTTATACACTTGTTATTTACAATTCAACCCCTGTTTGTGTTTGTTAATATGCCAAAATTACAACCTTATCCCTGATAGTGGGCAAGGTGCCCTCTAACTGATAGAGGTTTATCACTCCTCTCACATTCACCCGCACCGACACCCATTTTCCGGTCACCTCAAACAATATCCATTTTCCCTAGTAACAAACACTCCCCCATCGGCCCCCACTTTCTCTCTCCTCAAAGTCAGTTACACTTTTGCAATCCCACAACTTCCGATTTCACTGCCACCCATTTTACACTTAACACTTGTTTTTTTCCAACACAATAATACACTTGTTCTTTGTTTTTTTTTTGAACACATTAACACTTGTTCTGCTTCCTTTTTTTTTTTTTTTTTTTTTGACGGGCTTGATCTGCTTCCTGTATTAATTAATCCTAATTACTACTACAGTCTAACACAAGAAAGGCCTAAATTAGATTCGTTCCATACATTTTTATTCAAAACAATTGTTGAGGGTATTTTAAAAACAAGTACTTTTTTACTAGAGTATACAATTTTTGTTCAGAACAAAGTTGTTATAAATATAGTCAGTTTTCATTTGATAAAGCGATTTTCATTTGCTATAGTTTCGTATGTTATAATTACCTTTTATATAATCAATTTTTGTATTATATAATCAATTTTCTGAAATAGTTAGTTTCACATGATATAGTCAGTTTTTTTTCCTAATATAGTCAATTTTTGTGTGATAAAGTCAATTTAGGTGCACAATAAATTATTGTGAACCGAATCTACCTAAAATGTTTTGATTATTCTGAACGAAAAAGGTAGCATTTTTATTTTATAAAAGTAAGTAGTATAAAAAATCCAACATATGAGTTGATTTAGGTACTCTATCACAATGTCTTTTTTTCTAATTCACTATTTTATTAATTAATTGTACTACTTCTTTTTATTAGAAATCCTACTTTTTTTATGATCTTAACAAATAAAAAACAAAAGAGTATAGAACAGTTCGGAATTGGACAAACTCATATAATAACACTCCCCTCATTTCATGAATCAAATTTAGTAACTTCCACTTCCACCCAAAAAACAGCAAATCCGGAACTCCATAAGAAGTTGCAAGGAAAACGTGCTCTCCTTCCTTCCCATTTCTTCAGCTTCCTCCTTTAAATGTTAGAAAACGACTCGAATGACTCGAATTTCGAGGTCTAAACTGAAACACTAAATACTGGCAATCCCCAATAATTCTCTCTACTTGTACTATCTTTTTTGTACCCTTAAGAAAGTGACCCTTGGGTAAAAAACCACTGTTCTTCGGCAAGTTTCTCTCTCTCTAACTAGTTCTAGTATATCCATTTCTCTTACATTATTTTTCTCTCAGTACAGCTTTCTTCCATTGTTTTGGTTTGTCGTTTCTATTATCATTTGTACCTCTTTTTCTTCTTGAAATTGACTACCCTGATAACTGCATCTAAATTCTTGTTTTTTAACTTCAGCATTACCAGTTTTTGTTCTTGAATTTTACATTTTTTTATATCTTTTATGACTTGTTAAATTGTCTTAATCTACTGCTATCACTTTCTTTTGTTGTTGGGTACTTGGGTATATGTTACCATATATATATGTCAATATGTGTGTTTTTTCTAGGTGAAAAAAAAAATATTTTGGTTGGTTTTATATGGTTTTCACATTTCTGAGTTCTGATTCTGGTAAAGATTCAATCTTTTTTGTTGGGTTTTTTTTTGTAGGATTTATACTGTTATTAGTTGATTGCAATGTGTTTGATGAAATTTTTATATGCTTATGTATCTCTCTATCCCTGTTTTTTCATCTTCTTATGTGTATGTTTTGATACAATGTTTGTCCAAGATTAAATGGTTTTATTAATTTGTCGTTTATTTGCTAGAATTTTGGATTAATAGAATTGAGAAATTTGAAGTGTTACTGATCACAATGATCTTTTGGTATAATATCAAACAATTTTGATGTGTGAATTGTGATGTGCAATTTCGAATTATTCTGGGGAAGAATTATTGTCGGTTGTAGGTGTCGGTTTCTTTTTTCCTTTTTTCCTTTTTTTTGGTGGGTGGTTGTGGTGCTGAAATGGCAATATAAAATGGTTTCTGCATCTAGTAACCAATCACTTTCCAGATTCGATGAAGATGCCCTTTTTGGTTATCTAATGGTGGGTGTTGAGTGGCAATTTTAAATAAAATCAATGTTCTTCATATGCCAATTCTTTTACCT
The DNA here is from genome assembly GCA_947646795.1 of Beta lomatogona. Lineage (NCBI taxonomy): Eukaryota > Viridiplantae > Streptophyta > Magnoliopsida > Caryophyllales > Amaranthaceae > Beta > Beta lomatogona. The sequence goes on along the minus strand of CANSNZ010000927.1, from coordinate 3,501,619 downwards.
TTCTTTTTTTTTTCTCATTAGAATTTTGATTTGTTCATTTTGCTTTTGCGTTTATGTATTTGGGTCATACTCATACACTCATACTTCACAGATTAGTTAGAAAATGCACCAAGAATATGAGGTTGCGAATGCAGATTTTTTTTAATAATGGTGCTCATGAGCTAATCTTTACAAATGGTATCATCATTCACAACTCACAAGTCAATTGAATGCAAAAGATAGCTTTGAGGTTGGTTAACATCGTAGAGATAACTGGCTTTTAGGAGTCATGATGATGAAAATCGCTTTTATTGCAATCCTGCTAAGAGCACTCTTACCACTCTAGGAACCAAGGGTTTAAATCTCTTGTAGTTTTTAGATATGATATGGCTTATTTCGAACGTGGTAAAAGTTTGATACTGTCGTAGTGTAGAACACATTCTCATTTGTGGGGACTAGAGGAAGTTGTTCCACAAGTAGCACTTTGATTTTTTTGTCCTGTTTTGTTTATCATCATTTGTACTCGGATTCATTTTGTCTACCTCCGCCTTTATTAAGTCCTTTCTTGACAATGTAGCATTTCGAATAACGTTTAGTGTCATCATTTGATCTTATTGCTCTGGAGATTGCATGATGAAATGTCGTCCTTTTTCATTTCTTTCCTTTACGCTTGTCTATCCTTGATGATGTTGTGTGATTTTAGCTGTGTTATTATTTATTGCATCTCTTAGTGGTATATGATTTTTGAATCATAATATAGTATTGTTCTGTTAATTGACTTCTGAAATATGTTTTTGGCACATCTCTTGCTTTATAATATCCTTCTGTAATTATTAGTTGATAGTAAGTCAATGTTCTTTTGCAGATTATATATAGACCGAGCGTGTGTTAGAGGATCAGCTGAATATTTACAATACAGGTGCAAAACCATTTTTTGTTTCTGGGAATTGCCTTTGTTTCCCAAAGGTCCTTTTAAGGCATCTTTTGATTACACCATTTCATATACTTCTGGGTGAGACGGGGTGGGAGAAATAATTACTATGAGGGACTCAGAGAAGAAGAAAGTGCAAAAAAGCAATCAAACAAAACAATCTGTGAGAACACCGAGGAGAGAAAATAAATCAGTTCAAGAGAATGGCCGCAGACCACCGAATGCAAAAGAATCTCAACCTAAGGCTTCACGTGCTAAACCAGCATCTAATAGTGTTATAACTGATACAAATGTGGGCACAGAGTCCCCTGAAGTTTATGAAAATGTTGTTATACATTATGTGGATGATGCATACAGGTCAGAGGAGGCAGTTCAAGATCTTAAAGCGCAGGAACCCACTACAGTTGTAGATAAGGATGACGATTTAGAGGATTCGGATTATGAATCTGTAAAAGATTCAACATCGTCCCAGGATGATTTCCAGCCTGCTGAGGACGAGAAATTAGAAGGAGCTTCTGATGTTCCCAATAAGATTTCGAAGAAAGGTTCATCTGAACTTCTATCTAGTGAATTAAAGGTTCGGGGTACTCATGAAAAGAGCATCTCAGGTGTAAAACAGTACCATTCCTCACCAAAGAATCCCATGAAGCCCAATGGTTTGCAAGTACTTGCAAAAGGCTCTTCTGATAACAATAATTCCTCATCATCTGAATGTTCTGAAGGAACTGAGGATAAGCATCTTGAAGAATTGAACCAAGATTCGTTGGATGAGGCCTCAAATGACATGAAAAGTAGCAATAGTGGTGATGATCATATTGTCGGTGCTGAAAATGATGGGAAAATCGAGCAGGAAAGAGCAGCCTTAAAACAGAAGGCTGAGATCATGGAAGATAGGATTGAGAAACTGGAAGATGAACTCAGAGTAGTTGCTGCTCTCGAGATCTCACTCTATTCTGTGATACCGGAGCATGGCAGCTCTGCTCATAAGGTGCATACACCAGCTCGACGCCTTTCTAGACTTTATATACATGCTTGCAAACATTGGACTCGAAGTAAGAGAGCAACAATTGCTAAAAATACTGTTTCAGGGATTATTTTGGTTAGCAGAACTTGTGGAAATGATGTTGCAAGGTATGTTAAATGTTGATTTTCTGTGTATTTATTGAGATAAATTTTCAAATACTCCGTTGCTGTAACTATATTCTAATGCAGTTTTTTTTGCTCCCCCTGATACATAAGGTTGACGTTTTGGCTGTCTAACACTGTTGTCCTGAGGGAAATCATCTCACAAACATTTGGCATCTCTGGTCAGACTAGCCCGGCAAGGTTCCAAGTATCAAAGGGTAGTACCAAATCTGAAGGAAATGCTTTTTCTAGGAACTTGAAGGGAAATTTTGGTGGAAAGCAAGTGAATAAGATTACCACGCTGTTTGAAGATTGGGAGGAGACAAGCACGTTCACCTTTGCTTTAGAAAAAATTGAGTCATGGATTTTCTCTCGGGTCGTTGAGTCAGTGTGGTGGCAGGTAGTTCAACTGCTGGCTTAGCTCTTTAGTTTTCAGACAAGTACTCCTACACATTATAATTGAGTACATCCTATCGCAATAATCTGCAGGATTTTATTTTCTTTCCTAGACTAACTTTTAAGTGGTGGATTATGATAATTCAATGATTTGCTTACCGAAGTTCATCTGCTTATTTCCTTTCCCCAGGCACTAACTCCAAATATGCTATCGCCTGTTGAGGAGTTGATCAACCAAAAGAGAATCGGAAAATTGTTAGGTCCGTCCTTGGGGGATCAGCAACAAGGAATGTTATCAATTGAACTATGGAATAATGCATTTCAGGGTGCTTTTGTTAGGCTTTGTCCTGTCCGCGCTGCAGGGCATGAATGTGGTTGTCTGCCAGTAGTGGCAAGGATGGTGTGTATTCTGTGTGGGTTCATTGCTTCTTGCTTTTGCATCTTCTCTAGTAGTGCCTCTCATGAGATTTGAGATGATTTGTTGTATTTCTTTGATAGTTTGCTAAGCAAGATTTTATTCCTGCATTCATGATAGGTGATGGAACAATGCGTTGGAAGGTTAGATGTGGCTATGTTCAATGCCATACTACGTGAATCTGCACATCAGATGCCTACAGATCCCGTTTCAGATCCTATAGTAGACTCAAGAGTTCTACCAATTCCAGCTGGGGAGTTCAGTTTTGGCTCTGGTGCACAACTGAAGAATTCAGTATGCATCACATCTAACTTTTTAATTTTTACCTCCTTTAGCTGGGATTTGGCAGTAAGGGTGATTTTACTGACTTACTACTCCTTATCCAGGTTGGCAATTGGTCTAGGTGGTTTTCTGACCATCTTGGCACGGAGATGGACTCCCTCCCAACAGATGATCCTGAAACCAATGACCACAATGACCAGATCATACATGCTAAAAGTAAATGTTTCTGCCTTCTCAATGAACTGAGCGAGCTCTTGATGCTTCCTAAAGATATGCTTACTGACCGCTCTATTAGAAAAGAGGTGAAAAACAATTATGCAACAAATTACATGATTCTTATTACACTTATATCAATTCTCTACTTATCACGTAAAAGAATCTGAATTAATTGTACTGTTTGCAGGTTTGCCCATCAATTAATTTGGGTGTCATTAAGCGGATCCTTTGCTACTTCACTCCAGATGAGTTCTGTCCAGATCCTGTACCTGGAGAGGTCCTAGAGGCACTAAATGCTGAGAGTTTCGTGGAGCGAAAATTAGCTGGAGAATCTTCTGGAAGCTTCCCTTATGCAGCCCCTGTTGTTTCATACTTTTCTCCATCATCCAATGATATTTCAGAGAAAGTTGCCGAGGCAGGAGGTAATAAACCTCAAGCTGAAAGGAATGTGTCTATGGTACAAAAGAAAGGTTATATGAGCGATGACGAATTGGACGATCTAGATTCTCCATTGGAGTCTTTCATTGAGCAATCGTCGCCTCGTACTTTGCAAAGTGGCAATGCTAGTTTGAATTCTAAGGAACAAACAAGCTGCGGAGTGAGTACAAGGTATGACCTACTCCGCGAGGTTTGGTCTATGTAGATGCTTATGTTGTTACTCAAATTGTGTCTACCACCTTTGTTCATTCTTGTAGTTGTATACGTAATTTGAGGATGTATGCTAGCCGAAACAATTATGAATCTGCAACAAATGTCGTATGTTATATTCATGATGCTGCCTGAGTGTCCATGCTGAGAGTATAGGGAATTGCATTTTTGAGTTATACTTACATGTAAAGAATAAACAACATTTACTCAGGATAATATGTAGGAGTTATTATATGTTGATATTGGAATTTCACTAGTTCTTGATGATATTATTTTTGGCGTTGAGACGAATTCTAGCATCTTTAATGCAGTATGCACTTTTTTAAGGTTGCGATTTTCCACTTTAACTTGGAGACCTCGATTAGTTTTGATTTCACCTTATATTTATACTGATTGATCCAATTATTCTTAATACTTTTACTTTGATGCGAAGGAAACACACTCTAGGACCATGTCTACCTATACATGGATCTACCAAATTGTTTTATTAGGTGTCATGTGCGCGACATGCTCCATTGCTCGGCGTATATGACACATTGCCACCATGGCATTGCGTCTATGAAGGGCCTGTGTGTGATGTGATCTAAGGCCCTGCATATATGACACATTGGCCTTACGACACCGCGTCTAATAAAATCTTTATTATCCTTCCTTCCAAAATTGAAAGTGAAATTAAGGTCAACAAAATAATTTCTCCACATTTCCTTTATTGGGTTCTTCAAAACCAACTAAACATTGATTACATTTTAAATTTTTCCATCAAAGCAAACAACAACAAAAGAAATCATTTTTCTCTTCTTTTTCTTTCCTTTATTTCTCTATCTTTCCTAATTAAAAAAATACCAAACTAAATATGCATTATCACAATTTTAGTTGTGTAATAAAGAGTTTTCATTGTGTTTCAACTGAATTTAACTTGTCAACTTGCCTTAAATTTCCAAAATTTTAACATATTTTTTTTCTTTTTAAAATAAGTCAAAATTGATTGAACAATACATTTAACAAGTAGTGAAGTGAACCTACCAGGCTACTACTACTAATAGTCATAGTCTTCTACTAGCACTTAAATAGTGTTAATTTCCCCTCAAAGAAGAATAGTGTTGAAACACCCCCCCCCTCTTCTCCCCGGGGTGATTTTAAACAATTGTCCTTAGCCCCTAACCTTTCAAGAAAGTATACAGATGATGGAAGAAGTCTCGGTTGAGATTGACTGGAGACTCCATGTCTGTTTGAGAGAATTATAAAGGGGATTTAGTATTTTTCTTTTTAGTTAAGGTGGATTAGATGAGAATCCTGCTTAAGAGTGTATTCACTATACACTCGGGTTTATATGAAAGTTTCTTTTTTGTTCCTTTTTCTTATTTGAAACTTTTGTTATTCTATTTATATTCTCAATAAATAATAAGCAAAAATATAGTTTGAGTGTAGCATCCTCACGATTTTGGATGTATGATAATATTTTTAATAGAACTTGAACTTATTTCCTGTAAAAACTTAAGCTCACTGCTCATAGCATGTAAAATTCGTTTTTTCTTTAAGAATGGTATTCGAGTTAGTCTTGGTTGGACCTGGTCCACTAATACTATTGTGGACCAAAGCCACCTATATGACATAGTTTTTTTTTCTTTATTAGGAAAGAAAACTAACTACAATGAAACACCACCTAAAACATCCCGGAGGATGTTACAAGATACAACCTTCAAGTAAACAGAAAGAAGAAAAGGAGCACAAAATAACACAAGTGGAAGCTCCGCCGCGGCACAAACACCTTCTTCTCAGGCCCAACCGAAGACAACTTCTTGTAACCCTTCAAGGGGGGAAAGACAAACACCACTGAAACATAATAAGCTCCCTAATCTTCCAAAAGAACAGACCCAACTTTCTGGCAAGAAAATAATTGAGAGGTCCACCGGCAGGGAAGAAGGAGAGGAGCCCGTAGCCCGCAACCCAGCAGCAAGCCCTAACCTGATGCCGTCGAACAAACCTCCACCGCAACCACTGCCCAAAAGCTGCTTTGACGCTGGAGACACCAGCTTCGATGACCCGAGGAAAACCTCCGGCGATACGATGGCCAACCGTAGACGGAAAGAGAAAGAAGAAATTGAGAGGCTAATAGAAATAGTCTGACTGAGGAAAAAATGAAATGGCTAACAATAGACTAATTAGCCATGGAAGAGGCTAGATCTAAGGGGAAAGAGAGAGAGAGATGAGAGCGGGCGGCTAGGATGAATTTATGATTTTTGGGGCTTAGGGTTTCTAGAAAGAAGGGAGAGCCCCTCTCCCTAGAAACATGAAGTAGATTGCTTGTCTACTGTCAATTACCTATATGACATAGTGACCCTTTTAAAATCATAAGTTACACTAATCTATTATTATCTAACATAGTGACAGTTTTTTTGGATACAGTCACCATTTCTTACATTAGTTTACCATGATGAAATTTTCACTTTATGATAAAGTAACCTTTTTTCTCATAATAGTCACCCTTTACAATTTATATTTACTCCTCTTTTATATCTATTTTTTTTATATAGCGACTCTTTTTCCATGTACTAACTTTAGGTCCATACTAATTTAGTATGAATCAGGTCCATATAAGTTTTTTACATGGTATTCTAGGGTGTGTTTGAACAACTTTGTAGGTACTTTTTGGAGGTTTAATCAAGCCAAATCTTTACTTGTGATGAAAAGTATTGTATACTTAAATAGTGTTTTGGTGTAGGTTTAATGGTTGGGAAAGTGGTAAAGCAAAAAAAAAAGTAAAAAAGGTAAAAAAAAGTTAATTTTTGGGATAAGTACCTTTTTTGGTGTTAGGATAGGTAGCTATTGAGTAGAATACAATATTGAAACACTAACCTAATCTTTAGTTTTATTGAATGTTAATTATTTTTGAAATCTATCTTGATAATACAAGTTGAAAAACGAGCATCTAATAATTAGTACAACCGTTATCGGCTATTGCAACAGCTAGCAATTATCGCAATAATTACATTTAGGGAAGAGTATGGGTTTTGGCCTTGCATGACCCATTAGCATATTGGAGTCTTTTATATTTTGTCTTTTTTTTTTTTTTTTTTTTTTTTACAACAGTCTATATTCTCTCTATGCAGTTTGTTTTTGTATCGACTTCCACAGTTCCACTCCTTGTCCAGTTGTCCCACTTGTGCAAGACGATCATCAATGTGACAATTGACTTTTTAGTAAGAAAGACTTGGTAATCGTACGGATATATTCTCAAAGTAAACGTCACATATAAGTTTTGACGAATTTAAATGACCTTAAAAGTTAGATATGCCATGAAGTATTCATTCGGTATCTTAGCCCCTCTTAATTCTTATCTAGTTATCTTTCGCTGTTTTTCAATCCAGTGTAACGGGCGAAAGTCTTTAAAGTGGGAAGAAAGGAGAAAGGAAATGTCACCTCCAAATTCTTTTTCTTTTGGGTGTAATGCTATTATATTTAACTTTAGATTGCAAAATTACATGATTCCCCAGTACTCATATAAGGAGCAGTACCGAACAGTGAATATAAGTGATGTTGACAATTAGAGTCTTTTGTAAAATAACATAAACGAAAAATAACTCTTTTAAGATAATGGTGAAACTGTATAGTTGCCCGTATATTTTGAACCTCCAATTATTATTTATATTAATGGTCATGTATTGTTCTTCGTGGTTAATGTTGGAATTCTATTTAGGCTATGTTTGGAAACATAAGCTGAAATAGAGCTGGAACTAATAAGGTAGTTGAAAGGAGCTGAATTGATAAGGTATTTTGGACCTCCAATTATTATTTATATTAATGGTCATGTATTGTTCTTCGTGGTTGATGTTGGAATTCTATTTAGGCTATGTTTGGAAACATAAGCTGAAATAGAGCTGGAACTGAAAAGGTAGTTGAAAGGAGCTGAACTGATAAGGTAGCTGAAAATTTCAGCACCTTTAATTGAGATGCTATATTAAATAGCAACTCAATTTCAGTCAATTTTTTAGCTTAAATTTTATTTAAGCTCTTACTCCAAACACAACTATCTATTTTAGGTGCCTTAAACTTTGAGCACCTACTCATGTAAGGTGACTTAAATGTATTGCCAAATAGAGCCTAATTATTTTTTATTGTGTATATGCTAATGCATGATGATATGTCAGTTTGATACTATTACAGAGTATACTTATTTTTTGCATATTTACTATGAAGTTTTTCCCCCTTTAGAAGTATAAATCAAAGGCCCAAATTTAATCATGTTATATGAGGCCGCCATAGTAATTGAGCTACACCTACTCATTTCATTATTGTCTATGAAATATATCGTCGAACATTGACAATTGGTAGTGCCATATGTAAACTATATCTTATATTCAAACCCATCAAAAAATTACAGACTACTATATTGGTGCATGGCTGCATGCTTTAACACCCCTTCCTCAAAAACAGATAGGTAAGTGAGGCAACAAAAAGAACTAAGAAGAGCAGCAAGTAAATCGAGCTGGATTTACACAACATTACTACTATTATGCTGCTAATTTCTCACATTAGAAGTGAACTACCATCACTCGAGGAAGTAAGCTGTAGTTGTAAACGTCGAGAGCTAGATTTCGAGCCAAGATTTTGGAGGCTCCTGACAACTTCAGCCATTGATGGCCGTTTCTCAGGCATTACACTAGTACATTGGATACCAAGCTCCAATGCACCAAGCATCTCTTCCTGGGAAGAAGCCGATATGCTTGGATCGAGAGCATGATCAGACCCGTTAGCAATGTTGATCTTCCTTCGAACCCACTTCACGATATCGAGAGATGGTTCTTCTGAATCTGCTAAACATGCTTGTCTTCCTGTCACCAATTCTAATAATACTACACCAAAACTGTACACGTCCATCTTTTCTGTTGCTTTCTTGTTGTATTTACATTCTGCAAATCAAGTAGCATAGTGTGCCAGGTTAATCAATCAGTTGAACAAGCTCGTCAAATTTCAGCAAATTGAAGGGCAGCCTTAGTACATAATGTAAATATCATGGAAGTATATTTACCTGGTGCAACATAGCAGGAAGCTGGAGATTCAAAGGCCAATGTGGACTGAAATAAAGCATTGCCCATGATTTTGTCGAGTGCGAAATCTGTAAGCTTAGGCTTAAAATCAGCATCCAGAAGAATATTAGTTGATTTCACATTTCTGTGCAGTAGATGAGGGGAGTAATCATTGTGAAGATAAGATAAACCTTGAGCAACCCCAATGGCAATATTCAACCTAACACTCCATTGCATCTGAAAATTTGGCCTGCCAATAATATCACCTAAGCTTCCCTTTGGAATATGCTCATAGATGAGAAATATTGAATCTTCTGTGCAACAAAAACCAAGGATTTTGACAATGTTTTTATGCCGAATTTTAGCTAATGTTTTGATTTCACCTTTCAGAGATTTTGTTGATTGATTTCCAGAATTCACCAGTTTTTTCACAGCAATAAGTTCACTACTTGGTAAGCTTATGATATGAACCTTCCCAAAAATTTCACCACTTCCTACTGCAGTTTTCTCATTGATTGCCATAACCAAATCTTGCTCAGAAATCCTCAAAGGATAGAAGAAAACTGAATGCCAAACACCCATTTCAGATTTCTGTTTAGCACGGCGATGAAATACGATAAGCGCGAAAACAGCCATGATTATAGCAACAGCTAGAGCTACTGAAACAAGATAACCCAGTTTCGTAAGACCGGCATTTCGACGCAGTTTCCCTTCATCTGAACAAGGTTTAGGCAGCCCCGGACCGCAAAGACCGGGATTTCCTTGCAAATATGATGCTGGTAGGCCTGTTAACAACAAGAAAGGTACTCTCCCTGATAACTGATTATATGAAACATTGAACAGTGCCAGCTTCAAGTTTTGAAGCTCTGATGGGATTGAACCAGTTAAATTGTTATCAGAAAGATCAAGGTAAGTTAAGACTGGTAAATCCCCAAGTGAATGTGGTATTTTCCCAACAAAACTGTTATCAGCAAGAGACAATGATACTAGCTTCCTACATTTCCTAACCTCAGGAATTCGACCTGATAGCGAATTTTGAGAAAGATTTATGATGCTCATAACAGGAGAATCACAAAAATTCGGGGGCAATTCACCAAACAAATGATTATTCGAGGCAGAGAATCTGTATAAGCTCTTTACTAATCCAAGACCCTTAGGAATAATACCAGTAAAACTATTATTATCAATCTGAACTTGCTCTAATTGGGCAGCAGCAGATATAATCTCAGGAATTTCACCAGAAAATCTATTATTTTCAGCTCTAATGAGCATAATCTTGGGTAATGACCATAAGTCATTTGGAAATTTACCAGAAAAATCATTGTTTTGCACTTGAAATCTTTCAAGATTCAAACATTGATTGATACTACTTTCAGGCAATGACCCAGTAAAGTAATTTGTGTGGAGACTAAGGCTAGTAAGGGCTTTTACATTACATATTCCATTTGGAAAAGACCCACTAATTTTATTGGATGAAACATCAAAAGACACCAACTTTCCAAATGAAGCACCAAATTTCTTGGGGAGCTCACCAGTGAGATTGTTTTGAGAAAGGTCAATCACTTTTAAGCTACTTAAAGCCAGAAAAGAGTCAGGAATCAACCCAAAAAACCCAGAACTTTGCAGAAAAAGCTGCTCAAGTTTTTCCAACTTACCAATATCAGTAGGAATCTCACTCACCAGAAAAGGATTCTCAGACAAATCAAGAACAACGAGGTTAGTAAAATTACCAAAAACCCCAGAAAGGTTGCCTGAGAGCAAGTTGCTACCAAAGTTAAGAACTTGCAAATCTTTCAACAACCCTACATTTTCTGGGATTCTTCCCTCAATGTGATTCTTGCTAAAATCAAGCACTTCCAAAGAAGAAAACTGGGAAATCTGTTCTGGGATAGTACCCCAAATGAGATTACTGCTAAGATTAAGACTTACCAAAGATTCACACTGAGAAAAATGAAGTGGGATTGGTTGATTAAAGAGATTATCAGCAAGATTAAGGGAAGAAAGATGAGAAAGTTCACATAATACAGGGGAAAGTTCACCTGAAAGATTGAAACTTTGAAGATTTAGTGAAGTGACAACAAAAGAGGGAGTGTTTGAGCAGGTGATTCCAGTCCAATTGCAGTGATGAGTAAGTGAAGTGTTGGACCAAGAAGCAAGAAAATGGGAAGGGTCATTAATGGAAGATTTGAAATTAAGAAGAATGTCAGATTCAGATAAAGAGGAACCGTTGATGATGGTAATGAGGAGAGAGAAAGAGAGGAGAGAGAGAAAGATGGAGGAGTGTTGATTAGTGTTGTTGTTGCAGCAGAAGGTAGCCATTGGAGGGTAGTGAGTAAAATGAGTGAGCTTGGCAGCAAGTGTTTGGTTTGGTTTGGTTTGGTTCAATTATAATGCTCTTTTTGAGTGTTTTGTAGTAGACTATAGTAGTAGTAGAAGAGAGAAGAGGGTAGATAAAAAGTGTTGAAATTTGGAGGGAGTGCAAAGTCAAGACAGCATTGATAGATGGATAGATGTTGATGGGTCCAATATTCCAAATATCCAATGTTTATTAGTCCACTATTGTTGACATTTATACAAGTGTATTCTTCAATGTGGCCAATTAGCCAAATTTGATTAAAGAAAGAGATAGATTAGAAGGTAAATTGTTATTAGCAAATACTAAGAGAGAAGTTAAGTTAAAGATTAAAAAGTTTTAAAAATTAGGTTTAGGGCTAAAAAGTAGCAAGTGGGTTTTTCATATCGATATCTACATATTCACTTTTAAGGTGTTTCCATGTGACACAAAATAATAATTAAGGATATTGCTCGACCCAAAATCTAGTCTTGTCATATTTTTATGCTTAGTAAGGAATGTGTGTAGAATCTTACCATCTTAATTCTTAACCCATTACTATTTATTAGATATGTTTTTTTTGTCTATATATTATATGATTTGGAAAATCTGAATGTTTATTATATGTAAACATTTTGCAATTGTTTTAAAATCACTTTGTATTCGCTTATTTTCACTAGGTATTGACTATTGATGGCAATACATTTTAGTTTGATACCAATATATTTTTAGGAACTATGACTTTGAACAATTAAGATACAATCTAAAACACATATGAGTTTTGATGATAGCTCATATAAAAATAAAACTCAAATTATATTATTCAAAGTGAAAACATAGGGCATTTGTCCGGATTACACACTAGTTTAATATAGTATAACCTGTTCAACGAAAGTTAATCATGTTTAATTGACTTCAATGTTAATGAAGAATAATTGTCTAATATACATTATTGTTACTACACTAATTGTCAATAAGTGCAATGTCAAATCACTTTTTCATATGTTATTTACCACCTTGCTTCTTATGAGATATACTTCCTCCATTTTTTTATGAAAATTATTGTAGTGAGATTCGTAAAGGCAATAAGTTTTTATTGTAAAGTGAAACATCAAGAAAGCTGGTTTTTATTTCCTATAAATAACTTCATGCTTGAGCATGGAGGCAGTTTCAACAAGTCGACATAAAACTTTGTTTTGTTTCTCATTTCAATATAATTAATTAATTTGATACAAATCTAAGATGTCTCGAGCTCTTACTTTAGCTTTTTATCATTTGATTTCCACATGAATCCCAAACTCTTCAAGTTCATAACTTCATATATCAATTTCAAATTACATGACTAGTGTCTTACCTTTTCAATAATATTAATTCTTGCAACAAAATGTATTAGTCTTTCCGGTAATGATGAAATCAACCACAAGTCAAGCAAAGGAATACTATAAAGTTGAAAGACAATTCATATAGTCGTCGGGCCCCTCCGGAGGAGAGGTTTTTCGAAGATGGACAAAAGCCAACTCGTACGATATTCTCTTTTGAATAAGTCAAGTCATATTCTACCAATTTATTTTCTTCCTATTCCATTAACTTTCAAGTATTCTTGAAATGTCATTGGATTCTTTATAATGAACAAACTAGTGAGTATCCCGGGCGATGCCCCGGTTTATTACTTTTTGTAAGTTTTTGTCTAGTGAGAAAAAATTGGAGTCATGACATGATAAGTAATTGCATGGTGTTTTGAAAAGTAAACCCTTAAAAGTTTGGAGATGAAAACAATAACTTAACTTTCTATAAGAAATTGGCCAGACTAAGAGTTTATGTCTATAACAATATCTTGTTAAGGTGTTAGGGTCATTAAAGTGTTAGGGATCTAACTACTTGTAGAAGTCTTTTAATGAGACATAAATATAAGACCTTATTATATTTTATTTTGAAATAGTAAACAATGATGTAATGTTGGATTCATGGTTAAACCCTCACTTTTCATTTCAAAGGTCATGTGTTCGATACCTTGTAACTACGAAATGTTATTTTTTTTAATTGAGAGGTTTGACATGGAAATGGAGCACTTGCATTAGCACCTTAGCGGAGGTGCCACGTGGCACATAGACTTTCTTAGTAACGCCTTTTAATATATTAGTATAGATAACAATAGAACGATTGATAAGTAGTTGTTCTATCTCATCTTGTACGTATTCCATTTTCTAACACTTGTATTATACTTCCTATGTTTATTTTTAAGTGCAACACTTTGACTTTTGCAGTATTTTCATACACCTCACTTTGATCGTATATGAAAAATATATAAAAACAAAAATAATCATATAAGATGGTGTTGGATTCGTTTAAATAAATATTTTCATAATATCAACCTTTTATAACTTTTACAAATACATAATTAAAGATAATGATGGTCAAAGTTATGCATTAGCAAGCATGAAAGTCAAACTGTTGCACTTATTTAGGAACGGAGGTTAATATTTAATAGTGGATACTTAAGGATAAATACATGGAAGTTCAGGTTGTGCGAACCTCTCGTGGTCTCTTTTTGTTCAGCATAATTATGCTACTAATCTTCTTCAAAAGTTTCATCTGCATATTGTTAAGCTTGTTCGCACCCCGCCCACCTCTCGTACCACCCTCTCCCTCACTGATGGTGAGATATTAACAGATCCGACGGAGTATCGCAGTATGGTAGATGTCTTAAAGTACTTGACTATGACTCGACCTGATATTACTTACGTTGTACATATAGTTTCCCAGTTTATGCATGCTTCCCGCACATCTCATTTCCTTTTTGTCAAGTGTGTTTTTAGATATTTGCAGGGGAAAGCTACATATGGTCTTTGGCTTCATTCAGCGAAGCATATTTCTGTTATTACTGTATAGTACTCCCTCTGTCCCATAATATAGTGCTTGTTTCTTTTTTACACGGTGTCCAAGATAAGCATTTAACCTTCAATATATTCAATTCCTTAATAATAAAAAATATAAAAAGTTGATATTATGAAACTATACATTGAGGCGAATCTAGCAAGATCCCACATGGATATGTTTTTTTATATATACAAATGAGAATATATGGTCAAAGATTTTAATGTTTGACATCAGGAGAGATAAACAAAGCACTATATTATGGGACGGAGGGAGTATGATGCAGATTAGGCCGGTTGTCCTCATAGTTCTCAGTCTACAACTAGTTTTGCTATTTTCTTGGGGAATAATCTCATTTCTTGGCGTTCTAAGAAACAATCTACAGTATCCAAATCTTCCACGGAGTCTGAATATCGGGTTGTGGCATACACGATTCAAGATACCCTTTGGAATCGCACCATTCTTGCCGGGTTAGGACTTATAATTCGTCACTCGGTTCGTTCGTATTCAGATAATGTTTATGCTTTCTACATGAATGCTAGTCTTGTTCAACATGATCGGAGTAAACACATTAACATTTATTATCATTTTGTCTGAGAGCGTGCTGCTTATGGTAATTTAGTGGTTCGTTATGTTCTTAATTTTTTTTTAGGAACCCACTGAAAACCCCTTGGTAAGAGAAGGACCCTACTGGACCAACACTTCTCGCAGATCAGCCAGCCTATGTCAACGCTTGAGAGTGAGGGGGATTAAGGGAATCTCTACTCCCAAGCACAAGTAGGTAGTGGGGCTCGAACTTGTGACCTCAATGTCACAAGGTGAGCTTCCCACCACCTCCACCAAGCAAGCTTGGTTTCGTTATGTTCTTAATTACTCAATAATATATTGCAAATATTTTTATTAATAAGAGTTTGTTTGGTTAACGTTTTGAATTTTTACGTTTCAATCTGCACATAGTTTTTCCTTCATAGATTGAGGGGTGAAATGGTGGACACCTAAAGGATAAATATCTACTCTCTCTGGTTTTTGTCCTCTCAATATCTAACTTATATACTTCTATATGATTATAAGGTATACCTAAAGAAATCATCACACAAAGGCCATTCCAAAGAGCGTTATTAGGGCATCCTTAATGGTGAAAATAAAAAAAAGATCATGTACATAATCTTAAAAAACCCCCCTTAATGGTGAGTGAAACAAAGATTGTGGGTTGATTGGCAAAAAAATTTTGTATGGGACGATTGAATTGATGATCAGGCGTGGGAGTGGGACCCACTGCCTGATCCGAGTTTTTAAATTTTTTTTTGCCTCTTCAACAGTCAAAACGACGCGTTTTGGCTGGAGCTGTGAGAGAGCTCCAGCCAAAACGCATCGTTTTGGCTGGCGAAAAGCCAAAAAAAATTCAGCTGGACTGACACAAGCAGCTGACACGCGCAGGAGATGTTGGGCAGTAGCAGCGTGACAAATGTCACGCCTTTCCACGTGGCCTGCTCCTATTGGTCATGAAAAATATAACCATTGTATATTTTACAATGGTTATATTTTAAAAAATACAAATCAAAAAAATAAAAAAAAAATACCAACGACTCTATTTTTTCGAGCTCTATAAATAGAGACCCATTTTGCTATATTTTGGACATATATAATTTTCTCCATTTTCACTAATTTCTTCTACTTGTCCTAATTTATCTCAATTAATTAATAAAAACGCTAATTACGTAGGCTAGGTAATTAATAAAAGCTAATTATATAGATAAATTAATTATTAAAATGATAATTATAATTTTAAACTTTTTAATTTAATTAATTAGTAATAAAATAGCAATTAATAATGAATATTTCATGTCATTAAAAATTAAATAATAAAAATATTGTATAATGGTGGTTGGATGATGAGAGAGAAAAAGTAGTTGGGTGGGGTCAAAAAGTAAGAGAGAGAGGAAAAAGTAGTTGGGATGATCTTTTTTTTGGTTCACCATTAAGAAGAAAGTGGGAAAAGATTGTGGGATGTAATTTTTTAGAGAGAGAAAGTTAGAAAGAGAGTGGGATGATCTTTTTTTTTTCATTCACCAATAATGATGCTCTTAGCTTCCATGTAGCTTCTCTGATGGAAGCGGATGCATGCCTAACAATAGGTTGTAGGAGCAATTGACCAGTAGTAGAACTATAGCAATCCGTAAACTACGCTATTTGGTAAATAATCGTACTTTCTAGGAGAGCTATTTACTATTCATGTGTTTTTATATTGCAATAGGTACGGTATACTTGGAGATCATAATTAAATAGGTTGAGAGGTTAAGGTATAAAATAAAGGATTAAGAGATTCCATGAATTTTAACGAAGGCAACCCGTGACTTCGTGAGCATACGTACTGAATAATGACAAAGGAGACTCATATGATTAAAGCGAGATATTTCAATTGTCTTCTTCGAAAGTACTACATTAATCTTGGAAACCGGGTGAGTTGTTTTAAACTTGACAAAACATATCAATAGGTATTTTACATGAAAGCAGTTCTTTTTAGGCCCTTTTTGAAATAAACTATTTTTACTCATTCGCCATGTTTGGTAAATAGCTTTTTCATTGGCTTTTAGCTTTTAGCTTTTTAATTTGGTCAAACAGCCAAAAAAGTATTTAGTTATTGGCGTTTTGGTTGGCTGAAAAGCTGGCTTTTAAGCCAAATGAAAAAGCTGTCTAGAGTAGCTTTTTGGATTGGCTTATGGCCCACAAATAATAAACAGCCAACAACCACAATTAATTTTGCCTAACACTTTTGCAAACAGCTGGCTTAAACAACCAACCTAAAAAGCCAATACATACATCCAATGCTTCCCGCCAGTCAAACAAGCCAATTAAACTAGCCAACAGCCGATTGCCAAACAACCTTAACTTTTTTGTTTTGCTGATATCTTAGCTTTTTTGGTTATATGCAGACATGCAGTTACTCGCTTTTACAAAATAAAATCGGGTCATCATGCACATAATTTTTTTTTTACTAATTTAAACTCATATTTATACATTATTGTTACTATTCCCTCTGTTCCTTATTCATGTTTCTAGTTGAAATCGTGTCTAAACCATTATTGCTATAGAAATAGAAAAGGGGAAGTATTTCAAAAAAAATATTGAAGAAAATGGACCTTAATTAAGCATAATTAGGTTATTTAAGTACAATCTAGTTCATTGTTCAACATATAACTATATCAAAAAGTTTAATTTAGTTTAGTACAAATAAGCCAATAGTTTGAGTTGGACACATACAGAAGTCTATTGGATTTTAATCAAACAAGCTTATAATGGAAGTACTTGCATTGAAACTCGTTTCTTCTATCATTTTTCTTATATGTAGGTCAATGGACTGCCTAAACCCCTGATTGAATAGGCAGCTAATTAACCAAGGAAGCCAAGATGTGCGTGTGCATGTGCATGTGCATGCAAATTTTTAATTAACTTTTGGCTTTGTATACTGCTCGTTCTGTTTCTTTTTGTTCTTTCCGTTTGCTTATTCACATTTGTCAATGCATCAATCAGATATGAGTAAAAATTATAAAGGTCGGTAGTCTTATTGTATTTTTTTTTATGTATTTGAAAATAATTAGTAAATTCTCTTTAATTCATAATAGTGTCAACCTTTCATAGGAAGAACTAAAGGAAACGAAGGGAGTAGAAAACTTTGAATATATATGGTTAACACTTAACATAGAAGCCCTCTTGATCTCTTTTCTCCCTCTCCCTTTCTCGCAAACTCTAGTGTTCATTGTTAGTTATCTTGGACTTATATTTGTTTTATCAGTCATAAAACCCCGATATTTTTTAAGTTGCTTTTTTGATCTAAAAGTTTTTTTTAAGGAAAGTCCACAAGGACGACTAAATATCATTCATAGAAATATCCAAAACCAACAAAGAGTCAATAATACAACAATGAAAATGAACGAACTAAACTTTTCTACCTATAACTCAAGGCAAGCAATGAACAAGCTCATGAGGAACCTTATTGTCATTCCTACTAACAAAACTCCAAGACACGCTATCTAACATACTACTAACATGAACAATGTCATCAAGAATAAGATGGAAGCTACCCTCCCGCCCCCATTTTTGTGAAGAAGCTACGTTAACCAAGTGAAGACAATCACTTTCCACAATCACATTTCGAAACTCGAACTCCACAACCATCTGGATACCAAGTTACATAGCTTTTGCCTCCGCAATGAACAGTTCCCAACAATCCTCCACCTTCCACACTGTAACAACAACGCCTTCTCACCCATCCCCTAAATCGACGCTTTAGCTGATGCACCTTTACTTCCACAGGCCCCATGTGCACATTAAGCTTAACAGAGCCCTCCCTGGCCAGGTGAGTATAGAATTGTTAAATCTTATCAATGATCGTGATTTTGGCGTAATAGAATTTTATTGATCCAACTTGATATGTATTTGTTGGTTTGATTTATTTTGTAGATGTCGTATAATTTTAAATCAATGAATTACTTTTTTTAAAATCAATCGTCAAAGAATTACTTTTAATTTCAAAAAAAAATAGTAGATCTCATATTGTATTTTTTTTTCTTTCCATAAATCAGTTCATTTATTTTAGTTATTACTTTTACCGCAATCTCTACACAGAGTAACTTTGACATTTAGGAGTTATTCTTAGGGCCTGTTCTCCCCAACTTATTTTCAGTTCAGTTCAGTTCTGTTGCAATTAGTTCAGTTCAGTTCCTAAATTTTTATCATTACTATTAGTTATAATTTAATTAAGTTCAGTTCAGTTCAGTTGCAATCAGTTCAGTTCAGTTCAGTTTAGTTATTTTATGTCGAAGAGAATAGGCCCTTATTCATTACTAGAAGTATAGTTAAGAGAACAAGAGAAGAACATCTTAACATGAACAATTGCACCTTACTTTTTACAGAAAGAATTCAAACTTCTAAAACTATTTTTGAAACAAATAACTAGAATAATTATGGATAAATAAAGAATGATATTTCCAGCAACAATTTCTGGGTAAGGAAAAATACCCCGTTGAACCAGCACATCTCACAAGTCAACCAGTCGAAGTTATATAGAATGTCATAATACCCTTTGGGACTTAGGGAAAATACATCTCCAGCCCCATAGCTCCTATTGGAGTTTGATACCATAATCTCAAAGTCATAAGGAGCAATTCTTACCGCCAAATATTATATGACAATATTATATGTTGTAGGAAAAGCGTCGAATTTGCTCTTGCCCCAAAATTAACGCAGCCATGATTCAAAATCTGATCTTTGGTACGTCTCCTAAACTTTGCAAACTAAGCTAGCGCCTTGTTGACATTCGCGGTAGTACTTAATCTGTTATAAAATACTTGCAACACTTTGACTTTCACATCTACCAAAGTATAACTTTAATAATTATTCTTTTTACTTAGGATCCGTTCGGTATTACTGTGGTTTTCTGTTTTCTGGTTTTTTGATTTTCAAAGTCATATGATATATGTCCTATAATGAATAAAAAATCAATCAAATTTATTGGGAACATGATGATTTTGAAAACTGACAACTAAAAAGTGAAAACCACTTTTTCTGGTTTCCTGCTTTGGTTTTTAGTTTTCAAAAAAACTGAAAACTGAAAACAAAAAACGATAACGAACGGGCCCTTAGCTATTTGTTTTAACTTATAATATACTACCTCCGTTCTTTTTTAATCTACACACTATCCTTTTCGGGCCGTTCCTTTTTAATGGATACACTGTTACTTTATCTATATAAGGTAAATGACTAATCATTATTCCCCACTTTTGTCTCATGTGGTCCCTCGCCAAGTAAATTAACCCAGTTAATACCCCTCCTACCTACCCCATTTTTCTCTCTCCTCTATTTTTTTATTTACTTTTTGTACTTCTCACTCCCCACTTAACTCCTCTCATCTCTCTGTTACTTTTTCACTTTTTCCTTGGTTTTAGTAAAAAGCAAACTGTGTAGAATAAATTAAATTGGATGTAGTAAAAAAATATGATTAATCAAACAACATCTTACATAATAACATTTTCTTATATAGTAATAAAACCATATAGTCAAAGTTAATAGAAGTATATTAATAGGGTAAATGTCAAAGTTTTGCAAATAGTTTCAAATGAAGGATATACATACGTGATACGTGTGTATGCTGTTATGCGTTCCAAAGTGTAAAGTCGTAGCCTCGTAGGGGTACACACTTTCCATTTAGCCGGCCAGACGGTAGCGGGTAGCTTTTGCGTCTGCATAATTGTGATGCAAATGGCTAACAAAATAAATGCATTATTGTATGACAAATAGCAATTGACTGTTAGAAATAAGAAATTGAGAATGTCAAGAACGTACGTGCCTACTTCTTGGAACATGGAAGTCCATCTACTTTTGGAATGTTGAGCAAAATTTGATAATCAAACAATGTTAATTAGTGAGAAACAACCAAGCGAATTCTTCGATATTAGCTGTTTTCCATGAGTAAAATCCATGCTCCAAAGTGGTCAACTTCTTGAAATGAGGAAAAAACTTGTGCGCAAATTGGAGGAAGAAGCCAAACACCAACTGAAAACAGGAAAAAGGCCACTGCAAACTCCAAATCCCCAACATGCTGATCTGAAATAGTAAAATCGAAACTTGTAATCACTGTGGAATTTTTAGTGTATTGTTAATTTGTGAAAGCAGGGCACCCCTCGCATTTTTCAAAAGAAAGTTTCTAACTAATCACAATACCAACTTGAGTGAACAATGGGTAACGCAGCGTATCATAAAGTGATAAAGATGAGTTATTTGGGTGCCATTTAGTTTCATGCTGATGTCTAGGAGATGATATCTACGTCTTGAGAGCTGAGATTGAATACCATCTACCTACTTTTTTTTAGATTGAGATTTTATCTACATCATTTATCCCTTATGACTTTCTAAGCTCTAATGTGCTAAAAGAATTAAGAGATGGATTCGTCTTTTTATAGTTAAATTACTACAAACATATAATCTATGCACCTAAGGATTTCTCAATTTACAAAGATCAAAATAACAAATTATAACAAGGACTCATTTTATTTGTTGAATTTTTTTTCTTGTAATTCTGTTAAGTATTCCATAGCAAAACAATTTTTTTGTGAATTATGTTTAAAATATCAATAGCAAATCTCAAGTTTCCTTGAAAGTTCTTATTTTAAGGTCAAAACTCAAGAGACTTCCTTCAACTACTATATCCCGACTCTTATTCTCAAGCTAGGTTCTCCGAATAAAAGAGCTTTGTCGACCATGTTTATACTGTACTTTAAAATTTCTCGCATGCCAGACTTTACGAGTGAGCTCGCCAAAACGATGAACAAGGGGAGATTTACAATGTTGGTAGTTCTCTGGGATCACGAAGAAATTCCTCAAGGGTGTAACACCTAAGTCCTAACACGCATAAGTGCTTGAATTGTTACATTCATTCAATAGGGGCGGTTCTTGGTCCATGCAGTGTAGGCGATGGAATAGAGCCCCCAAAATATAGGGGCCCCGAAATATATTTATATCTAATGTTTGAAAGAAAGACAAAAGCAAAGGATTTGGATCAGTGGTAAAGTGGTAAGGGAAGGCAAATAAGGACGCAGGTTCAATTATGGGTAGGAGCAATTTTCATTTACTTTTTGCTTCAACAACTTTGGGAAAGTCTCCATATGACTCATCACATTCATTAGCATCATACCAAGCGTAGCTTCTTTTACCCAGGATGAATCTAGCTTCATATTCACAATTTCCCCATTAAATAACATCATACTATTTTTTCCAACTCTCTCTCCTCCCAAATCTCTCTCATTAATTTCTACTCATCCTCTCATATTTTCTTTTGCAATTTCCCAATAATATTTACTCTTAAAATTGAATTGAGCAACACTTTTTAAATAGATGTGTTTAGATTATTTTAATATAATGTGATTAGATATTATTTTCAATATAAAAGTAATTTTTTTTAATTGAGAATCTTATATCTTTCATGTACTACATATGAAGGGCCCAATTTTAAGAGAGTGTATAGGGCCCCCGTTATGTTTGCCCCGCCCCTGTCAATCAGTCTCCTTGATGTTTTAAGCCCGACCATAATTCCATATATAAGGATTTTCATTTTAATTAAAATGGAGAACATACTAATCAAAGAAGATAGTCACAACCATCAAGAGCTCTTACCTATAGCTTGCTTTTATCAAGCTGTTCAACTTGTTCACTATTAAACCTGCGTATGTCATAAGCTGTGTAAGATCGATGTGCCTTGAATCTGGTCGAAGCACAAAGGAAATAGGCAAGTCGGGAGTTCACCGGGCGATTTGACCCGGGTGACCGGACGTTTGAGACGTTCTCAATCTTCGTGGTTGTTTTGCTTGCACGCCCGACCAGGCGGTGTCTGCCCGATCGGGTGTCTGGATTCGCCCGACCTGGCGGTTTGGCCCGGTCGACCAGGTAAGTCTGATTTTGACGCGAGGAGGCGATTTCCGAATCGGGTTATAAATAGCTTCTTAACCTAATTTGTTTATTCGACGATTAAGTCATTAATCACATCTGTAATCTGGTTTTTCCTCAAGATCAATAAAACTTTTCTCTCGCCTGCCCGTGGACCTAGCCAACAATCCGTTGGTGAACCACGTTAAATCTATGTGTTCTTTATAGTTTTCTGCATTCAATATTTGTTCTTTCTCACATCCGTTATAACAAATTGGTATCAAGAGCTTTGTGTTTGATCTGAGTGAGAGAGATGTCTGGGATGAATGTGAAAATCGATAAATTCACTAGGAGAAACGGTTTCAGTCTGTGGCAAATCAAGATGCGGGCTATACTGAAGCAATAAGGGTTGTGGGCACCGTTGGCAAAGAAGTCATCGGATTCAACTACCGTTGAGATGGCCGTTCTGGAGGAGAAGGCACATTCAACGATCATGTTGTGTCTTGCTGACGACATCATCACTGAAGTCGCGGAGGAGGAAACCGCATCTGGTCTGTGGTTGAAGTTGGAGAGTTTATACATGACGAAATCTCTAACCAACAAGTTGTTTTTGAAGCAACGTCTGTTCAGTCTGCGCATGAATCAAGGTGCACCTCTTAGGGATCACCTAGATCATCTAAATACAATTTTGTTAGAATTGCGTAATATTGATGTTAAGGTGGAGGATGAAGATATGGATGTTGCTTTAATTCTGCTTGTTTCTTTACCATTATCATATGAGAATTTTGTGCAATCTTTTATTGTTGGTAAAGATTATGTGGCTAGAAGAGTTTAGATCATCTTTGCATACTAGGGAATTGCGCCATAAGGCATCTGGTAGTACAGGTACAGATAATCAGACCTTTAGATTAGTGGCCAGTAGTAGTAAGGGACATGGAAATTATGGAAAAAAGAATTTCAGGAAATTCGAAAATTCCAAAGGGGGTCCTAAACCTAATGATATCTGTAATTATTGTAAGGAGAAGGGGTATTGGAAAAAGGAATGTCCTAAAAAGAAGCATCAGGAAAATAAATCTGGGTCTGGTTCAGCAGCAGAAAATTCAAATTCTGAGGATGACCTTGCCGTAGTTGCTAATGAACAAACATATTGCAATGATGTGTGGGTTCTTGATTCTGGAGCGTCGTATCATATGAGTCCTCGTAGGGAGTAGTTCACTACTTATGAGCAGGTAGATGTGGGTAATATTTCAATGGCAAACAGGTCTGCAAGACAGTTGGAATTGGCTCTATCAAGATCCGGACACATGATGGTACATAGGGCTGGCAAAAGTTGACCCAACCCGATAACCCGACCTGAAACTGACCTGACAATTTCGGGTTTGGGTTGAGATTTTCGACCTGAAATAAAAAATGGGTTGACTTTCATAACTTATGCAACCTATCTTTTGTTATTCTTATTTGTATTGGGCCAAGCCCATTTCTTGGATTATCTAGATTTCATTTCAGGTCATTAACCCAAATTTTCATAACTTAGCGAGCTTACTAAAATTTCATTTCAGGTCATTTTGGGTTGGTTTTGGGTCAACCCGAAATCGGAAAGGTTAGGTTCAGGTTATGATTTTCGACCTGAAATTAGAATCAGGCCGGGTTTGGGTTAGGGGTAAGTGACCTCAAATATAAATCAGGTCAACCTGAAATTGACCCAACCTAACCTGATTGCCAGCCCTAATGGTACATTTTGCACATTGAACAATGTTAGGCATGTTCCACAGATGACCAAGAATCTGATTTCACTTAGTTTGTAAGACTGTAAAGGGTTATGTCTGGCATTGTCTGCAAAGGTTCAAAGGATGTGTTGAAGGGGGTCAAGTGTGGCACTTTGTATGTTTTGCATGGTTCTACTCTCTCAAGTTCAGTTGTTGTTGCTTCAACTGAAATTCAGAAAAAGGATATGACCAAGCTATGGCACATGAGACTTGGGTATATGAGTGAGAGAGGAATACAAATCCTCTCCAAGGCAGATTTTATGGGTGGTCATAAGGTCACAAACCTTGAGTTTTGTGAGCACTGTGTTTTTGGGAAACTACATCGTAGCAAGTTTCCTAAGGGCATTCATAGAACAAAAGGTACTCTAGATTATATCCACTCCGATTGTACTTTGGGAGGTCACATGTACTTTGTGTCTTTTATTGATGATTTTTCAACGATGACTTGGGTGATAATAATGAAGTCAAAAGGTGAAGCTTTCAAGAATTTGAAGCAGTGGAAGGCTTTGGTGGAAAATCAAACTAGGAAGAAGATCAAAAGGCTACGAACTGATAATGGTTTGGAGTTCTGTTTGTCTAAGTTCGATGAATTCTGCAAGGATGAAGGGATTGCTAGGCATCATACAGTTAGGGATACACCACATCAGAATGGTGTAGCTGAACGAATGAATCAAACACTTCTGGAGAGAGCTCGGTGCATGCTCTCTAATGCTGGGATGACTAGGAGGCTTTGGGGAGAAGCCGTTAGTACAACATGTTATCTGATCAACCGTGGACCTCACTCTGGAATCAATTTCAAAACACCATATGAGATGTGGTCAGGTAAACCTGCACATTACTCTAATATGCGAGCTTTTGGTTGTAGTGTTTATTATCATGTAAATGAGGAAAAATTGGAGCCAAGAGCCAAAAAGGAAGTGTTTGTAGGGTATGGGGATGGAGTGAAAGGTTATAGAATTTGGTCCCCGTCTGAGGGTAGGGTTATACTTAGTAGAAATGTTGTCTTTGATGAAAATTCTATGTAAAATCCTACTGTGAAGTCCATTATTGTAGCAGATAGTGGTACTGTTGATAAACAGATGGAGCAGCAAGTCACTCATGATTAGAGTGATGAAACACATGAAGAGAGTCAACACATTAATTCTGAAGCACCACATTCTTCAACACCAAGTGAAGAAGCGCCAGGGCCGTCTCATGAATTATGGAGGCCCTGTGCTATCCATCAAAATGGGGCCCTTAAAAAAAATTATAAAAAAGAAATTATTATTATTATTATTATTATTATTATTATTATTATTATTTGTCATAAATCCGATCGGAGGTTGTAGACTGCATTCTCACAAGAAAAACCAAGCAAAGTAATTTCACATTACATTGAGATTGTTACAGTCTTACTGATTACATCAATTGAATTAGGCATAATTGCATCAATGGAATTAGGCAAAATTATATAAATTAGAGAATTGTAGAAAAATCAACTAGCACTAGTAGAATAATTGCTTATTGCTGCGGTTTTACCCATACGCAGCAATATATCACGTAAAAAGAAAAGGAAAAATATAAAATAACCATATTGCTGCGGTTCTTGCCGAAAACCGCAGCAATATGGTTTCAACGGAAAATTATTGAATTTTTTTTGACTATTTGACCAAACATATTGCTGCGGTTTCTGACAATAACCGCAGCAATATATTAAAATTAAATTAAAAAAATAGTATATTAATCTATTGCTGCGGTTCCTTCTAAAAACCGCAGCAATAGGGTCATTAGGGTTTGATAAAATGGGTGTCGTTTCCTCCCTCCTCATTCCTCACTTTCACAGTAACACTCCTCTATCTCTCCTCACCCTCTCTTCACCTAACAACGACCGGTACTTCCTCCCTCCCTCACGCCACCGACACTTCCTCCCTCCCTCACGCCATCAGTCTTCCTCGTCCTGGTCGCAACAGTCGCTCGACGCAACAAATCCATCGGCGGCGCTTCCTCGTCCTCGTCCTCGTTCGTTCGCTCAGATCTCCATCAACACCGGCCATCAACAATCGTTCGTTCTTCGTCGCCATCAACAATCGTTCGTTCAGTCTCCTCGTCGTTCACCATCCGGATTTTCACTTCGAATCCGGTTCTTCGTCGAAATCCGGTTCTTCCTCGTTTTCTTCGATTCCCCCGTTTTCTTCTTCGGTTGGCAAGGAGACTATTTTTTCTTTTCTTTTTTTCGTTTCTGTTTTTCGTATTCTTTTTTTTTCGTTTTTTAGATATGTTTGTAGTTTTTTGTTTTAGGATTTTTTTTTTCATTTTCTTATTTTTTGTAATATATTTTTTGTTTTTTATACATTGTGTTGCTTTAGTTGTATTTATCTTCTTGAATGATTGAGTGATGTTTGCATTTTTTTACATAAGAAATTTGTGTTTGAAACTGGTATTGCAATTATTTGAGAAAGTTTTGTTTATCATTACTTTGAATTTGTTGTGTTTTTTTTTTCAGCATTTTTATTTATCAAGTTTGATGACAAAATGCAAAAAAATTTTTTTTTTACCCGTACTAGTACCTATTGCTACGGTTTTCGCTAGGAACCGCAGCAATATGCCTATTTTTTATTATTAACTACAGCATATTGCTGCGGTTTTTCCTAGAAACCGCAGCAATATACTTTATTTTTATAATAAAAAATATTTATATTGATGCGGTTTTTCCCAGAAACCGCAGCAATATGTTGTAATATTGCTGCAGTTTAAAACCGAAGCAACAATTTAATTACCTATTGCTGCGCCGTTAATTGCTGCGCGGTCAAAACTGCCGCAATAGGCCACTTAATAACCGCATCAATAAGCATTTATTCTACTAGTGTAGGTGTAAGTTTAGATAAAGTGATAAATATTCTCATTAATTGAGCAAGTATATATAATACAAAGTAGTTAGTAAGCTACGTAATATGAGGAGATAATAATACAAAGAATAAGAATCCAGCTAGAATATATCTAACAACCTAGAGAATAATAGCTACGTATTATCTAGAATACAACAACCAGAATAAGTAGAACATAGAGTTGAATAGTTCAACGTCTATCAATTATTATTAACACTAGGGAGAATTGCAAAAATTGCAGTAAAACCAATTAGGCAGAATTGTAAACAAATTAAATCATGAAATCAAAAATCAAAATTATAATTGCATCAAATAGGCAGAATTGCAGAAAATCAAAATCATAAGAATTACATATTATAAATTTTAATTTCAAATTATAAAGTTTCATAATTGCTATAAATCTCTACTTGAAAAATGGCATAAAAGAAAAGTGAAATTACCTTAAAAGGGAAGACTTTGATGACAAATTAGCCCACAAATTCTTAATTTTTCACCTTCGAACCTCCCACAATCAAAATTGGTGTTCTTGAGGAGAATTGGAAATATGGAAGGAGTAGTGAAATTGAGCATTTTTTTGGCGAAAATTAAGATTGGAAATGAGATGATATCTTGAATAAAGAGAGTGATTATTAATTTTAATATGGGAGTTGAATAATATTATGATTTTTGGAGATTTGATTTATGAAGAGGAGGGAGAATTGATAATATGGAAGGAGAAATGAAATTGAGCATTTTTTGTCGAAAATTAAGATTGGAAATGAGATGATATCTAGAATAAAGAGAGTGATTATTAATTTTAATATGGGAAGTTGAATAATATCATGATTTTTGGAGATTTGATTTATGAAGAGGAGAGAGAATTGTGGAGTGAAGAAGATGGAAAGTCTCGTATGTTCTTGCGGGAGTTCTCAAATTTTTTTTTTTTGTTTCTTCTTTCCTTCCGTCTGCCAACCAAATTTGGGCCCCTAAATTTTTGGGGCCTTTGTTCCCCTAAACCGGTTGGACCGGTATTCAGCCGGGCCTGAGAGGCGCCTAGCCTTGCTCGGGAGCATCCTATGAGGACGAATTTTGGGAAACCCCCAAATAGATATGGTTTTGAAGATATGGTGGCTTATGCACTGCAGTTTGCCGAGGAAGTGGATGTTAATGAGCCATCTACCTGCAGGGAGGCAGTTACATGTACGGAGTCTCACCATTGCCGTGCAGCAATGGGAGATGAGATGAAGTCACTTCATAAGAACGAGACTTGGGAGCTTGTGCCTAAACCTCCAGGGAGGAAAATTGTTACTTGTAAATGGGTTTTCAAGAAAAAGGAGTGGATGACATCTGCAGAGGGGGTCAAGTATAAGGCTCGACTAGTTGCAAGAGGGTTCACACAGAGGGAGGGAGTAGACTACAATGAGATTTTTTCACCTGTAGTCAGACACACTTCTATCAGGGTGCTACTAGCAACAGTTGCACATCAGGATTTTGAGCTTGAGCAACTGGATGTGAAAACAGCTTTTCTACATGGAGAGTTTGAAGAGGAGATATACATGGCTCAGCTAGATAGCTTTCAGGTTCCGGGGAAAGAAAATTTTGTTTGCAAGTTGAAGAAGTCCTTATATGGGCTAAAGCAGTCTCCGAGGCAATTGTACAAGAGGTTTGATAGCTACATGATGGAGCTAGGCTACATCAGGAGTTCATATGATTGTTGTGTGTACCACAACAAGCTGAGTAGCTGACAGATGGATCTTTCATCTACTTAGTGTTGTATGTAGATGATATGTTGATAGCTACAAATCAGATGTTCAGAAGTTGAAGGAGCTTCTCAGTGCTGAATTTGAAATGAAGGATTTGAGTGCGGCTCGGAAAATTTTGGGTATGGAAATCTTTAGGGAGAGGGCTCAGAAGAAGCTTTTCTTGTCACAGAAAGGCTACATTGAGAAGATATTGTCAAGGTTTGGAATGTCAACAGTAAAACCTATAGATACTCCAAGTGGGGAAAATAGTCATTTGTCCGTTGCTTTTGCGCCTAAGTCTGTTGAGGAGAAGGAGTACATGAGTTGGGTTCCTTATGCTAGTGCAGTAGGGAGCTTGATGTATGCCATGGTTTGCACTAGGCCGAATCTTGCACATGCAGTCAATGTTGTTAGTAGGTTCATGGGTGATCCTGGTAAGGAGCATTGGTAGGCAGTCAAGAGGATCTTTCGGTATCTTAGAAGTACGTCAGATATTGGAATTATTTATGGAGGTAATGTGACATGTTTAGTCACAGGTTTCTCTGATTCTGATTATGATGGGTATGCGGACGGTAGGAGATCTATGACTGGTTATGTGTTCACTCTTGGTGGTTCTGTTGTGAGTTGGAAAGCTACTTTGCAGCCTACGGTGACTTTGTCTAATACTAAAGCAGAGTACATGGCCTTGACAGAAGCAGCTAAGGAGGGAATCTGGTTAAAGGGGCTAGTCAGTGATTTGGGTCTACATCATGATCAGGCGATAGTGTATTGTGACAGCTTGAGTGCGGTATGCTTGGCCAAGGATCAAGTTCATCATGAGAGGACTAAACACATAGATGTCAGGTATCATTGACTGAGAAGTAAGACAAGAGTTAAGGTGAAGAAGGTAGCTACAGCTGATAATCCTGCTAATATGTTCACCACGCCAGTTCCACATAGTAAGTTTCAACATTGTTTGGACTTGCTCAATGTTCGTGGTTGTTAGTTGCCCTTTGGGGCAAGTCTGGGGTCCTTAGGGGTAATCTGGTGTCCTTAAGGGACAAATCTAGTCTGGTTGTCTTTCGAGGCAACTCTGGTTGCAGGGAGGATCTGGGCATCTGTTATCTGGTTCGTTGTGAGAGGATTCAAGTCAAGGTGGAGATTTGTACGATCGATGTGCCTTGAATCTGGTCGAAGCACGAAGGAAATAGGCGAGTCGGGAGTTCGCCAGGTCAACCGGGCAGTTTTGCCCGGCCGAGCGGTAGGGCTCCCGCCCTGTCGGTTTGTCCCGGGTGACCGGGCGAGACGTTCTCAATCTTCGTGGCTGTTTTGCTTGCGCGCCCGACCGGGCGATTTTGGCCCGATCGAGCGTGATTTTGACGTGGGGAGGCGATTTCCGAATTGGGTTATAAATAGCTTCTTAACCTAATTCGTTTATTCGACGATTAAGTCATTATTCACATATGTAATCTGGTTTTTCCTCAAGATCATTAAAACTTTTCTCTCACCTGCCCGTGGACGTAGCCAACAATCCGTTGGTGAACCACGTTAAATCTGTGTGTTCTTTATTGTTTTCTGCATTCAATATTTGTTCTTTCTCACATTCGTTATAACAAGCTGCCTATCAAGTCCTTTAAGAGACCATATTTGTAGAACTGATAGCCACAAAGCCATTAAAAAAATTTGTAATATTGAAATAAAAATATTACAGGTTTGGCACACAAGTTGCAACACATTCATATACTATATTCAGAAATATAACATAATGTAAAGGAAAGAAAACAGACCTGGGGTTCAGATAATGACGAATATCATCTATTGATGGGTCATTGATTTCATATCCATTAGGAAGGCAATGAACTTTTTCAGTCTTTAGATTCATGTAGACATGATGCCCTGCTTCCAAGGTGTGAGTATATGCATGAGATTTGGGCCCCTGATAGGCGTGTCCCGCACCAAACAAAGATAATTCTTAACTAACATCCTAACTATGTAGCTGGGCAAGTCAAGGTCGAATCCACATAAACAAACAATATCAAACACTAAGTATCTTGACTTTAATTAACTAAACACGTGACAAACAACGGTTAAAGGGATGCTAAACTAATACTGACGCTAAACTATAACAAGTAGCGATAACACACAAGGTAAAATCAATCAATAAAAGCACCTAGAATTAAGTATCCCCACTAGCACGAATAATACATGAATAATTCCCATCCCCATAAACATAATCAATAGTCCAAAAGGAGTAATGCACCCTAAAAATACCAAAGACCTCTCCCGAGTACCTATGGCTACTCTAAACAAGTAATCATATCTATTCCCATGGAATCATGCAAGAAAGAGACATTAAACATGACATCACAAACGAATTCCTAGTAATCCTATCTACTTATTCCCATAGAGATATTTATACTCTTGATTAAATCAACAAATCCATCTAGATCCCATCGAAAACAAGATATAAGAAATCAAATCAAAATCACCTATCCCTAGTATGATAATGAAAATAAGCACAATTCAATCAAGCAAGGACAATCTATCACATTAAATTGGGATTAAGAGGGAATTCATGCATCATACATTGCTAAGATTCAACTTAACCTTAGATTATGGAACTACTCCCTCATCGTTGAAATAACAAAGCAATTGAGAAATAAAAAGACATAACAATAAAGGAAGAGAGGAAATTCGAAAAATTTAGTCTTTACTTGAATGAATTTATCCCAAATAGACAAATCGTAGATCTCAAGGCTCAATAAAGGAGTTTTGCTCTCAAAAGCTCTCTAAAACTAATACTCTATTTTCTAATAATGAAAACTGCCCAAAACTAAGTTTGAGAAAACCTAATATCGTTTACAAAAACTAAGAAAGAAAATAAAAGAAATTACGGAAATAAAATCGCATAGCAGCAAGCACGGGCAAGCGAAAATGTGCACGGGCAAAATCCTGCACGGTCGTGCAGATGAGAAAGAAAATAATCCCCTTTTTCTTCACAGATGTACACGGACAAGCAATAATCTGCTTGGTCCCGCGGCTCGTCGCTCGGTCAAGCGGAAATGTGCATAGTCCCACGAAAACAATTTTCTTCAAAGATCGTCATTTCTTCAATCCCAAAGAACTCAAACTCATCTACTCGCCTCCAACAGTTTAGCTTATATTCCCTCAAACAGTTCCAACACTCAAAGAAACCCTATAATTCAACAATCAAACTATAAAATCAAATAGAAAATCAATGATACAATTAGCAAATGTTATTGCAGTAAGTGTCAATTTCATTCGACGCAATAGATTAAATTAACGACATTTGATTAAGCAATATGAACTGAATATGTGCAACAATTGTAGTAAGAAATTTCAAACCTAGGGCAAACAAATTGAAAGACATAGAAATTTAAAAAGAGAATGTAATTGAAGAGAGAAATATATATGTGAACTATAAAAAAAACTACAGCAATTGTTATGCTATAAATTGCAGAATAAATCACAAATGTAAGGGATTGGAATTGGAATTATGAAGAATACCAATAACGAATCACGATGCAGCGAGAAAAGGAGGTTCGTCAATGGCAGAACGACGTCGTTGTGTTTTGAGCAAAAGAAACTCTTTTCTTCTGATAGAAGGACGAAGATCATATACACTATTTGGGCTTGTATTGAAGATCATATATAAACCTGGGTTGGGTTCAGGTAGACCCAATAACATAAACGGGTTGATACCTTCAACCCGAACCCAACCTGCACTAGTGGAAAAAAGTTCAACCGCTCCGGTCAAAATAGGCCTTACAGAGCCGGTTTTGGATCCGGAACGGTTGGGGCCGGATCAGCTAAGAAATGTCAACTGATCCGGTTCAAATGCAAAACCGGATCAGTTACTTATGCTAATTGGTCCAGTTTTGCATCTGAACCGGATCAGTTAGCCCTAAATATAAATTTAAACAAAAAAAGTCTCATTTTCACACCAGATTGCAACATACAATTAACAACCAGAATAAACAAAAAATAAAACAAAAGAAAATGAAACAAACGCAAATTAGAAAGGAAGAACATAGTATAATATGTTATGGTGGAATTACTATTAAAATAAACGGTTTTTTCACCATATACCCCTGGCAAATTTTGTTTTG
Organism: Beta lomatogona; assembly: GCA_947646795.1. NCBI lineage: Eukaryota > Viridiplantae > Streptophyta > Magnoliopsida > Caryophyllales > Amaranthaceae > Beta > Beta lomatogona. Next base: position 3,468,516 of record CANSNZ010000927.1, on the reverse strand, counting down.
CACCATATACCCTTTCAACTTTCCAAATTCACTATATACCCTCCACTTTTCAAAAAATACATCAACTTACCCTTTTGGCTGACGGTGTTAGACTTCCGTTAGTCATTAGGCCCTAATCCTCCCCTAATCCTAATTAACTAACCTAAATCAAACCCTAATCCTAACCCTAACCCTAATCTAATACACTAACATGGGCCCTAACCCTAACCACCCCTCCCCCGCCCCTTACCTCCACTGCCCCATCACCTAGGGATGGCAATTGGGCGGGGCGGGTGCGGAGGAGGGTACCTCCACACCCGCACCCGCACCCGCATAAATTTCCCATCCCCATCCCCACCCCACCACCCATTGCGGGGGAAAATTCCAGACCCATCCCCGCCCCACCAGGTACGTATTTATACACATCCCCGCCCCACCACCCGCATGGGTACCCGCACCCGCGTCGTACCCACTTCATCCCCACCCCACCACCCACATGGGTATCCGCACCCATGTCATACCCACACATTTATACTTTGCAAGATAAAATTATTAATAATATAAGTATATAAATAGAATTTTAATAATAAATATGCGGGGCGGGCGGGGGGGCGGGGATGGGGCGGATATAGCATAAAATCCACACCCGCTCCACCACCCATTGCGGGTATGATTTTAATCCCCATCCCCGCCAAACCTAGACCCATCCCCGCCCCACTTGGGCGGGGATGGGGCGGGTCTCCTACTTGACCCGCTCCACCGCCATCCCTACGGCATCACCCCCTCACCACCACCACCTCTCCTCTTCTCCCACCGACCCCCTCCCCTCCCCGTGCGCCGGCCACCCGCCGAACTCCCTCCTCTCCCCTCGTTGTCGGCCACCCGCCGAACCCCCTCCCCCTTCCCACTGCTTGTCGGCACCCGGCCGAACCCCCTTCCCTCCCCACCCGCTGTCGGCATGTCGCGAACCCCCCTCCCCTCCCCTTCCTCCGCAGCCGTCGTGCAACCTCCTCTCCTCCCCTCCCCTTCCCTTCGCGCACCCCCGAAAACCCTTCAAACCCTCGCACTTGAAACCCCCTTCAAACCTTCGCACCCGAAACCCCTTAAAACCCCTTCAAACCGTCGATTTTTTGCGGGGAAAGGGATGGGGAGGGGTTGCGCGTCGTTTGCGGGGGAAGGGGGGAGGGAAGGGGTTGCGCGGCTGTTGCGGGGAAGGGGAGGGGGGGGAGGGGGCCGGCGAGGCTGCGGGAGTGGGGGTGGGGGCCGCTATGGTTGTGGATGGTTTGGGTGAGGCTGCGGTGGTTGTTGGGGGCAAAGTGGGCCGGGCCGGGTTGGCGGAGTTGGTGGGTTGGGGGGTGGGTGGAGGGGCTGGTGGGCTGGGTTAGAGAGAGACTTAGGGTTTACTTAGGGTTAGATTAGGGGAGGGGTGTTTAGGGTTAGGATTAAAGGTATTAGATCAGGGGTTAGGGTTAGATTTAGGTTAGTTAATTAGGGTTAGAGGGGGTTTAGGGTTTAATGACTAACGGAGTTTAACGCCGTTAGTCATTAAGGGTAAGTGAACGTATTTTTTGAAAAGTGGGGGGTATATGGTGAATTCCAAAAGTCGAAAGGGTATATGGTGCAAAAAAAAATTTATCAGGGGTATATGGTGAAAAAACCGTAAACTAAAAAAACCAACAACCAATTTACAAATACAAAACTGAAAAATCGAAAAATTAATAATAAATTGGAACAAAATAAATAACAAAGCTAAAACCCTAAATCGTAATTAAATAGAAAATAATTACAAAGCTAAACCCTAATATATTCGGAAAAAAATAATCTAAATTTACACAAAAAGCGACGGCGGGTCAGCGCTTCTTCGTCTTTATCTATTCGCTTATTCGTCTTCATCTATTCGCTTCTTCATAACTTCGTCTTCATCTCTTCCTCTTCTTCGTCTCTTCGTCTTTTTCACACCGCCATACTCGACGTTTTTGAAGAGCTCGAAGAGGGGAGGTGAGGGCTACGGTATTTTTCGCACCGCCATACTCGTCAGTGTTGGTGAGATCGAAGAGAGGAGATAAGGTACGGTCTTTTTCGCACCGCCATACTCGTCGGTGTTGGTGGTTTTGTGGGTGAGAGGAGGAGAGAGGGAAGAGAGGATGAAGGGGAGGGTTGAGGTGTTAGGGTTTTGTGGGTGAGATTGGAGAGAGATAGAAGAGAAGTCGAAGAGTGATCGAAGAGAGGAGGTGATCGAAGAAAGGGGATGAGAGATGAAGGGGAGGGGCTGAGGTCAAGGCCATCCCAAACAATGTAGAGGCTTTGTGCTAGTTATTGAATTGGGCCCCTATCTCTCGAACTCTCTGTTATCTATTTTTCAAACAGCTAAATAAATCCAATTCTCAAACTCTCTATTATCTATTAGTGCAAATACAACTGTTTACCAGGAGAAAGTTCCAATAAAAAACCAAAATAATTCAATAAGAAACAATGCAAAATAAATTATCCAACTAGAAAGAAAGAAATCAAATATAAGCAAAGCCCAAAAACTACAACAAAAACTAAAAGCAAATGAAACCAACTACAAATGAAAGAAACGCAAATAAAACAAAACAACTGTAGCTACAAGCCTACAACTACAACTAAAACTACAACAAACTTGATTTGCAAACCAATTACCAAAGATTGTAATTATACTCAACTTGAAGCTCCAATTTGAATATCTTTGGTTTTTCTTCTAAAGCAATGAATTGGAAAACCGAGATTGGGTAATATTACGTACACATTGTGAATTTTTGTCATTAGATTCACAAAAAAAAATAAGTGGTTTGTTTGAGGAAAAAATGGAGAAAATCCAGATTGATATATTTTTATTCATTACGGTTAAAGTTAGAAATATGATAATCTTAAATAAAATTTTGATAAAACAAGAAAGTTGATAAGAGATTAGAGGAATGGAAAATAAAAGATTGCAAAAATTTATTATGGAAAGTTGAAGGAGAGAGAGAACCAGAGAAAGAATCAAAGAGGGAAGTAATGAAGATTTGCAATCCTTACAGAAGGAAACAATTAAAGCTTGTCGTTCCAGTTACAGAATATTAGGCAAAACTTCTGTTTTTAGTAGAGAAAAAGACGGTCAATTGAAAAAAAAAAGGAATAATTTTCGATAATAAGTTAACATTTGTCCTGTCCGCTAAAAATAAGTCATCTTTTGATTATTTCCTGAATAAGTCTACCTTTGATACTTATCAATTTTAAACAAGTTAAATTACAAATAATCTGACTTTTTTCTTTTTTTTTTGTAATTTTTAACTTCCTTTTGTTTTCTCTCTCATCCCTTTGAAGAGTTACACATATCATATTTAAGCGGTTAAATATGTTAATAACATGCAAGGACTTGTTAAAAACAGATTGATATTAAAGGTTGACTTATTCAAGGATAATCAAAAGGTTGACTTGCTTCATGTGAATGACTTAAAGGTTGGCTTATTCTTGACAATTTTTCCAAAAAAATGGGCTCCAAAATTTAAGGCCCTGTGCTATAGGGCTTGAGGTGAGTGAGGTGTTAGGGTTTTAAGGGTGAAAGAAGGAGATAGGGATGAAGGGGATCGGAGGGGGTTGTTCGCTGTGTAGTGTTAGGGTTTTGAGGGTGAAAGGAGGAGAGAGGGAGGAGGGGTGAGAGGGAAGAGGGTGAGTGAGGGTTTAAGGGAGCGGCGTTTAAGTGAAAGGGTTTTGTACGTGAAATGGACTGCATACATGAGCCTTAGAGCATGTACAATGGGTGGGTGAGCTTTTGTTGGCCTTTGTATTTTTTTCATTCTCTCTCTTTTTCTCCTTCTTACACCTCATATTCCACTAACTTCCCACCAACTCATCTTTTTTTTCTCGCAATGGGTGGGCTAGTCTTACTTTGTTTTTCTATTTCTTTCTCTTACTTTTGCTATACCCCATCATATACACTCTTTCTTATCCAAAATATTTTTATTCTTATATAGAGTAGATATTTGTATACATGTTTTAATTAGTGATATATTAATCATTTTATATACATTTTAATAATTTTAGGTAGGAGAAAGTGATTAGAAAGAAAAGTAGGTTGATATAAAATAAGGTATAATCTACCAAATTTTGGCTCAATTTATAGATAAAAAAATTTATAGTTGTTAATATACTTTGTTTTTAAAAAAATTATAAGCTTATTTTTTTTATTTACTTCAAAAGAAAAAAGCAATCTTGTACAAAACCAAAAAACAACAACAATAAAGCAATTTTGTACACATGGCATCACGCCATTCGCTGCTATACACGCCATCCAAGGCCCAATTGGTCTGGCAGACAAGACCAACCCATTGGAAGAGCTAGTTGCTCCAATGGTAAAACCAAGTAAAAGCTAGTCTTACTTTTCTTAGACCAAGTAATACCAACCCCATTGTACATGCTCATACTAGCTGATCCGGTTGAGCTAATAACCGGATCAGTTCACAAAAACTGATCTGGTTTTTAGCCCAACGGCATCAGTTATGTAATAAAAAAATTACGCGGATTTTTTATGAACTTAAAATATCCGATTTTGGGAAAAATGGATCCATTTTCTTATGTCACATAAGGTTTTTTCCACTAGTGCAGATAAGGTTAATGGGTTGAGATTCTCAACCCAACCCAACCTTTTAATAAACGGCTTAACCTGTTTTCAACCCATTTATCAAAAATTTCAAAGTTTCACATAAGAAACTTGATTAATTTAGCACTTGTGCTATTACTCATAAGCTTTTATCTTAGGGTTTGGATAAAGATTAACCTAAAAAAGCTCCGAAACTAAAAAGCCTTAAAACTAAGCATGAAAAATTCAACTCTAAAATAATCGGATTACGTGGGTCGACCTGAACCCATTTAATAAATTGCAAGAAAATCAAATTTTGGTAACAAATTTTTCGCAACAACCAAGATTTTTGTTACTAAAAATGATATTTAGCGACAAACTTTTTAATTCGTTACTAAAGTTTGTTATCATAAATGAAATTTCACCTTCTCTCCACAAAATTTCGTGGGGCGAGATTAAGTGAAAATAGAGCAACCTTTAGCAACAACGGTGCTGTTATTATAAATTTAATTATTTATGGCAACGAAAGCAACTTGTTGCCTTAAATATTTTGTTTTTGGCTACGAAATTTTTTGTTGCCAAATATAATATTTCTAATTTTCTAAAAAACATAAATGGCACCTTTTCCTTTTTTGTTCGAGTAAAAACACAAATAGCTCCCTCCAAAACCCTTGTTTCCCCAAAAAAACCCATTTTCAGTTTTTCACTGCTCACAAACTCCACGACCACCTCCGGCCTGCTCACTGCAAAGTCGACCACCTCCGGCCTACTCAGTTCAGCCCCGCATTTTCCCAGCGAAGTAGCCCATAGAATTCCGCATCTGCAGCCCCTCATCTGCCTAGCGAAACCTGCGATGAGTTAAACTCCGACCAGCAAATTCTGGCGAGGTGAAGCCGCACGCTAGTGGAAAAAAAGGAGCATTTCATGTTAATTTGGTATGGTTTCGTTATTTTTCGATTCATTCTCTGATGTGTTTATTGTTCAACTACAGGACGAGATGGAGAAGAAGAGAGAGATTGAGGGGGAAGTATCGAAAATCTTCCAATCAAACGGTCACCCTCTTTATTCCTTTACAAAGACAATCTCGATTCTTCACTCAAAATCGCTGCTCAATTCGCCACGCTACTTCAAATTTGTTTTTCAAGATTGAATTCTAAGGCTTGATTTGGAATTAAGGTAATCTTCTAATCCAACTCCAGGTTTTCTATTCGCTTGTGAAATTGAAGCACAAAATATATGATATTGTGATTACACCCCCGCTCAGAGCACAAACTCATCGTATATTTCAGATCTTCGACTACAGTTACCTATATCATTTACCAGTACAAGTATGATAATAGTAACCCCTTTTTTTTATTAAGAAAGATAATATGTGAGATGATGGGATTGGAAAATTATTCAACCCAATTTATATTACATCCGGTGCTTTGCTATTTTTTTTGTGACGCTTCATTGAGGAGCGTCTGGTGAGTTTGAACTTTGCTGAATTTGTGATCATCACTGTTCAACCTGGTAGCAAGATTTGGGTATAGCTTCTAGCCTGATTATTCATGGACACTTTAACAGTGCGCTTGGAATCCTCTGAAACTTGGAGGGACCTAAACATGCAATAATTATGACCTTCCAGGAAATTGAAGGCATGATTGAAGCTCAAATCCGCCACTGTCTTATTGTCAATACCATTGAAACTTTATAATATTCCCTTAAAAAAGGTGGGTTCCTGTTCGTGTTTTACTGACAAGACATTTTCCCTGCCAAAATCCTCCTATAGGTCAAAGAGAAAGATAGAGCGACGGACGGTGGATGACCGATTCTTTGAGATCTATTTGTGTGATAGAGAGGGGGAATGGGAGTTGAGATTTGAGAAAGAACCAAAGAAGCGAGAGGAAAAAGGTATCCTAGGAGGTGGATGGAGTAGCTGTATAGTATTACCCTTCCATTATTTCCACTATACTAATCACATTAAAGTTCATACTTTAACCCCTTATCTTTTGTTATAGATCTTCAAGCTCTTTGGTATCAACTGTGATATTTATGTGTTAGTTCTACAAATTAACCAATATATGCAACGTTGTTATAGATATGTATTATGTAGCCTTAATCCTAATCACTAGATATCTGCACGAAGTTTGTTTCCCAAAGAATGATCTTCATGTTACATTGGATGTCAGTAGGATGGCTCACGTAGATAAAAAGAAGCAAAGAAGTATACTCTTCTGTTTGAGGGATCGCTTCATTTCACGGATTTCTGAGTGTAAGAAATTATCCTGAGGTAAGCATTGCATAATTGTGGTTCTTTGCTAGTTCACATCTTTTTCGTATATGCTTGCAGCTTTTGTTATCCATTTCAAAAATTAGCTTTAGCGATAAGGATGAACTTGCTTCAATAGGTTGAATATAATCAAAAGATGTGAAAGTTTAAAATTTGAAATGTTTCACACCAATTATTTGAACCTCCACTCTGTTCACTTCACTTTGAATATATATATATATATATATATATATATATGGTGCTTTATTATGGTTTTTCAAGAGGTCTTTAAAATCTTAGACACTACCAAAGGATTAGCGAGGGTGAAGTGAACGGCTAATGAGACTTGGTTTCAATAACTGCGGAGTCCAAATACCAATTAAATGGGTTGTTTAGGTTCTGTACATTCTTGTCTTTCTCTGTTCAAGTGGAAAGGAAAATTGTAGACATCCCTAGTTTGATATGCTTGTTTCTAAGCTTTCGCTTTTTCTCCTTTGATTTCTTCTCAAAAGCCAGGGACTGGAAAATTGTAAACGTCCCTGGTTTAATAGTTATTTCTAATTTAAGTATCAACACACTTCTTAAGTGTATGAATCTGACTACTCCAGAATTCCAGGTGCAAAGATAAGTATGCTTTTTATGCCATACTGAGATTCTCAAATTAGAAGGCTTCCCGTCTTGTCCAGCAGTTGGGTACTCTTTAACCTTGCATTTCCATGTTAACAATTATTTTAGGTTGGATCCTGCCAACATAGTATTACTATATGTTTGTTTTGGCGAAATCACTATTTGATTTTGTATGCACCATAAAATTATTGAACCGATAATGACTTAGGCGTAAAGAATTATGATACATATTTCGTTAATTACATATTACTATATCAGATTACTTCAGTAGGATATTTTTTTTACATAAATGCTCAAGTGCTCGTATGGCGTTTGCTACGAGTCAAATACGAAGCACTTGTACGGTTTTTAACCGGAGCGCTAAATGTTTTTTTCCACTAGTGGGAACTAGTTCAATTCTGGCAGTGATTTGAGCCTAACTAGTTCAATCTAAAGTTCTGAATATAAATTCATCTTTAGGTATTTGCACTTTTTAAATTTTTTAGTTTCCTCCTTGAGTATATGTTCTCTGCTTCCAGCTTCCTTTGTTGGATTTCTCTATCATCTGAAACTTTTTATTTGGGTGATTACTTGTAGAGGAATTTGTTACGGGTTTATCTCGAGTGTCATGGGAGAAGGTTGATGTCAACTTCCATAGCAGTTTACTGATGTTTGCTGCCCGTAGTGTGGTACGGGTTTTTCTCACTTTCTCTCTTCTTAAACTCCTATACAATTGTCTGCCCATAGCGATTTGAAGGTATGATCACAAGATGCTCCAGGTTAGTTAGTAGTATTCAATTCCTTTATTTTATTTTGCGTGTCAATGTTACCTTCTTTTTTTTTCCACCATCTCCTTTCTCCATGTTGATACGATGCCTCCAACAACTTCGTGTCTTGGCTTTCTTTTGTTTTTCCTTTTTCTAAACTTTTAGGATGAATTTTGGTGATGATGATGCTTATGATGATGATCAACATTGAAACGTGAAGCTAACAACTTCGTCAACTATGATTATGATGATCGGCATTGAGAAGTAACGATGCTTATGCTTATGCTTATGTTGAGAAGTGATGGTGATGCTTATGATTTTGTGTAGAGCTAACAACTTTGTCTAACTATTTTTTGCCAAACTTTTAGCTAGGCAAAGCTTTTGGTATATGTCTAATTTTAAGATATTTAAGGATCTTTAAAATGTGTTACGTATTTGTTAGAACATCTAAGTTATATAACAAACATATACTTCATTGACAGTTATATAAATTAGTCAATTGTTATGGCTATAAAGTAGCTATGAATGTAAATTGTCCCTATAAATTGTATATTAACAGGAAATGTTACATATTCACTCTAAAGGTAAAAATATATGTAGGGACCTTATCGCCCATGTATTATTTGCCAATAAAAGTATAGTTGTTGTAAATGAGTTATTATTTGTAACAATCAATGTTGTTGCTGAAAGCATCTATTCATGTATGTGCCAATGGTTTTTAGCAACGACATAATTTGTAGCGAAATATATTTTTGGCAACAACTATGGTTGATGTTAAAGAAATGTATTTTTGGTAACGACTCAAGTCGTTACCAAAAATAAGATTCATGTCCCAAGGCGAATCAGAGATATGGCAACAAGTTATTTTTGGCAACGAAATGTTTGTTGCAAAAAAAGTATATTTTGCAACAAGATGAAGTCGTTGCGTATACCTTTATTAACGGTATCTCCCATAACGAACCCAAATTGTTGCGGAAATCAAAACTTGTTGCCAAAGATATTTTTCACAACGACATGCTTCGTTGCCAAAAATGGATTTTCGTGTAGCGTTGGTTAGGCGGTTGAAATCAGGTTAAAAAGTTCATAACCCAACCCATTCAATAAATGGGTTGGATTGGGTCAACCCGTTTAATTAAACGGGTATAATTTTTAACCCAACCCTTTATTATTGGGTTGGGTTAGTGGGTTGGGTCGCATTTTGCCAGCTCTATCTAGTATTGAATCGACTTTATTTTTATTTTTTTAAGTCTCGTATCGATTGCACAGTGACATAAATACAACAACTATGGGTGAGTTTATTTCAGAATTAGTTAGATAACTGATCGAATAAATTTAAATCGGAGAACTTCATATTAGAGAAAATTATAAGTATAAAAACAATTGCAACAAAAAAAATTGAGATCGGGAAAAAAATGGGAAATAAAGGGAAAAAATTGCAACAAGAAAGAAAAAGGGAAAAAATGGGCGGGAAATAAAGGCGCCAAATTAAGTTATTGGCTTAGGGAACAAGTAAAAAAGTTGGCTTGGGAAGAAATGCTATGAGGCTTATAAAAAAGGGGTCATTTAACCGAATTTGTTCGCACCAAACTAATCATCATCTTCATCAAATCCTCATCAAAATCTTCATAAAATCAAATTCACCAACAATTGCTGCTCCACCACAGGAACCTCCACAACCTAACCCCCATTCCCCACCCCTCTCACCTTCCACCCGTATGATCAGGGAGCATCATACTCTTCTCATTGACAATCCGGACCTCGAAACACGTAGTCTATAAGTTCAGTCGCGGATGGATGAGCTCGTATGGCTATGCGCACAACGAGATCACCTTACGGTGCACTCCTTCAATGATTTTGTAGGTAGGCTTGTTGATACCAACAAATGGGTTTGGGTTAGCCCCGTTTATGAGATTTTGGAGGCCTAAGGGTGAACCTCATATTGGGGCCCTAATTAGGTCCAATTTTTTGAATGTTTGATTTTTCGGTATAGAACAGTCGTTTGGTCCAAGTTTTTTGAAATTTCGATTTTTGGTCTGGACCACGAATAAATTTTCTTTTTTGGCTTTTACATAACTTCTATATAAAATTTAATTTTACAATATTTTTATGTACTTTTTATAGATATTATATCAAAACATTATTATTATATTGTTAATAGCTACTTCCTCCGTTCCAAATTAGTTGTGACACTTTTTTTATTTGGCATGTTTCAAATTAAATGTGACACTTTTTTTTCACCCAAAATGGAAACTTATGGCTATAATTTTACCATTTCACCCTTGTTTATAATATTTAACCAACTTCAATCCTACTTAATCTAATCTCATTAAACCTAATCTGATTAAATGACTCCCACCAAAAAAGCAGCCCCCCAACTACCTTTCATCAATTGAATCAGAAATTAAATACCCCCCAACCACATGTTCATCAATTCAACTTCCAACCACATATTCATCTCAGCCTTCATCCTCATTTCGTTTGTTCATCTTCTCTCTTTATGATTCAACTTTCTCTCTTTATGATTCAACTCTCTCTCTTTCTTTCTCCTCAAATTGCCACTCTCTCACTTAAATTTCTCGCTCTCTCACTTCGATTTCTCGAACTCCCTCTTCGATTTCTCGCTCTCTCACATTGTTTTCATCTTCAACATCCACAATTTTTTCAGATCTGGTTCTCTGAGTCCCCAAAAAACCCTAAGTTTTTACGAAAATGTATGTACCAGATGTCTCCACTCGCTGACGCACTTTTTCAAACGGATGATGGTGATGAGTCTGATGTGATTAAGGACTTGATGAAAGCCTTCACAGACAATTCTCCTTGGCCCAGAAGAATGTACGATAATGGTGATGCTTAACAATTGCTTCGACCTTGCGCCTTGAAAGCTTTGGGGGAGGTTGTTCATGATTTTGACGAAACCACTAGTCTTCCAACGGAGTTTGTTTCTCCAACACCAGACCCTCAGCCCGCTAGTCCCAAAAAATTCCAGATCTTAGCACAACCACCACCTAAAGGCCGAGTTTACCAATTGAGGTCCAGGTGTTGTTCTGCGACTAAGGGTAAGGGAGTTGTTGTTGGGGGGAAAGGTGATGGTGCTTTGAGAACTACGCGTCAGATCGTCTGTGGTCTGAGGGTGCCGGAAGCATATGGTTCTATTTCAGTTCGAAAAGGGGTGTCAAATAGAGGAAATCAGAAAAAGGATAAAAAAAGGTGAAGGGGAAGGAGAAGACTAATACTGGTCCCTATTTATGATGATGAGGGGAAGAAATATGCCATGTATGTTGAGAAGGATGGTGGACGTGGTCTGTGTTTAAGGTGTATGAGGATGCTCTGTCTTCTAATGATGATGACAATCCCTTCCTGATGTGCCAATGAGCCCCCGTACGACCTATGAACAGGATCATGACTACCATGCCTTCCTACTTATGCGTAAAGCCAAAAAAAGAGTCCTTGAGGTTTAATCATCCTAACTACAATTTTTTTGCCATCGATATGTGTGTTTTTGTTTATTTGACGAGTCCATTGAATTTATTTTATGATTCATTTACACGAGTTGATGGTTATTTGTTGGTTTGATGATTATGAATTATTGGTTATTTGGTGGTTTGATGACTCTGAGTTGTTGGATATTTGTTGGTTTTATGACTCTGAGTTGTTGGTTTGATGACTCTGGTTTGTTGGATTGGTTACTTTGATTAGTTGGTTTCATGACTCTGAGTTGTTGGTTTGGTGCTTATGGTAAAGTCTTTGCTAAAATACTTTTGAGTCCCACTTTCTACGATGAGGTATATGGCTAATGATGTGATACATGTATACTAAAACCTAAATGTTTGGGGATAATCTGCTGAATTATTTGAGTCCTTATGTGTTTGTTGCTGGAAGTTGAATGAGTTCCCTGTTTACAATGTCAACTAGTAATCCAAATGATGAAGGGACTCATGTTTATGGCCAGATTAATTAGGGTTGATTTGCTCCACATTGAAACATGTTCATTGTGTTGAGGATTTAAGTCAACCAACCTATTTATTCGATGAACCATTAAATTCTCCCTGATGGATTTAGAGGAGCCCCATCTGACCCTCATTTGTTTATATGCTTCAAATATGTTCGAAAGTTGATGATTTTGAGTTGCTGGTTATTTGTTGATTTGATGACTGGTTTGTTGGATTGGTTACTTTGATTAGTTGGTTTCATAACTCTGAGTTGTTGGTTTGGTGCTTATGGTAAATTCTTTGCTCAAATACTTTGAGTCCCACTTTCTATGATGAGGTATATGGCTAATGATCTGATAGGGTAATTTGTTGAGTTGTTTGAGACCTTTTTATGTGTTTGCTATTGAAAGATGAATGAGTTCCCTCTCTACATTGTCATAATGAGTAATCCAAAAGATGAAGGGACTCATGTTTGTGCCAGAAGAATAAGGGTGATTTGCTCCAAATTGAAAAATATTCATTGTGTTGAGGATTTAAATCAACCAACCTATTTCTTCTATGAACCATTACATTCTCCCTGATGGATTTAGAGAACCCATATCTGACACTCATTTGTTGATATACTTCAAATATTTTCTAAAGCTGAATATAGGACTAAAAATAAAATATAACACATAAATCATAATTCATTTCATATTGATTAATGTCCCTTGCAACACTGCTGATACAAACCACTCCTTACTTTTCATTTTAACACACAAAAAACTTTATAGTAATATTAACCAAAGGTATATCCATATTTACAAAAAATCTGCCCTTAACTACTTTGACATGTTTTCATCCAATTGTATCTCCTAACCTATTATGGTTTGCTTAGATGTGTTTTTGCATTACATCTTCATTCTTGCATCTGTATACCCCAATGATAACCTACTTATTTACCAAAAAATTGTTGTTGCACTAATCTCCTTCAAAATGTTGCCTTCTTACTCTTCTTCTTCTTTTTCAGACACTAGCCTGTCATTTCATCAATGTATTCAAATGCTTCACCAACATTAATGAGCCTCTCATCCAGGTAAGCAATTGCCTCATTAATGACGGATTGATCAACTGTGACATTTTGTAGAAGTAATCCTTACCTTTTCAACCTTCTTTTTCCATGATGTAGGTTCTTGTAATTTTTTCCACCCTTGCACTTAAGCATTTCCACCATCACATACTGTAATTGTAGCCATGTATACTTCAACACCTTTGGATCAAAAAAATCATAGCAATCTTGAACTTTAGTGATCAAATCATCTAGGGTCTTAGGAAATGACTGATACTGCAATGATTGTATTGCTCTGACCTAAGTCTAGCATATCTAGATCAGGAGACTGAGCTGGTTGATTAATCAATTGAATCTTGAACCCATTCTGAGTTGCTGCTGCCTTAAATGCTGGGTCATCTGCATTAATATGTGGCCTTGCATTATCTTGTTGGATGTAGATGTCTTTTGACAAACCCTCAGGCCAACTTCTAATGATGGCAGGGATGACATTGTTAATTATCATATCCCTCATTTTTTGTTGTGGCACACTATCAACTACTTTAGTCTGAAGGGTGTCTGCTTGTCTGTTTTTAGTTGAATATTTGGCCCTGACATACTCAACAAAAGGATAAATACCAAACTTCCCATCATGTATCATGTTCCCTTCACTGTCCTTGATAGGTCCTGAAGTTGCACACATGAACATAGCTTTGATTTTGTACCTCTTAGACTGGCAGCACCTATAAGGATCATCCTCAGCAGGGAGTGAGTAGAACTTCCTCATATCTGAGTTAAAATAAAACCACTTCTCATCGATATGAATAACATTATGCATATCAACAAACGTTGGTGGCTCTATGTTGGTTGCTGATAATATATGTTTTAGTACCAAGTTCATTCTGTCCAGCTTGTGTTTCTCTGTCAACTTTGGATGGTTGCTGCTTGTATAGCTTCTGAATTGTCCCTATTTAAGGAGTCTATACACAGTAACATGTGGGAGTTTAAGATGACCAGCAAATGCCCTAACACTTATCCTCAAATGAAGTGGGATTGTTGGAAACCATGCCTAGACATTGAGTTTTCTGCCACTTCTTCCAATTTTTTTGCTCCTTACATCTATAGCATGGCCATTTACTCTTTATTGTTTTGCATCATTCTATAGTCTGTCGAGTGTCATCCTATGAATGTTAAATTTTCTTGATATTTTTCTTTTAACACCCCATGGAAGTTTACCATTTGTTTCCAAAGCAAGAAGCTCATCAATTAACAATCTCCTTTTTTCTAAACTCAGTTCTTGTTTTTACTACCTGAAATTACGTTGCTTTGTTGTGTTGTTTGTGGTTGTTGTTGCTGATCTACTGCTTGGTGTTGTTGTTTCTCTGATTGTTGTTTTGTTTGTGTGTCTACACCTTCACTATTCAAGTACATGTTATCATCACTGCACTGTCATAATGAGTTCCCATTTCATGTAGCAGCAAGTCCTCCTCCATGCCTTCAATTTCTAGGAGATGTTGAAGGCTTTGAACACTTACATCTTCCACATCTAATGGCTCCATTTTGGTAGATAAGCTGTGAAGAAAGAAGACTGAAGTTTGATGGTTTTTTTTTTTGGAATTTCAGTCCGTTAATTTGTAGGATTAATTTGAATTAATGTGTTGTGTGTGTTGTGAACAGTTTCCTACACTTGACTTCTAGTGTAACTACACCATCCTAGGTGATAAACACACATTCTCTCTCTCTCTCTCTTCATTTTGTGTAAATGCTCCTCATTTAATGTTGGGGTATATATCGAAGAGATAATATGGTGGTATTATTTTAAACATAAATTAAACTTACTGAAATGTGAAATATTGCGGAAAATTGAATGAGGTTTGAAATTTGACAAGTTTGAACATTTTGGCTCCAATTTTAATTTTTGAGGATCCAAATCTGACTTCGTGGGAAAAATTCACACTTTATAGCATTCCCTCCTAATGGACGTGGAAAATGAGGAGGGAAATCAGGTGGTCCTGATTTCTCTCTCCTCTCTTCCTTTTAACCCAATGTGCAGTGATCCCTCTCTCCCCTCTTAATCACTTACCCTTACTCCTTAATAATATCTCATTAAATTTTTGCATGGGTAGTTGTGCATAAAAAAGTGTCACAACTAATTTAAAATGGAGGGAATGTATTTTTTATATATTAGAGATAATGAAGAAGTGAGAGAGAGATAGAGATTTTGTGTATCGGAGGAAATAAATGTACGAGAGAATTGAAGAAAGAAAATGAACAGCTGAGAAAATATTGCAAGTCAATTGGCTTTAAACTTGAGAATTCAAATGGCATGGTTTAATTTGTAATTTCATATCCCCTATGTAATATACACTTGGTTTGATTTGTAATTTCATATCCCCTATGTAATATACACTTTTAAGTTGACCAATAATTTGGGTCAATTTCATATTTTAAAGTCTTAATCATCCAAATACATTACATAAGATTAGAGAGAAGGCAAAGTGAAACAAAGTTAGCATTAAGTCATTTAGTTACATGAAGTGATTGTTCCCATCAATTGCGCATGTGGAATGCTAATACCGAGTCTTACCAATAATTTGGGTCAATTTCATATTTTAAAGTCTTAATCATCCAAATACATTACATAAGAGTAAAGGGAAGGCAAAGTGAAACAAAGTTAGCATTAAGTCATTTAGTTACATGAAGTAATTGTTCAAATCAACTGCACATGTGGAATGCTAATACCGAGTATTACAGTACTTAGTCATGATAACACCTTATTTTTCTAGCATGGTTAATGTTAGAACATGGTTTATGAAAACAAAATCAACTTCGGCTCAAACTTGAGATGTTCCTAAAAGCATGTACAACAATAATGATACTCGGACATTATTCTCTCTTTAAGCTACTCTAAAAAACTATATCGAAAACACACTCAACAACAATAAAGCTCCTTACTCTCTCAAATGATATATTCTCCAGAAGACACTTTTGAAAGTATCCCCAAAATAGCTCTCCGTTATCTTTTCTTAGAGAATTAGTTAGAAAGATCTCCCAAAAACCCCATTTTACATGCTCTAGGAAAGTAAGAACCCAAGCTCGAATAAGAATGTCAAGCATTATTTTGAACTAAGCTTAGCGGTGTTGGTGTTCTATACGACTCTGCTCGTGAGAGCAAATGTTCTGCAAATTCTGAAACAATCAAACCGAGTACCTTGATATACACTTTCAAGCACAAAAAGATAAAAGAACATCGAGTGTATCAGGTTTTTGTGAACAAGGATGCACTAGAACAATTAACGAATGCCGTACTTCGAGAATTCTAAGCAAAACTTGTGAAGCAACAATAATTTAAGAAACAAGGATAGGCAATAGGTGTGCTTGAATTTATCCAGATTGAACTTACAATACTTAGGCCCCATTTCATTGGACGTAAAACATTTTTAGTGTAAAATGATTTTCATGAAAAACAATTTACAATCGAACACAATTCCAAAATTAGTTTTTCGTTGTTTGGTTCCGTGTAAGAAAACTAATGCAAGAAAAGGAAAATAAAAAGAAAAGCAAGGAGGTAATAAGTAGAATGTACACGAGAGATAAGGAAAAGAAAGGGAAACAGTTTTCCCTTCATTTTGAAGGGAAAATGATTTTCCATCATTGAGGGAACAACTTTACTCCTAGAGAAAATGGTTTTACGCTCATTTACAAATCAAACAATGTAAAACTGAAAATAGATGAGAACAGTTTTCCAAAAAAATATTTTACGCCCTACCAAACGGAACCTTAATCAAACATGATCAACTATAATTTTAATTAAATTGTACTCCTAATTATAGCTCATCAGTCCTTAAACTTCTGGTAAGGTACACTTGACAATTAAAAGAGCAACCACTGTAAACAGGGTCAGCTATTAACCTGCTTATGACAAAGAACCAATCCTTCCCCTCCGCCACCTTCACTAGGATAATATTCCAGTAACAAGATCAATTTGACAGCAAATTACGTGGGAGCCAAGCCCAAAACAGAGTTAACATGACCAGCCAAATTGCGCAGAAGCCAAGCAAAAGTTACAAACACAACCTGCAAAATTACGCAGGAGCCAAACTCAAACGACCTACCACACGCATCTCACACACTTCACATTATCAACTCTATTCAATGGACATTGAAAAATGCTCCAGATTCCAGTCAATTTACATGTACTAGTGGGAGTAAATGTTCAGCAAATTCACACACAACCATAAGGGTACTCTCAAAACGGTCACTTGAGTGCAGTGACAACTTAACATAAAGATGGACTAAACAACCACACTTAAGGAAATACGGAGCAAAATATGTAGTGCAAACCTGCAACTGCAATATAAGAAACTAGAATGGACTAAGGATCTCTTCCTTTAACACTGAAGAAAATTGAACTATTATATTTGCTTAAACTTGATCAGCCTTGCTCTAAACTGGTGCTTAAAAATGATTATCTTTCCATCGCATCTCGCCCTAAAAGCTCTATTTTAGGGTAAACATTCAGCTTTAAAGCACTCAACCCATAGCATCTCTCCCACAAACAAAAATGTCATCACACATCAACAATTGGACTTCCTCATTCAATTTCACCTCTCAATATAGTTATATAGCATAGCACGGTTCAAATACACATCAATTGATAATCTTGCTCCAAAACAGATTATTTCTTGTGGCAATAGCCAATCACTCATCAGTCCACTCAAGAGTGCTTATGTGTACAAGTACAACAGCAAGATGAAACAAGAAAGTTGAAATGTCAATTTCTAAGTTCTTAACCGTCACATCCCTCAGAACTAGTATGTGAGATTATCATTCCCCAAATCACTTGTGAGGTACTTCTAAAGCTTAAAATTGAACACACCCTCTGTACTAAAAACAACTTGCAACACTTCCATTTCCCTCCCATCAATCTCAACATAAATGCAACACCTATTAACAAAACGATCCTCAACTATTCAATAATTTGGCTCCACCTTCGCCAGTCCCACTATCTCCTTTCAGATCCATTTTTCAATGAAATACAATATAAACATCCCACCTCCCTTTTCTTTCAAAAATATTACACCTTCTGCAATCCCAAGTAAGGTAATATGGGGAATCTGAATGGGAAACCAAGAACAACACTGAACGGAGGGACTCCATATCTATTATTACGAAACAAGAAAAAAATATTACAAACAAAAAATTATCGTAGAACTTTGTGCACACCCAACTGTTCTTATCATATTGGGATGGAGTGTCTGAAAATGCTAATATATGTTGCCATCCTGCAAGAATGGCATCACAATCGTTGTCTGCCAAAGGAGGCAAGGGACTCCCATATCAAACAACCGCTAGATTTAGTTCTAACGAACTCAGATACATTGCAGAATCACATTCACATCAGTTTAGAGCTGCCTCAATTACAGACAAAATGCAGCAGCATAATCACACAGTCAAAACACAAACTGAGGCATATGAACTTGAAAGACAGGCCAGACGATAAAACAAAAAGAAACCAACAGTGATGACCAAGTAGACCAACACAGCAACACCAGCAAACTGAGAACTCAGCCCCTATTCTCTTTAAGTTACAACTCCAGGCTAACAATTGTTTACACCGCTAGCAAACACCTTCACTCCACTCTTCTCCTAATGCTTCCTTCAACTGGACAACTCACTATCAAATTTTAAAAAACAAGAAAAACAGAGCAATACAGCAAAATCTGGCACATAAGAAAGCATCATCAAGCTTAAAATCAATTATTAACACACTATACTCAGCATAATGCATTACAATATTCGCTCGTCATTTTACATATTTGATCAGGACGTAAGTTTAGAATTATCTACACCAAAACCACTTTAAAAGTGGCAATGATATGAGAATTCGGTTCTTCGAATATTAAAAACAACACACAGCATGACAGCAACACATGATCATATAACACAGCTTCACTCTAAAACATAACAAGAGGGTACAGATATTTCCAGTTCTTTGCAACAATTTCGAAAAAGATGGTCTTCCAGGGCGCCATCGGTATCAACCTACTACAGAAAAGTTACAAAAGTGACTTAAGCAGGCAGAAATGAATATCAATAAACAACTCTACAAACAGATATCTGACATTAGAGTTCCGGATTTTACTGAGATCCATCAACATCACGTTAAAGAGTAAAGACAAACACAAATGAAAACATGGCATTATCCTATCATAGAGAACTAGAAATATCAGGAATAATGTTCAAATAGGTAATCAGTAACACAGAAAAATGGTAATGAAGAGTTGCAGATTAGATCTTTAACCATGAACATAAATTCAATAATGATACTGATGGCTAGATTGAGATACTGCAAAGGAAACAAACAACGAAAGCAAGCAATCTGTTAGTTTGAGTAAGCAAGACATCAAGCAATCTGTTAAGATAAATAAGCAAGATATGCACAAGTAACCTAAAGAAAATAAGCAAACTCCGCAAATTGATTATCAAAGTGCCACAAACCAGCAAATAAGTACTTACAACTGGTGCAGATGTGGCCACCCCTGTTGACCAACAAGGTGAATGCACCAGACTGTGACTGCCCCTTGCCATGGGACCTCGTACATTTATAGACATAAGGGTTTCTAACAAGGGAAGCAGCAATACTAAAAAGCAAGAAACATTGATAAAGAAACTGGTAACTTGCCATAATGCTTCTATTATATCTTATCGAGCTTGTCTGGCTTGATAATTGGATTGGCTTTAGCTATAGCACTCTGAGCAGCAGCCTGATAATCGAAGGGACAATCATGCTTGTCAGAGTACCGGTGAGTGGAACAGAACATGTTTCCGCACCTACAGCTAAAACCAGTCAAACCAACACGTTTACGGCAAGTCATGCACCTAGTTGGACCTGCCTTCTTGGCCTCGGAGGGCTGTCCAACACTTGAATCACAAGATACTTTAACATTTATGCTTTTTGTCACTACTACTTCGGACTTCAAATCAAAAGAAGCAGCAGCAGCTTCTTTCCCCTTGGAGGTTCCGTTCACGATGTTGTCAAAAGAAGAGGCTGCAAGCCTTGTTTGTTCCTCCTTCAGGACCGTTTCTCGGTGACATTTGGAACACATATTCCTGGTTCCTGCACGTCCGAAGAACCCACAATTGTTAACGCATAGAACTGGGCGGTCTGGTGCTTGGCATCCGGTCTCATCGTGATCCATTTTTACTTATTCCCTGTCAAGAAAGGAATATTAATACTCGTCAAATTCACAACAATCTTCACTCTTAAAGTGACCTTCATTCAACACCAAGAGACCGTCACAAACATGCACTAAACCCAAAACCTAAAGCTAACAAGCTATAGATAAGCTTATAAGGCACGTCCTAATCCTAAAAACATCAATATGTTCGCATTTCAGTCTCAATCCCATAAATAAACCAAGCAACTAAACTGATATAATGCAACCAAATGAAGGTTTTATAAAGAGAACCGCATCACCAGCCATCAACTAATGCAATATCAAGGTCTTAAAACTTCTAATTTTTCGAGTATCACGAAAATTTCATCACGAAACTGTTACAGACGAATATAGATGACTACTATTCTAAAAACCACTTCATATTGACACTGTTACAGCCGTCAAATTTGACAGTAACTAATCATCCAAACAACACCCAATCACGACGAAAACGGCTTCCATTAAGATGAGATCAAATTAGAGATGGACCATTAACCTAACACAAAGATTAATTGAAACTGAAGCTACCCTTCAATTCATAATCTTCAATTTGATGTATCAGCAATATTAAACTCAAAACCCCATGTTCAATCCAGTAAACATCAAGCTAACTAAATCATAAAATTAGTTCTTCACCACATAACAAAAGAACAAAGTTACTTCTATAAATCAAAATCAAAATCAAAAACAAAAACCTTATATTATATACAGATAACTACCCATACAGCATTCAATACACAAAAAATACATACATAAAAAATTCAAAAATCAGCATATCTATACATAAAAATTCAAAAATCAGTAAAGAACTTAATTTGATTAATAATAATATCTCCAAAACAAAGGCTAACAAAAATCACTTAATTAAGAAATAAAAGCAACCCCAATTAAAATCTACAACTCAAGGATATTATTCAGAAACCATAAATCAATCAGGTCACAGATAAACAAACCGACAAAAAATCACACCTAAAAAATAGAAAAATAAAAAATACAAAATACGGATCGAATATGTGAAAAAAAAAAAAACGAAGATCGAATATGAAAAAAAAGTAGGTCAAAAGAAATTAACCTGATGAAAGATCTGTAAGAGAGAGAGAGAGAGAAATTGTGAGGTTTATTATTTGATGGAGATTATATTGAAAGACCTTGAATTAATTTTTCAAAATTTGAAAGATGGAATATTATTATTAAGATTATAAACAAAAATGAAAAAAAAAAAGAAAGAAAAGGAGATTCCTTTATGAAAAAAAAAAAAAAAAAAAGTAAAGAGTTGTTGTTTTTGTTGTTGATGTTGTTGGTATAAGTAGTAGTAAAGAAAAAAAGGAAAAGAAGAATTAGGGTAAAATGAGAGAAATATCACAAGTGGAAGATGATAAAGAGTGATAGAGACAATAGAGGGAAAAAAAGGGGAAAGTCATAATGATGATAAGAGCAGTGAGGAGGAGAGAGAAAATCGGTGGGTAGAGATTTGAAGATAACTAAACAAGCATTTGAATTTCCTATATTTGTTTTTGATTGTTATAGTAAAAGCGGTTGGGTTTTGGGCCGGGCTGGATGAAATGACATGAGCCCAGTGGATGAATTAGTCGGCAACTCGCCGATATATTTGACCAGTTAGTTGGTTCTTAATTATGGTTTATAATATTTGTTTTCTGGGTTGTAATCATGGTTTCTTAAGGGTCACGAAGCTTATTTTTTTTTTTTTAAGGATAGGAGTTAGGTCCGAGTGGATAGAAGACTTCCTCGCCGCGCGAGGTCGGGGTTCGACCCCCAAGATTACGCGGCGTTATCTTTGGGGATGTTTTTCAGCAGCCTTATACCACCCACGTGTGTTGGTGTTTCCTTTATGTTAAGCGCTTGTAGGGGTTAGTCGCTTGGCTGACTTAATCTCCTAATAAAAAAAAAAAAAAAAAAAAAAAAAAACGAAGCTTATTTTTTGGGGGTAGCTGAGGGTTCGATGCACTAACTTAGTTCTCTATAAAAGAATCTCTATTATAAAAAAAAAATATTAGGCAAATTCTTAATTTTTGCCTATTAATCTAGGGTGTTTCATGTATACTCATCATTGGTGTTAACTAGACTTTCATATTCGAATTTTGCTTTTCACTAATTCCTTTCATATGGCATAGTAGTAATGGTTCCATGAAAAATATAGTGGGTTCGATGCACTAACCTAATTCTCTAGAAAAGAATCTCTATTATAAAAAAAAATTAGGCAAATTCTTAATTTTTGCCTATTAATATAGGGTGTTTGATGTATACTCATCATTAGTGTTAACTAGACTTTCATATTCGAGTTTTGCTTTTCACTAATTCCTTTCATATGGCATAGTAGTAATGGTTCCATGAAAAATATAGTGGTTTCAATTCAGGCTCATAACTTTTATGACTCAAATAGACATAGTAATCGTATTTAATATTGTGATTATGGCACGAGTAAGTGAATTTTGACAGATAATATATTTATAAATTTATTTAACGATAAGCATATAATTTGATTTTGAGATTTTATTTTTGTTATATGATTTAGAAGTATAAGTATATCAACTATGTGCACTCGAATTTGTCATATATATATAATTTATGTACTAAATTTTTCTTCGATTGAAAGCATGAAGAGAAAAGGGGAGATAAAATGGATCATAATCTAGAAGATTAAGATCTCTTGTAATTATCAAAGGTTTATATTGAATCAGGTGCTCCATAAAAGTATATATATAATCTACCCTCAAGTAAAACGTGGTCTACAAGAGCCAAGTACACCCAGGAAAAAGTTGGGGAAAAAATAGTCATGACAATATAGAAGACACGTTAGTTAGTGTCAGATGTCACATCATTATCTAGCCAAATTGATAAAGTATTATTTAAATTCAGGAGATAAATTGAATTCTATCTAACTTGATGGTTGGTTTATATCACTACAAGAAAAGTGGCAATCAACGACGGCTAAAAGCCGTCGGTGATGGCCTAAAACGCCGTCGCTAATTAATCAACGACGGCTAACCGTCGTTGATAGGCAGTCGGTAAAAAGATGGTCGCTGATACTAGAATCAACGATCGTCAAGCCGTCGGTGATATTTTTAACGACGGTTTCATGACAGTCAGCGACGGTTTACAAAAGCCGACGTTGATCCCCAGTCAACGACTGTTTAAAGCAGACGGTGATTCAGCGACGGTTTAAAACGGTCGCTGGATCACCGACGGTTTAAAACGGTCGCTGGATCACCGACGGTTTAAAACGGTCGCTGAATCACCATCTGCTTTAAACAGTCGGTGAGTCACCGACAGTTTTAAACCGTCGGTGAGTCGCCGACTGTTTTAAACCGTCGTTGATTTCGATTAATCAACGTCTGTTTATAACTGCCTAGCCGTCGTTGATTTAATGTTTAACCGTCGCTGTTGTTACAAAATAATATTATCTAAAATTCTATTGTTCTTAATAATAATTAAACCTCTACCTGCACAGCTGCACCTAAATATACCACGCTAAAGCTGTTTCTCCATCGCATTCAATTTTTTCAATTACAAAAATATGCAATTTTGATATATATTAAAATTTACATAGATACTTGTATAATTACATGAAATAGATTACATTTATGTACACAAAATAGATCCCGATGTCGGGAAATAAAGTAGATGTCGGTGTTTACAAAAAATATATATCGACAAAGCTAGAAACTAATAAGCTAGATGCCGATAAATATAGACACTAAATGCCTATAGTTAGACAAACTACCTAGATTAAATATATGTACGCAAAATAGATCCCGGTGTCGGGAAATAAAGTAGAAGTCGGGTTGGAAAAAAAATAACCCGACACATCAAGAAACGAAGCGAGATGCCGATAAGTATTTACACTACAAGAAAATAGTTAGACTAACTATATCCAACTATAAGTTAGTTACCTAGTTGCCAAAACAAAAAAAACTACACTGTCAAGGGTGGCTCTGTAGCACTACCGCCACCACCAAACCCTGGGTCATCTTCTGGTCTGCGTTGTGGAGTGGGGCCTGGGTTGCAACCTGAGAACATGTGGCCGAAACTAGACATGTTCCTCATCATTTCCTCTATGAGGGCCCGACGTGACTCTTCCACCCGTGCTGCGACCATTGCCTCCACCTCTCCCATCCGTGCCGCGACCTTTGCCTCCACTTGCGCCTCAATTTGAGAAAAAATGGACGGCTCATATGGTTGTGAAGAGTCGCCATCTCCTCGCTCTGATGAAGAGTTGTAGTACAAATAATCTCCCTGACCCAACCCCTAAACTTTTCATCTGTTCCTCCCCCCAACTGTCTCCCAATACAACAGATCAGGGTTCGGCTGTGACCCCTGAGTGGTACAATGATCCAGCTTCTTATTGTATGTCTCCTGCATTTGGTTAAATATACTCATATTCAAATAATATAAAGTGCCAAAATGGCGTATATTTGGTTCTAACTTTCCTATTTTGTGTATTTTCAATCAAAACAACTTATAATCACATTAAACTAACTATATATATGATGTTTGAGGTGTTTACAACTTAAACTAGCATCAAACTACTCGTATTCATTCATTTTCAAGTGAAATGGCCTAAAATGGCCTATATTTGGTTCTATCTTTCCTATTTTGTGTATTTTCAATCAAAACAACTTATAATCACATTAAACTAACTATATATATGATGTTTGAGGTGTTTATAACTTAAACTAGCATCAAACTACTCGTATTCATTCATTTTCAAGTGAAATGGCCTAAAATGGCCTATATTAGCCTATATTTGGTTCTATCTTTCCTATTTTGTGTATTTTCAATCAAAACAACTTATAATCACATTAAACTAACTATATATATGATGTTTGAGGTGTTTACAACTTTAACTAGCATCAAACTACTCGTATTCATTCATTTTCAAGTGGAATGGCCTAAAATGGCCTATATTAGCCTATATTTGGTTCTATCTTTCCTATTTTGTGTATTTTCAATCAAAACAACTTATAATCACATTAAACTAACTATATATATGATGTTTGAGGTGTTTACAACTTAAACTAGCATCAAACTACTCGTATTCATTTATTTTCAAGTGAAATGGCCTAACATGGCCTATATTAGCCTATATTTGGTTCTATCTTTCCTATTTTGTGTATTTTCAATCAAAACAACTTATAATCATATTAAACTAACTATATATATGATGTTTGAGGTGTTTATAACTTAAACTAGCATCAAACTAATCGTATTTATTCAATTTCAACTAAAATGCCCTAAAATGTTCAGTGTATTCAATTTCAATCATATTTGCCTATAAATATATGTTTAGAAGTATGTACCGAGATTTGCTTTGCTTTCTTGTTTGCTGGGATTTCTTCTTTTCCAAAAATAGTCTTCAAGAACAACTCGGGAGCAGTAGGGAGTACTCCTTCTCTACTCTTTGCCTGTAGATATTGTTGAACAAAGGCTTTATTTTTTACTCATACCGAAAATGTCATGTAAATTACACTAAGTAGTAGATATGAAACATATTTACCATCTTCCTAGCATGCTGTGCCGTCGAAATAGAACCCTGAAAGTGTGACGGCTCAATTGGATTAGACAGGGAGCCACCTCTTCGGTTCTTCTTCGCCTTTTCAGATTTTTCCCGAAATGTTGGCTCTTCACTTCTCTTCTTCATGTCTTCGTAGATCGTCTCCCCCAACCATTTTGGCCTTTCTTTGGCTTTCTTAACCACCCAGTATCGCAAGTCTCTCAGACGAGATGAAGCTTTTTTCTTGTAATCCTTCCTCACTAGGCCTTCTAACTCAGGAGCCCATTCGTAAATACCCTTTAGTCAAACATTAAACAAAGATATTAATAAAGTAATATAATCAATGAAATTTTTCATAATTCGATTCATACATACTGTGAAAATGTTCCACCAATGCGTCTTTGTTGCAGTGTCGACCTCACTGTAATTGAACCAAGGTTGTCGAAAATGGCCCTGGAAAATGTCAGTGATGGACCCACTAACCTTGTTATCATCGAACCTGAATTGAAAACCAAACAAACACGTGAATTGTGAATACCATTGCATACAAATATCATGAAGCATATAGTAGCTTACGAACTTACCATAATCCAGTAGGGCTTAAAACCTTTCTTGGTGCACGGTTCGAACCTTCACCTTCCTACGTCTGTTCTTGCATTTCGGACACGGACATCTAACTTCATCCTTACCTGGGCTTTCGGGATTTACTTTGCAAAAGTCAATGAATTCATCAACCCCCCTCAAGAACTCGGGCCTCAAGTTACGCACATTGTCATATCTATCATACATCCACCAACGCTCCTTCCGTTTCATGGTGACCAATTCTACAATTCTAAAGCATTTCAACCACACTACTCATTAACAACCATCATACGTACAATTAAAACATTTGTGTGAAATACATATAGGGCCTAAAATGATGTCCAAAGGTCCTTATCACTCCAACCTAACCCATTCTTCGACGTCTAACCCCACTAGTGAATGTATGCCAACTATTCGCTTCTACGTAAATTTCAGCAGCATTTCTCATGAGTTCTCCAAGTACACAATGTGAGCTTCGTAAAAGCTTACATATGTACCCAGAGAACAGCATAGAGAAACAACATGACCGGAAATTACATAGAATAGAACAAAAGGCATACATTCACCACCTAAGTGGGGTAAAACGTCGAAGAACAGTCCTAACCAGGGACTATTCAAGATATACTCCTAATGAGTATACCTTGAACGGGTATCTAGGCACATGACGATGCAAACATATTTATTTAAACACTTAAATTAAATTTATTACATCATCCAAACTATTTCCACGAAAACAAATATGTCAAAAACAATATAAACAATTTAAATAGTGTAAACTAAATAAAGGAATGTGCAATAAATAAATTATTGTGATAATTATATAGTTTATAACTTTTATAACCTTTAATAAACGAACCACTATAAAAACTATTGTGATAATTATATAGTAACTTAAACTTATACAATTAAAGTAACTTAATCTTCAAAGTAATATAAACTAAAAAATTATATAGTTTTTAACATTCTCTAAACAAAAGTTTTTTTAATACATTATATTTCATGATGAAAAACTTACACAAAAATTAAAATATAGAATTTACATGAACAAAAACAATATAAATTGAAGACAAAATATGGTAAAAAAATTGCTACTAACCTTACAATTAAGCCAAAGAGAAACACCAAAGTGCTACGTAATCCTACATAATGTAGAAAATCAATTATTAAACGGCACCTTTAAGCGTCAATTTCTACTAAACGAGCAACTCCAATAATAAGTAACTACGAATTTAAGTTCACAAGCACCCCTTTTGACTTAAAATAAGATTGCAATTAATGGCTCAAAAAAAAAAATCAATCATGGATTTGACAAGCATGGTTATAAACGCTGTGAACAAACTTAATTCCAAATTCTCAACATGTTCACCAGAAAGTACAATGCATATGATAAAAAACATAAACGTTTACATTTGCATTACCAAATAACAAACAAATGGATGTAAACCATCATCCATATAGAACACACATAGATGCATCATCTCTAAAATAAAAAATAATAGCCTAAGTTGAAGCTTGTTTTCATCAGATGAACAACACCCATATCTTCTTTCTTCATTATTCATCATCCTTTGTTTTTCCTTTGATATTAAGTCCAACAATTTTGGGTTACTTTCACCCATTCTTTTTTTCCACCAAATGTTAGAAAACAAAAATACCCACATGCTCTTTCTTGTTACTGATTTCACTCACCAAATCACTAAAATCTGACTATGAAATTATCTGAAAAAATAAAATGTAGTATGAACTTTGATTAAAGAAATGATATATTATAAGATCAAACACTTACATGAAGAAATATACATAAAATAAAGCAAGACTCAATTTTCTGGGTTTAGTTTCATCAGTACACAAATTGTTAAAAAAAAAAGAAATTAGCACTGCTTACCACCGGCGAAATGTCGGTCCCGGCAAGAGTCGATGCAAGTTCGTCGCCCAAGTTCGTCGCCTGAAGTTCACTTCTCTCACGAGGAAAAAACCCAACTGTTAGGGTTTGGTTCATGAGTACAAAAATTTTTTTAAAAAAAGAGAAAATAAAGCTTACCGCCGGCGAAGTGAGGTGGAGGTGGGTCGCTGCCGTTGGCTGGAGGAAGGAGGAGAGGCAGGTGGAGGTGGAGTCGACCGAGTTTCGTCGCTGCAAAAATCGCCCAAATTCCCTCCTTTTTGTTGGTGAAAATAAAACCCGACTGAAAGACTTCAATTAAACCCCCCCTCTTTAGAAATCAACGACCGTTTCTGACCGTCGCCCAAGCTAAAAAAAATTCTGCTTTACTTCCACAAAATCAACGACGGCTTGAAGTCGTCGTTATTTATCACCGACAGCTAAACCGTCGTTAAATGCTATAACTGCAGTCGGTAATCAACGACGGCTTCAAGCCGTCGCTTGTTTTGATTATACCGACGGTTTCGTTAGCCGTCGCTGATAGGCCGTCGTTATTTTGTGATTTTCTTGTAGTGTATATAAGAAGTGACTATTTGAAATACTCTTTCATTATGAACATATCATGATATGAGAAATATCTTTGATGTGACAAATTAGGCCATCTGCGTGTAGCTTACCCATTTTGAGAAAATTGAAAATTTTCTTATAGAAAATGTGTTGAAAGCTCTCTCGTGTTGTAATTATATGATCTCAAGGGCAAGATACGACATTGAGATTGAGCATGATATTGGAGATCTTGACAATCATTGATATTAATCAAGTTTTATTTAAGTGAGCAAGACATACGAGTATGTTTATGAATAGTTTATGTATTGCAATTGAATTTATTGCATAAGTTAATTGATCTCCCATTTGGGATAAAATACTATTCAGCATATATTAAAATCCAACTGCGTATATATATTTACTCTCCGACTTTGTTTGTTCTTCTGAAAAGAATCAATACAAATAATTAGTCTATTAGAGTTCATAAAATAGGACATGAGAAACTGAATCAAAGGTGGATATATTCTTCATTTATAATAAATGGCCCCATAAGTTTATCCATTGAAGATAGTTTTTACCACCTTAGGGGGAGAATAATGGGAGAAAGCTGGTAAAAATAACGTTTGATTCATAAATTGATCCGGAAGGTCATAATTATTATGAATATGAGATACATCGAATCACTAGTAGAATAAATGCTTATTGCTGCGGTCATTAAGTGGCCTATTGCGGCGGTTTTGGCCGCGCATCAATTAAGGGCGCAGCAATAGGTAATTAACCTATTGCTGCGGTTTTTAACCGCAGCAATAGAGCAACCTATTGCTGCGGTTCTTACCCAAAACCGCAGCAATAGGTATTTTTTTTAATAAAAAAATGAAACCTATTGCTGCTGTTTTTGGTAGGAACAGCAGCAATAGGAATTTTTTGTAATAAAAAAATGAAACCTATTGCTGCTGTTTTTTATAGGAACAGCAGCAATAGGTGTGAGTGGATTATTTTTTTTGCTAGCTTGAATGGAAAATGACTGAAAAATACAAATAAAACTAAAGAAATCTTATCAACAACAAATCATGCTACCAACAATGTAAATATATATAACGATCGAAAATAAAATTCAGTATACTAAAAATCAGTATATACAAAACAATTGCAAAAAAAATATAAAAACTAACAAAAATATACAAAATAAAAATCAGAACTCCTAAATATCATATTGAGTCTCAAAAAATAAAAATGAAGAAAAAAGCAAAAAGAAATTAAAAACAAGAACTAAATCAACAGTGAATCATCAACATCGGTCTTCGCTTCAACCTTCAACATCGGTCTTCGCAACAACCTTCAACATCAAAATCACCGGTGTTGATTGTGGCGCCGGGATTCGAAAGCTTAGAGCGAAGATTGACTGAATAACCGCAATTAACCTCAATAAAAGTAGTTGTTTCTATCTTGTCCCCGTAATTTCGAAGTAATCAAGCTATATTATCACTGAAAAATGGCAGAAAAAAAACCCAAAATTGGAAGAGTATAATTCTGAATGGAATTTTCGGCGATACGAAGTTGGTGCAATGTCGATGAATCCAAAATTTATTCTCTTTCAGAAGCGCTCGCAAGATCTGGGAAGAATTTTTGACAAATAAACTCAAAAATTCACCTGAATTTTGTCGGAATATTGGGGATTAGGTTGATAATGTTGAATCTCGAGCTTCAACATTAATTCTGTAATTCGAACAAAAACAACTCAATTAATAAATTCCAAAACCTCAAAATCAACACAATTTCAACGAAAAACTCTTAAAAACTCGAGAGAGAAAGAAAGAGTTTTACCAGAGAAGGAGATGGAGCGATGAACGGAGATGGCGCGAGTGAGACCTCCGACGTAACGAAGACAGTCATCAATTGGTCGAGGAGAGAGAGAGAGAGGATAGCAGGGACGAAGGACAACCGGCGAGATGATGAGAAATGAGAGGAGGAGCGGCTGTGAATTGGTCGAAGAGGAGTTTGAAGGAGGAGAGAGAAAGGAGTGAAATGAGGAAAGAGGAGAGTGAAATGAGGAAAACGGCTGAAGTCCAAGACTCCAAACCCTAGCGGCTTTTGTGAAGTTCAAATGATATATTGCTGCGGTTTCCATAAAGAACCGCAGCAATATATTAAAATATTATTTTTTTAATATTATTTTAATATATTGCTGCGGTTCTTGAAAGAAACCGCAGCAATATGTCTGGTCAAAAAGTCAACTTTTTTCAAAAAATTTCCGATGAAACCATATTGCTGCGGTTTTTGGCCGAAACCGCAGCAATATCTTTATTTTATATTTTACCTTTTCTTTTTAAGTGATATATTGTTGCGTATGGGTAAAACCGCAGCAATACCATCACAGCAATAAACAATTATTCTACTAGTGAATAGAGGTTAAGAACATTTATTATGTTGATTTATTTATTTATTTATTTACAAAGGGGGAAACAGGCAAAACAAAGAGAAATAAAACAAATCAAGTAGTGAATTGTGAACAAGTTTGCGCACATAACTTAGCCATATCATGTGCTTTATGTGTTGATTTATTTGATGATGTATCATATATACACCAGCGATATCTTTTGAGTTATTGAGTTATATACAGAACATTAAAGTTTATTGTCAACTTAGTCGTATTGATAACCTTGAAGTGTAGTATGAAAATTTCGGTTCCACTATTGCTATTACAATGTTAAAATTATGGCAAAAAAATTGCAATTGGCATACACTTGATGAATAATGGAAGCAAGATAAATTTTACAAAATATGAAGTGCCTAAGTAAAATGCTTGATATATGAAAGAAAATAGATGGCCAGTATGGAAAAGCACGTTACCTCCTAGATAGCTATTCAGATATCACTGAATAATACCCACTATACATACTTGAAAGGTTTTTTTTATAATATCTATACCGGTATGTACATGGAACCAATATGAATATGCGTGTAAGATACAATGGACAATGGATGGGGATCAGATACTTGAGTCCATTTTGGTGTCGACATGACAATGATAAATACGAGCTTGTGGACCTGAAGTCCGATCGATTCATGAATTTTATTCGAATTGCATAATTTGCATTAATGAGTCAATCTTCATTTACATATAGATAGTTAGTATATCATGCAGAATATTTATCTCATATACAATGCATTATTCTAGTTTTAGTTTCATATGTGTGTGCATGATTTACTACTAACATTAAATTTGATCTTTATGAGTATCTCTACTAGATGAGGTTTCTCCTATGATTTGATAGTCCTAAAGGACTCCATGATCATATAATAATTTATCATATTTATTGGAATGAAAGTTCCTGGGGAACTTGTATTAGCAACATATGAACCTTTACCATGTCTTATAGTTATCAAAAAATAATATTATATCTTTGATATGAATGTGGAAGTTCCACAAGAGTACTAAAAAAAAAAGGAGTAATGTTAAACTCAACCGTACTAAAGTTTGATTATGTGATATTTCAATTGGTAAAAGTGATCTTATTTAACATTGAATTTTATATGATCCTTAAATATTGTGATGGTGAAAAGTCAGTTCATGAATAATATGTTGCCATGGAAAGACAACAATTGTGTAATTATATTTGGGTGACTATGTATCCCATACATTTATAGCTTTATGAAGAAGGCACATAATTATATCATATTTTTTTAAGGTAAGATGAATGAGACTCACTTAAGGGGGATAAACATAATTATATCATATGAAATAAAGGGATGAATTGACATACGACGTACATTGAAGTATGTGCGCATGGTATTTCGATGGTAAAGTTTATGATTAGTTGTTGCGCTCTTTTTCCGTTTCGACTAGGTTTTTGTCTTATTGTGTTTTTCCTAACAAGGTTTTTAATGAGACAACACAATATGCAATTAAGGAAGTTATATGAACTTGAATAAAAAGTTTTCTTATGATACATTTGGAATTCAAGATGATATATCACAAGCATATAGATGTGCGGATTCTACAAATCCAATCAAGTAGCTCACAAGATTGGAATGTATTAATTCAAAGATTTTAAGTGATGTAAACACCAGGGGGAGTTATTATGCTGTACTCATTTTCCTTAATCATTATTTTGTCCCACTGGTTTTCCACGCAAGGTTTTAATGAGACAACATTTCATGTGGATTATGAGGCATTGTATTATTTTAGATAATGAACATTCAAGGGGGAGTGTTATAAATATATCTATTGTGAATGTCCACTATACCCTAGACTTGTATATATCTAGTCCTTTGCCTCTTGAATAATATAACTGACACTTTCATTCTCTACCGTTTATCTTCCCTTGTTCCCTTTTCTCTCTTGATTCGGGTCGGGTCATCTTAGATTTCCGATGAACTTTGAGCCTAATTTAGGGCCCGTTCGGTATCACTGTAAGTTTTCAGTTTTTGGTTTTATGAATATAAAAGTTATATGATATAAGGGGGATAATAAACTTAAAATTAGTCATACTTATACTAAACATGTCACTTTTGGAACCTGACAACTGAAAACTGAAAACTACTTTTTCTGGTTTTCATATTTTTTGTTTTTGGTTTTCAAAAAAACTGAAAACTGACAACAAAAAACGATAACGAACGAGCCCTTAAGTGTTGAGTCATTCGGTTCAAGTCAGGTCAGTTTTACGAAATCTACCCACTCCAAGAATAACCGTCCGGTCCAACAAAGTGTAAGAACTCACGGTCCCGATCCAACAAATAAGAACTCACGGTCACGGCGGGAAAATCCCTGAATTTAGGACTTAGGAGAGGGAAATGGCGGGAAGAGTACCACTCAGGCACTCATATATAAATTTGATAGCCCTCAACACTCAACAGTAATCTACTAATAGGCAAAGTGTAAACTTATTCCTTTCTTCACTTCCAGACGTCTCTCTCTCCTCAAAAACCCAGATTTCATTCAATCAAATGGGGAGAAAAAAGAAGACTGGGGTTTCGGACGAATCTACGAAGGAACAAGCTGAAGCGGAGCATCATCAAGAAGACGTTAACATGGACGACGATGAAGGTTCTAGCGCCGAGAAGAGTCTCTACGAGGTACAAATTGTTTAGTTATGTTATCCATTTAACCATTTTAGTGTTTCAAAATATCCGATTTTAGATGTTTTTTTGTCCAATTGATTGAGGAAATTAAGGCGAAGGTGGAAGGGAAACCCTAATTGATAGTTATTATTTTCTTTAAACCCTAATTTTGTATTTTTGATTGAGGAAATGAAGATCAAGTTTGCGAAGTTCATGTGACAATTAATCACGTATCTGGCTCTTCATTTCTATGCAAAATTTGATTTTGATTAGGTGTCAGTGATTGAAAAATGTGATAGAAGCTCAATCAGAGTAGAGCATTTTATAGGATTAGAGGTTCTATTTTGCTTAACTCTTTCGATTGAGAGTTGTATTTGATCACACCTTCGAAATTCTTCTGGTTAGGTAATTTTTAATATCTTGAATCTTAGGTTATGTTTTGATTAACATTCAGAGATTCAATAAAATTAACTTACCAGATAAAACAATTGCACGGGTCGTGAACAGATACATTATATATGCTTTAGCTCGTTTACGAAGCAACAATAAAACCGGCCATCACTAGTGCAAATTGATGAGTAGGACTAACCTGCCCCATTATTTATTC
This sequence comes from Beta lomatogona, assembly GCA_947646795.1. Lineage (NCBI taxonomy): Eukaryota > Viridiplantae > Streptophyta > Magnoliopsida > Caryophyllales > Amaranthaceae > Beta > Beta lomatogona. Next base: position 3,433,968 of record CANSNZ010000927.1, on the reverse strand, counting down.
TTGGGAGATACTTTTCTTGAGAGCATGGAATTTGTACTTTGGCAGTGGGATTTGAGCATTGCTCGAGTCAGTACGTAGCGTTCTTCAAGAAGCTCAGCTGGTTCTTTTTGGGCTAACTCCCCTTATCTAGATGTTGGGGCCTAGGAAAGGCTAGGTTGGCTCCTAGCTTCATCTCGACTGGCATGTTTCTCTTGAAGGGTTGGAGTCCTTGAGCAAACTAGCTACTTTAAATTAGTACTTAGTGCATGTCTTGTATGAGAAGGTTATATGATAGTCCAAGAAGACGTATTTAGGCTTAAACAAGAGCCTGTGGTTGGTCGTTAAAAGTTAGCTACGTCCCTGACCTGCTTCAGAAAAATAGTATTAGTGCTACTGTGTAGTTTGAGAGACTGCATTGGCTTAAAGATACTTTTTGTGATGGTTGAAAATATAAAATTTCCAGGTTCTCGGTGTAGAAAGAACTGCATCTCACCAGGAAATTCGGAAAGCATACCACAAATTGGCATTGCGACTCCATCCTGACAAGAATCCTGATGATAAGGTATTGATTGCGACTTTTATCTTAATTAGAACCCTAATAATAAGGCATTGTGAATCACCTTTTCCAGATGTTTTTCTTTGAAGGAACGTTTAATGGATTGTCTTTCTTCCTCTTATTATAGGAAGCAAATGAAAAGTTTCAACAGCTGCAGAAGGTGATGTCTATTCTCGGTGACGAGGAGAAGAGAGCCCTCTATGATCAGACCGGGGTAGTTGATGATGATGTGAGTTGTTCTTGAAGTTCCAGAATTAAATGGATAAATAACTTCTGAATTTGAAAGCTAATAAGCTTATGTGCATGCAAATGATATTTAATGTTAGAGCTCACCTAGCTGTAGAGAAAAATTATGACTGCTGCTTTCTTGCAGACATGTGTTCACTGTCAATTTTGGTCCTGTTCTGGAATTTGCATGTGTTATTCATGTTCTTCAGATGGCAAGATGAGAATTCACAATGACTGCTTTCCTTTCTTTACCTCTGATTGAATAGGATCTTGCTGGGGATGTGGTTCAGAATTTGCAAAAATTCTTTAGAGCCATGTATAAAAAGGTAAGATCTCTGTGTTAACATCCTAGAGATAACCGTTTGTGCACTAAACTCCAGCTATTTTTTGATGTTGCACAAGCTGACCTTGATGTGTGCACTTCCAGGTCACTGTGGCTGATATTGAAGAGTTTGAAGCAAACTACAGGGGATCTGATTCAGAGAAGAAGGATTTGATCAGCCTCTACAAGAAGTACAAGGGTAATATGAAAAGGTACTTATTCTCCCCTTTCTGCATTTCCTCTTTCATAGGCGCACGGGATTGACATTATTCTTGCTTTCTGCTTTAGGCTTTTTTGCTCAATGCTGTGCTCAGACCCTAGACTGGACTCTCATCGATACAAGGATATCCTTGATGAGGCAATAGCTTCAGGTAAGATGCTCTATTTTTTCCATAAGTGGGAAGGTTTTAATTCAAATGTTGGTAAATATAGATAGCACTATATTTTTGGTTTTGCTGCTTGGACTCCATATTACATGTACTTTTCTACTAATATAGAGGATGATGGCTATTTTGGATGGTGTACCATCTTTAATTATGAAAAATGATGCACTAGGTGTGATTTGCCTTAATGTGGTCACTGTAGCCTGTAGGGCAGTTGATTTTCGTCACTGTTGTGGAACTGTACATTGGTGCAAATGTGCAATATAATGTTTCTTGCAGATTATGAAACTAGCAGTTGCATTCAGTATGACTATGGTCTATCCATCGTACTTACTTGGATCATGTTATGCAAACTGCTACGCAGGAGAGCTGAAAGAATTCAAATCTTACAAGAAATGGGCTAAAGAGGTATCTGAAACGAAACCGCCTACAAGCCCTTTGAAGCGTAAAAAGAAGTAACTCCATTTTCCCATTACATTGAATCTTATATTCATTGGAGCTGAATTCTTAAAAGCTTGGCCGCACTGTTTCTTTTGTGTGTTTCCTTAAACCTTCAGGTCAACGAAGTCAGATTCTGATCTATATGCAATCATATCTCAGCGACGAACTGAGAGGAAGGACCGATTTGATTCAATGTTTAACTCTTTGGTGGAAAAATTTGGGGGGCAAGGTACCTCAGAGTCAGAACCCACAGAGGAAGAGTTTGCAGCTGCACAGAAAAAGCTGGAGAATAAATTGTCTTCAAAGAAATCTAGGAAAAAGTAGCTTGGCCATCTCTCAACCCAAAGAATATGATGACGGTGTTTGCAATTGAACTGGTTGATTTTTCTTCTTGCAATATCCTCCTCCCCGGGTAAATCCCCCTTGTCAATGCCCCCATGAGGAATCGATCTTGGGAACTTTTGCCCTTTGTAGTATATATTTATTTCGTCAAATCATCTTCTGTTTTTGTACAGGTTTGTATTTTTTTGCTTGTAAGTTTCAATTTCATCGCATTTCTATTCTGGATATTATATGAACTTCAAATGTGCTGCTGTCTGCTGTGGAACTCAGGAATTTTTAACTCACAACAGCTCTGAACTGTTTTTTGAAAATATGATGGAGAACGAACCTTCTTATATGAGTTTGAATCGCCTCTTAAGCATTGGACTGGCTTTAGTAAATACACTTCATTTTAAGTTGCATATTCATTGTAATATTGACATCTCTGACAATCTATTTTCTAGCACATAAGGTGCTTTTTTTAATCTCTCTATTTCTTTCCTCTCATGATTTCTTGTGTTATAATGAATAATCCCATGTTGCAAGTAAAATAAAAAACAAATGAATAGTATTACTTCCCCCATTTTGAAATATCTTCACCATTTGACTCTTTCTTCATTCTTATGTGTTTGTTGACCATTTTTTTTATACCTATACTCTCTCTGATTTTTATTAGTTTACCCGTTTTGACTTTTAATACTATTCACATACATGACCTTGTGATTTGTACTTACGAAAATATAGTCATATGAGATCTTGTTAGGTTCGTCTCAGTATGTGTTGTCCAAATATCAACTTTTTGTAAATTTTGTTTATTGATAATTAGAGATATTAAGGTAAATTAATAAAGACAGGACGGAATTTATAACAACAAATATTATTAGGTAGAATACTGTTGGATTTGTTTTAATATATATTTTTAAAATATCAACATTTAATAATTTCATTTTTAATATTGCAAAAGTTTATTTTATTACCAAAAAGATAGGAAAAATTGATTCTAATAATCTAACCTTTGGGCCGTTCGTTTAAATTAATCCCACATTTTGATTATTATTTAATAATCCAACCTTTTAATACGATCCACTCATATTGAATCGTGACTAGTTGAAATAGGTTGATGACCAGTAGAATGGGTTAATTGTACACGTGTGTTGTTCTAATTTGTTCAAATTTAATTAATCAATTTTAATTTTAATTAACTTAGCTAAAACAAATAACCACTAACACCACCACCAAGACACCACTGCCAACACCACCACTAAGGCACCACTACCAACACCACCACTGCCAACCACCCCCCCACACCACCACTAACCACCACCATACAACCGCACACCACCAAAACTCTTCACACAACTTCTCTCACCCCATGCCCCCTATCTGCCACCACCAACAACACTCGTCCCCTCAAATTAATCCTCCAAAATTTACTAATGGTAGCATAAATTGGTTTGACAATTTTATCCAAAAAAGCATTCTCACCAATAACAAGACGTATATAAGGGCGCGCAGTATTCTCATCAACATAATCCTCCAAAATCTTATTTAATTCCAACGCCGTGTGATGAAAAATGTAAGACAAACACTCGGGGAACAAACCTCAACTTACCAGACTTACCCCAAATACAAAGCGACATAAAGCAACTCTCGTCGTAGATCATCGTTACGTCGTCAGTTGTCGAGAATCGAAACGTTAGACCTGCGACCGAGTTAGCTGTACCACATGGTGTAGTTTTAAGAGGTGGAGGAGGGGGTGGTCGCAGGGGGGGTGGGGGAGGCGGTGGTTACAGGGGGTGGGGTTTGTTAGCACTTAGCAGGGGGTGGGGATTCTTGGTGAGGCAAGGGAGGAAGTTAACAAAGGAGAGAGAGATATTAGAGAAGAAAAAGAGGAAAATGGGAAAAAAAATTAAATTTTACCATCACGACAGGTTACCGGTTTTATGGTTCAATATGAGCGGATCGTGTTATAAGGTTGGATAATTGGATTATTTAAAAATAATCAAAAGGTGGGATTAATTTGAGCGAACGGCCCAAAAGTTGGATTATTAGAATCAATTTTTCCAAAAAGATATACTTCTTCCGTTCCATAATAAGTGAAACATAGGGATTGGGCACAAGATTTAATAAACATCACTTTGAAAAGCCAAAAAGTCATAAAATACCTTTTTCATTATAAAAAAGACGAGAGAGAAAAGCAAACCACAAAGTTTGTGATAAGTACTCTTGTCATTTTATCACTTTTTTTTTTTTCCATTTAAGGTATATTTCACTTATTTTGAAACGTTCTAAAATAGTAAGTGTTTCACTTATTATGGAACGGAGGAAGTTTGCAAAAGGACTAAGAGAGGAGAGAGATAGAGAGAAGGGAAAAAAAGGAGATCTATGTGATAGGAGAGAGGTAGAGAGTACTTACTGCCCAAAAAGCAAATATTGCAAGTACTTTGCAATTTTCGGAAGTGGAAAATGATGCAAGCATAAAAAAAACTAGAGGAAGACCATAAGAGGGAACAAAAAATTCTAGAGAGAAGGGCTCTCCCTTCTCTCTAGAAACCCTCAGCCCCAAATTTCAGTAACCCTAAGCCCCAAATTTCAGAAATCTCTCTAAGCCGCCGCTTTCTTCTTCATCTTTCCCCTCAGATCTAGCTTCTTCCATCCTCTTCCATGGCTATCTAGTCCTTTTTTGGCCACTTCTTGTCCTCAGTCGGACTTCTTCTTCTAGTCTCTTCTTTTCTCCTTTCTCTTTTCGTATTTGGTGATTTCAGTCGGTCTTCGCTTCGCTGGCGATTTCCTCGCGATGGTCCGTTTTCCGTCGCCGATAGTTCGTTCTGCGGTGGGTCGGTGTTCGCGTTTGTCGGCATCGGGTGAAGGCTAGCTGCTGGGCTGCGGGTTTCGGGTTCGGGCTTCGGGCTAAGGGCTCCTATCCTGATTTCCTTCCCTTAGCCGGTTGATTGTAAGTAAGTTGGGTTTGTTTCATTGGAGTTTGAGGGTGCCAATTCAGTGGAGTTTGTTTTGCCCCCCGTGACGGGTTCAAGAAGGTGTCTTCGGTTGAGCCTGGGGAGAAGGCTCTTTTGCCGCGGCGAAGCTTCCACTTGTGTTATTTTGTGCTCCTTTCTCTTCTTTCTGGTTACTTGTTATTTGTAACTTGTAACTTGTAACATCCTCCGGGATGTTTTAGGTGGTGTTTCGTTATAGAGACACCTCCTAGTTTTCTTTCCTGACAAAAAAAAAAAAAAAAAATGGAGGAAGTATATATGTTATCCTATAAATATTTTGTTGTTCGTCTATTGCCAATGCAGTAAACAGCTTCACAGAGACTCCCAAAAACCTTGAATTTAGCACTGTCTTTTGAGCAAGCATAGTTAGGTACTCCGATCTTTGTAGCAAAACTCAATAGGTTAACCTTGATATATGCATAATTTGAAATTTAGGTGCTTAATTGATTCCAGAGCATTTTTGACACAGCCAACATATATCGTCTGGACATTCCACAGATCGTTTATCAACAGTACTGGTAGAAGGTGAAGCCCAATGGTCACTGATCAGGTTTATGCATTTCCACCTTAAACAAAGTCCCCTGCGTACTCTTATACATCTTATGGATAGAGACTTTTTGCCCATTGCATATACTCCCCTATCCTCCACTAGTAGTGATTAGGTTTCGAGCAGCAAAAATCTTATGGACAACCAGGGACATATTTCTTTTGATAGACATGTCTCTAGTCATCTTAATTATTTTTATATAGTAGTGTCAAAGAACCAATTCAACCAAAACTTTAAACGGACGGTCGTTCCCAAGATTGGTTTTATATTCTATCACGATGGATGACATTCAATCTGTTTATGCCGATTTTGTACCAAGTGCGCAAAAGGTATTAGGGAGCCAACAACAAGAACAATATACAAAATTAAATGTGAAATAAATAACGAATAATGGGAATACAAATAAAAAATTAAGAACGCAAATAATTGTTGACGCGGAAAACCCAAGTGATGGGAAAAACCGCGGGTGATACTCTTGATCACCAATCCACTATGAAGATGTCGCCGTCAATATGGGCGTTTGAATACAGTTTATACAATAGCTTTGTAAAGAATTAATGGAGATAGAGAGAGTGTTTGCTATGGAGTACTGAGGGTTTGTAGTAACTAGAGAGAGAGAGAGAGAGAGAGAGAGAGAGAGAGAGAGAGAGAGAGATAGATAGATAGATAGAATAAGTTAGGTTACATCATCTATCTACAAATACCCTAAAAATACCCTTGTAACCGTTGCCACCTTCCTTGAAAATAGGAGATCTTCACCTTTTTCCTCCAACAGTTGTAACCGCTTATTAATGCCAATTCGATGATTCTTGCTAACAAATACTTCCTACCTTCTCTGCCAATATGAGATTTTCAAGGCCCAACAATTGCCCCTAATTGATGTCATTTTTCAACTGCCTTGAGAAATGGCAGCAATTACTTTGCCCAAGAACCATCATTACTTGCATTGCCCAACTGCACACGCCTTCCCATGGCTGACGAGCGAGCATTAGGGACAACTTCAACTTGATGTCAGCTGACGCCGACGAACATCCTCAAGACCACGGCGAACCAACTGACAACACCTCTTCTTCAATGGCTTCAGGTACGTTGTTTGTTCAATTCTAACGCCGTCACTCTGCTGCAGTGACGTCGCTGAAGGAGAAATTGAACGTCAAGAATGCTGAGATGACGTCGTTGAAGGAAGCAATGGACGCGCGAACTGCTGAGATGGAAACCAAGCTGACGGCGTTACAAGAAGAACTCACCGACACCGCCAGCCTCTACACTTGGAAAACCAAGGCGAGGCTAATGAAGCAATACATGGAAGGTCAGACGGCGTCATGGACTCCAGAAGACGACGTCCATAAGTTCCTTGATGCTCTTGGAACTCTCGACGACCTGCTTCCTGACGGTGTCGCTGCCGCTGCTGAGACGACGACAACTGCTGAATTTCCCCTGTTGTAGTGACAAAGATGCCATTGAGACAAACTGGTTTTCGGTGTTAGCTTTTGTGTATAAAAGTCGTTGTATATCTTTGATGTGTGTTATGCAAATAATGTATGTTTGTAAGTATGTATGTACGTATGTATATAACTTTTCCATTGTGACTAAAGGTTTAGTTTTGAAACTAAACGTTGTCATCCAGGATATGTCGTCAAGTGTAGGGCCCTTATGTTTGTATGAATGTGTGTACGTATGTGTGTAGGTACCTTTGATGTTTGACACCACTTGCAGTATTAATTGCTACGAAGGGCTCAATTGCCTCTTCTAATTAATTGCGCGTGGTGTTTTGTATGCTGTTGTGATGGCTTCTTAAGGTGTGTGTCCCTTCGTGTGTAGAAGTCATTTTGTGTTCACCTGAACGCCGTCAAACCTTGATGCCCCAGCTTAAAACTGTCGCCGTCATAATAAAGGTCGATGTCAACTATGATGTCGCCGTCGACGCTGATGTTGGCGTCAGGTGAATATGAACATTGTGGTGTTCGGTTGTCTCAGTGTTGGCTGTCGACGAATCCTCGTCCCCTATGCCTGTCTTCATATAACAAAGGTGAGATGGTCGTTGGCGAGGCCAACGGTCCTCCGACGCTCAAGTCTGTATAATATAAAAAGAAATAATGCTTAAAATGCGAAGGAAATCGAATATGTTGAGAACAAAATGAAATGGAATAACTCAATTTAACTTGTTGGTTACTTACCTGTAGTGGCGTCCCTTTTGTTGTCAACATAATACGATTAAAAGTGATATAGTTTTAGATGGACGACGTTCCAACTTCAGGGAACGTGCTTACCCTCCTTGAGATATGAAATAATTGACGACGTCCAACTGACCGTCGCCGTCGCAGAGATTTTGTTGACGTCGACATCACTTTTTGGACGACGTCCAACTAGGATCGTTTTTCCAGTCGTTGGCTTGATGAGTCTGACGGACGCTATGAACTTTCTTTGTTTGGCGTCGATTTCCTGCTGTCGACGTCATAGAATTCCTTTCTTGACTGCATGTCTTCCTCCAACCGAATGTGGGCCAAGGCTTTGGCTTGAGCATCCTCGAACGTTGGACATGGATACTTGGTAAGTTCTTTGTACAAATCTGAGTCTTCATTATCCAGTCCCCGTCGGAAAGCTTCAATCGCCGTCTTAACGTCGCAATTTGGAATCGACACCTTTTCCCTGTTAAACCTGTGAACAAATTCTTTCAATGATTCATTAGATTTCTGCACGATTCTATGTAAGTCACTAGCCTGTTTTTTATCTTACAACTGCTAGCAAACTGTAAATTAAAAATATTAATCAATTGAGCAAAGGAAGAGATAGTGCCATTGCCAAGGTGGATGAACCACTGCAGGGCTGGTCCAGTCAACGTCGATTTGAATCCTTTGCACATACATGCCTCGCGCATGCTACGAGGAATTGAGATGGTGATCATCCATTGTTTGTATAGAGCGACGTGGTCATTTGGATCTATAGTGCCGTCGTATGTCTTCATGGTTGGGACGGAGAACCGCTTTGGAACCTCGACCATGGCAATGAAATCAACAAAAGGTGAGTCCGCATAACTGTTCGGTGTCGCTTTCTCCATAGGGCGTGAGACGCCGGGGATCCTGGCGATCATGTCTTCGAGCCGCTGAAGACGCTGCTGGATGGGATCGTCGGCGACAGAACGCGGTTGCCCCTTGGCCTGGTCTCCAATGATGTCGGCATCAGGCCCGACGTCGGCGTCAGCATCTCCATCTGAATCATCGCCGTGGGCAGGAATGTTGTGTCCCACAAGAGTTTCGAATAGGCCTCCATCCAGGCCAGGCATTTTGGAGACATCGCTTATGTTGTGGCACTTAGAGCCTTTGGACTTTTGAGCAGATTTTAGGCTTTGATTCTCCATGCATGATGTGACATAGCTATTTTGCAATTCCGCCATAGCAGCCTTGACGCGATTGAGTTCGTCTATGACTTCTTGAGTGGTTACCCAATCTCCTGCCATTGCAAACATAGAAAAAAGAGAAGGCACAAACAAAATAGTAGACAAAAAGAAAGTGACAAACGATGTATGGTGATCTTGCTGAAGGCCCCACGGTGGGCGCCAAATTGTTTATGCCGATTTTGTACCAAGTACGCAAAAGGTATTGGGGAGCCAACAACAAGAACAATATACAAAATTAAATGTGAAATAAATAACGAATAATGAGAATATAAATAAAAAATTAAGAACACAAAAAAATGTTGGCGCAGAAAACCCAAGTGATGGGAAAAACCGCGGGTGATACTCTTGATCACCAATCCACTATGAAGATGTCCGCCGTCAATATGGGCGTTTGAATACAGTTTATACAGTAGCTTTGTAAAGAATTAATGGAGACAGAGAGAGTGTTTGCTATGGAGTACTGAGGGTTTGTAGTAACTAGAGAGAGAGATAGATAGATAGAATAAGTTAGGTTACATCATCTATCTATAAATACCCTAAAAATACCCTTGTAACCGTTGCCACCTTCCTTGAAAATAGGAGATCTTCCCCTTTTTCCTCCAACAGTTGTAATCGCTTATTAATGCCAATTCCATGATTCTTGCTAACTAATACTTCCTACCTTCTCTGCCAATATGAGATTTTCAAGGCCCAACACAATCCATGATTTTCTTGTCACATGACTCCGATACCATATCAAAAGAAATATGCGCATTAATTTTTTGCTCGTGCTAACTGCTTATACGACTTCTTGTAACTTTGATGCAACCCTAGTAGACACCAAATCTAAATTAAGTCACTTCAGGGCCTCATATTTTCAATACAATGTTAAAGGACCAACTCAACCCAAGACTTAAGCTGCTGGTTGGAGTCTAAAGATTGATTTTATTTTATATTCTATCAAGTAGCTTTTTGTTTGACATGCTTTATATAAGAACTATGAACCTAGTTAACTCACATTCTACATTTTTTTGCTCGTTAAGGCCCAGGAAAGCTTCGCGACAATAATAGCATTCCACATAGTTAAGTTGTTAACATTTAGACAAACCTTACCCCAATCAACAAGAGTTTTTCTTTGAAGGAGGTCAAGGAGCAAAATATATACTAAACCTTCATGCATTGATTTATAGAAAACATAATTGGTAGAAAAAATAGCTTTAATAATTTATTTCATCTCTAAAAAATGATATTTTTTTAAAACTTAAATAATACTTCCTCTATTTTTTTTAATTGCACCATTTTGTTTTTGGCCCTATTTATCAACCAACTCTGTTTAGCTATCTTGCATCATTATATAAGAAAAAACATAGCCAACTGTGGTCTTGTTCGATTCATCTTAATGCAAGGATTCCAAATATGAAAATTTTATAATTTTTACTTATAAGCAATTAGAAATATTGGCGTTCAAATAAGCGTCTCGGAAAACGTGAAAAATGAAATAATACAATTAAAAAAACGGAGGAAGCGTTAATTACATAGGATATTTTTAGGCATTTCAGGAGGATACTAAATCCTTAATTAGGTGTCTCCCTTATAGAATTGAGATAAGGTTGGGCTCCAATAAGAACTATTATTATATGAGAACGTGAGAACACTAAGTAGTTTTTCTACCTCCCAAGACTTTAATCAACTAAACTAGGTGACATCCACTGAGAACACTAAGTAATAATCCATTTTCATTTTGGAGAAACATTTACCAAAAACACACGCTATATACAAACAAGTAACACCGTTTCCCCGGCAACGGCGCCAAAATTTGGCGGGCCTCGTTTGTCGTGAACGCCACCCGGCCAAAGATAAAATTTCTCCTACTCTATTTTACAATTAAATGTAGAAGGGAAGTAAGGTTCGTATCCACAGGGAAACAGGGACAAGTTTAATATCTAGCGTGAATCAATACCTAGATGACTCTAAAGGTCGAGTAACCTAATAATAAGGGGGGGTTTTCAAAGAGTTGTTATTAGACTACAACTAACTAGCATATAAATAAAATGAGAAATCAATATAGGAAGATCTTGAATCCGATTAACATCCACTTCAATTTATTATCGATCATTGAACCTCCACTCTAATGATTTCCATAATTATCTATTGCTGAGAATTAATCTCGCATTCTCCTTATTCTTAGTTGAATAGCACGATCAGCGTGACTATAAAACCCTAACTAAAGGATAACCTAGTCCGATAGCGTCTAAGTTCAATCCAATAGCAGCAATAAACACAGAGAACCAGTAGACCTGCTAACGTCATGCAAGCGATAAACATTCAACAGTTGATTCAATTTCCCCAAGAAATAACCAAGACGATCTGCATCTAAGTTACTCCCTAGTTTGCTATCAATTGATAAAAGAATAAAACAATCCGATTCTATTCTTAAATCTAGCATTAGATTAATTACACAATCAAACTAGTAACGTTCCTAGCATAATTATGCAAAAACCATAGAAAACAATCATAGAAATTAAACCATAATCAAAGAAACTAAATAGAGAGGAAAGATCTCACAATAATGCTTGAAGCTTCATATTAATCTCGTTCAAGAACAGTTCAAGCTACAATCGGCATAGCATAAGCCAATTCCATAATTGAAATCTACGAAAACTAAACTAGAAAATGAAAACAAAAAAGAGAAGATAAGAAGAGAAGAATGGAGTGTTGGATATTCTCTCTCCTCAAGTGTGTGTGTCTCAAGGACCAAAAACAAAGTTTAGTATTTATACTAAGGCTCAAAAGTCAGCCGACACTTACACCGACCTAGGGGTCGCGAGGTGCGGCACAGGTCGCGAGGTGCGATGAGCTACTGCCTTCGCAACGAGCTGAAGAGCTGGGCAAGCCAAGGAAGTCGCACCGTGCGAGCTAGCTCGCGAGGTGCGAGCAAGAGGTCGCGAGGTGCGACCTGGCTCGCGTGGTGCAAGCTGCTGTGCTGGGCAGGCTTGCTTCGAGCGCTGGGCGTGCGGTGCTTCGAGCGCTGGGCGTGCGATGATGGAGCGCTGGGCTGGGCAGCTTGCTTGGGCGAGCATGCGATGCGGCTGGTGAACGTGCACGCGAGAGCTGGGCGATGATGCCGAGCTTGCTAGGCATGCGGTGCTTGGGCTTGCGGTGATGCTTGGGCTTTGCTCGGCTCAAATGCACTTCACCTTGGAAGCTCGGAATACATGACGTTAACACAAATTATCTCGCAAAGCTCCGAACTTTCGCTAAGGGCTAAATAAGACACGAATGTTAACAATTACAATCAAACCCCTAGCAAAGTGCCCCTAAAGTAACGTACATACACCGTATAACATGAGCGTATCAGTTATCGTATATCTTACTTGGGAAGGCAAAATTCCTCGTATTGCAACAAGTAATAAATGTTGCATCAAGATATGACAATCATGAGATTTCAAACCAACGAGTTTCAAGTCCTTCAGTGAGACAATGTATCGAAAATTTGACGAGTATCCAGCACGGACCTTTAACCTATGCAGAGACTCACAAAAACTCGTTTTCTCCTTCTTAGACAAAGTGTAGCAAGTTGGTCGAAGATAATAGCGTTGTCCCCACTCCTGAGGTGCTAGTTCTGGTCTTCCCATTTCAGCCATGTCTTTCCTAGCTTTAACTCCATCCTTTGTCTTCCCGGGCATATTCAACAATGTTCCGACAATGGCATCACAAACATTTTTCTCAATGTGCATCAGATCAAGACAATGTCTGACTTCTAAACGTTCCCAATATGGGAGGTCCCAGAACTTAAACCTTTTCTTGTATAAGTTCTTTGAGACACTTTTAAAGGGCTTGCCAAACACTGTTACAATATCCTTTACCCGCCTAGAAACTTGTTTTCCACATAAAGGTACAGGGGCATCTCTCATCTCCACTTTTCCGTTGAACAACTTTTTCTTCTTACGTAATGGATGATCTAAAGGAAGCCATGTACGATAAAGCAGGTATACATTCTTCCTACAATGATGTGACCGCTCATCAATCATATCCTCATCACAAATAGGGCATGCCTTTGCTCCTTTAACTGTATACCCGGACAAATTCCCATAAGCCGGGAAATCATTAATCGTGCAAATTATCATGGCATGTAATGTGAATTCAGTTTTCGCATGCGCATCGAACATCGAAACACCTTCATCCCACAACAATTTTAGATCTTGAATGAGTGGGTCAATATACACATCTATGTCGTTTCCGGGTTGCTTAGGACCCGAGATAAGAAGCGATAGCAGAATAAACTTACGCTTCATACATAACCAGGGGGGCAGATTATAGATGGTCAGTAGAACTGGCCAAGTGCTATGTTGGGTACCTAGGGTGCCAAATGGGTTCATCCCATCTGTACAAAGTCCAAGCCTAAGATTTCGAGGTTCTTTACCAAAACTGGAAAACTTTCTGTCGATATTTCTCCATTGCGGAGAATCGGCCGGATGTCTAAGCATCCCATCTTTCTTCCTCTCATCCGCATGCCACCTAAATAATTTAGCATTATTTTCATCTTAAAATAAACGCCTTAATCTCGGAATGATTGTAAGATACCAAAGAACCTTCGCCGGAGTTTCTTTCTTTCTCACCCCTTCATCATCCTCCTTTGTCTTGTATCGAGACTCTCCACACCTTGAACACTCACCCAAATCCTTGTACTCATTTCGATACAGCACACAATCATTTTGACATGCATGTATGTTCTCATATTCCATACCTAATGGACACAACAATTTCTTTGCCTTATAGGTAGAGTTGGGAATTTCATTCCCATCAGGTAGCTATTCTTGTAAAAAAGTGAACAACTCACATAGACTTTTATCTGTCCAACTATGCTTCGATTTCTTACTAAATAATGTAAGGATGCCAGAAAATTTAGTGAAATTCCTACACCCCGGATACATAGGTTTGTCCGCTGCACTTAAAATATTATCATACATATTCGGACGATCGGTTCCTTCATCCTCTAAATTGTGCAACATCTCATCTACCCTATCATTCTCATCATCCACCCTATCATTCTCATTATTATCCTTTCCTTTTTCGATATCAACCTCAACCTCATCATCAATGTGATCAACATGCAAATCATCACACAGGCTAGTGGAGCTCATACCCTGATCATAAAACTCTCCATGCCATGTCCACCTAGTATAGTTGCTCTTAAACCCACGATGAATCATATGATCCTTAATTTAATCCACATCACGATACCCCCTACAGTTATTGCAATCACAACAAGGACACAAGATTAACTTTGACCCATTCTGCGATTGATAACCCTGATAAATTCATCAACCCCTTGTAGAAATGTCGACGAAATTTGATTATCTTACATCCAGGCTCGATCCATATTCATACACTAGAGACACCAAACAAGAACACAATATATCGATCATATCATTCAAAGTGTCTTATCAAATGTAGTCATGAACATTTGTGTCCTTATCACTCCAACCTAACCCATCTTTGAGTTTCTCATCTCACTAGTGAATGAACATTTGGTTTTCAATTCTAAGAAAAATCCGACAGCACTTCCCTACAGTTCTCCAAGTACACGATGAAGATAGTAGGTAAACTATCCCCATATGTACCCAGAGAACGCTTAGGGAAATGAGCTAGATTTTTCTTAGACTCGAAAACCAAACATTCATTCACATCCTAAGTGAGATAAGAAACTCAAAGACAGTCCCAAACCGGGGACTATTCAAGACTTACTCCTAACGAGTAAGCCTCGAACGGGTATCTAGGCCAATGATGCACATTGCAATTAAACAGCACAAACCAATTCATTCCTTAGATTTCCCTCCCCGCCCCATTAAGGTATGTCCATATAGCTTTGGTAATAATTCAACATATACTTTCCCAATCACATAACCAAACAATTCACATATTCTTTCCCAATCACGTTATAGGGATAAATAAAACAAATCCACAAATCCAAACTAATGGTTAAATTAACGTAAATCAGAAAATAACAAAAGGTATAATACATACCTCTGCTCTCAAGGAGCAGCTAAGACAAGCACAACGAGGTGAGCTTGGAGAACCGGCAAACCGATGAACACACAGAGAAGGTGGTAACTGCATACAATGTAGAGGAGAGGCAAAGTGAGAGAATAATGTAAATAGGAAACTATAAGATAAATTCTTATAAGTTTGAAATTCTAAAGTGACCATTCAAGAATTCTAACTCATAATCAAAACACATAATTCTAAAGTGAGCATTCAAGAAACACATGCAAGAAATTGATTCAATACATTGAAATGTCGTATTATAAACTCCTTGATTAAGATCTAGAAAAAAAAGGGAAATTCAAAAAAAAAAAGGACAGAAATTGAAAAAAAAAAAAAGACAAAAATTGAAAAACCGAAAAACATGACTTACATTGAAGCAGCGACGGCGACGACACCTGGTGTGCAGCTGTGAAGGCGGCGAGCCAAGGTATGCAGCGGCGAGCCAAGGTATGCAGCAGCGGCGGTGCGACTCACAGAAGCGGCGATTGCCGGCGACCAAAACCGAGAAAGAGTGAGCGAGAATGAGAGAGAGAGAAAGAGGATTGCATCGACAAAACACCGAGAAAGACACACCGGTGAAAATACTTCGCGTGATTATTCGCCGGCGAGAAAACCGAGAGAAAGGAGGGAGTGACGAGCGCAAATAGGAGAACGAGCGAAAACGAGAGGGGTTATTCGCCGGCGAAATGGGATTTGCCGGAGAGGTGACGGTCGCCGGCGAAAGAGCGTTCAGTTTCAGCGAAGGTCGACGGTTCGCAATCGCAGGGGAGAGAGAGAGTGTGAGAGTGGAGTTTGAGAGTGAGTATAGTTGGGCTTCGAATTAAAGTGCCTGCAGAGGCCCATTTGTGTCGCAAGTTCTAGTAAATCCGGCACAGATAGTTAATATTTTGGGATGTTGGGTTGTTCTGAGTTGGATGTGGGTTGAAGTCATCTGCGTCGGATGCTAATGACATGCGACGCATATAAATTATCTGCGTCGCATGTACGCAACGTCCGACGCAGATAGTGTTGCGTGCATACGTCGGATGCTAATGACATGCGACGCATATAACTTATCTGCGTCGCATGTAAGCAAAGTCCGACGCATATAGTGTTGTGTGCATACAGATGGCCTTCACAACATCTGCGACGGATGCAAAAGACATCCGACGCATATAATGTTTTGCGTCGCGTGTTTGCTTGATGCGACGCATATAGCTGATGCGAGTTGGACATGTGGGTTGAAGTATATGCGTCGGATGAGCTTCGTGTCCGACGATAATCGTGGGTTTTGCGTCGTTTGTCTTGAGGATCCGACGCATATGTGTTGCTCCTATTCTTCTACTGAGATTATTTGCATCGGACTCTCAATGGTATTCGACGCAAATTGATAATTTGCGTCAGTTCTTCGGGGGTGCGATGCAAATAGACCGAAGCAAATCCTCATTTATGTACTAGTGAATCTGGCCACGGGGGGCCTAAATAATTGTTTATGTTTAGTTTCCCCCTATTTTTTCCCCTTTACCCTCGATTTTTCATTTCTTCTTCATTAAAACCCCAATTTTATCTTACAATCCCTCTAAAAACCCAAATTTCTTTGATGGAAGCCTAAATTAAATTAGGGCTTACATTTTTGACAAATTCGACCTCAATCGAAGGAGAAATTGGAGATTTCGCTACTGTGAAAGGTATGATTTCTCGGCCCAATTTAATAGGTTAGGGTTCTTCTTCAATTCTGAGCATTTCCTGTTCATTGATTTTTTTTGGTAAATTGGGCCTAAATTAGGGCATCTATGGTGTTATTTAGCATAATGCTTGCTTTGGTTCTCATTCATCTTCATTATTATAGGCTTATAATGTCTCATTCTTCTTCCCAAAACCACCAAAAGAGCAATTGTGAAATTCCTCTTGCTACAAAAGTCGAAATAAAGGAGGAGAAAGAGGAGCTTTGTATTCTAGATTTTTGGGTGAAGTGGAGGAGAGAGAGTGTAAAACAATCTCTGTAAAAATCAAAGAGGAGTTGATGTTTCTTACAAAGAGGTTGTTGGAAGGAATTGAAGGTAAGAATGTGAATAGTTTAAGGAGATTGAAGGTAATAGAGAAAAAGTAGAATGGAGAAGGAAGAAAGAGAAAGAAATCGGGTAGAGAGAGAGGAAAAGAGGGGGGGAAATTTTAATCCCAAATGTGGGCCCTCCCTCACCGGATTCTTGACCAGAGCATGAGTTAGGTGGTAGTTTTTAGTGAGTTGGAAAGTTTAATGTGGTAAAATTGAAAAAAAAAAGATGGTAAAGTGTAAAACAACCTACATATTAATCCAAAAGGAAATATAGTAATTATTAAATAAAAGGGAAAATATTACATATTAATCCTTTTGGAAGATAATCCTAAGAGAAAAAATGGTTACATGTTAGCCAAAATGGATTTGTTTTCGATCATGAAGGAAAACTTCTTATATGAGAGTGTGAGAATAGTGAAATAGTAATCCATTCTAGTAAAAATGTAATCCTTTTTAAAGATATCATATAGTAATCCTCTTAGATGATTGGCTCAATAACAATGGAAAAAGGGTTACATTTTAGCCAAAATGAATTATATGTTCACAAAGAATCTTTGCATTACGATCCCGAATTAGAATTGACTCTTTTCAGGTGGAGAAACATTTTGCGAGAAAACTTTCAAGAATCATCTTTTAACGCTGAAGTGGAGGAAGCGATGCCTCCGAGAATTGAAACTCGTACCTTGAGGGAGCTCACGGCTCCTAACCTTGATCAACAACCATTGTGCATCTCATTTCCGGCTCTTGATGAAGGCACTAATTTTGAATTGAAGTCGGGGTTGATACACTTGCTTCCTTCGTTCCATGGGCTCAATGGAGAAGATCCAAACAAATTTCTTTCGGAGTTTCACGTGGTTTGCACTAGCATGAAACCAAGTGGAGCAAAGGATGAACAAATCAAGTTGAGAGCTTTTCCTTTTTCTTTGAAGGATGCAGCTAAAGATTGGTTATATTATCTTCCTCCTGGTTGCATTTCCACTTGGGTTGAAATGAAGAAGCGATTTCTTGAGAAGTTCTTTCCAGCTTCTAAGTCATCAACATTAAAGAAGGAAATCAGCAATATTGAGCAGAAACACGATGAGTCTTTCTACGAATATTGGGAGAGGTTCAAGAGACTTTGTGCTAGTTGTCCATATCATGGCTATTCTGATGAAGACCTCATTTTGTACTTTTACAATGGTTCTTCTGACGAAGATGTGCGAATGGTGAATGCTGCTAGTGGAGGTTCTTTCATAAACAAAACCCCAACTGCAGCTAGAGAACTCATTGAAGAACTAGGCGAAGGCTCGAGACAGTTCGAAGAGAAGATCGAATCATCGTAGAGCAAATGTTGAAAGTCCAAGTTCTAGCTCTTCAAAGGCCGAGGGTCAAATACAAGCTCTCACATCAATGATGCGTGATTACATGGTAAAGAACAATAGAGTTCAACAGGTAAAAGCTTGTAAAATTTGTTCTTTAGATCATTATACTGATGTTTGCCCTCAGATGCAAGAAGAATTTAGGGAAGAGGTCAAAGCTGTAGGTTTTCAAGGCCAACAAGCATTACAGAGACATGATCCCGACTCCTATGCTTCCGAGCAAGGGTGGAGAGATCATTCTAACTTCAGATTTGGAAATCAACATCAACAACAGCACTATAACAGGCCACCACCACACCCTTATCCTAGGCCCCAAGGCCGAGACTCGAGCTCTAGCATGTCCACTGAAGAAATGTTAAATGCTTTAACTAAAAATGTGACTAACATGCGGGGGTAACATGGTGCGTTCCAAGAGGAAACTCGATCGAGCATCAAGAACTTGGAGAGCCAAGTAAGCCAAATTGCAGGAGCTGTAACCAAGTTAGAGGCTAGGGATTCGGTGAGGTTGCCATCCCAAACAGAACTCAACCCTAAAATGAACGTGAGTGCTATCACATTGAGGAGTGGAGCGAAAATTGCAAGCAAAGAGAGGTTGATGGTTCGAGACAAAGAGATAGTGGAAGAGGTGATCGAGCATGAACCGACAACATATTGTAAATCATTGCCACCTCAACAAGAGGAGAAAGTCCAAAAATCACCTCCTCCACCATATGAACCAGAGCAACCATTTCCCGAGGCATTGAGAGAAACCCGTAATGCAGAGCGCAACAATGACATTTACGAAATCTTTCGTAAATGTGAGGTAAACATTCCCCTTTTTGATGCTTTAAATCAAGTACCTAGGTTTGCTAAGTTCCTTAAAGAATTGTGTACTTCGAAAAGAAAGCAAAAACAAAAGGGAGTGCAAAAAGTGAAGGCTCGCGAGCATGTCTCTGCTATCTTTCAAAAGAAATAACCTCAAAAGTGCAATGACCCAGGCATGCTTACCATCCCATGTACTATAGGTGACACCATGTTTCCTAAAGCCATGTTAGACTTAGGTGCGTCAATTAATGTGATTCCATATTCATTGTATAAGTCTTTGAAACTTGGCAATTTGCATGAAACTGGTGTGGTGATTCAATTAGCTGATAGATCCAATGTTTATCCTAGGGGTAAATTAGAGGATGTGTTAGTTAAGGTTGGGAAATTGCAATTTCCTGCTGATTTTTATGTTTTGGAGATGGAACCTGATAAGCATGCCGCCCCCATCCTTTTGGGGCGACCTTTCTTGAAAACATCTTGCACTAAAATTGATGTTTGCGCTGGTTCTTTGACCATGGAATTCGAGGGAAAGGTAGAGGCGTTTAAAATCAATGATTCTAAGCCTTTGATTAAGGATGATGACCCTCTTTGCTCTATTAACATTGTTGACTCTGTTTTGCATGATGTTCTTGATATTGAGCAGGTTGATGAGTCGATGAATGTTGATGATGTCTTGGTTGAGGATTGTGCATCTCCTACTAACATGCAGGTTATGGTGCCGGAGTTGAAAGAGCGGAAAAAGCCTCCTGATTTACCACTTTGTTTTGAAACTGAACCACTAACGATGCATTGCAAGACTTCTTCTCAATTTGTTTTGCAGGTACTTGCATTGGAGGATGACATGGAGCCACCATTGTCACATATGGAGCACAAGCCCAATTTTTGAGCTCAAAGGTACTAAGTCGAGCTAACGACTTTAACCAACAGCGCTTCTCGGGAGGCAACCCGAGATCCCTTTTATTTTCTTTCTTTTTCTTTATTTCTCATCAAATTTCCACCACCACAACAAATTTTCTTTCACCCACCGCCCAACCACTAAAAAGATCCACAACCAATCTTAATTCACTTGTAACCAAAATCCTCAAAAGAAAATCCGTTGGGAGGATAGCTAGGAGTTGGTACAACTAGAGGGTTGAGATTGTTAATGTATCTTTTCGATCTCTTAAGCTAGGAGCAAATCTCAAAAATCTAAACAAAATTTGAATTTGTCATTTGTTTGAGTGATTCGAGGGAGAGGGTTGTGAGTCGAGTTGAGAGATTTGAGTTGGTGTTGTTAAGAAATTTGAGTTTGACGGATTGCTTTTCATGAGTTTTGAGATTTCGATCTTCGATTTACCCGATTTTCAAATTTTCCCCCCCCATTTTCAGTTTACTTTTTCTTTTAATTGTCGACACATTGAGGACAATGTGTAGTTTAAGTAGGGGGGAGGGTATTCTCATTCTCATGTATCTATGTTGTATATATTACTTTTAATTTGAAAAAAAAAATGATGAAAAGAATCCCGCTGAGTTGAAAACCTGCAAGGGCGGGCGACTCGGGCAAAAATGGGGGCCCGGATAGGTTGAAAATCCGAAAGGGCAACCTATGCAAAAAAGTGGCTTATATTGAGCGGGTAAGATGGTGAGATGCAACCAAAAAGAAATGTGTGAAGCTAGGATGAAAACCCGAAAGGGCTCCTAGGCAAAATGAGAGATTAAGAGAGAATTTTGTACTTTGAAAACTCATTTGCCGAAGATGGTGTCATAAGGTGGAAAGCGTTTTCGGGTTTGGGTTGGTTATTTCATCCTTGATTTTGTGAAAATTTATTTTGGCTTTCACATTTTTTTGGTTGATTGTTTGTTTTTGGGAGTAAGCATGGAATTTATCCCTTTTTGTCTTTGTTCCATGGCTTGCTATTCTAAGTTAGTTGTAGTAGTAGTAGTTTTAGATCATCTTTTGGAGGTTTGGGAGAGCTGATAGTTTAGTGTGTCATGAGCTGACATTTTGATGTTTGTTGGCGTTGCCGGTTATTGTTGTTGTTACGTCTTTATATATTTCAGGTGAGCTTGAATCTAAGTGTGGGGGAATCATCGTCCCTTACGTTTAGGTTTTGAGCGGATGTTGATAAGATGTGATGATGATGATATAGTTGATGGAGAGTGTAGGTTGGTGTTGATAATTTGGGTGAAGATCCTTTTGGTGATCCTCATTTTGAGTTTACTCGAGGTCGAGTAAAGTTCAAGTGTGGGGGTATTTGATACGCTCATGTTATACGGTGTATGTACGTTACTTTAGGGGCACTTTGCTAGGGGTATGATTGTAATTGTTAACATTCGTGTCTTATTTAGCCCTTAGCGGAAGTTTGGAGCTTTGCGAGATAATTTGTGTTAACGTCATGTATTCCGAGCTTCCAAGGTGAAGTGCATTTGAGCCAGGCAAAGCCCAAGCATCACCGCAAGCCCAAGCAACGCATGCCTAGCAAGCTCGGCATCATCGCCCAGCTCTCGCGTGCACGTTCACCAGCCGCATCGCATGCTCGCCCAAGCAAGCTGCCCAGCCCAGCGCTCCATCATCGTAAGCCAGCGCGCGCTCGAAGCAAGCTGCCCAGCCCAGCGCTCCATCATCGCACGCCCAGCGCTCGAAGCACCGCACGCCCAGCATGCTCGCCCAGCGCTCGAAGCAAGCCTGTCCAGCACAGCAGCTCGCACCACGCGAGCTAGGTCGCACCTCGCGAGCTAGCTCGCACGGTGCGACTTCCTTGGCTTGTCCAGCTCTTCAGCTCGTTGCGAAGGCAGTAGCTCATCGCACCTCGCGACCTGTGCCGCACCTCGCGACCTGTGCCGCACCTCGCGACCCCTAGGTCGGTGTAAGTGTCGGCTGACTTTTGAGCCTTAGTATAAATACTAAACTTTGTTTTTGGTCCTTGAGACACACACACTTGAGGAGAGAGAATATCCAACACTCCATTCTTCTCTTCTTATCTTCTCTTTTTAGTTTTCATTTTCTAGTTTAGTTTTCGTAGAATTCAATTATGGAATTGGCTTATGCTATGCCGATTGTAGCTTGAACTGTTCTTGAACGAGATTAATATGAAGCTTCAAGCATTATTGTGAGATCTTTCCTCTCTATTTAGTTTCTTTGATTATGGTTTAATTTCTATGATTGTTTTCTATGGTTTTTGCATAATTATGCTAGGAACGTTACTAGTTTGATTGTGTAATTAATCTAATGCTAGATTTAAGAATAGAATCGGATTGTTTTATTCTTTTATCAATTGATAGCAAACTAGGGAGTAACTTAGATGCAGATCGTCTTGGTTATTTCTTGGGGAAATTGAATCAACTGTTGAATGTTTATCGCTTGCATGACGTTAGCAGGTCTACTGGTTCTCTGTGTTTATTGCTGCTATTGGATTGAACTTAGACGCTATCGGACTAGGTTATCCTTTAGTTAGGGTTTTATAGTCACGCTGATCGTGCTATTCAACTAAGAATAAGGAGAATGCGAGATTAATTCTCAGCAATAGATAATTATGGAAATCATTAGAGTGGAGGTTCAATGATCGATAATAAATTGAAGTGGATGTTAATCGGATTCAAGATCTTCCTATATTGATTTCTCATTTTATTTATATGCTAGTTAGTTATAGTCTAATAACAACTCTTTGAAAACCCCCCCTTATTATTAGGTTACTCGACCTTTAGAGTCATCTAGGTATTGATTCACGCTAGATATTAAACTTGTCCCTGTTTCCCTGTGGATACGAACCTTACTTCCCTTCTACATTTAATTGTAAAAGAGAGTAGGAGAAATTTTATCTTTGGCCGGGTGGCGTTCACGACAAACGCGGCCCGCCAATAACAAAGTTGTGTTTCTTCTTCAGAACTATCTCTAGCAAAATGATTGATCCTAACACTCTAGATAAGTTGCAAGTTGATGTAATAGAGACGATGTGTCGATTTGAAATGTACTTCCCACCATCGTTCTTTGACATCATGCCTCATTTGATAATTCATCTTGTCCAAGAAATTAAACTTTGTGGGCCCATTTGTATGAGGTATATGTGGCCTTTCAAAAGACATATGGGTACTTTGAAGGGCAAAGTGATGAATCCAGCCAGACCAGAAGCAAGTATTGTCCAAAGAACAGTTGCAGAGGAAGTATCTGAATATGTAAGTCAGTATTTAGCACGTGCACAAGCAATTGGATTGCCAAAATCTAGACATGAAAGAAGACTTGCTGGTTGTGGTACCATTGGTAGAAAAATATTGTGTCTTGATGGAGAGTTGAAAAGAAAAGCAGAATATTTAGTGTTAGATAATCTGAAACAAGTTCATCCTTACTTAGATGAGCATATGACTGTTCTTAGTGTTCAGTATCCATTGATGAATAAACGTGAGTTGGTGATTGAGCATAATCGTTCATTTGTTGATTGGTTTAAAGAATGAGTTATGAACCAATTATCTGACCAAAAAAATGATGTATCGGATACGTTGAGATGGTTGGCATTTGGGTCAAAGATGCAAGTTCTTTCCTATGAAGAGTATGACATCAATGATTATTCATTTTACACTAAGCGGCAAGATGACAAATCCACGATGCAAAACAGTGGTTTTACGTTGGGGGCTTTGTCATCAGAGTATACAAGTAGAAAGGATAGATTAATTGTTGAGACAATGAAGTCTTACTACAGGTTCATTGAAGAGATATTAAAACTTGACTATGTTGACTTTAAGATTCCACTCTTCCAATGCAAGTGGGCTGATATTCGTTGTGGTTTAAAGAAGGATGAACATGGCTTTTTTACATTAGTCAATTTCAGCCGGTTAGGGCATCATGAAGATACTTTCATATTGGCATCACAAGCAAAATAAGTTTTCTACATGGTTGACCCTGTCGATTCGAAATGGTCTGTTGTCATTGAAGGAAAAAGGAGAATACTTGGAATTAATGATGCACACGATGAAGAAGAATGCGATGCACAATTTAATGAAGTTATTGCTTCGTCAGTAGTCATACAAGTACATTAGGGGAAGATTTGGACACAAATTACATTTGTCGAGACCATAATGAGGGATTTTACGTTGTCAAAGAAAAAACTGATTAATAGTAATTTATGTAATATTATTGCAACTACTATTGTTTATAATCTTCAATTATATAATTTATGCATTGTCACTGACCATTTTGTAGTACTTCATTTATGAATCTAACACGTCTTTGGTTGGTATTTGTATTTGGTTTCAGGTGTAGTGATGGAAGATGAGATAATGCATGATGCATCAGATGATCGACAACCACGTTCTGAGGCCGAGATTACTGATGGAGGTAGTAGGAAGAAAAGAGTGAGAAAGCCTAGAGGTCCTACAAAAGGGATTCGTTCCATACACGGGGTTCAAAGAGTACTTCAGCGGGATCAGTGGATGCGTCCGATTGGGGAGCATGTTGGTGTGTACAAGACACATTGCGGTGAAATCAGTAGAAGCAAAGTCTCTATCTTGTACGATAGTTGGGATGATATTCCACAAGGCCTTAAAAATAGTTTATGGGAAGCTGCTAGAGTAAGTAACCCATGTATTTTAAAAGTCATTCTTTTAATTTAATTGAGATCTTGTTTATTAGTTACTAATCGTGTATTATTTTGTATATTGAAGAGAGAGTTTGGAATACAAGAGGATGAGAGGAAGAAACGAGATCTAATTACTCGTATTCTATTAATCATATGAATTTTTTAATTGGACGCAAGATGATTGGAAAAGGAAAGAAAAGGAAGGAGAGTTTGTTCCAGATCGGATGGATGATGCTCTATCACGTGCTCTACAGAGGAAAGACCGTCCTAGGTGTGTGTTAACAGCTGGGCGTAGCATTGGGATTACATCTGTTTGGGGATATCATGATCGGAGTAGTACTGCTCGAAAGGGTAGGGGCATGGATGATGAGGAGATGCAGGAGTTCGAGGCTAGAGTGAGCCAAAGAGTTAGAGAACAGACGATGCAAGAGATGAACTCGAAGATAGATGCAATAGTTCAAGAAAGGTTGATGGCTTTTGCGGCGCAATTAGGTCTTCAAGTACCAACTCAAATATCTTCGAGTTCATCTCTTGCATCGTCTGTTCTCTAACTCTTTGGCTCACTCTAGCCTCGAACTCCTGCATCTCCTCATCATCCATGCCCCTACCCTTTCGAGCAGTACTACTCCGATCAAGATCTCCCCAAACCGATGTAATCCCAATGCTACGCCCAGCTGTTAACACACGCCCAGGACGGTCTTTCCTCTGTAGAGCACGTGATAGAGCATCATCCATCCGACCTGGAACAAACTCTCCTTCCTTTTCTTTCCTTTTCCAATCATCCTGCGTCAAATTCAAAAAATTCATATGATTAGTAGAATACGAGTAATTACACAAGAAAATATCATAAAATTTGAAGAATGCTTACAATGGACTCTTTTATCTTTTGTGTTTCTTCATTAGGGAAGAAAATATTTCCTTCCTTATCTTCTTTCGATCTCGTGAGAAGCCATGGCAAAGTTCGATCCGGCAAGGAGGAAATAATTGATGATGTGGATGAGTCAACAGATGATGCTGTAGAGGATTTAGGGATATACCCTTTGTCTTTCCAAACGGGAATCATCTCCGCATATGACTTTTGACCCAAAAAATGAGGATGAATGTTGGCAGCCTGAGACTTTCTTGCTCTTTCACTTTTAGCATAATATGAAAACAAGTAACTAGTTAATATTCACAAAAAAAAATTGATTATAACTTATTTGCGTGATTGTAACGTACATATTATATACCTTAAACTCCTTAGAGCTACACTTTTTCACAAATTCGTCCCAAATCTCTTCCGTGATGAAAGGATAGAGCACGTACGGTTGCATATCATTGTTAGGCCCCGGCCTCGTTTTGTGATCCATCGACTCACCAATCTTGACTTGAAATCTCTCCACCGCTTATCACAAGTAGTCAACACAACTCGTTTCTTCCTCTCATCCTCTTGTATTCCAAACTCTTTCTTCAATATATAAAATTAACTAATAATACACGATTAGTATAATAAACATGATTCAAATTAAATTAAAAGAATGGATTTTAAAAATACATAGCTTTACTTACTTTAGCATCTTCCAATAAACTATTTTTTAGGCCTTGTGGAACATCATCCCAACTATCGTACAAGATAGACACTTTGCTTCTACTGATTTCGCCGCAATGTGTCTTGTACGCACTAACAAGATCCCCAATCGAACGTATCCAATCATCCCACTGAAGTACTCTTTGGACCCCGGGTTTGAAACGTATCCCTTTTGTAGGACCTCTAGGCTTGCTCACTCTCTTCTTCCTACTACCTCCATCAGTTATCTCGGCCTCAGAACGTGGCTGTCGATCATCATCGGATGCATCATGCATTATGTGATCTTCCATCACTACACCTGAAACCATAAAGCATAAAGACATGTTAGATTCATCAATGAAATACTACAAAATTATTTTAACGAAGCATAAAATATATAATTGAAGATTATAAACAATAGTAGTTGCAATAATATTACATTAGTTACCTATTAATCAGTTTTTTCTTTGACAACGTAAAATCCCTCATTATGGTCTCGACGAATGTAATTCGTGTCCAGATCTTCCCCTAATGTACTTGGAATGACTACTGACGAAGCAATGACATCATTGAATTGCTTATTGTATTCCACTTCATCGTGTACATCATCAATTCCAAGTATTCTCCTTTTTCTTCAATGACAACAGACCATTTTGAATCGACAGGGTCAATCATGTAGAATACTTGTTTTGCTTGTGATGCCAATATCAAAGAATCTTCATGATGCCCTAACCGGCTGAAATTGACTAATGTAAAAAAGTCATGTTCATCCTTCTTTACACCACGACGAATATCAAACCACTTGCATTGGAAGAGAGGAATCTTGAAGTCAACATAGTCAAGTTCTAATATTTCTTCAATGAACCCGTAGTAAGACTTCATTATTGTCTCAACAATGGTTCTATCCCTTCTACTTTTATACTCTGATGACAAAGGCCCCAACGTAACACCACTGTTTTGCATTGTGGATTTGTCATCTTGCCGTTTAGTGTAAAATGAATAACCATTGATGTCATACCCTTCATAGGAAAGAACTTGCATCTTTGACCCATATGCCAACCATCTCAACGTATCCGATACATAATTTTTTGGGTCATATAGTTGGTTCATAACTCGCTCTTTAAACCAATCAACGAACGACCGATTCTACTCAATCATCAACTCACGTTCATTCTCCAATGGATACTGAACTCTAAGCATCTTCTTGTGCTCATCTAAGTAAGGATGAACTTGTTTTAGATTTTCTAATACAAAAAATTCAGCTTTTCTTTTCAACTCTCCATCAAGACACAATCTTTTTCACCCAATGGTACCACAACCATCAAGCCTTCCTTCATGTCTAGATTTTGGCAATCCAGTTGCTTGTGCACGTGCTAAATACTGACTTACATATTCAGATACTTCCTCCGCAACTGTTCTTTAGACAATACTTGCTTCTGGTCTGGCTGGATTCATCACTTTTCCCTTGAGAGTACCCATATGCCTTTCGAAAGGCCACATATACCTCATACAAACGGGCCCACAAAGTTTAATTTCTCGGACAAGATGAATTATCAAATGAGGCATGATGTTAAAGAACAATGATGGGAAGTACATTGCAAATAGACACATCGTCTCTATTACATCAGCTTGCAACTTTTCTAGAGTGTTAGGATCAATCACCTTGCTAGATATAGTTCTGAAGAAGAAACACAACTTTGTAATCGTGTATCTCACTTGGGAAGGTAAAATTTCTCGTATTGCAACAGGTAATAAATGTTGCATCAAGATATGACAATCACGAGATTTCAAACCAACGAGTTTCAAGTCCTTCAGTGAGACAAGGTTTCGAAAATTTGACGAGTATCCAGCAGGGACCTTTAACCTATGCAGAGACTCACAAAAACTCGTTTTCTCCTTCTTAGACAAAGTGTAGCAAGCTGGTGGCAGATAATAGCGTTGTCCCCGCTCCAGAGGTGCTAGTTCTGGTCTTCCCATTTCAGCCATGTCTTTCCTAGCTTTAACTCCATCCTTTGTCTTCCCGGGCATATTCAACAATGTTCCGACAATGGCATCACAAACGTTTTTCTCAATGTGCATTAGACCAAGACAATGTCTAACTTCTAAGCATTTCCAATATGGGAGGTCCCGGAACTTAGATCTTTTCTTGTATAAGTTCTTTGAGACACTTTTAAAGGGCTTGCCAAACACTGTTTCAATATCCTTTACCCGATTAGAAACCTCTGTTCCACATAAGGGTACAGGGGCTTCTCTCATCTCCAATTTTCCGTTGAACAACTTTTTCTTCTTACGAAATGGATGATCTAAAGGAAGCCATGTACGATAATGCAGGTATACATTCTTCCCACAATGATGTAACCGCTCATCAATCATATCCTCATCACAAATAGGGCATGCCTTTGCTCCTTTAACCGTATACCCTGACAAATTCCCATAAGCCGGGAAATCATTAATCGTGCAAAATATCATGGCACGTAATGTGAAGTCAGTTTTCGCATACGCATCGAACATCGAAACACCTCCATCCACAACAATTTCAGATCTTGAAGGAGTGGGTCAAGATACACATCTATGTCGTTTTCGGGTTGCTTAGGACCCGAAATAAGAAGCGATAGCAGAATAAATATACGCTTCATACATAACCAGCGGGGTAGATTATAAATGATCAGTAGAACCGGCCAAGTGTTATGTTGGGTACCTAGTGTGCCAAAAGGGTTCATCCTATCTATACAGAGTCCAAGCCTAAGATATCGAGGTTCTTTACCAAAACTGGAAAACTTTCGGTCGATATTTCTCTATTGCGGAGAATCGGCCGGATATCTAAGCATCCCATCTTTCTTCCTCTTGTCCGCATGCCACCTTAATAATTTAGCATTATTTTCATCCGAAAATAAATGCCTAAATCTCGGAATGATTGGAAGATACCAAAGAACCTTCGCCGGAGTTTCTTTCTTTCTCACTCCCTCATCATCCTCTTTTATCTTGTACCGAGACTCTCCACACCTTGGACACTCACCCAAATCCTTGGACTCATTTCGATACAGCACGCAATCATTTGGACATGCATGTATCTTCTCATATTCCATACCTAATGGACACAACAATTTCTTTGCCTCATAGGTAGAGTTGGGAATTTCATTCCCTTCAGGTAGCAATTCTTGTAAAAAAGTGAACAACTCACTGAGACTTTTATCTGTCCAACTATGCTTCGATTTCATATTGAATAATGTAAGGATGCCAGAAAGTTTAGTCAAATTCTTACACCCCGGATACATAGGTTTGTCCGCTGCACTTAAAATATTATCATACATATTCGGACGATCGGTTCCTTCATCCTCCAAATTGTGCAACATCTCATCAACCCCATCATTCTCATCATCCACCCTATCATTCTCATCATCTACCCTATCATTATCATTATTATCCTCTCCTTTTTCGATATCAACCTCAACCTCATCATCAATGTGATCAACATGCAAATCATCACACAAGCTAGTGGAGCTCATACCCTGATTATAAAACTCTCCATGCCATGTCTACCTAGTATAGTTGCTCTAAAACCCACGACGAATCAAATGATCCTTAATTTGATCCACATCACGATACCCCTAGAGTTATTGCAATCACAACAAGGACACAAGACTAACTTTGATCCATTATGCGATTGATGTTCTAACGCAACCTTGATAAATTCATCAACCCCTTGTAGAAATGTCGCCGAAATCTGATTACCATACATCCAGGTTCGATCCATATTCATACACTAGAGACACCAAACAAGAACACAATATATCGATCACATCATTCAAAGTGTCTTATCAAATGCAGTCATGAACATTTGGGTCCTTATCACTCCAGCCTAACCCATCCTTGAGTTTCTCATCTCACTAGTGAATGAACATTTGGTTTTCAATTCTAAAAAAAATTCGGTAGCACTTCCCTACAGTTCTCCAAGTACATAATGAAGATAGTAGGTAAACTATCCCCATATGTACCCAGAGAACGCTTAGGGAAATGAGCTAGATCTTTCTTAGAATCGAAAAACAAACATTCATTCACATCCTAAGTGAGATATGAAACTCAAAGACAGTCCCAAACTGGGGACTATTCAAGACTTACTCCTAATGAGTAAGCCTTGAACGGACATATAGGCCAATGATGCACACATTGTAATTGAACAGCACAAACCAATCCATTCCTTAGATTTCCCTCCCCACCCCATTAAGGTATGTCCATATAGGTTTGGTTATAATTCAACGTATACTTTCCCAATCACATAACCAAACAATTCACATATACTTTTCCAATCACATAACTAAACCATTCCTTAGATTTCTCGAACTCCCATATAGGTTTTTTGTGATAATTCAACATTATAGGGACAAATAAAACAAATAAACATAAAGCAAAAGGTATAATATATATCTCTGCTCTCAAGGAGCAGCGAAGACAAGCACAACGAGGTGAGTTTGGAGCACCGGCAAGCCGACAAGTAGAAGATAGAATGTGGCAACTGCATTAGGGTATTAACCAACCCACAAATTAAATAGTGATTAAGTCATAACTCATAAACATCAACTATCTAATATTAAGACATTACCAAATTAGAGATTCAGAAACAACATTAAGATTAAAGTAGAATTGTTAAGATCAATGGTATATATTCATAAGCACTACAAACTACGAACATCCTAAATTCAATATCAAAATTCATTCCACTATATTTATCATGAGTTCAATTCTAATTTTAACCCCTTAACAAAAATCAGAACTAAAATCAAACAAACCAACTCCTAAAAAAATTAAGGGAACTTGAAATACATGATTAATACAAAAAATAACAACAATGACATACATTGCCGGCAGCAGCGGCGGCGAGTAGGTTTGCAGCGGCGGCGGCGAGTCGGACTAAGCGAGGGCGGCGAGTCAGAGTAAAAGAGAGATAGTGCGTGAGAGATAAAGAGAGAGAGTGTGTCAGAGCACCGGAGTGCAGCGGCGGCACGCCAGCCGCAAAGAATCGCCGGCGAAGTGGGCGGCAGCCTGGAGTGGGCGAGTCGCACGAACGAGACAGAGAGCATACGAACGAGTGAGAGAGCGCCAAATGTACTGGCGAAAGAGAGAGAGAGGATCGTTGGTCGCCGGAGCGGGTGAGGGAGCGCCGGAAAGGGTGAGCGAGCGACGGCGAGGGGAGCATACCTATGTTTTTGAGAGAGATAGAGAGAGCGAGCCAAAGTTTTTGAGAGTGAGTTATTTTAGGGCTCGAAAGTGTGTCTCGTGTTCAGTAAATTAGTGAGAGCATTTGCGTCGCGTCCAAGGAACGTGCGACGCAGATAGCAAAAAAAACACGATTTGCGTTGCGTCCAAGATAAGTGCGACGTAGATATCGTGTGCGTTGAAAAAGTGGATGAGCAGGTCAACTGCGTCGGATGCACATCACATGCGACGCACTTGATTTATCTGTGTCACATGTATGTCACGTGCGACACGAATAGTGCGGAAAGTACTGATAGTGCTGGGGCCTAACAATCATCTGCGTTGGACAGGAGGCCCATCCGACGCATATAGCTTCAATGATATGCGTCGGATGGGCCTTGGGTCCGCACGCACATCATAGCTTTTGCGTCATTTGGCCTGCTGATCCGACGCACATAAGCGGCTTCTATTGCTGTCCTCAGGGTGTTTGCGTCGAACATTTAATTCTATCCGACGCAAATTGTCAATTTGCGTTATTTCTTCGAGGGTGCGACGCAAATAGGCCGACGCAAATCGTCGATTCTGTACTAGTGTATCTATGATGTGAGAATTCTCAAACTCTAAACTCATTAACATTGATATTTATTTTTATTGTTTCTTCTAAGTATAAGTATTTAAAGGGTAGGCATTTGGAAGAGGAGTCTGAATCATAGGGTACTATTGGTTTCATGTGTCCAAGTATGATTTCGGCGACCATGATACGCAATCAACCAGATGCCGTGATCAACTACATGGCAAGTTCAATGAAAGCGAATCAAAATATGCGTTTCATCCTATGTCCGTATATTCAAAAGTATGTTAGTTAAACTATTCTTTACTTTGTTTTATCTATATGAACTTGTGGTTATATGAGCATCACGTTTTGTTTCATGCCTTAGGGAACATTTGATTCTTCTTGTCGTTTGTTTATCTAAGAAAGCGGTATATATATTTGATTCGCTAAAGAGAGAAAGAAAATTAGCTGTCAAGATGCCGCTGAATACCTAAGTTCATAGTTGTTATAAAAGTTAATTATTTTACATGCATTTTATGATATTTTAAATAATTTATAAATGCGTATAGTGATTAATTGTTACAAAATTTCTATACTTAGTGCATATACAAGTTTCACGCGCCTTGAAGGATCCAATAAAGGAACTAAATTGTCTTGGATAACGATCCCGGTAAAACTCTTATGATTTTGTATTTGATACACATTTGATAATTCTATTTAGGATTTTATTTCTGATTCTAATATATATCTTAAATTTGGTGTAGTGTTCTCAACAAGCGGGAGGAGAGGAATGCGGCTATTTCATGATGAAAAACATGCTTAAAATCGTCCGCATACACTATGATTCAAATAATTTACAAGAGGTATATGTATGTCGTAAATTCGTTATTTATACTTATAGAATTTTCAAGTATATTAACTAATTTAATATATTTCTAGGATTTTCCATCAAGTCTGACGCCATACTCCGCAACTGAGATCGACGAACTCAAAGAACTTTTTGCAAAATACTTTGTAGAGGTCGTCAAAGCTGCAAACTAACTAGTTAGTATATGTATTTGTAGGTTGAACGATATTATGTTGATTGAACCTTGTTGGTTGCTTGAGTACAATTGATTGCAATATTGGTTGCTTTGAGATGTACTGGAACAGGTTTTGGTCATATATGCAAAAGTTTCCCAACGATTTCTTGGGTTGTCCAAATTACAATGGAGACTCTGCCGAATTTTCTGGTCATAATTATTAATATAATGTTCGTTTAGTTTTGAAGTTTAAGGTTTTGTATATGAAAAAAAAAGAAAAAAAACCCCCCCAAAAATCATCATTTGCGTCGCACTTTGCGCAATATCTGACGCAGATGAGTCTAGGCATGCTGCTGTTGAGGCCTTGGGGCCTTACCATTTGCGTCGCACATAGCTAAGAGGGCGACGCAGATGAGTCTAGGCGTGCTGGCTGCTGTGGCCTAGGGGCCTAACCATTTGTGTCGCATGCTGCTCTATGTGGGACGCAGATGTAGCATCATTTGCGTCGCACGTAGAGCAGCATGCGACGCAAATGGTTAGGCCCCTAGGCCACAACAGCCAGCATCCCAGGACTTATCTGCGTCGCACTCTTGTCTGGGTCCGACGCAAATGGCTAGACAACTGCGTCGCACCCCTGTCCGACGCAGATCTTTTATCCTGATTTGCGTCGAGAGCTGTGCCGTCGGACCCATGTCCGACGCAAATGGGCGCCTCGCATCCGACGCAAATCGTCAATTCTCTACTAGTGATTCTTCGCCGGAGCTGAGTCAAAGTGTTGATTTTTAACGGGTTGGAAACTTTAAGGTGGTAAAATTGAAAAAGAAAAACAAAAGGTCTTAAAGCATAAAAAAGGCTATTTATAAGGTGGTAAAAATCAAAAAAATCCTTTCCTCTTTATGAAGTTTGCTATTTATCACTACATAACCTTTTTTGTTACTTTTCCCTCTCGTACATCTACTTTTCACATAATAGTAGAG
Source organism: Beta lomatogona (assembly GCA_947646795.1). Classification (NCBI taxonomy): domain Eukaryota; kingdom Viridiplantae; phylum Streptophyta; class Magnoliopsida; order Caryophyllales; family Amaranthaceae; genus Beta; species Beta lomatogona. The sequence continues at coordinate 3,399,734 of CANSNZ010000927.1, read as the reverse complement.
ACTACTTGTCTCCCACATGTCCTTACTTTTCTATTCCCTTAATATGTGTGCCCAAGGAGTATGTAATGATGAACAGAGGAAGTATCTTAATAAAAGATTACTCCATATTTTAAATAAAATTGATTACTATTCCACTATTCTCACATTTTCATACATAAGAAGTGTTCGTTCTCACCTGAACGTTATAAGGTTGGGTTTCGGTAAAACAATTCTTATATGAGAATGTAAGAACAATAAGAAGTAACTTTTTTTTTAACTAATACTAAGTGATTTTGGCTGAAACATAATCATTTTTTTCCCTTACAAGCATTGTTGTTAAAATCTCGATCGAATCTTAGGATCCTACGACTCTACGATCTGGACGATCCCGACCCTATATAGAATCTTAATATAATAGGATCTTACGATCCTACCCGACTACCAAAATTCACATGGTACGATCATAACACGATTCTACGATTCTGCGATTCTACGATCCGATTCTATCATAAAATTTCACAAAATAATTCCAAATATTATCTTTCTAGTTCCTCATATTAGCTTTTGGTCACATGTTACTTCAATCATAGAGATTGAGCTACTATCACCATTTGGGAATGAAAAACGTCATTATTAATGTGTGTGAAGTTCTAACATGAATCTTATGACCACATTATAGCATAAATCATCACAAATTTACTCTATATTGTAGGATCTTACGATCCTACGATTCGATCCTGGCGATTCGATCCTACCAACCCTTATGATCTAAAATAGGATTCCGATCCTGATAACATTGCTTAGAAGACCAAATTTCCAAAAGGATTATATTTTCTCTAAATTGGATTATTACTCCACTATTTACACGTACTCATATTATATATATATAAAGTATAAAGTATAAACACACCGAGTAATTAATACTTGATGCCTCTTTCGAATGCCAAGTGTCCTTAAATTTTCTAGGAAACTACCTATAGCATACACGGAAAAATTTAATACCGCGTATACCCATATAAAATATTTCCATAATTTATAGGTAATCATAGTATATATATGAATCTTTAGATAATATGTAAAGTAGTTGAATATGCTAATCACATATACTCTTGCAATAATATTAATTTTGGATCAATTGTTGTATATTTTAATGAATTTTTCAAATATTACGTGTAAAAGGCTTTTTGTAATTTTTTCGGCAAATAAACATAGTTATGAATCTATACACGAGTCACAAGTTTAGTAAGAACTAAGAAGTATTCTCAACTTAACTATTTTAGTAAAAGATAAGTTCACGTGAGAACAATTTTTCATGTGAAATGTGAAAAAAGATGTAATTTTACCTAACAAGCAATATAACTCTAAAGTCTAACCTACAAAAAATTATAACTCAAAATTCTTCCCAGCCCCTTTTTAATTTATAAGGATTTTACACACTTTATATATGAATTTTTTTTGGTAAAATTATGTGCAATAGAAAGATTTGTAATGGTGAACCACTCCACCAACATGAATGGAAAGTCAATATCAACATATCACAATTATTCTGTTTCTCTCATATGCTATCATATTCTACTCTTTTAATGGGATTTGCATATATGCTACGTACATGTTGGACTTACGTGCATCTTTCCAATATTTACACGGACATAATGTACTGTACGGCTAAGGAAAAAGATACTGCCAATCATCTTTCTTGGTGTTAATTTTGTGTAGTACAAACTAAAGGGTTGGCACATCCTGTAATTGATTGCGACATCACAACTACATGGAATTTTCCCGAGTGAGTTGAAAAGTTCCCACCCAAGATTCCACAAATTTAAGCAACCAAATGATAGTTTTTTTCTTCTTCTTCATATTGTCGCATTTTATTGGTTTGTTTGGAGAAAATTCAATAGTCATAATAACTAGAGATAAAACGCAATACAAGCACAAAATTCAATGGTCGAAAATATTGAATTTAGCATTTATTTTCTTTTTATGATACCCTCCAATTAAGTTAAACATTTTTCAGCAAAATTTTATAAAGGAAATTGATTATGAGAATATCTCGAATTAGTATATCGATCAAAATTTATACGAAGGAAATCCCGAAGTTTTTGAATGAGTTTCAAAATGAATATACCAAGTTAGGAGCGAGTGTTAATAAGTTTGCAAAATTTTAGATATTAATTTTGCTCATTTACTCATTTTGTTGTGTTATTGATCTTACTAGGCACATTTTGTATAAGATGAAGGGAGATGAGGAGATTCCATCTTATGGTTATAACTTATAAGGATCCTCTAATCGATTAGATTAGTAATATGGTATTCCACCTAAATGGAAAACAACACAAGACATTCAAACATAAAATTATGGATTTTTTTCTTTCACATTGGACAAATCAAAGTAGGAAAATTGCGCAAAAATAACTCGTGGTGGTAAAAACTAAAAGTGGTCTGGTATAACCTATTGCCAAAAAATCCTAAATTTTATGCTAATGAAAATCGAATCCTTGGCCTCATAATTAGGAGGTGGAAGTTCAATACTTGGGATTGATGACTTTCCTTGGATGTTGTTAATTGAGCTCGCTATGATTTAGTGAAGTAATCCCTTCATGGGTTTCTTTTCAAAAGAAAAGGTGAAAGTTCAATGATACAACTCCCATTGCATGATGATTTGTTTTTTTAAGATATTTTAACATTAGATAATTCATGAATTTATCTAATAAAATTTGTGAGGTTAACAACCAACTTTTTTTTGCTTGAATTCTATAATTAGTACAAGTTGTACAATTGCTGTTACTTCTTAGAATATTAATTAAGTCGTAACTCTCATTTTGATAATACTCCCTTCGTCCTATATTAATCGATACAATTTGATTGATACAAATTTTTATGAGATATTGACTTCTGAATTTTATTGTAGGTAGTCGGTAGTAGAGTATTTTCAATTGTAATTAATGAATTGTTGGGCCTCAACCTTTTGAAGTAAGAGCATGGGTTATATTTCATTATTATTATTAGGTTTTCTATTAAGAAAGAGAAATAATATTAAACTAGTGAGACCATGCTATTTTAGGAAGTGTACCAATTAATGTAAGAATGACGAAAATAGGGAGGGTATCAATTAATGTGGGATGGAGAGAGTACAATTTTACATCAATCAATATATATATTAAAACATATGAGCAATAATTGTAGTCCACCACATGTCATCCAATCTCACATGCTGATGTGGCGCCACTTTGTTTAAGATGTCTCAGAACTCTAACCCTAACCAAATTCCAATTTCAACTACTAAATCTTAATGCCTAATTAGAAATTTAGATAATATTTGATTATAGAAAAATTATACGAGCATTGGGATTAGAAGCCACAACCTTATATAGCTATTTATAGCTCCTACCATTGAGCTAACATATCAATGATTCACATTTACTTCTAAAAAAACTTATTAATGAATTCATCACAACCTTTTAGATTACGAAATAATATTAAGAGACAAACTTAACAACAAGATTAGAATTTCTATTCATACATATGTAAATTGGCAATTAACTACTTGCTACAATTTACAAATCACAAATCACAGCTTTAATTTTCAATCCATAGTATAAAGGAGGTAGAGATGTATCCACCTCTCCACCATCCTCTTGTTGTTTCTCTTATCAAAATAAAATGATATAATGAGTGTTTAATGGAACTCAGAAATAAAGCTAAGATACATTAATTGTATGCATATATAATGTAAACAAAATAACCTTTTCTTTTTATGCTTTTTTTTTTTACAATGGTGGAATAAAAGAAATTACAGCAAGCTTGTGGTGAATCTAGAACAAGTTTGAGTACAAATTTTGGCTATATCATGTGCTATCTAAACTTGTTGTCGATTCACCTTTAAAAATAAAAACCACTCAAAGTTACGAGCTAAAGTATGAATTTGCAAAAGAGACCACTTGAGATCAACTGGAGCAGAAGAACCATCCTGCAAAAAAGAGACAAGATTTGCACTACCTGTGTGGAATAGTGTGCGTTTCATATTATGAGTAGAGGCCCATGAAATTGCCTTCAGAAGGGCTTGCATTTCAGCATGAATAGCAGAAGCAGCAATACCATAATCTCCACCGCCCCTATGTTAATACATTTAAAAGATAATAATTAATGAAGCTATCTAACCACCAAGGCACCAAGATACAACTTCTACTTGTGACAAAAAGCCAATTGCCAACCTCTATATAATACATCCTTTTGATTTATTAAACATTCCGATATCTTCCAAGACCAACAACTAGTTTATACTATTTTTAAAAAGCATTGACAATAAGTGCATATATCACAGAGTAGTAAAGCATCCTTCCCACTCTAATGATTCTCACTTTATGTCAATCTCATAGAATAAAAAATCTATAAATACTGTCAATAAAATGCTTTGAACCTATGGCCTCAAGAAAGGATGAAATAGACTTATTTACCAATTGGCTATTTAGCTTCAAACTTATTGCTTACTTTCTCGTAAATTTGGATGATATATTAGTCTTAACAATAATAAAGAATTTAAATTACATTGATTTGAATGCATAATATGATCATCTGTCATTTATCGATTTATCTCTATTCTAATTACATTTTTCTATATCAATTTGATAGTTTGACACTAAGACCCTGTTCTTTTGGACCGAACTAATGGAAATTCAGTTTAGTACGACAAATTCATTTTATTTCTTTGAAATTTCTCTCACAGTTTCAGTTCAGTTCAATTCAATTCTATTCACTTCTGTTCAGTTTATTTAAGTTCAATTTAATTTCATTCAGTACAGTTTAGTTTAACCCAAAGAACAAAGTCTAAATCAAATATGAATTGATAGCAGATAAGAGGAATTTTCATTTGAATTATTGCTGTTGTAAGTAGATGGTGAGAATTAGTAGGGAGCAACGAATTTTAGAATCACAAAGGAATTTGGACAAGCTAACTTATTGCTTTTCGTATGGCCGCCAAGATTGAAAAGTCGATATATAACTTATTTTGATTTAGAAGTATGATTTATGAACGTAGAATAGCACCAATAATTGTTCGGTTGGGGGATAAAGTTCCCACCAAACAGTTGTGGTCAGTGATTTCTACAACTTCCACTAATTAATATTTTAGGTATCATTTTGTTCCATTCTCTCTCTTGCTTGTTGAACTCATCGTTATTAAATTAATCTAATCAGTATACTTAATGCGCCATGTCCCTTGCTAGTTGCTTTGATTGAGGGCTTCTTTTCTTTTTCTAGCTCTCTCTTCGTTTACTTTTCTCCTCCCTCCTTTATTCCAATGGGGAGTAGAAGAGTGTTATATTTTTTTCACCTTATTTCAATTATTTATTATTATTCTTGTTAAGAGTTATATGAGACTAACAAAACAGACTATACCTTTATAGATTATCTTACTTATTACTAAAATATTTAATTTCGTATGAGTAAAAATAATTATAAAATATATGTTGAAACAAATGCAATAAGATCTCACACATAAATAAGTTTTGTCTTATAAAAAAAAAGTCAAAACATGAACTAAATCAAACCAAACCAAATCTTAATAAATTTAGATTAGACCACTTTATATTTTTTAAAAAATTTGGTAAGATAAATTACATTAACGCCCTCTCACAGGGCAATTAGACCACTTTATATAGGGGAAGAGAATAGAATTATATCATCAATATATATCTCTTATGTTAATGCAGTAATGCATACTGCATACTACACATATTATTAATTCTACCACCAACAATATACTAAAAAAGTTAAAAAAACGTTAACAATAAATTACATCCTCCCCGTGCACTTCTCCCTTCCAGACCCATACATTACATCAATCTCATATATACAATTAAGAAAACATTATTGTCAATATAAAGCCTCAACTTGTCACCTCAAGTAGGATACTATATGTAGGATTATAAGTACTCTAAGCGGAATTTCATGAATCATATTATAAGCACTTAAAACAGGATCTCATGCATATACATTCAAGGATCACATAATAGTTAAGAATTAACCTTTGTAGCGTGAATTCCACAAAGCTTGTATAACCCGGATAAAGAACCCCAATTGTGATTCCTCTACTTGGTCCACCAACCCGGATCAACACTCCACCAATGCTAGTTGGAAGGAAGAAATTCTTCTTCTACTTTAATGGAGTTTTTGTGACTTTAGGAAAGACTATGAGAGAGAAGAATAATAAGAGATATCTTGTATATTCTTTTTATTGCCTAACCAAATATATAAATATATTTAGGTTAGAAGTAGAATTACTTCCCCTCTCCCCTCCTCTTGGCTAGCCACCTAGAGCCCTTTATGGGCTCTAGGTTTCTTTTGTTGATCCAAGGTTTTATGTGTGACCTAATAGGATCCATTATATTGGGCTTCGGTTTTATAATTTCCTAACCCAAAGTTCTATAGCATTCTCTAGCAAGACGTATAGACGACCCAATAGAACGAATTTATTATCTCCATAATACGATCCATAATATAATTAGTAATTGCATTTAAGTCGAGGACATAAATCCTTCAATCTCCCACTTGTCCGAGACGAGTGTGCAATGTTTTAATTCCTCAAGTCTCTTAGTGTCTTAATTCGATAATATGATCATATTTCTATATTATCCATACTAGTTTTTAAATGAATCCTTGAAATCCGAGTTCGAATTGACAAACAAATGATCATCGAATGATCCATTTGAGCACGACCATGCATTTTTCAATTTTCACTCTTCAAGGGGCCAAGACACCTATCCTATCTCTTATAGGAGGACCTTTTCAATCTTATGGCAACCAATACTCCCACTCAACTTTCAGCACAACCTGAATGCTGCCTTTATAGTCCCCTTTTACCACATGACGTTTGACAGTATCAAAGTTATACCAATCATTGGGCCAAGTAATGTTCCACTTTAGGAATCTACTAATATAATTTCGAAGTTATAAAACTTCTAAGTTAGTCTAATTCGACTATGTATCAACTATACATATCCATATGATTGATTAAACATCTCCATGTTCCCATAGCCCATGAAACGGCGCCATCAATCAATCTTATATGCTAATCCTTTTAACAAGTCATTTATGTCCAGTTTAATGACTTATATTAGGAACTTTAATATTCTATGAATTCTGTTCACTTCTGGTGTTTCATTCATCAAATCACATATTTGACAAAACCATAGAATTCAAGATATATTTTGGACATTTTATTTAATACCAAACCAATAATTAAATAATATAAAATTTATTCTCATAAACATAAATAGTAAAACCATGTCTTTACATTGTAACAAGTTTCTCTAAACCTAGTACAATCTAAAGCCACTCTAACATTTGCTTCAAGCTTATAGCCCTAGCGTGACACTCATGCTTGGGTTGAGGTAGTGGTTTAGTTAGCGGATCAGCCACGTTCTCATCCGTATGAACTTTGCAGATTCTGACATTCTTCCTGTCAACTATCTCTCGAATGAGGTGAAATTTCCTCATCACATGTTTGGACTTGTTATGTGACCTTGGTTCTTTTGCTTGCGCAATAGCACCGTTGTTGTCACAGAACAACTCAATTCCTTCCAGAGCACTAGGTACAATATCCAGCTCTATCAAGAACTTCTTTATCCAAACTGCTTCCTTAGCTGCTTCAACTGCTGCTAAATATTCTGATTCTGTCATAGAGTCTGCTACAGTGCTTTGCTTTGAGCTTTTCCAGCTCACTGCTCCTCCATTTAGACGAAAGACATACCCTGACTGAGAGTGGTAATCATCTCTGTCGGTTTAGAAGCTTGCATCCGTGTAACCTTCAACAACCAACTCACTTTGTCCCCCATAGACTAAGAGCATGCCTTTAGTCCTCCTCAAGTACTTAAGGATGCTCTTAGCTGCAGTCTAGTGTGCTTCTCCTGGATTTGGTTGGAACTAGCTACACATGCTCAAGGCATATGCAACATCTGGTCGAGTACTTATCATGGCATACATGATAGATCCTATAGCCGAAGCATAAGGAATGCTACTCATTTGCTTTAACTCACCAGGCTCAGTCGGGCACTGACTCTTGCTAAGCGATATGCCATGTGACATGGGAACGAAACCTCTCTTCGAGTTTTCCATGTTGAACCTTGCAAGAACCTTATCAATATAAGTTTCTTGACTTAGCCCAATCATCCTTCGAGACCTATCTCTATTATTTTGATTCCCAGTATGTACCCAGCTTCTCCCAGGTCCTTCATAGAGAAACAACTTTTTAACCATTCCTTGACTGACTCAAGCATTGGTATGTCATTTCCCATGAGTAGTATGTCATCTACATACAATACCAAGAAGACTAAGTCAAGCTCCCACTAAACTTCTTGTAGACACAAGATTCTTCTTCGCTTTTGATGAAACCAAATTTCTTGATTGCCTCATCAAATCGAAGATTCCAGCTCCGAGATGCCTGCTTCAATCCATAAATGGATCTCTAAAGCTTGCAAACCCTTTTAGGATTTTCTGGATCCTCAAAACCCTCAGGTTGTGTCATGTACACATCCTCATTCAAGAAACCATTCAAGAATGTTGTTTTGACATCCATCTGCCAAATTTCATAATCATAAAATGCAGCAATCGCTAAAAGTATCCGAATTGACTTAAGCATTGCTACTGGAGAAAAGGTCTCATCATAGTCTATACCATGAATTTGTCTGAATCCTTTTGCAACCAGTCTTGCTTTATAGACATAGACATTCCCAACTTTGTCTGTTTTCAATTTGAACACCCACTTGCATCCAATAGGGTTAACCCCATCAGGCAAGTCGACCAGGGTCCAAACTTTATTCTCAGACATGGAGTCTAACTCGGATTTCATGGCCTCAAGCCATTTCTCAGAGTTTGGGCTCGTCAAAGCTTGTTTGTAGGTAGTAGGCTCTGAATTCTTCAAAATCATAATTTTAGAGTTTTCAGTTAACAGGAAATCAACCAACCTCTTGTTTGGAATCCTTTCTCTACTAGACCTACGCGGGGCCTGAGCATCAAGCGAAATGTTCTTTTCAACTTCTTGAAGATCTTCGCTTGAATTAGATTCAAGTGGGACGGTAGGAGGTTCACGCGTTGAATACGTCATCTCCTGAACTAGACTTTCGTCTTGTCGGGCCGTCTCTGACATGGTGTGAACCACGTCCAATTGTTGCTCATCTCGAATTTCTTCGAGAATTATTTTTCTCCCACTTGTCTTTCTAGAAACAAATTCCTTTTCAAGAAAGACACCATCATGAGCAACAAACACTTTGTTCTCTTGACGGTTATAGAAGTAATAACCCCTTGTCTCTTTTGGGTATCCCATAAAGAGACATTTATCTGACTTGGGTGCAAGTTTGTCTGACAGTAAACGTTTTACATAGACCTCACATCCCCATATCTTAAGAAAAGACAAGTTTAGAGTTTTTCCATTCCATAAGTCATATGGAGTCTTTTGTACAGCCTTTGACGGGCTTCTGTTTAGTGTGTGTGCAGCTGTTTCGAGAGCATATCCCCAAAAAGAAATTGGAAGATCAGCAAGACTCATCATTGATCGAACCATATCTAGCAAGGTTCGATTCCTCCTTACAGATACACCATTCAACTGTGGTGTTCCTGGTGGAGTTAATTGTGAAAGAATTCCACAACCCTTTAGATGATCATCAAATTCTTGGTTCAAATACTCACCACCACGATCGGATCGTAGTGCTTTTATTATCTTACCAAGTTGATTCTGTACTTCACTTTGGAACTCTTTGAATCTATCAAAAGATTCCGACTTATGTTTCATTAAGTAGATATATCCATATCTACTCAAATCATCAGTGAAGGTAATGAAGTAGTTAAACCCTCCCCTTGCCTTTGTGCTCATAGGACCACACACATCTGTATGTATGAGTCCTAAAAGATCGCTGGCCCTTTCACCTTTTCCAGTAAATGGTGATTTTGTCATCTTCCCCATTAAGCATGATTCACATACATCAAATGATTCGAAAGCAAATGATGGAATTATACCATCCTTTTGTAACTTGTGAATACGCTTTTGGTTTATATGACCCATTCGACAATGCCAAATGTAGGTTAGGTTGGAATCATTTGATTTTTGTTTCTTGCTATCTATGTTATAGATTTGTAATGACCTATCAAGCACATATAAGCCATTTATCAATTTAGCATTGGCATAGAACATATTATTGTAAGAAATGTAACAACACTTGTTCTTTATTTCAAAACAAAACCCTTCAGAATCCAAAACTGAAACAGAAATTATGTTCTTAGTTATTGAAGGAACAAAATAGCAATTATTTAGTTCTAAAATAAGCCCATATGGCAAGTGTAGACTATAGCTCCCTATGGCAAGTGCAGCAACTCGTGCTCCATTTCCAATGCGTAGCTCTACCTCGCCTTTTGCCAGCTTCCTACTTCTTTTTAGTCCCTGCACATCATTAACTATGTGAGAACCACAACCGGTATCAAATACCCATAAAGAAGTAGAAGTCAAATTGATTTCTATAACATATATACGTGAAGTGGAAGCTCCAGACTTATTTTCCTCCAAGTATACCGGGCAGTTCCTCTTCCAGTGTCCTATCTTGTGACAGTGGAAGCACTTGCTTTCCGCAGCGACCTTTGGCTTGGCGGTTGGCTTAGGTTTTTCAGCAACAATGGCTTGTCCTTCTTTCCTGCCCATTTCTTCTTGAAACCCTTTCCCTTTTGAACCATCAAAACCTCTTTCTTTGGTTCAACCTTAGGGATGTTCCTTTCAGCATTGACCAACAATCCATGCAGCTCTTGCAAAGTCTTTTCAGACTCATTCATATTGTAGGTCATTCTGAACTGATTGAAACTGTCAGGTAATGAGTGGAGAATAATGTCAGTAGCCAACTCAACCCTATAAGGGAATCCAAGTCGTTCCATGTTTTTGAAAAGACCCATCATTGCGAAAACATGGGGGCCAACAGTTTGACCCGACTTCATGTGACATTCAAGTATCTCCCTATTAGTCTCATACCGCTCGACTCGGGCCTGAGTTTTAAACATGGCCCGCAGCTCTTGCATGATCGTACAAGCATCCTTGGTTTCGAACCTATTTTGGAGGTTCGTCTCCATGGCTGCTATCATCAAGCAAGTGATTGGTATAGACTTATCACTAGCCTGTTTGGCACGACGTTTGTCTGCCTCAGTTGATTCATCAGTTACAACAGGAAGTGGGGTATCTAAGACGTCCTCTCGACCCTCAAACCTCATAATGAGTCTTAAGGTCCTTTCCCAATTAAGGAAATTTTCACCATTCAGTCTGTCCTTTTCCAGAAAAGGACGAATGTTGAAACCGGAGTTGTTGTTGTTATTAGACATGGTATCTACAGATAGAAAAATAAAGCAAAGTTCAATTTCATGTTTATAAAGTAACTTAAAACATGCAAAGGTTTCTAGGTTGATCACCTATTCAATTTTAATGTCCCATTTGAATAAGTGTTTTACAAGATCCTATCAACATGCAACACTAAGCAGACGGAGGCCTTATCTTAACGTTACATTATCAAGGTAAGTAAACTCTTTTACTAATTATAGCAAATTATAACTCTTGTTTAGATGGATAAACATCGCATGTTTAATTATCTCTTGCTTCAAAATTCAAAACGTTTTTGATAATTTTGTTAAGGACAACCAAACTAAGTTGTAAAATTCGTAATTTTACCTTATATCCCAAAATTAATGATAACACCCTGCGGAGGCATGACCCATTACTATTAATTAAGGGTTTGATAAGTACTTTATGCTTGGAAAAGAAAACCTTAATATTTACGGGACCTAAGTTTATTATGTTGTTATGAATTAGTGAACTCTAGCGCATCAACAAACAACATACAATAAATTTATAAGCATTTTAAAGAGTAATAAAATGCGAAAATAAAATGATCTAGTATGGCCCCTAATCCTAAGAACTAAGCATCAATGGCTCCTTCTTGGACTCTTCATGGATCTCCATCCACCTTAGCCATGGGCCTTCTCTTGATGGACTCGTCTTTGGATTACATAAGTATCAAAATAATATAAATAATAACTAAATTAAATAAATTACAAAAATACTTAACGATACGCAGATCGTATTTAAAATTACAAGAATACATCACGATACGCAGATCGTATTTTCTAACTTAATTTGGGCCATACTAGTCATACATAGCAATTATATCAAAATATAAAAGCCACATCATAATATCACATATTATTCTTGCCATCAATCAAAATATCAAATATTCTTAATTATAGCAAGTAGATAAAATATTTAAGTAATTCCTAACCACCTAAAGATTCTATCCTATAATATCTAGCCTACTAATTTAAATTAGAATAAAGAATAAAATTATGGAATTATTTAACTGAAAATCTGCTTAATATCCTGAAAATCTGTTTTAATGATTTTCCCAAAAAAAAATTTTTTTTTTTGAAAAAATCACTGCTGGGAAGCAGCAAAAACGTGGCTAACTGGAAGCAGCAAAAACGTGGCTAACAAGCCACGCTGCTGCTGTCGCAGCCCTGGCTGCCTACCAACGACCACCTGGAGCAGCCACCGTGGCCCCACCAGCAGGTGGCTGCTGCTCCTCCCTTCCTTTTTTTTTGTGGGAATTAAATTAAATCACAACTTCTTGTAAATTAATTTAGTGATCAAATTAAATTAAACATAAACTCCTTTATGCCTAATTCTGCAAATTAATTTAAATCTCCATTTTATTTAATTTTAGGGCTATTCATATCAATTAACCTTAAATTCATATAAAACTCCTTTTACATGAATTAATTTGTCATACATAAACAATTTAAATATAAAAATTCAGATAAATTATATGAGTTGAATTTTCAAAATTAACATAAAATCTCTATTTTAATTTAATTTTAGCATTATTCATATGTATTAATATCTAATTCACACAAAACTCTTTTCACATGAATTAATTTTCATATAAAAGCAATTTAAATATGAAAAAAGATTAATAATATAAATATATCTCTCGAAATTTTTGAAAAATTTGAGATCTAAAATTGAATTTTAATTTCGAAAATCAGGATTTTATTTTCTCCAAAATTTGGCCAAACCAAAATATTTTTCAAATTTAAAAAAAAAAATTAGGTCGAATTTTCGAAATTAAAATCGGCTATTAGGCAAATTAAATCAAATTTAATTAATCCAATTAAATAAAACATCCATAATTCAATTCCTACCCTTAATCAATTAAAATTAGTTATGAACACATCAAAATAAATCTAATTATTATGACCAAAAACTATATGCAAGAGGCTAAAACTGATACCACTGTAGGATTATAAGTACTCTAAGCGGAATTTCATGAATCATATTTATAAGCACTTAAAACAGGATCTCATGCATATACATTCAAGGATCACATAATAGTTAAGAATTAACCTTTGTAGCGTGAATTCCACAAAGCTTGTATAACCCGGATAAAGAACCCCAATTGTGATTCCTCTACTTGGTCTACCAACCCGGATCAACACTCCACCAATGCTAGTTGGAATGAAGAAATTCTTCTTCTACTTTAATGGAGTTTTTGTGACTTTAGGAAAGAATATGAGAGAGAAGAATAATAAGAGATATGTTGTATATTCTTTTTATTGCCTAACCAAATATATAAATATATTTAGGTTAGAAGTAGAATTACTTCCCCTCTCCCCTCCTCTTGGCCGGCCACCCTAGAGCCTTTTATGGGATCTAGGTTTCTTTTGTTGATCCAAGGTTTTATGTGTGACCTAATAGGATCCATTATATTGGGCTTCGGGTTTATAATTTCCTAACCCAATGTTCTATAGCATTCTCTAGCAAGACGTATAGACGACCCAATAGAACGAATTTATTATCTCCATAATACGATCCATAATATAATTAGTAATTACATAAATCCTTCACTATAGTCTTATTGCTTCTCTAGTATCTCAAATAAAATAATTGATATTATTGGTCTATATTGATGATCAAGTATTTCATTACAATTGATCAAATGCGTAATATGAGTAAATGACTTATTACCAAGTTTTACTAAGATCTTTGTATACCATATTGACACCACATACAAATTGGTTACAATATTTTCTTTCCACTCTCTGAATGTAGGACACACAACAATACTCGACATGTCCCGACCAATCTCTAATTTCTTTTTATGAGGAGGTACAGTTTACAAAATTTTAGATTGAAAGCTAGTATGTCGTTTGTTCTTTATTATCGTTTATAGTAGTTTATTTTCATAATTTGCAAATCACGTCTTTAATCATTAATGTCATAGTTATTTCATTTTAACATGTCGATCAGTCAGAAGAACAAAGTTTGCACGAGTGAGGACAAAATGTGATAGAAGATTTAATTTGGGATGTGAGGACAAGTCTGGTCCTAATTGCATAGTGGCGATAGTCTCGATCCTAATTAGGGGTCGGGTGTTACATCTTCCATTTGTTATTTGTTTGTCTCCTCCATGACTTCAAAAGTCCTATATTTCAATTTTTTGGGTCTAGTTTGTTCATCTATTTGTTTTATTGAAGATTTTTGCTCCTAGTTGAGAAAGATAAGGAGTTGTTAAAAACTAGGTTTTTAATTATGATTGAGATTGCAAAAGCTTTTGGAACAATAGGATGGAATAGAAAGAAGTGATTTTTTTTTAAGATTACATGCCAATTTTTTTGGAATGTTCTTCTATTCGATTTTTTTTACCCTTATCTATTACTTTTCAAATTATTAGTTACAAAATTTTGGATTTGGATTTGATTCCTTCTTTTCCCATTTTTTTAACTCTTAGCTAAGAGGAATCAAGAATTGGCGATGACTAATATGATGGGTTTGTAAAAAACTAGTAATTGTTTAAAACAAATTATGGAGAGAGAGAGAAAGAAAATGAATAGGAGGGCAAATGGCTTAGAGAATGTGCATAAAAGTTGATTTTGAATATATAGACTCATTTATGATATATAAGTTCCTGAAATGAGTCTGCGTACTTTTTTTTAAAATAGATTATCTGGCGCCCACATTTTAGGTTTAATGGGTTGTCATTTTGGACCAGTAATATGCAATATGCACCCGGGTACACCGACCAAGCTATGAACTTAGTGGATTTTTTTTCTTTTTACTTTTAAGCAAAACCGCTAACAGAAATAGCGGTTACATGAGATAAACCGCTACTTCAATTAGCGATGTTGTTTTAATGGACCGCTAATTAGATTAGCGGCTTACCATAATGGACCGCTAATATCAGTACCGGTTTACTTGTTGTGATTCATTCGCTCACCACGCATTCTCTCTCCACCGCCATATTTGTTCTCTCTCCTCCTTTCAATTTTTATCACTCTCCTCCATATAAGCCTTCATCATCCTACAATTGGATAATACCCAGTAAAATCAATTGCCATATTTGTTCTCTCTCCTCATTTCAATTTTCATCATCCAAAAATTGGATAATGCCCAGTAAAATCAACCGCCATATTTGTTCTCTCTCCTCCTTTCAATTCTCGTTACCCTCCTCCATATAACATACCTTCATCATCCAAAAATTGGATAATACCCAGTAAACTCAAGCTTGTACTTACAAGTCAAATTAGAGTAAAGAATCCCCCATTGCATCATTTAAGGAACACATGTTGAAGTGCTGAATAACGACATCGACGGCCGATTCAACAAACTCAGCAGTTGAGGTTGGGAAAGTAGAGGAGAGAAGATGACTAGCGGTTTAACTGTTTACAAATCTGGATTGTGGAAATTGGAAAGAGATTATGAGGTAGGGGAAGATGTCTTTGCAAACTGCCACTTATAGTAGCGGTGACCTTGCATAAACCGCTATTCCAAGTAACGGTTTTGCATGTCAATCCATTATTTGAAGTAGCGGTTCGTTTTTTACAAAGCCGCTACTTTGATTAGCGGTTTTATCTGCTAGAATTAAAAAAAAAATTCAACACTTTGCTGCTGACGTATACGGTACATAGGGAATTAATTTTGAAAATAACGTAAAGAGAGAAATAATTTTGTTATTAGAATTATCTAGGAAAAAAGATTCTATAAAGTTACACTAAAATCTATTACTAATTTACGATCATCACCAAATATTATCGCCTACTAAACGGGCCATAGGATTAATACTGACAACTCCACAAATGGCCTTTGTTATTAAATACTCGCATACTGTTAACGCTTGTCGCTTTTGTATTCATTCTGCTTTCTGCTACTGATCCCTGCTTTACTTCAACAGTTCAACTTCTTGGTCTTCTCTCACCTTCCTTTCTCTCACTCTAGTGTAATAAACTGCTTCCTCGCTCAATTCACATTTTTGTGCTACTTTAACCTTTGTTGTTCTCCACTTCTTCTGCTCAAATATTTTTCTTATAGAATCTCTATATATTTCCTGAGTTTATTTTCCTCAAATATTATTCTTTCAAGAACTAGTGTGAAGGTAAGTTAACTAACATTGATTCCAACTTCATTTTTATGTTCAAAGTTTCTGCCTTATGCTTAAAATTTGTGGTGGGTTCACTGAAATTTCCCTGATCCTAATTTTTTTTGGGAAATTTATGGGTTTTTGAAGGGTTGATTTCAAAAATGGAGGCAGAAAATGGAGAAGTGAAGTGTAAGATGGATGATTATGAAGTGATTGAGCAAATTGGAAGAGGGTCATTTGGGACTGCTTATCTTGTCCTCCACAAAACTGAGAAAAAGAAGTGAGTTTTTTTTTTTTTCCCTTTTTCACCCATTAAATTTGCTCTTTACTAATCCTTTTTTTTAAAAGTTTGTTAATTACTTTGCTTAACTAATTGCTACTTTGATGAGAATAGATCAATTGGGTCCTACTAAAAAACCTTGAAAATGCTAGAAAATTTGTTTTTATTTTCAGTTATTTGGGATTTTAGGAGAAAGGGTTTAATGATGAATATTGATTAGGGTGTTGAAAACTGGTCAATGACCTTGAAAATGCTAAGAAATATGTCTTCAATTATTTTATTTAATTTTTTTTGGTTGATTGGTAATGAATATTTTTGTCGGTGCTGAATAAATTGCTACTTATTTTTCTTGTGATTGCTAATCATTTATGTTTTTTTTTAGGTATGTTTTGAAGAAGATACGCTTGGCTAAGCAAACTGAGAAGTTTAAGAGAACAGCACTTCAAGAGGTTAGTCATTCTTATTTCTTAGAGTTTCAATTGTTCATGCCTGATTGAAGTATCTAGGGAATGCTGGTAACCAAACTCTTATTTTTGTTTTGGTGGAGTGATCTTGTATATTAACTCTTGCTGCATTTTTGAGATCTTGGTATTTGTTGCTCACCAAATGTTACATATTAGTTGAACTTGTTTTTGGTCATGATTGTCTGCTTATACCGCGTATTGATGTTGCTTTCTCCTTTGTTGAGAGTAGTACCTAACATTGTTACTTTTGTCCCGTGCTTTTCTATGCAGATGGAGTTGATTTCCAAGCTAAACAATCCTTACATTGTTGAATATAAAGATTCTTGGGTGGACAAGGTAAAATATAGCCATATTTTCAACATTTCTTGACTTTAGACAATATGGCTTTGGAATACAATTGCTGGTGCAACTGTTTAAACTTGACGGCTCAATTAGCAACTGATTATGTTGAAAACTACCTTATTGAAACTATGAAGTTTATGAGACAACATGGATATATACAATCTTTTCGTCTCTTCTGCAGGAATGCTGCGTGTGCATCGTTACTAGCTATTGTGAAGGAGGTGATATGTAAGCAGCTATTCGTGGGCTTTTCTCATTTAGAAGTATATTAAATTTTCAAGTTCTATATGACTGGTTTGGGAGTTACCTTAGCCACTCATCATCGAGAAATAGCATCTGATCACACCCTTAATTTATTTCCTCTCCGCAAAAGGAGTTGTTTCCTCTTGGGATCATGAAATTACTAGAGAAACTGCATTATTTTCATCTAATCAAACTTTTGGTTGAAATTGTGTTATATTTGTGATATTTCTAATCTTTCTGGATGCAATCAACATATGACTGACTGGGCAATAATATTCTGGACAATCAGGGCTGCGATCATTAGAAAGGCTCGAGGAGCTCATTTCTCAGAGGAGGTAGCAAAAGATAGTTGTTTTACCAAATCTCGTTATATTAGTAGTATGAGCGTGTAGCAACTTATTTCCTCCTATCTCCAGAAAGTCTGCAAATGGATGACTCAGTTGTTGCTAGCTGTAGACTACCTGCACTCCAACCGCATTCTTCACAGAGATCTTAAGGTTTGCGAATTTCCTTGTACTTGCAATACTGTTGACAGTTCTTTTTTTCAAGGCTCGAGAGATGAGAGCATCACCGTAAGCCCGTAGCTGACTAATATCTGTTCTAACATGGCTGTTTTATGTCAGTGTTCCAATATATTTTTGACAAAGGAAAATGACATTCGGCTTGGTAAGGGAAATCTGAAGCCTTTTTCTGCCCTCTTGTGTGTTGAAGGATTGGTTCTTACAAAAATTTCTATGTGTGGAGGATACAGGTGACTTTGGACTTGCAAAACTTCTCAATCCCAATGATCTTGCTTCCTCGGTATTGACTTTTGAGCCTTTCTCCAACTTCTATTGACACATATTTACAATTAGTTGATTCAGCTTGCTGATGAAATGGTTTTATTGACGGCTTGCTGTACATAGGTTGTTGGTACTCCCAATTACATGTGTCCTGAGCTCCTTGCAGATATACCTTATGGCTACAAATCAGATATATGGTCACTTGGTAAGCCATGTAAAGTATTACTGTGCTACTTTAAACTTTGATTTTTTGTCCCATGCTGAAGTATTTGTTCCTTAAGGCTGTTGTATATTTGAGATTGCTGCACATCAGCCAGCATTCAAAGCTAATGTAAGTCCCATGCTGAGCTATACCTGTAATTTATTATTATTGGATTTCGATAATTTTGAATTTGATGGATTCATTTTTTAAAATTATTTCTCGTTAAATGGGACAGGATATGACTTCTCTGATCAACAAGATTAATAGATCAATCATGTCCCCTATTCCAATTTTTTATACCTCCACATTGTAAGTGCCTCAAAATCCAACATTAAAGCTGGTGCTTTAGACACTACCATCATCTATCTAAGTTTTGTTTGCTTCAAATTGCATGTTATTCACATTTCATGCTTCTGTCATCCAGAAAACAAATTATAAAGACCATGCTAAGAAAAAGCCCGGAGTACAGGCCAACTGTGAGTTTTCTGCATCTTTTACTACGTACATATTATTCTAGGTTGCAGTTCTTGCTAACTCTGAGATATATGGTCTGCATTATTGTCACATCATTTACCAGGCTGCGGAGACTTTAAGGCATCCCCATCTGCAGCCATATCTAATCAGGTGCCGTGCCACATCCCCGTCATATCTTCCAGTGAAGTCTCCAACCTCGAAGGAAAGGACAGCTAGAAGACTTTCGTCTGGTAAACCTACTAGAAACATGGATGGACGGGAGAGAGAGCATAGAGCAATTAAGTCAATTGTAAACTTTGAACAGTGTGATAAGAGTAGTGATGTTATGCCCACGAATCCGCAGATTTGTGACAAATCATCCATGTCCGCTACCTCTGAGCAGATTTGTGACAAATCATCCACGTCCGCTACCTCAGAGGAAAATCTTGAAACAAAGAGAGTTGATCATGTGAGCTACTTAAAGGATAGATGCGATGCTAGTGAAAGTTCCAAATGTGAGTCTTCAGGCTTTGAAACAATTTTGTGCAGCTCAGAAGAGCTAAGTGACTTAAATGCATCCAAGGAAAGCGCAGTAGAACTTACAACTGGTAGTAAGCATAATAGTGAAACTCTTCCGAAATGGGTAGATGTCAATATCGAGAAAGTGAACAAACAAGATCTTATGGAGGGAAGTGAAGAAGTCATACCTCATAACAATGGAGAAATGGCGATTTCCTGTGAAGAACATCTTCCTGTTAATAGCTCTCCTGATAATGAAACTTCAACATTATCAACTATGCAAAATGAGCATGTTGAACCCCGTTCTCAGAGGGAAATGGAAAATCATGATACTTCTAATGAAGATGAACTAACAGAGAAGTCTATGCCATCTGAAAATGGTAATTTGCTTCCATCAAGATGCGAAGTTGGATCAGAGACTCTCAACACTAGCTGCTCCTCACAGTCAGGTAATGCCAATGATGAAGCAATAAAACCAACACCAGCTGAAATGTCTTTACTGAGGAGGACCTTAAAAGCAATGAGCGGTGACCAAACCAAAGGCGGGGCTGAAGTTCCGCGCCACCAAAGAGCTGATGCTTTGGAGTCTCTCCTTGAGTTATGTGCACGACTTCTTCGAGAGGATAAGCTTGATGAACTTTCTGGCATTTTGAGACCCTTTGGGGAGGAAACTGTATCATCCCGTGAAACTGCAATATGGTTGACAAAAAGCTTGATTGCAGCACATAAATCCGCCAAAGATACCTAAGCTTGGTGTGGTAGAGCATTTGATTGGGTTTCTTTTGTCCATTACATTGTGATTTGTGGGAGTTTTATGTGTATGTGTTCGTTTCAGGGGGTTGGTTTCATTGAATGAAATTGTAAAAATTCTTAGAACATTATTGTTGGTTTGATCTCGTTGATTGAAGACTCTTGTGGAACATGGGTTACCATTTAATTGGTAAAGTCCTTGAATGACTAGAAATTAATCTCTGTCAAATCTGCTGAGACAAAGTTATTTTTTGTGCGTGTTTATTTCATATTTAGAAAGTATATGATGATCTCAAAAGAGTGTAGAGGGAAAGAGAATAACCTGTATGGCTATATAAGATCTGCAAAACCAATGAAAATACAAAGTTGAATAACATTGGAAATGCTCAATATTACAACACCGCCCACCTTTATTTGTTGAATAGGCTACAACCCAATATCATTAAACATATTCATATTTGTATAACTTATTTCCTTAACCTGATGCAGTTAGGAAACATGAAAACCTTTGTCCACATGGCAATACATGGCTGTAAAGAGGTGGCCAATGGGCTGTTTGGGCAAGCTAGGCCACGGGCTGAAGCGGGTTAGGCTGGCTCGCCATGGCCCAGTTCGGACCACGAGTGTCGTGGGCTGGTCTGGTGAGCCAGTTTACTCAGCCCACGACGATCTGGTTTGAGATTTTGCGGTTCACGGAGCTAGTTTGACATGCTATTGGTTTGATGGGCTGGATCGAGCCTTCGAGTTTTTTGTAACAAAAAATAACTGTATAAAAAATTAATTAAGCATGAGTCGATGAGTAATGTTAATGATATATTAATATTATATCATTTATTGTATAATTTTGGTATTAATGATTTTTATTATCATAATAATTCATTCGTTCTTTTTCTATTGCAACAATGAGATTTTTACACTATTCGCTCACCACCCTTTCACTATCTCTTGTGATTTTTACGTAAGGAAAAATATAGCCATGTGGGATCTTGTTAGATTCGTCTCGATTTATACTTTCAAAATATCAAATTTGTATAATTTTTACTAAAAAGTAATTAATTGTTAAAGTTGTGCATTGGCAAGCGTGAAAACTCTATTGTTGCAATAGAAAAAGAACGGAGGTAGTATTAAATATCTTTACACTTAGAAATTAATTTAAATAAATAATGATTAGTAATTTTCGTGATCAATAACATTTATTTTTATTATCATTACATCTCACTCATTACAATTTACACTTTATAGTAATTTAAATAAAAATGAATAGACATATTAATGGTTTTGCGGGCTGCCCTGAGCTGGGCTGGGCTAAGCGGTTTGGTTAACGGGCTTTCATGGATTGGGCTAAAAATACAACTTGTGGCCCATCCACCATTTTTATGGTTTTCATGGTTCTGGATCAGGTTATTCACGGGCCTGGCCGGCACGACCCACGAGACGGGATGGGCTGGTGGGTTGGATCGTTCCACACCGTTGGCCACCTATAGCTGTATAGTTTCTTAAACTAACAATATCTCTATCATATAATCCAACTCTTGAGGAGTTTAGTGTCAACCTAAAATACCTTAAATGCCCTTTATTTTTTCTATTGTTTTAAATTTTAATGTTAATATTATATGACTATTGTACATGTTTCGGTAACTTGAATCACACATTGCATGCATTTGAATCTAGTCTTTTACAAGCTATCTCACAAAATCACAATGACATAATTACATATCTCAAGATATTATTTCAATACCTTCCCCCATTTGGAGTTTCAAGATCTTGAATGCCCAACATACAAAGAAGGAACTCAAAATGCGCTCTACTCAAAGCCTGGTGAAAAAGGTCCGCTAATTAGGCGATAAAACCTTGGCAAATAGCATCACGTACAAAGTCGCAATCATTCTTGTAACATTTTTTTCACTCATGAAACACTAAATTCTATATAATGTACAACGAAAACTGACTATCACAATACACCTGCTTCCTGATGTTTGTCTCACGCCTAAGTATTAAAGAAGACCCTTTAAGCACTTTAATTTACACGCGATAAATGCTATGTATTTGCATTCCACGTATGCAAAGGAGCGTGAAACAATATGTTGTTTCTTGGTTATCCATGGCACCAAATAATAACCAAGTAACACAAAGAAGTCAATCAGTGACGAAGAAAAGACAACTTTGTCAAAGGACCAACTTAACCAAAAGCTTAAGCTGATAGTTGGAGTCCTAGGAATAGTTTTATACTTTATCACGCCCCCTCATGCAAGAACCCATTGGACTTGAAGTGCGGATGCAATACATACCTCCCTCATACATGGTGCTAAATATTCCACTCAGAAAGGAGGGTGGATGAGATTTGAGCGTGTGACATTTATGTTACGCTGGCTCTGGTACCATGTCAAAGGACCAACTCAACCAAAATGTTAAGCTGATAGTTGGAGTCCAAGAATAGTTTTATACTCTATCTGTTGGAACACAAGGTGACACTCAAGAAGGGGGGGTTGATTTGAGTGGCTAAAACTAATCGATTTTTGCAAAAACACTCTCATAGCACAGTGCCGTGCACTGTGTTATTCACTCGTAAACTCTCCGATTTATGTTTTTGCTCAAACTAAAATGTATCAAACAATAAAACAATGAAATCAAATAATAAAACACAGGAATTTAACGTGGTTCAATCTCGCCTCTGAGATCTACGTCCACACAAACTACTCTTTTATTATTTGAATCGTAAAATACCAAACCCTTGATATAATTCGATTCCCCCACTACTAACTCTAGTAGTGCTCCCCAACACTTAACCCTAAGTGTTGCTACTCCCTATAGTATGAAAAATTACAGAAATAATGATTCCTCAAAAGCGTGCTTCTTATTCAAGGAAATAGAGGATCGTTACAAACTTTGTTGAGAGACCTTAACCTACTAGAACTCTGTGCCGTACACTGTGCTGTGGGAGGTTGTTTTCAGCTCTCAAAATCTTAATCTAACAAATCTGAAAACGTGGTTTGCTATAATGATTTCTATCCCTTATATAATTCCATCAACTGAATAAGAATCCTTCTCCAAGATGTATTATCTTTTTGAACAATTTTTATTCCTAAAATAAAGGGATAGAATTCTTTTCCTTTTCAAAAATCAATTTTATCTTTTATAAAAACTGATTTCCTTTGCTCCTTGTAAGATAAGGATTACTCCATATCTTATCCCAATTTTATTTATATCAGTTTTTTTTATCCAAACTCCTAATCAAAATCTTTTCTTTAAAAACCAATTTTTCTTTTCATAAACACTGTCCTTTTTTCTTTTTTCCGAAAATTTTCAACTTACGTTTTCTTGATTTTTTTCCGAAAACAAAAAAAAACTTATCTTATTAAAAACTGATTTTCGAAAATAAAAATTCTTTTCTTATTACAACTGTTTTGCGAAAACCTTGTTTTATCAAACCTACCCCTTTCTAATTTTAGCACAAAGTTCTAATATGTTAATTACATTGCATACACATGAATTTATAAAACTAGACCTAAGCTTCTTTGTCTTCACATCATTCAATCTTGATAGCTCGATCACTGTTACAAATATTCATGTTATAGCATATAGGGTGTTTATCATCATCAAAATATTCAAAGTTAAAACACAACACTATCAAACTTGTCCAATCCGAATCACACCACTCGTCAAAAGTCATACTTCACTATTTGAACAATAAAATCCCTTGTCCTGGATTTCATTTCAAGAGCGTAAAATATATGACGCGGCTTCCAAATGTTCTTCTGGTGGGTGTTGCTTAAATTGAGAGAAAGTTTGATTCACATATACCAAAATCCCTAGTCACCGACAAACAGATAAGAGTAGGACTGTAAACGAGCCGAATCAAGTTTGAGCTATTAAGTGCTCTTCCATGAGTCGAGCTGGATTTAGTTTTGAAAGTTCATCACACTAGTTAAAGTTTTCCATGAAAAGATAACATTAGTTAAAGCCTCTTATAATGAGTTTTGTAATTGCCAAATTAAACTACTATTAGAATGGTTGAAATATGAGTAAACGATCAAAACGTCAATTCAAAAATGAACAAATTAATTCCCATAATTTAATAACAAGGCAAAAAAGAAGTAAACTTTTTTTGGCTTCAAGTGAATGTTGTTACTAGATAATTTGGGGAAACTTATTGAATTCTCGAAATATAATTCACACAAATTGGACGGGTCAGTTTTGGGTCTGGTAATATTTGACTTACTTACTTTCGGGTGTTTTAGGTTCGGTCATTTTAGGAATTTTCTGGTCCTGATATCATATTCAAAATCCAATTTTATTTAGTGTGTTTATTATAGGGGTGCTAACGAGCCAGGACGGCTCGCAAACTATTCGGATTCGGCTCGGTCAAAGCTCGGTCAAAGCTCGGCTCGGAGGGGCTCGATTCGAGTTCGGGATCGGCTCGAGACCTTAACGAGCCGAGCCTGAGCCTAATACAGTTCGGCTCGAAAGCTCGCAAACACGTTCGATAAAATTTACGTTACTATTTATATTTTAATATGTAATCCAACTTGGACCTTAAATAGTACTCCACTAGGCACTAAAGTCCCACATTGGTTAAGAAAACAAGCACCAATCTTATTTTCTTTATAAATAGCTACTACTCCTTACCTCAACTTAGAGTTTGATTTCGTACCTCCTTGGTTGGAAAACAAACTTTATACTCCATTTTCTTCACAAAAGGAATGAAGTATATATTAAAATATTTGATTATTTAATAATTAAACTATTTAATAATTGATTATTTAAATGCACTTAGAGTCTTGTTGTTACAAGGTTGGAAGTTTTTAAATAAAACATGAAGTCCCACATTGAAACTTTAGTGAAGTTAAGAGGAAAACAAAGTTATAAAAGAATATGTAGGGTGAGTTTTTTTCTTAAACAAAAGCTAGAGTCCCACATTGAAATTTTAGCAATGCTAAGAGGGAAACCAAGTTATAAAAACATGGGTAGGATGAGTTAAACAAAACATGGAGTCCCACATTGAAAACTTAGCAATGCTAAGAGGGAAACCAAGTTATAAAGCATGGGTAGGATGAGTTTGTTTTTCTTCAAAAAACCATGGAGTCCCACATTGAAATCTTAGCAATGCTAAGAGGGAAACCAAGTTATAAAAGCATATGGTGGGTGAATGAACAAACTCACCTACTTTCTTGGGCATACTTGGCCTATACGGTTGGGCCTACTGCCTAAGTGAAGCTTTAGATATTGACTTGGGCCTACTCGGTTGGGCCTAAGCCCACCTTTTTCGAGCCAAGTTTCGAGCCGAGCCTCGAGCCGAGCTTGGACTTTGTCCTCTCGAGCTCGAGCTGAGCCCAAATATTGGAGGCTCGACGAGCTTCGAGCTCGAGCCGAGCCGATCCTCAATCATTTTCGAGCCGAGCCTAGATATGTTCGGTCTCGGTTCGGCTCGTTAACACCCCTAGTTTATTATATAGATTGGAGTTAGGTCAATATTTACAAGGTTTTAACATGTACTCAATTATGAACCCGAAGTTGTAGAACCTACTAGTTGATACATACCATACGATAGCACAAGAATACCATACAGGCCACGCAATGATTAAAACATATCTAGGCCCGAGCTATGGCCCCGGTAATTATCATTTTCATTTACTAATATTTTACTTTAAAATGATATCACCAAATATCACTTAGTTAGTTTAATGGTTAACACTTTAGTATATAAGTGTGAAGTCAGGAGATCAAAACTTAAACAATGCATTTTTTTAATTGTATATGGATTACATTGAGTGAAACACTCTAAGACAGAACGCCACGTGGCAACGTTCCCTGTTTAGGAACATGACACATGGCACAACTTATCTCTTCGTTCCTTTGTATTATTTTTTTTTGTAGTGAGATGATCTTTCAATATCAAAAACCTCTTTTATTATCAATGGTAATTCTTCCCCGTCACAGAAATATATTGGATACTCTTCCATAACCATAACCTTTGTCACTACCATAGGTTGTTTACCTGTCATCGTCCCCATATATTCTTCTCCAAGGCCATGGTAGTTTGTCAATTGTCTTTTTTTTGACAACGTGGAAAACGTACAACAAAACAAAAACACAACAACAAACTAAAATTAGTGATAAGTAAAAGGGAAACTAAAGTTTCGGCAGGCCTTCGCAAGATCGTGAGCTGCTGAGACCTCATGATGACCGACCTTCCTTATGATACACCATTGAAACATGTTGGCCAGCCGTTGGATGTACTGAACTGTATGATGAACTGTAATGTCCTTAAGCGAGGAAGAAGCAATCAGACGAACTAACATTTCAGAGTCAGTGAATACCAAAACCTTCGAAGGAAAAGAGGCAGAAGCCCATCGAAGTGCGAATAGACATGCTGTGGCCTCGGCTTGAAGAGCAGAGGAAGCCCGCAATATTTGCGCTTCGGAGGAGTGAGTCTGCAAGTCTGGAGTTTGAGCAATCCAAGCAGCTACTGCCCTATGAGTGCTTTTATCCCAAGCACCATCAATTCTAAGAAGAACATATGGATTCTGATGGGTAGGAGAGCCAAACTGTGCAGTTATAAAACCCGGCGGTGGCCCCTTGTTGAGGTAGGGAGGAGGAGGTCTTTGCCCATCCGAAGCAAAAACCAAATGATGTGCCTTACCTTCCTCAATGTAGCGTATAATAGCTTCCAGCGAGGCCCGAATGTGCTTGAAAACTTGGTCATTCCGAGTCCGCCAGATAGCCAGAGTACACCAATGAATTTAGGTAGAGTTGAGCCATTAGGACCCTCCTTCTTATGAGACTCCAAAAAGTGATGCACTAACCATTCCGTAAAATTAAGGGGTGGGGAGTGGGGATGATGATGAGTAAACTCCCCTATGTTCCATGCTTCCAAAGCTAGGGGGCAGTCCTGGAAAAGATGTTGGCAATCTTCAAAGTCCGCTAAGCAAACAGGACAATTGTCTGAGCTTCCTAAACCTCTGCGAAAGAGATTAGCAGTAGTGGCAAGACTATTATGCCATAATTTCCAGATAAAAAGTTTCCATATTGGCATGATGTTCAAATTCCAAAGGAGGCGGAAGAAATGCGCCATCCCGGGAGTTGTCATGCTGCAGATTTCATTTTGCGTAGTTTTAAATAGAACATGTTAACCTGTTTTTGTGGAGAAGTTACCAGAAGTGGTGAACGGCCAATAGAGAGCATCACCTGTATCCTGAGACATTGGTAACTCAATTTCAGTTATCATACCTGCACTACTCGGGACAAATAGTCTACGGATTTTCCTAATATTCCAGCCATGTTCTGGCGGGAGGAGGAGATCCGCACCTTTCAAATTGGTAGCTTCGCGAAGTTGGATGTCATCTTTCATAATTGGAGTTTGACCATATACCCATCTATCTTGCACAGCCATTATTGTTTGGCCATTACCAACTTTCCACACACAATGCTTGCGGAGAGTCTCAGTTGCCCGCTCTAAGCCGCGGTGAACCCAAGACATGTTGCGAGCGCTCGAAGAGCCATGGAGGAGTGAGAAGCTTACCTTGTCATAGATCTTAGAAATCAATAGTTGTGGGTTATGAAGGATACGCCAGGCTTTTTTCATGAGGAGTGATTCATTCATGATCCGAGAGTTTCGAATACCTAGCCCTCCTGCACCTTTAGGGCATTGGATAATGCTTTGCTTTCGCCAGTGAATCCCTTTGCCCTGTTGGTTAGACCAGAAGAACCTAGCAAGCATACTGTCGATTTTATTAGTAATAAATGAGGGGATACGGAAAACAACTAACTGATTCATCAAAGAAGCAATTAAAAAGGAGTTGATGATAATAAGCTTTGTTGCTTGGTTGAGATTGCGGTGTTGCCATTGAGAAATCTGTTTCGTCAGTTTGTCGAGCAGGGGGGGTGAAATGCTGAATTTTGGAGCCCTGAACACCCACTGAGATTCCAAGATAGACCCCCATGGAAGGCTTGGAATCCATTCTGAGACGATCTTTATATTGTTGTTGTGTGTCCTGAGGGATATTTGGACGAAATTTCACAAATGACTTCTGAAGATTTAGAAGTTGTCCTGAAATAGAGTAAAATATGTCGATCATCGCTTTCAAAGCTTGGCATGCTGAGGCTGACGCTCGAAAGAAGAAAAGACAATCATCTGCGAAGAAAAGGTGTGAGATGGAAGGGCCTTGCCTATGAAGTTGGATACCCTGAAAACTGCGAATATCCACAGCCAAAGTAGTCATACGAGATAAAGTATCCATACAAAAGAGAAATAAGTAAGGAGACAAGGGATCTCGCTGGCGCAAGCCACAATGAGGAACAAAAGGTCTAGAAGCAGCTCCATTGATAAGAACTCTATACGAAACAGTAGAGATACATTGATGGACCAGATGTACCCATTTGGCCGGGAAACCATAAGCTATAAGGATTTTAAGGATAAACAGCCAGCTAACGCGATCATAAGCTTTATTCATATCAAGATTTAAAGCTGCTAAATGATGAGCGCCAGAACGTTGTTTATTGATAATATGGAATAATTCATGGGAAATAAGAATATTATCATCCATTTGACGCCCCACACCAAAAGCATTTTGGAAATTGTCAATTAGGTTGGGCAGGAGTGGTTGCATTCTCTTAACCATACATTTGGAGATACATTTGTAGAGAGCATTACACAGGCTGATGGGACGTAAATGATTTACCTCCTCTGGTGGGTCACATTTAGGAATTAAGACCAGCAAAGATTTATTCCATTCCTTGAGGAGATGACCTGTTGAGAAGAAACGATTAACAACTTGTATAACATGACCGCCAATGGAGGGCCAGTAAAGCTTGAAAAATTCTGCAGGGAATCCATCCAAGCCTGGCGATTTGGCATTATGAATATCAGAAATAGCTTCTTGAATCTCAACATCGGAAAAAGGAACAAGAAGCATATTTGCATCCGCAATCGAAATATTAGGAAGGTGAAGTTCTCGCAGGGCCAAGTCAATATGTTCCGCCTGTTGATTGTCATTAGTGTTACTACGCGGAAGTGCATTATAAATGGTTTTGAAGTGGTTGATAATCAAATTCTCAATTTCAGTTGGGTTATCCACCCAAGTACCGTCCTGATCACGTATCATAAAAATGTTATTTTTCCGCTTCCTTTGACGAAGACGATTGAACAGCAGATTAGAAGGTAACTCGCCATATTTGATATGCATGTCCTTTGTGCGTTGTCGGCAATAAGCGTAAGCAAACGAAACTTCGTGAAGGAGGATTTGACGTTGACCCACCACCTGAGTACCTTGAGAAATGGTTGTGATACCACTACTTACCTCCTGATTCGTGGAGAAAAGTTTATTCCAATTAATACCCCAAAACATACGCTTGTCAAGGCACCAAGGCTTAAGCCGACCTCGGATAATCAGGAGCTTACGAGACAAAGAATACATAGGACAACCTGCAATATTCAGAGCCAACGGATCCAAAATTATATTTCGAACCTCCTGGTGTTGAAGGCACCAACTTTCAATTTGGTATGGCCTAAATTTCGACGCTGGAGCAGTAGAAAGTTGTAAAAAAAATAGGAGCATGATCCGAGGTTGAGAGAGACAAATTTCGAATGATGGAGTCGGGGAACTCATCCAACCACTCCTGAGTCGCATAAGCACGGTCGAGACGTTCCATAACTAGGTCATTGTTGGCCCGATTGTTTGACCAAGTAAAACGCGGACCTTGAAAGGGAATGGCTATTAGGTTTAGAGAATGTTTTTATACTTCGAAAATATCCCATCCTCTAATAATATGAGCACC
Organism: Beta lomatogona; assembly: GCA_947646795.1. NCBI lineage: Eukaryota > Viridiplantae > Streptophyta > Magnoliopsida > Caryophyllales > Amaranthaceae > Beta > Beta lomatogona. Next base: position 3,369,516 of record CANSNZ010000927.1, on the reverse strand, counting down.
CCCCAGTTTACCTTCATAACAATCCACTTGATTAATATCTCCGATTAGAGCAAAAGAATTATAGGGGGAAAGAAGATCATATAACTCATCCCATAAAGATTGTCGATGTTGAAGTTGCGCTTCACCGTACAAGAACAAAAGGTACCAGAACTTTCCATTATTTGCGGAAATTTTACAGAACAGGAAGTGACTCGACTGAGAAACTACATTGACTTCATAAGGTCCCCAACAAAAACAGCTAACCCACCACGAGAACCTTGAGAATCTACACCACACACAGACCGGGGACTAGTCGACTGAAGTAAGTTTGAAACAAAAGCTAAACTACACTTAGTTTCCTGAAGAAACAAAAAACTAGGACGATGTTGTGACACAAGCCAGCGGAGATACGGAATTGTCGGGTTGTCGCTGGAGTTTAAACCCCGACAATTCCAGAAGAGGATGTTCATGGATCCTCGAGAGGCTACTGAGGCTCAGCCGCATCCGTCGTGTTATTAGGTTCATGGATGGAGATGTCGAAATTAAGGCGACACGCCATATTGTTACGCTCCAGATTTCCAGATTCTTCTTGTTGGGAGAACGCAGGGTCTACCATTTTACTCTTTTTCAAAGTCCATGGATCCTCTTCATCTGGAATAGAAATACAAGCCTGTCGCTTTTTAAGACTGTGCGATGTAATAGAATCGTCGGGTTCAACTCCCAGGAAGCGAGCCATTGAAGTGTCAGTGAGCGCTTTGGTTTTAAATTTAGGTGAAGCTTCATTCGGCCACAGGTTGAAAGCTCCTTTAGCCTCCCATTGTTCGAGCCTGCGTCATCTTCTTTTAGTTCTAGCTTGAGAATCAGCAATGTCAGCAATAAGAGCACTAGCATGAGATTGACTTCGAGCTATAGGAAAATCACGCCTCTTTTTCCCGGTAAACATGAACGAAGAACACTGCAGGGCCAATACAATTGGAGTGCGGATTGATGCTTCATGAGATGGGCTGTCATTTGTATCCATTAAACCCAAATCCGCAAGTTCAAACGGGCTGGTTGGGGAGTAAACTTCTTCGTTCAGATGATGAAGGGGCCGAAGATGGTGGCCATTTGTAACCTGTATAAGAGGGTTAAAAGGATCCAAAAACACAGGAGGTGAGAGACGAAACCTTTCATTAAGAAGAGTTGATATATTCTGCATTTCCAGTGGGTCTGCATTAAGAGTATTCACATTTGAAGAAGTAACAGGGGCATCAATAGCCATATCCTGGGTAGGTGCTTGAGGCCCATAATGAGGAGCTGGCATAGGCTGACGGTACCAATCACTGGGTCCGGCCTCATCAACTTCAGCTGGCCTAGAGACAGCAGTAGGGCCCAGCCCAAGATCAGTATTAATTGCGGTAGAAGAGGGCGGGTCAGGGGAATTGCGTTGGGCCGAGCATAAGCGGGCAGCAACCTGTAGAGATCGCTGGGCCCAACCCCCAATATTCAGCGAGCCAAAAAACCCCCGGGGCACCGTTTGCCTAGGCCTAGCTTCTTGGAGGATCAGATGGTGAGATGGGCCTTGATTAATGACAGAGGGAGGATAGTTGAGATCCAATTCTGCATTCTCACCTATTTCTTCTCCCGGCTCAGGGAGCACATAACCTGTTGAAGGGAAGTCAAGACCAAACCTCAAACCTGGACAAGGAGAGTACCGAATTCTTTCCATGGATCTGAGAGGGGTACGATTCCTCGAGGGGGAGTTCGAGAAATCCGGTGGGGGATTGGTGTGATTATGAGAATTGTCATCCGAGTAGCCCTGAAAATTTTGTGAGGGAGATCCGGGGATGCTTCATAGTACTCATCCGAGGAACTTTCAGAAACCACATAATTCGCATAAAAGTGGGGATACACATAGGGGTCGTGGTATGGGATAATGACAGGGGGGATGATTTCACGCAAATTGATTCTAGCATTACAAAAAATAAATCTATCATGCACACCCCTAATCAAATTTGTGTACAACGGAATACCTTCATGCGTGCGTAAGACCGCCATACCATCTTCTTCGAATTCCCTAACTCGTCGCTGGATTAATCTTTGAGCATCGTACGCCGACAAATTACATCGTCCCGTATTATGACCCACGCACCCACACTCTTTGCAGAACCTATAGATGCCTTCATAACGGAAGTAAACCCAACAAACCCTATCGTCATGGATAGGGACGAAGCAGCCCGGCACGAGTGGTTGAGTGGGATCAACAAGAACGAGAGCTCGAAGATAGGGTTCCAGAGGCAACCCCATACCATAGTTGTCAACTCACTCAACATGCCCAACATGGTTTAGAAGCCTAACCGTCCATGCAGATTGTAAAAACCGCCAGGGGAGATTCTGGACTCGGATCCATATTTTCGCCATGTTGAAGTGGATGGATAAGGGGATTTGATCATCCGAGCTGGCACGAAAAGTGATGGTTTTGCCATCCATGGTGGTAGTATGTAATTGGAGGATAGCATCTCGATCTAGGAGATTTTGACATTCCAAGATAAAGTACGGACCCGTACGATAAACACGAATGGAGTCACGTGTTTCCCAATGATTGTTTACTATATTAAAAACGAAGCTTGACGAGGGGGGTGAGGTATCAAAGAAAACGCCCACAACTACATGGGACCACTTGATAGAAGTCGGGTAGTTATTCAAAGGAAGGGGATTAACTAGGATTCCCATTCGTTGGGGACGTGGATAGTGAGGAGGGAAAGAGGAGGTGTTGGAGTGTGGGGGATCTGGGTGAGGAGGGTTAGGCATATTGAAGAGATTTGGCTAAAAACTAACTGGAAATTTAGGCAGCTTGTTAATGAACAGAAGTAAATGTGATGGATTTAATGAGTTACCGCAAGAAGAAAATTTATAGAAATTTTTGACAGCCTAGAGAAGGATTAAACTCCAGCAAAGTGACACGAGATCCAAACTTGCATGAAATACATCTGTCCATGAGGGGACAAATTGCAGGGGAGAGCTGAAGTGCGGCGACTAAGAAGAAACCTGGTTGGGTGAGGAAGCGGCTATAGAAGGATAGAGACTTCACTTTTCAATGAGATATTCTCCTAGAGAGAAAGATCCCTAACTTTAGGGTTTTTTTTTTGGTATTTTTGTTTATAACTAATTTGTCAATTGTCATGCGTCAAAAAAAGTTCACCCAACAAATATATGCACTTAATTCATGTAAATCTCAAAAATGAAAAATTTCAGAAACATTACAGTTGACACTATAATACAAGCATTCCTATAATACAAATCCATGTACATGTCTCGATGCATCACTACTCATTAAGGGGTTTTGTTGAACCTCATGTATGTTGTGCACTTGTGAGTTGTCCCACATTGAAGAAAGAGGAGAGAAAGTACCACAATATAAGCTAGAGTAGCTACTACTCCTACTATTGCCAATTGATTTTAGTATGAAACCTCATTTGGGCTTGTAAGTGGACCAAACTCTCCTACTCCTTATTGGGTTGCGCAGGCCCATTTTCAGTCCTATTAAATTTATCATTGTATCAGAGCCCAGGTTGTTGGGTCTTTAGTATTTAGTCGTAGGGTCAAATATCTAATGCCACTTGATATACAAACTTTGTACATCTAGGAGAAGTACAATGGTTGCTCTATAAATGTTAATATATTTGTCAAATTGGTCATAAATCTATAACTATCACGCATTATTCTTTTTATTATTATTATTATTATTATTATTAGGAAAGATAATTGGTCTGAATACTAACCCCTGCTAGATTACTAGCCTACGGGCACACCAACTCAGATGCTGGGTACAAGGTTAAACAACCCATAAGACAACATGTCCAAATGGCCATTGCCACCACAAGTGAATGCTCTAACATATTATTGGGATGAAGATTCGAACTCAAGCAACACTAGTAGAATAATTGCTTATTACTGCGGTCATTAAGTGGCCTATTGCGGCGGTTTTGGCCGCGCAACAATTAAGGACGCAGCAATAGGTAATTAACCTATTGCTGCGGTTTTTGACTGCAGCAATAAGCCAAGATATTGCTGCGGTTTCTAGCAAAAACCGCCGCAATATGTATTTTTTTTATATTAAAAAACGTACAACTATTGCTGCGGTTCCTGGCCAAAACCGCAGCAATATGTGCAGGTACAAATAATTTTTTTTTTATATAGTTTGTCATCAAATTTGAGAGGTAAAAATATAGAAAGAACATAAGACACTAAATACTGCAAGTAGAGAGAGAATCTTTTAACTTTTAAGCTAAGCTGATAGCTTGGTCCTATATAATTATCTTTTTTTAAAGAGTGGTCCAAATCTACTTCAAGTTTTATTTTAATTAGTATAAACTACATATACCATTATGTAATATTAATAGCCGTAATTATCTAAGAATTGCAAATAAATCTGTAAGATGATAAAATAGGAACAGAAGTGATTCCTTATGGATATCTATATAATTGCACCCATATTTTTATGTAACTTTAACTTTCCATATTCATAATTTCATAATAATGATAATTGATATGCATCAATAATGTAATTTTTAATAAAAAAAGAATGGTCAAGTTATATCCAAGCACATGTATATAAAAAAAGTTAAAAGTAGTACCAACTTAACTCTCAATCAAACATCTTACACCAAAATTGAAGAGATGGAGATATGGTTGTTGCTCTACACTGGTGAATGCCTAGTTAACATTGACGCTACTTTGTTTATAACACTTTGTGGTAATCTATTCTGAAAAAAAAGTGGTATATATAACCATAAATGTATATTAAAACTAAAAAATTATACAACACATAAAAATGAAATACAAAAGAAATATATAAAAATCCAAAAATCAGGAACATAACATCATATTAATTCTAAAATTATAAAATTAAAATAAATCGGAGTCTTCGTCTTCGTACAAAAGGAAAAAAATAAAAATAAATTAGATCCGTTTGTTGTTTGCTAAAATCGAAAAAAAAAACCTACCCAGATCTGACCAACAATGTTCGCCGGTTGTGGAGCAATGATTCGAAGATGATGACCACTCATCTCCCTTCTTCCTCGTGAAGATGATGACCAACGATTCGCCAGTTGCAGCACCATCGAGCGACGAAGGACGAGAGCCACGAGCGACGAAGGACGGCGAGCCACTAGCGACAAAGGACGGCGAGCCACTAGCGACAAAGGACGGCAAACCACTAGCAAAGGCGAGCCACGAGCGACGAAGAGGGAGGATAAGTCCGGCGAAGTCCGTTGATAAATGATAAGTCCGTTGAAGGAGAGAGAGGAGAGTGAGAGAGGAGAATGAGGAGAGAGAGAATAGTGAGGAGAAAACGGCTGATGAGTTGTTAAAAGGAAAGAGGAACAAAATCCTAATTGGGCCGCACAATTTTTTTTACTTAAAACAGCCTATTACTGCGGTTTTTAGTAGAAACCGCAGCAATAGGTTCAAATTTAAATATAAAAAAAAGTAATATTTTAGTATTTGGCGCAGACATATTGCTGCGGTTTCTATTAAGAACCGCAGCAATATATTAAAATAATAATATTTTAATATATTGCTGCGGTTCTTGCCAGAAACCGCAGCAATATGTCTGGTCAAAAAGTCAACTTTTTATAAAAATTTCCGTTGAAACCATATTGCTGCGGTTTTTGGCCGAAACTGCAGCAATATTTTTATTTTATATTTTACCTTTTCTTTCTACGTGATATATTGCTGCGTATGGGTAAAACCGCAGCAATACCACCGCAGCAATAAGCAATTATACTACTAGTGCAATGCTTTTGGAATTTGGAGGTGGCACTCCACTGAGCTACCACCTTTCCTTCATCACGCATTATTCATGTTTTACATTAGTTACTTTTTTACTTTAGAAGATACATTTAAAATATACCTATCCTATAGCTAAGTTTAACCTTTCTCTACATTACACCTTGTGCATCTTTCACAAACTAGCAGGTGGCAATGCTTAAGTGATTGAGCGACGATGAACCACTTCTTGGAAGAACTTTCCGTGGCTTTGAAGAAATGCAAAATCATGTACAAAAAATTACTTCTTTAGGTTGGTACACAGGAAGTGGAGCTGTCCATTTCTTATTCTTTCTCCTTGGCTTTTTGGTTTGCCAACACGTACCTTAAACCTAAAGGCAAATAATTACTTTATATTTATGTTATAGTGTCGCTATAACAAATGAAACCTTAAACGTTACACATAACACATTTAGCATACAAAGTCTATAAATTTGGGGTTTTCCTATGATCAAATACCCTACTCAATCACACTACAGTACTTGTTTATTCTTCTTAACAAAAATTTATTCACAAAAATTTTAAGAAATGGAGTTATGCTTATCTAGAGTTCCGATCATGATGCTTGCAATAGTCGTGGTGGTCTTTTATGCCGTCGCGGTTGCGGGTCAAGATACCGGGCTTTCACCTCTGATGCCGCCACCGGGGGCAGTAGCTGGAGATGGCTTTACATTGCCGATTTCGGGAACTTTGATTGTGTCCTCTGTCTTAATATCTCTTATAGCAGTCTTATTTAACTGAGAATGTATTTTATATTGGTTTATGGCTTTGTTTGCTTCTTTGCGTGGTACCCATATATGATTCTATCATGGTCACTTTATATGCAGTATTATTTCTGGGTTTCTGTTGTAATTTTTTGGTCCATTATGTATGATATTAGTGTCTAGTAATATGTGTCGATTGACATTGAGATATAGCATTTTAATAAAAATTTATTTACATGAATAAATAGGCTTACATATACTGTTGACTAGCCTTTATATGCACGATATGCGTGCGAATTTGAAGTATGAGGGGTAACAGCTTTGCAGATTGTTAGATCAGTTTTTCCTTTTCTTTTAAAACAACTAATAAAGTGGTAGATGTAGTTTTATTTTCTAGTTAGGGGTATATAGGTAAAAAAGGGTGGACACCAAAATCCTCAAGAGTTCCCATATATAATAGAGATTGGATATAAATCAAATTAAATTTGGGTTAGCACTTTGTCTTTTAATTTCTTAGCGGGAACATTATGTTTGCAAATAAATATTTTGACGGTTTGTTTCAGGAGTTTTGGCCAAGCTATGGCAAAGTTATTCGTGAACTACTTATTGTACATTTTTTTTAAGGTAAGACGAAAGGGATTCACTTGAGGGAGGATAAAGGGAAATCCTCAAATGAGTCCCACTTGTGCATATGTAATAGAGTTTTAGTTTGATTGAAGTAGAAATATACTGTATGATAAGGGGAAACAAGATGGATCTTTAATAAACTACTAAAGATAACATTACCTTTTTTAGTGTATTGAACATAAAATAACTTAAAATTATCTTATAAATGTTGTTCAAAAGTAATTTCCTAATTGAATTTAATGGTATATAAATAATAAAATTTCAAAGTTTATAACAAGTTATAATTATTTTACATAGCTTTTACTCTGTACTAATATATCAAGATACAAACTCTAATTCTTCTATTTCTTTAAAAAAATTTAACTTTTAAAATTAAGGAAAAATTGACAATAGAGGTCTCAATTTTGGGTGATAATTTTTAAAAGGTCTGAACTATTGATTAACCTGTGTAGGTCCCAACTTAAGGGGGTCTTAACTTTTAACGGGGCCTTAGTGACTTGAAACTGGCTTAATAGGTCATAACTTATAAAACTTGGGTCACACCAGAAGGGTTAATTAAATGAGGGAAGTAGGAACTAGGTGAGATTTTAAAAAAAAATCGTCAGATTTAAGTCACCGAGGCCCGCTAAAAGTTAAGACCCCCTAAAGTTGGGACCTACACAGGTTAACCAATAGTTCAAACCTTTTAAAATTATCGCCCAAAGTTCAGACCTCTATTGTCAAATTTTCCTAAAATTAAAGGTTATATATAATAGTAGAAAGCGATTCCCCTAAAAAAAATGGTAGAAAGCGATTTTTTTTTTGGTTGCCCACCCGGTTCACCGGAGCTTTGCTCCGACTACATCCGAGTCCGACCCGGGTCGCATACCTGGCTTTGGTGGGTGAGTCTCCCAACAAGAGTTTTTGCATATTGTGAGGCTCGAACTCGAGACCTCCCTTAAGCGACATCAAGTTGCTTACCACTTGAGCCAACTCTTGTTGGTGTAGAAAGCGATTAAAATCACTAATGTAAATAGGACGAATTTAAGGTTGAAGTAGTAGAAATTTTTTTGAGGCCCCCACTGGGAAGACCTTAGTAAGAAGAATGACCCTACTGGACCAACATTTATAGTGGGGTTCGAACTTGGTGTTGTAGAAAAACTATATAAACTACGTATTCGATGTTAAAGTAAATGTGGAGTACTCTTCGATGAATTTCGTTATGTGCTGCCCCTGGTCTTGGACGGCCCAACCCAAAGGCCTTATCGCCTTGACAACAACTAGCAGTCTTAGTACTACTAGCACTCCAGGCTCCAGCAACAATAGTCTATTAAACTATTACTGTTTCAGCCGAACTTTCGCATCTTATTTCCTTTACTAAGAAGAGTTTGTGTTGTGCAGGTCGGCACATAATATGGCCCTTTCTGCGTACTACCTATACACTTAATTTTCGTAAATTCCACTCACTTATTATACCTCTGATAACCAAGAAAAATAAGAACTAGAGACTAATCCATGGCTTTTTTTAGTTACTATTAAGGAGAAAGGAGTAGAAAGGAGCCTATGGATTGTGGGATATTGGTGGATAAAGTGGAAAAAGTTTGTCAAATAAGAAAAACCGTAAAAGTAATCGAGTAGAATTTTAAAAAATGGATGTAAATGAAACATAATTGTTGTTAGAATCGCTATCAGAATCTTACTATCCTACAATCAAAATATGGCAAAACGATCCAAATCATGTACATAATCGGATTGTTAGTAGGATTTGTACAGGATCGGTGAGGATCGAACATAGTTGGGTAGGATCGGTTAGGATCATACGAGATCCCTCAGGATCATACGATTCAACAATATAGTTCTAAAAAAATGTTTAATATTTGCTAAAGCCATTTTTTTTTTGCAAAAAAGAAACAAGCCTAAAATAAAGACACCTAAAATGGATGAACATAAAGCTCAACCTTTTATTCTACAATTTAAATATATTTAACATTCAATTAATTAGTTGGTGATAGTGATACTTTAGAACGTCGATTAAGATCTCTGTTCTTTCTGTATTGGTAAATGTTAAGGCATTAAGGATGTCGACCACGTCAAAATAAATATAGTTATATTGAAATATTTTTAAAAATTTGGTTTTAAATCAAAAAATCATGTTCTTTATTTCCATAAACATTATCCTAGGCCTACTTCCAAATTTTTATCTTGACTTGTCATTTTGACTACTTACTTATTAGGGTAAGGTATAAACATGAAGATACTCAAGCTCAATAATTTCCAATGAAAAAAATAGACTATTACCGATTTAAATGCTAAATATCAATATTTCAGGACAATTTTATCAATTTCATAGAATTTTAGGATCCTATGATCCAATGTTGCCAATCCAATTCTACTTCTGTCATCTATTCAAAGTAGGATCCTGATCTTGATAACATTGGATAGAACTTAAGAAAACAAAGGGAGTACATAGCAAGAGATGTAATAAAAGATATCTAAGGCAAAATTATGTATTGCCATAATGTGAATATATAGTCAAATATTATTACAAAAATATGCATTCACTTAGTAAGTTGTAGGTCTATCTAATATGTATTATTATTTTCTTCGTTCTCTTTTGTTCCTTAAAAATATAAAATAAACTCTTAACAACATTGAAGAACCTCAAAAGCCAACTAAGAGAGAGAATGTTTAGAGAGAGAAAGAGTAAGAAAGCGAAGGAGTGGGAGCGAGTGAGAAGATGGGGTCATCATCGGAGAGAGAACGGGGAAGGTTAATGGACCACTGTCAGAAGGAAGCACTCTTCAGCAAAACCCTACCCACCCATTGCCTGCAAAACCATTTTCATCGATTTTCTTCCCCCTCACACTAATCCGCATACCATAATCGATATCTTCAGTCGCCATGGTGATATTGCTGACTTTGTTCTACCCCCTAGACTCAGAATCAACTGCAATCACCGTTATGCCTTTATCAAGTTTTTTTCCACCCAAGCCTTACTCAATGCGATTAGTAAGGAAAATGGCAGAAGGTTGGGAAATTACAAGTTGAAAGTACACCCAGCCAAATATGACAAACCTAAAGCTATTCAAGGAATTCGCCCAACCCCTTCAAAACATCACAAAAAACCCCCTTCAATGACCTTATTCCCCCACAGGAACCTAGCCTTGAGACATAGGTCATACAAAGAAGCAGCAAATCCAAGCACCAAAAATACCAAAACCCCCATCTCCTTTCATGAACCAAATCCTAGACCCAATGACTCTGCAAAAGATAAACCTAAACAGCCACCTATAAACCCTCCGGAGCCCCAGTCTGAAACTCTCATGCCAAACCAACTTCTTGAACCTCTTCCATGTACTTTAGTCCGAGAAATGAGCAAATAAAGAATCATGAGTTCCCGAGTTCTTGGGGGAATCAACTGAAAGGATAAGAGAACAAATGGAAGTGGGTGAAATTGATGGGGATCAGTTTTTATGGATCAAAGGCAAAAAAAATCCGGACCTTGAGGATCTTCTCAGTAGGAGTGTCATAGCGGTGGCAAATGCTCCATCTTCATCATCGATAATTCTTGATCACATTCTAGCGGAAGGAGTCAATTGTATTATAATTAACCCATTAGGTGGGTTGCTACACCTATTATCTTTCGATTGCATTGAAGATAAAAAAGCCATGTTAGACTGTCAGTGGCTCCAAAGATGGTTTATAGAGCTACGGGATGTGACTAATTCTAATGCTGCAATTTGGCGAGAGACTTGGATTACAATATATGGTGTTCCAATCTCATCATGCAGTTATGACAATTTCTTTGAAATTGGAAGTATTTATGGGAAAGTTCAGTCCGTTGATTATTATAGGATGGACTATGCTAGAGTGTTAGTAATCACTGATTGTTTCTTCCAAATTAACAATCCTATCTTACTCAGCATTGAAGGAAAAAATTTCAAAATTTATGTCTCGGAAGATAATGGACTCTTGATGAATCATGCTCCATCAATTACCAAAGTGGTGGATCCTTCTCCCATAATGATGACGTCTGATGATGGTGGTTCGACTAAAAATGAAATGGAGAAAGATGATTCTGGAGAATTGCAGGAAGATGAACCATCCCTGGGGAAGCAGTGGGACAACTCTCCACGTGGCGCTTCGGAAGCAAGTCCAGTTGACTTGGGAACTGATGTGGAAAATCACAATTATGAGCTTATGATTTCTCCCATTAAAACAAGAAAAGACAGCCCAACATCGAAAACCCAAAAACCCCCTAAATACCCAAACCTTCCTAAAACACAACTGATATTTAATTCCTCAGTGGGGTCTCCATTGAGAGAAAATAGTTTAAGGAATCTTCAAAATTCCCAATCTACTCTTCCCTTTTCAATCCTTGGATAAGTTAAACTTGTCATCTCCTCCCCTTTTGGAGCAGCCTTTTACCTCGGGGAATGGATTGAGCCCACTGGGTTGCCCATCTGAAAAGGCCCATGAGTCAAACCCTTCATTTCCTTATTATAACCCACCTGCCAAAACTCTCAAGACCTCCAGCCCAACAAAATCTAAAAAATATGAAAATCCCTTACCCTCTCCCAGTCCAAGAAAAAAACCCACTTTCTCTCAAAGTACTCAGCCCAGCTTCAATGTCCAGCATGCCAATCCCAAAATTCCCACCTCAAACACCTTTAATCCTCTGTCAAAAACTTCTCAAACCACCTCAGTCTCTAAATCTCTTTTCTCCCCCCCCCTTCAACCTCGAGCCCCTCTATCCAACCTGGGTTCGAAGATTTCATCCCTTCACCTTTGAAGGCGCATCGTGAACAGAGGAGGCTTAAAAAGCTTCAAAAGAAGAAAATGCGAAGACAATCCTCCCTATCCTCTAAAGAAAACTCCCCTTTGTCCCACCCATCTCCTATCCAGCTAGATAATCAGAATGAATCAATTGCATCAGATTTTATTGAATTGGGTCTCAAGCTAGGGATGAATTTCAATGGTCCTTTGTTTGAGCTTCATGGAAAAATCATGGGCATCTTGGCTCGACAAAAGGAGGACTTGTAGTCCAATCAGCTATCCTCTCAAAAAAAATCCCCTTTGTCCCACCCATTGCCTCTCCAGCTAGACAATCAGAATGAATCAATTGCATCAGAAATTATTGAATTGGGTCTCAAGCTAGGGATGAATTTCAATGGTCCTTTGTCTGAGCTTCATGGAAAAATCATGGGCATCTTGGCTCGACAAAAGGAGGACTAGCAGTACAATCAGTGAGGATGTCTCACTTTCTCACCTACACTTTCAATGATACTCTATTCATGGAATATTCGTGGCCTAGGTGCCAAAATTAAGCAAAATGTTGTTAGGAAATCGCTTCTCACTCATGATCCCTGGTTTACATTTATATAGGAGTCGAAACTAGAAAGCATCTCAACTATTCTCATAAAGTCCATGTGGAAAAGTAGTGAGTTGGATTTTTGTGTCAGTCCATCTATTGGTAGTTCAGGAGGCCTAATTTCATTATGGAGGAAAACAAAATTCAGAATTTCCTTCAATAGGTGCGAAAGGAACTGAATTGCAATTGGAGGATGTCTAGTATCCTCGGGCTTCAATTGTTTGCTTATCAACGTTTATAACTCTTGTGATGCTGAGGTGAGAGCTGAAACATGGAATATCATATATGAGTTCTGGTCAAATTCCAATCTTCCATGCTTGATTGTCGGTGACTTCAATGAAGTCTTATCCCTAAAAGATCGAGGGAGCCAGCAAATTGATGAAGCTAGTTCCTCCAAATTCAGAGATTTTATTAGCAATCTTCGTCTCATTGAAGTCACCCCTTCTGAAGGGTGGTTTACGTGGTTTAGGGGTAACTCTCGGAGTAGATTGGATAGGGTAATTGTGCAAACTGAATGGGTTGCTGAATTCCCGACGCTCGCTGTTATCATCCTCAAAAGGAGCATATCAGACCATTATCCTCTTCTTCTTTCATTCTTCATGTGTGGATTGGGGCCCTAAACCCTTCAAGTTTCAAGGTGTATGGCTCACACATAAGGGATGCCTTGAGATTATTGAAGCGGCCTGGAAAAATTCGAATGAAATATCAATAATGGGTAAACTTAAAGTAGTGAAATCAGAATTGAAATCCTGGAATTCCTAGATCTTTGGGAACATTGATTCCAATATCTTGCTTAGGGAGAATGAAATTCAAAAGTGGGATAACATGGCTAATGTCAGAGAGTCACTAGTACAGAATCATTAATTTGCGTTGGACCTGGGACCACCATTTGCGTCGGACTTCGGTCCGACGGCACAGGTCTCGACGCAAATGAAGGACACGTGATCTGCGTCGGATGAGGAAATGACGCATATTTAGTGCTATTTGCGTCGCACCCACAGCTACGTGCGACGCAAATAGCCCACACTAGATATTGAGCATAGAGCCATTTGCGTCAGATACCATGTACAGTGCGACGCAAATGCCTTCTGTGTGCACAGGGCCATTTGCATCAGACACAAGGTATGTGCGACGCAAATGCTCCTTTTTTTATAAAAGAAAATAATTACTACCCTCATCCCAATAATTTACACCAAACTGAATTTGCAGACAAACAATTTGCAATATGACATTCGAAATGAATTATTCACTTACAAACTAACAAAGGAATTATCCGAAATCTGAACAACTATGAAAGATCTAAAAAGGAATTAAAAAAGACACAAGTGAAATAATGAAATTAACAAAGGAATTATCCAAAATCTGAACAAACTAATTATCCGAAATCTGAACTATTAAAAATCTGAACAAACTATCAAAGGAATCTCAACACTTAAAGAAGCAGGGCACGAACTGGTTCATCTTCAGCTTTGACGACGACATCAACTTATCAATACGCAACGTTTCGACATCGGAAACAGGGAATCCATGACTAAAACTTCCAATTGCAGCAAACAGAAGTATTGCCAACACATCCCCACCAGCAAACAACGCAACTTGCCTAAATTCATCACAAATTCACAACCATATACTACAAAAATTCAAACAACATAATCAAAACAAACCCAAAATTCTGCAATAACAACAAATAAACTAGAAAAAAAACTTACCAGCACCCACTAGAATTCTTCAACTTACCCATAATGAACTCACCTCTCTTCCGCCATTTCCACTTCCTCAATCACATTAATTTTCTCTCTCCTCAAAGCAGAAAGAAACTTACTAAAGATGCTCTTCGAAGCTAAGATAAATGGTGGACGCTGCTCCTTCGTCTTCCTCTTCATCATCTGCTGATTCTTATTCTATTGCTGCTGCTGCTGCTAAGTCGGTTGAAGAGGAGATCAACACGATTGATATCATGAGAGGCGAAGCGGTGAGAAAATGGTGAGATAGGTGAGAGGCGAAGCGGTGAGAGATCTAGGTTAGAGATGGCAGAGAGAGAAGGTGAAAGAAAATGGTTGTGATGGAATTGGGAGAAAGTGGGGTTTTTATATACTAAGGCTATGTGCGTCGCACATACAGGCCCATTCGACGCAATTTAATTTTTTTTGTTTATCTATCTGCCGCGCACGTACAAGAACCTTCGATGCACTTTATCTTTTTTTTGGTTATCTAATTCCTATCCGCCTAACTCATCTGCGTCGGATGGGCATTTGTGTCCGACGCAAATAGCCTGATACACGGATTTGCATCGCACAGTAGGCTTGTTCGATGCAAATATGCTTTAGTCATGTGCGTCGGATGTCTAGGGTCATCCGACGCAAATCGTATTGCCATTCATTTGCTGTGGGTATTTGCGTCGGATGACCCTAGACATCCGACGCAAATCGTCTACTTCTGATGATTTGCGTCACTTCTTCATGCATATGACGCAAATAAGCAGACGCAAATCTGTATTTTTCTACTAGTGAGTTGGAGCCTGAGGAGATTAAACTGCGAGCCAAGGCCCAACTTGAACTATGGGATTGGCTTAAAAAGACGGAACTTTATTGGGCCCAAAATTCACGAGTCCAATGGCTCAAATTCGGTGATAGAAATTCGAAATTTTTTCACATTTGTGCATCAGTTAGAAGAAGCAGAAACAATATCTCTTCTATGCTTATCAAAGGAAAAAAGATCAGTGACCCTGGAGCTCTAAAAGATGAAGCTGTCAAATACTTCAAACATCTATTCTCTGAAGAATTCTCGGATAGACCAACTTTCATGAATCTGAATTTTAATAAACTCTCAGCCTCACAAGCAGCAAGCCTCATTGCTCCCTTCTCATCGTCAGAAATCGATGAGGCAGTGGCCTCGTGTAACCCCTCGAAATCCCCGGGCCCAGACGAGTTTAATTTCAACTTCATCAAATTATCTTGGGGGCTTATCAAACAAGATTTTTATTCCATAATCCATGAATTCTGGCATACGGGCAAACTCCCAAAAGGGAGTAACGTGGCATTTACAGCCTTGATTGTGAAAATTAAGTCTCCCTCGGGGTTCAAAGACTACCGACCGATTAGTATGGTCGGTTGTGTCTATAAAATAATCTCAAAATTGTTGGCAGGAAGATTGAAGCGAGTTATGAGTGATCTTGTGGGCCCACATCAATCTTCTTTCATAGAGGGTCGCCAGATTTTAGATAGCATCCTTATTGCTAGTGAACTTTTTGACTCTTGCAAAAGGTGGAAAAAGGCGGCAGTGATGCTCAAGATTGACTTCCATAAGGCCTTTGATTCTGTTTCATGGTCTTTTTTGGATAGGGCTCTTAGTCACATGGGTTTTTCCTTCAATCTGGAGAATGTGGATATCTTCGTGTGTCTCCTCCGCTGCTGCGTGTGTACTTCTCAATAGCACCCCATCTCTCCCCTTCAAGCTCCAAAGGGGTCTCCGGCAAGTAGACCCCCTTTCTCCCTTCCTCTTTGTTTTGGTGGTGGAAGTTATGAATCTCATGGTTAAAAAAGCTGAGACAATGAACCTATGGTCGAGCCTCGAAATTTGTAAAAATGGTCCAACATTAACACATTTACAATTTACAGATGATACAATACTATTCACATCTCGGAACATGGAAGCACTTATCAACATTAAGAAGATACTAATTCTATTCCAATTAGCATCATGTTTGCAGATCAAATTTCATAAAAGCAAATTGATTGGAATCAATGTATCTCAGTTATGGCTTCAAATGGCGGCGGGAAAATTGTACTGTAAGGTGGGCTCTTTTCCAACCACTTACCTTGGCCTCCCGGTGGGTGGAAACAGTTCAAGGCTGTCTTTTTGGGACCCCTTGGTCGAAAAAATGAACAAGAAATTGGCTTTGTGGAAAGGTAACTTACTCTCCATAGGTGGAAGACTCACTTTGATCAAATCTTCTCTCTCAAATCTGCCAATATATTATATGTCCTTATTCCCATTGCCTCAAGGAGTGATTGAAAAAATTACTCAAATCCAAAGAAATTTTTTGTGGAGTGGTGGAGTTGATAAGAAATCTCTTGCTCTCATCAAATGGAAGTTGGTCCAACTGCCCAAAATCCTTGGGGGCCTCAACGTTGGAAACTTATTGTTCAGAAATTTGGGCCTAATTTGTAAATGGGTCTGGCGATATTTCCCAGAACCAAAATCAATATGGAGACAAATCATTGAAGCCAAATATAAATACCCGCATACTCTTTGTATGGCAGACTTAGGCCATCTTCAACAAGGGGGACCTTGGAAATCGATATGTAACCATCTCTTGAAAAACGAAGGCTCGAAGGAACTTATGAAACATGGCTCAAAGGTGAGAATTTGTAATGGTGAAGAAACTCTATTTTGGCATGACATATGGATCAATAATTCAGCCCTGAAGGCCCAATTTCTCAGGCTACTCTTGATTGCAGTGATGCCTCTTGCCACTGTGGCTTCAATGGGTCACTTTCTCAACTCCGAATCTAAAAATAAAAATTGTTGCAACTAAAAAAACAAAGGAAATAATAGAACATAGATTAAATTCTCAAAAAAAAAAAAATTGCATGTAAAATGAATAAATGACTAAAGAGCTAAATGCCATAAAGCCAAAAATTGTCATACATAGAGATTAACAAGTGTCTCATGAACATGAATAGTAATAGTAAAACCCCCCAACCCAACCCCAAAAAATAAAATAAAAAATAATGGTCTAAAATGAGAATAATTAACCAAAAAAGGGCAAAGTTGGCATAGAAAACTTACTCAAAAGTCTTAGTTGTAGGTAGTTTTATATATATATATATAGGATTAACTTTTATTGATAATAAAATAAAGGGTTTTTCTAACCTATATCACAAGGCATAGGTTAAGAGTATCAAAATTCCTATAAAGATATCATTATATAAAAAGTTTCCGTTTTGAAATCTAATCACACTAAAAATCTTAAATGATTCTCTCTATCTTCCGTATATATCCTTATTTATTATCCCCATATAAAATCTTGTTGGATTATATTTTGTTGTAATAAAATCTCGAAATTCTTAACCTATGCCTTGTAGCATAGGTTAGAAAAGTCCATAAATAATTAAATTACAAAACGTAGTCTTTCTAGCAAGGGATTTACCTAACTTATTATCCTTCATAAGGGAAAAAATAAAAGGTAGAAGTACAAATTAAACAATGGTCATGTTTGGTAGAAGTTTGAGGAAAAACTAAAGGTTTGTATTTATATTATAGGATTTGATAAGTCAATCCTCCAACTTGAGTGTTTGGTAAAGAGAGGTTTGAAGTAGCTGATAGGACCAAAAAGAGCTCTTTTTAGAAAAGTTGGGGTCACTTCATTCATCAAAGTCGCAGTAGTACCAACGAAAGTTCTCTCAAATTTTGATTGATTTATATTGAATGATATTAACATGAATCATAGTCTAGACCTAAACTTGATTGGTCATGGTTTATCTTTATGGATTTAGTCCAATGATTTTGAGATATTGGTTGGATTTAGTGGATCTTCATCTGGGTGCATTAAATCAGGTTTGGTGTGTAAGACTATTTTCTTGAGATCACCCAGATCTGATGTATATATGGGGCTTATTATCACTTTCATGTATATATTGTACATTTCTAAAAATTGAAATTTCAACATTAGTAAAACCAAAAAGGAGTAAAATATACTTTTGGGGACTTACCTTTCATACTTTTCATCATTTGGGGACTCACCTTTTATCTTTCATCGTTTGGGGATTGACGGTGAGGAAAGTTAAATTCTGGTGTGTTTCAGACTTAAAAAAAAATCTTTTTCTTATAATACGCTTACCTTTAAAACAGGGAAAAATAAAACCTATTAAACGTTTACCATGAGACTACTATCAGTTCATGTTCTTTCTTTGCAAAGAGGAATTCATGAACCATTTCTATAAAATTATCAAGATCTTCGGGTACAAGCTGCATTTCACATGCAATATCTCCCCAACAAACTAGCAGCTTCTAAGCGAGAAATGTCAAAGTTTTTGAGTGAAAATTTGTAATCTTACCTATGATAGTATTATATACTTAAGTTAGTTAGATAAATAGTATGGAGTACTAAATAGCGTGAAGAACAATTTATGAAGACTAGCTGCAATTTCTTAGGCACATTTTGTGTTAACATTCATACTTTAGTGGTCAATATTGTGATTTGATTTTGGATTACAGTTGGTAGCTAACAATCCTCAAAAAATCTGTATTTTTGTTTTATATTATTTAATTATATATTGTATTTATTTTAAAAAATTAATAAGCTCACCGGAATCTTATTTTTCGGCCATCATCAGTCCCCAAACGATGAAAGATAAAAGGTGAGTCCCCAAATGATGTAAAATATGAAAGGTAAGTCCCCAAAAGTGTATTTTACTCAGCAAAAAAGTATGAGATGATGATGTTATATGCAATAATAATGATGTTTTATATGTTTTTTTACATCGAGAAAAATTACATTAACTAAATCATGGAAGTACAACCTAACGCTAATACAACCAAACATAAAACAAAGCAAACATAAACTAAAGGAGCTTCATTTGCTCTTACATACTCTATGAAACGAAGACAAACTATTATTTTTCTAGACCAATTTAAACTTGTCTCGAGCGTTGGTAGGCGGGATTGGTAAATGTCTTGTTGAAGCAGATCCGGTATGAGAGGGAACCAGTTGAGAGACAACACCCAGACGATCTTCAGAAATAGATTGCCACGACTCATCTAGTAAACCCCAATGTCTACTAGACACTCAATCCCAAGGTCCTTGAACAGAAACATCTTCCTGGGATTCTACTGATTTAAGTAATAAAGAAATCACGTCCTTTGGTAACTTCTGACCCTTCTGCAAGGGTAACCAGAGTTCAGTCTCGCGCGACTGAAACTCAAAATGCGTGGAGATCGAAACTTGCCCCAAAGTAAATTGAAGGGCCTCCCACAAGATGCAATTTTTAGGTGTGATGACTACAACAGACATCACATGAACTTGGGGCGAATTATATTGAAGTAATTCACCCAATCTGCAGATCCGCAGATCCAATCTTGCAATATGTAACCTAGAAGATCGAACCACAACAGGATTAAAGTGAGAACCTTCTCTCATCTTACCCAATACTTGAACCCCTACAGCTGCATATTCCAAACCATGGCCAACTCCAGGAGTAAAGGTTCTATTAATCATAATTCCTATATCTTCCTTTGTCTTAGGAATCCGAGAACCTTCTATTTCCTACCTATCATTACTAACACCCAAGCACAACCATACATAAAATGGCAAGGATAATTGAATATGAATATACCTAAATTCTAGCTTAAACAAAAAATATAAACAAAACAAACGAAACAAGCGAACACCGGAGTCATACTACCACACTGTCAATAGCACCACACAACCTTCAAAACCTGTATGCAAACATCACGTACCAAGCTTGTTGCTTAGCGAGCCAACCGAACAGACAACAATAAACAATAGCGGGTCGGAAATGGGGAAGGGGACACTAAACTCTAAAATGCAAGATTAGAGCAGGGAATGGGGAAAGTAAAACCTAACTAACCTCGAGCTAGAACCGGGGATCGGGAAGGGAAACCTAGAATCTAGAACTTCAAGAACCAAGAGCAGGGGAACGGAGAAGGGGAACATAACCTAGAATCCTCGAAAATTAAAAGGGGTAGGGATGGGAAGCGACAGGCCACAAAGGTGAATAAACTGACACAACGACTACGGGGAAGGGAGAGGGCGACACGACTATGGGAGGGGGGGAGGGAACGACATGACAGCGGTGGATTAGGAGGGGACGACACGACTGCGGGGAAGGGGGGACGCGATGCCGGGGACGGGGGAGGACACGATGCTGAGCAGCTGAGGAAACGACGTGATTTAGGGATGGGGGAGGGAACGATGCAACAACGCGACTCAGGGATGGGGACAACGCAACGACGCGACTCAGGGATGGGGACAACGCAACTAACCATAGAAGGAAAAGGGGGGAGGGGCTCGACTGCCGACGTGAGGAGCCCAAGGTGGCTCACACGGCTGTGGAACCCCTAGGGTTGCCTTAGGGTGTTGGGGTTCTTAGGTTTCGACAGTGAAAGTTTCCAGAGAGAAAAGATAATTAGAGTTGACCTTAGTTTATTAAAATTAGAATATACTACTATTCAACATTGGATTTGTTTGAAAAGAACCAAGGATGGCGAAAGGGGTCAAAGTTCATTAGCTGAACTAAAATGATCTTTTGTACGTAAAGTCTTGTCGATAGTGGTTTAAAATCGAGTTAGTTTTATTCTTTTTTATTATTCTTATTAATATCTCAATCTTTATTACTTTTATTTTTTAATTAATATGTTGATGAATTGTTATTATTAATCCTGTTGTGTATTATATAAATAGGGGAGATGAATCCAACTCTAGCATGTGAAGTCGATAATCAACTCCTAAGAATCCGAACACTAATATCAAAATACTCTTTGATTAGAAAATAACAACTTTATTACATGTACTTGACATCAGACTACTTCTTGTATTGCTATAGAATAATATAGCTTAAGATGAGTTCATTTCTAAGACTTTAGCAGACTTTTGACTTTTACATCAACTGTTCACTAATTTAAATATCAATTATGTTATTCAGACTCTTTCAAACTATATATTTTATCCCAACTCCTAAAATATTAATATATACAACTTACATAACATTACATTAACTATGAGTTTTGCACTTGAGAAAGTCTTTGGACAAGTCCTTGCAATGCAAGACTTCAATTCAGACTTTTACTTTTAACTTTCCTCTTTATTAATTAGCACATGTGCCCAATTCTTTTGATAAATCCTTGAAATGCAAGACTCCGATAAAGCATAAACTCACCTTAATATAAAGTACAATTTTTAGATCGGTTTATCGTAACTAATATTTGCATAATTGTATTCCTTAATTCATAAAATCAAATACAAGACTAAATTTACAAATATAGAAACACAAACTTTGTCCAATTCTCCTATATGAACATGAACAGAAAATGTAAACACGATCTTGCAATTCATGAATATAGTCCACCAACACATTTGACGCTAATGAACTTTCCCTTCACACCTCACCAAAAACTAAAAAAGACTTGCTCTTCTACAACGCGGTTCAACGACCGTTTCTTAATACTAGCCGTTTGGGTAACGACAACATAACATGTGAATATGCCATAACATCACAAACTGCGCCGCCCATTACGTAAAATTAAAAACTCCAGAACATTATTGACTGTCACTCATATTCTTTCCACCAGACCAAACCATAACCAGCAAATTCTTTCTCATACCAAAATCTTCCAATTTCCACTACGTGTTATCATTTTAACGGGTAGTTAGTCTGTCAATTGCTTTTAGTGGGTCCCACTCCCCCATGATTTTTCTCCTTTATATACCCCCCAATCACAACATCAAAACTCAATCAACTAAAACCAACTTCCTACACACAAGAGTTAAATATTTTCAGTAGTTCAACTTTTTCTATTCTTTTTTTGAAGCTTATATAATTTCATCATCAATGGCAAAATCTATCAGCAGCAACTCATTCACCTTCTTTGTGGCTGCTATTCTCGCAATCGTTGCGGCGGTTAACGCTCAAGAGATGCCTCCATCACCAGCACCAGCCGCCGGAGCAGGGTTTTCCCTCCCTGTTTCTACTGCCGTTGTTGCTTTCTCTGTCCTATTTTCAGTCTTTTCTCTGATCTTCAAGCACTAAAGGATTTTGTAATTTATTTTTGGTATGGAGTGTATATTTACTTTTTACATGGATTGTTAGTATGAGGTGATCAGTATATTGTAACACATTTGTTATTCGTTTGTGTGAATTATGAATAAAATCATTTTTGTTTAAATTAATTTGACATGTTCATTACTGGAGTTTTTTCATATTAAATTGAACATGGATATAATTTCTATCCTATTTCTATCTTAGAAAGGTGTCAATTCAAATATTGAATGGATTGACCTCAATTTTAGAGCATCCTTCTTGATGATTGAAAATTAGGATTGGAAGCCCAAGCTTTAAATTTTGCTTGAAATAAAGATTGTGGGATGATTGTCATGGTTTTGGGGCATGAGATGATCAAACTCACGACTGATTATTAGAGCACCATTAATGATGAATGAAAAAGAAAGATAAAGTACTTGATCTTAAAAGAAACCCCTTAATGATGATTGAAACAAAGATTGAGAGGTAATTGGAACAAAAAAAAAAATAGTCTGAGACGAGTGAAAACATGATCAGGCGTGGGAGTGTGACCCACCGCCTGAGCTGACAAATTAAAAAAGCCAAAAAAAAATTAACTTTTGTCACGCGTCAGAATTTGACAAGTGAGAGAAATAATACAATTACAAATATTAAAAATGCAATATCTTAAAAAATACAAAGCCAAATTAAATAAAAAAGTTACCAATGGCTCTATTTTTTCGAGATCTACAAATAGAAACCCATTTTGTAATCTTTTGCACAAATTTTTTTTTCTAGTTATTTACTAATTTTCTATAATTTTGCTTATTTTATATGAAATATCCTCCACATTTACACTCTAAAAAAAATAAACAATATTTCTGTGCATTTAATTTAGTTAATGCTAAAAACGCTAATTATGTATTTATTTAATTAATTTTTTTGTCAATTAGTAATGAATATTAAATATTATTAAAAAGTAAATAATAAAAATATTGTATAGTGATGGTGGGGTGATGAGAGAGAAAAAGTAGTTGGGTGAGGCAAAAAAGTAGTTAGGATGATCTTTGTTTTGGTTCTTTGTTAAGAAGAAAGTGGGAAAAGATTGTGGGATGTAATTTTTTAGAGAGAGAAAATTAGAAAGAGGGTGGGATGATCTTATTTTTCTCTCTCTAATAAATTACATCCCACAATCTTTTCCCACTTTTTTCTTAACAATGAACCAAAAAAAAAGATTATCCGAACTACTTATGCCTACCCAACTACTTTTTACCCCACCCAACTAACTTTTCTCTCTCATCACCCCACCACCATTATACAATATTTTTATTATTTACTTTTTAATAATATGAAATATTTATTATTAATTGATAAAAAATTAATTAAATAAATACATAATTAGCATTTTTAGCATTAACTAAATTAAATGCACAAAAATATTGTTTTTTTTAGAGTGTAAAAGTGGAAGATATTTCATACTCCCTCCTCCCAGAAAGATCTGAACACTTGTTGGGACACGTAGTTTAAGGTGATAAGTTGTGGTGTGGTTATCAAATGTTATTTTATTTAAAAAGTAGATGTGATAGGAGTTGGTGGATTATTTTTTATTACTAGAGAGAGAAAGTTGGGTAACTTTTTATTGATAAAAGGTAGAGTGTGGGCCAAAGATGTGTAAAAGAAATAATATATTAATGGTGGGACAATGTCAAGAATGGAAGTGTTCAAACTAATTTGGGATAAACATAAAAGGAAAGTGTTCAGACTATTCTGGGACGGAGGTAGTATAATATAAGCAAAATTATAGAAAATTAGTAAATAGCTAGAAAAAAAAATCCAAAATATTACAAAATGGGTCTCTATTTGTAGATCTCGGAAAAATAGAGCAATTGAAAATTTTTTTTTTATTTTTTTGGCTTTGTATTTTTTAAGATATTGCATTTTTAATATTTGTAATTTTATTATCGGTTTTTTCACCATATACCCCTGACTAATTTTTTTTGCACCGGATAGCCTCGCAAGTTTTCAAATTCACCATATACCCCTCACGTTTCAAAAAATACATCGACATGCCCTTATGACTAACGGTGTTAGACTTCTGTTAGTCCTTAGGCCCTAATCCTACCCTAACCCTAATTAACTAACCTAAATCAAAACCTAATCCTAACCTTAACCCTAATCTAATACAGTAAACCTAACCACCCCTCTCCCCTACTGCCACATCACCCCCTCACCACCACCCCCCTCACCACCACCACCCCTCCCCTTCCCCGCCGACCCCCTTCCCCGTCGACCCTCCTCCCTCCTCCCCCCTCCCCAACCGCCGACGCGAACCCCACTCCCTTTCCCAAGTGAACCCCACTCCCTCCCCTCCCCCGCGAACCCCCACTCCCCTCCCCAGTGCCAGTCGCTAACCCCCCCTCCCCTTCCCCATTGAACCCCCGGCCCCTTCCCCTAAACCCTAAACAAAATTCGAAAATCCGGGTTTTGTTTATTTGTGAAGAAATGGTGGTGGGGAGGGGGTGTTTCAAAAAATCCGGGTTTAATTTCGAAATTCAAAGTGGAGAGCCGGTGGTGCGCCGGTGTGATGCGTGCGGGGAGGGGGGGTTGCGGCGGCCGGGGGGAAGGGGGGGGGGCGGGGGCGGTGGTGTAGTGGGGGGGCTGCGAAGAATCGATGGTGGGGAGGGGGTTACGGGTTGCGGGGGAAAAGGGAAGGGGAGGGAGGGAGGGGCTGGTGGTGCGCCGGTGCAATGCGGGCGAGGGGAGGGGTTGCGGCGGCCGGGGAAAGGGAGGGCGGGGGGCTGGTGGTGGTGTAGTGGGGGTGGGGTAAGGGGGTGGTGGTGGTGGGGGTGGGGTGGGGGTGTTAGGTGTTAGGGTTAGGGTATTAGGGTTAGGGTTAGGGTTAGGGTTAGGATTAGGGGTAGATATAGGTTAGTTAATGAGGTTAGATGGGGGATTAAAGGTTAATGACTAACAGAGTTTAACCCCGTTAGTCATTAAGGGTAAGTTGATGTATTTTTTCAAACGTGAGGGGTATATATGGTGAATTTGGAAAGTTGAAAGGGTATACGGTGCAAAAAAAAATTTGTCAGGGGTATATGGTGAAAAAACCGTTTTATTATTTATCTCTCCTGTCAGACTGTGACAAGTGTCAAATTCTGACGCACGCGTCAGAAAATCTGACACGCGCGTCAGAATTCTGGCAAAGTTAATTTTTTTTTGTTTTTCTTCCAACCAAAACGCAGCGTTTTGGCTGGAGCTTCTCTCACAGCTCCAGCCAAAATGCTGCGTTTTTTTACTGGAAGAAAAGCAAAAAAAATTATATTTTGTCAGATCAGGCGGTGGGTCCCACTCCCACGCCTGATCATCTTTTCACTCACCCCATACCATTTTTTTTTCCAATCAACACTCAATCTTTTTCTCATTCATTGTTAAGAACACCATTTTAAGATCAGTACTTGATCTTAAAATTTCACTCATCATTAAGGGTGCCCTTAGAGCATCATTAATGGTGAATGAAAAAAAAAGATCATCTCACTCTCTTTCTAACTTTCTCTCTCTAAAAAATTACATCCCACAATCTTTTCCCACTTTCTTCTTAACAATGAACCAAAAAAAAGATCATCCCAACTACTTTTTCTTACCCAACTACTTTTTTACCCCACCCAATTATTTTTTCTCTCTCATCACCCCACCACCACTATACAATATTTTTATTATTTACTTTTTAATAATATTTAATATTTATTACGAATTGATAAAAGAATTAATTAAATAAATACATAATTATGGTTTTTAGCATTAACTAAATTAAATGCACAAAAATATTGTTTATTTTTGTTAGAGTGTAAAAGTGGAAGATATTTCATATAAAATAAGCAAAATTATAGAAAATTAGTAAATAGCTTGAAAAAAAAAGTTGTCCAAAATATTACAAAATGGGTCTCTATTTGTAGATCTCTGAAAAATAGAGCCATTGGTAATTTTTTTATTTTTTTTGGCTTTGTATTTTTTAAGATATTGCATTTTTAATATTTGTAATTGTATTATTTCTCTAACGTGTCAGAAATCTGACGAAAGTTAATTTTTTTTGGCTTTCTCCCAGCCAAAACGCAGCCAAAAAAAAATTATTTTTTGTCAAATCAGGCGGTGGGTCCCACTCCCACGCCTGATCATGGTTTCAATCATCCCATACAATTTTTTTTTTTCCAATCACTCATCAATCTTTATGACAGGCAAGATTCGTGTTTAGGATTATTTTGCATAAATTAATATACTAGATTTTTGTTTCGGATTATTTTGCATAAACTGATGAGGATTTCGCACGCATAGCGTGCATATAAGACTAGTTCATTGTAAAGGGAGCCCATTTAAGATTATGCACACAATCTTTTTTTTTTTTTTTCACCATTAATGATGCTCTTAGCTTCTTTGGGAAGAGCACTTTTTTGCTATGTATGTAGCAATGCTTTTATACCAAGTGTCACTTGTTGTAGTCTAACATCGATGGTTTTCTTTGAGACACTTGGGCTCATCAGGGCCGTACACGTGTCACCTTAGTAAAAGAAGAGAAAAGCCTTGAATCTCTGGGCTACACTCAGCTGAGTTAAAAGGATCAAATTCTGTGGCCCAACAGTCAGAGCCCAGCAGTGCCAAATGGCTGAAGGAGAGTGGTTAATAGACATCCCCCAGTCATTGTCTGCCACGTGTCATGATCTAATTCCTCAGCCAATCAGAGGCCACTATTGTAGGTCAGTTTTTAAGGTTAGCTGTCAACTTGCTATTAGTATAAATACCCCTGAAATCAGGAGAAAACACATTCAATGCAAACAGTGCAAAGTTACTCTGATAAAATTCTCTCTCACTTTCTCTTTCTATCTCTACTTTCTCTTACTACTCCTGATAACTGACTTAAGCATCGGAGGGGGAACCACCACCCAAACCTCCAGGGTGGGTCCCTTTGTGCAGGTTTGGGAGCGAAGCCAAGGCTAAGGATTAAGCTAATTCAGGCATTGTTGCACAAGTCTCCATCTGAAGAACACTCAAGATACTACTTTACTTGCTCGACAAGGAAGCTAAGCCTACAGCTTACTTGTTGGACAAGTGGACAAAACATCACTAGTTTATGAGAGAGAAAATATTATTTGTTACAAATATTTTAAAAGTTAGATACTGAAAGTTACAATACCAAAAACTATAAAAAATACTTATACTATTTATTTTGTAGAGCTCTACAATTAGACATCCATTGTGCAAGAATTTTTTTATTTTTTATTTTTTTTACTTTTAGTCATTTGTTAGGAAACATATTGAAAAAAGATTATTGTGGGGTGAAATTTTATAGAGAGATAAGTGGATGGTGCTCTTATAGTCTTATCTAGTAATCCTCTGTTCTTTTTCTATTGCAACAATTGAATTTTCACGCTTGCCAATGCACAACATCAACTATTAATATCTTTAATTACTTTCTAGTAAAAATTATTCAAATTTGATATTTTGAAAGTATATATCGAGACAAATCTAACAACTGACCCTACGTGACTATATTTTTCCTTACGTAAAAATCACAGTAGATAGTTATTAAAGAGTGGTAAGTGAATAGTATAAAAATCTTATTGTTGCAATAGAAAAATAACGGAGGAAATACGTTTTTAGTATGGCTTAGACTTCAATATTTGTAGTCTAATTTGATCATTTATGAACAAAATGTAATGAATTTAATTGTAGGTAAGTTTATTCCATATTTTAAATTTGCATTTGCGTTTGATGAAATTTTTGAACTTTTTCCTTAGATAATGTCAAAGGGAGTATTAATTTCTCCTATGCGACAAAATTTAAATTAATTCCGTGGATACCGTCCACGTACGACAGCATACGAGAAAAGTATTTTTTTTTATTTTTAGCAAAGTAAACCGCTACCCAGAGTAGCGATTAACATAAGCCGCTACTCAAGGTAGCGGTTTACAAGGGAAAACCGCTACTTGGAGTAGCATTAAACCAATAAATCGCCAACGCAAGAGAAACAAAGAAGTTGGTGCCACGCTGCATTGTGCGTCCAGCGCACGAGGCTTGCGCTGCGCGTAGCAAACGTGCGCCCAACGCAGGCTTGCTGGCGGCACGCCACGTGCGCTGGACGCACAGTGCCTTGATGGCGCCAACTTCTTTGTTTCTCTTGCGTTGCTTATGTTCTGTAATGAACCGCTACTCTTAGTAGCGGTTTATATGCGTGCCTTATAACTTGTCTTAGGAGCACAATATAACCGCTACTTGAAGTAGCGGTCAACTCTCTTACGTGGACGGTATGGAGGGAATAAATTCTAATTTTGGCGCATAAAATTTATAAAGGTGATTAATATTAAGTAACCACTAGTAACTAAGTTAAAGCTTAATGAAAATAATTAAAATAGAAGCTATATCTTTGTGAGAATTTGAGAAGGCCACAGTTCCTAACTGCGATAAACGGTTACCAACAAATCCCTTTAATAGAAGTTTGGACAAATTATTCCTTATTTTCCCCATATCTTTCAGAGAGTCATTCTTTGGTAAATAATCACTATGAATCAGTCTCAATAGAATTTGATCAATCCATTTTTCTGTTGTAAAAGTGGAGAACTGAACTAAGAATTCTCTTTTTTTCTCATCAATCAAATAGCTGTTTGTGACCCAAAAATCTATTTTATCATCATTCCAATCACTGTTAACCGTTTTTTTTAAATGAATAGATTTCTTTACAAATATTTTCTTTATGTGTCAGTAAAAAACACTCCACAACCTAAGAATATTTTCTCTTTGGTTTTGCAAGAATGTAGTGAACATATAAGGTCTCTTCAACAATATAAACCACAAGTTTATTATATGCCTTCGTAAAAGATTTAGATATAGTTGATTTTTTCTCTAAATCTCTATCATATAAGGGAAGGGAGGAGCTATGGTGTCCCCCTATAAATTTACTTAATTGCCCGTTAGTAAATCAACTATTACCAAAAAAGGAGGAAAAACAAAGTCAAACTCAAATATAGCATTAAAAAAAATTAACTTAAATGTTAAAGGCAATCACGTTATAATTGAGCCACCAAAAAAGGAAATATTTACTACACGATTTCGTACATTTATGCTAGAAAGAAGTAAAAAGGAATATTACATCAATAAAATATAGTATCGATCGACTCACTAACACAATCAAGTATTACATCAAAACGAAAAATTCAATCAATTAACAAAGTGAAATGATTTATTTAACACAAAAGACTATGTTAATACAACATAAGAGATCTTGAATAAATTCAATTAGCATTCTTTTATCGTTCAACAAGTTTAATTTTAAGAACCTATAAGAAAGAAGAAGTAAAAAAAATTAATAAAAGAAGGTTATGTGATAGAGGCTTAACCTATGAAATTTTACCAAAAAACAGTCTAATGTTCAAAATTTTACCCCTGTTTATGTCCAAAAAGGCTAGAATACTGGTTGACCCAATAACTAATTTCCTTTAAATATGAGTGTAATTTATATATGGAAATTTCTCTTAATGTTTTGTGCTCATATTATCTGAAATTAAATATGGACAACGGAGTTATATCTTTGGACAATTGTTTCGTATTGATCAACTTAGCTGATGTAGAAACAAAAAAAGATGGTCTTCTTCAAAGTTGCAAACATAGACCTAGTCAATAAGTGTTCTCAAATTAAAAACTTAAGAAAAGTAAGGTTGTAGTAAGTAATTTAGTTAAATTTGACTAAGCATAAATCATTTAATAATTAGGGATTCGAATGAAGTGTTCATACTATCGACACACGACACTATCAGAAATTTCATGGGATTGGAGCAAAATCTCATTTGAAAATTCTCATGCATATTTTTGACAATTAATAAACGCTTGATATAGATTTAGGTGATGGTTCTGTTTAGGGAAGCATTTTAGTTACCTTAAATGATAAGGTGTTAATATATTTTAAGTGTTAAAATGATTAGTAATGTTTGGGGAATATATATCTAGAATAAAATTCAGGTAGTTAAAATGACTAAAATTGATAAGTTAAAAAAATTTAACTTTCAAAATCAGGTGATTGAAATTTTGATAACAACTAATTTTGCCAAAATAATTTATCACCTTAAGCAACTAATTTTGCCAAACAGTTAAGCAAATAGGCTATTCTCATCAGTTCCAGCACCTTATTAGTTTCACCTTTACCTTATCAGTTTCAATTTATATTCAGTTGGTATTGACAACACAAAGTCAATTCATCGTAAACTATCATTCATAAAATGACCGCGGAAATTATGGAAACAATCTCCCCGGCCATCCAATTAAATAACACGCTTTCTATTTCTTTTGTGAATGTCATCTTAATTAGTTGATATAGTCTTGTAGGAGGATTGTTAAGAAATGTGTTTGATATATTTGTTGAGCAATATTATCTTTTAGGCTATAATATTTGATTTGCTACGATTCTTTCCTAAAGAAAGAGATTAAAGAAACTCATGTATATATATTGATTTATGATTAATGAGAAGGCAAGCCACTTAATAGCCATATTATTCTCTGACAAGGATATTAAAGACCTGAGATCGAATCCTGTCTACATTAATACATTTAGTTTCTCTAACATTAAAAGAAACAAATAGGATTTTCGATCACATTAGCTAAAACAAGCACCTTATCATAGAATTTTCAAACATGTTACACACACACTTGCTAAGTACTTAAATAAATAAAATTAAATTACAGAACATTATTGACTGTCACAAAAAATAGTTCTTCTACCAGACGCCATCATAAAGCCAACCAATTCTACTTCATACCAATATAATCTTCTAATTTCCACTACGTGACAATAATCTCCCCTTATTATTTTCCTTTATATACTCCTCCACAATTTGATAACTCAATCAACTAAAACCAACTTTACAACTACAAGTTACATATATCTTCTCTAGCTATCTGCTCTTTTTTCTCTAGGTTTTTTTTGTTGAAGCTAAGCAACCATCAATTCATCATCAATGGCAAAATCTATTAACAACTCATTCACCTTCTTTGTGGCTGCCATTCTTGCCATTGAGAGTTATTCAACTTGAGTTATGAGTATACAAATGATTTTTTTTTTTAGGAAAAAAAGAAATGAAAAGAACTTAATTCTTAATCTACCTCATTTTTAGATTTTATGGACTTATTTGATTGGTCAGTATAATTTATATATACCTAACTTTGAATCATTTTTCTCGAGCCGTACGAGGATAAAACCTCCTATACGTTTCCAGGGGGGTATTGTTGATCGAATCTATCCCAATGAGCCGTCTATCGAATCGTTGCAATTGATGTTCGTTCCCGAAGAGAGGGAAGAGATTTGCAGAAAGTGGGGTTTTATGATCCGATAAAAAACCAAACTTATTTAAATGTTCCTGCCATTTTAAATATTATTGAAAAAGGTGCTCAACCTACAGAAACTGTCTATGATATTTTAAAGAGGGCAGAGGTTTTTAAAGAATTTCGACTTAATCAAACGAAGTTAAATTAATGAAATAAAAAACAAAGATAATGCGGTTCTAGTTTGATAGAACTTTTTTTCCTTTTCTATTCCTGTAGATTCTTTATGTAGTGCCAATCCAACACAAATCTTTTCTTATATATTTCACTTTTTCTACTTAAATGTCAAAATCGATATTGTATATATTGTATTTCTCTTTATAATGTTAGAATATTCTATTCGAATAATTCTATTAATATTAAAGAAAATTGAAATATTAAAAAAGAAATTCAAAAATCTTTTTTTTGAATATTCATATTGACAAGAGTATATTGAACAAATATAATTCAATTTTGAAGTAAATAAATAACAAAATTAAATTGTTTATTTCTGTCTTCCGCCCAATAAATAGGTTTTTTATTCAAGGATTCGTTTAATTTTTTGTGATAAAGAATTTGGATCCAAAAAATGGATAATATTTGGTCTAGAAATGTATTTTATCTAAGAATTTTTCGTATTGTCATCTGATCTCTTTGCTTTTATGTTCGGAATCAATTAGAAAACTTTGTTTTGATTTCTTGCTAATTCAAAGTTTTGATTCCAATCCATTTTTTTTTTATTTTGATTGTATCTACATAACATATCTATTTTGGGGGTTGCTAACTCAACGGTAGAGTACTCGGCTTTTAAGTGCGGCTAGAATCTTTTACATATTTGGATGAAGCAAGGAATTCGTCTACATCATCGGTAGAGTTTAGAAGGCCACGACTGATCCTGAAAGGAAATGAATGGAAAAAAGTGCATGTCGTATCAATATAAAATTCGGAGAATATTTCATTCTTACCAAATTGGTACAAAATTCTATTTGAATTACTGAAAGGGAACGAAATGAATTAAAGGTTGGGTCGATTGAATAAATTGATCGAGCCCTATGATTCAAATTCTGGGGAAAGAAAGAACAACGAGTTTATCTTCATAATTTGAATGATTTCCCGTAGACTCTCCCACTTGGGGAGATCTTAGGGTGATGCTCTTCCTAAGTGCAATGGAAGCCATTACCCTAGGCCATGAACCTTCTTGATCGCCCATTGACCCCGTTCAGGTAAGTATTTTCCTTTATATACTCCTCCACAATTTGATAACTCAATCAACTAAAACCAACTTTACAACTACAAGTTACATATATCTTCTCTAGCTATCTGCTCTTTTTTCTCTAGGTTTTTTTTTGTTGAAGCTAAGCAACCATCAATTCATCATCAATGGCAAAATCTATTAACAACTCATTCACCTTCTTTGTGGCTGCCATTCTTGCCATTGTTGCGGCGGTTAACGCTCAAGAGATGCCCCCGACTCAAGCGCCCAATGCGGGAGCAGGGTTTTCACTCCCTGTTTCAACCGCTGTGGTTGCGTTCTCTGTCCTCTTCTCCATCTTTTCTCTGATCTCTGAGCACTAAAGATTCAGTAATAATATTTTTTGTTGTTGTCTTGGAGTATATATTTATTGTTTATTCGGATTGTTACTAACAGTATATAATGTAACCCATTTGTTTTTAGTTTGTATGAATTATGAATAAGATCATATTTGGTTTTCCTTAATTTGACGATTATATACATGGAGTGTTTTTTTCCATTTGAGTTGAATATGAATATGAGTTTAATTACATTTCTACTAGCATTTTTTGCACGCTATGCGTGCGAATAATATTAGTGTTTCTTTTCTCAAATAGTTATTCATCAGTGTTACAAGATTTTTGATTCAAACATACATTTGTAATTTTTTTTAGTTTTTTTTTATGTTTTTCTTAAATCAATGTTTCGTTGGTTTTTTAGTTATTTGTTCATTATTATTCAAATATAGTATTGAGAGAAGGAAATATAAAGCAGAGGAAAGCTTGTGCTCAAATAAAGTGAAAGAATTTGTGTATCAGGTTCAATCGTTGAATATTAATAAAGTGGAAGAATTTGATTTATATAATAGAGTTTACCGAATAATAATCACCATTTAGGTTTTAGAATATTATCTGTATAATTATTAAAATGAAATTCAAGTTGTTATTTTTTTCTTCTGATTGTTTCAATCAAGTTATATTATAAATTTAATTTTTTGATCATAGTTTTTCACACATGCAAGAAGAAGAAATCATTCTCCTTAATTTAATATTTAATTGAAATTTCAAATTCATTTTCATTGTTAACTTGTTCAATATATATGGCAAGTAGGAAGAAGAAAAGATTATTTAATACATATGGAAATTTAAATTCATTAAGGGTAATATATATGTTGTGGATGGGTATTTAAGTAAATTCCAAGGGGGACACCATTGCTCCCCCCTTGGCTTATATAATAGAGATAATACAGAGTTGTAAATCCAAATATCCGTTTGAATTTTGTTACGCCTTCTGTCTTTAATTCATTGTTACATTTCATTTTGCACATTTTACAAGACAGTAAGAAAAAGAGAATTTCATTCTCTTGAGAGGCGCATTATGTGTTATTTCTAGTGTATAAAGAGGTTAGAAGTGAGTTAAGCCAAAATAATTTAAAAATTTTAGGGACGCATAAAAAGTCTCATATCGACTGACTTTGTATTACTTTAGATTGGTCAGAACTCAGAAGAGCTTCGTTGCTCATTCCTTTTCCACTTCTGTCTATTATACCTAGAGTCGTTCGTCCTTTCAATTGACATTCGCTTTGCCATTGAAATGACAAAATTTTCGTTTTCAAACTTTTATGCGAAGCTTAAGGAAGGATTTTTGCCATTAATCTCTTGCTTAAGCAAGTAAACTCCCTTTGACTGGTAGTCACATCTGCCATCTCGGTTGTTGAGAAAAGCCATCATTCCAATCGATATTAGCCATTGAAATGGCGAAACTTTCATTTTAAAACTTTCTCTCTTATGAGATTTCTAGCTTGGTTGGTTCGAATCCGGAAGAATCCAAGCGAGAGACTCGCGCATATATGAGGTTGCCATGACGTTTTTCTTACCTTAGATAACTCTTAATTTACTCAAGTAAAAATTATAAAAATTTGATAGTACGATCCTACACATCAAGACAAATATGACAAGACTAACACATGACTATAATTTTTATTTATAAAATCAAACAAAATAATCGGTCAAAGTTGATAGTTTGTTTTCCCAAAAAGGAAATGTCGCAGATAAAAAAAAGTCAAAGGGAGTAGTATAGAAATTATTTTGAAATGGTCAAACTTATATCTATATTGTCTATTTTCATCATTTCCAAACCAAATTTTGATCAATTCAATTGTAATAAATCAATGTAATTCAAAATTTGAAATCACATATGGGATTTATACAGGTGAATGATTAAAATAACTAACACTTTCTCACTTTACTGGAATATTGTTGAACTAATGAAACTCACAGAGTTAAATTTTTGTTTTACTAATTCGCTATTATTTTTTCATATATAGTTTTTTTTTTTTACTGGAACTTATTTTAATTGTACAGTTGTACTCCATCAAACTTATCTTTACTTGAATACAATTCCCTTTGTCCCAAAATAAATGTAACAATTTGATCTGCAACTTGCCAAAATACCTCCTTGACCATTAATATATCTGATTACATAATATAATAATTTATAAAAAAATAAAATGATAAAATTATACATTGAGATAAATCTAAAGACATTTTACAAATCAACATTTGTTTTTCACTAGTGGAAAAAACCTTATATGACACAAGTTAATTGATCTGGTTCCTTAAAAACCGGACCAGTTATTGCCCGTTTTTTGAGCAGACTAATGTCAACAATAAACTGATCCGGTACATTTAAGGATCCGGATCTGTTGGGATCGCCATAATATATAAGCGCGGTCCATTTCTTTTTGTTTTCCCCTCACTCCTCTTAAACCCTACCTCCCTCCTCTTTTGATCTCATCCCTCCTCACACGTCTCTCAACTCCCCTCAACAAACCCTAAATTCCTTCTCTTCTTCTGATCGCCTCCTCCCTCCTCACTCACATAACCCAGCCACCACGAGTCCATGACAGCCCAAATCCACCAAACCCACACCACCATCTCTCTCCTCCATATCCTTTCACTCTTGACTTCCCTACTTATTCTTTCACGAAGTCTTTCTCACTCCTCAGCGCAACCACCACCCAACAACTCATCTTCGTCAACAACTAATCTCCGCTACCATCTGATCTTCGCCACCAACTAATCTCCGCCACCAACAGACCTCCGCCATCCCGTTACCGCGAGATAATTTCGCTCTTCAACTGCTCTCCTGGTATTGTATCTAGTTTTTTTTTCGTTTTTTAGTTTTTAAATTTCCATTTTTATTGTCGTTTGAACTTTTTTCGCCTCTTTTTTAGTATTTAGTTGAGTTCTATAATTTTTGTATAATTTCGTATAAGTGTGTAATATCTGTATAATTTTTGTATTTAATTGAAATTTTTTTTTTTCGTTTTTTGGCTATAATTTTCGTACAATTATTAGCTAAGTTGTTTAATTATTATTGTATAATTTTTTTTTTGAAAGGAACCCCCAAAGGGAACTAATTTAATAGATCAACAGCAACAAGATTAACAATGTTTTCCGGAAAGTCGTCCTCCCAACTACGATGACCGACTTCCACAGGATCAAAATGTGCCAGCAAATGAGCTACACAATTACCTGAGCGCTTAACAAAAGCCCATTTCACATCTACTAACTTACTGCTTAAACATAAAATGTCCTCAACTAATAAATGAAACTCGCTATAACCAGAAGCTCGGCGTTGCAAGGCTTGAACAACCTGTAAGCAGTCGCTCTCAACCACAATCCTCGACCATCCATTGCGCACCGCAGCTTTCACTCCCTCCATCACAGCCAAAGTCTCAGCTATCCTTGGCTCCCACTTCGCAAGCGTCTGGGTCGTGCCGCACCAAGTCAGATTACCCTAGCAGTCCCGACAAACAACTCCAAGACCCGACCCCCCGTCTCCCACCTTACCGGCATCCACGTTGATTTTAACCCACCCATCACTACTACATAATTAACCTTAAGTAACACATTAAGGTAACACTTTTTAAGTTGTAGATTTCCTATATATATATAAGTAACACTTTTGTAACACTTTGTCCATTTGTAACATTTAAGGTAACACTTTTATAAAAGGTAACATTTTATAGTAACACTTCTAGAATTGTAACACTATGAACTTTATAATAGGTAACACTTCTTAAATAGTAACACTAGGATTTTAAAACAGGTAACACTTCTAAAATACTAACACTAAAACCTTTGAAATAGGTAACACTTTAGAGTTTTACTTAATGTAATTAGCTTTTAAAATTATAAAAAAAAGTAATTAGCTTTTAAACATTTGTTGTAGGTTGATAAAAGTTAGAAAGAGTACTACTAATCCAAACATCATTAACAATTGGCGGCTTGGCGCAATTGTTTGCCTCCATGAAAATATAGAGAACAAAATTGAAAGGAATCTCCCCAATTCCCTTCCCTTTCCAATCTCAATTTCTTCAATTTCTTCAATTTCCATTAACGCCCTATAAGCTAAAAGACACCGACCCTTTCCAATTTCACCCACCCCGGTTCTTCTCTCTGCTACACCGATTAATCTAGGGTTCTGAGATTGAGGTTGGCGCATAGAAGCAGAGACACACTAGTATAATTTTGGGCAAAGATAAATTTTAGCAACCGTTATGCAAAGTCTAAAATTAACGTTTTAGTGGAAGAAATGTTATCTTAGCTTGTAATTGGTATTATCTCATTTAATACTTTTGTCAATATGTATGTCATATTAGTATGCATGTGATGTTTTATTGAATAAAAATTCTAACCGTGCTTGTTGTGCGTGGATGTAGATTTTTTTTTTGAAAGTAAGCGTGGATGTAGAAATTTAGATTTTTTTTTTGAGGGGAATAGAAATTTAGTTTATATCTGTCCATCAATCCAATATATCCAAGCTATATATCCCACTTCCTCCTCTTAAAAAATAAAATTAAAAAAAGAAAAGCACTATCTTCTTCAATTATCAACATCCCTTCTTCTTTTCTCGCGTCAAGAGACTCAAGACTGAAGACCTACCCACCGCCGACGAGACCTGCACTAGATCCGACGACATCTTTGTCCCTCACACCGGCATCAAGAACACCATTATAAGCGGCAATTTACAGGTAAGGTTATTTTCTTATTTTACAATCCCTTGTGTATTCCTAATTACATAAAAAAAAAAAAAACTGATTTTGGTGGCTTTGATATTCAAATTATGTTATTTTAATCAGTATTCTAGTTTCATGGATTGGTAATTTACTGTAATGACTTTCTGAATCTGCCAAAATTGGTGGTCGAATGAGTTAGAAACTGTTGCATAGCACCATTTTAATCTGCGGCTGCCGCCATAACTTTTTAGTTAGTTTAGTAGATTGTTGATTTGGTTTATAAATCGTGAAATCTAAATCAAATATTATCTTAATTGTTTGTTTCCTCAAGCTTATAAATTATTCAGTTTGTTAGAATTTTTTGGAATTCTGTAGTAATTATTGTGTTTTATTTTTTCATTGAGTTATAGGTTAGCTATATGAATGATTGTTAGATTTTGCATTGGAATGTATTGGTGCCAGTCTATTGGAGATATACTGCTCACCCCTATCTTGCAAGTGCTAAAGATGATTGTTCCATATATGGTTCAATGCGCTACTATAGAGTCATTGAGTAGACTCGTGAGTTACCTTTATCTTGTTTGATGAGACCTATATCGAGTGCAAATGGGTCGACAATAACAATGGTGCTGAAAACGATAATCTAGGGTTCACCTTGAGTTGAGAACTGCTTCAGTATCTTGTTTTATATGATTTTACTTAGATGTTTGGCATTGAAAAGTGATTAATTCTTTTGAAATTGAAATGCTTGTCTATTACTTTTCATGACGTCTCCGGAGAATAATTATCTTCTATTTAAGCATGATTATGAATTATGATTGTCATGTCAAGTTTGTTCTTTGGTACACTAATCAATGAATGTGCTTTGTTCAGTCTCCTTTTCATGGAGACCAAGCCTGTGATGAAACTGTCTCACACAAACTTACTATGTGATCTTGTGGTGCAAATAAACTTAGATTTCTACCCTGTTAACAACATGTATAATTCAATTAAAGCAGCCTTTTTGCTTTTATAGAATAAGCACATCTTTTCCCTTAGAAGTATCAGATTTCTATGTTCTGATCCAGCAGACAACACAACATATGATGTAAAGAACACTTAACTTCTGGTTCCAGCTACAGTTTGAAACTACAAAACCATACATATTGCTGCATCAATATTAGAAGATTTCATGATTTAAGCTAGAACTGACAATTGCCAACCCCATGATGAAGTGGTATTTGGTAGTTTATAACTTTATATACCCAGGTAGTCAGTGGTCTGGGCAGGGAGACAACATCTCCTAATGGACAGGTCATTCGAGGATTCATACAAACAGATGCCCATTGTTAGGACAAGGAGTAAGAAATTGCAGATAACCAGCCATCATTGACAAGATTAACCAACATTTTATTCAACTTTTTTATGTGAAACTACATTGCCTTATATTAGCTATCACCCTTTAATCTATATTGTTGCTGATCCAATTATTATTAGAGAGGTCACAACCTGTTTAAATTTCTATGATTTGGAATCTTAAATTGTAAGTGATATAGGGAACACCTCTGAATGGAAATTTTCCAGTTGGGAAAAAAAGTAATGACAAGAAGTAAGATGGACAATTTCTGGACAAATCTATTTGCCTCTCCTCCCTGAATATTCATTTTTACTTTTTTATTCCTGTTGTGCCGCAGTTAAATTATCCCTAGGTCATAGCCTGTTTAAGTTTCTATAATTTCGAATATTCTATATCTTGTAGCCGATCATGAAGAAAAGATCGAGAAGGTTATGTTGCATTTATATGAATTAGATTGGGCAAGAATGTTCTTTTTTGCTCATTGTGTTTTACAAACTTTTCTCCGTTGAGCATTTTTTTTATAAGATTTGGTTGGCTTTGGTTTTCGTACATTTTGTTTTATGCTTTTCTTGCCTCTACCCTCAATTCCTAGTTTTAGTTGTACAATATATTTCTAAGTACTTCATCAGAAACTTATTCTTGTACATGAGAACTCCTGTTTCAACCATGTTATGGATATGGCTTTGTACTTCTGTAAAATTTTGAAATACTTATGATTGATGTAAATATGTGACTCAATGTTCCCAAATTAAGTGTCTTAAACAAGTGGCAAAGGTTATATTATTTCAAGTAAGAAAGATGCAACTATTTCATCTTGGTCAAATGGTTTTATGCTATCATGTGTAGTAGTGCATTTGAAGGAAAAAGGCCAGTGCTTTATTTTGACTGCTAAGAAGAAGCCAACAACTTGGCTCTTCCTGCCAGGAAAGCACCTATTGCAGCTCGTGGTTTCAGGATCCAGTGCAACAAATAGGTAGGGAAAATGGGTGAGAGGAACAATATTAATGTAGAAAGGCATGGAGAAGGCTTTGCGTCCTTACTTTGAGCTTACAAATGTGAGTGTTCATGAATGGATTTCTTCTACATGCTTTCGTCTTGTTATCATAAGCTTGTAAAGATCATATAAGGGAATTTAAAATTATCCTACTTCTCTCCACAGATTCTTGAGAATTCCGAGTAAATGATGATATTTATACCTTAGTGCTGATTTTGGATTTGTAGGCTAAGGCTATTTGTGATAGTGCGATAGATCATAGATGCCATGCACATTGGATCATGCTAATGGGTGGACTTTATGAAAGAAGACTAGTGACATCTACTCAACAACTGAGCATCTCTATGGAGGCACTAGTGATCAAGAGAAAGATAGGGTAATAATTTCCATAGATCTATTAACTACTTAAACATTATAAACGAGCATCTACATGTCTTTATATCTCTTTTCCCTCTCTTCTCCAGTTCTCTCCTGTTGGCTTTCATGTGGAACTCGAAGAATTTCAAGCAGCATACTATTTTTCAAAAGTAGCTATTTCATGATATTATTCTGAATTCCTAATATGTTTACTTTGTTTAGTCATGAATACTAATATTGTTGTTGAAGATTTCATGTTTAATATTTCTTGTTATAGGATCAAGAGAATCAAAATGATGAATTGGAGTAGCAACTCATGATATCGAGGACGCTAGGAAAATGTATGCATATGGCGAGATGACAGAAGATGGAGAAGAGATATATGAGTATTAGATCTAGTTTTAGCTTATCGTTTGAATATGTTTTATTTGATGATTTTGATTTTTTATTGAATATAATATTATTTTTCATTAGTTTATCTATGGATATAGGCATATCGCATTGATAAGTGTACAAAATTATATCATTTGTAATAATATAATTTCCAATTCGTATATCAATATTGTATAGTCTTATTAGTATTTTTATTTTCAGTATAGATGTATATATATACACACTTTTCTAATAAAAAGTATTACTTAATTATCGACAAGGTGCTCAAAGGAGATGACAAAATGTGTTACCTAATGACGCACGAGGTGCTGCATGAAATAGCAAAAAGTGATATGTAATGTTGAATAAAGTGTTACTATATGTTATGGTAACACTGTAAGATGTTATCAAAGATATAAAAGTGTTACATAAGAAATTTCAAGTAACAATTTACAAGTGTAACAATAGGTATTAAAAGTGTTGCATAAGCTAATGTAAAGTAACATTTGTTTAAGTGTTATTATAGCCTTTCAAAAGTGTTACCTAATAGCATAGGTAACACGGGCAGATGTAACACCCGAAAAAGTGTTACCTATTATCTAACGTAACACTTTATGCACTTCAAGTAACACTTTTTGGGTGTTACTTTATGTCAATTATGTAGTAGTACATTATCCGGCTTCTTCCACTGCACCTCATACGACATACTAACAGCCGCAATCTCTTTCCCCTTCCTCAACGCAGCAGCTTGAGCTTCTTTGCAAACCTTCAGCGCATACTCCCAAGTCGATTGTGGGCTATTAAATTCACCCTCCAAGGAAGCTTTGCACCTAGCACTCCATATTGCCCAGCATAATGTTAGCAGCAGATCGATCTCAGCATCCTCAAAATCATTAAAACACGACCCCCACCAGTCCACAACAGAACGACACCCTCGCGGAACATGAGCCTCCAGCGAGCTTACCTCCCATATGCTCTGCGCCAACCCACACTCATAAATAGCATGGAATGCTGATTCCTCCACACACCCCACACGCAGCACTCATACTTTGCACCCTCTTACTCAAACCAACCCGAGTCGGCAGAGCGTCCATACACGCCCTCCACGCAAACAGCTTGACCCGCGGTAGAACCGAAGCACCCCATATTATCCTCCACACATCCTTCATCAAAAATGATGCTCCCTCGTTCAACTGCCACGCATCGTTACTAATAGCTCTGTAAGCAGAACGAACCGAATAACGTCCATCCTTCTCCAAATCCCAACACAAAACATCCTCCGGCAATCGGTGACTCAATGGGATACTCAAGATACGATCGACTTCGAAGGAAAGAAATAGTTGGGAGATAAGCGCTTCATTCCAAGCTTTAGAGATGGGGCTAATCAGCGACCCCACCTCTAGATTAGGATTAGACGCACCTCTAGGAGAGAGAATTTTCCATGAATGCGTTCCGGGGATCCAAGCATCCTCCCAAACTTTAATATGTTCCAAGCTTTACTGTATGTCTGTATCCATTTAGTGGCAAAAATAAAAGTCCAACCAATCAAAATCCCAACCAAGAACAACCAACAACATACAGCGACAAATACGAAAATTACACAAATATGTTGTTGGCTGGAAATTTTATAAAAGGATTGTATAGTTTTTATTTTCATATTTGTGTAATTTTCGTATTTGTCGCTGTATGTTGTTGGTTGTTCTTTGTTGGGATTTTGATTGGTTGGACTTTTATTTTTGCCACTAAATGGATACAAACATACAGTAAATGGCGTTTTTTTTACCATTACAAAAAAGCCGGATAA
This sequence comes from Beta lomatogona, assembly GCA_947646795.1. Taxonomy (NCBI): domain Eukaryota; kingdom Viridiplantae; phylum Streptophyta; class Magnoliopsida; order Caryophyllales; family Amaranthaceae; genus Beta; species Beta lomatogona. Next base: position 3,326,852 of record CANSNZ010000927.1, on the reverse strand, counting down.
GTTAGTTGTGGAACTGATCCGGTTTTTACAAAAACCGAATTAGTTTGTTTCAAACTGATCCAGATCAGTTATTCCCCCTAGCAGCTGCGACGTTATCCGTTCTGGACCAAAACGGGATCAGTAAACCCATCATTCCAATCGACGTTCTAAAGTATCTTGATCCCCAACTAATTTTAAGTTCTTGCTCATTGTAGACACATAATCGTGTCTCCCCATTTAGGGCCCAATGATGAAACATACCGCGGTCTTAATTGGTCAGACCCAAGGGCAAAGCAGTCCGAAAACTATTTTAATGATCCAAAATCGTATTTCAAAGCCTAATTAATTATTCATGATAATTAATTGCATTTTAATCCCAAAAGCCCAACTGTTTATTTATCATTTTTAATAAATATTTTCATAAACATGATTGAAATTAGATTTTTAATCCGTATTATTAAATTTCCTGATTTCAAGAGATAAAATAAATATTTAAAAACGCGTTCAATGAAAAAAAGGTTGGCAAATGTGTTGGACGCAGGCGGTGCGCCTAGCACACCACGTGCGCCCAGCGCATTGATCACGCTGTGTCAGGCGCGCCAACCTGCACCTGACATGTGGATTTGTGTGTCACACAGAGTCCTGCGCCTAGCGCATCACTCTATGCGACACGCACGTTTTATTTCTTATCTTTTTTAAAGACTCGTACCACTGTCTATTGGTTAGGGGTGAAAGTTCGGTATACGGTTTGGATTAGGGCATAATCCAATCCGATCCGAATAAAATTTGGATTTTAATTTTCCAATCCGAATCCAAACCAATTGTAGTTTGAATCCGATCCAATCCAATCTGAACTTCCATACTCTAAATTGGATCCAATTCGAAAATCAGATTTTTTTTAAAACTCTAGTTTTTCGATGAAATAAATTAAGCACAACAGTAGCCTAGTAGATTTTGGAAATGAGGAATTAAGTGCTGTTAGGGTTTTAGGGGAAGGGTTGAAGTGCTACGCCCACTAGGCTATGGACTAGGCTTTTAAAAAAAAAATGCAATGAAGCACTTAAGCCCAATCTAGATACATAATGCAAGGCATATTACTATTCGGTTATATTGGATTTTTGGATCCAATTACCCTCAATCCAATCCGATCCGAAAATCCAATTTTTCAAAAAATCTCAATCCGAACACAGTTCGAATCCGATCCGAATTACTAATTCGGGTTGGATTGGATTGGATTTTATCCGAATAACTTTCACCCCTACTATTGGTCATGCCGTGTCAGGCGCACATTGGCGCACCTGGCGCGTGAAGCGCAATTTTCTTTTCCCTATAAATACTCTTCGATTTTCCGAATTAAAAGATGGTTTTTCTCAAACGGATTTTCACACAACACTTCGACTTTATAAATTCGACACTTATTACAAAAACAATTGCAAAACCTCTTTACAAAGCTCATACTATCAAACACATACTTTCATACATACACATTCATATTCTCATGCTTCACAATTGATCGTCCCAAAGGTTGTCAATCTCTCAGACCTAAGCCACGGTATAATCCTGTGGGTGCTTGAATAAATTCTTTATTTTTATATTGAAGTTACGAACTATTTCTTTCCTGATGTAGATATTTAAAATAAAAATCGTTCCTTTGTTCATTCTAATCCCTTTTCTTCCTTTTTATTTATTATTCATGTGTCCATGCACGATTGTATGATTGTATGATTTTATGCTTTCATCACCACATATGTTATTTTTGCTAATCAAGACCTAAAGAACTGTTCTAATATTAATCAGATAATTTGGAGAACCTGTTAGGTTCCTTGTAATATTGATTGCCTCATAACATATCACTAAAAAAAATAGTCTTTTTGGGTGCATGAAAATATTATTTGGTTATTCTATTGCATAAAACGTGACATGAATCGATATTTAGTAGAGGCCAGCAATGGCCGAATGTGGTTCATTATGTCCGTGTCCGTACCCTCACCCCCAAACTCAATCTATGGTTCATGACCATCTACGGAGTCAGGACGGTGAAATCAACATTGGATAAGTCCATAATTTGTCCCTACGATTTCCCAATATCCAATTAGGTTTATGAGTCTTCCTTTAAAGACATGTTGGCGAATTCAAAACGTATTTAATAAAACCTTAACAATGGGCTAGTCAAATACGCGCTCACACCGCGTTGGCGAAATAAAAACACGCCTACACTCATCAAGAGGCCCGGACACCATTCCTATCTAATATGAGGACTTATCCACTCTTGCATGACCATAACTTGCACTCAATTCTTAGCCCACCTGATCATTACCTTTATAAGCTCCTTTTATGGCGCGGCGTTTAACAACGTCAACGTTAAACTAATTATATTGTGGTTAGTAAGATATACTTGTGACTAAGGAATCCATTAAATATAGTAGTTTGATTCTATTTTTAGAATCTAATTAGGTCAAGTCTCAATGCATCAAATATACACCCATATAATCAATTAGACATCTCTATATCTCCATAGCCCCATGAAACTGCGGTATCAATTAATTATATATACTAGTTTTCAAATAAATCACTTTATGGAGACAATCTCCTTGGCCATCCCGTTAAATTAATAATACGTTCTTTATTTCTTTTGTGGATGTCCTCTAAAATTAGTTGATAAAGTCTTGTAGGAGAATTTTTAAGAAATGAATTTCATATATGTGTTGAGCAATATTATCTTTTAGGATACAATATTTGATTTGCTAGGTATCTGTCCTAAAGATACAGATTGTTTACCAAGTAAAATGTATGTATATTGATTTATGATTAATGAGAAGGCAAGCCAATTATTAGCCACATTATTCTCTGACAAGACATGAGATCGAATCCTGTACATCGATATATTTATTTGCTTACTAACTTTAAAAAGAACAGATAGGATTTTCGATCACATTTTATCCCAAACAAGCACCTTATCATAGAATTTTCAATCATGTTTAGCCCAAACTTCCTAAGTACTTATATGAATAAAATTAAATTACAGAACATTATTGACTGTCACTCTTCTACCACCCAAATGATCTCACACAAAGAAAGTTCTTCTACCAGTCTACCAAACGCGATCATATGATAAGCCAACCAATACATATAATCTTCTAATATCCACTACGTGACATCATCTCCCCTTATTATTTTCCTTTATATACTCCTCCAAAATTTGACAACTCAATCAACTAAAACCAACTTCACAACTACAAGTTACATATATCTTCTCTAATCTCTAGCCATCTGTTCCTTTTTCCTTTTGGTTTTTGTTGAAGCTAAGCAACCACCAATTCATCATCAATGGCAAAATCTATTAACAACTCATTCACCTTCTTCGTGGCTGCCGTTCTTGCCCTCGTTGCGGCGGTTAACGCTCAAGAGATGCCCCCGACACAAGCGCCGGATGCGGGAGCAGGACTTTCTCTCCCTGTTTCAACCGCTGTGGTTGCATTCTCTGTCCTCTTCTCCATCTTTTCTCTGATCTCTAAGCACTAAAGATTCAGTAATTATTTTTTTGCTGTTGTCTTGGAGTATATAACTATATATTTATTGTTTATTCGGATTGTTACTACCAGTATATATGTAACACATTTGTTTTTAGTTTGTATGAATTATGAATAAGATCATATTTGGTTTTCCTTAATTTGACGATTTTATTCATGGAGTTTTTTTTTCGTTTGAGTTGAATATGAATATGATTAAATCCAATTATCCGTTTGAATTTTGATAGTCCTTCCATCTTTAGTTAGTTGCTACATTTCATTTTGCACATTTAACAAGACAGTAAAAAAAAAATTTCATTCTCTTGAGAGACGCATTATGTGTTATTTCTAGTGTATAAGGAGGTTAGGAGTGAGTTAAGCCAAAATAAGTTTAAAAGTTTAGGGACGCATCAAAAGTCTCGTATCGACTGACCTTGTATTCCTTTAGATCAGAACTCAGAAGAGCTATGTTGCTCATTCCTTTTCCACTTACGTCACTTATACCGTAGAGATGTTCGTTCTTCCAATTGCTAATCGCTTTGCCATTGAAATGACAAAACTTTCATTTTCGAACTTTTATGCGAAGCTTAAGGAAGGATTTTTGCCCTTACCCTCTTGCTTAAGCAAGTAAACTCCCTTTGATTGGTAGTTGCATCGGCCATCTTGGTTGTGGAGAAAAGCCATCCTTCCAATCGACAATCGCTTAGTCATTGAAGTAAACTTTATTTTAAAACTTTCTCTCTTATGAGATTTCTAGCTTGATTGGTTCGAATCCGGAAGAATCCAAGCGAGAGACTGGCCCGCATATCATGAGGTTGCCATGACATTATTCTGACCTTGGATAACTCTCAATTTATTCAAGTAAAAATCATAAAAATTTCATAGTGCGATCCTACACATCAGGACAAATCTGACAATACTACACATGACTATAATTTTTACTTGTAAAAGCAAACAAAATAATCGGTCAAAAATAGTTTATTTTTCCAAAAAGGAAATGTGGAAAAAAAAGTTCAAATGGAGCAGTATAGAAATTTATTTTTGAAATGGTCAAACTTATATCTACATTGTCTATTTTGATCACTTCCAAACCAAATTTTGATGAATTCAATTGTATAATTCATTTCAGAATTTGAAATCACATTTGGGATTTATATAGGTGAATAATTAAAATAACTAACACCTTCTCACTTTATCGGAATATTGTTAAACTAAACTAACTGACTTAAATCTTTTTTTTTACTGATTCACTATTATTTTTTCATATATAGTTTATTGTTTTTTTAACGGAACTTATTTTTACTCTATCAAATTTATATTTACTTGAATATAATTCCCTTTGTCCCAAAAATAAGTATAACAATTTGATCTGCAACTTGCCAACCATTAATGTCTCTAATCACATAATATAATTTATAAAAAATTAAAATGATAAAATTATACATTGAGATAAACCTAAAAATATTTTACATTTCAAAATTGTTTTTCTATGTTGGAAAAAAATTATAGTTAAGATGAGGCATGTAAATAGTGCAAAAGTCAAACTATTGAATTTACTTTAGATTGGACAAGACGAAGCCTTAGTTAAAGCTAATAATGGCAAAAGATAGAAGATCCATCATTATAAGATATCCATTTTGTAGAGGATACATGTATTGAAATAATACACTAAGTACTACATCAGGTTCCTAAAGATCCTCCTCTTCGATATTTTTCACTATTCACATATTTCACTTTGACCAATGTTTGTGATTTATACGTAAGAAAAAATATAGTCATGTGGGGATATTGTTAAATTCTTCTTAATACGTATTTTATAAATATCTACTCTTTAAAATTTTTACAAATACATAATTAGAGATATTAGTGTCCAAAGTTTTGCATTGACATGCGTCAAAAGTGAAATTGCGAGGATCTTTAGGAACCGAAGAGAGTAGGTAATAGGAACCAAAATGATGAAGATTGTTGGAGGCATTGGTGAATGAAAAAAAACTAATTGTGGGTGTATGGCCATCCCCAATGCTAGGCTTACCCATAAAATATGTTCGCATTATTTTGGTAGAGAGGAGTGTTAGGAATACGTATCAAATGCGCTAACAAATCAAGCAATCGAAGTATAATATACGGAGGAATTACGAAATTAAAGCAATAAAGAACACAAGAAGATTTAACGTGTAAACCCTTGAATAGGGAGAAAATCACGAACACTACACTAGGACTTTGATATGAGAGGATGATACAAGGAGAATTCTCTAATCTCTCTAGACTCTCTAACCTTTCTCTAGGTTCTCTAGTCTCTCTAGATTTAAGAATAATCTCTCTCTTCACATGGCATGGCATAAAAATAAACAATAAACGACTGCAACATATTTATACTAGGGTAACAATTTGAAATCCTAGTTGAACAAGGAAACTAACATAATTAAACATAGCAAAGAAATGCATTAAACTGGTAGATTGTGTGGCTCAGGAACAGCCAAGCAGCTGGGATAACTTGTTCCACAGGCGCAGGGGGAGCCGTGTCGAGGCAATGAGACTCGAGGTCTCGAACCCGATTCTCAAGACCTCACTCTAATTCACTTCTGTTGTAGAATAGGAAACAAAAAATGATGGCGAAGGAGGAATCTCTATGCTAAAACTGAAAAAGATGAAGACAAATAAAAGATGGAAAAAAATTTAAAGGGGTTCTATATTTCTTCGAGGGTTTTTTCATGCTCTTGAGTCTTGAATTCTTTATACCATATAAAGATAATTTAAACAAACTTACCCACCCTTTTAAAGAGTCGCTGCTAATTGTCTACGATATTGGCCAGACTAATTTAGATACGAGTGTTTTTGTTGCTTGGATATCTCTTTTAATTATTTTATACAAATGAAGCATAGACAACAAATGCCTGGTTTGTTTCAATTTATTTTTGCTTGTCGAACTTATTCAAACTTATTAGTCTATATCAAACCTTATCTGAACTTATTTGTGAGTATGTCAAACCTTATATTTATTTATTTTTGTTTGAACTGAAGTTATCTAAACTCCTAAAACCTTATTAAACCTAATTAGAGGGCCAAAGTTATAAATTTGGACTATCATTTCATGTGGATTAACTAAAGTACTCTACGTGTTTGCCCAGTTGAACGTGCTTAGTTATGTGTTTAAACAAACTTTTTTTTTAAGAAAAATTTCATTAATTGAAGGCCAAACGACATCTACAATAGGTATTAAAGAAAAACAACAAAATGTAATCAAACAATATCAGGTCAACTTGGTTCATTGTTAAAACAAACTTAGATGACTGTAAAAACAGAAAAGTCTTCTTCCTCTTTTCCTTCTTTCTATTTTATGAGAGACGACTTCTTCAAAGTTGGCATAAATTGACCTGGTTAACAAATGTATATTGACTGTCACCATACGCCATCATAAGCCAATCAATTCTTCCTGATCCCAAAAGTCCTCCAACTTTCACTACGTGGCATCATCACAATGGTGTAGTCATTCTATCAATTACTTTCCATGGGTCCCACTTTCTCCTTACTTTGGCCTTTACAGCTTCACAACTAATCAACTAAAACCAACGAACTTTTGTATTCATAATACTTCATACAGAGTTAATTAATTCATTACCTATCTACTCTGTTTCTCTTGGTTTTTGTTGAAATTAAGCAACCGTCAATTCATTATCAATGGCAAAATCCATTCACAACAAATCATTCACCTTCTTCGTCGCCGCCATTCTTGCCATTGTTGCGGCGGTTAATGCTCAAGAGATGCCACCATCACAAGCGCCGGATGTCGGAGCAGGGTTTTCACTTCATGTTTCATCCGCTGTAGTTGCATTTTCTGTCCTCTTCTCCATCTTTTCTTTGATCTTCAAGCACTAAAATACCCAGTAACTAATTTTTGTTGTTGTTGTCTTGGAGTATATATTTACTTGGATTGTTAGTATCAGTATATATGTAACATATAACATATTGTTTTTACATTTGTATGAGTATATATTGAATAAAATATTATTTTTGGTTTTTTTAAATTACGAGTTCATTCTTGGAGTTCTTTTCATTTTGAGTTGAACATGAATATGATTTCTATCCCGTTTTTCCATTTTACCGAGATGTTAAGTAAATCAAACCATCCTATTGAATTTTGTTTGTATAAAAGTTGTTTTTGAAATGGTTTAGACTTATATCAATGTTGTCTAGCTATTTTCATCATTTCCAAACAAACTTTTTATGAATTCAACTGTAGATAAGTACTATCTCCGTTTCTATTTAATAGTTATACTTTCCTTTTTAGACTGTTCCTTTTTAATGGTTATACTCTTGCTTTTTCTATATAAGGTAAAATATCAATCATCATTCCCACTATTAGTCCCCCCCATGTGGTCCCACAAAAGTTACCCACATGCTAAAACTTTATCTCTCCTATAATTTTCTATTTTTGATATGTACTTGTTGATGCCAAATTTTAACTTTATGCAACTTATCTCTCCTACTTTACCCATTTTGCCTTGGTTCTAATGAAAAGCAAAGTGTAACTATTAAATAGAAACGGAGGTAGTATAACCCAAAATTCAAAATTACATTTGGGTTTGTTAAGTTTCCTTAGGAGTTAGGTGAATAAATAAAATGATTAACTACTTTGGCCTTCTTCATTTCACCTCGTTTTTGTTAAAATTAACTTATTTTTGTTGAGTGGAATGTATTAATTCTGAATTTAACTAGACAACATAAATACTAATTCACTAAAAAATGACTAAGGGCATGTTTGGCAAAACTAGCGGTTCTAGTAGCGGTTAGCGGTTGCAGTAGCAGTAGCTGTTGGGGGTAGCGGCTAGCTGTCTACTAGTAGCTGTCAGCGATCAGCGATTAAATTAATTGTTTAATTAGAAGTGTTTGACAAATGTAGCTGCTGAAATTATAAAAGACAATAAATGACATTTATTCTAATATGAAATGAACTACAATAATTTCATATGTTCGTTCTATAGTTAAATTCAAGATTTATTTTTTCAGAGAAGTTACACAAAAAGGAGTATATGACTTTTTAAGTGCTCAAAGAAATGTATAAATCTAAGAAAATATTTAACCCTCGAAAAATTTATATTACCAATTTTAACTAAAATACTTGTAAAATATCTTATCTTTAAAATAAATATTTAAATTACATCTTGATGAGTGAGATTTATCTCACTCCTAGGGTAGTTTTTTAGGCTATTTTACTTGATTTATTTTGCATTTTAGTTCCTTTTTCCTTAATTTCACCTCTTTTTCTATCTAACTCTCTCTTAGCACGTGTGTACATGTATTTGCATCCCCTCCCCTACTCTTCTATTTGATCTTTGATGTGTAGGAACTCAAGCTTCTACAAGGTAAGAGGGGAGCAAACAAAGGGAAGCAAGAGTTTGCCCGGGAAGCTCAAGGACCACCCGAGCAAAGACACTCGCCCGAGCTCCAGGAAATCCGCCCGAGCAAACGCGCCCGCCCGGGCTAGGTGACGGCTCGCCCGGGCCATGCCGCCCGCCCGGGCTCATTAGCGGGCAAACATTCTGCCTCATGCCTGGATTTTTAGCGCACGCCCGGGGTACCAGACCGGGCCCATCTACCCTGCACCGCCCGGGCCACCATGGGGCCCGCCCGGGCTCCTCTTACTAGCCCGCCCGGGCCCCTGTTCGCTGGGCCTTTTCCGGATTTCTTTTCTTTTACGACTCGTGTAATTAGAGGGGGTATAAATACCCATCTACCCTATTTTGGAAGGGGATCCCAGAATTTTTAGAACCCTAAGCTTACTTACTAGTGTAGGAGAGAGAAAACTTGGCTCAAGAGGTGTAATTTGGAGATTGAAAATCAATGAAAAAGTGGCAATTTCTTTGAAGTTTCTTGTTTCCTTAGTAATCCTCTCAATCCTTTCTTCTTTTCTCATTGTTTTTATGCATTTCTACTTTGTTAGTTTCATGTTTTCGTTACTTAATCTTCATGCTTAGTAGTTAATTTAGATTAAAGTTTCCATCTTTTCTTAGATTCTTCTTGTTTACTCACTAGATTTTATCTTGTTTTTGCTTTAAAGTCTTGATTTTTGGTTTTTGCTATTTTTAGATTGGTGATTTATTGCTAGTTTTTCCATGTTTAGGATGTTTGGTAGTATAATGGGTAGTGAGTAGTTCATTAACTAGGATTGGGAGTAGCCCAATCATTGTTTGCATCCTATTTTCATGGGTAGAGTTTATTGGGTTGATTATGCTTGGGATTTGTGCAATTTCAATCTTTAATGTTGATTGGTGACTTAGTTGATGTGAGCTCCATCACCTTTTGATCCTTTTGTTGCCCATTTAATGGTTTACTTTTACGTGGTTGACCTTCATGATCGATTGATTAGTTGCTACACATCACTTGTTGATTGGTATTAACTTGGGTTTGATTTCAATTCCTAACTTGGCCTAGTTAGGTGATAACACCTCGAAATATAGGTTTTGTTGCCATAATTAGGACTCTAAACTCCCTAACAACGATTTTAGAGGTGTTTAGGTTTGTTTATTCCCTTTGCATATCCCCAATATTTGTCAACCCCTTTATCTCTATTTGGTTGTTGGATGTGAACTATGATTGTGGTGATTTCCCATTCCTAGTGTTTTTCCTAATTTGATTCCAATAGTTTTAATCACTTAGTTCAACCAAAACTTGACTATTTCTTCGACTTAGCTTACTTGTAGCGACTCTACCTTGGTGAGACCTCCGATCCTTGTGGTTCGACCCTTACTTACCACTTGACTAGTTTAGGTGGATAGTTAGGCTTTTTATTTGACATTAGGGGAGTTAGTAACGACCTAGTTTTTCCCTTGTTCACATCTCTACTATTATAAAATAAACATTGAATTGCCATAAAATAAAACAATAAATGAACAGTAAAAGGAAAAAGAAATAAAAAAAAACATTGGTTAATAATTCTACCTTATGCTATTACCCCCGCCAACCCGAACCCTTTTTCATTTAATAAAACTCGAGATGGGGGAAAATCCACGAGGGTTCGACTCAATGAGCGTGCTACCGCCGCACTTATCTCCTTAGAAATAAATGCAAGGCTAGATTAAAGCATACTAAATTCAAATAAATTAATCCTTACAACCAAGTAAATCGTTCATTAAATATTACTAATTACTTAAGTGTTTCAGAGTTCCAGCGAAAGCTAAAACATAAGCTAAGTGAATGATAATTCTAAATGATCTCCATTCTGTTCCCCCGTCGATCACCCACCTGCACAAACACATTGAAAGAAACAAGAGATACAAGCTCCCAAAAATCAGAAAAACTGAGTAATTCCAACTCCATCCCGTAAATTACTTAAGTTGAAAGTACTTTGTAAAATAATAGGTTAATAGGGTTAGAAAGCATAACACACATACACATATATATATACAATGAATAATCACATAATTAATCCAATTATTTAAGGAGAGGAAAGAGAAAGCTAGTAAGCCGGGGTCAATCCCCTATAACCACTTACTTCAACATTGTAGGCCGGGGTCAATCCCCTGTAACCACCTACGGATAACATAATGGCCATAATAACAGAGTCCCTAGTGTGCACACCCCCTTCTACTTGGATCACAACAAGATAGAAGGAAGACAAGTAACAGAAAATCAGCATAGTAACCAGAGAACCTGTAGGTGGCCGCTGAACCTCCTATACAGGGCAACCTGTTCTTCATTCCCCTCCGATATTTCACTTTAAGTGATTAATAGTTTTTAATTCAAGTCATCACATAACACATGTACACATATGCGTCAATTCATTTAATCAAGAGTGAGTACATGCACTTAGGTTGAGGCCAATCGGTCACTGCTTGAATCTTCGATGGATCTACGGAAACGCCTTCTTTTGATATCACATGACCCAAAAATGAAACCTTTTCCAACCAAAATTCACACTTCGAGAACTTCGCGTACAATTGCTTTTCTCGAAGAATCTCCAACACCTTCCTCAACTGATCCTCATGTTCTTCTCTATCCTTCGAGTACACCAATATATCATCGATGAACACTATCACGAACTTATCCAAGTATGGCTGGAAAGTCCTGTTCATGAGGTCCACGAAAGTTGCGGGCGCATTAGTGAGTCCAAAAGGCATGACAGTGAACTCATAATGGCCATATCTCGTACGAAAAGCTGTCTTAGGGATGTCTTCTTCAGCGATTCGTAGTTGGTGATAACTTGATCGTAAATCGATCCTGGAAAACATTGTTGCACCCTGAAGTTGATCGAACAAATCCTGGATCCTTGGGAGCGGATATTTATTCTTTACCGTGGCATTATTCAACTCCCTATAATCGATACACAACCTCAAAGATCCATCTTTCTTCCTGACACACAACACCGGGGCTCCCCAAGGTGGGACACTAGGTCGAATGTACCCTTTTTCCAACAATTCCTCCAATTGCACCTTCAATTCTTGCATTTCTGCAGGTGCCATTCGATACAGAGCCTTAGAAATAGGTCCGGTTCCAGGGACTAAATCGATCTTAAAGCTCACATCTCTCTCTAGTGGCATTCCTGGAAGCTCTTCGGGAAATACATCCGGAAACTCCTTTACTACCGGAATTTGAGTCAACTCCTCGTTTTCCACGCTTACGTCCCTTACTTGACACAGGTAGACTGGGTAGCCTTTTCTAAGATAGGTTTGAAGGTTCAGGGCTGAGATTATCTTGACATCAGGCTGGAAGGTTATGCCTTTATAAGATATCCTATTTCTGTTTGGTCCTCAAAGAGATATTTTCTGGTTATGACACTCGATTTTGGCTTTATACTTAGCTAACCAATCCATTCCCAAGATAACGTCAAAGTCTTTTAGGTCAAAAAGGATAAGATCGGCCGGTAATTCAATACCAGCTATGACTACAGGATATTTTCGAAAAGAGATTTACAAGAAACAGTTTCACCGGTGGGCATGGCGATATTGGCTCGACAAGACTGGTTAGACTTAAGGGGATACTTATTAACAAAAGTGCTAGAAATAAAAGAATGAGACGCTCTAGAATCAAAGAGTACATAAGCAGGGTTTGAGTTTACGAGAAATGTACCCGTCACAACATTGGCATCGGTGTCAACTTCAATTCGGCTCATGACATTTATTCTTCCATTGGTGTAGCCTCCATTGCCATTCTTTCCATAGTTTCCATTTCCACCTCCAAAAGAGCGGTTGTTCTGGTTCCCGTTCTGTGCAGCATTTCCTCCACTAGGGCGGTTGTTATTGAAGTTTTGAATTCTGTTTCCACCTCCATTGTTACCATTGTTCCCAATAGGTCCACTTTGAGCTTGCTTCTTGGGACAGTTGAACGATTTGTGACCTACTTCTCCACACTCGAAACACTTGATCCTTTCTGTAACGCCCCGAAAATTCATAACCTTAATTACTCATACTTGGCAGCGGAAACAGAACTTAGCCATGTGGGTAATGGGCCCACTAATATAATAGTAGCCTAAAATGGTCTCTTAAATATACAAATGCTCAAATAAAATAATAATGATTACCCATAATACAGAATATCCTAAATATCTCAACTTATATAGAGTCACTTCAACATAATCCTTTCTAACAACGCTCTTGTAGCTGTTCTTCTCATACCTAAAATAGAAAAACAAAACGCCATGAGCCGAAGCTCAGTAACATACTACTCTAACATCATAAATTCGTTTCAATTCATTTTAGTTGCAAACAGGGGGAAGAGAATAAGATAAAAACATTTCATGAACATTTTCTGTAACCATGAATTCATTATTATCCCTTTATCATGTTCATCATCATAATTATCTTATTGGTAACTTGGCGAGTATAACATAAGGGACGTCTCCAATAAAATATCATCATTATCGTTATCATAATCATAGGGCAATAGCCACCAGGGACATTGTCCCTAAACAGAAGGTGGCATAAAGCCATGCATAGTGCGGTGCCACCAGAGACAATTGCCCCTAACCAGAAGGTGGCGTTTCCGCCATAGAACAGAACGGTACGTGCACGACCAACATAACATAGTACTGCCAAGAATCATCTTTCACTTGAATTTATCATGTTTCATATCTTTTAAGTATATTAATTCATAATCATCATGATATAACATATTCTTTTCTTTGCATCCATAAAATAACATCGTCATATTTTCATAACGTCATTATTTCATATCATCATATTCATCACAAAATATTCCATATCCCACAATCCATATACAAAAGAATACTATTAACGTAAACATTATTATAAAACATACTTAGAAGAGGAATGCGGGTGTTAGCAGTAGACGTTACCTGAAATCATGCGTAGTAACTTTGATAGCCGGGGGAGGCTGTAATATCCTTTATCCTTTTAATCAAGTCAAGAATGGTGATGTTAATATATGTTTTGTTTACTAACCTTTAGACCTTATTATTAACTAGATCTTTTGTTTAAAAAAACTAAATTTGATAGTTATATTAAGTCAGGTAAACTTTAGTTATACAAAGTCCATAGTCATAATATCATAATGTCTGTCGTCTCGAGAATAATGTCATATTTGTTCTTTAAACATGTACTTTACTAATTATCAACACTTTAACTATTTTTTTACTTATTAAAGTGACAGAGGAGCAACGACTGAGAGAGGAAACAGAGGAGTGCGAACGAGGGTGGAGAGGTGGCTGAGCAGGTGGTGGTCCGGTGGTGGGGCGCAAGACGCCTGATGGAAGAAAGCTGTGTTGTTGTGGTCGTGTTGTGGTGGTGCGGGTAGCTTTTTCAAAATAGAGAAGGAAGAAGGTAAATGGAGGAGTGAGAAAGTGGAAGTTCTTAGCTATTTGCTAAGCATTTGTTCTGATTTTCGCTTGTGGTTAGATGATGGAGAATTGTTGGATATTTAGAGTATCGGAGTGTTGGTTTTCATGTTTCGTTACATTAAGTCATATAGGATAAGGTGTCGTGACTTAGAGTAACGTGTGTATTAGAGTTGATTAATGTACATGGTGCATTAGTGGAAGAGCGCGCGCTCGGATGGAGCGTTCGCACAAAGTCGGCAGGAACTCGATTTACAAACGCGAAATGAAGAAGAGGGTGGAGGAGCGCTCGCTCCTCTTTGGAGCGCCCGCTCCTTGAAGGAGCGCTCGCTCCTTTGAGGAGCGCAAGCTCCTGTTTGCTTCGTTTGTTTTGCGGGTTTTCGAGTGACGGTTATTGCCGTGTTTTTGCTTCTTTATAAACGTTGCAAAGGCTCTAATGAGACATATTCGATATATGTGAATGAAAAGAAACCAGAGAAACTCTCTCAAAGTTCCATAAGCACAAGTTTTCTTCATTGCATCAAATTCTTATTTCTTATTCTCATTCTACGAATTTCATAATGAGCGTGATATTCGTTGTTCTTCTTTGTATCTCGGAAGTGAATTCCTTGTAACCCGTGCTCAGTGTAGGGTAGGAATATTGCTTTTGGGAAAGTGTCCCAACACGCCTAGAAGATTCATTGTTCATCTTGTAGTCATTTTTGTCAAACCCATTATCATTTTCTAACAATCCAAAAGCAATATTACTTGAAGATGGCTACGGTTCGTGAGATGACTTCGAATTTTCAGAAACTTGATAAGTTTGAAGGCGTTGGTTTCCGTAGATGGCAGAAGAAGATGCATTTCCTTCTCACTTCGTTAAGTGTGGCATATGTTTTGAGCACTCCCAAACCCGAGGAAGGGGACAATGAAACTGTTGAAGAAATTCGGAAAAGGAACAAGTGGGAGAACGATGACTACATATGCCGTGGTCACATTCTTAACGGTATGTCTGACACTTTGTTTGATGTTTATCAATTCTATGAATCTGCTATAATGCTTTGGGATGACCTTGAGTCTAAATACATGGCCGAAGATGCATTTAGTAAAAGGTTCTTAGTTAGCAATTTTAATAACTTTAAGATGGTTGAAACTAGGCTAGTGATGGAACAATTCCATGAAATCCAAAGGATTGTAGGAAGTTTTAAACAACACAGTATTAGTATGGATGAGACATTTATTGTATCTTCAATAGTTGACAAATTACCACCAAGTTGGAAGGATGTTAGGAATACTCTTAAACATAGTAAAGATGATATGAATTTGGAACAATTGGGTGCTCATCTTCGGATTGAAGAGGGCATTCGGGTTCAAGATGGACAAAAGGAGGTAAATCCTAATTCTTCTACCATTAACATGGTGGAGGATGGAAAGTCCAAAGACTCAAATCCTAAGAAGAGGGCTAACAATTACACCAAAGGCTACAATTCCAAAAAGCCTAAGAATGGTGGAGTTGGTCAACAACGTGGTTGTTGGGAGTGTGGCAAGCCCGGACACTTCAAGAAGGATTGCTTCCTTTGGAAGAAGAAGATGAACAAAAGGAATGAGCAAGGTGGAGGGAAAGGCGAGTCTAGCCAATCCCAAGCCAAACAAGGTACTTGTGCACAATTTGCATGTAATTCGGGTTTGAATTATGTGTGTATGATTTCTGAAATCTTTTGTGTACAAGTTGATTGTTCATGGTATATCGATTCGGGAGCTTCAAGGCATGTGTGTAAGGAGCGGTCTTCATTTAAAGCCTTCAAGGAGGTGGACAATGGAGAAGTTCTATACATAGGCAACGACTCTACAGCTCAAGTTCTTGGTGTAGGACAGGTAGAGTTAGTCTTTAGTTCCGGAAAATCTCTAGTGTTAAGAGATGTTGTATTTGCTCCGGAACTTAGGCGTAATCTTGTATCTGGAGCTATCCTGAATTGTATAGGGTTTAAAATGGTCTTTGAGTCGGACAAGTTTATTTTATCTAAAGGTGGTTTGTTTGTTGGTCTTGGTTATCTTTGTAATGGTATGTTTAAACTTAGCATTTCGAATGCTTTAGTTAACAATGTGTGTGTTATTAATGACAATTCTTCTCTTTGGCATTTAAGACTTGGTCATGTTAATTATAGAAAGTTATATTCTATGGCTAAGGATGATTTAATTCCTTCCTTTGATCCAAGTATTGAGAAGTGTAGGACATGCATGTTAACAAAAATAACCAGGAGTTCTTTTCCTAATAATGTGGAAAGAGATACTAAATTGCTTGATCTTGTACATAGTGATCTTTGTGATTTTCATAGTACTCCGTCTTTAGGAAACAAGAAATATATAATAACATTTATAGATGATTATTCACGATTTTGTTATGTATATTCGTTGTCCACTAAAGATGAAGCCCTAGATAAATTTGAGATCTATAAAAATGAAGTGGAATTGCAATTAAGTTACAAGGTTAAACGGTTTAGAACCGATAGAGGTGGTGAATTTCATAATCCTAGTTATTTCCAAGCTTTAGGAATAATACATGAAACAACCGCGGCTTATACACCACAACAAAATGGTATAGCGGAAAGAAAGAATAGAACTTTACAAGAAATGGTAAATTCTATGTTATCCTATTCTGGTTTGAGTGATGGATTTTGGGGTGAAGCGATTTTAACTGCTTGTTACATTTTGAATCGTGTTCCAATGAAAAAGAACAAAGTAACCCCTTATGAATTATGGTACAAAAGAAAACCAAATCTAAGTTATATTAGAGTTTGGGGATGCAGGGCAATAGTTAAAGTGCCGGAACCTAAACGTAAAAAGTTAGGTGAAAGAGGAGTTGAATGCATCTTTATAGGGTATGCTGTTCATAGCAAATCCTATAGGTTCTATGTTATAGAACAAAACGACTTTTGGTCGGTTCACACTATTGTGGAGTCTAGAGATGCTATTTTTGATGAAAATAGATATTCATCGGTTCCTAGACCAAAGGATATAACTCTAAGTACCGAAATTCAAGAAATTGATCAAACTAATGATCAAGAGTTAGATGAACAAATTCTAGAAGAGAATGTTGCATCTACATCGTCACAACCTAGGAGAAGTAAACGGGTTAGGAAAGAGAAATCCTTTGGCCCGGATTTTCATGTATATTTGGTTGAGGGATCAAGAGATAGTGTTTTAACTAAGTTTCCATATGTTTATAATGTGGAAGGGGATCCTTTAACGTATGATGAGGCCATGAAGTCTCAAGATGCTCCATTTTGGAAGGAAGCTATTGATGATGAAATGGACTCGATCATGGGGAATAACACATGGATTCTAGCGGATCTACCTCCTAAATGTAAACCAATAGGGTGTAAATGGATTTTCAAGAAGAAAATGAAAGTCGATGGTACTATTGACAAGTTCAAAGCCCGGTTAGTGGCACAAGGCTTTTCCCAAAAGCCAGGTATCGATTATTTCGATACATATGCACCCGTAGCTCGAATATCCACTATAATTGCTCTTGCGGCAATTCATAATCTCGTGATCCATCAAATGGATGTCAAGACCGCATTCTTGAATGGAGAGTTAGATGAGGAGGTTTACATGAGACAACCGGTTGGGCTTGTTGTCAAAGGTCAAGAACAAAAAGTTTGCAAGTTAATTAGATCTTTGTATGGGCTAAAACAAGCACCTAAGCAATGGCATCAAAAGTTTGATGAGGTAGTGTTGTCTAACGGTTTCAAATTGAATAATTCAGACAAGTGTGTATATAGCAAGTTTGATGACAATGGTCATGGTGTAATGATTTGCTTATATGTAGATGACATGTTAATATTTGGAACTGATTTATCCCAAGTTGAGTGGACTAAATCTTTTCTTTCGTCTAAGTTCTCAATGAAAGATTTGGGGGAGGCGGATGTCATTCTAGGCATTAGAATTAAAAGAAGCAAAGGTAAATTGAGTTTGTCTCAATCTCACTACATCGAAAAGGTTCTTAAGAAATTTGATGTTAGTGGTTGCTCTTTTGTATCAACACCAATGGATCCTAGTGAAAAATTATTACCTAATGAAGGTAGTGCCGTGTCTCAACTTGAGTACGCGAGGGTGATTGGATGTTTGATGTATGCTATGACGAGTACTAGGCCGGATATCGCATTTGCGGTAGGCAAACTTAGTAGGTATACTAGTAATCATAGTATGAAACATTGGCAAGCTATTCGTCGTGTCTTAAGGTATTTGGGGAAAACCAAGGACTATGGTTTATCCTACAGTGGATATCCTTCGGTTTTAGAAGGGTATTTTGATGCAAGTTGGATCTCTAATAAAGAGGATCATTCTTCTACAAGTGGATGGGTATTTCTACTTGGAGGAGGTGCGATTTCTTGGGCTTCCAAGAAACAAACTTGTATAGCGGATTCCTCCATGACTTCGGAGTTTATCGCTTTGTCTTCCGCAAGTAAAGAGGTGGAGTGGTTAAAAAATCTCATGATTGAGATTCCTTTGTTGTCAAAACCGATATCGCCGATAGCGATTCATTGTGACAACGATGCTGCTTTAGCAAGAGCATATAGTCAAGTATATAATGGTAAGTCAAGACATATTGGTGTGCGGCATAGTTACATCCAAGGACTTATCAAGGATAGTGTTATCACTGTTGACTATGTTCGTACAACGTATAATCTAGCGGATTGTTTTACAAAGGCCTTGGCTAGAGATAATGTAAAGAGGATGGCAATTGGTTTAGGATTGGAGCCCCTCGAGAATCACGAATGAGGGAATCTTAACTTAACGCCCAATATGACGTTGGGTCCTAAGTTCAATAAGATTAATTCTTTCATTTGGATGATTGTAGAACTTTTATTCATCCTTGTTTTTAGTTCTATCACTGTGTTGTATAAGGAGGTTGTATAACTTAATAGGTCTCTTGTTTGTGCTTTTCACAGTAGCATGTATTTTAGAGATCTACCTATGTAAGTGTGAAGTTTAGCCGCTTCAAGGAGCTACTGGGGCATAGCTTTGATACACTTATGAATAGATATGGACACAAGGCTTTATGTGTCAGTTTATAATGAGTTTAAGTAATTTATCTTGTGTGTATAGTATCTCCGGGTTTCCCTTATGTATTGAAATTGGTTCAATCGTTATCGACACCAATTGGATACGGATACTTGGAATGTGTACTGTACTATGTGGAAGTTCAAGTTTTATACACTTTCATTTATGCATGAGATGTATTTGTTGCTAATGATGTATGTGCTAATTATACAATTAGATACTCTAAATGGGGGAGGATTGTTGGATATTTAGAGTATCGGAGTGTTGGTTTTCATGTTTCGTTACATTAAGTCATATAGGATAAGGTGTCGTGACTTAGAGTAACGTGTGTATTAGAGTTGATTAATGTACATGATGCATTAGTGGAAGAGCGCGCGCTCGGATGGAGCGTTCGCACAAAGTCGGCAGGAACTCGATTTACAAACGCGAAATGAAGAAGAGGGTGGAGGAGCGCTCGCTCCTTTGAGGAGCGCAAGCTCCTGTTTGTTTCGTTTGTTTTGCGGGTTTTCGAGTGACGGTTATTACCGTGTTTTTGCTTCTTTATAAACGTTGCAAAGGCTCTAATGAGACATATTCGATATATGTGAATGAAAAGAAACCAGAGAAACTCTCTCAAAGTTCCATAAGCACAAGTTTTCTTCATTGCATCAAATTCTTATTTCTTATTCTCATTCTACGAATTTCATAACGAGCGTGATATTCGTTGTTCTTCTTTGTATCTCGGAAGTGAATTCCTTGTAACCCGTGCTCAGTGTAGGGTAGGAATATTGCTTTTGGGAAAGTGTCCCAACACGCCTAGAAGATTCATTGTTCATCTTGTAGTCATTTTTGTCAAACCCATTATCATTTTCTAACAAGAATTACCCGGTATTTATAGAGCTTGTTGGAGGCGATCATTGCACTGTTGCTTAGTTTATAAATCGAAAAGTATGAACTTTGGTCAAGTTACATTAATGGAGGAAGATTAAGAATTCAAAGTTTGGGGCTTCCTCCAGATTTTGTGAGATATTGTTGAGCTTTGTTGACTATATGAGAAGGAGTGTTTGATTTCATGTGTGAACACTTCAAAAAAAAAATATGCCGGAGAAGAAAAATGGAGGAAGCAAGAAGATGTGCTAGAGTTATAGGGGTGTTTTTGTAATAACCATAAATCATCCTCTTCCTTTCTTTTTAGATAATATTTCTAAGTGAGAACTGGAAAATAAATGATTACAACTTTTGCATAGCCTTTAACTTAAATTTTGTTAGTTTAAGAAAATTTAATTTGTACTTAATCTGGCAATTACAAAAATTAGTAATATTTAAATACAGGATATTACACTTTCACCCTGACAAGTGAACCCTGGATGGCTCTTGGCACACTTCTTGCGAACAAAGTTCTTTTGGTTCTTATTTCCTTGATGGGCCTTGTAATACCCCGAACTTTAATCTCGTTTTATTATCTACTAATTATGTTTATTTGCATAATTTTTTGAGTGAATGATTTTCAATTAAGGTATATAAGTCAAAGTTTTGACATTTTGTCATTCCAAGCAAATAAGAATAGAAGGAAAGAAAGATTTAAAAAAAAAAAAAAAAGGAAATGGAAGAATTAATTTCTTTCCTCCATCTCCATTTTTTTCCTCACAAAAACTCAACCATGGATTTATAATTTAAATGTATTTTTCTTGCACACAAAAACTCAACTTCAATTAAAAATTCTAATCCAAACCAAACTCTCCCAAAATTCAATTTTTTCATCAATTCCATCAACATCATTCACAAAAATTTGAACATAACCATGGCTATAAATAGCCATCCTTCCTCCCTCAAATCATCACACATCCACCACCCATTTTCTCTCATCTCCCGTACTGTATTTGTCCAGTATCTCACTCTTACAATCAGAATTTGCTAAAGTTTTTTGAATGAAAGTTGTAGATCTCGAAAAGTTATTGAATTTAGACCCAAAAATCACTCGATTCGGAGTTCGTAGCAAGTAGTTATGCCCTCCTGAAGTTTTCTGTTTTTGTTGTCTTCTTCCTTCCGCCACCAGACGCGCGCCGCACCACCACCTTCTGTCATCGTCATTACGGTGCTGCTGGCTTGCCTCGCCAGATCGCTCTATCCTCGCCGGAGCCCGAGCTCCCCTACTCTTCGTTGCTCCTAGTTGAGCAGAGTTATGACTTTGAGGAGATTACATATGATGATTCTTGGAGGCTAAGTTATGACGATATTTAAAGAGTAAGAAAAGGAATAACGTATGAGGTAACGTTCATGTCCAGCAATATATGTATGCCCGTATATGTTATGTGTAATGATATGCTCAAATGTGTTAATATGACTCCGTGATGATACGACTATGTGTTACAATCTGTATGTTGCATGATGAGACACGTTACGATGTGACGATGCTCGCGTATGTTATGAAATGTCATGTTTATGAATCTGTTTACGATTTATGGATGATTCCGAATTAAGAATATATGATGTTTGATAAGTAATGATAATGAAAGTGGATAGTTCTGCTGGTCTGGAGTCATAAACTGATCCGGTAAACAAGCAAGTTACAAGTGGAGGAATTCTGTTACGATTATGGCATTATATGCCACCTTTTGATGGGGGATGAATATCCTCGGTGGCTTTTGCCTTCTGTTAACGTTATGAATTATGAAAGTTACGCTCTGTCCAAAACCTGTAATTGCCGATGAACTAAAGTCATGTAAATGAACCTTGCCAGCATACTGTTCAATACTAATGATAATGTTCTCTGTTAATAATTGCTAAAGTGTTATAAAGTATGCTTATCTGTGAAAATGTTTACGAATTAAAACTGTTTTTACGGGATGGAGTGAAGTTATTGAGTTTTCAACTCATTTTAGGTTATTTTCTGTGTTTTCTTTTTTCCCTATTTTATGAAATTATTCAGGTATTCTGAAGATAGGCGCATGATCGGTTATGTCAGTAATACTCCGAAAGGATTAAATTGAAGTGACTCTGATAATTATTAGAGATATCTAGAACCCTCTGTATTAAGGGTAATCATTATGAATTGTTATTGAACATTTGTATGTTTAAGAGGCCATTTTAGGCTATTATTTTATTAGTGGGTCATAACTCATAGGCTTAAGTTCCATTTCCGCTGTTAAGTACGAGCAATTGTGTTTAATTAAGGTTATGAATTTTCGGGGCGTTACAGGCCTGTTGTCCAGAATTCTGATTGTTGCGGTTGTTGTAGCGTCCACCATTGTTATTGTTGTTTCCACCATTGTCAGGCCTTTTGTCGTACCCTTGGTTGTTGTTGTTGCCGGCAGGTTTCTTCCTTTTGTGTCTACCTAGCACCTCTCTCTCACGCTGTAAGATTCTCTTCAGGTTTGAGGCCTTAGCATACGCTTCCGTGAACGTACTAGAGGTGCTACCTCCCATTCGAGTCTGAAAATCAAACTTAAGTCCGTCTTCAAACTTCTGGGCCTTAGTTCCTTCATCTGGCACTACAGTCGGGTAGAATCGGGCATACTCATTGAATGACTGAGCATACTCTTGCACACTCATGTTATAACTCTGGTTAAACCTACTAAACTCATTGTGCTTTTGTTTACGAATGTGCTCGGGGAAGAATTGAGCCTTAATCGCTACCTTCAATGCTTCCTAATTAAAGTTCTCTTGAGCTTTAACAGTAGGTCCTACACTTTCCCACCAAGTATCAGCATCTTCATGCAGATAAAAGGTTGCTTGGTCTACTTTTTGGGCCTTAGGCGCACCCGTGGCCGTGAAAATCTTTTCGAAATCTCTTATCCAGTTTTCGAGAAGTAGTGGGTCTTCTCTCCCAACAAAGGTTGGTGGTTTCAAAGAGGAAATCTTTTTCGCCATGGCAGCTTGCGGATCGTCTCCATGGTGGTTGTTGTTGATCTAATTTTAAAGGACTAAGCCAAAGCTCTGAGCTAGTTGCTCGAGAGTCCTAAGTCGTGCTGCAACTTGTTCAGGAGTTTCGACCATTTGGTTTTCTTGTCGCCTTGCTCTAGATCGCGTATAAATGTATTGTATAAGCTACCTGCGTTAATCACATTGGTTTTTCTACCATTTACATTGATTCTTATATAAAGGCTAATTCACATAATCATGGTTTACACTATTCATTCATTTCATACTCAATTCACATATCAAAAGTTCATCATTCATTACTCCAAAAGTGCCATAACAATTCGTTCATAGTAGCATAAGAGTTTGTTTCAAATAGTCAAATAAGCATTAGTTGCACCATCCTTAACTAAGTTAACACATTAATCGATCTTTTACGACCTTAATTAGAAATCTAAGGGTCAGGGCTAGAGATTTGAGTTTCTAGGTGGCGTGAGGTAATCCGAATGCCCGTGGCCTTCATTGAGGTGGTAATACTTCATTGTTAAACGTAACCTGTAAATATAAGCTGAAACAGACTCTCCTACCCTCATCCTTAGAAGGTAAGGTCCTTGACGAGGGGTTCTGGTGCATTTCCTGGCGGTCAAACGCGTCCTGGCCATCTAATAAAATATCATAAACAATTAATAAGTACCTTTGGCGAGTACTTTCATACATGTACACATAACCCAAACGTATCCATACTAAACCCTTAGTTCACATTTTAATCGTAATTCATTTTTCCTAAATAATTTATTATTTTGACCTCTTAAACCAATTTTAAGTTTTACCCTATTTGATTCATTTTCCCTAGTTATTATATTTTAATAATTTTAATCTTTCCCTAGTTAATCTAACTCCGCTCTGATACCACTTTGTAACACCCCCGCTAACCCGAACCCTTTTTCATTTAATAAAACTCGAGATGGGGGAAAATCCACGAGGGTTTGACTCAACGGGCGTGCTACCGCCGCACTTATATCCTTGGAGATAAATGCAAGGCTAGATTAAAGCATACTAAATTCAAATAAATTAATCCTTACAACTAAGTAAATCGTTCATTAAATATTACTAATTACTTAAGTGTTTCAGAGTTCCAGCGAAAGCTAAAACATAAGCTAAGTGGATGACAACTCTAAATGATCTACCTTATGTTCCCCCGTCGATCACCTACCTGCACAAACACATTGAAAGAAACAAGAGATACAAGCTCCCAAAAATCAGAAAAACTGAGTAATTCCAACTCCATCCCGTAAATTACTTAAGTTAAAAGTACTTTGTAAAATAATAGGTTAATAGGGTTAGAAAGCATAACACACATACACATATATATACAATGAATAATCACATAATTAATCCAATTATTTAAGGAGAGGAAAGAGAACGCCAGTAAGCCGGGGTCAATCCCCTGTAACCACTTACTTTAACATTGTAGGCCGGGGTCAATCCCTTGTAACTAGGGCTGTTCACATGGGTGGGTCGGACCGGAATTTGGACCGGTCCAGACCGGTCCGGACCGGAGATTCCGGTCCTGTCCCCGATCCGTGAAAAGTGTCGATTCTGGGTTTCCGGTCCGGTCCGGTCTAAACCCGGAAAAATCCGATCAGGATCGAAAACCCGGAATTTTAGTATTTTTTTAAAAAAAAAAACTGCCAGCCAAGCCCATCTCACTAAATTACTAACCTAACATTTTTCACTCTCCCTCTCCCACTCTAGAGAAACCCTAAAATCACTCAAACATTTCTCTCACCCCTCACGAGTCACGCCGGCGCGCCGACGTCACGACGCCGATCAGGCGACCGCAGCCACCTCCCGCCGTGTGCTATTGTTCCCCGGTAAGTTCAGTTTTTCAGTTTTTCATTTCATCCAACAAGATTTTCAGTTTTTTCGCCCTTCTTCTATCTTCGATTTTCAGTTTTTTTTTCTGTTTAATTGTATACACTGAACATATTTTCACATTGAAATTGGGGTCTTAATGAGTGCTTTGGTTTGTCTTAAGTCGTCGTCTCCGTCTGTTCCTGCAGCAGCTCACGTGCCGCCACCGGAGGTTGTTCCTGCGACGGAGAAAGCGGAGGCGCCTGCTTCTCTGTCGTCTTCGACTTCTTGGTCGCCAGAAGCCTGTTCATAAGGTCCTTGGTGGTGGCAAACGTCAGTTTCTCTCTCCTTTTTTTTTATTTTTGATATCGATTTTACAAGAATGCGTGGGTTTATTGGGTGATTAATAAGGTTGATTGTGAATCTGTTTTTTTAATGTGGGATTTTTGATTGAATGATGTATGGTTTTTCATTTTAGGAATTGGAGGTAATTTGTGAAATAGGGGAATTTAGGGCTTTGTAATAAGATGACTAGGTTTGAATTGTTGGAAACTTTCTCTTTTGCTGATGATGTTGGATTGATTTGGAGAATATAGGTGAAAGTGCATATTTGATGTTGATCATGAATACTAGATTTCGTTTAATGAAATGAGAATCTTCAATAACACATCTTATGTTAATGTCAATCAAACAATTTCACTTAGCCTTAATCTGTTTTTGAACTCAGATTATCATTCCCGTCAAATGAGCAAAGTTGTGAAATAATATTTTGATTGAGACAAGATTTGGCACAACGGATTCCTTTTCTTGCAATGTAAGATATATTTTATAATAATTGATTAGTATATCATATATGCATTCTAATCTTCATATTGCATACTTATGAATTAGTTAATATAGTACTTATATTATCATGTAATTTCATGTAGATGCAAAGCTCCCAATCCAAATCTACTCAAACACTCTCGGATAGATGCTGCTAGTAAGACAGATTTGGATGAGTTGCGCAAGTGCTTGCCTCCGGAGAAGAAGCTAGTGGAGGGACGCAAATATCTCGTCAGGAAAAGTAAGAGAAAAGCACAATATTGGGATTTCTACATTGAGTACTTAGAAGATGAAAAGTTACGAGCCGAATGTAAGTTTTGTGATAAGACTTTTGCTGCTGATGGTAATTTAAATGGTTCTAAAAATGTTAAGAATCATGCTGATAAGTGTCTTGCTAATCCGGCTAACAAAGAGAAGGGTAAAGGAAAACAAAGTGAGTTGTTCTTTCAACCTGTAGATGGAGATGTGGAAAATGAGAATGGTGAAAGAAAGTTGAAGTATGGAACTGTTAATTTCAAAGAAGTTAGGGAAGCCTTAGTTCGTATGATTATTATTGATGAACTTCCTTTTAGATTTGTTGAGAAACTAGGCTTTAAGAGTTTCATGAGTGTTGCTTATCCTGGATTTCAAATTCCATCACGTATCACCATTGCTCGTGATTGTCTTCAACTTTATCATGGTGAAAAAACAAAGTTGAAAGAAATGCTTAAGAATTCCCAGAAAATTTGTGTGACAACCGACACTTGGACATCAATACAAAGAATTAATTACATGTGTCTCACTGCTCATTTCATTGATAATGATTGGAAATTGCATAAAAAGATTATTAACTTTTGTCCAATTTCGAGTCACAAAGGTGAGGCTATTGGAAAAGCGGTTGAACATTGTTTGGAAACTTGGGGTATTGAAGATAAACTTTTCACTGTAACGGTTGATAATGCTAGATCTAATGATGTTGCTTGTGCACACCTTAGGAGAATGGTTCAAAGAACTGGATGTGTTGGTGATGGAAAATATTTGCACATTAGATGTATGGCTCATATAATCAATCTTATTGTATGGGATGGTATTAGAGAACATGGTGTGTGCATTGATAGAGTTAGAAATGCCGTTAAGTATGTGAAAAATTCTCCTGCAAGAATACAAAGGTTTAAGGAACTTGTTTCAAAAGCTAACATAGAATGCAAATCTTCTTTGTCTTTTGATGTCCCTACCCGTTGGAACTCAACCTTTACAATGTTGGACAGTGCTGTGAAATTTCAACGTGTCTTTAATGGATTATCCCTACCTGATGGAGTGAATTTGAAAGATAATGAAAGGCCCCCTGAACTTGATGATTGGAAAAAAGTGGAGAGGTTGGCAGTGTTTTTGAAAGGGTTTTACCTATTAACTCGTCGCATTTCTGGTTCTCATTATGTGACTAGTAATAAAGGTTTGTTTGAGATTGCTCTTTTATATGATATGCTTAACAAATGGGAGAAAAGTGACGATGAAAATTTTAGAGCTATGGCCTCTTCAATGAAAAAGAAGTATGATAAGTATTGGGGGGATGTTGAGAAGATGAATAAGCTAATTTATGTTGCTGCAATACTTGATCCGCATGCTAAGATGGCGGTAGTTGAATTGACACTTAGCGACATTTATGGTAAAGAAAGAGGCTCCATACTTGCTAATGATGTGAAAGAGTTTGCTTACTCTTTATTTGATGAGTATAGGAGATTGTATGCCTCTATTGCTCCTCAAAGTGCACAAAGTAGTGATAATATGTCACTTGACCCGAATGATGATGATCAAATGCAAGATGGACATGATTACATGAAAAACCTTAGAGATCGAGCTAAAAGGTTGAAGGGGTCAAGTGGCACTAGTGGAAAAATAATCAAATGCTTCGGTTAAAAATCCCACAAATGCTCCGTATTTGACGCGTAGCAGACGTCATACGAGCATTTGAGCATTTTACAAATGCTCCGGTTTTTAAACGGAGCATTTAGTTTCTTAAATGCTCCGGTTATTTATAAAACCGGAGCATTTGAGCTTTTTTATATGGGTAAAAATCAACAAATGCTTCGGTTATTAAGCAAAATCGAAGCATTTGATGCTACAAATGCTACGGTTTTCCTAAACAACCGGAGCATTTATAATTTTTGAATAATAAAAAAAATTCAGCTAGCTACTGTCAGCCAGCAGCATACGTACTACCACTCTCTGTTCCTTTCAGAGATACTATCCATGCCTTCCTCTAAGGCTTCTAGTAAACTTTCTATGAGCAGTTGTGCAAACACCTGAAGCATCCAATTACACAGAGAAGATGACATACAATATGTCACACTTCTAAAATTTACTAAAATAGTCAAACCAATACTGATGCCAGCAATCACATAAGTTTCTTCAGCCAGGTAACAATTAATGTGAGAATCTACATCTTAGACCAATAATTAGTTAAATGTGTAAAGTAAATACCATAAACATAGACTTATTCCTCCTGCTCCTATCCTCACCGGTCCTTTGTCTTCTGAAACCATATCCAAAGCCCTAGCGCAAGAAACGCAGCTCAAAGCAATATATAAGCAACTGTAAAGTGAATCAAACATCCTCAAATGTTTTCCAATTATCTTCGGCCATAAGTAAAAGATCTCGCACTTTGCCTGTCACATGATATATAATACATTAACTCCAAAACTGTAGGAGCATCTTCAACAACAATAGGCTATAATGCAGCAATGCCATATCTAGCAAGCAACTATTACTATTATTCTTTCTCAATCTCAAAGGTCAACCAAACATGCTACCGTCTATGTTAATGTGACTCTTATAATTATCTGAAAATACCCGTATTTGACACTCCAACAAAGATATGGAAGCCTTACCAAACACTTCCATTTTCACCCCAACACGTCACTTCATCTTAATCTTGATCCACATATGTAGAGAAAAAGAAACAATAAAACTAAAGGGAAAGCGAAGACATACTCTCTATCATCCTGTAATCTTGATCCATGAATATTGTATAACATAGATAATATATAATCACGAATGATAACGATAAGTGGGCACTTGATGAATGCAAATATATTAAACTACTAGTCAGTGTGCATTCTCTCATTTTCCTTTTTTATATAGTTATTGGGAAGTGGGGTTGTCCATACTAATGCTTGAATTCCTAAGCCAACTATCCATCATTCTTTACATTCTAATTTCGTATATTGCAATTTTGTAATGGTCACATCCAGGATATAAACATGGTAGAGCCACTTAAATTTACCTTCATAAGCATAACAAGTCACAAAAGCATCCAATTTTCCAAGTAAATTGCAAGCGGCTATCCTATAACCAATACTTTGCAAACGGCTTTCATTTCCCATCAGGACCAACCTGTTAGACATTATAAATTTACAATTAAATCAACAATCCTAAGATAATGTTCGAAAATAAAGTAATAAACAATACCAAAATTATGAAAACACGTATCTTATTTCACTAAGATATGTTACCATTCTCTATTTAAAAGTCAATCTGGAAGCTCATGTAATTGGGACACTTCTAACCAATACTAGATTCCATGGAAACAGCATGAGCCACTTGAGGGCATAAACTACAAACCACCACTTCAGGAAAATAACATAATTGAATGTGTTCAAAAGATCTTACAAAAGAACACTTTAACCAATATTTCCTACTGAGTAAATTGGTACGCTAAACGCTAATAGTGTGTTTTAACGAAGGAATTAGAAGGGAAAAGCAGGAAAACAAGGCGAGTGAACGATGAATATCCGTTAGTTGGCTATACCATCACCATCACCATCATCATCACTGAGGGTCATTTTAATACAGTCAATTTCTTGTTTTGGGTTTTTGATTTTAGAAATTGTAGCAAGGAAATTAATAAATTTGAAAACTCATAACATAAAACCAATAACTACTTTATTTTTTTTTTTGTGATTTTCATATGTTTTTGTTTTTCAAACTTAATTTTGAAAATAGAGAAACAATAACCAACATAGTGAAGTGACACAAGGGGTGCAATATCTCAAAAATGCAAACTCAATGAGAAGTTTACTGCCAGGCTTGATGGTAACTTCAGCGATAGTATCAGCAAGGGAAACTCATGCTCACCAAACTTACTGTATCCACCAATTGAGTAAACAAATTGACAAAACAAAGATAAGACAGCGAACTACCCGAAATTTTCAACAGCAAACAAAAATAACAAACAAATTGACAAAATAAAGATAAAATCTTCAACAAAACTTTCAGAAATCAATCAGGACAAACTACCCCAAGTTTCGTCTTCAAGTTCGCTAATTCTTCTTCAATCAGGGTTTTATTTTGACCCTTAATCTACTTCTGACCCTTAAGACCTAAAGCCTAGCACAAAAGGAGCGAGAAACAAGGACTTTTTGTCTTTATCCTAGTTCAATCCCAACAATTTCCAGGTAATCAAACCCGTTGCTGCTTTTCCCGACCTGGATTTTTTTTCCTCTAAAAAATAAACGAAACGCTATGTTTCTTGGAATTTCGATTGATTGTGGGAGAAAAACTGGTAATAACAGCTATGCTAGGTGTGTCACTCGCTACAATTAGGATCATTGGTACATGCCTTTTTAACCTTATCAGCATTCATTTCAATATTATCAACTATTATCTTAGGGATATTCTCATTAACAATGTCCTTAGTAGATCCAGCAACATCAATACCCAACTTGAGATGAGATTAAATCTTCTAATAATAGAGTTAGAGTGATTACCTGATGCATTTACTCTTTGTAATCCCGCCGTTAGTGGCAATCCAGAGCATGATTGAACACAGTGATGGCTCCGTAAATCTTCTTCAGAATGAGGAGCTCCAATGTCAGGTAAAGTTCCATTGACTGCAGAAATGGGTTTTTTTTAATTACGCACAACTTTTAAGTTCTTATCCAAAACCAAGCTATAGATAGTTCTTTAGATGATTCTTCACCCTCCGATGTCCCTTTAGAGACCGAATGCTTATGTTTCCTCTCCATTAATGGGCAATGGATGTTGGTGTATGATAGCAAGATGACCCTCACTACAATAGACAGAATGCAAGCAACTAATCAAACTGCAGATCAGATGAAGGTTGAAAAGAGACAATAATAATTCCATCAAACAAAGAGAAATAAGAGATAATACACATTAGAGTACCAGAATTTAGGCACAGAAGTCCCCGCTGCTGCAAAACTAAGGTTTGGGCTTACAACATTCAAGAATATTAATTTCCTGTACAAATCATTTTGGAGTTAGTCGCAGAAGACTTCTCAATAATATCAATATATCAAGCTCCACTATATTGCAATTAGACCTAATAGTATTAGATATGATGCAACACATCTTATATTTGATATGGCACATGAGAAAGACCGATACTAAATCTATAACACGACCTCTGGCCTTACATAGTTCATTAGCAGTTACTTCATAGCGCATTTGAGCACTAATAACAATCTGAGTGTGAGTGTGAGTGTGTTTGCATGAAACTCTGTTATATGTTCAGCTTTAAAGATGAATATCGACACATCAGTTCTTTGTAATAAATAAAACACATGAGTAGTTATTATCATTGAGAAAACTGGATTTCCGTTTATACACCACGGCAACCTACTGGAGATTATTCAATACCTTCATTGCAAGTATCCCACTATCCCTAAGACCCTAAATACTTAAAAAGCATGATTTATCAAAGTCTTATAATATATTATATATGCCCTAATATGTATATATTTGGACCTTAAGGCAAGAAGAAAAGTGTAGTCTAGCAAGTGAAAAGCACAAGCAGATGCATGTAGTTAAAATTAGATGGAAATTACCTATGGTTGGAGCATAAATCTTGATAAAAAAAATCTCACCTGCTACTTCACCTCGAGATTTTTCCGTTCACACTCAGTTAAGGCCTCACCTCTGGTTAATTCCCTAGTACGCCAATCAAGTTATCTTCCACTCAATCATGGTTCAACTATTATTTGTTCTTAAATTTAATAGTAACAATCAATTGCAAAAACAACCCCCAAACTTCATATTATTCTGGAATGCTACAAATTCAAACTAAGAAAATAGAAAGATCCATAAAGGCCAAATAAAGAAGTACTACTGAAAACTCACATTACATTCATCATTAAACTCCAATTTAAACGCATCTCTAATAGCATGAGCAGGAGCTCAATTACTTCCGTCATTTGGCATGCTCCGGAACAGCAGCACGGGAACATCAGTGGTTTGCTGCAGTGGCCGGAATGGGAATCGAGGTAAGTGATAAAGTTTTTGACAAACAAAACCAAAAACGAAATCAAAGAAAACCCTAAAAAATCCCCAAATCTAGGAAACCAAAAAAAGGAACCTAAAATACAGCAATAAAACTAAATTACATCAATAAATTTCGAACGAAATTACCTGGTCATGCATTCCAAGGAGCGGATTGAGAGTGAAGAGGGGAAGAGAGAGAGATAGAAGCAGTTTTGTTAGAGAGAGAACATCGGAGGGAGCAAAGGACGAAGGAGGAGGGACGTAGGTTTCGTTGATGCTGGTACTGGCCAGTAAGCAGCTGCATTCATATACAGACGAACATGAAAGTATGAAACAAATCTCAACTCAAATTCGACACAAAATTCAAAGGAAAGTACTGAAATTAAAAGCCTAAAATCAAAAATTAGGTTCTAAGTGTTGTGTGAATTAACGAATCGAACTTAGTTCCAAAACCGAAAATGAAGAACCAAGAACGAGATAGAAGAAACAAGGAAGAAATTACCAAAAAAAATCGAACCTTGGTCATTCGAACATCCTCGCCCTTCTCTTCCTCTTGATTTTACTTTGCCAAAAATCCTCCCTAATTCTTGATTTCAAAGAGGAGCGAGAAGGATTAGGGAATTAGGATTTGAGATCTAAAAAGGCGAGAGAAAACAAGAATAGAGAGAGGAGTTAGAACAATCTACAATCGTGGGGAAGTTAGAGGGTCGAAATAAATTCAAATTACTTTAGTACGCGTACATCAATATTGCTGCGCGCGAGAGTCTAAATGCTCGGGTTGACTAACCGGAGCAGTATGCACAAATACTCGGGTTGTTTAATCAACCGGAGCATTTGATAGCATTTGTAAATTTTTTTATTAAAATTTTCATAAATGCTCGGGTTATTTAGTCAACCGGAGCACTTGACAAGTAGCAAAAGATGTTTTTTCCACTAGTGTGGACATGTAAGGAGTGGGTTTGAGAGGTACTTAAATAAACAACTAGGGTCAGAGGAAGAAGAAATTGATGCATTGTCTTGGTGGAGTAGAGATGGACATCGATATCCTATTGTTTCACGCATGGCACGAGATATACTAGTTGTTCCATTGTTTACAGTTGCATCAGAATCTGCTTTTAGTGCCGGGGGACGGTGTCTTGATCCATTTAGGAGTTCATTGACTCCTAAGGTAATGCATTTTTGTTTTTTCTTTTGCTAATAGAACTTGGTAATTTTATTTTGTTATGCATTATACTTTAATTAATACATTCATTGTTAATTTGATGTATATATAAGACGGTCCAAGCTCTCATTTGCACACAAGATTGGTTTCGTGCTAAGGGGGTGCACGGAGTTGATGTGGAAGAAAATTTGCGAGACTTCGAGGAAGTTGAGAAAGGTGATTACAATTTACAAATATTATCTTTTATTTTTAACTTGTAAATCTAACTTGTAAGTGTATTACTTTGTTATTAATTATTTTTCCCTTCTTATTAACAGAGTTTCAAATTGAGCATTTGGATGATGTGGACGTACTGGACGATGTCGTATTTGTGGACTCGTTGATATGAAATATTTAGTTAATATTTATGTTAAAGACTCGTATTTGGCTTTATATTTTTATGTTTGAAACTTGTACTTTAATGAAGTTATAAGACTAGTTGCATCACTTACATGTATGTTTCATATAACATATCTCCAAAACAGGTCCAAACAGGTCCAACAGGTCCAGTATTCGCGAAAACAGGTCTAAATAGAATATTTAAAAGTAAAAAAAAAAACAGGTCCAACAGGTCGGACCGGGGACCGGACCTGATTTTTCCAGTCCAGGTCCGGAAAAATCAGGTCCGGTCCCCGGTCCGAAGAATCCCACAATTACGGTCCACCGGTCCAGGCAGGTCCGGTCCGGTCTTGGACCGGTGAACAACCCTACCTGTAACCACCTACTGAATAACATAATGGTCATAATAACAGAGTCCCTAGTGTGCACACCCCTTCTACTTGGATCACAACAAGATAGAAGGAAGACAAGTAACAGAAAATCAGCATAGTAACCAGAGAACCTGTAGGTGGCGCTGAACCTCCCATACAGGGCAACCTGTTCTTCATTTCCCTCCGATATTTCACTTTAAGTGATTAATAGTTTTTAATTCAAATCATCACATAACACATGTACACATATGCGTCAATTCATTTAATCAAGAGTGAGTGCATGCACTTATTCCAAATCCAGAATTCAATTCATACATAGCTTAATATGAGAGCCCATTCATATTCATTATCATAACCGTCACTTGGTTACATTGATTAACTCATAATCATCCAATTATCACATGTTCCCGATAATTTCCAACTTTCACTCATAACTTCAATATAAATATTAACGATAACAATAATAATAATGATAATAATAATAGAATTAATAATACTTTTAATAACGATAATAGCAATAATAATAAGAATAATGATGGTAACAATAATAACATTATTTAAACAATAGTGATAATGATAATAACATAAAGTCACTATTAGTGTCGTTAATGACGTTAATAACATTAAAGTTGTCATATCGTCCGTTATACAGGTCATTTCATTTGTCATACTCATAAACCATATTCGTAATCCATATTCTAATTCACATAGTCACATAATTAATTCGTTTTATTCTAACGGGATCTACGTTTAGATGGACATCGGAGATTACCTCATGACGCGTGCCCAAAAGTTAAGTTCACGAACGGATTAACACTCTTGATATTCCTCGTCTACGAAATCGGAGTCTACAATAGACATTAACGATATCTAAGTTAGTTACCTAAATAACCCCTTTTTATTTATAAAATAAATAATTTAAATAATTCAAATAACTTAAAGAAATTCTTAATGATTTTAAGAGAGTTTATAAATCAAAGTTTATGGTTTTTAAATTATTTATGAAATCATTTTAAGTACTCAAATATTACTTCAACTTAATTTTCATTAACTTAAACAATTATTTTAAACATAGAAAACTAACTTTATTATACTTCTTACTTTATTTTAGAAAATTAAGAAATATTTTCAAGTTATAAAAAGACTAAGTTAATTAATCTAAAATACACCAACTTAACAAGGTAAGTCAATTTAGGAAAGTCAATCATTTTGTTTAAAAAAAAAAAAACTAATAAAACTAAATAAAGGGGAAGGGGGGTACTAAATACTAATTCTTTGAATCAGTTGACATACACCAAGAAAAAAAACGAAGGAAGGAAGGAAGGAACAGGGAAAGGGACGAATCAGGAGAGAAGAAGAGGAAGGGAGGGAGGCGCTGGTGGTTTTGATGGTGGGCGTCGAAGGTTCAGGCGGGGAGGGTGGTGCAGGCAGTGGCGCGAGTGGTGGCTGGGCGTGGGTGCAGTCAGGGGCAGCAGAGGGTGATGCGAAGGGGCGGAGTTTGGCTAGCGGTTGTCGGCCGGAATGAGGCCCGCTGATTCAGGTGGTTTGTGCGGTGAAGTCAGGTGGGGTTAGGTGGTTCGAGTGGTGGTTTCCGGTGGATTGGAATTTCATTTTCAATTTTCAAAAATCAAAAATCAGAAATTAAGGAAGAAGAGAAATGAATTGAAGCAAACCTTTTGAGATTGTTTGCTTGAGTAATTTGGTGAGTAAAGTTCAGTATTTATAGAGGAGTTTGGTCAGAAATTTTGAGCTTTGGGTCAAGCTCCATTAATAGTGGAGGTGAGGTGAGAGGGCTATGGTGTTTAGGCCTTTGAAATTGTTGCCCCTAATATCTGAAAATTGTGGATTGAATTTTAATTTGCACTGACAAAGGCTGAATTTTGTTGAAAAAATTTGCTCTTGTGTGCTGTAAATCAGGAACGAAGGAAGGAAGGGGAGGGAAGATGGTGAAACTGTTTTCACCTCTTTTTTTATTTTTTTATTTTCCTTTTTCTTTTTGACTAAAAGACATATGGATATGGACTTGTATTTGGGCTTTGGATTACTAAAATGGATGGACAACTTGTACAAGGATACCCATAACCAAAAATAAAGAGTTTAATTTACCATAATTAAATTATTTTAGAAATAATTATTTAAATAATACTTGTTAAATAAATCAAAACTAAATGAAATCATTATTTTAATAAACATAGTTATCAAATAAAATCGCATTATCATAAAATAAATTTTAAGTGGAAATAATATTAAACCTTAATAAATAATAAAATAATCTTTGAAAACTCGGGGTGTTACAGCTACCTCTAAATCTCAAACGTTACTTGTAGTAACGTTCCACAACCGCTACTCATAATCTACTTCAACTGCTACCCGCTACTTCATCCACTACCTTACCAAACACTCATAATTTTCTTAAGTAGCGTTTTAATCTTGTCCAACCGCTAACCGCTACCTCAAACGCTAGTGCCAAATAGGGCCTAAAGCGAACTTATCTTTAATAAACTTACTTAGAGCACACTTATACTACAATAATTTATTGAGTAACAACCTAATATATAGGAGATATGAAATGAATGGTTGGAGACTGAAAATTTGAATGAAAAAAATTGTAGCTATGTTCTGCATCCCTATTCAATCCATAACCGACTCTGATAACCCCGCTTTTAGATGATTTTTTTGCTGTGTGCATATATCTCCTCTCACATAGTCACATCACATAGAGATAAAGCATTGAACAGAAAACAATTACATCGTCATTATTTTCAAGCTCATAATACAATGTATTTTTATGAATATAATGATACAATATCCATGTAATTTATTAGGGTGTAGGAAGGCCTGAGATGAAAAACATTTGCCTATTAATGAGATATATGTATCACCATTGACCAACTTTCTTTTAGGGGTATCACAATTGACCATCTTGAGTAATGTTCATTGTCTTTGTTATATCTTCTATTAAACCCGAAATTTGTTATATCTTCTATTAAACCCGAAATTAGTAAAGCGTGATCTTTAACTCAAACATGCTCGAGCATTTGTCTCCGTTTTTTATTAGATGTAATATTTGATCATTTTAATCCACTCATCAAAAGGCTAATTATGTTACATCTAAAAAAAATAAAAGCACTATACTAGTATTTTATTCTGTGCTTCCTCCAACTTTTAATTGTACCATTTTGTCTTTTGCCTCATTCATATACTAGTATTGACCATAATATTTTTTTTGAAATGAATATTGACTATATATAATCTTAGACTATTACTACATTAGAAAAAAAATCTACTTTGTACGGATGATGTTATTGAATTCAGCTAAATGTATATTTTCAAAATACTTATAGATTTCTAAATATATATTGATTGTCAAAGCTTTGAGTTGACAAATGTCAAAGTAGAATTTTGAAAGTAAGAAAGCAGAGGATGTGAACTAATTAAATTACAATCCATCCATTGATAATAGCATGTTGATATATTTTTTCAGAAACAACCTTTTATAGTCACTTTTTTGCTAAAAACAACCTTTTAAAATTTTTTTTTGCAACTTACAACCTTAAACCAAATTTTTTTTGTGAAATGAAACCTTTTTTGATTTTCCGTCATTGACCGTTAGCTTTCTCCCATTGACCGTGAGTTTGTTGTCTTCCTTCTCTTTAACATTTCATTTCCCTCCTTTTTTTTGAAGTATGTTTCCCCTCTCATTTCTCTTGTAAAACCCTTCTTTTTATGTGTCTGTTGTCTGGTGTTTTGTTAAGAGAACTGGTAACAAAGTCGCTCATAGCTTAGCCCACTTCCAACCTTGGGAGTTCGGTAAACGTAGTTGGGTTGATGATGTTCCTGCAGATGTTATTGCTTTAGCTATTTCTGACAGGGCCGACCCTGAACAAATCCAAAGTGGGACTCACAACAGGGCCTCACCTTTAGAGGGGCCCCAAATTTTTTAAGAAATTCTCTAAACTGGGTTCAGCCCAAACTGCCACAGTATCAACTATCACGCGTGATGAGTACGATCCCCAACTTTCTCTCTCCTTACTCTCTCCTTAATAAATTGCTGACTTCTCTTCTTTACTTTTCTCCTTAACCGATGGAGTTTCTCTCTCTCTCCTCACCACAATTCCAGAATACCAGGCAACACCAACAGTTACCACTTCAGGTATTTTTACACAGTTTCGATCTGATTTTGTTTTCGATTTTCTTTGTTTTGTTCGTGTGTTTTGTAATTAGGTTTTTTCGTGCAATGTCTGATGTTATGGTTTCTGTAATTTCAATTTGTTGATATGTGTTTTAATTTTTATGTTCTTCATGTTTGTTTTACAGAAATCTGAATGTCCTAAAACATCAAACTTGGGAGGTAACTACAAACAATTACAACACAAGAATCACAAAGGACTAACCTTGGAAGTAGTGACATCGAGAAAGTGAAGAAGACGATTTAGTGTGTATGTGTATGAGGGTGTGTGTTTGTTTCAGTTTGCTGTTAAACAAAGAGATGGTGCATTCAAAAAAGGATATGATTTAGCATTGATGAGAATTTTTGTGCTTATTGAGTTTACTTACGAATTATTTGTTTGTAAAAAAAAGTTGAGCATTTAGCCTTTTTAAAAAGGAAGGTTATTTTTGCCTTTAAGTTAATCGAACAATTTGAATCAATTTTGCAAGGTTGTTTTTGCCTTTTATTTCATATTAACACTAGTGGAAAAAAACGGAAGGGCTGCGGTCAAAACAGCCCTAAGGGCTGCGTTTTTGGCCAGCAGCCCTTTCCGTAGCAGCCCTTCACTACAAGTGAAGGGCTGCGGTTTTAAACCGCAGCCCTTCATAACGAAGGGCTGCGGTTTAGGCTAAAAAACGCAGCCCTTCAAATAAAGAAGGGCTGCGTTTTTGGGCCTAAACCGCAGCCCTTCGTGATACAAAGGGCTGCGGTTAATGGTCAAAACCGCAGCCCTTCATGAACTGATTTTTTTGTTTTTTTTTTTTGCCATTTTTTGAGTCCTAAATATACCAAAAATATATTATACTTATGTATATAATTTTTTGTAAAGAACAACCAGAAATTATAAAGAACAACCAGAAAATTTCGAACATTATTATTATTACTCCAAACATCATCATACAATTAACAAGAGGACGAAGTAATTTGTACCAAAAAATGACAAAAAAACTACAATCAACAACCAACAAATACAAAAAAAAAAAAAACCGACTAAACCCAAAAAATTGACAAAGAAAAAAAAACCGACTATAATCACCGCAGCAACGGTTGAGCGTCGCCGGAATTTGGCGTAAATGCTGGCGAGAGACAAAGGAGGATAGGAGATCCGAGAGAGACGAAGTGTGGTGGTGTGCGCAAATGCCGGCGAGAGACGAAGGAGGACAGGAGATCCGAGAACGAGGACAGGAATTCGGCGGTTGAGCGTCACCGGAATTCGGCGCAAATGCCGGCGAGAGACGAAGGAGGACAGGAGATCCAAGAGAGACGAAGTGTGGTGGTGTGGTGGTGTGCGCAAATGCTGGCGAGACGAAGGAGGACAGGAGATCCGAGAACCGAGAATGAGGACAGGAATTTGGCGGTTGAGCGTCGCCGGAATTTGGCGGCTGTAGTCGGTGAAGAGGAGTTTGTGGTCGGCGAAGAGGAGTTTGTGAGAGAAGATTTGTGGTGAAGATTTGTGAGAGGGAGACCACCTCACTTCGCCATCGACGAAGGGGATCCTAGCCACCGACGAAGGGGATGAGCGGCGTGCGTCGGACCACCGGCGTGCATCATAGCGGCGAACTCTCGAGCAGAGGAGATAGAGGGGAGAAAATGAGGGAGGGAGATTGTGAGAGAGGAGAGAGAATGAGGAAGGGAGATTGTGAGAAACAACCTAGCCCGCTCAACTTTTAAGCCCAACGCGCTAGATCGAATTCCCATACAAAATAAAATTAAAAAAAAAAAGCCCATAAAGGGCTGCGGTTAGCCCGAAAACCGCAGCCCTTTATTACTTATAGGGCTGCGGTTTTCGACTAACCGCAGCCCTTCACTAAAAGGGTTGCGTTTTTTAAAAAAACCGCAGCCCTTCGTATACAGCGCAGCCCTTCCTTTTTTTTCCCCTAGTGTAATTTTTGTAGATACCAATTTATTTGAGGATATTGTATAAGAAACGCAAGTCTCTAGTTTGAAATTACAAGATGGGTCTATTTTTTAACATCGGCACAGGGCCTCCACATCGTTTGGGCCGGGCTGATTTCTGATATTATAGATTAGTTCCCTGTTGGGTTCGTTTAAAAAAAAACATACGTAGATGATGGTAAATACAGAGAAGTCTTCTTTCTCTTTTCTTTTTCTTTCAATTTCTTTTACGAGAGATGAGAATGGAAAAATTGACAACAGAGGTCTCAACTTTGGGTGATAATTTTTATAAGGTCTGAACTATTGATTAACCTGTGTAGGTTCCAACTTTATGGGTATTAACTTTTAGCGGGTCTTAGTGACTTGAAACTGACTTAATAGGTCATCACTTGTAAAACTTGGGTCACACCAAAAGGGTTAATTGAGGGAGGGATGTAGGAACTAGGTGAGATTTTTAAAAAAATCGTCAGTTTTAAGTCACCGAGGCCCGCTAAATGTTAAGACACCCTAAAGTTGGGACCTACACAGGTTAATCAATAGTTCAGACCTTTTAAAAAATATCACCCAAAGTTGAGACCTATGTTGTCAATTTTTCCTTTCTTCAAAGTCAGCAAAAATTAACCTGGTTGACAAATGTTCTCAAATCTGTACTTAAAATAAATGAGATCTTCATAAACTCTTTTTTGAAATTTGACTACATATTAATCAATTAAAAATTAGGGCCGGGTCAAGTATGAAGCGTATTAGCCCAAACTTGCTAAATACTAAAAATAAATATAAATTGCACAACATTATTGACTGTCACTCATGTTCTTTCACCAGACCAAATCATAAGCCAGCTAATTCTTCCTCATACCAAAATTTTCATATATGACGATGTGCCCTCAGCTCACTGGTGTATTCAGTCTGTCTAATTGCTTAATATGGGTCCCACTCTCCTCTTATTCTCCTTTATATACGCCTACACAATTTCCCAACTCAACCAAATCATAAACCAATAAACTCTCATATACTACACAGAATACTTATTTCTCTAGCTATCTAACTATCTTCTCTTATTCTCCTGCTTTTAGTCAAGCTAAGAAATCATCATTATTATTATCATCATCAATGGCAAAATCTATTAACAACACCTCATTCACCTTCTTTGTGGCTGCCATTCTTGCCATTGTTGCGGCGGTTAACGCTCAAGATATGCCTCCTTCACCAGCGCCGGCCGCCGGAGCAGGATTCTCACTCCCTGTTTCTACAACTGTGGTTGCATTCTCTTTGCTCTTCTCCGTCTTTTCTTTGATCTTCAAGCACTAAAATACCCAGTATAATATTCTTATTTACTTGTGTATATTTGTTATTTATTTGGATTGTTACTACGTTC
This sequence comes from Beta lomatogona, assembly GCA_947646795.1. Lineage (NCBI taxonomy): Eukaryota > Viridiplantae > Streptophyta > Magnoliopsida > Caryophyllales > Amaranthaceae > Beta > Beta lomatogona. The sequence continues at coordinate 3,285,366 of CANSNZ010000927.1, read as the reverse complement.
ATTTGTAACACATTTGTTATTCGTTTGTATGAATTATGAATAATATCATTTTTGAGCCTCAATCCAAATCCTATCCTGATCCTCTGTATTAATCCTGCTACGTATTTTTCTACAAAACTAGTTTTCAAGCCCAGGTTATGCCCCAAGTAAGGAAACTTTTCATTTGATAATGTTTTACTTTAAAATCATAACATCAAATATTATTCGATTTAGTGGTTAAAACCGTGGTACATAAATTTTGAATACTTTTTAATATATTAGTATAGATATTCTATTTTTTATTTCCTTCTTAATTAATTTGGTTCACAAGCTCTCTTGAATTCTATCTTGTGAGAACTTTGGAAGGATCATGTGGAATTGTTACCCAAAAAATATTCATCCATCATTTCCCTCCATCACAAGTTACGATAAGTTAATCCCAAAGATAGATTTTTTTTTTTTCATATATCTCATCTCAAATGAAAATATAGTAACCGAGGGAAGTGGAATTATTTATCAATTATTGTCAAGTTCATGATATAGTGGCCGGAGTGATTAATCATGTATTGTCAAAGCCATGTTATTCTATACTTAACTCAAAATCTTAATATCCAAATTGTTTAGATACAAACGCGTCTCTCTCTCCAGATAATATCTATTCAACTTAAAAGTTAAAGGTAATATAATTCATCATCATAATATCTTAATGAACAAAACCTATACTATGATGAATGATCCACGATATGTATCAATTACTCTCCCTCATTCGCAATAAATTAACATTTTGAGTTTTCCAAAAACAAAAAATATAGAGTACTACTCCCTCCGTCCCATAATATAAGTCACCTTTCCTTTTAATGTGTCCCAAAATATAAGTCTTGTTTCTATTTTCAATCTATAATTATATCCAAAATACCCTCATCAAAATAATTTAATTCCCAAAAAGTCCTTATAATTTCAGCTTCCAATACACCATTATTAATGATAAAATAGAATCTTTTACCCCATTAAACTCTTCTACACATTAAAACATGCAACATTAATGTTCAGTTTTTATTTTTTGTTAAAAAGAAAAAAAACAATGTAGGGGTTTCCCAATAAAAATAATTTTTTATTTAACAATATTCCACTTTACCTTAATTCCTGTGTAAAAACAGAATCATGACTTATATTATGGGACGGAGGGAGTACTATATACTACTAGAAAGGAAAAGTAGTTTCATGTGGTAGGAGAGAGAAGGAGCAAAAACAAACTCCAAATATGCAAATTTAAAGGTGCACAGAGTTGCAACTTCCTCATGGTGCGCATGATATAAAACAGTACCATTTGTTATGTTTTGAGGGACCCAACTCAATTTCTCTTTCATCAACTCTATCATCTCATGTGCGCGATAAACAAAAGAACATCTAGTTTATTCCAATGAATATTGCTGTATAATGAACACATGCTATTGTTGATTGAACAATTGCAATTTTGGAATGAGCATTTATAAATTATTCAAATTCCAAAATATTTTAAAACAAAAGAATATCTAGTTGATTCTAATGAAAAATGTAGTGTGATGAACACATTTTATTTGTTCAATGAACAATTGCAATTTCTAGACAAACATTTTACGAATTGTTACAAATTCAACATGTTTATGAACTTTTCAAAATTACTTATTCAAAATTTAAAATTTAAAATCAAAATTAGAACATTTACGAATTTTTCAAATTTCAAATGTTTCAAATTGACTATTATTCATTTGATTCATTTTTTCAGTTCATTCAGTCTATTGCTGATTCAAATTGTTTGTTTATTCATTCAAGTTATTTATAATATTCTTTCAAATTACTTATATGTTCATTGTAATGAACATATATGTTTTTATTATTCTTTATTTGTAGCAAAAAAATATGATTATGCAACAAACAAAAAACTATCTATAATGAACATTACAATTGAATAGTTATATAAATATCCAAAAAGAAGTAATTACAAAAGATAAACATCTAACATCCCATTGTATCTATAATGCAGTATGTAACCCAAAGACAGAAATGTAGCCAAAAGAGTATAGTATGTTTCATATGAACATCATGGCCTTACAAAAACAATATCTATTGTTAACTAAAAAACACTAAGTGTATTAAGAAGATATTATTGCTTGTGAATTTCCTCCATTTCCCGATTGATTTGATTTGTGAGATCTCAACGTACACCGTAACATATCTTTAGTTGTATAATCTTGTCGAACTGAGTTGATACAAGAAATAAAAGAGCAATAGTTAAAACAAAATTCTTCAAGTTTATAATACAATTGACATGTTCTTCAAAACACACGATGAACACATTTTAATATTACAATGAACATGTTCCCAGACACACAACAAATATATGACCAAATGTAACAAGCATCTGACTAAAATGATTTTAGTGAACACATGGTAATACTACAATGAACATTGACCCAAAAATGTGCACTTTGTACTTGTAAATACTGTAATAAACATCATATAATCATACTAAAGAACATTTGAACAATTGTCACAAATTTGTAGACAAAGATATGATAATGAACCCATTATTAGTTCATATAATTTCATTAAACACATTACAAACACGCAATGAACATATGACTGAAATGCAACGAACGACCAACATCTTTTCAGTGAACACATGCTAATAGTACAATGAATATATGCCAGCATTCATGTTATATATATATTAATACAATTGATATGTACCAAATACACAATTAACGTATGGCCATATGCACCCAACATCTAAACAAACACACAACAAACACATGGCTAACTATAATGAACATATGACCAATATGAATTCAACGAAGACATAATAATAATACAACGAACATATATTAATGGTACAATATAATGAACAACACTGGTTTTGGCTGCACTATTTTCCTGATGTCGAACTCATTCCTCCCCTTCGTTCATTGGGTCCTCTTTTTGGTTCAATGGGAAATCAATTGCAAGGCTGTTTTCATTTCTTCACAAACCGCCATCTACATCATAAATCCATTTTAAAATGTTCACCAGAAAAGAGGAAAAATTAAGAAACAAAAATTCAAAATGTAAAAAAAATGTTCCCTTTTCTTATCAAATGCATAGATCTAGTACCTTATGTTGTCGGTATGAGAATTGTGCAAAAAGATAAGAATTTCAAGAGTTGATGAGAGAGGTTAGAGAGAAGTTGGAGGATTTGGGAAGAAGAGAGAAAGTTTTGGAAATTTGTGTGGGAAAATGAAAACATTAAATTCATCAAAAAAATAGGTTTTATTTTTTCAGTGTTCATTGGATATTATAAGATGTTCTTTCCATGCGCGGTTAGTTCAATGATGTTGCGTGCTTGCGTCTTATACTTTGTTGACCCGTGTTTTTAATAGTGCGCACCTTCCTCATGGTAAACCTGTGTGCACCTTCTACTAATTCCTCCAAATAAGGTGGATATGCAAATGCTTATGCAAGATTGTTGTAGGACAAGAGTGTATAATTAATATAATTAATTAGACTATGTTTGACAATACGTTTTAGTCACCTTCATTGATAAGGTGATGAAATATTCAAGGAAAAGTAGTTCCATCTGGTCAACAGTTGATATATCTATCTTTTCTTTAAGGGGGGTCAGGTTGGTATTTTTTTTTTTTGAAATACCAGATATAGTAGCATCTTAATTTATTCATCCTTTTTTTTCCATTTCCAACCTAAGATATAAGCATATTATGTTTTTGGAAAAATTATTTTAATTAAGTCAACCTTTGCGTGGTCTTCCTATTTCAAGTCTAATTTTTGATTATTCCTAATCAAGTCCACTTTACATGATGATGAACTTTAATCAGGGACTATGACTATTTAACCTGGAAGTGCAGGTTGTATCTGGTACACTTGCTGACGTGTCAAAGACCGTTGGCTTTATTTTTGTTTTTCCCTTTTTTTTCACTCTTCCTCCCTCCTTTTCTCCCTCTTTAACTGAGTTTCCATCTTCTCTCTTCTCTCTCTTTTTTTCCCCCTCTGTGTGCGACTCACCCATCTTCTCTCTCCTTTAATTTTTTTCCTTTTATTTATCTCCAAATCATGTGTGGAAGAAAGCAAGCTTCCTTTGGCTCAGGATGTTCCACCAATTCAAGGAGGGTTAAATGCAAGTGCGGGAACGATGCGGTGGTGCGAACAGTGAAGAATGGCCCTAATGTTGGTTCTAGATTCTATAGTTGTCCATTATGGCCAGTAAGTGCAATTTGTCCTATATTTTGTATTTTTGTTCAATTTATGGGTATTTTTGTTCAATTTGTGGGTTCTTAATTTCTCCCTACTTTTTCAATTGGAAACCTAATTCACATTTGTTGTTTGATAGGATACGAAATGCGAAATGTTCAAAATCATTGATGATAGCACTGCCTATGAAGATCTTCAATTTAAGATTTTTGAGAAGGACACAAACATAGCTGAATTGGAGGTTGTTCAGACATTCAAAGACAAAAAAATCATGAAATTGCAAACAAAGAAGCATAGATTGGAGTTAGAAAATTCCGAATTGAAGAAAGAAAATGATGAATTGCGTTGCAACTTGGTGCAAAGTGCCACTAATAAGAAGAATCTGATATTTGCTTTCATTGTGTTGTGCTTCTTATTTGGTAATTTGTACTACCTTAAGTAGAAGTAATATTGTTGTTAGGTTGATGGATGGATGTTGATGTACTATTGTACTCAATTTGAGATGGTAATAATAAAGAGAAATTTGTTTCAAATTTTCAGTGCATAGATAAATAGACAACAACTTGAAATCACTAAAAAATGTTCTTCAATTTCCAACAGGAAGCTAGTACTTACAATTGCACAATTGCAAATTCATATCAAAAGGGTTCATTGCATAAATCACCAATTATGTCTCAACCCTAACTAATTGCAACAATTGCAAGTTCAACAAATTGTAATTACAAATAATTAAACTATAAGAAGTATATTTCACTCCAAAAGATTACAACTTTGTCCAAATTGATAAAAAAACCAACATGTCCACACAGGTGACACAGCAGCAACTCTACTGAGTTGGGTCAACAACTTGGGATCCTTGGCTTAACTGGCTGCAATCTGTGCCTCTTCCACCAACTGCAGCCCTACCTCTGCCTCTTCCACCAACTGCAGCCCTGCCTCTGCCTCTCCCAATAGTTGTTCCTGTTCCATCACCTCTGCCTCTTCCACCAGTCCTACCTCTTCCACCCCCTCTTGCTCTAGTTGGGTTAATGATCTGGGCTCCATCACCCATAATCAACACACCAACACCTACTATTACCTGAAACAAAAACAAAATAGAGTTTAGTGCAGGTGATACAATTAATGAATTAATTAAGGACAAAAAACAAATTAGCATACCTGATTTCTTCCTCTTCCTCTGCCTCTTGCACCAGAGCCACCACCTCGGCCCTTTCCAGTTGTAGCCCCTCTAGCTCCTATCCCACCTAATATCATCCTCCCACCCCTGTCTAGTTGTGTAGGTTGTGCAGTGACTGAGTGGTGGGATGTTGATGCTTCTGTGGGAGCTGAAGTTGGTTCTTTTCTTGGTCTTCCTCTTTGTTTCTGAGGTGGGGGTTCAAGTGGCTGTGTAGTATCCTTTTTAGGACAACCCCTTTTATTGTGGCCCTTTTCCCTACACAAGGTGCATGTCATTTCCATGCCATGCCTTGTTAGTTGTCTTAGCCTCTTGGGATCCTCATATGGATCTCTAATCCTATTCTTTCTCGGCCTCCCTGGTCCCACCTTAATTGGAGGGGGATCCAACTTACACTCCACCCGAGGCCAATGTCTTTCACCCTCAATAGGTGGTATGGTGGCAGCATAAGTTCTCAAGTATACCTCTTTTCTATAACACTCATCAACATAAAATTATGCTTCTTGGTTTAGGAACTCAATACAGGCCACAACATGGCAACAAGGCACACCTAATTTGTCCCATTTCTTACAGGCACATGTTCTAGCCTTAAGGTTTACTATCAACTGATCAAGATAGAATTTAACATTAAAAATCATATCTGATGAGGAGATAACATCACACAATGAAGCTTTTTCCCTTCTCCTTATTCAACATAGCTTGTATCCAAGGGCATAAAACTGAATTACACTTCTCCATTTCTTGTCTTTTGGTCACTAGTCTTTGCATTAGAGCAACCCTAATATCCTCCAACATGTAAATTAGGTGTTTGGTCCTAGCATTGACTATGTAACCATTAAATGTTTCTGCCATGTTATTAGTTATTGCATCAGACCTGATATCATCACTCATGAAAGCCCTACAGAAGCAAGCTAGATTATATGCCCTAAAAGAAGCTGCAGCATCAACATTTTCTTCATCCAATTCATCCAATGAGTCATTGTAGTCAGCCATGCTATAAGATTTAGCTATGCACCAGAATTTTCACTTCATGTCATCTCCCCTAAAATGCTTATGCCAGTGTGCAAAAACATGGCGAGCACAATGTATGTGCTCTGCCTTTGGCAACACAATGGCCACAACATGTAGTATAGCCTAAATAACAAAAGCACAAAAGTAATGCAAGTTAATATCGTTTCAACATTAAACCTAATTCAACATTTTAATCAACATTTTAATCAGTTTAACATTAGTGTGTAAGTGTGCAAGTGTATATAATCAACAAACCTAGTCTACACTTTAACATTAGTGTGCAAATGTTTATAATCAACATTTCAACCTAAATCATCACTTTAACATTAGTTTGCAAGTGTATTTTAATCAACATTTCAACATTAACACAATAATTCACATAATTCACATAACAACACAATGATGGCCACCCCACAATTCACATTAACATAATAAAGTAATAACATAAAGACTTAAGGTTTAGAAACTTACAAAATGCTCATCACTAACAATGCCCAAGAATAGTTGTTTTCTCCCTCCATTGCAGCCCAAGCAATTGGGAACATCTGCTCATTGGCATCCCTCCCTACTGCAGACAGGATCTGACCACCAAGGAATGTCTTCAAAAATGCAGCATCAATGCATATGATCCTTCTGCACCCTTCCTTCCACCCCATGGCCAACCCCTCATAGTAAGTGAAAAGTCTATGGAATGTAGGTGGATTTGACTTCTTACTTGTGTCAACCACCAAATCCAAGACTATTTCAGGGCTTGTTTGCTTGATTGCTTCTATGTACCTCCTTAACTTGAGGTAATGATCTTGCATTGACCCATGAAGTATCTTGTGGGCATGATACTTCACTTTGTAGGCAAAACTCTTCTTCACCAGCACCTTATAAGCCCTTTTGATTGTTTCTTGTATGCCCTTGGCTTGCCAATGGGGCCTAGCCTTCAAAACCTCTAGCATTTCCTTAGCTACCCATGAAGCCTTCAGCTGCCTATTCTTCTTCATGTTTCTGTGACACTTATGCACTCCCACCACCTTCCTTAGTAAAAAAGTTGCCTTCAATGAATGCCAAGACCCATACAAGTAAAATGAACACCCCTTTACACACTTTACCCCAAGTTCCTACCTCCTTGACCTGTTGCTTATCAAAAAAGTGAGGTTCCTTCCTTGCAAAAAAGAGTCTTAGCCACTGCCTGCTTGAAATCATCCCTGGTTGCAAACCTTTGGCCTGACTTCCACTCAAACTTGCTGAAATCTGTTTCAGGACCAACTAACACTCCTCTACTAGGTCTACTACTGCCCTCTGCCTCATCACCACTGTCTGGAGGTGTGTTTAGGTCCTCATTTCTGTCATAGTACTCACTTTCATAGCCACACTCCCCTGTCACAATAGATCTGCCAGTTGTAGGATTTTTTTGGGCATTTAATGTGCCTTCAACAGCTTCTTTTTTAAGTTGGTGAGCTTGTTGTAACAGCTTGTTGTTAATGTTCCTCACCCTCTCCCTAGCAATGTGATATTCTTCACCACTGCAATCAGACTCTTCTAGCACATGTTCCTCCTCATCTTCTTCCCTAAATTCCTCCTCATATCGCTCACTCAGATCTGCATCATCACTATTTTCTCCCTCACTCAGATCTGCATCCTCAGTTTCTTCTTCCTCTCCTACCACCTTCCCACTTGACCCCCTTTTGTCTGGTTCATATAGTGAATCATCAGATTCATCACTGTGCTGGCCTAGTAACTCATCCAACCTCAAAGGACTGTCATTAGGTCTAGGGTCAGTCCACTCATAGTTTTCCAGAAATTCATTGTTAAAAGGTTGTTATGTGGCTAAGGGTTGAGAGAAAAAAATTTCTGGTGTTTTTTATGGGCTTTTTTGTGGGTATGTTACTGGACCTTTATCTACTTTAGATGAGGTCTTAGTCAAAGATGAGGTGTCAAAATCCAACAAAATGCACACATCATCACTTCTCAACCTAGGTCTAGGTGGCAAATCAGTTTTAGAAGGAGGTGGACCCCTTCTTGGTGTCAATTTTTTATTTTTAGTGGGTTGGGAAACAACAATTGGTTTGGGAACAGTAATTGTATTTTTGTAGGGTTTTTGGGTGGCAAGAGTTATATTCTTACTGGGAATATTCTTCAATTGTGATATGTCATTGCTTTTATGCTGCACATACAAGTCAATTGACCTATTTTAATGGCTAATTGCCCAGCTTCAAACACCTGAGCATCACCCTCAATTTTTGTCAACCCCACCATCATCTCTTCTCCTGGCCTAAGATACCAAACCCCATCAATGTTATCATAATTTACAGTTTTTGTGGCCATCTCATGAACCCCCCAATAACATAATTCATCTGGACATGCTTGAAAGGTCCTGCCTTTACACCCTAGGTATATCATCTCCCCAGTATTAGCTTTCATGAATTTCCCTCCATGCCAGAACCATAAAGTAACATTTGAGAACAAACTATCTGACATTGCAACCTAATAATCATGAAAGATGAATTTAAACTAAATTAAACATGTAATTTAAAACTATAAGCTAAATTAGACATCTAAGTAACACTTTAAGCCATCAAGCAATATGAAACACCAAAACCCTAAAAATTTAAATCGGAAAAAAACTTGGAAGGAATTAAACACATACTTACAATGGTGAAGAAGGAATTAAAACCTTTCGCAATTCCCTTCGCAAATTCAAATTATCGCACCTCCCTTGAGTTTTTGCTCTGATGAAATAAAATGGAGGAGAGAGAAAGCAATTGGTTTTGTTTTTTTTGGGGGTTTTCGTTTTTTTTTGTGGGGTTTTTGGGTGGGTAATGTTATTAGGGTGGGTTTGGATGACTTTAATAAAAGTCAGACTTCCAACAACCTTTATGTATTACCAGTTCTTCAGGTAAGTAGTCATAGTCCCTGATTAAAGTTAATCATCATGTAAAGTGCACTTGATTAGGAATAATCAAAAGTTAGACTTGAAATAGGAAGACCACGCAAAGGTTAACTTTATTAAAATAATTTTTCCTATGTTTTTTTTGAAGGGAACTATAAGCATATTATATAGTTTTCTCTCTGCAAAACCCTAGAAGTGCGATTTTTGCTTCCCTCTTTTTAGAACCGCCATCGTCTCCTAGGGTTCGATGACCCTTGGAGCCGCCTCGGCGCTCCTATGGTGGCCGTCGAGCCTTCGTCGCTCTTTTTCTGCTTAGGCTATTGATTGGTCTTTCGTTTTCGCGCGGATTCATGTTTTCACCTTCCTCTGTTTTCGATGGTCGAGCCTCCTGCCTTTTCTACTGGTTATGTGTCAGGGTACCCCTCCCCTTCCCCTGGTTGTGTGTCGGGCCTCCCCTCCCCCTCCCTTAGTTGCGTGTCTAGCCTCCCCCTTCTCCTCCCCTAGTTGTGTGTCGGGCATCCCCCTCCGATCCCCCTCCCCTAGTTGTCGCTTGTTTCGTGCTCCCCTTCCCCTCCTGGGTTAGCTTGGTGTTTTGGGCCTCCCCTCCCCTTCCCCTAGTTATTGTAGGACGGGTTTCCCTTTCCCCTTTCCTTTTCGTGTTCGTATGTAGAGGTTCTTTCCCCCGTCGGCTAAGAAGTAGAGTAGGGTTGCACTTGTGCGGTAGCTAAAACAATCAGTATAGGCTTTTGGTTGTTTTTTGGTTTTTTTCAATAAGTCCCACTGTTGTGGTGGTTTTAGTCCCCTGTATGGGGTGTTTTCGTTGGCCTTTCTCAATGGGTTTGGTAGTTTCAAGCTTGGGTTCGTGTGTTGTATCTAGTCGGGTTCGGGATGTTGCTCTCGGAAATCAATCTTGTCTGACCAATCCGAAGACTATACCAAATGAGATCTTCGATGAGGTGGATGTATTTAAGACATCTAATTACAGGATATCGGAGCAGTTCGTCAGTGGAGCTATTAGTTCGCGGGTTGATATTACTTGTATTATTTTTCGAGTTTATGTTTTTTATGTTGATTGTACTCCAATAATGTTTTATGATCAATGAAATCATCCCTCCCCTATTCTCTTTAAAAAAAAAACTATAAGCATATTATATATGTCTCTCAGCTTTGTATGCGCTGTCATTTTCCTTAGCCTATTTATTTTTTCAATTTTGTATGCGTTGTTGCTCCTAACTTCCTACTCCCACTTGTTTACCCCTTTACGGGAAGAATACCCTTACTCTATTCGTTGGAAATTTTTTTGGTTTAAAATTAAAGTTTTTATCCTCATTCTATACATTAAAAATAACATTTACCCTCCGTATTTAATAAAAATCGCCCGTATTTGTTTTTAAATACTGCTAAACTACCCCTACAAATACTTGAGTTTTCACCCCCCATACCCCACCACTCTCACTCTCACTCACTTCAGTAAAACCCCATCACTCTCACTCCTCACTCCCCATCTCACACTCACTCCTCACTCCTCACTCCTCACTCCTCACTCCTCACTCACTCCCACCATAGCAACCACCACCATAGCCACCACCACCACCACTGCAACCACCATCACACCGGCGACCACCACCACATCGACGACCACCACCACACCGGCGACCACCTCACCGGCGACCACCACCACACCGAAGACCACCACCGCGAAACACACCACCTCCGCGTGAGAAAACACTGCACCACCACCAACACCACAACACCACCACCACACCGGCGACAACCTCACCGGAAGCTCACCACCACACCAGAGACGACCACCGCGAAGCACACCACTGTGAGACCCAGATCCGTGTGACAAAAGTCCACCACCACCACCACAACTTGCCGGAAAAAGCATGGTCCCAAGGAAGAAGGCAAAGGAATTCGGAGAATCATCAACTCAGGTTAGTTTTGAACTTTTTGGTGGTTAAAACCGACCCCTTTCCTGGAAATTTGTAGTGATAAACCCCCCCTTCGGCGGAAAAGTGGCTTGAACAAAAAAAAATTTTTTTTTGAAAAATTGCAAGGTAACGGATGGAAAAACCGTTACCACTGCAGGGGTAACGTTGTATATCTACGTAACCTCTGCGGTGGTAATGGAAAAGTTATCCGGTAAGTTATCCGGTACCATGGTACCGGATAACTTTTCCGTTACGACCGCAGAGGTAACGTAGATCTACAACGTTACCCCTGCGGTGGTAAAGGAAAAGTGATCCGTTACCACTGTGGTGGTAACGGATTTCCTATCCGTTACCATGCATTTTTTGAAATAAAAAATTTTCGTCTGTTTTTTTTTAATTTTTATATTTTTTGTTTTATATAACTTTTTCGAATATTTTTTGTTTATTTCGGTTTTGATAATTTATGTCAATAGTTAATATTATTTATTATTTTAATTTTAATAGTTATTATGTTAATTTGTGTGATTATGTTGTAATTAGGATGTTATTATGTTAATGCATGTTAGTAGCATGTTAGTATTATTTAATTTGTTTGATTTAATTATTTCTTTAATAATATGTGATAATAGTATTTGATTAATTTTAATAATTATTATTTAATTAGTTAATTAATTTGTTTGAGCATGTTATTATATTATAAAAACATTTTAATGATATTAGCATGTTATTATATTAGTAGCATATTATTATTATTTATTGTAATGATATTAGCATGTTAATATTATTAGTTGTTTTTATTAGCATGTTAATATTATTAGTTGTTTTTATTAGCATGTTAATATTAGTTGTTTAGGGTAGTTGTTTTTATTAGCATGTTAATATTAGCATGTTTGAGAATGTTTACTAATGATATTAGCATGTTAATATTATTTGTTGTTTATATTTTAGTTAATTAATTATTAAAAAGTGAATAGTTATAAATTAATTTAATTAGTTTGTGCATGTTAATATCTTTTAATAATATTATGTTAATGCATGTTAGTATTATTTATCCTTTTAATTTTTCTTAATTAATTATTAGAATGTCAATGGTTATAGATTAGTAGTAATTACAATATAATAACGTAGACATTAAATAAATGATAAGTAATTAACATAATTGATTATTAGGGTCTTGAGGGTCCTGAGGGATCGACGTCACGACACACTAGATCTCGTGGTGTTGATACATCGAGTAGGAGGGCGAGGGCTAATGTTTAGGCTAGGCCGATTCCTATTCCTGAGGATGCGCCTGATAGTGCGGGATGTGATACTGCAGACGAGGAGGAGTTAGAGAACGTTTTGAGCGGTGGTGATGGAGCTGATGTGGGCTGAAGCCTCCTCCCGTGTGCCTGTGAGGAAGGGCAGAGGAGGGAGGCTTGTTTCGGGATCGTCGAGTTCCGGAGGTAGTCGGATGACGAGCAGGGCTAGAGCTGCTAGGGACACTTCGTGGTTAGTTACCAAGGCTATGCCTGGGGACCCTCTTGACGGTAGGTTGATTCCTAGTTGGCGGGGTCACGTCGGCGCCGTTATATACCACGATCCGCAGGCTAGTGATGTTTTGCTGTGTCATAACCGTTCCAGTGCCTTTGATGCATTGATGACTTGGCAAAATCTGGCAAATAAACCTATAATGTTTAACATTTTACCATTTAGACAACATATAATCAATAATATTAATCACTATTATTTACTTACTTATCGTAACTAATAATCACTATTATTTATTTACCAATCACAACTATTATTAACTACATATTCAATTTCTCAACTTAATAACAAGCATTCATCAATAAATTTTTGCAACGACTATTATAAAATTACTACTTATTATCAAAATAATTACAATAATATGCATACATATTTGAAAAAAAATATCTAAAAATATTAACTAAATATTCATTAATATTAATCACTATTACTCCCTCCGGTCTTTATTAGTTTACCCCTATTCCTTTTAAGGGTGTCCCTTATTAGTTTACCCCTTTCTTTTTTTGCTATTTTTGGAATGGGCCCACTAACTTTCCATCACACATACATTCAACTTTAGTATAAATTAATCTTTTATCTCTCTTAGTATGCCCCACAATACTATTCCTCCTAAAACTCTGTGCAAAAGAAAGGGGTAAGCTAATAAAGACCGGAGGGAGTATTTACTTACTTATCGTAACAAATTATCACTATTATTTATTTACCAATCACACCTATTATTAACTACATATTCAATTTCTCAACTTAATAACAAGCATTCATCAATAAATTTTTGCAACGAGTATTATAAAATTACTACTTATTATCAAAATAATTACAATAATATGCATACATATTTGAAAAAAATATCTAAAAATATTAACTAAATATTCATTAACAAAATCAGAAAATCAATACTACTTATGAAAAATTAATATTCGGCATCAAATACACGGTAACGGATTACTTTTCCGTTGCCTCCATGGGGTAACGGATTTTTCATCCGTTACCGTGCACTGGTGGCGGAAAAAAAAATTATAAAACTGACCACATTCCGTTCCGGCGGCGTTGACGGTTCTTCGTCGGACATTTCCGGTGGTAGTAGTTCCGGTAGTGCTGAGGTGGTTCGTCGGTGTCAGAGGTGGTACTCCAGTGTTGGTAGTACCCCGACGGTTTTGGTGAACGTGGTTAGTTGGTTCGTCGTAGGTGGTGCGCCGGTGGTGGTTGTTCGGTGGTGGTGGTCCGGTGGTGGTGTTCGGAAGGTGGTGGTGGTGTTAGTGCTTAATGGTAGAGTGATGGATGAAGTTTGATGAGAGTTGAGAGAGTAGGGTGAGGTGAAAGGGGGAGGGGCATGGGGGGTATTTAAAGAAAAAAATACGGACGATAAATATCGATTGGGTTATAAAATCAGCTACTTTCTTGTTTCAAATTATAAGGTATTTTAGCAACAAAAAAATTGTTTCAAAATATAAGACATTCTAAAATACAAATGTAAATTAGACCTAAATACAACGTTATACGATCAAGATAAATTTATAGGTTATTTTATATTATGAACATTTATAACATATGCAAATCTAACTAAAATTAACTAAATTCTTAATATATGTAAAAATGGTTTATATGTATTATAATTCGAAACGAAGGAATTACCTTATCCGTTTCTACATGTACCTCACTTAATTTCAGCTATTAATATTATCTATTTCACCTAATTTACGAGTTTCTCCTCTAGTTCAACTATAGAAACTAACTGTCCTTGACCAAGTAAAACATAAAATGTATACTCTAATGTCTCTATCGTAAGAGTAGGACCTTTTCCCTCCAAGCTAAGCAAACAATAAGGCTCCCATTTTCTGAACTAGCTAGGGGTGAAAGTTCGGTGTACGGTTTGGATTACGGCCTAATCCAATCTGATCCTAACAAAATTTGGATTTTAATTTTCGAATCCGAATCCAAACCAATTAGAGTTTGAATCCGATCCAATCCAATCCGAATTTTCATACTCTAGATTGGATCCGATCCGAAAATTCGATTTTTTAAAACTCTAGTTTTTCGATGAAATAAATTAAGCACAACAAAGATTTTTAGCAGATTTAGGAAATGAGGAATTAAGTGCTGTTAGGGTTTTAGGGGAAGGGTTGAAGTGCTACGCCTATTGGGCTATGGACTAGGCATTTTTTTAAAAAAAAATCAGTTAAGCACTTAATCCCAATCCATATACATAATACAAGGCATATTACTATTCGGTTATATTGGATTTTTGGATCCAATTACCCTCAATCCAATCCGATCCGAAAATCCAATTTTTCAAAAAATCTCAGTCCGAATCCAATCCGAACACCGTTTGAATCCGATCCGAATTACTAATTCGGATTGGATTGGATTGGATTTTGGATTTTATTCGAATAACTTTCACCCCTAGAACTAGCCCACCAAAAATGCTTTCAAAGCTAAATGTAAAACCGCGGTTAGATTATTATTTTACGCGGTCTTAACAACCATGTAGCGTGTACACAGTACACGCACATAGCCGCTATTCGCAATTCCTAACTACCATCCCACATGTCAATTGTCATGTATACATTTTACATTTGTGCGACATGCCAATTGCCATTACCTTCCTTCCTATCGCCGCCCAACAACCGTAAAAACAAAATTTCCAGTAAATTATACACTGTCTTAGTCTACACATGTGCTTTCCCACCAACTCGTAAGGCAACCCATATCTTCCACCGAAATCTTCCCTTCTTTACAACGTGGCAACATCACAATTGAGCTGTCAGTCTATGGCCCCACATTTACTTCCACTTTTTACTATATATATATATACGGATATACCCCTTCATAGTGTCACAGCATTTACAATAAACATTATTTACTTACATAGTTTTACATATTCTTCTAAGCCATTTTCAGTTGTATATACTCTCTGCTGTTTTTTTTTTTTTTTGAAGTTGAGCATATATTATAAATGGCGAAATCATCAATTAGCATGAACTCATTCACCTTCTTTGTGGCTGCCATTCTTGCAATCGTTGCAGCGGCGAATGCTCAAGACACAATGGCTCCTTCGCCGGCACCGGCGGCCGGAGCAGGGTTTTCACTCCCTGTTTCTACTGCTGTTGTTGCATGCTCTATCCTCTTCTCTGTCTTTTCTCTTATCGTTAAGCACTAGAATAATGTACTCCAATTTGTTTTTTGGCATCGATTATTTTTGTAAAGATTTAACTTGGTTGGTTCTTGTTATCATCTTATGTTTAGTATTTTATTCTGATTGTTTTGGTAATCATACTTGTACCACATTTGTTATTCGTTTACATGAATTCAAAATAAATATTATTTTCTACCTATTTTGGAATTGACTTTAGTGGATTTTCGCACTTCTTTGTAATGATGAAAAATAGTTTTTTTTTTAAACGAATGTCTCAAGGTTATAGGGAAATTTGCAATGGTAGATTCCTATTCTTGAGAATTTCTAATGGTAAATTCAACTTTTTTGTCTTTTTTTTCTATTGTTAGGCTTTAATTTTCCTAATTTATCTAAATGTAGCACTAATGAGGCTTAAATGTTAATTTTGTGTTTAGTTTTAATACTTCTGTTAAGTTTGATCTAATCCCTACTAACTATGATTTATTAAGGTCTAGACTCCTAACTGACTAATAAAATTTTTTCCTTCCAATTCTAATTTCACTTTCCCTCTAGCCTAAAATTTCATTCCCGACCATTATAGAATGCGTTCTTGTGACTGCCACTCATCATCTTTTTTTTTTTTAAAAAAAAAAAATCCATGGCAAATTAATTTTATTACCCCATCACTTGTAATTTTTACCCCTTGGGCATGTATTATATATTTCAGAAGTCAAAGAATACTAATTGTATATCAAGATATGTCAGGATTCATCATAAATATTAATATTGACCTACTTTTTGACCTAAATAAATCATAGTTAGGCGGCCTAGGCAAGACTTAACATAACTATTAAAACTAAACATGAAATTAATATTTAAGCATTAGCTTATCAATGCTACATTTGGGTAAATTAGGAAAATTGAGGCTTAGTAATAAGAAAAAAAAAGTTGAATCTACCATTAGAAATTCTCAAGAATAGTAGCCTATCAGTATAAATTTCCCAAGGTTATACTATATATCTTGACGAGGGGCATCTTGTATATCATCGAGATTGACATATTTTGTTAATTTTAGAGGCATTTTTGTAAATGACATGCAAATCTATCTATCTACACCGTGCGATGTTTTACTTTATACTACATCCGTTTCTTTTTAATCCACATCCTTTTTTTTTGGTCTGTTTTTTTTTAATCTACACATTGTTGCTTTTTCTATTATTGGTAACATGTCACATCTACTTTCTCCTCTTTTTCCACCCATGTCATCTACTTTTTAATATTTTAACCTACTTTTTAGTTTCTCTCTTCACCTTTTAGTTTATCTCTCATACTTGCACTTTCTTATTGGTTTTCCCCTCAAGTGAATTGTGTAGATTAATTTGAAAACGGAGGTAGTATGATCTTACCACATAGTCTCTCAGTCCCATAATATACATCCTATAATATAGTGCTTATTTTTTTTGAATCCCAAAATGTGGTGCCTATTTTATTTTTTTTATCATGTTAATTTGTTTGAATGAATACCCAAACTTTTCAAAATACTTTTACCTTTCTTTCAAAATATGTGCCCCTATTGATTGCTTTACACCATTATAAGGAACATTTATTGCTTTATTTAATTTGTTTTTGAAGGAAAAAGAAGATAAAGAAGCAGCAGTTTCAAGACAAAAATACCAAAAAAGTATTTCATTAACTTTATTGGAGAATCTTATTACTCTCTCTATTCTCCTTAATTGCCGTGAAAAAAGTAGAAGTAAGCATTATATTATGGAATGGAAGGAATACTTTATATGATCTTGTCACTAGGATATAACTTGTGATTATAAAAAAATATCAACCTCAATATATAAATTCTCTTTATTTTCTGAAATGACCCAGAAAATCATTTTAGCTCCAACAACTCATTTTCTTTAAAAAAGAAAAATCACAACCATGTATTTGACTTTAACGAAAAAAATATTAATTAGTATATATTTAAAAAAATGCCATTGATTTAAGAGCGGTGCTCTTTGATGGGATAAAAACATTCTTTTACAGACTCAACAAGGGAAGTTAATAAGAGGGAGAGGCGGGAGTTCAATGGAGTATCACCCCAAATTCTAGAGCATTGCATATGGTTCAAATCCTCATCACAACAATATGTTGGGACATTCACTTGTGGTGATAATGGGCCTTTAAGCATGTTGTATTCTGGATTATTTAGCCTTGTACCGATCCTATGAGCTGATGTGTCCTGCAGGCTAGTAGCTAGCGCAGCAGGGGGTTGTCTTCATACCAATTATCTTTTCTAATATAAAAATAAGGGCAAGTAATAAACCTCAAATTTTATGGACAACAAGCTAAATATTACTCCGTTTCAAAATGTAAATCATTCACTCTTTATGAAATTTGATTTGGTTACAAATATCTTAGAGGTGATCATGGGCCGGGCCGGGCCGCGCAAAAAAAAAAATTGCCCATTGTGCGGGCCGGGCCGGGCCCAAATCCGGGCCAAAAATTTGTGCCCAAAGCCCGGTATTTCGGGCCGGGCCCAGCGGGCTTTTGCGGGCCAAAACGGGGCGGGCCCAAAATTTAGACTAAAAAGTGTTTTTTGGCTTGTCCAAAGCCCGCCCAAAAAAAAAAAAATTGGGCCGGGCCCAAAAAAACTGCCCAAGCCCGCCCAAAAACCGGCCCGGGCTGGAGTTGATCAGCTCTAAAATATCTCTTATAATATACTTCCTCCGTTTAGAAATAGTTGCACCGTTTCATGTTTTCACGCTTGCCGATGTATGGTTTCAAATGTAAATATCTTTCAATTATTAACGAGAAAAAATTATAAAAAGTTAATATTAAAAAAATATACATTGAGACGAATCTAATAAGATCCCGTATGACTATGTTTTTCCTAAAATATAAATCACCAAAGATAATCAAAGTGTAAGATGTGAATAGTAAACACTATGCAAATGGTGCAACTATTTCTAAACGGAGGAAGTAATAGATAAAAGTGATAAAATTATACCATTAGATATATATTAGAAAATACTTTAGTTATATTATTTTCTTATTATTTTTATCAACATGAAATGTGAGTAACTAACAGTCAAAATTTGACATCGAATATCGTGCATGCCTTATATTTTGAAACAGAGTAACAAGTTATTTAGTATTGGTTATATTACTTTTTATTTTAAGGTAAGGAGAATTCGCTTGCATGAATGGAGGAAATTAGGGATCTTTCTTGCAAGGGGTGAGAATCAAACACTGTTACAGGGGTGGAAGGAGGGCTTTATAACCAGTAGGCCAACCTTGATCCTCATTGGCTATATATACTATATAACGGTCATAAATAATGATGATATAGTTTTGCATTTCAGTTTAAATTTGTAAAGAAATGCCCGTATCGATATTCGTGATGATGCTACTTTATCCCAAAACATCTATTTTCTACCTAATTGCCCATTACTTTTTGGACATGTGATATTGACTATTGAGTGTTTTATAGAAATATATGAAATAAATCCACATATTTGAAAATAAAGTTTTATTACTACGAATATTGACGTAAAGTTTTCTTAAGAAAATATATTGTCTACCACAAGAGGCGTAAAAGGATGCAACAAAATAATTAGACAGTGCGAAGGAAAGGTCAACAACTGTTATTATGTGATAGTTATTGTAACCATATGGTTGAAGAGGATAATAATAATAATTATTTGAACAATAGTTATCCTCTAGAAAAAAATATCATATCCCTACTATTAGATAGTAGTGAAAAACTTCAAAAATCACATACCAAACATACTCTAAATTCTAGGAGGGGTCATTAGAAAAGGTAAGAGAATTAAGTAAGTTGATTCCCTTAGTTGTTGTTTGTTAGATGTATTCAATCATTCTGTTTACCCCATGGTTACCTCCTAACTCCTCTTCATTGATTCCCCACCCCTACCCAAGGTATCACTTACCCTCCTCTACTCCATGGTCACCTTGACAACCACCACATTGCCAACACAACCACGATCCCTTTACCGAAATCATCACTCTCAACCCGAATCCCTAGCCCAACCACCAAAAATTCTCGGTCAGCCACCCGAAACCACCACCTCTCCACCCAAAACCACCATGTCTCCACCTAAGTTGGTTTTTTATTTTTTTCCTTTTTTTTAGTAATAAAGGTAATAAAAAACACAAAGTCTTAGATACCCCTCCTCACAAAGAGAAATTGTTTTTTATGAATGTTCGCTATTTATACACGAATCTTTACTGGAAGTTACTTTCTTTGTTCCTTTTTAAGTGCGACACTTTGATTTTTCCACTCTTAATGGTCAACCTTTAATAATCTTTACAAATATAAATTATCAAAAAAAAATCTTTACAAATATATAATTACAGATATTAATAATTAAATTTGTGCATTGACAGTCATGAAAGTCAAATTGTCGGAATCATTTGGTTTATAATTCCTAGAATAGCAATCAATTACAATACATCATTTCCTTATTTATTTTTAAATCAAGAATATAACATCTTAAGTTTTAGTGATAATAATTAAAATCCGGAAAGTAGATCAATCAATCACGTTACAATATCCACCACTCCTAACTCCTTTGGTCACTATTGCGATGACCGAGATTATAGCTAGTGTCTTAGAGAAGAATAATTTGCTAGGAGCAATTTTCACCTCCCTTCGTGGCGAACTGGCGGGGCTGCTGATATAGGCCAAACTATTGTAGAAGATACACACATTCCGCTTGTTTCATTTACAAGAAGTTCAAAGGTAGATTACCATTCGCGTCTAGTGGACATTGGGATTTACTAGCAGTTGTACGACAATCGCTCTATGAAGATCGTCAGAGTTATGTATCTCAACAGATTTCCTCTCATATCCAATCTCACCCACCATCGCTCAAGACAAACTTCCTTCGGACTGGACACATAATAGTTAGTGTTTTCTTAAAATCGTTTTTACGCGTTAATGTAGTTTCTGTTAGTGTTAGTTGTTGCTGTTTGGTTGTAATAGCTTTATGCTGTACTCCAAATTAATGCAAATTTTCTCGATGTCAAAAAAAAAACTATTAATTATCCTTTGATTTTAACTACATGAATATGTTAGTTGATAGATGATAAGTTTCTCTCTAGTTGGCACTTGGTGAGCGTCGGCAAAGGAAGAGGAGTAGGGGCGGGGGATAGAATAGGTAGAAGAGAGCTGGGGGAGGGGGTAGGTGAGGGGTTGTTAGGAGCCCAACAACACAGGGATCCAAAATTATAAGGGCCCTAAAATATATTATTTTAAAAAATTTACTTTATATTTGAGGAAATCACCTTGTTTCTCGCCCTTAATAAATTTCTCAATGATCAATATTTAAATGTTCACCTTTCCATATTTAATATCCCAACCTTAATTCCATCTTTATTTTTTTATAAATTTGGGGGCCCAATTTTCATTTTAGAACAAGGGCACCAAAATCTTCAAGACGGCCCTGGGAGGCAACGGTAGAGGAGAAGGGGGCGGATGGCAATGTTGTTTATATTGAAAGAGAGAGTATGTCGGTGGTGAAACATTTGGGTTAATCTTAGATTTTTTATGACAAACAACCTAGTAAAATTAAGGATGTAGCTTCCCATGCATTATGCTTTTTTCCCTTTTTGAAACTCTTTTCCTTTCCCCTATTGAGCAAGGAAAGAATAGGTCATTGCTACCTTTCCTCAAATCAAATAAAAGTCCTAATTATCTACCTAAACTAGTCAAGTGATAAGCAAGGGTCGCACCACAAGGATCGCAGGTCTCATAGAAGTAATAATATTTAAAGTAAACTAATTTGAAGAAAGAGTCGAGGTGATGGAGTGCTTAAGGCTATCTCATCATCTTTGATCTATGTGTTAGGTGGGGTAGGAGGGTCATCAATTCTCTCATCCTCACCAACATTGTCAATCAAGTCATTGGCCAATTGTTCATTAAATATTTTCGTTTTACCCCCCTTTGACACTTATATCCCCCAATTATCTACCATTCTTAGTTATTATAGCATGACCTTGTTCATCAGGAATAAGACATTGACTAGTGAGTTGGGTAGTGGGAGCACCTTCTGTAGAACCCGCCATTTGAGCAAATTGAGTTTCAAGTATTTTGCTATTAACTAGCATTTGTTTTAAACTCTCTCTTAGCTCATTAGTCTCTTTAGCTTCATTAGTCATAAAAGGTTTGCCTTATGCTTTCAAGACTAGTAGTGGTAGTGGCCTAGTAGGTGGTCCAAGTTGAAGAGGTTCTTGTTGAGGAGAAGCATTGTAGTTAGGTCTCCGATTTCCTCCCTATTCCTAGCTAATGAACTACTCATCACTATTCATTGCAAGGGAATCAGTTTATTCATAATCTATACTAATATATTAAAAGGCATTGCTAAACAAGGATAGGTGCCACGTGGCGCTCTCCCTAAGGGCGTTTTACTCCATGTAATGCACATGCAATAAAAAAAAACTTAGAAATTGCATAGTATAGGGTTTGATCCCCCGACCTCAAGAATATATACTAAAGTCTTAATTAACCACTAGATCAAGTAATATTTAGGCCCTGTTTGGCACTAGCATTTTAGGTAGCGGGTAGAGGTTGGACAAGTGAAAAAGCTACTTAAGGAAAATTAGGAGTGTTTGGTAAGGTAACGATTATGGTAGCGGGTAGAGATTAGGGTAGATTATGGGTAGCTTTTGTGAAACATTACAATAGGTAACGTTTGAAGCAGAAAAGCTAGCGTTTGCTGCTATTGCATTCATTATGCTTTTGATCAACTCTTTTTTCTTTCTTTTTTTAATCAATAAATCTATAATGGTATTGTGTAAAATGCTTTTAGTTGTACTACTTGGGAGTTTTTTGTTATTTTTTTTTCTTTTACAAAAGGACTAGCGAAAGTTTCATAATATTTTATGACCCAAATTTCACAAGTATCTTTAATCTAGCTATTACAAACAAGATATATGCCTTTTTTTTCTATGATTATTAGCATTATTAACACGTTTAGTTTACATATTAATTTGAAAAATTGATTTATGTTGTGTTTTTTGATAGAGAATATATAGGTGTACAAAATAAGTATATTATTACAATATATACATAGAATATTATATATACTCTTTTTTCTATATAGGAGTGTATGAAATATACTAATGGTTCATATATGACATCATACATACATTCGACTCTGTATATATACTTCTCCTGACTTTTTTAGTTGTTTCATTTCTCCTAATCAACACGTTTATCAACGCACAAATTATACGTACCTTTAATATCTCTAATTGTACATAAGTAAAAATTATAAAAAAATTGATATTTGGAAAGTATATATATTGAGACGAATCCAACAAAATCCCATTTGACTATGTTTTTTCTTATGAAAAAACAACCAAAGACGGTCAAACTACATAAGATGAATAGTGTAAAAAGTCAATATGTAACAACTAAAAAAACGCAGGAAGTATGTTTTTTAAATGATGACCATTTTCAAGGGTGAAGGACTATCTTAAACTTGTACATCTGTTTGAGTAGTAAAAGTTGTATACTCCTTATATGTAAGTTTCATTGAAAATTAATCATTGAGTTTTAATCATTAAACTAATTAATCAAATTTTTATATTTAATTCTATAAGTGAATGTATGTCCTTTTTTGTTTTTTGCAATTCTGACAACTACTTTGGCCAAACACTTATATTTTGAACAGCTACTTTGAACGCTAATCGCTTACAGCTACTAGTTGACCACTGATAGCTACCTCAACAGCTAAACGCTACTGCAACAGCTAAACGCTACTGCAACAGCTAACAGATACTGCAACCGCTAGTTTTGCCAAACATGACCTTAGTGTTATTGTAACACCCCGTAATTTTCACCCTTTATTTTTGGTGTTAGTTTATTTTAAAATGATATTCTTTTCGTAAAAAATAAATAATTTATTATTTTCTCTAGATCAATGATTTTTATTCTTTATAATTTGGGAGCCGAATTATTATTTTATTATATGGTGTGTTAGTGTGTGCATTATATTTATATTTATAATATAATTTATTAGAATTATTTTTATTATTAAGTATGTTCAAAGTTTAGGCGCGATTTAGGAATTAACCGTTTTATCGCGTATCGGGCTTTCGGAGCATGGATCATTGTTGAATTGGGCCGAAAGTTTTGTGTGGGTGTTGGGCTTGGGGCAGCCGGCCAAGTGAAGGATTAAGGGGAGCC
The DNA here is from genome assembly GCA_947646795.1 of Beta lomatogona. NCBI lineage: Eukaryota > Viridiplantae > Streptophyta > Magnoliopsida > Caryophyllales > Amaranthaceae > Beta > Beta lomatogona. Next base: position 3,261,318 of record CANSNZ010000927.1, on the reverse strand, counting down.
TTCCCCTTTTCTTTTCTCTTTTGTTTTTCTCATGACTCTTTGTTGCTTTGTAACCTCCCTAATTATTCTCCTTCATTAAAACCCATTATTTCATCCATTAAACATCCATAAAATTCTGATTTTTATTCAAAGAAGTTCAGCAGCATCATTCTCATTTAACCCCCCACCGTTTCAAGAAAAGAAAGAGAGAAAAGGAAGAGCAAAAGAATAGAAAGTTCAACCCGGTTTTTCTCTATCGCACCTTCACGAAAATCACCGTAACCGGAGATCTAACCGTTGGATCGTCTTCAATTTTGGACACAACGTTTACAACGCCTTGTTCTACATTCTGACCGGAGCGATTAAGAATCTAAGCATTTTATCATCGGGAATCATGGTCGTAACAGAGCAGTGCGAAACAAGAGTTTTCAACGTTCAAGAAGAAATGCCTAGTGTCTTGTTGCTACAATTCTCGTTCGTTATGCCTTGGGGTTAGAAGAGGATTTGGATTGCATGCTTAACTCGTAATTGTCTCTTTAGACTCAGCTCTCCTCCCGACGATCCAGGTAACTAGTTGTTATCTTAGAACCATAGTGATTAGGGTATTATTCGGTATTAGATTACTACGTTAGGAATTATCTAAAATACTTTTTGAATGAGATTTTTGATGAAATTTGACATGAACATACGTGACACATGCTATGTGAATATTGTGTAGAGAAAAATAATTTTTGCATGATTTTTTTAATATTTATTTGATTTAATTAGTATTTTGTGCGTTTTGGCTAAATTTCATAATAATTATTGAACGACTGTTAAAATTGATGAAATCATTTTTCTTAGATCATGTTACATGCGTATAATGTATTCCATGCCTTAGAATAATTTTTATCTACTGTTTACTGTTTTAATTAATTGATATATCTGTTTTTGTAATTTCTGTTCAGTCAGTATATAATTCATGAAAATTATTTATAAAGGCTGAAAAATTAATTTATTTGAATAATATGTATTTACGTGAGTTTTTACATGTTATTTAAATTTTTTGGTAATTTTTGGGCGTCTGTTTATATTTTTAATTATTTTAATGGCTTATTTGAGGAATCTGTATATTAACTGTTAAAAATACTTTTTGAGTCCGAAAATTAATAATAAAAATTGTACCATTTCAGTAGAGCTATTAGGGTTATATCATAATTTTTGTGTGATTTTACTGCTCGAATTTGTAGGTTTCATAATTATTATGGTGTTTTTGTGATGAAATTGAGGACACACTATTAAATTGTTTGAGGGCTTGTAAATCAGATATAATTTATAATTTAATATATTCTGGGTTGCTTATTTTCAGTAGTATACAGTATGCATCATTTGAGTAACCACATGTTTAGGTTTGATTTATGGAATAAAATGATTTAATTGTTATTACTCTTTTAATGAATATGATTTAGAGTTAATTGGTGATGTATTTTGATTGAAGTGTGGTTGCTGTAAAAATTAGTATAATATCATTGATGATGTTTAGAGATGATTAAGTTTTATTGTGGGAGATATTTGTTGAAAATTTGTAAGTGATTTATTTTGAGGATTTTTGAAGAATTACTTTTGATGAATTATGGGTATAAGGCCGGGTGGCATCCCTTTTGACGAATATTTTTGAAATGAATGAGACTTTGATGATATTTATGATTTTATTTTGAGATAAGAACATCCGGTGGGATAGATGTAGTCCCCGGTAAAGAACATGCCAACCACCTGGTTTGCGAACTAGGGGTAAGCCTGGGTTAATTGTTGTCGTCCGAGAGGTCAGGGAGTTCTGCGTGTTCTACCCTGCATCGGGAGTTTGGCCATTCTTAGACACGGGCAGTGGGGAACGTAAGCCCATAGACCGACTGGGAGATTGCGATCCGACAAACCTTAGGAAGTGATTTGCGAATCACTAGCGTTCGGTTTTACGTCTCGGACACTTGTTTTACCTATACTTTTATTTTTCTAAAAGTACTCTTGAGATGATTTATTTATTTTTATCCAACTCACTTGCTATTTATTATTCATTTGCGTTATTTGTGAGTTATATGGAAGTAGATGCATATTGTAGTTAACTTGACTTAATTATTTCCTTTCTTATTAATCTATGTCTGAATCGTACTTTGATTGCTTTTGTTCGGGAGAACTGCTAGTTACTCCCACACGATTGTGGATATTTGTTGTATATTTTGCAGGTTTTGTTGATGGGGATTTTCTTTGATTTTGGGCTCGGGTTGAGATGCGAGAAATAATCTATTAGGGGTTTTAGTTCTAGACTTCTCTTTAGTTTGAGATAGTTTTCTCTTTTCGATTTTAATCTAAGTAATTAATTTACTTATAGTATTTAATTATGTTTGGTTTTATCACTTAATTATTTAAACACTATTCTTGTAGTAGTGACATTCCCAGAAGACGATGTTTCCGCCATCGTCCTATTAAATATATTATTATTTCTTTCTTTTCGGTCTTTGAAATTCTGGGGTGTTACAGTTGGTATCAGAGCAAAACAATCCTAAACTCTGAAAAAGAGTTGCTAATGATTCTTTTGAATTATTAGTTAGCCATAGGATATAAAATTTGTGTAAAATTAAGTTTAGTTGTTCACTATAATGAGAGTGTTATGGGTAGAGTAAGTAAAGGGAAGCCTTATGGGAATGTGATATGCTCTCATGCTTATGGAGCATATGTTATATGTATAGTTATTTGTATTATTGGTGGAATTAGTCTACCAAGTTTGCTAATCTTATTTGCAGGGCCTCTTACATGGAATTTATTTTCTCTTTTATCAGAGTGCGCAGCGAAAGCGAAGTAATTTATCGCCTTCTCGGTTTAGTTGAGTGTTTAATTTGTTTTGTGTTTTGCAATTTAGAAATAAGCTTTAATTTTATTTTAATATAGTCTTGTGTGTTGCATTGCATTTATTTTATTTGCTAGTTGCTTGATAGTATATGTTATTATGTGAGACAGTATATATTTTCTGTTCTTTTTCAATTAAGTGTTGTTTATTATGTGAGTAATACGTATCTGTTTTATTATTTACAAAACTTTCTAGTTTAAATTTATATTCCAAATTATATTTTAGATCTTTGAACTTAATAAATTTTATACTTATGTTAGAGTTATTTTCTGACTTTCAAATTTTGTTATTGTTAAAATTTTGACATACTCTTTTGAAAAACGTTTAATTTCAATTGTCTTCAAATTTCTCTTACCGTTTTTGACCATCTATATTTATAAATATTTTCCTTTTAATATTTTTAGTTTTCATGCTAATCCTTGTTCAGCCTTTAATTATGGTAATAAGTTTTGTTGTCCTTGAAAATGAAAGTACTTTAATGAGTTGTCTTGGTGTTAGATTGAAATGTAGACGCAAACTATTTTGTTTTAAAGGTTAGCATTCAACAACTTTTATTTTACTTACTAATTTACTTTTCTTATTAGCATTATTTTTTTTTCGAACTCAAATGCGTGAAAGGATCTCGTTTACTATTTGTTGTTCTTGTTTAAATATTTAGTGCTTTCTCATTTCATATCAAAATTTTGGTTGTTTTCAATACTTCTTATTTAATTCTTTGATTTTGACTGATCTGTTTTATATTCTTTGAAAATGAAATTTATATATTCAGTCTAAATTTTAAACTTGTTTGAGTTGATATTAAGTCATAATGGGTGATTCCTTTGACTTGTATGTCAATTTGATAAGTCTAAATTTTAAACTTGTTTGAGTTGATATTGAGTCATAATGGGTGATTCCTGTGACTTGTATGTCAATTTGATAAGTTGACACATTTTTATCTGTTTTGATTTAATTTCCTTTTTCAGTTGATATTAAGTTTACATTGGGTGATTCCAAGAAACTCTAATGTTGATTTGATAGGAAGGCTTTCAAATATTGTTTTGTTGATACTAGATTGCAATGGGTGGTTCCATGCACATTTGTGTCGACTTAGCAAATTTTATAATTGTTGTTAATAATTTATTACTTTATCGCCTATTTATTATTAGTGTTTCGTTGTTGTGAAATTTATTTTAAAGTTTTCAATTTCTTTTGCGAACTTTAATTTTCATATATATGTTTAGGAGGCGTACGCTCTTATAACATATGTCATGACTTGTGTTCGTAAGTGCTATTTTAATAAAGCAGCTAGCTACTCTTTATTAAAGTGTTCTTATCTCTTTAAGTGGAGTATAAGCCCGTGTGGATAGCTCTATTTAAATTGGTTTGACTATCTATTTACGAACTTTTTTCTTCTTCGTTTCTTTTCTAAAAATACTTATGTATGGTCGGATTTGTTCTTTTATAACTTTACGTAAATATTTATTCTTGCTTCTTTTACAAAATTACATATAATTTATTGTGCAAACGTTTTTACCTTAAATTTTCTCTTGTCTTTGGTTCTTTCACATTGTATAAATGATGGTTGTTACCGTGCTTCTTTACTTGTACAACTATTTTTGGTCTTCCAAAATAAAATGTATATTATTTGAGTTATCAAATTTTTATACCCGCAAAGTTGTTTAATTCGTAACTAAAATCCATCGATTTCTGTTTTCTTAAAGTTCTTATCTAGAGTACTTTCTTTTGTCTCTTGGTTGTTTTGAAGTTTCGAGGACGAAACTCTTTTAAGGGGGAGTGTTTGTAACACCCCGTAATTTTCACCCTTTATTTTTGGTGTTAGTTTATTTTAAAATGATATTCTTTTCGTAAAAAATAAATAATTTATTATTTTCTCTAGATCAATGATTTTTATTCTTTATAATTTGGGAGCCGAATTATTATTTTATTATATGGTGTGTTAGTGTGTGCATTATATTTATATTTATAATATAATTTATTAGAATTATTTTTATTATTAAGTATGTTCAAAGTTTAGGCGCGATTTAGGAATTAACCGTTTTATCGCGTATCGGGCTTTCGGAGCATGGATCATTGTTGAATTGGGCCGAAAGTTTTGTGTGGGTGTTGGGCTTGGGGCAGCCGGCCAAGTGAAGGATTAAGGGGAGCCTTCCCCTTTTCTTTTCTCTTTTGTTTTTCTCATGACTCTTTGTTGCTTTGTAACCTCCCCTAATTATTCTCCTTCATTAAAACCCATTATTTCATCCATTAAACATCCATAAAATTCTGATTTTTATTCAAAGAAGTTCAGCAGCATCATTCTCATTTAACCCCCCACCGTTTCAAGAAAAGAAAGAGAGAAAAGGAAGAGCAAAAGAATAGAAAGTTCAACCCGGTTTTTCTCTATCGCACCTTCACGAAAATCACCGTAACCGGAGATCTAACCGTTGGATCGTCTTCAATTTTGGACACAACGTTTACAACGCCTTGTTCTACATTCTGACCGGAGCGATTAAGAATCTAAGCATTTTATCATCGGGAATCATGGTCGTAACAGAGCAGTGCGAAACAAGAGTTTTCAACGTTCAAGAAGAAATGCCTAGTGTCTTGTTGCTACAATTCTCGTTCGTTATGCCTTGGGGTTAGAAGAGGATTTGGATTGCATGCTTAACTCGTAATTGTCTCTTTAGACTCAGCTCTCCTCCCGACGATCCAGGTAACTAGTTGTTATCTTAGAACCATAGTGATTAGGGTATTATTCGGTATTAGATTACTACGTTAGGAATTATCTAAAATACTTTTTGAATGAGATTTTTGATGAAATTTGACATGAACATACGTGACACATGCTATGTGAATATTGTGTAGAGAAAAATAATTTTTGCATGATTTTTTTAATATTTATTTGATTTAATTAGTATTTTGTGCGTTTTGGCTAAATTTCATAATAATTATTGAACGACTGTTAAAATTGATGAAATCATTTTTCTTAGATCATGTTACATGCGTATAATGTATTCCATGCCTTAGAATAATTTTTATCTACTGTTTACTGTTTTAATTAATTGATATATCTGTTTTTGTAATTTCTGTTCAGTCAGTATATAATTCATGAAAATTATTTATAAAGGCTGAAAAATTAATTTATTTGAATAATATGTATTTACGTGAGTTTTTACATGTTATTTAAATTTTTTGGTAATTTTTGGGCGTCTGTTTATATTTTTAATTATTTTAATGGCTTATTTGAGGAATCTGTATATTAACTGTTAAAAATACTTTTTGAGTCCGAAAATTAATAATAAAAATTGTACCATTTCAGTAGAGCTATTAGGGTTATATCATAATTTTTGTGTGATTTTACTGCTCGAATTTGTAGGTTTCATAATTATTATGGTGTTTTTGTGATGAAATTGAGGACACACTATTAAATTGTTTGAGGGCTTGTAAATCAGATATAATTTATAATTTAATATATTCTGGGTTGCTTATTTTCAGTAGTATACAGTATGCATCATTTGAGTAACCACATGTTTAGGTTTGATTTATGGAATAAAATGATTTAATTGTTATTACTCTTTTAATGAATATGATTTAGAGTTAATTGGTGATGTATTTTGATTGAAGTGTGGTTGCTGTAAAAATTAGTATAATATCATTGATGATGTTTAGAGATGATTAAGTTTTATTGTGGGAGATATTTGTTGAAAATTTGTAAGTGATTTATTTTGAGGATTTTTGAAGAATTACTTTTGATGAATTATGGGTATAAGGCCGGGTGGCATCCCTTTTGACGAATATTTTTGAAATGAATGAGACTTTGATGATATTTATGATTTTATTTTGAGATAAGAACATCCGGTGGGATAGATGTAGTCCCCGGTGAAGAACATGCCAACCACCTGGTTTGCGAACTAGGGGTAAGCCTGGGTTAATTGTTGTCGTCCGAGAGGTCGGGGAGTTCTCGCGTGTTCTACCCCGCATCGGGAGTTTGGCCATTCTTAGACACGGGCGGTGGGGAACGTAAGCCCATAGACTGACCTGGAGATTGCGATCTGACAAACCTTAGGAAGTGATTTGCGAATCACTAGCGTTCGGTTTCTGTCTCAGACACTTGTTTTACCTATACTTTTATTTTTCTAAAAGTACTCTTGAGATGATTTATTTATTTTTATCCAACTCACTTGCTATTTATTATTCATTTGCGTTATTTGTGAGTTATATGGAAGTAGATGCATATTGTAGTTAACTTGACTTAATTATTTCCTTTCTTATTAATCTATGTCTGAATCGTACTTTGATTGCTTTTGTTCTGGGAGAACTGCTAGTTACTCCCCACTGATTGTGGATATTTGTTGTATATTTTGCAGGTTTTGTTGATGGGGATTTTCTTTGATTTTGGGCTCGGGTTGAGATGCGAGAAATAATCTATTAGGGGTTTTAGTTCTAGACTTCTCTTTAGTTTGAGATAGTTTTCTCTTTTCGATTTTAATCTAAGTAATTAATTTACTTATAGTATTTAATTATGTTTGGTTTTATCACTTAATTATTTAAACACTATTCTTGTAGTAGTGACATTCCCAGAAGACGATGTTTCCGCCATCGTCCTATTAAATATATTATTATTTCTTTCTTTTCGGTCTTTGAAATTCTGGGGTGTTACAGTTGGTATCAGAGCAAAACAATCCTAAACTCTGAAAAAGAGTTGCTAATGATTCTTTTGAATTATTAGTTAGCCATAGGATATAAAATTTGTGTAGAATTAAGTTTAGTTGTTCACTATAATGAGAGTGTTATGGGTAGAGTAAGTAAAGGGAAGCCTTATGGGAATGTGATATGCTCTCATGCTTATGGAGCATATGTTATATGTATAGTTATTTGTATTATTGGTGGAATTAGTCTACCAAGTTTGCTAATCTTATTTGCAGGGCCTCTTACATGGAATTTATTTTCTCTTTTATCAGAGTGCGCAGCGAAAGCGAAGTAATTTATCGCCTTCTCGGTTTAGTTGAGTGTTTAATTTGTTTTGTGTTTTGCAATTTAGAAATAAGCTTTAATTTTATTTTAATATAGTCTTGTGTGTTGCATTGCATTTATTTTATTTGCTAGTTGCTTGATAGTATATGTTATTATGTGAGACAGTATATATTTTCTGTTCTTTTTCAATTAAGTGTTGTTTATTATGTGAGTAATACGTATCTGTTTTATTATTTACAAAACTTTCTAGTTTAAATTTATATTCCAAATTATATTTTAGATTCTTTGAACTTAATAAATTTTATACTTATGTTAGAGTTATTTTCTGACTTTCAAATTTTGTTATTGTTAAAATTTTGACATACTCTTTTGAAAAACGTTTAATTTCAATTGTCTTCAAATTTCTCTTACCGTTTTTGACCATCTATATTTATAAATATTTTCCTTTTAATATTTTTAGTTTTCATGCTAATCCTTGTTCAGCCTTTAATTATGGTAATAAGTTTTGTTGTCCTTGAAAATGAAAGTACTTTAATGAGTTGTCTTGGTGTTAGATTGAAATGTAGACGCAAACTATTTTGTTTTAAAGGTTAGCATTCAACAACTTTTATTTTACTTACTAATTTACTTTTCTTATTAGCATTATTTTTTTTTCGAACTCAAATGCGTGAAAGGATCTCGTTTACTATTTGTTGTTCTTGTTTAAATATTTAGTGCTTTCTCATTTCATATCAAAATTTTGGTTGTTTTCAATACTTCTTATTTAATTCTTTGATTTTGACTGATCTGTTTTATATTCTTTGAAAATGAAATTTATATATTCAGTCTAAATTTTAAACTTGTTTGAGTTGATATTAAGTCATAATGGGTGATTCCTTTGACTTGTATGTCAATTTGATAAGTCTAAATTTTAAACTTGTTTGAGTTGATATTGAGTCATAATGGGTGATTCCTGTGACTTGTATGTCAATTTGATAAGTTGACACATTTTTATCTGTTTTGATTTAATTTCCTTTTTCAGTTGATATTAAGTTTACATTGGGTGATTCCAGTAAACTCTAATGTTGATTTGATAGGAAGGCTTTCAAATATTGTTTTGTTGATACTAGATTGCAATGGGTGGTTCCATGCACATTTGTGTCGACTTAGCAAATTTTATAATTGTTGTTAATAATTTATTACTTTATCGCCTATTTATTATTAGTGTTTCGTTGTTGTGAAATTTATTTTAAAGTTTTCAATTTCTTTTGCGAACTTTAATTTTCATATATATGTTTAGGAGGCGTACGCTCTTATAACATATGTCATGACTTGTGTTCGTAAGTGCTATTTTAATAAAGCAGCTAGCTACTCTTTATTAAAGTGTTCTTATCTCTTTAAGTGGAGTATAAGCCCGTGTGGATAGCTCTATTTAAATTGGTTTGACTATCTATTTACGAACTTTTTTCTTCTTCGTTTCTTTTCTAAAAATACTTATGTATGGTCGGATTTGTTCTTTTATAACTTTACGTAAATATTTATTCTTGCTTCTTTTACAAAATTACATATAATTTATTGTGCAAACGTTTTTACCTTAAATTTTCTCTTGTCTTTGGTTCTTTCACATTGTATAAATGATGGTTGTTACCGTGCTTCTTTACTGTACAACTATTTTTGGTCTTCCAAAATAAAATGTATATTATTTGAGTTATCAAATTTTTATACCTGCAAAGTTGTTTAATTCGTAACTAAAATCCATCGATTTCTGTTTTCTTAAAGTTCTTATCTAGAGTACTTTCTTTTGTCTCTTGGTTGTTTTGAAGTTTCGAGGACGAAACTCTTTTAAGGGGGAGTGTTTGTAACACCCCGTAATTTTCACCCTTTATTTTTGGTGTTAGTTTATTTTAAAATGATATTCTTTTCGTAAAAAATAAATAATTTATTATTTTCTCTAGATCAATGATTTTTATTCTTTATAATTTGGGAGCCGAATTATTATTTTATTATATGGTGTGTTAGTGTGTGCATTATATTTATATTTATAATATAATTTATTAGAATTATTTTTATTATTAAGTATGTTCAAAGTTTAGGCGCGATTTAGGAATTAACCGTTTTATCGCGTATCGGGCTTTCGGAGCATGGATCATTGTTGAATTGGGCCGAAAGTTTTGTGTGGGTGTTGGGCTTGGGGCAGCCGGCCAAGTGAAGGATTAAGGGGAGCCTTCCCCTTTTCTTTTCTCTTTTGTTTTTCTCATGACTCTTTGTTGCTTTGTAACCTCCCTAATTATTCTCCTTCATTAAAACCCATTATTTCATCCATTAAACATCCATAAAATTCTGATTTTTATTCAAAGAAGTTCAGCAGCATCATTCTCATTTAACCCCCCACCGTTTCAAGAAAAGAAAGAGAGAAAAGGAAGAGCAAAAGAATAGAAAGTTCAACCCGGTTTTTCTCTATCGCACCTTCACGAAAATCACCGTAACCGGAGATCTAACCGTTGGATCGTCTTCAATTTTGGACACAACGTTTACAACGCCTTGTTCTACATTCTGACCGGAGCGATTAAGAATCTAAGCATTTTATCATCGGGAATCATGGTCGTAACAGAGCAGTGCGAAACAAGAGTTTTCAACGTTCAAGAAGAAATGCCTAGTGTCTTGTTGCTACAATTCTCGTTCGTTATGCCTTGGGGTTAGAAGAGGATTTGGATTGCATGCTTAACTCGTAATTGTCTCTTTAGACTCAGCTCTCCTCCCGACGATCCAGGTAACTAGTTGTTATCTTAGAACCATAGTGATTAGGGTATTATTCGGTATTAGATTACTACGTTAGGAATTATCTAAAATACTTTTTGAATGAGATTTTTGATGAAATTTGACATGAACATACGTGACACATGCTATGTGAATATTGTGTAGAGAAAAATAATTTTTGCATGATTTTTTTAATATTTATTTGATTTAATTAGTATTTTGTGCGTTTTGGCTAAATTTCATAATAATTATTGAACGACTGTTAAAATTGATGAAATCATTTTTCTTAGATCATGTTACATGCGTATAATGTATTCCATGCCTTAGAATAATTTTTATCTACTGTTTACTGTTTTAATTAATTGATATATCTGTTTTTGTAATTTCTGTTCAGTCAGTATATAATTCATGAAAATTATTTATAAAGGCTGAAAAATTAATTTATTTGAATAATATGTATTTACGTGAGTTTTTACATGTTATTTAAATTTTTTGGTAATTTTTGGGCGTCTGTTTATATTTTTAATTATTTTAATGGCTTATTTGAGGAATCTGTATATTAACTGTTAAAAATACTTTTTGAGTCCGAAAATTAATAATAAAAATTGTACCATTTCAGTAGAGCTATTAGGGTTATATCATAATTTTTGTGTGATTTTACTGCTCGAATTTGTAGGTTTCATAATTATTATGGTGTTTTTGTGATGAAATTGAGGACACACTATTAAATTGTTTGAGGGCTTGTAAATCAGATATAATTTATAATTTAATATATTCTGGGTTGCTTATTTTCAGTAGTATACAGTATGCATCATTTGAGTAACCACATGTTTAGGTTTGATTTATGGAATAAAATGATTTAATTGTTATTACTCTTTTAATGAATATGATTTAGAGTTAATTGGTGATGTATTTTGATTGAAGTGTGGTTGCTGTAAAAATTAGTATAATATCATTGATGATGTTTAGAGATGATTAAGTTTTATTGTGGGAGATATTTGTTGAAAATTTGTAAGTGATTTATTTTGAGGATTTTTGAAGAATTACTTTTGATGAATTATGGGTATAAGGCCGGGTGGCATCCCTTTTGACGAATATTTTTGAAATGAATGAGACTTTGATGATATTTATGATTTTATTTTGAGATAAGAACATCCGGTGGGATAGATGTAGTCCCCGGTGAAGAACATGCCAACCACCTGGTTTGCGAACTAGGGGTAAGCCTGGGTTAATTGTTGTCGTCCGAGAGGTCGTGGGAGTTCTGCGTGTTCTACCCCCGCATCGGGAGTTTGGCCATTCTTAGACACAAGGGGTGGGAACGTAAGCCCATAGGACCGACTCGGAGATTGCGATCCGACAAACCTTAGGAAGTGATTTGCGAATCACTAGCGTTCGGTTTCTGTCTCAGACACTTGTTTTACCTATACTTTTATTTTTCTAAAAGTACTCTTGAGATGATTTATTTATTTTTATCCAACTCACTTGCTATTTATTATTCATTTGCGTTATTTGTGAGTTATATGGAAGTAGATGCATATTGTAGTTAACTTGACTTAATTATTTCCTTTCTTATTAATCTATGTCTGAATCGTACTTTGATTGCTTTTGTTCTGGGAGAACTGCTAGTTACTCCCCACTGATTGTGGATATTTGTTGTATATTTTGCAGGTTTTGTTGATGGGGATTTTCTTTGATTTTGGGCTCGGGTTGAGATGCGAGAAATAATCTATTAGGGGTTTTAGTTCTAGACTTCTCTTTAGTTTGAGATAGTTTTCTCTTTTCGATTTTAATCTAAGTAATTAATTTACTTATAGTATTTAATTATGTTTGGTTTTATCACTTAATTATTTAAACACTATTCTTGTAGTAGTGACATTTCCAGAAGACGATGTTTCCGCCATCGTCCTATTAAATATATTATTATTTCTTTCTTTTCGGTCTTTGAAATTCTGGGGTGTTACAGTTATTATCTTAAAGTATAATATTAATAAACGAAAATTTTTCTCACCCGGAGCGTAGCCCGGGCCTAATAACTAGTTACCTATGTAAACCAAATGCTCCCCAAGTTAAAAGAGCAGTTTATGTAAATAAGAAAGCAACACCGTACATCTAATATACTGCTTCTGTACGAAGTCGAAATGAAAGGAAACATAACCTCTGTTTTATTGGCATGAATTTTTTTAATTTTAAATAGACTAATGCTTTGGACGTGGCTAATGCAATCTCTGAAGATTAGATGGGAGGTTCCCTAATCTATCTTCACTTTAAGGATACTCTATAACTAAGTAAATCTTTCGAAGCTTTTGCTTGTAATTTTATCAAGAGAGTAAATAATACGGTTGTAACAACCATGTAATAGCACGTTCCAATGTTAGTACTGACACAAAATTTATTCGTCTTTAATTCTTTTTCCCTAAGCCAAAGCCGAAGCCTAAGCGTCTACACAATTTTTTATGGTAATATTAACAACCACAAATAAACAAACATGACGACTTGAACTGAACTGGACTTGACCCGAAGATAGGCAATCCGTAAAAAAATAACGCACAATTTTCAATATTGATCCGACCTGACTTAATCCAACCCAACATTAACCCGAGTCAACCCAAATCTTGTTCAACCCAAAATATCATGTACCCGAACTAAAATGCACTCAACCCAAACTTAACTCTAATAAAGTTAACCCGAATGTGACCCAAACATTTCCCACCTCTAAATTCACATTGAAAACCACTTAATTAAGGCTTGGCCCAAAAGGACAAAGGAAGTGTACCATGATACTAAAGCCCATGTCCTGAGATCCCACATACTTGTATAAATATAAAACTCAACCCTTTCTGGAAGGTAGGTTCTGATTCATCTAGCTATCCATATTGCATGAGAGCAAATTATTTACAGAAATATATTGAACTCCATACTTGCTAAGTCCATCCACCCGATTTAAGTACCGGGATGGTTTCCTCGGGAAAACCCCGGAAGTAAGTTTAATTGTTGCAGGTAACCCCATCGTGAAGTCTTTATCAACGAGCTCTACATCAGCCCACCAACACACACAAATTTGATCACATCTATTGTGGTTGTTTTGTACAAAAACAATGTATCCGGAAGCTAATAGAAAGAAGCAACAATAATTATCAATTGACGGGAAGAATTAGCAGGAGATGGATGAAAGTAAGTGGGTTTCGCGTTTTAAAATCTGCTTAGAGAGGAGCATTTTCTGTATAAAGGTTTTTTCTTTCTTTATTAGCAAAAAGCAAATTGAGAAATCTTAACTAGATTATTAGCAAATAATATGGTGGCTGGCTACTATTTGGTTATAAAAGAAAAAGTTCAGACGCCATTTAGGTAATTAAACTAGTGTGTGGCCCGGGCGTTGCCACGGGTGTTACTTTTATTTTCTGAATGATTGAACTTTTGTTTCTACTATCTATGCACATCGTATTGTTTACTTTGTTTCGTTTATTATATCATGTATTTTGTAAATTGCGATACAGAACAGCTAATTATGACCGAAGTACAGCATTATTTTTACCTTTGAGACAGTAGATATATGTCCAGTGCAATAATGAAAATAATACTCCAAATTTATGGTTGGAGGAAGGGGATGACCGTCACCGTAAAGAGTAAAGACATATAAGGGGCTTTGTGGACTTAAGAATCAATAAAAAAATATTATATGAGATAGTAAATATATCTTAACTCTTATAATTACTAAGAGGTCGGGGGGTTCGATTCAAGACAATAACATATATTTTTGAAAAATGCTGATGACCTGACTAATGTTGATTAATTGCATATATGCCAAAATTCTAGTGTAAGCGGGAGAGTTCCACGTGGCGCATAAACTTTGACAAACACGCCTTCTAATATATTTGTATAGATTCTATCCAACACAACCAAACTAAAAAATTAATTAAGTTGAGCTTGCCAGAATCATTGTTGTAAATTTTTTTGATGTCCCGTGTTTTATTATTTCTTTCTTATTTTTACCCTTTTTCCTTTGGTGTTAGACGACAAGTCGACAAACTTGGTTAAGATCATGATACTCATGAGGTTAACCCTTTTATTGAAGAATTGGAGAAATTGAATTCGAAAACTTATGGTATGCATGATAAATGAAAATGAAGATAGGGAGAGAGAGAGAGTGAGAGAGAGAGAGTGAGAGAGAGAGAGAGAGAAATCTAATGGTGTTAGTGTTCCATTAATAGTAAATGTCTTTTGAGGAAAAAAAATCAAACCTCAAGGGAATCTGAGTAATTTTCCAAATAAGAGGGGTAATTTAAGAATTACGTTAAATCTCAGGGGTACTTCAAGAATTTTCCCAATAAATAATGATGCAATAATTTTGTTTTTAAAAAGAATCTAATAATTATAAAACTATAAGTATGATCTATAAATTAGTACAATAATTAATTACTTCAATGAAACTACTATACATAGGGTTTCATAGATGTTCTTCTAGATCGTTTTTCAAAGATATATGATTTTATCTATCTTCAAGAGCATGCTTTTTTTCCACATAGTTGTATGAATTCAGATTTTGAAGTAGGCATGGTCGAATTATGAAAGGCTCGGGTATGTTCTCGCATGACAAAGCTACTACATGTTGAAGTATATCTTGAAGAAATTAAGTTGGATCGTCAAAAAATTTATATGTTTCTCGTTCATCTTCAACGATCATGCTGTGCGTTATATACATGCCATCATAATTTCCCACAACAACTCTTTGCTCCAAGCTAGTCGTATAATTGCAGAGTGTCATAATGGCCTCCTACAGATTGTTCCTTGACTGATTGGTTTCCTTTGTTCCATCTCCTCCTACAGTAATGTATGCTGATACAAAGGCTTTTCTTCTTTCATAATCCACTTTTTCTTAAACCCCTTTTCATTCTCTTCATCGCACGCATTGATTGGTTTGTTGGCTCCTTCAGGGAACAATTCAACACGAACATCGTTAAATTCGTCTAGGTGCCCATATATTCTGATGGAGTTTGAGTGTAGTTCATTTGGTGCCTACAAATTGGTCGATTGGTTGGCTAAAATGATGTGACTTGAGAAATCTTTGATGATTTTATGGAGACATTTCATCCAAATTTGGATTAGTTTGTCACATTGGATTGTTATAGATATTTAACATCATCTGAAATTGGGGGTGTTTGAAAAGATTTGGATTTAACAGAAAATTAGATTGGTTTTCATGATAGTTGTTCGGATTATTTTGGGGATAGTTTTGGTTATTTTTTTGGGTAGTTTAGATTATTTTGGGAATTGTTTGGATTATTTCTAAAGGAACTTCGATTAAATTAATAGTGTTGATAATTTATGAAGTTTTGATTATTATGTTCCATACATAGAAAATAGATATTAGACAAAATTTTGGCTTGTGAAAGAAAATAGGGTAAGAAAAGAAGTGTGGTAAAATTAGGAGATATTAGGATCATTATAGAGGAAAAAAGAGTTGGTAATTTTTTTACTGCAAAAGTTTTTTTTTTTTTTGAAAATAAATAAAGAGATGTTAGAAATACCAAAGCAAAAAAATCTTATTTCCAATTCAACAAAAATAGTAAATGAATTTTATTTGTGGTAGAAGGGTAGAGCCTAAAAAAAAGATGAGAGATAAAAAAGTAGAGAGAGAAAGAGAAAAGAAAGAAGAAAAAAGCCCCAATTTTAAATCTCAAAACCCTAGCCAGTCAAAAAATCCCCAATTCGATTTAGAGAACTCTTCTGTCATCAAGAATGTTAAATTGCTCTTAGTTATTGTTACTAACTTACTGTTATCAATTCTAGTTGCAAATCTCAGAATTCATTGCTCAAAAATCTCCTCAATTCAGTCCAAAAAAGTTCCTCAAGCTGAAGTTGTTACTTCTTGAAAAAATTTCTTATTTTATGAGAATAATTCCCATCCTCTATTTGGTTTAGTGTAATTGTAAATTTCCTCGTCATTTTTGGGATTCCAAGTTCAATCATTTGATTGGATTAAAGGATTCATATTCCTTCCATTCAAATTCAAAGTTCGATTCATGGCTAGGGTTTTTCGGGGCAATCCGTGTTTAGTTTCTCTTTCAATTCTTGGTGTGAGTTATATGTTGGTGTTGTTTGGCTACTGGTTCGTGTCTGTTGCGCTGTGCTACTGGTGGCTCTGCCACTGTGTAGCTGCTGCAATATTCGTGTGCGTGAGAGGTTTCTTTGAAGACATCAAGTCTTCATCATCAAGTCTTAGATGCTGTAATTTCCAGCGTCTTCAAAATTCCGCACTTAATGTGAGGAGTAAGATTGTATGTAAGTTATACTTATTTTCAGTTTCAAGATTTTATTCCGTGGGATGATTTCCCCCTCTGCCATCAATTTGTCTTTGGTGTGCAAAATATTCTTACCAAAGAATCAAATGCAGCCGGAAAGTCTCCATATTTGGAAGCTTAAGGTAGTAAGTTATTTTTAACTTACTACATTTCGGAATTCTTTTCTTCAATATATTTTATGTTAGAAATTGATGAGTTAGTTATATCTCATACTTATGTTCTTTGTCCTTATATTAGTTACTTAATTAGGAAAGTTTCTAAATTTTGTGATATATTATTAAAAGTGGATGCTTTGAAGGAATTCGGATTCCCCTTAAAGGGTATCCTAATAGACTATTCCTCGATTTTAAAGTATGTTGTCATTCTCATGCTTTGGTTTTGGTTAGTAATATGTTTTTTTATCTATGGTTGTTGTAGTCAATTGTTATAGTTATTTCAAAATGTTAAGCTCTAGCTTTGGAATGGATGGCTATGTAGTGGTAAACTCAATGAAATCCAATCTAGACTACAAAAGTTATTGGAGTGGATTTTATTGGGTGTATTACAAAGATTTGCTTTTCTATAAAAACTCCAATTGAGGCTACAAAAGCTATTGGATTGGAGATTTTTTAAGTTTTTCTTCAATTTTTATTTTTTAGTCCTTTTGTGCTGAAAGAAGGTTTCCCAAAAAAATGTTGTCGTTCTCAGTAAATTTCTATTAGAAAGTTTATCTGATTGTAGCCAAAGAATGATTCTTTCATCTTTGAATGAAAATAGATGGGTTAAATCTTTTGAACTTTTATTATCTTGGATGGTCAGGTGGAATTTTCCACTTCTATACATCTAGCTATGTGAGGGTGTATATTATAAATTTGATTATTTTTTATGGTTGTATTCTATTTCAGAAGGTGAAGTGTATGATTTTCAATTTAGATTCATTTGTTGATCTAAAAATTTCAGCTATGTTTAGTCATGTTTATATGGGGTTCTGTATAGAATTTAAAACATGTCGTTTAGTAACCTCCTTCAACATGTTATGGTTTCATCTCCTGTTATTTTGTATGCTCATTTCAGAGGATGAAGGGGGTTCCTCATCCATTATGACTTATAGAAATCAAGCTAGACTTGGTTTTTGTGCTAGGCAATGTGGATTAAGTCAGTTTGTTGAGGTATATAACATGATTTTTCTAGCCCCTCCCCTGTATGTAAAACGTGTTCTATTTATGATGTTTTAATGACTATAGCCTTTTGGAATGTTTGTGGTTGCCAAAGGAAGAACCTTTTTGCTGAGATAAAAAGTTTTGTTCAGCAAATCACGTTGACATTATGATGATTTGTGAAACAAAATCTTCTATTCCTCCCTCTTGTTCTGCTATAAGGAGATGTGGCTTTTCTCAATTTGATTTTATCCCTACTATGGGCAGATCTGGTGGATTGTGGGTTATGTGGAAAAACAGTTAAGCTAATCCTTGTTGCTTGGATGTAATTTATAAAGGTTCTCGATTTGTTGTTTGTAGTATAAAGCTTAGTGTTTTGAATCTTTATTTTGTGGTAATCTTCCTCTATGCTCATGCTAGTTCTAGTGGAAAAGATTTGTTTTGGAATGAGATCATTTCTTATACTCAAGCTTTAGAGCTACCCTATATTTTGATAGGGGATTTCAATGAGCTTAGTTTTCATTCAGATAAGTAAGGTGGTATTCCTATCTCTTTATCAAGATTATCTAGGATATGAGTGATATTAAGAACCAATTAAATTGTAATGAATTACCTTTTACGGGCCAATGTTTTACTTGAAGAAAAAAAGAAGAAGTGGTCATGATAATGTTTTTGAACGTTTAGATAGATGTTTAGCTAGTGTCGAGTGGTTAAATTTATTTCTGTTGGCAAAACTTAGACACCACATTTGTCTTCCTCCGATCATTGTTTTATTTCCTTAACTTTTCTTCCTTGTTCTAATTTTAAAACTCCTCCTTTTTAGTTTGAGAATGTGGTGTTTAAGAAAGGATTTTGTTGTATTAGTTAAGAAAAAATGGTGCTCAAAGTTTAATGGTTCTTGTATTATAGATTAGTTCATAAATGTAAACTTCTTCAGATAAAAGCTAAAGAATTAAACAAAACGCGGTTTGGTAATATTTTTCGACAACTTGTGTTAGTTGATAAAATACTCGAGACTCTTCAAGCTCAGATGCTTATTAATCAAGATAATTGTAATTTACAAAAAGCGCAAGATATATAGATGGTTAGTTAAACGTCGAAACCTGCTTGAATTTAAAGAAAAAATTTGGTTTCAAAGAGCTAAGACTATGTCTTTTGTCAAAGGTGATGCTAATTCTAAGTATTTCCACGCTTGTGCCTCCATAAAGAAAAATCGAATTAATCTTGATTTTGTTTACCACCCATAATAATGTGATTGTTACTAATCCGGAAAGAATTTCGTTTCATATAACAAAGGAGTTTCAAGCTAGATTTTATAACAATAGTAGTTGTACCTTTGATAGTCAACATGAATTTTCTCTTATTTCGCCTATTATTTCAGAGGATGATAATCATCTGTTAACTCAAGATGTGTATGCTGAGGAAATTAAAATAGCTTTTTTTGATCTAGCCCCTGATAAATCCCCAGGTCCAGATGGGTTTCCTCCATTTTTCTTTCAAAAATACTGGACGTTGGTGGGTAATTCAGTTATTAAAGCTGTTCAAGTTTTTTTTCATTCGGGTTTTATGCTAGCTGAAATTAATCATACGTTTATTACTCTAATCCCTAAAATTTATAATCCATCTGCAGATAATCATTTTAGACCTATTAGTCTATGTGCAACTATTTATAAAATAATCGCTAAAGTATTAGCTAATCGTCTTAAATTGGTATTAGGAAAAACTATTCACCGTCTTCAAGGAGCTTTTGTTCCTGAAAGGTTAATTCAAGACAATATTTTGATAGCTCATGAGGTGTTTCACTCATTTAAGAATAAATCAGGTAAATAGGGATGGTTAGCTATCAAATTAGATATGGAAAAGGCTTACGATATATGGGAATGGAATTTTATTTTCACGATGTTGGAAAAGTTAGGGTTTAACGAGAAATGGATTCATTGGATTAGATTGTGTATTTCGTCTGTTTCTTTCTCTGTTCTTGTTAATGGAATACCCGGGGATCGTTTTTTCCCCACTCGTGGTATTAGGTAAGGGGATCCTTTATCTCCATAATTTTTATTTTATGCGCAGAACTTCTTGCTAGGGAAATTTATGGTCACTCTATGGGCGGAGAAAAATTATTGGGTGTGAAATTGGTCGTTCTAGGATTAAGATCCCTTTTCTGACATTTGCTGATGATACTATGTTATTTGCTAAGGCTTTCGATCGTAGTTGTCATATTATTAAGAATGTTTTGGATAGGTATTGTGCTATGTCGGGGCAGTTAGTTAATTTTCATAAGTCAGCTTTTCAAAGTACAAAGAATGTTTCTACTCAAAGTGATGAAGGGTTTCAATTTATTCTTCAAATGCAAAATTCGTTTTCTTTAGGCATTTATTTGGGATGTCCAATTATAGACCGCCGTGTGACAAAAAAATACATCTGGTAAGACTATTTAATCTGCCCAATCTCAGTTAACTAAGTGGAAAGCTAATTCGCTGTCTCAGGCGGGCTGTTCAGTGCTTATTCAGGCTAATTTATCTACTAATGCTAATTTTCAAACGTAAAGTTTTCTGCTCCCAGCTTCTATTCACTCGGAGTTGGATAAAACATATAGAAACTTCTTTTGGAATAAGTCTTCAGATTCGGGTTCTGCAAATCTTATAGGATGGGATAAAATTTGTGTGCCAAAAAAGTTTGGGGCTTTGGTTTTAGGAAAGCTAATGTTAATAATGTTGCTTTGCAAATGAAGTTGATTTGGAAGATTATTGATAACCCGTCTAATTTATGGGTTCAAACGATTTCCAAAAATATCTAAAAGGTTCTTCTATTCTAGATAACTCTCTTTCTGCAAATTATTCTTGGCAGTGGAAAAAACTTATTTATGTGAGAGAGACTTTTAAGAAAGGTTTACGATGGATTGTTAATTTGGGTAGTCAAGTTTCTTTTCGGGAAGACAATTGGGTGTTTTAGTATCCAATCTCGTCTATTTGCGTCCCCTGTAGGGATTATGAGAATATAATGGTTAGTGATGTTATTAATGAGTACCGTCAATGGAACAAGAAGATTTTAGCTTCTATTGTGCCTGAGAAAATTTGCCAAGCTATTTATAGTTTTCCGTAGAATGCTGGTTTAGATAAATTAATTTGGGGTTTGACTTCAGATGGTTGCTACTCTGTCAAGTCAGGGGAATTGTTAGTTCATGGGCTGGCTATTAATCCTCCTCCCTCTAAGCCGTTTAATTGGATTTGGGGTTTAATGATTCCTCCTACGGTCAGGAATTTTATTTGGAAAATTTGTCAAGATGGGCTTCCAACCAAAGTTTGATTAGAAAAATGTCATGTTTTCCTTCCCCAGGAATGTATATTTTGTAACCATAATTCAGAAGATTTTAATCATCTTCTGTTTGTTTGTCCGTTTTCTAAGGATGTGTTTGTATTAATGAACTTTATGGTTGGGTGTGTCCCCCTAACTTGCCTATTTCAGATGATATTATGGTTAATCTAAATCTGATCAAGGATAATTCTTCTTCTCTAGATTTATCCCATTTTTGTGTTACTTGGTGGTATATTTGGTTCTCTAGAAACAAGGTTATCTTCCAAGAGGAAGTGGCCTATTCGGTGGCTGTTGCTTACAGTGTGGTTAATTTTTTTCTTGTTTGGGCTAAAACTCAAGCTCAGGATAATTTGTCGGATAGTTTTTTGAAGGTTTCTCCTTCTATTCAAAAAAAGAATGTGGAAGTTGCTTGGGTTCCCCATCGTAAACATAGTTTTAAGCTTAATTTTGATGGTTCAAAGCTTTCGAATGGTAAAGCTTCCTTTGGGTTCACTATCCAAGATCATTTGGGAGGTCTTTGTCTTGGTGGTGCTATGGCTCTGTCGTCGGATTGCTCTATTCTTCAAGCAAACGCTTGGGGTCTGCGGGAGGGTGTGAAGGCTTCTAGGTTTCTCAATATTTCCTCTCTTATAATCGAAGGGGATAATCTTGTGGTTATCAATTCTATTAGTAGATGTTGGAAGGTCCCGTGGGAAATTTCTGGTTTGATTGGTGATTCGGTTGAAAACCTGAAAAATGTTTCAGACCTAGTTATTATTTCCTGTAACAAAAAAAAAATTCAACAAAAATAGTCGTTGGGTACAATTCAAAAATAAGGAACTCAGATTGTTTTGCTTTGCGCCCGGCACATTTGTAAAGTTGGAAGTAGAAAAAAAAAATAAACCTCTACTTTTTGGTACATTGACCGAGTAAATCAGTCCTCCACATTTGGAGGATTCTCCTCCATCCTCATTTAGAAAGGATCTTGAAATATTTTTTCCCATCCATGAGGAACTCGTCATCTCATTAAGGGGAGAGAGTGTTATGAGGATGGTAATTCCTGAGGAATAATCTATATTATATAAGTGAAGGGGGAGGAAGATGGTGTCCCCCTTATAAAAAGTCTGATAAACCCTTAATGAATTTAAATTGCCATATATATTAAATATTATTTTCTTCTTCTCATTTGCCGTATATATTGAACAAGTTAACAATGGAATTGAATTTGAAATTTAAATTAATAATTAAATCGAGGACAATGATTTCCTCTTCTTACATATGTGTGAAAATCTCTGATAAACAATTAAATTGACAATATAACTTGATTGACACAATCAGAAGAAAAAATAAAAACTTGAATTTCATATTAATAATTATACTGATAATATTTTAAAACCTAAATGTTGATTATTATTTGGTAATCTCTATTATACAAATCAAACTTTTACACTTTATTAATATTCAACAATTGAACCTGATACACAAATTTTTCCACTTTATTTGAGCACAAACCTTATGATGAATATTCCTAAAGCCAAGCTCCCCTAGACTAGCTTTATTGTAACTAATAGGAAAACTAGGACGGGATTGTTTTGCTTGAGGATAAACAATACAAGCCTTATTTAAACATTTCTTGGTACTAGAATCACTAAAAACAGGAAGAAGCTTGACGACCTTATCCGAAGGATGCCCCAAGCGACGATGCCACAACTCAAAGTCACTTATAGAAGAAGTAGTCACAGCACAGATGCTCGGAATCCCACAATAATAATAAAGTCCATCCTTACGTTCACCGGTTCCAATCAGGTTCCTCGAGTGACGGTCCTGTATAGCATATAAAGAGTCAGTGAAATGAACAATACAATGAGAGTCATCGATATACTGGGACATAGAGATGGGATTACAGTTGAGGCAGGGAACAAATAACACATTATGCAAATTAAACAACCCGAAAAAGAAACAGTGCCAGAGAAAGTGGCCATACCCTGCTGACCATTAGGTAAACTAACACGACATTCGACCATAGGAAGGGGATCAACCAATAAAGAAAAGGTACCAGTGACATGGTATGAGGCTCCCGTATCTAGAAGCCAAGAGGAAAAAGAAGACTCCCCCATCATAATTGTAGGAGGTTTTTCATATTTTTCATTTACCAAATTTAGAAGCACCTGCATCTGGGCAGGAGTGAGAGAGTTAAGAGGAGTACCCCCACCCCCATCAGACACGGGAAAAACCGACGCAACACTCGTGGCGGGACTCGATCCAGCACCACAAACAGCGTGTGCATGCGCTGCTGTAGTAGGTGGGCGACGCTCCGGAGTGGGATCAGCACTGAGGCGAGATTTACTCTCCGCAGCAGACGAAGAAGAAGAGGGGGACCCTTTACCATACTTTTCCTCCCACCACGCGGGGCGGCCGTGAATCTTGAAACAAGAAGAGACGTCGTGCCCTTGTTTCTTACATTGAGAACACATCAACTTAGACTTATTCGGGCGATCAAACGATCCTTTCACAGCAAATACATGAACATCCTCATGCACGGGCTTGTCACGAGTCATCCCGCGAACGCGTTCCTCTTGAAGGAACGCTTGATAAGCGTGTGTGAGATCAGGGGGAGGCTATTGAGATGGGAGATTGGATCGAACCGTGGAGTACAAGGAATCATCAACACCAATGTAAAATTGATGTAATTTCTCTTCCTCTCGATCAGTGGCAAATTTGCCGGTGACATCACATGTACAGTGACAACACGTGCAACCGTAAAGGGGTTTGAGTCTAGCCAAATCATCATACAAACCCATAAGAGTATTGCAGTAGTCTTCCATAGTCATAGTTTTGGTTTGCCTACAAGTAGCAATGTTCTCGCGAAGCTGTTGAAGGCGTGGGCCATCGGCGACGCAAAATCGAGTCTCGAAAAACAGCCACAAGGGCCGAGCCTCATCATGATAAGGGATGGAGGCAGCAAGTTTAGGGTCCATACTCCGAAGTATCCAGGAAACAAGCATAGAGTTCACGGTATCCCAGTTAAGTAACTTCTTCTTTTAGTAGATTTGGTGATAGTACCATCAACAAAAACATATTTCCGGCAAACCTTGAGGGATAAGGTGATTGGCCGAGCACCGATAGGTAATTATCTCCCTTGAGAATTACGTGAGTGATAAGGTTGACGGGTTGATCACCGGAACCGAGGTAAAAAGGAGAAGATGAATCAAGCTTTGAATCTTCTGTCATGGTAGCGTTGCGTGAGGAGAGCTGAGAAAAGGGCTGCCGCCGTGAGGAAGCAGTGATGGGAAAGAAAACAAATGGCAGTGATGGGGTAGGGTTAGGCAGTGGCTCTTGATACCATGTTGTGAATGATTTTCCTTGATGTATTACTTTCTATTATTGACAATAAATACATCCTAATTACAAGCTAAATGGGCTTACATATTAATTCATCATAAACAATAAATACATTATGCACAAAGGAGGCCCAAAGATACAAAACAATTTCCCTGCCATAATTTATTTGTTTTCGAACTTTTTGCTCCTTGGAGTTTGATTGAATCACGTACTTCGGTACTTGAGAATTTGTGGACTATTCTCTTAGCTTTATTATATTATTGTTGTTTATGTCCTGTGGGTTAGATGAATGAAGTTTTTATAGAGTTTCCCGAGATCTAACCTGCTCTTAAATCTTAATACCATGTTAAAATTACAGGAGGAGAATAATATAGGCGGATTAGTGGAAATCAATCCTAAAAGCATGCTGGATGTTTGGGCCTAGCCGCCTAGGTTCTATGGAGGTGAGCCATTTTTTGTGGCAACTTACCCAGATGATCCCAATGCAGATGAGGATAACATATCTCATATGTTCATGATGAAAATACGGGAGAATCAAGGTTCTTCGTCATGTATGCAAAGTCATCCAATCTTGATGTTGTTGCCTCTATGAAGCTACCTCAGCAAAATGTTTAACACTTTTAATTGAGGATATTAAGGGTATCCTCGTCATCTAGCTTGCACAGAAACGCGACATGGGAATGGACATGGGGAAACACAAATTTCAAAACTGAGAAAACGCGGGGGAAACGCAATTTTTTTCTAAAAATTTATTTAATGCTTTATAATATCAATGAAAACAAAATTCAATATAACAAAACAAGTGACATGAGGATTGATGACAGCAGCACAACAAATAATTAATGAATAAAATAAGCCAATATACAAGTAATACAACAAGTGACAAACATGAATTGCAGTAATATGCTAGTACTCCTACTCCTTTGGCATAAAAAAGTAAAAAAAATGTAAAAAAGTACCTTTAGGAGTGTGAATAAAGAACTGTACAAATAAAAAGTACTATTCCTTTAATCCTTTGTCAACATCACTACTCACTTGCAGGTGTAGAGTTGCGGCGTAGTGCGGTATTTAATAATTAATAGTAGGGCTTGAGCTTTTATATCCCCGTTTTTACTAGCAAAAAAAAAAAAATACCCAGCTTCGTGGCTCGTGTCTGACACGTTTCCTAACGTTTTGACACGCGAAACGTTCCCGACACGCGACACGTTAGGTACTTTAACATGTCAGTGCTTCTGAGCTCTTTATTATACTATTGTATTTATAATAGGCTCATATATATATATATTATAAATACAATAGTAAATGACAAGGATACCCTTAATATCCTCTATTAACTTTAAAAGAAAAAGATCTTAAAAGGCATGCATGTAGGGCACATAACCCTCTAGGTCACATTACTTATAAAGCACTCTAAGCTACTGCTATATACCGAAAAAGAAAAATATATCTACCAAACTTATAGTAGTAGGTTGTAGTTACGGATGTACAAAAGATAGTAAGTTGTCAATTGAAAACAGATGTACATCAGTAAACTAATGTCAATGATTTGTATGTCTAATTTTTATGTGATTACGTCTTCATATATATTTATGTTTTGTTTGACTGTGTCGCCAAGTACAAATTTTATACTTAATTATCAAGTTCATATTATTTATAGAACATTATAATAAATATGATTTTGCTTTAATCATAATTCTCGAATTCTATATTTCAACATTTTAAACTTTATGTTCTTAGCATATTTATTTATAGATAAAGTACATGAATATTAGTTAGTTTGCAGAAATTTATGACTTTTAAGCCAATGTGATTTTATATTCCTTACTAGATTTAAGCCAGTATAATTTTATATTCCTTACTAGATTTAAGACTCTGAGATTCACAACTTTATTATATTTCCTAAAAGTCGAAAAACTTCAAAAGAAACACGTATTCAGTTCAGTTCAGTTCAGTTTAGTTCAGTTCAGTTCAGTTCAGTTCAGTTCAGTTCATAAATGATAATCATTACTATTAATTAGTTATAATTTAATTCAATTCAGTTCAGTTCAGTTCCTAAATGATAATCATTACTATTAATTAGTTATAATTTAATTCAATTCAGTTCAGTTCAGTTCAGCTCAATTCAGTTCAGTTCACTTCAGTCGTTTTATGCCGAAGAGAACATGCCCTAAAGCCATGAAATGACTTCCAAGGTAACATTTGAACCAAAAAAAAAATAAGAATCATTTATTCACTTGAATCACGCAAATATATTTGAGCCTAGAAAAAGTACAAAAGGGTAGAGAGAACGAGAGTAAAAGTAAGAGAGCATGTGGGTGACTTACCACATAAGCAAAAATGATAAAATTTCCCATTTTAGAAAAATACGTTAACTGACGCATACAAATCTCTAACTATTCATTCAAAATTCAGTAATTTATTGAAATCATTTAATGAATTAAGAGTATCTTATTTGAATTAATCTTCCCAATATTATGATTATTGATTTATGAAACTAGCTGGGTAGAAGGCCAAGATCAAACTCATGTAAATTATGGATTCTTTTGTTTTTAATAGAACGCATAATTTCGGCATAGTTGAAACCAATGCGATAAATTTTCTATAATTAATAACTATAAATTAGTATAACTTCAATTAGTTACATAAAACATGGAGAATAACAATTTTGAAAAATCTATGATAATATTATCATTTATCATGTGAGCAGTATAAATGGAGAAAGAATCTAACGAAATGGACAAGAAATCATGACAATAATCTTCTTTTTCTTATCCTATATAATGCATAATTAGATGGAATAAAGGTCAATGAGATTATTTCGATCGTTAATTATGATAAAAAGGATGAATTAAAGTCAGTTTTGTGTAA
Organism: Beta lomatogona; assembly: GCA_947646795.1. NCBI lineage: Eukaryota > Viridiplantae > Streptophyta > Magnoliopsida > Caryophyllales > Amaranthaceae > Beta > Beta lomatogona. The sequence goes on along the minus strand of CANSNZ010000927.1, from coordinate 3,233,827 downwards.
TTTATAGATGATTGATCGTATCATGATCCACGACAAACAATATACATCTCTCAATGTAAAAAAAAAACGATATATGTATGTGGAAAAGAAATTTGATAAAATTAAACTTAGAAAAATATAATTTTCTTTGTTTTTGTTGGTTTATACTCAGCCACATCAACAAGATCCAGCTTATGTTCAGCACAGCTCTCCTCCAGTCAGCAAGTTAGTTGTAAGGCAGTTAGAGTTAGTTAGCTCCAATCATAACAACCTGGAGTTAGTTGTTTAGCTTCTAGCATAAGCTAACTTAATTAATCTTTCTTTCTGTAATAATTCTCCTTTGTATAAATAGATCATCTACTGTAATATTTTGATTGATTCAGAAATAACAAAACAGAAGTTTCTCTCTTCTCTCTAAACTTTCTCTCTACATTTTCATTTCTTCAAAGCTGAGTTCATACTAAAATGTTGAACTTTGACATGGTATCAGAGCAGATCAATTGATCCGGCTAAAATCAATCAATCAATTGATCATCTTCTTATGATCAAACAATTCCGCAAATTTCGCAAATCATTTCTTTCCAGAAAATAAGTAAAACTTCTCTTGAATTCTTGAAATTTATTCAAAATTAATTCTAAATCTTTGCTGTTGTCTCAAATCATCAAGATCAAGTGATCAATTGTTGATGATAAGAAGTTCAGAAGTTCAAATTCTTCTTTAAAAGAAGAAATTCTCTAAAAAGTTTCTGCAAATTTCTGCAGAAATATACTGAAATTCTTTTGAAGTGATTTTCATATCAATTTCTTCTCATAATCTTGAGATTCTTCTATTTCTTTCTCTAAAATACAGTAACAACGCCAGTTGAAAACATACAAAACACAGAAAATCATCAAGATCCTAATTCAGTCTATTTTCTGAATAATTCTGATGTTAATTCATCAAAATTAGTAAAGACTGTGTTTGATGGAACAACTGGATTCAATGATTGGCAAAGATCAATGACAATTTCTCTATCAGCAAGAAACAAATTGTGCTTTGTTGATGGATCGTTGAATAGGCCAACAACAACTTCAACAGATCTCAAACTGTGGAACAGATGCAATAATTTGGTAATATCCTGGATCTTAAACTCTCTTGAATCTTCAATTAGTAGAAGTGTTTTATACATCAGAACAGCAAGAGAAATTTGGCTTGATCTAGAAGAGAGATTTGGTCAATCATCTGGACCTCAGTTATTTTCTGTTCAGCAACAATTAGGAGAGTTAACTCAAGGAAATGATGAAGGAGTTTCATGTTTTTTCACTAAAATCAAATTACTATGGGATCAACTTGATGGATTAGATCCAATTGCTTCTTGTGTGTGTATTGGATGTAGTTGCACACTCACAGAGAAATTGTTGAAATCTCAGCAAACTCAAAGGTTGATTCAACTCTTAATGAAAGTGAATGAAAAGTATGCTAATACTAAAAGTGGCATACTCATGATGAATCATGTTCCTACAATTTCTAAAGCTTACAATCTGTTGCTGCAAGAGGAGACTCATAAGGAATTGAGTACTTTGAAAACTCAGTTTCATGGTGATAGTTTAGCTTTTTCAGCAAATAAATATCATGACGTGAGATCTTACAAGCAAACTGGTCACACTAGTGGAAGTACTGGCATAACACAGAGAAGTTATGGAAGAAATAGTTTGTATTGTGAGCATTGCAAGATGAAAAATCACACAATTGATAAATGCTGGAAGTTACATGGTTATCCTAAGAACAAAGGGAAAAGAATTGCTGCTATTGTTACACAAGATCACAATGACAATGAGCAAGAATCAGGTGCTGTTCATGCTACATTGACGGCAGAACAACACAAGCAGTTAATGGAATACTTAGAGAAGTTTCATAACTCAGACCAGAACAATCTACCAGTTCACTTGGTTTGGCTGTAAGTTCACAATTGGAAGGTAATTTCTGTCTCTTATCTAATTATCAAAGCAATTGGATATTAGATAGTGGATCAAGTGATCACATGTGTTCAGACTTGTCTATGTTTGCATCCTATGTTTCTGTGAGTGATTCTTATCCTATGATTACCTTACCTGATGGCAGTAAGCTGCAAGTGAAGCATAAAGGCACAATCAAGCTAGGTAACATGGTTGTTCTTAGAAATGTGCTACATGTTCCAGGATTTCAATTCAATTTACTTTCAGTCTCCAAGTTGTGCCAAGATGCTGGTTGTTTAGTGATTTTTGCTAACAATGAATGTTTTCTTCAGGACCTTTCCATGAACAAGCAAACTTTGCTTGGTAAGCTAGAAAAAGGTCTTTATATCCTGGACAATTCCTTACTTCATTCTACTGGTACAATTGCTACAACTGCAACACATAACCCAACTTGTTTCTCAGCAATAATAGAAGCAAAGTTATGGCATCTCAGACTTGGGCATGTGTCTTTTGGAAGAATAAAAAATATCAAAGGAGTTGATATTCAAGGTTGCTTAACAGAGTGTTTTTGTAATATATGTCCTCTAGCTAAGCAAACCAGACTTCCATTTCCTGCTGCTAGTACTATAAAAACTAATAAGTCTTTTGAGTTGATTCATGTTGGTGTTTGGGGTCCTTACTTGACTTGTGTTACTAACAATCAATTTCTCACTATTGTAGATGATTTTACCAGGATGAATTGGATCCATTTATTGAAAAGCAATAGTAATTCTGTCTCAATTATGGTTCAATTTTTACAGTATGTTGCCACTCAATTTCAATGCAATGTTCAAATGATAAGATAAGACAATGCACCAGACTTAACAGAAGGAAGAATGAAGCAATTTCTACTTGATAAAGGCATATTACAACAGAAGAGTTGTAGTAACACACCACAGCAGAATGGTGTTGTAGAAAGAAAGCATAAACACCTTCTTGAAACAGCCAGGGCATTGTCTATTCAATCCAAACTACCTACCAAGTACTGGAGTGCTTGTATTCTTACAGCTGCTTACTTGATCAATCGAATGCCATTGAAAAGCATTCCATTTCTCAGTCCTTATGAAAAGCTTTTCAATCAACCACCTGATCTTTCTCACTTAAGAGTGTTTGGATCTTTATGTTATATTTCTACAACTCCTAAAAATAGAACTAAATTTGATCACAGGGCACATCCTTGTGTTCTCACAGGCTATCCTACCAGTCATAAAGCCTATAAAGTCCTAGATTTAACTACAAAGAAAATTGTTCTATCTAGAGACATTCATTTCCATGGAGATCATTTCGCTTTCCATTAATCCTCTTCTCCTCATACTACATACACTACTAATTTCTTTCTTCCTCATACCACACCTATTTCTATTCCTCCTAATCCTCCCTTACCAGCAACATATACTGATTCACCAATCATACATTCATCTTCATTTATCTCTTCTCCAATTTCTACTTCTTCCTCTTCTCTTCCTACAGCAACTTCCCCACCTATTCCTCAACCAGCAAGAAAATCCACAAGAACTATCAAAACACCTTCCCATCTTAATGATTTTGCATGTTCTATAGTTACATCACACTGGTGTAACTTAGTCTCTTTTAATACTCTCTTTCCTACACACAAAGCTTTTATTGCTACTCATACTGACATAGTTGAACCTACTCACTATGCTGAAGCTATTAAGGACTATAAATGGGTAGAAGCAATGGACAAGGAAGTCTCAGCCTTGACTAACACTGATACTTGGGAGTTTGCAACCTTACCCAAAGGCAAGAAAGCCATAGGGTGCAAGTGGGTTTACAAAGTAAAAAAGCATGCTGATGGCACCATTGAAAGGTATAAAGCCATGCTTGTTGCCAAAGGCTTCACACAGAAATATGGGTTGGATTATCAAGAAACATTCTCACCTGTTGTGAAGATGTCAACTGTGAGATGTTTAATTTCCTTAGCTGCTAGCAAGCAATGGAATTTATTCCAGTTAGATGCCAACAATGCCTTCTTACATGGGCAATGACATGAGGAAGTGTATATGAAAGTTCCTGAAGGAGTCACAACACAACCTGGTCATGTTTGTAGACTTAAGAAGTCTTTATATGGTCTCAAACAAGCCAGCAGACAATGGTTTATAAGGCTGCTAGAAGAGTTTCAATCCCAAGGTTTTGTGCAGTCCAAAAATGACTACTCATTGTTTCTCAAGCATGAAAATGATGATATCACCATAGCTGCAGTCTATGTAGATGATGTCATCTTAACTGGGTCTAACGAAGCTAATATTGCAGCATTGAAACAACACCTTCATTCTACATTCAGCATCAATGACTTAGGAATTCTACACTTCTTTCTTGGTATTGAAATTACAAAGACTTCTGCAGGCTATGTCCTAACTCAGAAAAAATTCACCAAAGAACTTCTTGATAGCTGTCCCTTGGATCTTACAAAACCTACCATTACTCCCTTTCCTCTCAACCTCAAATTGGTTGCTGATGATAGTCCTGTCTATCATGATCTAGAATTCTACAGATGCTATGTTGGTAAATTAAAGTTTGTTACTCATACAAGACCTAACTTAGCATTTGCTGTCCAATGCTTAAGTCAGTTTATGCACAAGCTTTGTTCCTCTCATGTTCAAGCTCTTTCTCACACCCTTAGAATCTTAAACCATACTGCTAGGAAGGGTATCATTCTCAGAGCAACTGATCAATTATCACTACAAGCCTTTAGTGATTCAGATTGGGCTGCTTGTCCCACTACAAGGAGATCAGTCACAGGTTATATTCTACTTCTTGGCAACTCTCCTATTAGCTGGAAATCCAAGAAGCAAAGTACTATCTCCAAGAGTTCTTCTGAAGCTGAATATAGGGCTATGGCCCAAGCTGCTAGTGAAGTTACTTGGATGGTTCGATTATTGGAGGAATTGGGTGTGCCTAATCTGAAGCCTGTTGTTCTTCATTGTGACAATCAGTCAGCAATACATATTGCAAAGAATCCAATTTTTCATGAAAGGACAAAACACATAGAAGTGGATTGTCACTTCACAAGGGACAATGTGCTAGATGGTCTTTTACAGCCCAGTTATCTGCCAACTATTCATCAACTTGCTGACATTTTTACTAAAATTCTTCCTAGTGTATAACACTCTACCCTATCTTCTAAATTTGGCATGACTAAAATCCTCCCAAGTTTGAAGGGGGGGGTGTTGGTTTATACTCAGCTACATCAGCAAGATCCAGCTTATGTTCAGCACAGCTCTCCTCCATTCAGCAAGTTAGTGGTAAGGCAGTTAGAGTTAGTTAGCTCCAATCATAGCAACCTGGAGTTAGTTGTTAGCTTCTAGCAGAAGCTAACTTAATTAATCTTTTTTCTGTAATAATTCTCCTTTGTATAAATAGATCGTCTACTGTAATATTTTGATTGATTCATAAATAACAAAACACATGTTTCTCTCTTCTCTCTAAACTTTCTCTCTACATTTTCATTTCTTCAAAGTTGAGTTCATACTAAAATGTTGAACTCTGACAGTTTTTCTAAAACCATTGAAGTTTAGTATGATTTTTTGTTCACAATTTAATCACGAGAAATCTGACAGATGATGATTAGTCACAAAAGCATGGAGAATAACCCTATAACACGCAAACTTCTTTTTTTGAGGGGATAACACACTAACTTTGAATGATATGCATTATTACTAACTGAAATAAGGAATATCATATTGGAATGATAAGTGGACAAATGTGGCTTATAAAATAAATACAATAATAAAGGAAACATATTTGCACAATGACAATAATTAGATTCATGTTATTTCCGCGTCAATTAGGTTGAAAAGTAAATAAACTATAATAATAACTACACTTAACAAACAAAAAATATTATTGGAATATTATTATATACAAATAAGACAAGATTATTGATAGCTAAAAACATGCAATATGTACACGATTTTACAAAATAATGTTTTAATTGTGATTAAAAACTTATCATTTGTGTAAAAAGTATTCAGAATATACTAACAATTTGAACTTTTTTTAAAATTTTATTACATTGTCATTCATAGTTTTTTCGTCGAATGAGTTGCTTATTGAATCTGAATTGCATCGTTCTAATTATATGTGAATTGTTTTTTAATCTATAAAATACAATAAATCAATAAGGTTTTGCTAAGGTGTCATAAGCAAGTTAATTTGCTGATGTGTCAACCTATGTTTAACCTTAGATATTTCCAGCTACCCGTAATATTGCCATGTGTTTGGCTGTTGTTGATGTAGGCCCTGTAACACCCCATCCTTCTACTACTAAGATACTAATCAATATTTATTCTAGAGTGACTAAAAGACGTTAGCGGAAATAACGTTAGGACGGTTATGCTACTCTAAAACAATAAATAAAGACAACCTCAAACTAAAGTTTCATAGCTTCCAAAAGAAATATTTCAAAACATTATAATTCTAATAAAAAGGAACATCCCAAATCATAATAGAACATAACATCATCCAAAACTACGAGACATGCATGTCTCCTATAAAAACTCAAATAAAACTAAATGTCTTTGAGACCTAGCATAACATAGGACCCTCTATTGTCTGCATAGAACTCATCTACCAAAAAGACTACAAGAAGCTTCCTCTCATTACCGACCCACACTCTGCTAGCCCAAGCAGTCACAAGTCTATCAGTCATTTCCATCTGCAGGGATATATCAAATAATTCCACAGTCAGTGGGGAGTAACTAGCAGTTCTCCCAAAACAAAAGAATTCAAAGCATGATTCAGACATAGATTAATAAGAAAGGAAAGCTACGATCAAGTCAACTATAACATGCAATCCAAAACCTTAAAGCTTACAAGTGATATAAGTGAAGGTAAATTTCAAGTAATTAAGATAACATGAACAAATCATCACCAGCGTACTTAAATAATAATAAAAGCAAAGGTACAACAAGTTATTGAGTCAGAAACCGAAAGCCAGTGAATCGCAATTCACTTCCTAAGGTTTGTCAGATCGCAATCTCCAGGTCAGTCTATGGGCTTACGTTCCCCACTGCTTGTGTCTAAGAATGGCCAAACTCTCGATGCAGGGTAGAACACGCAGAACTCCCTGACCTCCCGGACGACAACAATTAACCCGGGTGTACCCCTAGTTCGCAAACCAGGTGGTTGGCATGTTCTTCAGCGGGGACTACATCTATCCCACTGGATGTTCTTATCTCAAACCAAAATAAAATCATAAAGTATCACCCAACGCAAAACCATTAGTCAAAAAGAGAAGAAGGGATGCCACCCGGCCTTATACCCATGATTCATCAAAAATAATTCTTAAAAAATCCTCAAAGTGGTAACTTACAACAAATATCACCAACCACAATACTTTGAACATCACTAAGCATCAACAATGATAATCAAATAGTTTTTACAGCGCTAACAGTATCAATCAGAAATGCATCATATCAAATAAGATCACCAACCACGAGTAGAATCAAAAATTATAATAATTGAATATTAATAAAATACTCATTGAGACGAATCAAACAAGACCCCACATGACTATATTTTTTCTTATATACTGAGAAAAAATTTAAAAGATTCCCTCTAATTGTAAATAGTGTCAAGATTTCAAGTGAGAAAGATAAAAAAATACAGAGGGAGTATTGTTCTAAGATAACTACTAGTTATCTGGATCGTCGGAGGCGAGCTGAAAATTACTGGAAAATCCCGCTAAATGCGTGCACCCTTCTCCTTATTCAAACCCCAAAGCACCACGTACAAGAAAGAGGCAAATAGAACAAGTCACGAACAATTGATGAAGAGTAGAAATGGAAGAATTTGAGAGAGAATGATGAAGATGATGATGTCCGAAATTTTAAGAAAATGGCAGCAATAAAGTTCTGATTTTTAATCGGATTTTGGAGTGCTTAAAAGAATAAATAAAATGGATTTATTAGGAGAAATGATGAGGGGGTTATGATGGTTACAAAATACAAAGAGTCATCAAAAATAAAAAAAAAAAAGAAATGAAAGAAGAAAAACTTCTCCTTTTCCCTCCACATGGCCGGCTGGCCCAAAGCCCAACCACACCAAATAATTTCGGCCCAAATCATCAAAGATCCATGCGACAAAAGTCCATTACGCGATAAATCGATAACTTCCTAAATCGCGCCTAAACTTTGAAAATACTTAATAATGAAAATAATTCTAATAACTTATTTTATAGATATAAAAATAATACACACATTAGCACGCCATATAATATAAATAATAATTCGGCTCCCAATATATATAAAAATAAAGTCATTGATTTAGAGAAAATAATAGTTTTAGGGAAAACTTTTGCGAAAAACTAGGAGCAAAATTATGGGTTGTTACAATCTCCCCTCCTTAAATAAAGTTTCGTCCTCGAAACTTCAAAAACACACACAAAAAGACAAGAACACAAAGAATACCTGAAACGAGTAGTTTCGGGTATTTCAGTCGCATCGACTCTTCGGTTTCCCAAGTAGCTTTTTCGTACTTTTGACTTCTCCAAAGTACTTTGACCAAGGGAATCACCTTCCTTCTCAGAGCACGGTTCTGACGGTCCAATATACAAATAGGTCGCTCTTCAAAAGTCAAATTCGGCTCGACTGATACCGACTCGACAGGAATCACATGCGAAGGATCACTAAGATACCTGCGCTACTGCGACACATGAAATACATCATGAACCTTCGAAAGCTCTGGCGGTAAGGCCAAACGATACGTAGCCTCCCCAATCCTTTCAAGAATCTCATAGGGACCTACATACTTCGGACTCAACTTGCCCTTTTGACCAAAACGCATCACTCCCCTTCATAGGAGAAACCTTCAGAAGCACCTTATCTCCCACCTCAAAGGAAATAGGTTTTCGATGCAAATCAGCATACGACTTCTGTCTATCTTAAGCAGCCTTCATCTTAGCTTTTCACCTGCTCAACCGTCTCCTGAATTAACTCCGGGCCCAAAATCAATGAGTCACTGATGTCGCTCCAACAAGTAGGACTACGACACTTCCTTCCATAGAGAGCCTCATATGGAGCCATTTGGATACTAGCTTGATAGCTGTTGTTATAAGAGAACTCCACCAGGCTAAGCGACTTGACCCAAGACTGTTGAAATTCCAAGGCACAAGCACGAATCATATCTTCCAAGGTCTGAATAGTTCTCTCAGTCTGACCATCGGTAGCTGCATGAAATCCAGTACTAAGCTTCAACTTAGAACCGAAAGCCTCTTGCAAAGCGGTCCAGAAATAGGATAGAAATCGCGGATCATGGTCAGAGACAATGTCTTTGGGAATCCCATGAAGACGAATGATGTCATTAGCATAAGCTTCAGCTAACTCTTCCATAGACCAAGTGTTTTTCATTGCAATAAAACGAGCCACTTTGGTCAACCGATCCACAATTACCCACACATCATTCATCCCACCAGCAGCTCTAGGCAAACCCATCACAAAATCCATCGAGATCGAGTCGAACTTCCAAGCAGGAATAGGCAAAGGTTGCAACAAACCACCAGGCCTATGATACTCAATTTTCACCTTCTGACAGACCAAACACCTAGCTACAAACTCGGCAATCTCTCTCTTCATACCAGGCCAACAAAAATTAACCTTCAGATCCTTATAAAGCTTGTCACCACCAGGATGAACGGGATAAGGAGTACTATGAGCTTCCTCGAGAATCTTTCTCTTAAGCTCACCATCATTGGGCACACACCAACGCCTCATAAACCTCAAGCTATCATCAGCACAAATCTCAAAATTCTCTGCAAGACCTTGCATCTTTGCTTCACGGATCTTCTCCAGCTTCGGATCACCTTTTTGCTTGCTTCTTAACTCCTGGAACAACTCAGGCTCAGCACTCATGGAACCCAACATCGCAGACATATAACCTTGAGGAACAACCTCGATATGAAGCTTGCGAAACTCTTCACACAATTCACGAGGCACCACCATAGCAGTGTTTAAAGAATGCTTACTCTTGCGACTCAGAGCATCCACTACTTTGTTCGCCTTACCTCTTGGTAATCCAGGGTCAGATCATAATCCTTGATCAATTCAAGCCACCTTCTTTCCCTCATGTTATGATCACGCTGAGTGAAAATGTACTTCAGGCTCTTATGGTCAGTATACACCTTACACAGAACACCATACAGATAGTGTCGCCATATCTTTAGTGCAAACACCACAACCGCTAACTCCAGATCATGGGTCGGGTAATTCCTCTCATGCACCTTCAACTGCCTTGAAGCATAGGCTATTACCTTCCCTTGCTGCATCAAAACACAACCCAGACCATTCTTCGATGCATCACTGAACACTTCATACCCAACACCCTCAGATGGCAGAGTAATAAGAACAGGAGCAGAGGTCAAACTCTTTTTCAGCTTCTGAAATGCCCCTTCACAATCCTCAGACCAGACGAACTTGCAGTCCTTACGCATCAAGCGAGTCAGAGGTTGAGCTATCTTGGAGAAATCCTGAACAAACCTCTTATAATGACCAGCAAGACCCAGAAAACTTCGAACCTCGGTCACATTCTTAGGACTCTCCCACTCGACAACAGCCTTGATCTTAGCGGGATCCACCTTAACTCCTTCCTTGCTGATTACATGCCCTAGAAAAGCAACTTCCTTCAGCCAGATTTCGCACTTAGACAGCTTTGCGAACCACTTTTGCTTGCGCAGAACATCCAACACCAGTCTCAAATGCTTCTCATGCTCCTTCTCATGCTTAGAGTAAACGAGAATATCATCGATAAACACGACCACACAAGTATTAAGAGCAATTCATTTGATCCATGAAAATCGCAGAAGCATTCGTGAGACCAAAAGGCATCACTTCGAATTCATAGTGCCCATACCTGGTGCGGAAAGCAGTCTTCGGAATATGTTCCTTCTTAACGGGGATTTGATGATATCCGGATCTCAGATCGATCTTGGAAAATACCCCAGCACCTTTCAATTGATCAAACAGATCTTCAATGCGAGGCAACGAATATTTATTCTTGATCGTTACCTTATTCAGCTCACAGTAATCGATGCACAGACGCATACTCCCGTCTTTCTTCTTGACAAACAGAACAGGAGCACCCCAAGGAGACACACTAGGCCTTATGAAGCCCTTATCTATCAACTCTTGCAATTGAGTCTTAAACTCTTGCAATTGAGACGAAGCCATTCTATACGGAGCCTTGGATATAGGAGCAATACCCGGTACTAAATCAATGCAAAACTCCACATCTCTTTCAGGAGGAATACTCGGCAACTCTTCGGGAAATACATCAGGATAATCCAAAATTACCGGAATACTCTCGAGCTGATCTTCATATGACAAATCCTTCACCATGCAAAGGTATACTACATCACCTTTTTGACGCATCTTCCGCATTCTCTGAGCGGACACCCACTTGACACCCTTCTTCACTACAACGCCAGAATAAGAAATCCTTTTACCCTTAGAATCTCTGAGCACCACCTTCTGATCACGGCACTGAATGCAGGCATGATACTTCGATAACCAATCTATTCCGAGGATCACATCAAACTCTGACATGGGAAACTCCTTAAGATCGGCTGGCAACTCAGAACCCATAATGCTGACAGGGACACCCTTAAACTCAGAATGACAGGGATAATTCTCACCAGACGGAAGAGATATTAGGGACTTAATAGGAAGTCTAGAGGAGAGATTAGCTTTTCGAACGAAGGAACGAGCAACAAAAGATACCGTAGCACCAGTATCAAACAGAACAAAAGTAGGAGAATTATTCACAAGAAAAGTACCAGAGACGACATCAGGATGGACTTCAGCTTCAGCTTGCGTCATCACATAAATCCTGCTCTTTGGAGGAGCAGATAAATCAACTGGCTTAGCAGGACCAGCAGAATAAGGCGGAGCTCTAGGATTCTTAGAACACTGGAAAGACTTGTGCCCCACCTTCTTGCAATAGAAACAAACAACAGGCTTCTTGCTCGGATCAAAACTCGGACGATAACCAGATCCAGAAGCTTGTTGATAACCTCCTCGACCAGACGGCTCATACCTCGGCTTCTTGGCCGGGAACTGAACATAGGTAGCAGCAGCCTTCTTAACAGCAACCACCTTAGCAGAATCTTCCTCTTTCAAAGAGGCATGAATACTCAGGGATATCTCATAGGCTCCCTGGAAAGTCGAAGCACCCGAACTCAGAACATGGGTCCTCACCCTAGGATCCATTTTCTTGATGTACCTTTTCACACGCTCAGCTTCAGTAGGTACAACTGTGGTAGCAAACCTGGACAGCTCGGTGAACTTATCAGTGTACTCCTGCACACTCAGAGTACCCTGAGACAGAATTAAGAACTCTTCTTGCTTCTGCCAACGGAGCTCATCAGGATAAAACGTCTCTTTCAGCTTAACATTAAACTCATCCCATCCAAAACCCGGTGTAGCCATGCAGCTTGCACGAACAGTGCTCCACCAGTTATCCGCTTCCAGCTTCCGATAGTAGGTACAAATAGACACCATTTCAGCAGTACCCTTCTAGCACAACAGGATCAGAAGTCCCGTCAAAAGTAGGCGGACGGTGACGGTCAAATCGATCGAAGACAGATTGCCCACTAGACGGAGCAGTAGATCGATTAGCCATGGCTATGATAGCGTTCTCAAGTGCTTGGCGCCTTTTCCGGGCAGCCTCCTTTCTTGCACTAGTCAAACCTCGAGGCGGCATTCTACAAACACAAATTAAACATTCATTACTTAACACATTATTAGTTGTAAATAACAACTTATCACATTAAAGTAAGAAAAATATTTTCCCGTGGTTTCCTACCCAAGTGACCTTCTCACCACTACTTTTCTTGAAGCCTAAGATTCTAATGATCCTAGTTACTTCAACTACACATTTACCGCGAGTTTCTTAGTGACTAAGTAAGGGTCTCGGGTAACTTTGCTCTCATACCAACTGTAACACCCCGTCCTTCTACTACTAAGATACTAAACAATATTTATTCTAGAGTGACTAAAAGACGTTAGAGGAAATAACGTCAGGACGGTTATGCTACTCCTAAACAATAAATAAAGACAACCTCAAACTAAAGTTTCATAGCTTCCAAAAGAAATATTTCAAAACATTATAATTCTAATAAAAAGGAACATCCCAAATCATAATAGAACATAACATCATCCAAAACTATGAGACATGCAAGTCTCCCATAAAAACTCAAATAAAACTAAATGTCTTTGAGACCTAGCATAACATAGGACCCTCTATTGTCTGCATAGAACTCATCTACCAAAAAGACTACAAGAAGCTTCCTCTCATTACCGACCCACACTCTGCTAGCCTAAGCAGTCACAAGTCTAGCAGTCATTTCCATCTGCAGGGATATATCAAATAATTCCATAGTCAGTGGGGAGTAACTAGCAGTTCTCCCAAAACAAAAGAATTCAAGGCATGATTCAGACATAGGTTAATAAGAAAGGAAAGCTACGATCAAGTCAACTATAACATGCAATCCAAAACCTTAAAGCTTACAAGTGATATAAGTGAAGGTAAATATCAAGTAATTAAGATAACATGAATAAATCATCACCAGAGTACTCAAATAATAATAAAAGCAAAGGTACAACAAGTTATTGAGTCAGAAACTGAAAGCCAGTGAATCGCAATTCACTTCCTAAGGTTTGTCAGATCGCAATCTACAGGTCAGTCTATGGGCTTACGTTCCCCACTGCCTGTGTCTAAGAATGACCAAACTCCCGATGTAGGGTAGAACACGCAGAACTCCCTGACCTCCCGGACGAGAACAATTAACCTGGGTGTACCCCTAGTTCGCAAACCAGGTGGTTGGCATGTTCTTCAGCGGGGACTACATCTATCCCACCGGATGTTCTTATCTCAAACTAAAATAAAATCACAAAGTATCATCCAACGCAAAACCATTAGTCAAAAAGAGAAGAAGGGATGCCACCCGGCCTTATACCCATGATTCATCAAAAATAATTCTTCAAAAATCCTCAAAGTGGTAACTTACAAACTTACAACAAATATCACCAACCACAATACTTTGAACATCACTAAGCATCAACAATGATAATGAAATAGTTTTTACAGCACTAACAGTTTCAATCAGAAATGCATCATATCAAATAAGATCACCAAGCACAAGTAGAACATACGAAAAATTAGACTAAACAAAACTGTGCGCTTGGCACATGAGCTTGCGCTCAGCACCACACTGTACGACTGGCGCACTAACCAAACTATGTCTGACGCATCAGCGTGCGTCTGACGCCACCACCAATTAACTCCAAGGCTTATTAAATCAATGAAATGTACACGACTAATTATTTCTACATAAACCAAACGTAAACATAATGACACTCAATGATAACCACAGTAACCTACTACTCACCAGCTTCCAAGAACATAAAAGGTCACAAATTATTTCAGGTTAATAAACCTTTAAACAATTAAAAAGAATATCCCCAAACTCATAACAAAAACACATTAAAAATTATTAAACTAATTAAAACGATCAATAAATTATCAGAAAAATTATCGTACGACCATTATGACTCTAGTGACATTGTAAAAATTTTAGTTCTAATTTTCAGATTCTCAAAGTAATTTTAAACGTTAATTTACAGAATACACTATAAAGCCAATATAATAATTAAAAATAGAAATCAAGGCCAAAAATTTCCAAAAATTCCCATAACATGCATAAACCCACGGTAATACATTATATGCAGAGAAATAGATTTTTTGGCCTTCAAAAATAATATTCACGATTTAAATACCAACAAACATGAAAATCCAAAAACAGATAAATCAATTAAATAAATCTGTAAACAGTAGGAAAAAATTATTCCAAAGCATGAAATACATACTACACACATAACATGTTTCACGAAAAATAATTTGAGAAATTATAAAATTGTTCAATAATTATTTTGCAAATAAGTCATAAACACATTAATTACCAAATAATTCGAATACATAATAAAACTCAGACAAAAATTATTTTTCTGCAAACAATATTCATACAGCATACATCAAGAATATTCAAGTCAAATTTCATCAATAATTTCATATAAAAAGTATTTTAAACAATTTCTAGTGTAATAATCTAATACCGAATAATACCCTAATCACTATTGTTCTAAGATAACTACTAGTTACTTGGATTGTCGGAGACGAGCTGAAAATTACTGGAAAATCCCAATATATGCATGCACTCTTCTCCTACTTCAAACCCCAAAGCACCACGTACAAGAAAGAGGCAAATAGAACAAGTCACGAACAATTGATGAAGGGTAGAAGAATTTGAGAGAGAATGATGAAGATGATGATGTCCGAAATTTTAAGAAAATGGCAGCAATAAAGTTCTGATTTTTAATCGGATTTTGGAGTGCTTAAAAGAATAAATAAAATGGATTTATTAGGAGAAATGATGAGGGGGTTATGAAGGTTACAAAATATAAAGAGTCATCAAAAATAAAAAAAATGAAATGAAAGAAGAAAAACTTCTCCTTTTCCCTCCACATGGCCGGGAGGCCCAAAGCCCAACCACACCAAATAATTTCGGCCCAAATCATCAAAGATCCATACGACAAAAGTCCGTTACGCAATAAATCGATAACTTCCTAAATCGCGCCTAAAATTTGAAAATACTTAATAATGAAAATAATTCTAATAAATTATTTTATAAATATAAATATAATACACACATTAGCACGCCATATAATAAAAATAATAATTCGGCTCCCAATATTTATAAAAATAAAAATCATTGATTTAGAGAAAATAATAGTTTTAGGGAAAACTTTTGCGAAAAACTAGGAGCAAAATTATGGGTTGTTACAGGCCCCGTTCTTTTGAACTTATTTTGACTGAAATTAAATTAATTAAATTAAATTAAATTAAGTGAACTGAAATTAACTGAACTGAACTGAAATTAAATGAACTGGACTGAAATTAAATGAACTGAACTGAAATAAAATTAACTAAACTGAAATTAAATAAACTGAATTGAAATTATAATATATAAACTAAAATTCAATTAACTGAACTGAAATTAAATTAACTAAACTGAAATTATATTATATTAACTGAAATGAACTGAAATGAGAGAAACTGAACGAAATTGTATATTTAATTTTGTAAAATAGTAATTATCGATAATAATCAATAAGTATTAACATAATATTATCAATACTTATTATTATTATTATTATTATTATTATTATTATTATTATTATTATTATTATTATTATTATTATTATATTTTAGTAATATTATTATTATTATTTTTATTATTTATTATTATTATTTATTATTTAATTTAAGTTCAGTTAAATTCAACTTAATAATAATAATAATAATAATAATAATAATAATAATAATAATAACAATAAAAATAATAAAAATAATAAAAATAATAAATAATAAATAATAAACAATAAAAATAATAACAATAATAAAAATAATAAATAATAAATAATAATAAATAATAAATAATAAATAATAAATAATAAATAATAAATAATAAATAATAAATAATAAATAATAAATAATAAATAATAAATAATAAATAATAAATAATAAATAATAAATAATAAATAATAAATAATAAATAATAAATAATAAATAATAAATAATAAATAATAAATAATAAATAATAAATAATAAATAATAAATAATAAATAATAAATAATAAATAATAAATAATAAATAATAAATAATAAATAATAAATAATAAATAATAAATAATAAATAATAAATAATAAATAATAAATAATAAATCATAAATCATAAATAATAAATAAAAATTAAAAAATCATGAATCATAAATAATAATAATAAATAATAATAATAATAAATAATAAATGATAAATAACAAATAATGAATAAATAATGATAATAATAGTAAATATAATAATAATTATAATAATACTAAATAATAAATAATAATAAATAATAATAATAATAATAATAATAATAATAATAATAATATTAATAATAATAATAATAATAATAATAATAACAATAATAATAATAATAAATAAGAAATAAAAAATAAAGAATAAAAAACAAAAAAAAATAATTAATAAGTATTAAATAATAATAATAATAATAATGATGATGATGATAATAAATAATAATAATAAATAATAAATAACAAATAGTAAGTAATAAAAATAATAATAAATACTAATGAGAAATAAATAAATAATAATAATAATAAATAAATTATAATAATGATGATAATAATAATATAAAAAATAATTATAATAATATTAATAAATAATAATAATAATAATAATGATAATTATAAGGTATAATAATAATGATAATGATAATAATAAAAAAAATTAAAATAATTAAAATATAAATAATAATAATAATAATAATAAATAAAATTGAAAAAAAAATAAATCAATTATAATAATTAATAATAATAAATAAATTATTATTATTATAGATAAATAATAATTAATAATTAATAATAAATAATAAATATATAATGATAATAAATAATAATAATAATAAATATAATAATATTTATAATAATTGTAAACAAATAAAAAATAAAAATAATAATAAATATTATATAATAATAATTAAAATAATAATATATAATAATAATAATCATCATAATAATAATAATTAAAAATTATTAATAATAAATAATAAATAATTAATAATAAATAATAAATAATTAATAATTAATAATTAATAAATAATAATAAATAATAAATCTTAAATAATAGATAATAAATAATAAATAATAAATAATAGTAATAACAAATAATATTAATAATAAATAATAATGATAATAATAATAATAAATATTAAATAATAAATAACAAATAATGAGCCGCAGCAATAGATTTCAACGGGAAAATATTCAAACTTATATTGACTTTCTGACCAGCTCTATTGCTGCTCCTAGCCAGAACCGCAGCAATATATTAAAATATTAAATTTTTATTAATATTTGATCCTATTGCTGCGGTTCCTATAAAAAACCGCAGCAATAGGCTGTTTTAAATATAAAAAAAGGCGCTGCCCAATTATTAGGGTTATGTTCCTTTTAACAACTCAGCCGTTTTTCTTACTTTCCTCTCTTTCTGTCCTTTCCACTCCTCCTCACTCTCCTGATCTCCTCTCTCTCCTCACACTCTCTCTCCCCCTTTCTTTTGTTTTCTCGGTCTCCCTCCCCTGTTCGGTGCCTGCCTCGCCGCTCGCTTAGCCAGATCTCGGCTCGTGCTGCCTCACCGCACAGACGCTGGTGCTCGTCGCCCTCGCCGGAGCTTGTCGAACCCCCACCGCTGCCTCTGTTCTTCGCTGCTCATCTTCAACTGCTCGATCTCGCACGTCCTTCGCACCTCATCTTCAATTGCTCGTCGGACTTATCAACGTCTCGATCCATTGCGACTGCGGTGGTCATCGAAATTCGAACGCGACTACTTCTACTGACATCCATGGCGGTGGTCTGTTTGTAGATCTGTTTTTTCCCCCTTTTTTTCGTTTTTCTTTTCCTTTTTTTTCGTTTTTCTTTGCGTTTTTATTTTCGTTTTTTTTTCGAGTTTCTTTTTCGTTTTTCCTTTCGTTTTTTAAGATCTGTTTGTAGATATTTTCTTCGTTATCGTAGCGGTGGTCGTGGTCATGTTTTCTCGTTTTTTTTTTGTTTTTTTTTTTTGGGGTGGAGTATATCTGATTTTTTTTTTAGGTTAGTGTCAAACTATACAAATATCCAAGTTTGTTTTTCTCTCTCCTTTTCTTTTTTGTATTTTTTTATTTCTGCATTTTTTTTGTTAGTTTTATGTCTACATTTTTTGATCAAGGGTTGATTTTGTATGTTCATCTGTCGGTTTGTGTATGCTGATTTGCTTTTTCGTGGGAGATATCTTGAGTTGAATTGTTAAGAATGTAATTAGATAAACTAATTTCAATAGGAATAGATATGATGCTTAAATACGATATTGAGTGTAAGAATATGGTTCTATATAATATATGAGTGTAAGTTTGTGTTTTTTTGGTTTTTTTGGCACTCTATCATTGTATACAAATATCGATTTTTTTTTTTTTTCTTTTAGCTGTGGTACATATTGCTGCGGTTTTATCTAGGAACCGCAGCAATAGGCCAAGCTATTGCTGAGGTCAAAAACCGCAGCAATAGGTTAATTACCTATTGCTGCAACCTTAATTGCCGCGCGGTCAAAACCGCCGCAATAGGCCACTTTATGACCGCAACAATAAGCATTTATTCTACTAGTGCTTGTGATGGCTTTAGGTGTCATCACACCTAAAAAAAGCATCTTGTGGGAGGCCCTACAATTTGATTTGGAACAAGTTTCGACCTCCACCACTTTCGAGTTTCGCCTAATGCGACTAAACTCCGGGTACCCTCACAAGAGGGTCGAAGTCACCAAAGGAAGTGACTTCATTGTCGGTTGTTTCAGAAGAATCCCAGGAGGATGTTTCCTTTCAAGGACCTTGGGATTTTGTGTTTAGTGGACATTGGGGTCCACTAGCTGTAATGCGACAATCTCCCTTTGAAGATCGTTAGAGTTTCGTATCTCAACAGGCTCCCTCTTATATCAGGTCTTTTTCATCAAGATGTATAACCCAACCTCAACCGTCGTCGCTCAATTCAAACTGCTTTTGGACTAGACACGTAAAAGTTTGTGTTTTCTTAATAAAGTATATACGAGCTCCTAAAGCTCTTGTTACTGTTAGTTTGTTTCTGTTTGGTTGTATTAGCACTAGGATGTATTCTATATTTTAATTAATGCAAATTTTCTCGATGTCAAAAAAAAAAAAAAAAAAAAAAAAAAAAAAAAACTGTTGCAAATGTCAATTCCAAATATGGATAAAACACCTAATTGCTACATATTATCATTCAAAATTTTAAAGGTTCAAAGTGAAGGAACCATGTGAATAAAGCACCTAATTAATTGAACTATTCTATTAAGCATCATCTCTATTATACTCCCTCCGTTTCTTTTTAATCTACACACTTTCCTTTTTGGTCCGTTTCTTTTTAGGCCCTGTTCTTTTGAACTTATTTTGGCTGAACTGAACTGAACTTATTTTATTTTGGCTGAACTGAACTTATTTTTGCTGAACTGAACTTATTTTTACTTATTTCTGCTGAACTGAACTTATTTTTACTTATTTTTGCTGAATTGAACTTATTTTGGCTAAACTGAACTTATTTTTGCTGAACTGGACTTATTTTTGCTGAACTAAACTGTATTAACATAATATTATTAATACTTATTATTATAATAATCAATAAATATTAACATAATAAAAAATAAAAAATAAAAAATAAAAAATAATAAAATAATAATAAATATTAATAATAATAAATAATAAATAATAATAATAAATAATAAATAATAATAATAAATAATAATAATAAATAATAAATAATAAATAATAATGAATATAAATAATAAATAAATAATGATAAATAATAATGAATATAAATAATAAATAATAATAATAAATAATAATAATAAATAATAAATAATAAATAATAATGAATATAAATAATAAATAATAAATAATAAATAATAATGAATATAAATAATAATAATAATAAATAATAAATAATAATAATAATAAATAATAAATGATAAATAACAAATAATGAATAAATAATGATAATAATAGTAAATATAATAATAATAATTATAATAATACTAAATAATAAATAATAATAAATAATAATAATAATAATAATAATAATAATAATAATAATAATAATAATATTAATAATAATAATAATAATAATAATAATAATAATAATAATAATAATAAATAAGAAATAAAAAATAAAGAATAAAAAACAAAAAAAAATAATTAATAAGTATTAAATAATAATAATAATAATAATGATGATGATGATAATAAATAATAATAATAAATAATAAATAACAAATAGTAAGTAATAAAAATAATAATAAATACTAATGAGAAATAAATAAATAATAATAATAATAAATAAATTATAATAATGATGATAATAATAATATAAAAAATAATTATAATAATATTAATAAATAATAATAATAATAATAATGATAATTATAAGGTATAATAATAATGATAATGATAATAATAAAAAAAATTAAAATAATTAAAATATAAATAATAATAATAATAATAATAAATAAAATTGAAAAAAAAATAAATCAATTATAATAATTAATAATAATAAATAAATTATTATTATTATAGATAAATAATAATTAATAATTAATAATAAATAATAAATATATAATGATAATAAATAATAATAATAATAAATATAATAATATTTATAATAATTGTAAACAAATAAAAAATAAAAATAATAATAAATATTATATAATAATAATTAAAATAATAATATATAATAATAATAATCATCATAATAATAATAATTAAAAATTATTAATAATAAATAATAAATAATTAATAATAAATAATAAATAATTAATAATTAATAATTAATAAATAATAATAAATAATAAATCTTAAATAATAGATAATAAATAATAAATAATAAATAATAGTAATAACAAATAATATTAATAATAAATAATAATGATAATAATAATAATAAATATTAAATAATAAATAACAAATAATGAGCCGCAGCAATAGATTTCAACGGGAAAATATTCAAACTTATATTGACTTTCTGACCAGCTCTATTGCTGCTCCTAGCCAGAACCGCAGCAATATATTAAAATATTAAATTTTTATTAATATTTGATCCTATTGCTGCGGTTCCTATAAAAAACCGCAATAGAATAGGTTTTAAATATAAAAAAGGCGCCGCCCAATTATTAGGGTTATGTTCCTTTTAACAACTCAGCCGTTTTTCTTACTTTCCTCTCTTTCTGTCCTTTCCACTCCTCCTCACTCTCCTGATCTCCTCTCTCTCCTCACACTCTCTCTCCCCCTTTCTTTTGTTTTCTCGGTCTCCCTCCCCTGTTCGGTGCCTGCCTCGCCGCTCGCTTAGCCAGATCTCGGCTCGTGCTGCCTCACCGCACAGACGCTGGTGCTCGTCGCCCTCGCCGGAGCTTGTCGAACCCCCACCGCCGCCTCTCGTTCTTCGCTGCTCATCTTCAATCGCTCGATCTCGCACGTCCTTCGCACCTCATCTTCAATTGCTCGTCGGACTTATCAACGTCTCGATCCATTGCGACTGCGGTGGTCATCGAAATTCGAACGCGACTACTTCTACTGACATCCATGGCGGTGGTCTGTTTGTAGATCTGTTTTTTCCCCCTTTTTTTCGTTTTTCTTTTCCTTTTTTTTCGTTTTTCTTTGCGTTTTTATTTTCGTTTTTTTTTCGAGTTTCTTTTTCGTTTTTCCTTTCGTTTTTTAAGATCTGTTTGTAGATATTTTCTTCGTTATCGTAGCGGTGGTCGTGGTCATGTTTTCTCGTTTTTTTTTTTGTTTTTTTTTTTGGGGTGGAGTATATCTGATTTTTTTTTTAGGTTAGTGTCAAACTATACAAATATCCAAGTTTGTTTTTCTCTCTCCTTTTCTTTTTTGTATTTTTTTATTTCTGCATTTTTTTTGTTAGTTTTATGTCTACATTTTTTGATCAAGGGTTGATTTTGTATGTTCATCTGTCGGTTTGTGTATGCTGATTTGCTTTTTCGTGGGAGATATCTTGAGTTGAATTGTTAAGAATGTAATTAGATAAACTAATTTCAATAGGAATAGATATGATGCTTAAATACGATATTGAGTGTAAGAATATGGTTCTATATAATATATGAGTGTAAGTTTGTGTTTTTTTGGTTTTTTTGGCACTCTATCATTGTATACAAATATCGATTTTTTTTTTTTTTTTCTTTTAGCTGTGGTACATATTGCTGCGGTTTTATCTAGGAACCGCAGCAATAGGCCAAGCTATTGCTGAGGTCAAAAACCGCAGCAATAGGTTAATTACCTATTGCTGCAACCTTAATTGCCGCGCGGTCAAAACCGCCGCAATAGGCCACTTTATGACCGCAACAATAAGCATTTATTCTACTAGTGCTTGTGATGGCTTTAGGTGTCATCACACCTAAAAAAAGCATCTTGTGGGAGGCCCTACAATTTGATTTGGAACAAGTTTCGACCTCCACCACTTTCGAGTTTCAGTCTAATGCGACTAAACTCCGGGTACCCTCACAGCAGGGTCAGAAGTCACCAAAGGAAGTGACTTCATTGTCGGTTGTTTCAGAAGAATCCCAGGAGGATGTTTCCTTTCAAGGACCTTGGGATTTTGTGTTTAGTGGACATTGGGGTCCACTAGCTGTAATGCGACAATCTCCCTTTGAAGATCGTTAGAGTTTCGTATCTCAACAGGCTCCCTCTTATATCAGGTCTTTTTCATCAAGATGTATAACCCAACCTCAACCGTCGTCGCTCAATTCAAACTGCTTTTGGACTAGACACGTAAAAGTTTGTGTTTTCTTAATAAAGTATATACGAGCTCCTAAAGCTCTTGTTACTGTTAGTTTGTTTCTGTTTGGTTGTATTAGCACTAGGATGTATTCTATATTTTAATTAATGCAAATTTTCTCGATGTCAAAAAAAAAAAAAAAAAAAAAAAAAAAAAAAACTGTTGCAAATGTCAATTCCAAATATGGATAAAACACCTAATTGCTACATATTATCATTCAAAATTTTAAAGGTTCAAAGTGAAGGAACCATGTGAATAAAGCACCTAATTAATTGAACTATTCTATTAAGCATCATCTCTATTATACTCCCTCCGTTTCTTTTTAATCTACACACTTTCCTTTTTGGTCCGTTTCTTTTTAGGCCCTGTTCTTTTGAACTTATTTTGGCTGAACTGAACTGAACTTATTTTATTTTGGCTGAACTGAACTTATTTTTGCTGAACTGAACTTATTTTTACTTATTTCTGCTGAACTGAACTTATTTTTACTTATTTTTGCTGAATTGAACTTATTTTGGCTAAACTGAACTTATTTTTGCTGAACTGGACTTATTTTTGCTGAACTAAACTGTATTAACATAATATTATTAATACTTATTATTATAATAATCAATAAATATTAACATAATAAAAAATAAAAAATAAAAAATAAAAAATAATAAAATAATAATAAATATTAATAATAATAAATAATAAATAATAATAATAAATAATAAATAATAATAATAAATAATAATAATAAATAATAAATAATAAATAATAATGAATATAAATAATAAATAAATAATAAATAATAATAAATAATAATAATAAATAAAAATAATAATAATAAATAATAATAATAATAATAATAATAATAATAAAAATAATAATAATAATAATAATAATAATAATAATAATAAATAAATAAATAAATAAATATAGATAATAAATAATAAATAATAATAATAATAAATAATAATAATAATAATAATAAATGATAAATAATAAATAATAAAATAACAAAATAACAAAATAATGATAAATAATAATAATAATAATAATAATAATAATAATAATAATAATAATAATAATAATAATAATAATAATAATAATAATAATAATAATAATAATAAATGATAAATAATAAATAATAAAATAATAATAATAATAATAATAATAAAATAATAATAAATAATAAATAATTTCAATAATAATAATAATAATAATAATAAATAATAATAAATAATAAATAATAATAATAATAATTAGAATAATAATAAATATTAATAAATAAAAAATAAAAAATAAAAAATAAAAAATAAAAAATAATAATAATAATAATAATAATAATAATTAATAAATAATAAATACTAAATTATAAATACTAAATAATAAAATAAAAAATAAAAAAATAAAAAATAAAAAATAAAAAATACAAATTCATCGTTATTTTAATTATAATATTAATAATAATAATAACAATAGTAATAGTAATATTGAAAACAAAAATAATAATTACAACATTAGACAAGACTAAACTTATTTTTGCTGAACTGTACTTATTTTGGCTGAACTTAACTTATTTTTGCTGAACTGAACTTATTTTGGCTGAACTGAACTTATTTTTGCTGAACTGAACTTATTTTTACTTATTTTTGCTGAACTGAACTTATTTTTGCTGAACTGAACATATTTTTACTTATTTTTGCTGAAAATAAGTCCAAAAGAACAGGGCCTTAATCTACACACTGTTGCTTTTTCTATTTTTGGTAACATGTCGCATCTACTTTCGCCTCTTTTTTCCACCCATGTCATCTACTTTTTAACATTTTAACCCACTTTTTAATTTCTCTCTCTCTCACTCTCACTCTTTTCAATTTCTCTCTCCACCTTTTCAGTTTCTCTTTCATACTTTTGCACTTTCTCCTTGGTTATCCCCCAAAGTGAAGTGAGTAAATTAAAATGAAATGGAGGGAGTATAAGCCAAGGGGAGAACTATGGTGTCCCCCCTTGAAAAGACTTATATACCCTTAATCTCAGAAGAAATAATAAAGAAAAGATTTTTTTAATTCTTTCTATTTACAATTACCAAAAAAAATACATAAAAATGTGTAAAAAGTGGAAACTCACAATTGAAAATATAAACTGATGACTAAATCAATTTTCAAACAATTATAAAACAAAGATTTACAGAGATTCTTACTGGTTAAACTCTCAGTTGCAATAACAATTTCATAATAATATGCATTAACAAATCATAAAAGAATTAAGAAACTTAGAGAATATTCATTATTTATTTTTTGAGGCTCACAATCAGTTGAGAAATAATTAAAGAGATAAACATACATCATAAGATAATATCAATTTATATTTTTTTATTGAAGCACTACTCACCATAGTATACCTAAAGATCTCAATTACTCAGCGACATTAAATTGAACTACAACTCATAAAATACACCTATAAAGTATATGTATATGTATATTTTTAAATAAATAAAAAACTTAACCTATATCATTGTTTAAAAGGACAGTTGTTGAATTATCTACCAAATACAAGATAAAATATCCTACCTCGACATAGTCCTTTCTGGAAAACAATACTTCATACACTAGAGCAATGCAAATAAAAAACGATAACGCTCATCAATATTCACCATAAATATTACACTCTTAAGTTAGTTTTTTTTAATACTTTTTTATGTTACTATTAATACCAATATATTGTCGCACGCATCGCGTACATATAGTGCTAGTCTTATAATAATATAACTCTGGATAGTTGATAATCTCAAATTATTTTTATTATATTAATGGAAAATCAATGAACGAACAATATTGTGAACCTTTTATCTTTCAATTTTTAATTGAAATAATTTAAGGAAAATTTGCCAAAAAAATATTTTAAAAGTTCAATTTTACGAAAAAAAAAAATTTAAAGCATTCTTTGCAAAAAGAAAACCACAAACTTAATTGTTTTTTTGCAAGATGAAACCTATTACCATTTTCGGGTGTGGTTTTTTGAGATGCATAGGGGTGGTGCTGCAGTTAATGGAAATAGGGGTTAAAGGAAGATAGAAAGGTTAACACCGGAATTGAGATGGTTAACACCAAAAATAGATTTCATCTTGGAAAAAAAATTAAGTTTGTGGTTTTTTTTTTTTTTACAAAGAATGCTTTAAAAGGTTTTTTCTCGCAAAATTGAATTTTAAGAAGTTTTTTTTGGCAAATCTCTCTATTACATGAACGAATTTTAATCAAAAAAATTATATCTTGACATAGTGTATTAAATTGATTTTAGCGATGAAAAAAACATATCTATTCCCATATATTGACCACATAAATATCCCATACAAAAAGGATATATCAGATATTAGTAATTATCTTCGTAATAGCATATAAAAAAATTGGTCATCGCAATTTCACTTTCTTGCTAGATCTAACTTGAAGTGATTCACATCAACAATTATGTTAAATATATTATTGTATGGCGATTTCGAGACATTTAAATAGCATAGACAATAATTAGAAGATATGATAGGTATATGTATGGTTATTAAAAGATTAATTTTATATTAATTTTGAAGCACATATATCAAATTCTGAAAATAAAAGCAAAAAAATAAGAAAGTAGATAGTGGATGCAAATTAAAGAGATCATAACAACATTAGAAAATGGGTTGAGTCATTCTTTTTTTTAAAGTAAATAATCATTCAACCATTGATTCTATAGATGACCACTTATGTTTTAGGAACCTGTACATTAGTGTTTTTTTATGGATAAATAGCAAATTAAAATTTACTTTTTTAGAACTTATATATATCTTTTTTTTTTTAATTTTAGGGAAAATAAAATAGATTTTTGAATTTATAAAACAACAAAATTCCCGTACAACTTGCACGGGTCTAAATAGTTTATGAAATTTATATAGTGATAACTTATACTTTGACCATTCTAAAAAAAACCAAGAGTAGAAAATTATATTTTTATTCTTTTGGAAAAGAGAAAGTGAAATTGATATCGATAGAAAACCAACACTAATAGTCCTTTTTGAAAAAATAAGTATATTTTATAAATGATCGTAATTGTATAATATTGAGTGGTCCTCATAATACACTTCAATTGTCTGTAAATAAAATGGTGGTATATTAATCTGAAAAATAATTGCTAAATAAAGTTCTTGGTCATTTGAATATGTGTTTGAAATACTATGAGGAAGTGGAATGAAAATGAAATGAGAAGAGAAGAGCCAAATTATAAATTAACGAATCAACACGAACATCAAAACGAATCAACACAAATTTCGTCCACTGGAAACCGACTGAACACGCCCGAATTTTGAGACCAAGGCCGACGCGGAGATGAGCACAAACCACCCACAACCTCGCCGAAAAACGCACAAAGCAAGTCAATAGGGGTTCGAAAACTTCGAGCTCTAAAACCCCTAAAAAAGGCACAAAAATCAAGCACAAAAGCACAAAAATAAATCACCTCGTTTTTTCAAGGCGACAACCGGCGAAGAAATGAGAGGAGAGAGAAAGTCGTCTGTAAAAACGCACAAAAGCACAAACCCTCGCCGGCGAAGAAATGAGAGGAGAGGCGACTGTTTTGTGGTGGTGAGCAGACGAACGACGAAGGAGGTGAGGAGACGAACGAGGAAGGAGGTGAGGAGAGGGAGGAGAGAACGCTGCTTCGTGAGGGAGAGGGAGGAGAGAGAATGAGAATTAACCTAGCGTGAGAATGAACCTTTTTAAAAGTCCACCCATCAAAATAAAAAAAAAGCCCGAGCAAATTGATGATAAAGGGCTGCGGTTAGCCCAAAAACCGCAGCCATTCACTACTTATAGGGCTGCTGTTTGCATTGACCACAACCCTTCACTAAAAGGGCTGCGGTTTTTGCATTGACCGTAGCCCTTCATATACGAAGGGCTGCAGTTTTTGGGCTAACCGCAGCCCTTCCTTTTTTTCCTCTAGTGGAAGAGTTATTTGGGGATATGAGGGAGTAACAGTTAAAAGAAAAGTCTTTCTAATCCTATCATTTTTTATGTTTGTGAAATGTTCTTAATGAAGTTTAATTTGTCTTTTTTTCCTTTTATTGTTATTTTGTTAGTTTTATAATTATTAATTTTGTCATTAGATTTAGACTTAATTTTGTTTCTTTATTAGTATGCTACTTAACTTTTGAACTGGATGAAATCTTACCTAATAATAGGTTACAATGGAAATTACATATTTGATCCACTTAATGTCTAAATAAGTTAATAGTAGTCATAAATTTTGGAGGTAATAAATTAAGTTTTGTAAAATAAAAGGGTACATAGGTTATAAAAAGGATTTGATAAATATTTATATGTTAGATACTAGGCATGATTTCAGGAACTATATCAACATAAAAAGGGAAATAGTACTTAAATACGGGGAACATAATAAATATACAAAAGCACAAAAATATCATACATTCATAACTAAATAACGTGTGATAATAGGTGTGAAAATAGGTGTGCTAATAGACGTGATTATTGCCTAATATTACATAATCAAATATATAGCGCAAATCAATAATTAACATATTAGTCTATGATTAGCTTGCATCTAAGGATCTAAATGCACGATTCTTTACCCAACATTTTAAAAGACAGCTAAGGTTAGATTTTATGATAAGAACGTTAGACTTCCATCCAAGGAGTCATACAAATTTTCTTTAAGAAACTTTTCATATTATATTGGACTAACTTTTGGATCCGTGCATGTTGTACGTGAGATTTGTATTATATCTATTTAAGAACTTATGATAATTTTCTTAAATCGTAGTGTAAATATTCATAGATAAATTAATGTAATATCAAAGACATGAAAGTAAGGCACATGTTATAAGGTGCACCTTGGAGTATATAGAACTATGTACTCCCAATTCATTTAATTTAAGTGGCCCCACTCTAAAAAAATGAAAAATATATTGAGATTGTTTCTTGGGATTACATAGCTCTATGTACTCCTAAGGTGCACCATATCTGTTATTCGTAAAGGTAATAACATATTAATTTAGCTTATGTACTAAATATAAGTAAAGTAAAGTATACATAAGTTCAAATAAGATGAGATAATATAAGTTTAAATAAGATAATATAAGTTCATATATATAAGATATGAAAAGTTCACTAATAAGTTAAGTTCAGATAAGATAAGATAAGTTATGTCGATCAAAATTCAGTAGTATGACTAACTGTAACACCCCGACAATTTTCTCTTCTCTAAAATACATTTTTAAATAAAACATAGAGAATTATCAAATTATTATCGCCCGTGTGAAAACGTATCGGCTTATTCAGAATTTTGCAGCTGAAAACATAAAATAACTTTATAACTAAAACTTAGTCAACAGTAAAGCCAACTCTAAAACCAACCAACAAAACCAAGTCAACTTAAAACCAAACCAAAACAACTATGAAAATATAACTCAACAGTATTGTAAATAAACTACACAAGCTCTCTAAAATCCCGATCCCAATGATGCATCATCTTCAAACCTGTAAATAGACAATGCACTACTGATCCCTAGAGACTGCTCACCGAAATGGGTCATCACAAGATCAATAAGGTAAAGCCATGATCAACATACAAGACAAAAGCACGTAATCAGCAAAGCTGAGTACTACATACTAAACAAGTAAACAATCCTAACATGATACTAATAAATAATAGGTAGAAATAAATAATAGCATAATAACTTGTAGATAACTTTTACTAAACTAAACTTTAACAACATTCTTATTACTTTAAAAGGAATAGTCAATGGACCGAGTTGTCTAACTAAAACAAGTCTTCCCTTTGGAAGACGAAATACGGGCGCGACTCCGTATTCCCATGACCTACGATATCGAGGAACCTTTCTAAATAAAACAGGACACGGTGATGAATCCGGCCCCAGAAAAAGCCATGGCACGCTCACCATGTACCCCAACTCCTAATTGTCCAACACTTCAGACGTGCACCAGTCTAAAGCTATTGCTATCCTGTTTCACTTTACATGATTAAATAATTTATTCACTTGTTATGACTCACAAGTTGAACAAACATTAAGAGTATCAAACAAACATAAACTTCCATTTTTATAGGATTAGATAAGTGATCAAACAACTTAACATCCCAAAATAATTCCACTTTAATTCAATCCTTCTTATTTGTTGAACCTAGCCAACAATCAAATTATCTTTCATAGGTACAAAATATTAACTTACCAAATAAGGCGCTCGGTCCTTATAAAGCAGTTAAATAATAAAAGGGAACAACATGATCAATCATGATCCAACTAATATATATATTAATTCCCCCATGTGAATTAATAAAAATAAAGTTCCCAACCAACATGCTTGCATCAATCTTCCATACAAAAATAATCTCATAATATAAATCTCATATTCAACATGTTCACACAATAGATCGAACATGCAAAATCCAACATAATTGATATCATATATGAACTGAATATAGTTCCTATACATGATACTACATAATAATTCTCCTTCTTAAATCATGATACTACATCAACCAACACATAGGTATGTACGTACCTTGTGTAGGCAAACTGAGATGCCACTATAACAGACTTAAAAATCGCCTAGAGAGAATTTTCCGCTTAAAATAACCAACATAAATTCATAATCAATACACCATGAATTTACAGCAATAATAAATTACTTTAAACCCTTCTTGAAAGTGTTTAAAAACTTTTCCCATCATTAAAACTTACTTATTACAACCATCTAGTATAGTACTATACTAGATGGTTAAAAACCCTTCAAACTCATGTTTAAATCATAAAAACTCCATCAACAATACTCTTTCTAAATTTCCAGCAACATAATATACACTAAAACTCTTTTTAAACATATTTAAACATGCTTATAATCATATGAAAACCCAAAACCATAAACTATAACATGATTCTATGATTTTCCAACATATAAAACCCTAAAAATCCATGCTTTGATATTTTTAAACCCTATTTTAACATAACAAGTAAAACTGAAATTTTATTTCTTCAATACATAATTTATATAATCTTAGATTCATAAACAAATCATCAAATCATAACTTTTTAAACATAAACTTATTAAAGCAAACCCTAAAGATACAAACTTTACATTAAATAAAACTTGAGGAGGAAGAAATAACAACCAAACAAATAAGAGGGAGAAGGACCGGCAGCCAAGTGGCGGCGGCACGGGTCGGCGGCTGGCAGTTGCCGCGCGGCTGGTGGTCGGTAGCAGTGGTCGACCGGAAAGAGGAGGGAGAAGGCCAAAGAGGAAGAGAGAGAAAGGAAAGAAGAGGAGGGCCGAAAAGTGAGGGAGAAGGAGGAGAGAGAAAATAAATGTGTTAATGTGTAGGGATTTGTGTAAATACGGGTATTTATAGTTTCCCCCATTAGGGGTCTAATAAAGAGTTGGGCTTTGATGGGTTAGTTAAATGAGAATGACCATAGGTTAAGCCAAAAGGTTTGGGCTCCTCACACCAATTTACAAATCCTTTTCTAAATCCAATAAGTGTTTCAAATATTTCAAATACTTTTCAAAGCATGACTTTAATAAAATATTTGACTTGCATAAATCATTAAAATAAATCCTTTGACTTTCAAATAGTCAACCTTCGAAGAAATAAATCGTTAAAATACCTAAATATATTTAAATATAAATAACTATGCATTAAAATATAATTGTAAAATCCAATAAATTTACGGGGGATTACAGTCTACCCCTCTTAAAAGAAGTTTAGTCCCGAAACTTAACACAAAAAAAAAAATCACACATTTTCAAAAGTTTTTTTTTAAACTCAACTCTCTAAGGAGAAAAAAAAACTTGTGCCACTCATATGCACTCTTTTGCCAACTTAAAATCACTTGTGTTGCTCATGAACACCTTTTCTTATGCGGAGAATCTATTTATTTTGCACCAACATGTGCAAATCGCCAAAATAAGCATAAAAATGCATTAAAATACCATAAAAATAGGTAAAAAGTGCGAAATTCTATCGCATTCTACCCTCCTTAAAGAAAACGAGTTACGCCCTCGTAACTCACCTCAAGGAATAATTCTGGATACTTCTTCTTCATTTCAGCTTCAGCTTCCCACGTTGCCTCTTCGGACTCATGGTTCGACCAAAGCACTTTCACGATATTGACATCCTTATTGCATGTACTACACACCTTCTTGTCAAGAATTTTCACAGGCCTTTCCTCATATGTGAGGCTACTATCAATCTGGATCCTCTCAGGCTCCAAGACATGACGCTCATCAGGTATATAATGCTTGAGTTGGGAAATATGAAACACATCGTGCATCTTTTCGAACTCCATTGGCAACGTCAACCTATAAGCTACCTTCAGGGGCGTATCCACTATGGGTTCACTGGGTTCAGTTGAACCCATAGTGGATATGGAAAAAACTGCTAAATATAATATCTTGAAACAATGTATTTGAGAAGCTTGCTGCAGCAGAGTGGTAGTCCGTGTACATTTTAAATACATGTGCTTGATATGTTGGTCGCTGGTTCGACTCCAAGCCTCTATACTCTACATTTTTTGTTCCTTTTTTTTTTTTCCTTTTCTTTCCATATTCTCTTGTCTTTTACATGCAATTAGCAATACCTTTCCCTTCTTCTTCCAACTTTTCTTTCATTTAATTTCTCTTGTTTTCTTTCTTATATAATTCTTTCCCTTGTCTAATTTCTTGTTTTCAATTTAAATGTATATGCAACAAATACTTAAAATTAGTTATTTTTATAATAAAAATTATAAGGAAATGTTGATTGTTCTCAATGAAATTTCTCGTCTTCCTAAAAAAATCTTAACGTATTCCCACCTTGTGTTTTTGGTTGTAGTAAAAAAAATTGAACTAAGGTATATATTTTAATTTTACGAAATTATTCTAGTCGTCTCACATGTTCGAACCCATATGGTGAACTTTCTGGATCCGCCACTGGCTACCTTCCCAATTTTTTGCAGCATCTCATATGGACCTACATATTTGGCACTTAATTTGCCCTTTTTCCCAAATTTCATCACACCCTTAGTTGGTGATACTTTCAGAAACACTTTATCACCTACTTCAAACTCATCTTCTCTTCGCTTCAAATCGGCATAACTCTTTTGCCTATCTTGAGCAGCTTGAATTCTAGCCTGAATCAACTTCACACTCTTGACAGTCTCCTCATTGAATTCTGTCCCCAATACTATGTTCTCACTAAAATCATTCCAACAGATGGGACTTCTACACTTGCTTTCATATAACGCCTCAAAAGGTGTCGTCTTAATACTCATATGATAACTATTGTCATATGAAAACTCAATCAAATCTAACTGGTCTTCGCAACTACCCTCAAAGTCAATAGTACAGGCTCTCAACATATCTTCCATCGTTTGGTTAGTCCTCTCAGTATGACCATCGATCGCTGGGTGAAAGGCAGTACTCATTTTCAATGTTGTCCCAAGATTTAACTGTACCTTTTGCCAAAACTTCGAGAGGAATCTCGAATCACGATCCGATATAATATCGGTTGGAACCCCATGCAATCTCACTACATGCTTAATATACGTCTTCGTCAGACAGTCCACAATAACCCAAATAGTATCATTGCCATTCCTCGTCTTAGGCAAAGCAGTCACAAAATCCATCGATATGGAATCCCACTTCCATCCAGGAACCTCTAAGGATTGAACCTTCCCCATGGGTCTTTTATGATCTATCTTGACTTTCTGACAGGTTAGACATTTGGATATGAACTCGACAACCTCACGCTTCATGTTTGGCCACCAATAGATCTGCTTAAGGTCCGTATACAGCTTGTCACCCCCAGGGTGCACAGAATACAGCGTATTATGCCCCTCATCCATAAGACGTCTCTTAAGTTCATCACATTTTTGTGGTACACACCACCTTCCCTTAAATCTCAGACTATCATCATCATGGATTGTAAAATCAACTTCCTTACCTAGCCTCATCTTTTCCTTAATCTTCTCTAAGTGGTCCTCCCCAACTTGACCCTCTTTGATCTCGTCGAAAATTGACAACCTCAATTATAAAGCATCCCAAGCATCACCTGCCCATTATGCTGCAACACACATCCCAAACCATTCTTTGAAGCATCACTATACACCTTAAATCCCTCGTTCCCATTAGGCTGGGTCAAAACAGGTGCGGAGGTCAAACGTTCTTTTAAAATCTGAAAAGCTTCCTCACACTTCTCTCTCCACTTGAATTTTAACTCATTTTTCATCAAATTGGTCATTGGCCTCGCTATCTTCGAGAAATCTCTTACAAATCTCCTATAATAGCCAGCTAGACCTAGGAAACTTAGAATATCAGACACATTCTTTGGAGTTGGCCACTCACTCACAGCTTGAATCTTAGCAGGATCTACAAAGACTCATTCCTTAGACACGTAGTGACCCAAAAATGCTACTTTCTCCAAACGGAACTCACACTTAGAAAACTTGGCATACAACTGATTCTTCCTAAGCATCTCCAATATAATCCTCAAGTGCTCATTATGTTCTTTTTCATTCTTCGAATAAATCAGAATATCATTAATGAATACAACAACGAACTTATCTAAGAACTCATGGAAAATCCTATTCATCAAGTCCATAAATATGGCAGGTGCATTGGTTAACCCAAAAGGCATTATAGTGAACTCATAATGACCATAACAAGTCCTAAACGCAGTCTTAGGTATATCCTTATCAGCTACCCTCAACTGGTGATATCCCGAATCAATCTTTGAGAACACGCTTGCTCTATTCAACTGATCGAATAGGTCATCTATCCTAGGCAAAGGATACTTGTTCTTGATGGTTACATTGTTCAATTCCCTATAATTGATACACAACCTCATACTCCCATCTTTCTTCTTAACAAACAACATAGGAGCTCCCCAAGGTGATGCACTAGGCCTAATATAACCTTTATCGAACAGCTCCTGCAACTGCGTCTTCAATTCACTCATCTCCGGAGGTGCCATCCTATAGGGTGCTTTAGATATAGGTGCAGTTCCAGGAATTAAGTCTATGGTGAACTCAATAGCTCTAGCAGGCGGCATACCCGAAATCTCACTCGGAAACACATCCACGAACTCATTCACGATTGGAACATCCTCGATCTTCACTCCAGCTTCTTTACTCACATCTTGCACACTACAGAAAAATAGCTCACACCCCTTCTTCATCAACTTCTTCACTTGCATCGCAGAAATAACCCCAAAGTTCTTGTACTTCCCAAAACGTCTATACGATGTCAACTTCCCCAAAGGGTTTCTTAAAACTACTTTTTAAACTTCCCAGTCTATCTTGGCCTTGTATAAACTTAGCCAATCCAACCCCAAAATTACATCTAGGTATCCCAGATTAAACTCTATTAAATCAGAAGGAAAAACACAGCCTTCTATCTTCAAAGGCAAATTTTTAAACAACTTGGTACACCTTATGGTCTCACCAGTAGGTATACTAACATGCAATTCAATCACCTCAAAATCTACTGACCCCAGACTTTTAGAAACAGATGACGAAACAAAAGAATAAGTCGCCCCAGAATCAAATAACGCTTTAACTAGCACGGAGTTAATAGAATAAGTACCGAAAACTACGTTCGTAGATCGTTCAGCTTCATTGCGACTCATCACGAACAGTTTACCCGGAGCCTTATTCTGGTTAGTGCTCTCACTAGCAGGCTTATTGTAGCTCCCTTGGTTGTTCTGTGCCCCTACAGACTTCGAATCCTGATTTCATGACTGGTTAAATCCAGACCTCACTTGGTTACTACCCCCATTGCCATTTTGCTCTTTCTTTTGCTTAGCAAAGCACTCATACTCCCTATGGCCCTTCTTCTGGCAATAGTTACATGTCACTAGTTCTCCCTTGCGGTCTCTATCAGGATGGTTATTACTGCACTTCTTACAGTTGTACACTCTCTCATATTGACCCTTATTGTTGTAGCCCTGGTTATTCCTCCCTTAGAAATTCCCATTCCCATTCCTATTCTTCTTGAAATTCCCTTGATTTCCCCCAGCATTGAAATCCTTTCTTTTCTCACCCACTACAACACTCTTCTTGTCACGCCTCGACTGAAGACTATAAATGTGGGCGGCTCTCCCATACACAATATCTAAGGATGAAAAAGTTTCACCACCTAACCCCAGCTAGATTTCCTCAGTCAAACCTTGCTCAAACATTTGAGCCTTTAATTCCTCATTGGCTACTACTTCAGGTGCAAACCTCGACAGTGTTATGAATTTGCTATAGTACTCAGAGATGGTCATACTCCCCATCCTAAGGTTGATAAACTCTTGGGCTTTCCGTTTCCTCATAAAAGCAGGGTAAAACTCCCTCTCAAGGCAGTAACAAACTAATCCCAATTGAATCCCTCAGCAGTACTCAGGACAGTTAGCCTCATCCTTTAGGTATAGCACAGCTTGACCTACTCTCATATTCTCAGGACAGTTCACAGCCCCAAAGATTTTCTCAAACTCTCTAATCCAATTCTCTAAAAATGTAGGATCAACTTGCCCCTTAAAATATGGTGGTTTAACCTTGGCTAGTCTCTCAAACATGTCCCCAGCAGAGTCGGGACGCTCAGATCTCTTCTGAGTAAATTTCTCCGCCAAAAGGTGAATAGCAGCAGCTAAGTCGTTATTGTTGTTTGCCATTCTAATGTGTGACCTGAAATTAACGTACTCTACTTTAGGTTTGAAACATAACTTATATGCCATTCTCTACGAAGGCTGACCATAAAGATCGCATCAACAAACAATATCTCATGAAGTTACAACAATATTATAGAATAATTATCATCAATCATCCATGAAGAATATTCACATTAAGAACACACAGCTTAGGAAACAATGAATATAAATTCAATCATAAAAAATAAATAAAGTATTCCCATTCGCGTGCCCAAAATAAACCTTTGCTCACTTGGATAACTAAATATTTAACTTTTATTCCTCAAAAGATGCTAATAACAATTTTCTCAACCATAATACTGTACTTTTTCCTAAAAATAAATTAAAGTTACTATGAAATAAATTTAAACCACTGCTGGACGAATTATCCAACATTATTCTTTAAAGCATAACTAAATAGGTAAATAACCTATGGTGAAACATCATCAGTCCTATCCTTTGATTCCCTGCAGTTCTGTGAAGCAAAAAGCTCATCTTCCAATTCATCAATGTCCTTAGTATTATAATAAACATATCTTCTAAATTTCGTAGATCTCCATTTAGGTTGAGGCTCGTCCTCCGCTGGCTCAGAATCAGTCTCATATCTGAAAACAGCATGGTAGATATCACTTCTGGTCTGTCCTCTAGCACGGTCAAACTAATGGAGAACCTCATCATCACTATCAGGCATGCCTGCTCTTAATACATTACGCATAATGAACTTTAGTTCGGTGTAGTTATCATCATCAGACTCATAACCTCCATCACTCTCATCATCACTAAGCACAATAGGGTTGTAATAGCTCCCTATTCTAGTATATTCTCTTTCAGATATGGCTAGGAATCTATAACAATAAATATAACTTCTATAAGCAATTGGTACTCTCACTTAACGTATAATCCCAACAATAACAATAATCAAGAATAACCAACAACATAAAGCATAGGAATAACATAAACAATTAGCTGGGAAGAAAAATAATATAATCATGCTGAACTAACTACTTAATGCAGACATATAATATTTCTATCCTATATGCCCTTCTTATACTACCCATCTCTCATAAAATAAACCAGAGTATTGAAAATTATTTAAATAAATAATTGAAAACGAACAACATCATAAAAATTACATGGTTCGAAAATTTGAACATAGTAAAGAAAATAATAATAAAAAAATTTCGGACACTATAATAATAATAAAAAATTTCGGACCTCAAAAAAAAAATTCGAATCGAAAACAATTTAAGATTCTTGAAAAAGACTTTTCGAAGTTAATGTGAATACCAACAATAAGTAGGACGTCAACTCTAAGAAATTCATTTTAAGTAACTAGCTAGTTAGGCGCCTAAAACTTCAAATTGGCACGAAAGGCCAATAAAAACCTAAAGCTCTTATACCACTTTGTAACACCCCAACAATTCTCTCTATTCTAAAATACCTTCTTAAATAAAACATAAAGTATTATCGCCCGTGTGAAAACGTATCGGCTTATTCAGAATTTTGCAGCGGAAAACACAAAATAACTTTATAACTAAAACTTAGTCAACAGTAAAGTCAACTCTAAAACCAACCGACAAAACCAAGTCAACTTAAAACCAAACCAAAACAACTATGAAAATATAAGTCAAACGTATTGTAAATAAACTACACAAGCTCTCCAAAATCCCGATCCCAATGATGCATCATCTTCAAACCTGTAAATAGACAATGCACTATTGATCCCTAGAGACTGCTCACCGAAATGGGTCATCACAGGATCAATAAGGCAAAGCCATGATCAACATACACAACAAAAAAATGTAATCAACAAAGTTGAGTACTACATACTAAACATGTAAACAATCTTAACATGATACTAATAAATAATAGACAGAAATAAATAATAGCACAATAACTTGCAGATAACTTTTACTGAACTAAACTTTAACAACATTCTTATTACTTTAAAAGGAATAGTCAATGGACCGAGTTGTCTAACTAAAACTAGCCTTCCCTTTGGAAGACGAAATACGGGCACGACTCCGTATTCCATGACCTACGATATCGAGGAACCTTTCTAAATAAAACAAGATACGGTGATCAATCCGTCCCCAGAAAAAGCCATGGCACGCTCACCATTTACCCCAACTCCTAATTGTCCAACACTTCAATCGTGCACCAGTCTAAAGCTATTGCTATCCAGTTTCGCTTTATATGATTAAATAATTTATTCACTTGTTATGACTCACAAGTTGAACAAACATTAAGAGCATCAAACAAACATAAACCTCCTTTTTTATCTTAGGATTAGATAAGTGATCAAACAACTTAACATCCCAAAATAATTCCACTTTAATTCAATCCTTCTTATTTGTTGAACCTAGCCAACAATCGAATTACCTCTCATAGGTAGAAAATATCAACTTACCAAATAAGACCCTCGGTTCTTATAAAGCAGTTAAATAATAAAAGGGAACAACATGATAAATCATGATCCAACTAATATATATAAATTAATTCCCCCGTGTGAATTAATAAAAATAAAGTTACCAACCAACGCTTGCATCAATCTTCCATGCAAACATAATATCAATCTCATAATATAAATCTCATAGTCAACATGTTCATACAATAGATCGAACATGCAAAATCCAACATAATAGATATCATATATGAACTGAACATAGTTCCTATACATGATACTACATAATTCGCCTTCTTAAATCATGATACTACATCAACCAACATACAGGTATGTACGTACATTGTGTAGACAAACTGAGATGCCACTATAAAAAACTGAAAAATCGCCTCGAGAGAGTTCTCCGCCTAAAATAACCAACATAAATTCATAATCAATGCACCATGAAATTACAGCAATAATAAAGTACTTTAAACCCTTCTTAAAAGTGTTTAAAAACTTTCCCCATCATTAAAACTTACTTAGTACAACCTTCTAGTATAGTACTACTATACTAGATGGTGAAAAACCCTTAAAACTTATGTTTAAATCATAAAAACTCCATCAACAATACTCTTTCTAAATTTCCAGCAACATAATATACACTAAAACTCTTTTTAAACATATTTAAACATGCTTATAATCATATGAAAACCCAAAACCTTAAACTATAATATGATACTATGATTTTCCAACATATAAAACCCTAAAAATCCATGCTTTAATATTTTTAAACCCTGTTTTAACATAACAAGTAAATCTGAAATTTTATTTCTTCAATACATAATTTATATAATCTTAGATTCATAAACAAATCATCAAATCATAACTTTTTAAACATAGATATATTAAAACAAACCCTAAAGATACAGACTTTGCATTAAATAAAACTTGAGGAGGAAGAAATAACAACCAAACAAAGAGGAGGGAGAAGGACCGCAGCCAAGCGGTAGGGGTCGGCAGCTGGAGGCTGCCGCGCGGCTGGAGGTCGGCAGCGGTGGTCGGCCGGAAAGAGGAGGGAGAAGGCCGAAGAGGAAGAGAAAGAAACAAAAGAAGAGGAGGGCCGAAAAGTGAGGGAGAAGGAGGAGAGAGAAAATAAATGTGTTTAATGTGTGGGGATTTGTGTAAATAAGGGTATTTATAGTTTCCCCCATTAGGGGTCCAATAAAGAGTTGGGCTTTGATGGGTTAGTTAAATGAGAATGACCATAGGTTAAGCCAAAAGGTTTGGGCTCCTCACACCCATTTACAAATCCTTTTCTAAATCCAATAAGTGTTTCAAATATTTCAAATACTTTTCAAAGCATGACTTTAATAAAGAATTTGACTTGCATAAATCATTAAAATAAATCCTTTGACTTTCAAATAGTCAACCTTTGAAGAAATAAATCGTTAAAATACCTAAATTTATTTAATGATAAATAACTATACATTAAAATATATTTATAAAATCCAATAAATTTACGGGGGATTACACTAACTTCCTTGCAAATTGACTAATGATTAGTTATAATTTTCTAATTATGTCGGTCAAAATTCAGTACTATAACTTACTTCCTTGCAAATTAACTAAAACCCATGAACAAATTGCAAAATCAACAGAAAAAATCCATAGTGAAAGAAAAAAGGGTACATGTAGATTGCAGGTTGCAGTGTAGCAGACACTCGGTGGTGGCTGGTGGATGTTGGTCAGGTGCAGTGCAGCAGTAGTGCAAGATAGCAAGAGAGAAAGGGTGAGAAGACAAAATCATAATTGTACAACGTATGGGTCATAAACCTGTTCTAATTATTCTCAAAACAAGATCATAACATCTAAATCACAAGCTATAAGGTTGAAATTAAAAGTGAATTATTCTCATGGAGCTCTCATTGTTTAAAAGCACTGACTATAGTCAATGACATTGATCGTAATATATAAAAAGTGTTTCATATTGCCAATTTAAAAGTATTGAACAAAATTTTAAGATATTAAATTCAATTTACGAAAATCATAGTTGAACAATATATGGGTCATAAGCCTTTTTTAATGACTCTCAATACAAGATCATAAATATAAATCAGAAGTTATTACTTTTGAAATGTAGATAGAGCTGTTCTCACGGAGTTCTCAAAGTCTAAAAGCATTGACTATAGTCATTGACATTGAAGGTAATATGTAAAAAGTATTTCTTCCTTCTCTAGAATATCCATTCACTTTCATTTGACGGTCCAAAGTTTGAAAATTTTAGTATAATCTTATCTTGATACTCCGTAGGTGTTAATAATATTGTATAGGATATGCCTGAATCCATTTAATTTGTTAGGTATATTACAAAAAATTGATGAACAAATGTGTACATTTAAGACTCTGAACAAGCAAAGCTAACAACATTAAAGATTAGAGTGCGTCAATAAGTATATAATCATGAATTCAACCATTGATTTGCTATAGCTAACAACCTATGCTTTAGAAAACATATATATGGTTAGTAGCAAATTAAAATCTAGCTTTTTCGAAATTTTATGTATATATTTATTTTTTATATTCTTAACTTTAATATTGTCACTTTTATAGAATAACGGGTAAAATATTTCCACCCTGATTTTATGGGAGATAACATAAAATATAAAATTTATAAAACAAAAAACCTTCTGTGCAACTTGCACGAGTCTAAAATTAAAATCATGGCTAAGTGGAAAGTGGTCAGTGGGTGGCTAAATATGGTGCAGTGGCGGTGCAAGAAGAGAATAGAGAGGATGAACGGGAGAAGTCGGAGCATAAGCGGGTGTATGGCTGAGTGTTAGTGGTGGTACGGATTATGATTTTATCTGAGACTCTAAGGGAAGCAGTAGACAGAGCAAAGACTATTTCAATCAACTCTTTTTGAAAAAATGGTGGGTCACGTGACCCACCTTGACATTAACTATATCAACCACTAAACACACAGGTCAGAAGTCATTTTTAAAATAATCTCAATACATGATTATAAATTTGTAAAACAAGAAACTCCCCCTACAGTTCGCTGGTGATTTAAGACTGTTATTCTAGTATGAACACTAGATCAACTACAAAAGGGGGTGAATTGTAGTTGGGGGAAATTTTCAAATTTA
This sequence comes from Beta lomatogona, assembly GCA_947646795.1. Lineage (NCBI taxonomy): Eukaryota > Viridiplantae > Streptophyta > Magnoliopsida > Caryophyllales > Amaranthaceae > Beta > Beta lomatogona. The sequence goes on along the minus strand of CANSNZ010000927.1, from coordinate 3,191,199 downwards.
AATTGCGGAATAAAATAACTTAAGAATGAAAGAGAAAATCCACACAAGATTTTTACAAGGAAAACTTCCTAGGCCCAATAGGAAGAAAAACCTTGACCTCAAGGGATTTTGACTCAATACTTCTCTTTATATAATAGGTCAAAAGAATCTCTTTACAACCTATTACTGGACCCTTATCTGTTCCTCTAGGAACGTGTTCCCAGTCACTCAGTTCCCCCTGAACTGGTGACACTCACTTGACTTCACTCGAAGTCTTCTCTTTTCTCTCTTTCTTTCTCTCTCTTGATTACAAGGATATTCTCTGATTTTTCTCTCACCGAAACACTATGAATATTATAATGATATGTTTTGTAGGAGAAGGAGAAAAATACAAAAAAAACTCTCAAGTAAAAATTAACTTTTGAATGCTTGGAAGTTGTTAGTTTTTCGAACAACTATTTTCTCTTAAATAGCTGTTCCAATTCTCGTTTTTTGCTCCACGTTCTCCATGTTGTATGATTGCTGAGTTATAGAGATCATGGCCAATAAATCGTTGCACTAACTCCACGTTTTTTGCAACGGTAACCAACTGCTTCTATTAGCCGTTTGAGTGCATATTTCCAGCAGGGAGTTAGAGAATATCTCGCCCCTTCTCCTTCTTGTTAGGCAAGTAATAGTCACCTGATTTATCTCATCAACACAACAACAATAAAATATCTAATCTTAAGAATATGTTAATCAAAGATTCTAAGTTAATAGATTTATCAATCATACCATATAATATAAATTCAAAGTGCATAAATAATAATAGCTTGACTAGATTAGATAATTAATCTTTCTCCACAAGATATATAAAAATTAACATTATAATCTTTTTGGGATTTTATATTTTTCAAAATAAAAACTATATACTAACCTAAGTATTTGGCATCATCAAAACATGGAATACAACAATATTCCCCCTTTTTTTATGATGGCAAATATAAGGCATATAAAAATATGAAATCGACAAAAATTAACAATTGAAAGAAAATAAATAAATCATAGAAAAAGAATCAAAAGCTAAGAGGTTGAAAATAAAACTAAAAGACTAAACTAATACTAATAATACGAATCAGTTTTGAAAACAAGGAAAGAAAAGCGAAAATCATCACTATAGAAACTAAGAAGACTAGAATCTTTTTATGTGCCACTTTACTTCTCCTTTTTGTCATCATCAAAAACATCCAAGAAACCAGCAGTACTCTAAGAGTGTATCAAAACAACAATATCAATGCAAAGTAGCTCAAACATTTCATCTAATAATACTAGCCATCCAAACATTTTAATGAGCATATTATAGCAAGATAAAGGCACTAAGACATGAGGTATGCACAAGCTGAGTTCAAGAAAAAAAATGAATGAATGAAAGAAGCAAAGAAGGCAAAAAGATAAACAATAGAAAAGAAATGATCAGAGATAAAAGAAATAAAAGAGAGAAAAGATAATCAACAGAAACTGATGTGTTAGACACATCCAAAAGATGATAAAACTAAAAGTAGCACCACACCACCATTGTTTTAGTACAACCCAAAAATTAAAGTATCATTGTTTTAAACTGATTAAATTGAAATTGAAAGGAAGGGAATTAGGGTTTGGGGCGAACAGAGAAAGAAGAGACAACAACGTCAATCTTCTCCTTCACATCAGCTTCTCCTCTCTTCACAGCTGCTAGGATCTACTCCTGCTGAAGATCCACTCTTGCTACCCTGGCTTCAACAACCTAGATCTTGGTGTGTAGAAGGGACAGAGACTCCTAAAGTGAATGCAGAATCCCATGAAGACTAATAGTGGAGAGAAGCGGAAAATCCACAGCAGTAGATCTTGGAGAGACCTGATCCTCCTCCAGATCTATTGTTATAGCACCCTAACCCTGTTCCTGGGACGACTTAGTCTCTGCTAGTCTCTGACTTTTTCGAACTGACCTTGGTCCCCCAGCTCTGTCCTCTTCCTCATGCTTCCTGTTGACCCCAGTCTCTCCCTTACCCTTTGGCTCCTCAACCTCATATGCCAACTTGCCACCCTGTACCCTCAACTTAAGGCGAGAAAGTGTATCCTTAGTCAAATAATTCTCAGGCTCTAGATCAAAAGAGGGACTGACAGGAAGTTTGATTTGATTGTTTTTTAGAATGGTAGAGACAAGGTTCCCATACCCAATTTTGTTGTTATGGGCTATGCAGTAGGAGAGGTGAGCAATCATCAAAGCAGGAAAGTTGATTTTTATGTTTTTAGCAAGGCACAACATCAAAGAAAGATTCATAAGAAAGATCCATGAGGCTCGCTTGAGTCCTCTTGGAGGTTCTTGGTAAAATGCAGCGCCAAACCAACTGAAATAGAAATTTATGAACAGGATATATATCTTTTTTATCTAAGAACAAGTCAGTGGCAGCACCACCAAAATAACCCAGAATTGTGGCGTTTGAAACCCCATTCACCTTTAATTTAGCCCTACCCTTAATGTAATCCTTGTATCCTTCATTTGGTACTTCAAACCACTCAGAAAGTTTCTTCTCACTGAATTTTACTAGTTTTCCATTAATAACACTAATGCATAAACCCTCGTTATTCTCAAAGTTTGAAGTAAACTCACTCATTTCACACTCATATAATCCCTGATCAAAGCTATTACCTTAGTCCATTTTTGAAATTTGACAATATCAAGAAACTCGACCCACTTGATTTTCTTGCACTAAGAAAAATCAACACAAAACACTACGATCTACTTAGAAGATTTAGACTTCTTACCGTGCTTAGTTGGAACCAAAATTTCTTTCTCCTGCTTTGTTTCAGCGTCATCCATTTCTTCTTCCTTCTTTGGAGAAATTACTTCATTTGCCTTTGAATTATCTTGAGAACCCAGGGAATCTTCATTTGAGTTTGAAGATTCATTCTCACTTTCATTATAGTCAACCAGAGGAGAAGATCTTTCAGCCGGAAGATTTTTGGTTTCATCGGAGGTTTTGCGTTTGGGTGCCATGGAAGAGGTTTGGAGAAGAAGATAAAGATGAGAGGTTTTGAGAGAGAGAGTAAGTGGTTTTGCAGAAGGTGATGGTTTTGAGGTAAAAAGTGAATTTGCCGTGTAAGTTTTGGTTTGATGTGATAGGGGTTTTATGAGAGGGTTAGATTTATGGGTGATGGTGAAAACACATTTATGGCGGCTTTTCCCTTCTTTTCTTAATCCATTGAATTTTTATATTTTAGGGTATGTACTTGTACACTGGTGAAGCGTTGCAAAAAAAATTATTTATGGGGGATGAATGAAGAATGAATTAAATTTGTGAAAAAGAAAAAATAAGAATAAAATAAAAATAAAAATAAAAATAAAGAGGATATTTACGGTTTAAAATAAAAATAAAAATGGAAGAATAAGGTGTGAACTCATGCATGTTACATGTTCAAGCTATATGTTCGTAGACCTTACCATATTTTACTCAAGTATATGTTTGGACAATAAGGGGAGTATTATAAAGACTAATGTGAGTCATTTACATTGACTGTGTAATGTATGAATAAATTCACAAAATTTTGTTGGCCGCTTAGAGTAATCTTGTAACTAAGGGTTTCATTTGAAGTAGCATACTCAATGAATTATAATCATCCCTAGCTCTAAGCGAATTTTCTCGAACTGTTCTCTAGGAAGTGGTTTAGTCAAAATGTCAGCTATTTGATTTTCTGTTGGACACAATTCAACTTTAACAAGACCTTTTTCTACATTGTCCTTTAGAAAATGATGCCTAATATGTATATGATTGACCCTTGAATAAAGAACTGGGTCCTTGGAAATGCAGATTGCACTAGTATTATCACAATAGATAGGAACACACTTAAACTTAATACCAAAGTCTCTTACCTGTTGTTTGATCCAGAGGACCTGGGAACAGCATTCAGCAGCAGCCACATACTCTGCCTCTGCAGTGGACAAGGCAACTGTATTTTGCTTCTTTGAGCCCCATGAGACCAAGCTTGTTCCTAGGTACTGAACAATACCTGATGTTCTTTTTCAATTAACCAAGTCCCCAACATAGTCCACATCCGAGTAACTCACTAGGTCAAAAACATCACTTCGAGGATAGAACAAACATAAGTCATCGCTTCCTTTCAAATACCTAAGAATTTTCTTAACTGCTAATAAGTGAGATTCTTTGGGATTTGATTGGAATCTAGCACATAAACCAACATTAAAAGCAATATCAGGTCTACTTGCAGTTAAGTAGAGTAAAGATCCAATCATACCTCTATATTGCTTCTCGTTTACACACTTACAATTTGAATCTTCATCTAACCTTGTTCCTGTTCCTATGGGAGTGTGGTTGGTTTTAGATTGCTCCAGTCCATATTTCTTCAGCAGTTCCATGACATATTTTCGTTGATGGATCATTGTTCCTCTTTCGGTTTGCTTGATTTGCAACCCCAAAAAGAAGTTCAATTCTCCTATCATACTCATTTCGAACTCACTACTCATAAGATAAGCAAACTCCTTACAAAGAAGATCATTAGTAGTACCGAATATTACATCATCAACATAAATCTGGACTACTAATATGTATGTTCCTTTTGAGCGAAGGAATAGAATTTTATCAACTTTACCTCTTATGAAATCATGTGAAAGTAAGAATTTTGATAACCTTTCATACCAAGATCTAGGAGCTTGTTTCAACCCATATAGAGCTGTATCAAGCTTATAAAACTGATTTGGAAGATCATAATTTCCAAATCCAGGAGGTTGTTCCACATAGACGTCTTCTAGTAAAAATCCATTTAAAAATGCACATTTTACGTCCATTTGGTACAATTTAAATCCCATAAATGCGGTAAGGCAATCAAAATTCTAATTGCTTCTATCCTAGCAACAGGTTCAAAGGTTTCATCGAAATCAATACCTTCTTGTTGATTATACCCTTTTGGCTATAAGTATGGCCTTGTTCCTTACCACAGTACCATGCTCATCAAGCTTGTTCCTGAAGACCCATTTAAGTCCAATTACTTTCTGGTTCTTTGGCTTATGCTCCAGGTGCCAGACCTTGTTCCTCTGGATCTCATTCAGTTCCTCTTGCATAGCATTTATCCAATCAACCTCTTTGAGTGCTTCCATATGATCCTTAGGTTCTGTCATAAATAGAAAAGCATGAAAAGCACAAAAATTCTTCATTTGGGATCTCGTTTGAGTTCCTTTTTCAATATCACTTATAATTAATTCTAAAGGATGAGAATTTTGGTGTTTCCAAGGCTTTGGATCAAATCTCCTGGTTGCTTCCGGTGCTTCTTGAGGTAAGTGATTTATTTGATCTTCTTCAGGTTCAGGAGTTCCTTTATCTTCCTAAGTTCCTCTTGCTGCTTGTTCCCCGTGAGGATCAGGCACAAGGTTCTCACTTCAAGAACATGTTTCTTCTCTTTTCCAGAAGGGTTTAGTTCCTCACCATAATGATTTGACTCTTCAGTTCGAGTTAAACCAATTTCAAAGTTACCATCATAACTCTGTTCCTACAAGGAGTTAGTTTCATCAAAGTTAATATGGACACTTTCCTCTACACACATTGTTCGCTTATTGTAAACACGATAAGCTTTAGTATTTGAAGCATATCCTAGAAATATAGCTTCATCACTTCTAGCATCAAACTTTCCTAAATTGTCCTTTCCATTATTGTGTACAAAACATTTACATCCAAAGACACGAAAATAAGAGATATTAGGTTTTCTTCCTCTAAGAAGTTCATAGGGCGTCTTCAATGTAATTGGCCTTAGCATGACTCGATTGATGATGTAGCATGTTGTGTTTACTGCTTCAGCCCAAAGGCTCATCGGAAGACCACTTCAATTATCATCGTTCTAGCCATATCCTCCACAGTCCGGTTCTTTCTTTCAACCACACCATTCTGTTGTGGTGTCCTTGGAGCTGAGATATTGTGATCTAACCATTCATTGCTGCAAAATTCATCAAACTTGGAGGTTTCAAACTCCTTACCATGGTTAGATCTTAGATGTTTTTATTTATAACCACTAGTTCGTTGAATCTTTTTAGCAAAGGTTAAAAATTCATCAAAAGTTTCATCCTTGCTATGAAGAAAGATAACCCCAGTGTATCTAGAAAAATCATCTACAATGACCAACATATATCTCTTACATGATCTACTTTGGATTCGTACAGGGCCACATAAGTCCATATGTATGAGTTCCAATGGACTTTGTGTGCTTACCATTTTCTTAGATTTGAAGGAGGATCTCACTTGCTTGTCTTTTACACATGGATCACAAACATCGTGGTTCATAACTTAATTGTTGGTAAACCAATTACTAAGTCTTTCCCACTTAGTTTATGCAGTAGGGACAAGCAGGCATGACCGCAACGCTTGTGCCATAATAGAGGATCTTCTTCAATCACGCTTAAGCATGTGAGATTATTCTTAAGAAGAAGGTTCAGGTCAACCATGTGGGTGTTCCCTTTCCTTGTTCCCTCAAGGATCTTGGTTCCTGTACTTTCACTGCTGACTACACAAGACTCATTAGTAAACTTCACAGAATTTCCCTTATCACAAAACTGAGCAGGTTTGTAGTTGTAACAGATATGCGGTTCATGAAGTGTATATAAAAGATGATGAATGGTGGAACTACATTCCTAAGCAAGATTGTAGATGGTATTGGAAAATGATATGTGCAGCAAAAGATCAGACGAAGTTAAAATTTAATGAGCAGCATATCAACAATATGGAAAGATATAGTATTCAGCATATTTACAGAGAATACATGGGTTCTAGTCCTCATGTTATATGGTCTGGTGCTGTGTGGAATAGATTAAATGTTCCCAAACACAGATTCATAGCATGGTTAATGATGCAGGAAAGGCTACATACTACTGAATACTTGTTTAAAATTGGGGTTTCTACTGATGCAAACTGTCAGCTTTGGGGAAATGGAGAGGAGTCACACAATCATCTTTTCTTTGGTTGTGATTGTAGTAGGATTGTGATAAGATCTCTTAAGAGATGGTTGAAGATTCACTCACAAAATGAATTTGTTAGTGATTGTAGGCGTGTTTTTATTTCGCCTATGCGGTGTGAGCGCGTATTATATTTGACTACCCCACTTTAAAGGTTTTATTGAAAGTTGTTTTGTATTGAAAGAAGTCGCCAACAATTCTTTTTATGAAGAATCATAAACCTAATTGGATATAAAAAAATCATAGGGACAAATTATCCAATGTAGATTTCCCCGTCATGACTCCATAGATGGTCAAAATGATCCAAAGATTGAGTTTGGGGGTGAGGGTACAAATATAGTCATAATGAACCACATTCACCCAAAGTTGGCCTCTACTAAATATCGATTTATTGCAGAATTTATGGCAATGAATAATCAAATAATGTTTTATACACCCTAAAAATATTTAGTCTAAATTGTTTAGGAAACACATAAAAAGACTATTTTTTAGCTGTTATTAGGCAATCATATTACAAGGTTCCTAACAGGTTGTCCAAATTATCTGAATTAATTAGAACAGTTCTTTAGGACTTGTTTAACAATAATAACATGTGGGTGATAAAAGCATTAAAACAGGACAATCATATAATATGCATATAATGATCAGGCAGGCCTATAATAATAAATGAAAAGAAAATGAAAAGAAAGAAGAAGGATTAGAATATATAGTAGAGCGATTTTATATTAAAGATTTACATCAGGAAAGAAAATTGTTAGTAACTTTAATATAAAAATAATTTATTTAAGGCCTCTCAGGATTATACTGTGGCTTGGGTCTGCGAGATTGACAACCTTCAGGACGACCAATCGTGAAGCCTGAAAATCTAAATGTATGAAAGTATGTAGATTGAATGTATTTGTGTTTGAAAGTATGAGTTTTTGTAGGGAAGTTTTGTAGTTTGTAGAGAGGTTCGTAAAGTATTCGTCGAGTGCTATGTGAAAAATCCGTTCTTAAATCTGTTCGAAAATCAGGCTTATTTATAGGGAAAACGGCATTGCGCCTCACGCGCTGGCTGCGTCTGGCGCAGCTGACGTGGCAAGCGTATGACGCGGCATGACCAATAAAAAGTGTACACGTGGGACGCGCTTTTTAAAAAAGATAAGAAAGAAATTCCGCGTCTCAAGCAGAGAATTGCGCTTAACGCAGGACTCTACATGAAACAAGAGTCTACGTGGCAGTTCTGATGCGCTTAGCACAGCCTGTGCGCTTGGCGCAGCCTACGTGGAAGTCCACGTGGCAGGAGACATGCGCTCAGCACAGTCAGCTGCGCTCAGCGCACCGCCTTGTTTTTTATAGTTTTTTGATATAAACGCATTTTAAAGATTCTCTTTCATCTTTTAACTCCGGAAATCTTATTTTACGGGATAAAATCTGATTTTGACTTAAAATATATATCTCTTGAAAATATTTATTTATTAAAATAAATCAATTAACTATAAATTAATTGGGCTTTTCAAAGAATTGGGCTCACATACAATTAATTTTCATGAATAATTAATTGGGCTTTAAAATAGGACTTTAACACTTTTCGAAATGGTTTTGAGTGGCTCATCAGACTGCTCTGCCCTAGGATCGGACCAATTAAGACCACGATATGTTTCATCATCGGATCCTTAAATGGGGAGATACAATTATGTGTCTACAGAAGCCCCCACTTTGACTAAGGTTCAGGAAACCGATAGTCAAAGTATACGGTGTCGAGACGAAGAACGATTCTAAAAGCTCTGCAGTTTAGAACTGATCTATATACGCCGGTCTCTGCAAAACAAAGTTAGTATGCAGGACAATAACTATAAGCAATTTGATTACCTGCAGGGAAAGATGTTAGCAGATAGGTGCAAACAACTCACATAAGCACATAGTGATGCAATAATGCAAACTTAGACCCTCTAAGGATGCATGAGACGTTATGCAAGGATTTAGGTTATGCAAAGCTAAGGGATGACACGTCATGCAAGGTCAGGGTTATGCAAGACTAGAATGTATAAAATGCAATTCAAGGGCAGCGTTTTGCAAGGCTGTAATGCAAGGTCAGGATTTTGTAAGGCTAGAAGATGTATAGAGTGATAGAATGATAGACTGATTAGAAATGTCTAGAACGATTTTCAAAAATCGTTTTTAGCAAATGATTGGGGTCTGTAAACGAGGTCCGCGGATTACAACCGTTCGGGAGTTTGACTTGAATTGGAGGAACCACCACACGTACGAAGCCCCCACTTTGGGTGAGCTTGCCTTGAATTAGGGTTGAGCCTTAATTGAAATGTATTTGATCTGATATTAAAGTGCAGTTGCTATGTCTTGAACATTGAAAGTTTTCACTGGGGATTGCATTGGGGATTGCATTGGGGATTCTTCTTTGGGAAACTGATATAGGCAAAGTCAAATATCGCCAGAAACCATGGAATCATCGGAGAGTCCTTTAGGGACAAGGAGAGCTTGGATTGAAAAATAAAAAAGATTTAAATTTGTGACTCAAATGAATCTAGGTGGGAAAAGGCTTTAACAAGGCTAGGTGCAGGCTCGAGTCAATGTCGTGATCTAGAAAGAAATTATACTCCTGAACTCTAGAAAGTCAAATCATCAGACATGACTAATTTTTATTTTATTGAAGCGGTCGGACCTCGAGATGAGGATTCCAACGTATCCTTGCGGAATCAGACTATTCGTAGTTCTGGATCTGATTTCTTTCTTTTAATATATTCTTTTTGTGCCCTAACTTTTGTCTATGCCGCTCTTTCGGGTTTTCAACCTAGCGGGCTCTGGCATAACTTGAAGAAGGAGTTAAGGTTGATGAAAGGTTGAAGGCTGGAGGTTTAGATGAAGGTGTAAGGCTTGAGGTTTAAGGTAAGGATTTTGGACTAAAGATTAAGGGTTTTGATGGATTGAAGGATTTGAATGAGGGGTACGGTAGAACTTGTGTGCAAGCCCCCTAGCTTCACTTTTCATTTCTTGCCTTTGGCTCTTTCTTTTTGAATGTTTTGTGCGCTTTCTTTTGCTCTTGCTTTTTTCACTTTTCGCACTTTGAATTTTTTCACTATTTTATCTTTGCCTGGCATTAATAATTTTTTTTTATGTAGTAAGGCTTGCACACAAGTTTTTGGTTTAGGATATTGGAAGGCTTGAAGGATTTTTGTGGAGCTTTGAATTGAAGGGATTGTTTGGCTAATGATGGTTTAAAGGATTTTTGTTTTTCCTTGGTTACATGAGGATGGCTTATGAGAGGTAATGAAGAGGGGAATAACTCTTGATCCAAAGTATGTCCTCTTTTATTTATTTATTTTTTATATATTTCAGATCTCTTTTTGTTATTATTCTAAATACGATCAAGTGCGGGGAATTGCCAAATCATTATATAAGATTGAAGGTAGGGGAACCGGTGATGCTCTTAAGGAATATCAACCAGACTTTTGGGCTATGTAACGGTACCAGGTTAGTCGTCAAGCATCTTGCCAATCGCATTATTGAGGCTGTTGTTGTATCCGGCAGTAATGTGGGGGACAAAGTTTTCATTCCCAGGATGACACTTACATCATAAGACGCAACAAAGTTCCAGATCAAATTCCAGAGAAGGCAGTTTTCATTGGTTGTATGTTCTGCAATGAGGATAAAAAAAGCCAAGGACAGTATCTAACTCACATAAGATTATATCTCCCTCGGCCAGTATTCAGCCACGGACAATTCTATGTTGTTGTATCACGAGTTACAAGCAAAAAAGGTTTGAAGATTTTAATCTGTGATAAAGAGCGTTGGAACTCAAATGTTACCACAATTGTAGTGTACAAGGAAGTATTTCAGAATGTGTAATAAGTATTATGAAAACTTTTAATTTATGTGATTAGTTTTTCTTTCAATGTGTTCATATAGTCACTCACAGTTGTCTTATCGTCTACTTTGTTGCATATTATAAGATAACTGCATTTTTAATAATTATATGTGACTTTGTTTGTTTTATCTATGTCACATTCATACCGTCAAACCATTTTTTTTTTTTAAACGAACTCAAACAATTAATATCCCGTACATCCTTGTACGGGTTTTAAACTAGTATAGTATAGATTAATATAAATTGTTGCCAACTACCTTTTATTTTTACAAATTCGGTCCATCGACGAGAAATCTTATCCTTTAATTTAGATAGAGGGTGGAGAGTATTGAAAATCTACGAGAGTTTTTTCTTTCTAACTCCACTAGATCCCAATCGCGCTAACAACACTAATTTCTCCACTAGCTAACCTATTGCACCTTCAGAACACTGTGGTTATTTATTTGATTATAGCAATTAAATATCCACTAATATGAAGGAATCAAGGAATTCAACAGAAGGAAAGAGCGAGGGAAATTATATTCTTCCTCTGATTATTACAAGGTTGAAAGTCATATCTAGTCAACAGTAAAGGAGAAGTCTTAAGATAATAATAGAAGGGCTGACTAGTCAATCGTCAATGGACTCGAATGTGCATAGTTTTGCCAGCGAAATTTCCCGTAGTCCACATAAAATTTTCTGAATACTAAAGAAAAAGAAAGAAAAGAAAGAAAACATATAATACATTGTTAAATTTTTTTTAAAAATATACATTGTTTTTATGTCTGATCTAGTATGTATGAAAAAAAATCATAATATATTATTCTGATCTCATAGCCTAGAAAATTAATAGTATCTTGAAACTTAGATAACAATCTTCTTAAGTTCGGAAGATTAGTAGTAGATTACTATCAATGAAAAAAATTAAACTATAATGGCAACAGTAGTATCATAAGTGGTCGTTTGGTTAAAATGTAACAATTACATTCCATTAAAAGTTCCTATATATATATTAAGGAAGTTTTATTCTATGGGAAGTAACGAAATTTGTTTGTTTGTTTTTGAGAAGTAAAATATCATAAAGGATGACTTATCGAGAGAAAGTTGGGCAAGTTAACTTCTCCATTTTATGGGAATTTTTTTTTTGTGAAGTGTCACTATCTCTTTTTATGTCAATTTGAGAATGAGGAAGTAGAAGGGTGATAGGCCCTTTTATCTTTCATCTATAGGTTGTGGGTTCGATACTCATCAAGGGGGTTGGCCAGCGGAGGGGATTAGGGGTAGTAGCGGACTCAGGAATTCCAATTTGGGACTACGGACGTACAACAAACACAAAAGTAGGAAAAAAAGTTTGCATAAATTGTTTAATACATAAGTCTTACAACTTAAATATCCAAAATGATCATATAGCTAGTCATTTCCTAATTCATGAACTGGTGACAATAAATCAATTGTCATTTTTGCCAAACATGGAATCAAATAATGTGGGAATTAAATAAAGAAATATAGTCATACACTTGCCAATCGAAAATATTGAACAATTTAATCTAACCCTAAAATGCTAAATCCCTAAAATAAATTATAGCCTAAAACTTTTTTCTGAAAGTGGGTATAGCTGACTAGTTGTACCCCCATGTCCTTCAATAGGTTCGCAAGTGCTTAGGGGTAGATTGTACTTAGTACCCTACAAATAGCGTTAATGTAATTTATCTTACCAAATTCATATAAAAAAAATATTTTACTTCAAATTGTCAAGTAAACAACTACAACGCTACACATTCTATGAATTTCTATGTCAACCAAACACTACTAAGAGCTTATTCTTTTAAGCTGAATTTGGCTGAACGAAACAAAATTGAATTAAGCACAAAAATTGAATCAAACATGATTGAATTGAACTGATCAAAAAATTCTAAAAAATAAGGTTAAAAGAACATAGTCTAAGTAATTGTGATTTGAGACTATCTCTTAACAATGTTCAATATTATTGTTATTTAAATTTATTTTATTTTAAGATATCGTAAATAAAATAGAAAAATAAAAAAACAAAAGACCTATTTCGCTTGAACAAACTACTTTATTCCATTTATTTGAACATTCCAAAGGTGAGGGAGGGATTTTCCCCCTTTACTTGAACATTCCAAAGGTGAGGGAGGGAGGGTCCTTATCCGGACCAATTGAAAGTTAGAAGATGACTAGCTCCATCCCTTGTTCAAGCAAAGTTAGAAGAGTAGTCACTGAAGGACCCTATCCCTTGAACATTCTATTTCCGCAAATTCTCTATTCTGCAAGTGTTTTACATGGTTATAACTTGTAACTAGTGTGTGGCCCGGGCGATGCCCCGACTTCATACATTGAGTACTTTATTTTTTATTTGCATTTGAGAAAGTTTCAAACTCTTTTTTTCTGTCTTTTTTCATTAATTTTTCATATTTAAATGAGGGATTTACATATTCATATGGAGAGATATCTCACAACTCATTGCTAGTTAAGATGGTAATGACTAATGAGTGAGATTTTCAACCTAGAAGGTCTAGTGTTCGAATCTTCCTCCATGCATTTTGATTGTTAGTTGAATGGATAATAACATAATGCAAGAAAAAAGGGAGGGGTGACACGTGGCACGTAGACATTCTTAGGAACGCTTTTTAATATATTAGTATAGATATGCGTTGTAATATTGAAAACTCTGATAGCCTTTGGTTTTTTCGGAAAAGTGGGTTCATTTAATACAGCAATGCATTTCTACTGTTTCGTATCGCGTTTTGATTAATGGCTCTACGACCCGCCCTTTTCTCTTCAGTGCGGGTTAAGACAAGGAGACCCCTCTCTTCATATCTATTTCTTGTTTGCATGGATATACTTTCCAGAATGACCTCTTTGGCTACAGACATTAAACTATTTCAAGGTATCAAAGCTCGACGCCAAGGGCCCGAGGTCTCTCATTTGTTCTTTGTAGATGATTCTCTCTTCGTCTTTCGGGTGTCACACGAAGCTTTGTTCCTCGATTAACAACTTGATTACTAGGTTTTGCAATATTTTCAGAAATCATTCGTCAAGTTTAGTCCGAATATCTCGCTCCCACAACAACAGCCGTACAAAGATATCCTTCGTATGGAATCAAATCAGTCCATGGGTTCTTATCTAGGTATTCCCATCGACATCCAAGACACTAAAGTGTGTCACTTTACACCTCTCCTTGACAAGATTAGTCAAAGAATTTCGAGTTGGCAACAACAATTGCTTTCTCAACCGGCCAAGATGATACTTATCAACTCCATTTTAGTATCATCTATTATGAATTATTTGGCTGTTTTTAAGATTCCTACAACAATTGTCAACAAATTGGATGGTTTGTTAGCCCCCTTTTTTTGGGGCAACAAACATATAGCAAAAGAATACATTGGAAAAAACGACCGACCCAAGGGATTGGGTGGATTGGGACTTTGTAGCATCGGAGCTCTAAAAGACGCCCTTCTCATGCGAAAAGCCTGGCGTATCTAGCACAATCCGCATTTATTAATTTCAAAATTCTGCTGTAAAGCTAGCCTCACTCAATAGCCACGTTTGTCTTCAAGATGCCAGGGTAATTCGTGGGGCTTAAAAGGACTTTTACAGGCAGATAGTATTCTTCGACAACATTGTGTTTGGAAGGTAGGTAATGGCGCATGTATCTTCGCATCTAAGGATTATTGGGTGGGAGGACAAAGGCCAATTTTTAGAGATGAAGTTCCCTTAAGAAAGGCTGCAAATCTCAAGGTTGCAGCTCTCATACTCCCAACAGGCCAAGGATGGAATACTAGGGAATTTTATACACTTTTTGTCCCCGATAGTGCACGTCAGATTAAAGCAATGGAATTACCCACTTACATGCCTACTCAGGATTCTTTATACTGGCGACTGAAAAGCTCAGGCAATTATTCAACCAAGACAGGATACAGTCTTATTTTACATCACAAGCAACTAGATACTTGTAGCATGACGACTCCCGAAAATGCGAAGTTTTTTCGCATTCTATGGAGATTGAACACCATGCCAAAATGAAAACTCTTCTTTTGGAAATTATGGCACAACACAGCCTCGCCACCAGAACTAATATATGTCGCCGAGGACTCGTTGATCTTGAAGATTGTCCTATTCGTTTAGGTGATGCGGAAGATCGCCAACACTTGTTTCGTTTTTGCCCTATTGCTACTGCTGCGTGGGACATGCTTAATCACCCTGATCAACCTTCTCCCAATATTAAGGTCTCTTTCGAGCTCTGGCTACGGGATCATATTCTAGGGCTACACGAACGTGAAGGGGTTAATGGCCCACATATTCCTTCTTTCGTGGGTATTCTGTGGGCGATTTGGAAAACACGCGAAACAATCAAGTCTTTCGTCGAGTTAAAGCTTCAATAGAAAACCTTTGTAGTAACAGTGAGTTTGGTAAACACAATCATACGATATTCCTCCAGGGTGTGCCCATTGCTTCATCTTCCAACATAGATCCTCCATCTCCCCCAGGTTTCGTTGTGGCTAATATTGGACAATGTGCTCAACTGCATCCAGAGGTTTACATTTGTATTGATGGCTCTTGGGATAAAACTACTAAATTTGGTGGAGCGACTTGGGTTGCTAAACTTCCCAACTCGCAAATCTATGCGCAACAAGGCTATTATTTCACTGCCTCTTCCGCTTTCCACACTGAAGCCCAAGCCTGTCTCCTTGCTCTTCATTGGGCTTGCTCGCTACCACTTTCTTCAATCTTGGTTTACACGGATTCGGAGATGCTCGTTCACTTATTGGGGGCCTATCAGACTTCAGACATCTCCCTCAAACACACTATTCGAGATATATGTGGGTTGGCAGCGACTCTTCAGGGATGCAAACTACTCAAAGTTCATAGAGATAATGTTCGCCCTGCTTATGACTTAGCCGTATGGAATAGAAGAAATAGATTTTCTTTTATTTAAGCTTTCCTTTCATTTCTTGTACGTTTTTTCGTTGTAAAAAAAAAACTTGATTACCTATTTTTGTATTGCCTAAAAATTGTTTACTTTTTAGAATAACAACCTTTTTTTTTTTCGAAGTAAGTAATTATATTGACTGAGCACCAAGCCATTACAACCCAGCCAATGAGCCAACCACATAGGAAGGCAACAGCTTAACAAGGCATCACAAAAACAAATGAAACTTTTCTAATTAATTCTTCCTAATATATGCTTCTATTGTTTCACAATTGTTGCATTATTTGCTGCTTGAAAGTCTGACTAGATAAATTATGACAGTTATATTTATATAGGGAAGAACTCCAATAACAAAATTGGAAATGATGAGAATGATACATGTATTGTGCATATTTTACGAAATAAAAGCGCATACTTTTTTGAACTTCAATAGTTTATGTTTAAAAAAAAATGTACACGATGAAAATTTTGCACTATTAGTTAAAAAAAACCTTTTTATCCTTAGCATTATCTAATCTTCTCGTATATATATTTGTCTTGAATGTGCATTTTGTATAGTTAATAAGACATTCGGAGCTACTTCATAATGTACATTATTATATTGAAAATAGTACAAAAACATCATGAAAGAGAAAAGGGAAACGAAAGCTAGATAGATTGAAATTTGAATATAGTTCTAGTATACTGCTAACAATAAAACTAAGGCAAAATTGGCTTCAACACCCTGAACTATAACTCGGGTGCACCCAACACCACCAAATATGACTAGTAGCCTAAGCACCACCAACTACGGGGTAGGGGTGCAGTCTGTACCACCAACTACAGAGTGGGGTGCAGTGTGTACCATAAAAACCCACCGTCTTCGGCAACATTTTAGGCTTCCGGTCTCATTTATGGTACAGAATGCACCCCACCCCATAGTTGGTGGTGTTTTGGCTAATAGTCGTAGTTGGTGGTGTTGGGTGCACCTGAGCTATACTTCAGGGTGTTGAGGCCAATTTTGCCTAAAACTAATAAGAATAAATAGAGATTATAGATTCACAAGTACTAAAGAATCTGGGGTATAAGCCAAGTGAATTTTGTTGCAATATGCTTCAAAAATTAATGTAGTCAATTAGTTCCTAATTTCTAGCATCAAATTACTAGGTGGTTTTATATTAAAAATAATGTGTTAATTAATTAGTTTCTTTTTATGGAGAATAGAAGTGGGTCATGATCTCCACTATCTAGTCATGTTCCTTGTTATTTGGTTAGTGTTTTTGGATGTTTTAGCCTATTTAAAGGCTTTCAATGTATTTTACAATTTGGAATGATATATAGTTTCCTTCCCCTCTATCATCTTGTATTATAATTTCACCAAATTTTTCCAGCCTCCTTTTACAGTTTTACACTTTGACCTGTTTGCGAGAAAACATCTCACTTATTTGATCACGAAGAGAGGACAAATTATACCACATTGTAAGCAAGTGAATTGCATAAAAAAAAAAAAAACATGGTAAGCATGTTAGGAACTAGTGGACTAGGTTCTTCACTAACGGGAGTACTCACAACTTAAAAGTCGTAAGTCGTTCACTGATTAATTAGACTAAATACAAGACAAAATTAGGTTTAGTTGAATGCATTATTAAATATTTTCCCACTAAAAGTATATGTTGGTGGGGATAATTTCCTTTTCTTTGCAATTGCATGGACAATTTCAGTAGTACTTTCACTCCCTATTTCTATCAACCATACCACACCATATACAATTCATTGCACCACAAAAGAAATTACTACATACATTTCACACATCTCAATTCGTCCTTCAATACTATAAATATAGTAGCTTGCTATCCGTAAAAAAACACCAAACCAAACTATAAACCATTATTTGTCTCTCTTTCTTTCTCTCTACTATATTCTCTAGCATTATTGTACGTACCACCACCAGTCCACCACCAATACAATGGCACAATCCACAGCAGCCACAACAACAACAACTCTACGTTTCAACGTTACGAGGCGGGCCCCGGAGTTAATCCCTCCGGCAGGGCCTACCCCGTACGAGTTCAAGGAACTTTCAGACATCGACGACCAAGAAGGCCTTCGATTCCAAATTCCGGTAATTCAATTCTACCGGAACGAGGATGATCACTCTGGCGGGTCTGCCCTTAGAGGGCGAGACCCGGCCAGGGTGATCAAGGAGGCCGTGGCGAAGGCCTTGGTGTCGTACTATCCCTTCGCCGGGCGGCTAAGGGAGAAAGCAGGGAGGAAGCTGGTGGTGGAGTGTAATGGGGAAGGGATTATGTTTATAGAGGCAGAGGCTGATGTTAGTCTTGAGGACTTTGGAGAAGCACTTCAGCCTCCTTTTCCTTGTTTGGAAGAGCTTCTTTTTGATGTTCCTGGTTCTACTGCTGTCTTGGATTCTCCTTTAATTCTTATCCAGGTAAATATGAATGTTTTTTTTTACTCCTGTCGATAGAGTCATAAGAGTAAATGATACAGATGAGATTTGATTTCAGGTATTGAGTACCACTAAGATAGTTGACCTCCATTGAATATATTATCAGTTGGTTCATTAAAATCATTATATCAGTCGTCTTGGCAATTTAAAAAAAAAATTGACATTTATGAAATCGCTTAGGTAATTATTTTCATAATATAGTATAAAAGCTGACGATGTTATTTAATGAGATAATAGTCATCCTGTCAATATCATTTGTCTGAACTCTATATAAATTGTAATTATGATAATGACTAAATATAGGGTGTCAAAAAAAAACATATGGTCAAAAATTGGCCCTATATTTGCAAAAAATATAGGCCTTAGGTAGTAGTACTGTTATTTTGCTTGCTTATAATAACTTCTCTAAGTTGATTTTTAATTATGATGATTATATTTTAGCACTTCAGTTTACATTTCATGCTCAGTATCTTGAAGACTAATATTATGTTGTAATATACTTCCTCTACTCCCATTTAATTGCAACACTTTTTGTATGTACAAGTTTTTAGGAAAGCATTTTTTGTGGGCCATGGGACAACTTCTCCCATTTGATTATGTGAATTGGAAGAGACAGGGTAAAAAAAGTAAATAAAAGTCATTTTACACAAAAATGTTATAAAAATAGAAAGTGTTGCAATTATTTTAAAATAACATAAAAATGAAAAGTGTTGTAATTTAATGGGAGCGGAGGAAGTATATCTCTTTGGTTTTTTACAACAAAAAACTATCTAAGATCAACCCTGACAGGTCATTTATATGTATATTTGCATATTAGTAAAATTTAATAAAGTTCAAAGTGTGTAAATACTCATCAGACAAACTTAACAAGATCAAACATCATGATGTTTTCTCCTATAATTTTGGGGAAAAAATAGTAGTCAAAATATATAAACTTTTACCATAAAAAAAAAATTAGCAAGTAAAATGAGATGAAAGGAGTACATTAAAAATAAAAAAATGTTTTCTATCATTTTTGGAAAAGTTTGTGAATGGCCATTCTTTCTTAACAAAGACTTGAAAGGAATATAAATATAATATGTGATGCACCTTATGTTACTATACTAAAGTTTTCATGAATTTGCTCTTTTCAAAATTAAAGTTTATAATTTTTCTACTATAAACTATTACCAATATATACAAAAAAATATGATCACGTAAATCTTATCAACTAAATCCGTCTTAATGTCTACCTACAAAATATTATTTTCTTGTAATTTATTTAGTACATAATTAGAAATCTTAAGGGATAAAGTCGTGTCTTACCGACCATCTAAACAACAAATAAGAATTTTAATATAGATTGAAGGGAGGGAATTAAAATTGTTGGAAAGATTTCACAAGCATAAAAGACTGCAACATGAAAGAAATAATTGCACGAGGTCATGAGACCATAAAATTTATGACTTATGTCCGTAATCACAAATTGGCAATAAATTCGAATCACAAATAATTGGCAAAAATTTTACGCTTAGATAGGTCTACGGTCCACCAGTAGGAGAATAACTACTGATATTGACAAAGGGAAAATAATCTACTATTCCACTAATAAGTATAGTTGTATGTGCCACTAAATCTCATTAGTTGATGTCAAATATAGTTTGTCTTATTTATTTTTTTTAAAATAAAAGTTGGTTTAAATCTAATAAAGTAGACCAATAGTATTGAGTGACACATGTAATGGTACGAAAAAGTGGATAGAAAGTTTGAAGTCTTGAAAAGGAATATCTGAATCTTCTATCTCACATTTTGTATACCATTTGTATGCCATTAGATTCTATCTGTTGATTAGAACGTGTCTTTTAAATCTAATTATAAAATAGTGAGCCATAGTAGTAATAAAAACCATTAAAATGAGATAGAAGATTTCCTTTCATACATGGACACGTTGAACACATTGGATATTGTGAGATAGAAAATTTCCGTTCATACATGGACACGTTGAACACATTGGATATTGTCAGACGTTTCTTCATTTTGGCAAGTTTGGTAAAGGCTTCCATCATCTTAAGCCTAGTCCACATACCAAAACATGCCTAATCAACTTACAACATGAAATCCAAGCAAGAAGCAAAGTGGGATTTCCCTTTTTATACCATACTACTTATATATTATCTATTATAGAAGTATACATCAATACTAATTGTTACATCTTAATTAGGGGTGAAAGTTTGGTGTACGGTTTGGATTAGGGCCTTATCCAATCCGATCAGAACAAAATTTGGATTTTAATCTTCCAATTCGAATCCAAACCAATTAGAGTTTGAATCCGATCCAATCAAATCCGAATTTTTCATACTCTAAATTGGATCAGATCCGAAAATCCGATTTTTTTAGAACTCTAGTTTTTCGATGAAATAAATTAAGCACAACAACAGCCTAATAGATTTACGAAATGAGGAATTAAGTGCTGTTAGGGTTTTAGGAGAAGGGTTGAAGTGCTACGCCTACTAGGCTATGGACTAGGCTTTTTTTAAAAAAAAATCAGTTAAGCACTTAAACCTAGTCCAGATACATAATGCAAGGCATATTGCTATTCGGTTATATTGGATTTTTGGATCCAATTA
Organism: Beta lomatogona; assembly: GCA_947646795.1. Lineage (NCBI taxonomy): Eukaryota > Viridiplantae > Streptophyta > Magnoliopsida > Caryophyllales > Amaranthaceae > Beta > Beta lomatogona. The sequence continues at coordinate 3,170,403 of CANSNZ010000927.1, read as the reverse complement.
CCCTCAATCCAATCCGATCCGAAAATCCAAATTTTCAGAAAATCTCAATCCAAATCCAATCCGAACACAGTTCGAATCCGATCCGAATTACTAATTCGAATTGGATTGGATTGGATTTCGGATTTTATCCGAATAACTTTCACCCCTAATCTTAATTATATGAAAAAATACATAATCCGTTTGTTTCATTTTGTTCAACCTACTTTTTACATTTATCTTTACGTTTCCTTCTGTACCTTACATTCGTTTTATTCCTCTTTATATAATTTTTTTTCTTCATGATCCTATTGTTATCTTGACTAGCCCACTTTACGGGACTCATTTATAACCATTAAATTTATCTCAGTCTTTCTCGGCTCTCTAACATGTCGCATAAATGCTCATTTATAACCATTACTACAATAAATGAATTAATCATTAGAAAATAGATGTAGTATCTTAGATTATTTTTAATGGTACTTACCATCCTTTATTATTACTTCTTACCACCTCCATTTTTTAATGGTTGTATCATTTTTTTTGGGATGTTTTGAATTAATTATACCATTTTTTTTTGGAAATATTTTCTCCTCACATGTGCTTTGTTTATTATTTTCAACATACATCTATACAACTATATAAATATGCATGCCATTTTCTTTGGATACAATTATTTAAAAACGGAGGAAGTAGTTCTTAACATCCATCAAAATTCATGTGTTGCCAAATTTCCTTTCTGTAAACAGGTTACAAGACTTAAATGTGGTGGGTTCATATTAGCACTCCGATTGAACCACACAATGGCTGATGCTCCGGGCCTAGTACAGTTCATGAATGCGGTGGCCGAGCTTGCGCACGGCGCACAATCACCATCGATCCAACCAGTATGGGAGCGCCACCTTCTTAGCGCTCGAAACCCGCCCCGTGTCACCTGTGAGCACCGCGAGTATGAGGAGATAGCTGACACTAAGGGCACCATTATTCCGCTAGATGACATGGTTCACAAGTCCTTCTTCTTTGGTATGTCTTTCCTATATTTAGCAAGAAAACATCAAATATCCAACGTAGATTACATTAACTCCCCTTAAGTGTTAAACACAACCTCTCCTCCCTAAAAAAGAAAAACAAAAACAAATATTTCCCTACGCACAAATTTTAAATCAACGTCACTTTCTTAAACAGAATCAAATGTAAGAATTTAATACGTAACTTTGATTTAATTTTGAATACACACTAGATGTGCAGATACTGGCATCCAACTACCTATTTATTGTACGGACTCTTTGGTTGAATTGTCTTGATGTTAAGCTAGTCATAAATTTTCAAAAATTTAAGCAACATATAAGGTGAAATTTTGTTAGATTCAATATAACCATGATTAACGGGAAAAAAAAACATTTTCCAAAATCAGAGTGCTAAAACCAATAGCTACAATAGCGCTTGGTAACTTTGTACTTTATATTTTTACACTATTCACACTCTCTACTCTGATTATTAATAGTAAGTATGTAGAAGAAAAATATACTCCCTCCGTCCCAAAATATAGTTTCCATTTCCATTTTGGGTGTCCCAAAATATAGTTCTCATTTGCATAATTAGTTCCACATTTTTCGGTAATTGTCTAGATTAACCATGTCCCATCATTTATTTGCTTTTTGAATTTTATTTTTTGCTTTGTTTATTCAACCCAAGTGTTACAATTAATGCTCTTTCACCAATTATTCTCCATTGTCTCTCCTAAAATTATTTTTTCCCATTCAACATTTATTTAAATAAACAAAAAATCTTTACTATCCCTCTTAGATTCTACTTGCATAAATTACCGTGAAAAAAGGGAAATGGAAACTATATTTTGGGACGGAGGGAGTATTATCAAATTCGTCATAATATATATTTTCATCATATTAATTTTTCATTGATAATTAAAGATGTTGGTCAAAGTTTTTATCGATAAAAATTAAAAGTAGATAAAAAAAGAAATAGATAATAGTAGAGTATTTACATATCCTAGTTCCGCGGTTTTGCCAAAGCCTAGATGATGCACACGGTTGTAAGATGAGCACATGAACATTAAGTATAAGAAAATGAATATTTATCAGTAGAACTTCTTTAGTTTCAGTTATTAGACTCAATTATGATGTTTTTTTTTAAGTTTTTCAAAATGTTCTTTTCAATACAAAGTTATGTTCAATCAATAAACATTTTGAATTTTAAAATACACATTTTGAAATTTGAAAATCTTGTAAATGTTCATTCTTATATAACTCGCAAATGTTCAATTGACAATAGCGCATGTTCAACTAGCAATAAGTAGAATAGTAGATTTGCATTGATGTTTAGATTTTGAAATTTAAAACTTAAACATTTTAAATGTTCATTAATAACTCGCAAATGTTCAATTCATACCATCGGATATTTATCCAACAATAAGTAGATGTGCATTACATGTTTGAATTTAAAATTTCAAAAATGAACATTTTGATTTTTGAATTCATTCATAACTTACAAATGTTCAATCAACAACATTGTATGTTCGTTATTTGAATGAACTTGGTGATCTTACACGTGCGTGTTATTATATATTATCTACATTTCAATGTGTGCATGCGCGTGACGCTCATCCTAAGACAATGTACAGGATCTAATCAATTTGTGTAGATACAAAGCATACTCTTGAATTTTGCTCATCTAAACTACACACCTTGAATTATTTAACAGGACCTACTGAGATAGCTGCACTAAGGCGTTTCATCCCACAGCATCTAAAATCCTCCACATTCGAAATCCTAACCGCATGTCTCTGGCGTTGCCGCACAATCGCCCTACAACCCGACCCGGAAGAAATAGTCCGAATCATGTGCATCGTCAATGCCCGATCCCTATTCAACCCATCTCTACCTTCTGGTTTTTACGGCAACGCCTTCGCTTTTCCCGTAGCAATTTCCACCGCTGGAAAACTTGCTACCAACCCTATTGGTTATTCCTTAGGCCTCGTAAAAAAAGCTAAGTCTGATGTCACACAGGAGTACATGGCGTCACTTGCTGACCTCATGGTACTCAAAGGTAGGCCCCACTTTACTGTAGTACGGACGTTCGTGGTTTCTGACGTCACTCGGGCTGGCTTTGCTGATTTGGACTATGGGTGGGGACCACCTGCATATGGTGGGCCCGCAAAAGGTGGGGTCGGAGCAATACCTGGAGTTGCGAGTTTTTATATTCCCTTTGAAAATGGGAAAGGAGAGAAAGGGATTGTGGTTCCTTTATGTTTACCTGGAGATGCTATGGAGATTTTTGTTAAGGAGTTGAATAAGCTGTTGTATGAAGTTTCAGAGAATCCAGTTGCAAGTTCCGAATCTTCCTATTTTATTTCTTCTTCTTTGTGAAGAGTTTCAAGTGCTAATATTGTTCGATTTTATGGGATGTTGTTGCCAAATATGTACTCTAGCATGTGTGATTGACGAATAAAACGAAGCTACATGTTTATTATTATGTTCTTCAATCTTTATACAATTATACTCCCTTTCTCTCCTAACTTTTCTCTCATCATCTAAAAAAAATGTCATGATGACTCCAATTCACAAAATCATTCCACCCATGACATAAAAAAATTTATCAGTTTTTTCTCTCTTACTTTTTACTTCAAAATTATTATTTTTTTGAAGTGTTTCAAAAAATGACAAAATGAATATTATTTTATAAATCTCAAAATAATATGACCATTGTTTTTTATTTTATTTTACTGATTTGTATTTTTCGAAATATAACGACTTTAATTTAGTAAATACATTTTGTTACACATTTTCCCACTACTTGGTGGGGACTACTTTCTCATAACATAATTTTTTTTTTTTGACCATTGGTCACAATATGATCAAAAATAATTTCCAAGTTATTCATGATGGGGATGAAATTTTTTTTTGTTTTTAATCCCATGAACTAGATCATGTCATGGTGGTAAAGTCTCATAAGTCATAACATAGTACTTGTTTCTCATTTTTCAAGGGAAGTAAGGAAAGTAAAACATATCATGATTTGTTTTTTATGTTTTACTTGTATAGGATTGAAAATAGTTTTTTCCTTTTTCTAAAACAGAAACAACATTTATTAAACTTTTGGTAATTATTTTGAATGTTTCAACCAATAAAATTAACTGAAATAAATAAAAACAACCAATAGTACTACAGCAAAGTAAATACTTAAAGTATTAGAGGACGGTGGAAAAGTTAGACGATGTGTTATTTTAGTATGAACACACTACCAACTACAAGAGGGGGGTGAATTGTAGTTTTGGGGAATATTAAAACATATTTGTGGAATTAAATACAACTAAGAGAAATGCGAGAGATAACATACAAGGAAGACTTCCTAGGCCCAATAGGAAGAAAAACCAAGACCACGAGTGATTTTGACTCTTGACTTCTCTTATTAATAATAGGCCAAATGACTCTTTGAACAACCTATTACTAGACCTCTCTCAGTTCCTCTAGGAACCAGTTCCCTATCACTTAGTTACCCCTGAATGAGTGAACTTCTCTTGACTTCACTAGCACTAATGGCAAAAAGCTCACCCGATCCGGTCAAAATCAGATTACCGATTCGGTTTTAGTCCGGATCGGGTGGGCTCGCAACAGTTTGTAAAGATTAACTAATCCGGTCCCACTGATCCGGTTGTATCACAAAACCAGATCAGTTTGGTGAGTAAACTGATCCGGTTTTGTGATACAATCGGATCATTTAACACAAATTCACAAATAAAAAAAAAACAGGTTTCCACCAGTCCATCACAGCCTAGAAAACACCACAAGCTTACACACGTAGCTCCACTTCTAAGCTGTGGCTCCCAGAAAACAGAATATTAACGTTACACAATATTGAATGAAACAAAAACCAATGAAATTGTACATGACGGAGGAGGTTTTTCGTATAAATGAAATAATGAAATTACGTATAAATTCTACCAGAAAACAGAACATTATCATTACACAAAATTACGTATAAACTACAAATAATTAAATGAAACAACAGAACGAAAAATCAAACTACATAAACTAAAAAACGAAATGAAATTAGATAACAAATTACATCAATGAAAAATCAGACAATAAATTACAACACTAAATCGTAAAAAACAAATAAAAATGATATTACGTATAAACTAAAAAACGAATTTAAATTAGATCTAGAATTAAGAAACGAAAAACAAATTTAAATTAGATCTGAGCGAAGAGATCTTGAACTAAAAACCGAAAAAAAAAAAATCTTGAGTGCAAAAAATGAAATTACACAATAATTGATAACCCTTCTTTTTTTGTGTCCCCTGATTATGTAATTTTTTCACTAAAAAATGAAAAAAAATTCTTAAACAAACCCTAGATCTGGAACGACGGCGACAAGAGAAGCGATTGTTGAGTGGGCTACGACGTTACGGTGGTGCGCATTGACGGAGGAGAGGAGCGGCGTTGACGGAGGAGAGTTACGGCGCTGATAGCGAAGAGAGAGAGAGAGGGTGGCGACGTGGCGTTTGGTGGTGATGTTGGTCGTCACTGATAGCGAACAGAGAGAGAGGGTGGCGAAGTGGTCTTCGTTGTTGGTCGTTGCTGATGGCGAAAAGACAGAGAGGGTGGGTGGTTTCGATTGTGGGTGGTGGCGTTGTTGGTCTTGATGGCGAGGCGAGGCGAGGCGAGGCGAGGCAAAGGGAAGTGAGGGTGGGTGGTTTCGATTGTGGGTGGTGGGGAAGTGAGGGTTTGAGGAGATCAGGAGGGAAGAAAGAGATTAGAGAGAGGTAGGCGTTTGAGGATTAGGATTTAGGGTTTGACGCTGATAGGAGGGGAGTGGGGGGAAATAACGCAGGCCCAAACTTTTATAGGGCCCAACATACTGATCCGGTCACTTGGACGGTTGGACCAACTGGATTAGTTTCTTGAAGAGAGGAGCGAGGAGTTGGCCCAAGTAATTATCTGATCTGGTTTGAGCCCAACCGGATCAGAAAGAATGCTTAAAAGTTATTATTTTAGAACACTACATTCTCTATATATGCGGTTTTTTCACCATATATCCCTGACAAATTTTTTTTGAACCGTATACCCTTTCAACTTTCTAAATTCATCATATACCCTCCACTTTTCAAAAAATACATCAAACTACCCCTTTGACTAACGGTGTTAGACTTCCGTTAGTCATTAGGCCCTAATCCTCCCATAACCCTAATTAACTAACCTAAATCTACCCCTAACCCTAACCCTAATTCTTAATCTAATACCTAACCACCCCTCCCCCCTTACCCTTTCCCCCAACCGCACAACCAACCCAATGACCCCTCCCCACCACCCAACCACCCCAATAGCCCCCTCCCCACCACCCCACCACCCCGAAGCCCCCTCCCTAGTAGCCCCCTCCCCGCTGAATCGAGCCCACCAACCCGACACCAGGCCGAAGCCCCCCTCCCCTTCCTCGTAGCCCCCCTCCCCTGCTGAATCGAGCCCACCAACCCTCTTTCTCTTACCACCGTCCACACCCACCAACCCGACACCGGCTCCACACCGCTTCTCCCCCTCCTCACAGCACCTCCGCCACGCCAAGCTTCCAACTCCAAGCTTCTCTGTCTTCTTATTTCTTTTCTTTTATTGGGCAATTTAGCGGGGAAAGGGGGGAGGGGTGGGTGGCGCGATTCAATAGGTAAAGGGGGAGGGGGCGGGACCGAGGGGGCGACGATCGCGGGGGACGGGAAAGGGGGGGGCTGCGGGATTGAGGGGTAAGGGGAGGGGTTGCAAGGAGGGTGGCGGGGGTCATGGGGGGGGGAGGGGAGGGGAGGGAGGGGGAATGGGGGTGGTGTGGAGGGGGCTATTGGGGTGGTGGTGCGGTGGGGGCGAAAGGGTAAGGGGTAGGGGAGGGGTGGTTAGGGTTAGGGTTAGGTATTAGATTAGGGGTTAGGGTTAGGTTAGTTAATTAGGGTTAGAGGGGGATTTAGGGGTTAATGACTAACAGAGTTTAACGCCGTTAGTCATAAAGGGTAAGTCGGTGTATTTTTTGAAAGGTGGGGGTATATGGTGAATTTCAAAAGTTGAAGGGGTATATGGTGCAAAAAAAATTTATCTGGGGTATATGGTGAAATAACCGCTATATATAAGCTGCTGCAATTTTGTTCTTCTTCAAGTGTAATACTCCATGTTCTTTTCCAGGCTTGATTGTAGGCTTCATGGTCCACGTTTTGCTGCACTAACTCCACATTTGTTGCAACAGGATTACAACTGCTTCCACTAGCCGTTGATGTAGAGAAGATCTAGCAGGTGGTTAGAGAAATTCTCGCCCTACTCTCCTCCTTTGTAGACATGATGCGTGTAACTATTTTAACCACAAAAAGCACAGCAACAAACAATCTAGTAACAAGGAATCTCTATCAAAAGATCCTAAGTTTCTAGAAACATTGAACATTTCATTGCACATCTAATTTCGAGTATTAATTTAACTTCTAAACATATAATATCTTGATTAGATTAAATATCCATTAATCTTTCTCTACAAGATAAAATATATATAAGCACATAAATATTATAAAAAGTTATTTTTAGGACTTTGTATTTTTATTTCAAAATAAAATTATACAAGATAATAATCATTTGTCATCATTAAAATAATGAATACAACAATATTCCCCCTTTTTGTTGATGGCAAATATAAGGCAGAATAATAAAATAAAATCGAAAAAATAACAAGAAAGAAATTATGCAAAGAAGAAAGAAAATCAAAAAGAAAACCATATCATATAAGTCACAAGAAGTAATATATGAACAAGATAGATATTTTTTCGAAAATCAATCACTTAAGAAACTAAGCAGACTAGAATTATTTTTATATGCTGATACACCCAAGTTATACGATGTTTTTGTGGTATTTTAGGTACACTTTGATAAGGGATTTATTCGTAATTGTTAATGTTTACATATAAATAGACCTTAGCGGAAGTTCGGAATTTTGTATATTAATTATTGTTAAAGTTGTAAGTTCTGAGCTCTTGGAAGCATGAATGGTTGGAACAACTCCACAACATCGCCTCACCAACCAAGCTCCGCCACAACCAAGCTCCACCAGCCACATCGCAAGCATGCCCAGCATCGCAAGCCCAAGCACTACCGTAAGTCTGCCCAGCAGCATCGCAAGCTAGCCAAGCAGAGCCCCCAGCAGCGAGCTAAGCAACAGCGTACAGCCAGCGCTCGCAGCTAACAGCACACGCAGGTCGCGACTCGCGAAGGAGGTCGCGACTCGCAACCCCTGCTTGTCGCACCTCGCGAGCTGCTTCGCGACTCGCGAAGCCTTTGCCCAGCCAAATGCATGCGGAGAGTCAGTCAGCTCGTCGCGACTCGCGACGCTTTAGTCGGTTCAGCGATCACGTTTTGTGCGGGGTTTAAAAGCCTCCCAAACCTATTTTCAAGAGGGACGACGGAGAGGACGAAGAGGAGAGCCAAAATGTAGGAATTGGAGCAGCAAACTTGAGGAGAGAGAGGATACTCCTCTCTCTTCATCTTTCCTTCTTCATACTCCTCTTTTCATCTTTCCTTCTTCATTCTTCTTTGTTCTTCATTTCTAGTTTTGGTTTTCATTTCCTAGTTTAGTTTTTAGAGATTTCAACTATGGGATTGGCTATTGCTATGCCGATTGTAGCTTGAACCGTTCTTGAAGAAGATTAATATGAAGCTTCAAGCATTATTGTGAGATATTTCCTCTCTATTTAGTTTCTTTGATTATGGTTTAATTTCTATGATTGTGTTCTATGATTTTTGCATAATTATGGTAGGAACGTTACTAGTTTGATTGTGTGATTAATCTAATGCTAGATTTAAGAATAGAATCGGATTGTTTTATTATTTTATCAATTTGTAGCAGTCTAGGGAGTAATTTAGATGCAGATCATCTTGGTTATTTGTTGGGAAAATTGAGTCAACTGTTGAATGTTTATCGCGTGTATGACATTAGCAGGTCTATTGGTTCTCTGTGTTTATTGTTGCTATTAGATTGAACTTAGACGCTGATCGGACTAGGTTATCCTATAGTTAGGGTTTTATAGTCACACTGATCGTGCTATTGAACTAAGAATAAGGAGAATACGAGATTAATTCTCGACAATAGATAATTATGGAAATAATTAGAGTGGAGGTTCAAGGATCAATAATGAATTAAAGTGGGTGTTTATCGGATTCAAGATCTTCCCATATTGATTACTCATTTTGTTTATATGCTGGTTAGTTGTAGTTTAATCATAACTCTTTTGAAACCCCCCTTGTTATTAGGTTTCTCGGCCCTTAGCTTAATCTAGGTACTGATTCACGCTAAATATTAAACTTGTCCCTATTTCCCTGTGGATACGATCCCTACTTCCATTATACTAGCTTAGTGTGCATGAGAGTAGGAGAAATTTATCTTTGGTTAGGTGCACACGACAAAGCCGCACCCACCAAATTTTGGCGCCGTTGCCGAGGAGACGGTGTTACTTGTTTGTATTTAGCGTGATTTTTGGATGGTATTGCTTGTGCTCTTTGTTTATGGTTGACATTCATAGCACTAACGATGCATTGCAAGAGTTCTTCTCAATCAGTTTTGCAGATACTTGAAGTGGAGATTGACATGGCACCACCATTGTCATACATGGAGCACAAGCCCAATGATTGAGCTTAAGGTACTAAGTCGAGCTAACGACTTTAAACAACAACGCTTCTCGTGAGGCAACCCGAGACCCCTTTTATTTTCTTTCGTTTCCTTTATTTCTCATCAAATTTCCACCACCACAACAAATTTTCTTTCACCCACCGCCCACCCACTAAAAAGAACCACAACAAATCTTAATCCACTTGGAGCCAAAATCCACAAAAGAAAACCCGTTGGGAAGAGTTCAACCGCTAGGAGTTGGCGAAATTGAAACGGTGAGATTGTTGTATCTTTTCGATCTCTTAAGCTAGGTGCAAATCTCAAAAATTTAAAAAAAATTTGAATTTGCCATTTGTTTGAGTGATTCGAGGGAGAGGGTTGTGAGTTGATTTATGAGATTTGAGTTGGTGTTGTTAGGAAATTTGAGTTTGACGGATTGTTTTGTCATGAGTTTTGAGCTTTCGATCTTCGATTTACCCGATTTTCGATTTTCCCCCCATTTTCAGTTTACTTTTTCTTCTAAATGTCATCACATTGAGGACAATGTGTAGTTTAAGTAGGGGGGAGGGTATTCTCATTCTCATGTATCTATGTTGTATTTATTACTTTCAATTTGAAAAAAAAAATGAATAAAAATATATAAATATATATATATATATATATATATATATATATATAAAAGTGATGAAATGAAACCCGCTGAGTTGAAAACCCGCAAGGGCGGGCGACTCGGGCAAAAATTGGGGGCTCGGATAGGTCGAAAACCCGAAAGGGCGGCCTATGCAAAAAAGAGCTAGTTGAGCGGGTGAGTTTTGTGAGCCGAAAAAAAAATGTGAGAAGCTAGGATGAAAACCCGAAAGGGCTCCTAGGCAAAATGAGAGATTAAGACAGCATTATGTATTTGGAAAACTCATTTGCCGGAGATGGTGTCATAAGGCGGAAGGCGTTTTCGGTTGGGTTGGTTATTTCATCCTTGATTTTGTGAAGATTTGTTATGGCTTTCACATTCTTTTGGTTGATTGTTTGTTTTTGGGAGTAAGCATGGAATTTATCCCTTTTTGTCTTTGTTCCATGGCTTGCTATTCTAAATTAGTTGTAGTAGTAGTAGGTCATCTTTTGAGGTTTGGGAGAGCTGATAGTTTAGTGTGTCGTGAGCTGACATTTTGATTCTTGTTGGTGTTGCTGGTTATTATTGTTGTCGCGTCTTTGTATTTTTCAGGTGAGCTTGAAGCTAAGTGTGGGGGAGTCATTGTCCCTTACGTTTAAGTTTTGAGCGGATGTTGTTAAGATGTGATGATGATGATATAGTTGATGGAGAATGTAGGTTGGTGTTGGTAGCTTGGGTGATGATTTATTTGGTGATTCTCAGTTTTGAGTTTACTCGAGGTCGAGTAAAGTTCAAGTGTGGGGGTATTTGATACACCCAAGTTATACGATGTTTTTGTGGTATTTTAGGTACACTTTGCTAAGGGATTTATTCGTAATTGTTAATGTTTGCATATAAATCGACCTTAGCGGAAGTTCGGAATTTTGTATATTAATTATTGTTAAAGTTGTAAGTTCCGAGCTCTTGAAAGCATGAATGGTTGGAACAACTCCACAACATCGTCTCACCAACCAAGCTCCGCCACAACCAAGCTCCACCAACCGCATCGCAAGCATGCCAGCATCGCAAGCCCAAGCACTACCGCAAGTCTGCCCAGCAGCATCGCAAGCTAGCCAAGCAGAGCCCCCAGCAGCGAGCTAAGCAACAGCGTACAGCCAGCGCTCGCTGCTAGCACCACACGCAGGTCGAGACTCGCGACCCCTGCTTGTCGCACCTTGCGAGCTGCTTCGCGACTCGCAAAGCCTTTGCCCAGCCAAATGCATGCGGAGAGCCAGTCAGCTCGTCGCGACTCGCGATGCTTTAGTCGGTTCAGCGGCCACGCTTTGTGCGGGGTTTAAAAGCCTCCCAAAACCTATTTTAAAGAGGGACGGCGGAGAGGACGATGAGGAGAGCCAAAATGTAGGAATTGGAGCAGCAAACTTGAGGAGAGAGAGGATACTCCTCTCTCTTCATCTTTCCTTCTTCATACTCCTCTTTTCATCTTTCCTTCTTCATTCTTCTTTGTTCTTCATTTCCTAGTTTTAGTTTTCATTTCCTAGTTTAGTTTTTAGAGATTTCAACTATGGGATTGGCTATTGCTATGCCGATTGTAGCTTGAACCGTTCTTGAAGAAGATTAATATGAAGCTTCAAGGATTATTGTGAGATCTTTCCTCTCTATTTAGTTTCTTTGATTATGGTTTAATTTCTATGATTGCGTTCTATGGTTTTTGCATAATTATGCTAGAAACGTTACTAGTTTGATTGTGTGATTAATCTAATGCTAGATTTAAGAATAGAATCGGATTGTTTTATTATTTTATCAATTTGTAGCAGACTAGGGAGTAATTTAGATGCAGATCATCTTGGTTATTTCTTGGGGAAATTGAGTCAACTGTTGAATGTTCATCGCGTGTATGACATTAGCATGTCTATTGGTTCTCTGTATTTATTGCTGCTATTGGATTGAACTTAGACGCTGATCGGATTAGGTTATCCTATAGTTAGGGTTTTATAGTCACGCTGATCGTGCTATTCAACTAAGAATAAGGAGAATACGAGATTAATTCTCGACAATAGATAATTATGGAAATAATTAGAGTGGAGGTTCAAGGATCAATAATGAATTGAAGTGGATGTTTATCGGATTCAAGATCTTCCCATATGGATTTCTCATTTTGTTTATATGCTAGTTAGTTGTAGTTTAATCATAACTCTTTTGAAGCCCCCCTTGTTATTAGGTTTCTCGGCCCTTAGCTTAATCTAGGTACTGATTCACACTAAATATTAAACTTGTCCCTGTTTCCCTGTGGATACGATCCCTACTTCCATTATACTAGCTTAGTGTGCATGAGAGTAGGAGAAATTTATCTTTGGTTAGGTGCACACGACAAAGCCGCACCCACCATATGCCACTTAACCTCCCCCTTTTGTCATCATCAAATACAACCAAGTAAACCAGCAGTACTCAAGGAGTTAACAATAACAACAAGAACAAGTGAAAGTAGCTCAAGCAAAGCATCTAATAATATTAGCCATTTAGACATAAAATAAGTATGCAAAGATAAAACAAGTGCAACTAGACAGGAATTATGCAAGAGTAAAGTTCAAGAAATTTAAAAAGGAGAAGAATAGTGTTATTTCACTAGGAACAATACAAGAGGGGGGGTGAATTATATTTGCAGAAATAAATGTAACTTTTTGCGGAATTATAAACTTTTAACAAAGAAACAAGCTAAAGGAACACAAGGGATTTTTACGAGGAAAAACTTCGTGGGCCCAACAAGAAGAAACAACCTCGACCAATAGGGATTTTAAACTCAACACATTGATGTGATGGTTTAATATAGTGTTTTTCCCCCTGTATTTGAGCTAAAATGTGTATCAATGGTGCTCTTAGGAGCCATTTTATGCTAACTCTCTCCATCTAGTTGTGGTTTTCTGTTCTGTGTCTGATTGCAGGTTTTAGGGAGTTATCTCTCTATTTTCTACCACTATCTAACTATTTCACTGGACTGGAGAGGTTCGAAGACATATTTGATGAGTTCCAAAGTCCTGAGGATACTTTTCGGGATCTCTGAGCGAAGAAGCATTGAAGCCTTGGCGTTTGAAGCCAAGGAATGAGTATCGGACCTGAGCCCGATCGGATCGGGCGCCACACGCCCGATCGGGCGGTCATCGTCATCAGAAGCAAGAGATAAGAGTCGTTGCGGGCCCGATCAGGCGACGTCGCCCGATCGTTATTTCGGTGAGGAGCCCAATCGAGCGGTTCGGCCCGATCTCATGTATGCAATGAAGGATTGATAGATTAGTATAATTACCCTTATTTCAATTGTTTCCTGTGATTGAATTGTTCATGCTAGATTTATGAATTAGGCCTGATTTGTACTTCTACTATCGCAATATTGAATCTACTTCGAGAGGAGAGATTTCGTATAGGCTTTCAATCATTAGGCATAGTGATCCTTGACCATGCGAGAGCGGCTATGTGATCTTTGAGGGAGGTAATGTTCGAGAGAAATTACATGTGCCCTAGATAAATTGATTTATTGGGTAGTTATTATTCGTCTCTGATTTCCTGAATTGTATGCATAGTGATCCATAGTCCTAGTTCTTTATTAACTGATTCATACCTTCATATTTAGTTCTATCATTTGCCTATTAGTTTAGTCACACACCCATTTTCAACTGATTTAGTTAGTATAATATTAGAATTCAGATACAATAGTATAACTTTCTCCCTGTGGATTCGATCCTGACTTTCCTGACTACTTGTTAGTGGACCTTAGGTTATTTTTGATAAGGTGATACGACTTTAGCCTGTCACACATCCACTAATTAGGCTAAACAACTTTGTTACAACCTAATTCTACTTACGGGCTACACCTTGAGTTCCTGAACTCAAGTTCCTAAACAATTCTTCCTCTCAACTTCAATTGAAGTTTTCTCACTTTAACTCGCTTCACTCAAAGCTTCTCTCTTACAGAAATTCACTCAAAGTACCCTTATCCCAAAAAACAAAATACAATTGATCAAATAAACTTAGTGGAATTAGCGTAAGAACGCAAAGATCAAATGGCTTTTATGAGAGAATAAAGGCACGGACACTTTACTTAGTTAAACTTAATAAATCACTTGGTTAGTCACAAATTGGAACTTAATTAGACATTAGTATTTATAGTAGTGATAACTTAGAACGTGAAATTAAATCATGTGTTAGTGGTAAAAAACATTTTCCCATGATGTTCCTCAACCAGAGGAACACATTTCTTTTTACACCCATGATCTCCATGATCTCTGTTAATCGTGGGAGATGGAAATTTTACTGCTCTCTTAATTTTAGCAACCACTAAACCAGTAATTCAAAAATCTGATTTAATTAAAAAGTATTTTAATTAAAAACACCAAAATAAAATCCTTTTACCAAAAATATTATCTTTAAAATATTTTCCATAAAACCGAAAAGGATATTTATTATCTTATAAAAATAAAATCTTTTCCTTACAAAGATTTTCCTTAAAATCATATTTTTTACTTAAATAAAACGGTTTCCTAGAATCTAGGCATAAATCACTCAAACGACATTATTAACCGTTACTGTACTGCTTCATCCTATGTCTAAGTTCCTTTTCTTTCTTAGTAAGAACAGGAACAACTCCATCATCTTGAGGAACAGGAACAACCTTGTTATCCAAGTTTTCATCTTCTTCGTTCCTTTCCTCTTTTACTTCTTCTTCCTCAATTGAATCTGTATCTTTCTCATTTGATTTAACCAAGCCTATCTCAAAGTCATCAACCTGCTTGCTTGAATTAAAATTGTCAGATTCATCAAAGATTATGTACACTTTCTTCAACATACATAGTTCTTTTATTTTAAACTCTACAAGCCTTACTATGTGATGAGTATCCTAGAAATATTGCCTCATCACTCCTTGCATCAAATTTTCCAAGATTATCTTTCCTAATATTATGAACAAAACATTTGCACCCAAATGTTCTGAAATGTGTAATATTGGGTTTCTTACCAAAATAAAGCTCATAAGGAGTTTTGTTAATGATAGGTCTCATCATGGCACGATTTATTATGTGACAAGCAGTTCCAACAGCCTCAGCCCAAAAGTTCCTTGGAAGTTCACTAGCAATTAGCATAGTTCTCGCCATTTCCTCCAAAGTTCTATTTTTCCTTTCTACAACCCCATTTTGTTGTGGTGTCCTAGGGGCAGAAAAATTGTGATCTAGGCCATGGTCTCTACTTAAGCCATCAAATTCATAGTTTTCAAATTCTTTACCATGATCAGATCTAATATGCATCAACTTGTGATCACTCAAATTTTGAACTTTTTTTGCAAAGACAAGGAACTCATCATAAGTCTCATCCTTGCTACAGAGAAAAATAACCCAAGTGTACCTTGAGTAGTCATCAACAATAACTAGCACATACCTCTTACCACTTCTACTTTGAATTCTCATGGGGCCACACAAATCTATATGAATTAATTCCAATGGCTTTGTGGTGCTCACTGCAGTTTTAGATTTGAAAGA
Organism: Beta lomatogona; assembly: GCA_947646795.1. Lineage (NCBI taxonomy): Eukaryota > Viridiplantae > Streptophyta > Magnoliopsida > Caryophyllales > Amaranthaceae > Beta > Beta lomatogona. The sequence goes on along the minus strand of CANSNZ010000927.1, from coordinate 3,154,659 downwards.
GGATCGAATATGCTTCCCTTTGGCACATGCATCACAAACTTGATCAATATGAAATTTTATAGATGGTAATCCCAAAATAAGATATTTTGATCGAAGTTTGTCAAGTAATGAAAAGCTAGCATGTCCTAGACGCTTATGCCATAAGAGTGGATCATCTTCAATAATGCTAATGCATGTCAAGTTGTTTTTAGGAACAAGATCAAGATCCACAATATATGTGCTCCCTTTCCTTGTTCCTTCCAAGATAACATTCTTAGAGTTAATATTAACGATCAAGCATTTTTCTCTATCATATTTTTTAACATTTCCCATGTCACAGAATTGGGAAATACTTAAAAGATTATGCTTTAAACATTCAACTAGAAACACATTATCAATGGAATGTAATGGTGACTTACCAACTTTACCCATGGCAACTATGTTACCTTTCTTATTGTCACCAAAAGTCACACTTCCACCTTCATAGGTTGAGAGTGAGAGAAATATAGATTTGTCTCCTATCATATGCTTAGAACAACCACTATGAAGATACCAAGTGTTGTTCCCCCTCACTTCAACCTGCAAAAATCAACTAGTTGTTAGTTGTAGGAACCCCTTGATTTGTGGGTTCCTGTTCTTGACTAGCATTTGTTTAAGCAACCCATTTCATGTTGCTTAATTTCACACTTTTGCCAATCATTCCAGTTCTTAGTTCACACAGAGTTATGTAAGGACCTATCTTTCCACAGTACATACAAATTTTGTCACTAGGTAGGTCAACATATTTCTTAGGCTTGTTCCTCTTCTTGTGGTTTTCAAAACTAAGACCTTCTTTTCTTTTAGTCTGTGGTCTCTCAATACACTTAGGAACAACCATCACTTTGCCTCTGTTCCTTGCAACAACAAGTTCTTTCTTGAGATTACAGATTTTTTCCTTTAAAACAATTTTCACTTTATTCAAATTTTCGATTTCAGATCTGTAACCTTTCAAAGAGGTTGATCTAATATTAAAGGAACTTAGAACAGGGACAAATTCCTTTAAGTGTGAAATTTCTAAATTGATTAGACAATTTTTTTTCTTCACACTCTCATTTAATTCCTTGATTTTTAAGTTATTATCAAATAAATCAAAGAACCTATTTTCAACATCCGTTCTCATTTTCTTAAGCCATTCTATATGTTCTTTACAAACTTTAATAACTTGTTCAGTTTGTTCACGTTTTTCACGTTCATCTCTACATTCAAGAATTGCATCATAAAGAAGATCATAAATTTCAGTCCTAGTTTTTCCATCTAAGTCTGATTCAAGTATATGTTGGCTTACCTCAACATTTTCTTCATCTTCTTTTATGTCAGTGTTTGCCATGAGGCAAAGATTTGCATTTTCTTCAGTTTGTTGTTCCTCTTCCTCTTCAGTCTCTGAATCTCCCCAAGCTGCTATCATAGCCTTTCGAACGTTCGCTTTAGAGAAAGGTGCTTTAGTTTCCTTGTTCCTTTCAAGCGTTCCTTGTTCCTTTCTTTGGTCTTGTCATTTTCCCGAAGTGGACATTCCTTGATGAAGTGATTTGTACTACCACATTTATGACAAGCAGCTTTGTTAGAAAACTTTTTAGTTTTACCTTTGAAGTTCCCATTCTTCATGTTTCTATACATCTTTCGAAATTTTCGGACCATGAGTGTTGCTTCCGTTTCTTTTGAGTCAGAGTCATCTTCATCATCTGCTTTTAGGGCAATTGACTTTGACTTAGAGATTTCACCATACTTAGTATCAAGGTGGAGCTCATGAGTCATGAGTGATCCAGCAAGCTGTTCCAAGTTGAACTTAGTGAAGTCTTTTGTTTCTTGCAAAGCAGTGACCTTAGCCATCCATCTATCCTTAGGAAGACTCCTAAGAACTTTTTGAACCTGTTCCTCTGATGAAATAAACTTACCAAGAGAAGCTAACTCATTAATAATGTTAGTAAAACGAGTAAACATCTCTTGTATGCTTTCCTTAGCCTTCGTGGAGAACAATTCATATTGATTTATTAGTAAATCAATTTTAGACCTCTTGAATTCATTAGTTCCTTCATGGGTTACTTCAAGTAAATCCCATATTTGCTTTGCGGATTTGCATCCCATGATCCTATTGTGTTCATGGGGTCCAAGTCCACAATGAAACAGTTTAACAGCCATAACATTCACTTTCATTTTTTCAAAATCAGCTTTGTCATGTTGAGAGAAGGGTTTATGAATTACCTCATTTTTGTCATTAGTGGTTGTGACCTCAAAATCACCAACTTCAATGACTCTCCATGCCTGGTAGTTTTTGGCCTTGATGAAAATCTCCATTCTGTTCTTCATGTTGGAGTAGAACTTCCCATTAAACATAGGAGGCCTTTGCGTAGAGTAACCTTCCTCAAGTTTCTCGGTGGTATTCATTGTTCCTTGGATCTTTTTCTCAATAGGGTTTCCTATTTTTCGTGAGTTCTAGCCCTGATACCAATTTTTATTTCACCAGGAACAATACAAGAGGGGAGTGAATTGTATTTGTAGAAATAAACGTAACTTTTTGCGGAATTACAAACTTTTACGAGGAAAAACTTCTTGGGTCCAACAAGAAGAAACAAACTCGACCAGTAGGGATTTTAAACTCAACAAATCCACTAATTAGGCCAAACAACTTTGCTACAACCTAATTCTACTCACGGGCCACACCTTGAGTTCCTAAACTCAATAACCTGAACAACTGTTCTTCTCAACTTCACTTGAAGTTTTTTTCACTTTAACTCGCTTCACTTGAAGCTTCTCTCTTACAGAACTTCACTCAAAGTCCCCTTACCCCCAAAAACCAAAATACAATTGATCAAATAAACTTAGTAGAATTAGAGTAAGAAGGCAAAGAACAAATGGCTTTTTATGAGAGAATGAAGGCACTAACACTTTGCTTAGTTAAACTTACTAAATCACTTGGTTAGTCACAAATTGGAACTTAATTAGACATTAGTATTTATAGTAGCGATAACTTAGAACGTAGGATTAAATCATGTGTTAATGGTAAGAAACATTTTCCCATGATGTTCCTCAACCAAAGGAACACGTTCCTTTTTTTACACCCATGATCTCCATGATCTCTGTTAAACGTGGGAGATGGAAATGTTACTGCTCCCTTAATTTTAGCAACCACTAAAACAATAATTCAAAAATCTGATTTAATTAAAAAGTATTTTAATTAATAACACCAAAATAAAATCCTTTTACCAAAAATATTATCTTTAAATATTTTCCATAAAATCGAAAAGGATATTTATTATCTTATAAAAATAAAATCTTTTCCTTAAAAAGATTTTCCTTAAAATCAGATTTTTTTTACTTAAATAAAAAGGTTTCCTAGAATCTACGCATAAATCACTCAAAAGACATTATTAACCGTTGTACTGCTTCATCCTATGTCTAAGTTCCTTTTAATAGTTAGTTCCTTTAACTTAATATGACAGTGCCAGTTTGTCTGTTTCTTACACAGGAACAAACACTCATTCTCATTTTAAATTGCCACGGTTCCTTACCATTCTTACTCGTTCCTTTACATTGGAACTAGAAACAAAAAGCCTCGCTTTTCTTCGTGCTCCAATGCTTCTCCAGTACCAAATCTTTGAGCATCTTCACTTAGTCTTCAAAATCCAACTTGATTTCTTCTTTGACTTAGTATTCTCTTTGCTCCTTTCATTGATACCTTGTAAAATCATTCACTTTACAACTTGTTAGTTCAATACTTAGTTTGCATCTTTGTTCCTTTATCATCATCAAAACTAGGGTGCAACAAAAGGCAAGCATAAAAGTGGAATGAGATGAAAAGAAAGAGATAAAGTAAGAAAAGAAATATCCAAAAGAAACTGATGTAAGTCACACATCCAAAATAAACTAAGAGTAGCAACGGATCACCATAGTTAGTTACAAACCAGATATTCATTGTTTTAAGAGCTTAATGGAAAAGGGGAAGGGGATCAAGGTTTGGAGCTGATGGTGAAGGAGGCGACAACATAGTCAATCTTCTCTCTTATGGTGGCCTCTCCTTTCTTCACAACAGCAAGAACTTGTTCCTGCTGGACATCCAATTTAGCAACACGAGCCTCTACACCTTGGATCCTTGAATGCAGGAGGGACAAATATCCTGGAATATCATGCAGCAACCCATGGACACTGGTGGTAGATAGCAGAGGGAAATCCACAACTCTAGAAGTAGACTCTGGAGGAACCAGATACTCATCCAGGTTGATCATAACAACATCAACCCTCACCCTTGTCCCTGGGGAACCTGTTATCTGCCAACCTTTGACTCTTCCTCGCTGCCTTAGGAGCCCCAGCATTCTCGTCCTCAACCTTCTTTCTCTTGACTCCATATTCTCCCATCATACCATCACCCTCAGACTAAGTCTAGAAAGAGTGTCCTTAGTAAGATAATTTTCTGGCTCAAGTTCAAAGGAGGAATGAGAAGGGAGTTTAACTTTGCATTTCTTGAGTATGGACGTAATGAAATTTCCATACCCAATTTTGTTTTTATGAGAGATGCAGTGGGTAAGATGATTGATCATTAAGGAAGGGAAGTTGACTTAGATGTTGTTGGCAAGGCAGTATATGATAGAAAGATCAATGAGATTGGCTTGGGTTCTTTTTGAGGTGCGGGGTAAGACAAAACGCCAAATAAATAATAAAAGCAATTTGTGAAAAAGAGAAAGATCTTTTTGATCAAGAGACTGATCAGTAGGGTTTCCACCAAAATAAGTCAAAATTTCATCATTTGAAACACCATTGACATTCAATTTGACCTACCCTTTTATATACTCTTTGTACCCCTCAGCAGGTACATCAAACCATTCGTTATTCTTTTTTCATTAAACCTAACAAGACTACCATTGACTATATACTCAAACACATCCCATCACTATTTTCAAATTTTGAACATAATTCTACCATCTCTGCCTCAAATAAACCCTCATCCGAACATAAATTTTTTTACCATTTTTGAAATTTAACTACATCAAGAAATTCTACCCTCTTAACCTTCTTACACCACGCGAGATCCACACATAACCCAATTAAGTATTTGGAGGACTTGAATTTCTTACCTCGTTTGGTAGGAACCCGAATTACTTTTTCTTTGCTCTGTTTCTTCGTCATCGACTTCATCTTCTTTCTTAGGGGAAAAACTTCATGTGTAGAAGAAGTTTCTTGAGAGGCCATTGATTCTTCGTTCGACTTTGAAGACTCATTGTCACTCTCCTCATATTCCACCAATGGCGACAATTTTTCGGCTGGGTGATTTTGTGGGAGTTTGGGTTCTTCCGAAGTTTTGCGTTTGGGTGCCATGGATGAAGCTTGGGAAGGTTGGAGAAGATGAGTGGTGTTGGAGAATTTGATGGTTTTGGTAAAAAGTGAAATTTGCCGTGTAAGAGTGAAGTGATGTGATGGAAGGGTTTTTTATGATGGGATAGATTTATGGGGGATTGTTAATGAGTTAATGGCGGCGTTCCTTTTTATCTTAATCCAATGTATTTCGAATTTTCGGCTTTGAACTTAGACTTAGGTGAATAGTTGCATTGTATCAGAAAATGAAATTTTGTGAAAATTAATGAAGGAGAAAGATAAAGAAAGAAAATAAATTTGTGGAGAAGATATTTACGAAAAATGAGGAAAAAAAAAATAAAGAAAATTGAACTCATGCAATTTACATGCTCAAGTTAGAAATACACAAGCCTCATCATATTCTGCTCAATATGTACGTGTGGACGATAAGGGGAATATTATGAAGATGAATGCGATTCCTTTATCTTAACTTAGTATTGTATTAAATAAATTCATAAAAATTGCTGGTCACTTAGGGTAAAAATTGGAACATAGGGGGTTATTATAAATAGCACATTCAATTTATTCTGATCATCCCTAGCTCGCTCTAAGCGAATCTTTTCAAATTTTTGTCTTGGATGAGGTTTAGTGAAGATATCAGCAATTTGATTTTCAATTGGACAAAATTCAACTTTAACTAGACCCTTTTCAACATTGTCCTTCAAGAAATGATGCCTAATATGTATATGCTTGACCCTAGAATGATGTACTGGATCCCTAAAGATGCATATAGCACTAGTATTATCATAGTATATAGGAACACACTTGAACTTAATACCAAAATCTCGTACCTGTTGCTTATCCATAATACATGGGAACAACAAGTAGTACTCTGCTTCTGTAGTGGACAAGGCAACAATGTTTTGCTTCTTTGAGCTCCATGAGACTAAGCTTGTTCCTAGGTACTGGACAAATCCTGAAGTGCTTTTGCGGTTAACTAAGTCTCCAACATAGTCCACATCAGAATAACTTACCAAATCAAAGATGTCACTACGAGGATAGAACAAACAAAGGTCATCACTTCCTTTCAAATACCTAAGGATTCTCTTGACTGCCGTCAAGTGAGATTCCTTTGGATTTGATTGGAATCTTGCACATAATCCAACACTAATAGCAATATCAAGTCTACTGGCAGTTAGATATAATAAGGATCCAATCATACCTCTATATGGCTTCTCATTTACACTCTTACCATTTGTGTCTTCATCCAATATTGTTCCTGTTCCTATAGGAGTGTGATTTATTTTTTATTGTTCCAGTCCATATTTCTTCAGTAGTTCATTTACATATTTTTGTTGATGGATCATTGTTCCTCTTTCGGTTTACTTGATTTGCAAGCCGATAAAGAAGTTCAATTCTCCCATCATGCTCATTTCAAATTCACTACTCATTAGATCAGCAAATTCTTTACATAGTAGATCATTAGTAGCACCAAATATAATATCATCAACATAAATTTGAACTACTAAAATGTCTGTTCCTTTTGAACGAAGGAACAGGGTCCTATTAACTCTTCCTCTGATGAAGTCATGTGAAAGCAAGAATTTTGACAGTCTTCCATACCAAGATCTAAGAGCTTGTTTTAACCCATAAAGAGTTTTCTCAAGTTTATAGACTTGATTTGGAAGATCAGGATTTTCAAATCCGGGAGGTTGTTTCACATAGACGTCTTCCATTAAAAAACCATTTAGAAATGCGCATTTAACGTCCATTTGGTACAACCTAAATCCCATAAATGCAGCAAAAGCAACCAAAATTCTAATAGCTTCTATTCTAGCAACGGGAGCAAAGGTTCATCGAAATCAATACCTGCTTGTTGACTGTAACCTTTGGCTACAAGTCTGGCCTTATTCCTTATGATTGTACCATGTTCATCAAGCTTGTTCCTTAAGACTCATTTGAGTCCAATTACTTTGGGGTTCGGCTCTATGTGCCAAACTTTGTTCCTTTGAAATTCATTCAGTTCCTCTTGCATGGCATTTATCCAATCAGTCTCTCTTAATGCTTCCATATGATTTCCAGGTTATGTTATAGATAGAAAAGCCTGAAAAGCATAAAAATTCTTCCCTTTTCAATATCACTTATATTTAACTCTAAGGGATGAGAGTTTTTGTTTCCAAGGCTTTGGATCAAATCTCCTTGTTGCTGTAGTTTCTTCTGGTGCTTCTTGAGGTGTTTGATTCATTAGATCTTCTTCAGGTTCTGGTGTTCCTTCTTCTTTCGGAGTTCCTTCTTCTACCTGTTCCCCAGAGGATCAGGTACAGGGTTCTTAGGTTCAGGAATATGCTTCTTTTCTTTATCTGTAGGGGTTAGTTCATCATCACAGTGGTTTGACTCTTCAGATTGAGTTAATCCTATTTCAAAGTTATCATCATAACTTGGTTCCTGCAGAGAGTTAGTTTCATCAAAGATAATATAGACACTCTCCTCTACACTCATAGTTTTTTTATTGTAGACTCGGTAAGCTTTACTATTTGAAGCATATCCTAGAAATATAGCTTCATCATTTCTAGCATCAAACTTTCCTAAATTGTCTTTTCCATTGTTATGTACAAAACATTTACATCCAAAGACACGAAAATAAGAGATATTGGGTTTTCTTCCTCTAAGGAGTTCATAGGGCATTTTCAATGTGATTGGTCTTAGCATGACTCGGTTGATGATGTAGCATGTTGTGTTCACTGCTTTAGCCCAAAAGTTCTTTGGAGGACCGTTCGCTATAATCATCGTTCTAGCCATGTCCTCCAGTGTATGACTCTTTCTTTCAACCACACCGATCTGTTGTGGTGTCCTTGGAGCAAAGAAGTCGTGATCTAAACCTTCATTGCTGTAAAATTCATCAAACTTGGAGTTTTCAAACTCCTTATTGTAGACACATAATCGTGTCTCCCCATTTAGTACCCTATGATGACAATACCCCGCTCCAATTGTTCCGGATCGAGGAAAGAATAAAAAACGAGTCTAAAATAAAATGTTTTAAGCCCAACCCATTTGATAACCTTTTTTTATTAACCAATTTCAAAAACCTTTTTATAACTAGTTTTACTAAACCCACTTTCCTGAAACGTTTTAAAACAACTTTTTTAAAGTCCATATTCGAAAACCTTTGAAAAATAGTTTTTATGAAAGCCCAATTTTATAAAACCCTTTTTTCTACCCCAATTTAATTAATATAATTAATAAATAATATTGATTAGTTTTATTAATAAAAATATCTTTTATAAAAATCATCTTTCTTTAAAATGTTTTTAAACATTTTTATGCAACTCTTTTCTAAAATCTTTTTAGATCTTTTAGAAATCTATTATCTTGCAAAAACCTATTGCTTCCCAACTACCTAAACCTATATATTACACTCAACTTACATAAATCTCACGGCATATCACACTAACAAAAAAAAACAATTAACATCTCCTCACTCTGATATTCCACGACACCAACCTCTCATACCTCTCACGCCCAATTTTCTTCGCCTCACCTTCATATTCCCTCGACACTCATCTCCTCACCTACATTCAAGTCAACGCCCAACACCTCCCTAATCTCCCGAATAGCTATAACTAATTCCCCTGCGCCAATCTCCAAGTTCAACGATACTGCCACACCAATTTATCAAATCCCCCTATCCTACAGCGACACATCACCTATAATTCCTAGCAACATCATCATATTACTTCCTTCCTAATTTCTACAACTATCAACCTGATCATCAATATCACACGCCTATATTACACGCAACATATAACAATATACAAAACAAGTTTATTTGGTTTGACGCAACTTATAACGCAAGACACAATTTTTTAAGACTCGTACAATTCAATTTTTCAAGATACGTACAAATCAACGACTCCGAACGGTGGTATCATTTATGAGGGTCAACTAATTTAACCATCTTAATTTTATATTATTTATTTATTTTTATTATTTTCTTGAAGTTACTAACATTCTATTCATGATATAAGTTATTGATATATTCCTGCGATTGTAAGTATTATACATATTATACTAAGGCCCTGTTCTTTTGAACTTATTTTGGCTGAACTGAATTTAACTTATTTTATTTTTGCTGAACTGAACTTATTTTGCTAAATAATAATAATAATAATAAATAATAAATAATAAATAATAAATAATAAATAATAAATAATAAATAATAAATAATAAATAATAAATAATAAATAATAAATAATAAATAATAAATAATAAATAATAAATAATAAATAATAAATAGTAAATAATAAATAGTAAATAATAAATAGTAAATAATAAATAGTAAATAATAAATAGTAAATAATAAATAATAAATAATAAATAATAAATAATAAATAATAAATAATAAATAATAAATAATAAATAATAAATAATAAATAATAAATAATAAATAATAAATAATAAATAATAAATAATAAATAATAAATAATAAATAATAAATAATAAATAATAAATAATAAATAATAAATAATAAATAATAAATAATAAATAATAAATAATAAATAATAAATAATAAATAATAAATAATAAATAATAAATAATAAATAATAAATAATAAATAATAAATAGTAAATAATAAATAGTAAATAATAAATAGTAAATAATAAATAATAAATAATAAATAATAAATAATAAATAATAAATAATAAATAATAAATAATAAATAATAAATAATAAATAATAAATAATAAATAATAAATAATAAATAATAAATAATAAATAATAAATAGTAAATAATAAATAGTAAATAATAAATAGTAAATAATAAATAGTAAATAATAAATAGTAAATAATAAATAGTAAATAATAAATAGTTAATAATAAATAATAAATAATAAATAATAAATAATAAATAATAAATAATAAATAATAAATAATAAATAATAAATAATAAATAATAAATAATAAATAATAAATAATAAATAATAAATAATAAATAATAAATAATAAATAATAAATAATAAATAATAAATAATAAATAATAAATAATAAATAATAAATAATAAATAATAAATAATAAATAATAAATAATAAATAATAAATAATAAATAATAAATAATAATGAATAATAAATAATAATAAACAATAAATAATAAACAATAAATAATAAACAATAAATAATAAATAATAAATAATAAATAATAAATAATAAATAAATAATAATAAATAATAAATAAATAATAATAAATAATAAATAATAAATAATAAATAATAAATAATAAATAATAAATAATAAATAATAAATAATAAATAATAAATAATAAATAATAATAATAATAAATAATAATAATAAATTATAATAATAATAATAATAATAATAATTATAATAATAATAATATATATAATAATAAATAATAAATAATAAATAATAATATAATAAATAATAATAATAATAAATAATAAATAATAATAATATTAATAATAATAAATAATAAATAATAAAAATTAATAATAATATAATAATAAATATAAATAATAATAATATTAATAATAAATAATAATAATAATAATAATAATAAATAATAATATTAATAATAGTAATAAATAATAGTAATAATAATAATAAATAATAATAAATAATAAATATTAAATATTAAATAATAAATATTAAATAATAAATAATAATAATTATAATAAATAATAAATAATGATAAATAGTTAATAATTAATAATAAATAATTATAATTATAATTATAATAAATAGTAAATAATAAATAATAAATAATAATAAATAATAATAATAAATAATAATAATAAATAATATTAATAGATAATAGATAATAAATGATAAATGATAAATGATAAATAATAAATAATAAATAATAAATAATAAATAATAAATAATAAATAATAAATAATAAATAATAAATAATAAATAATAGATAATAGATAATAGATAATAGATAATAGATAATAGATAACAGATAACAGATAATAGATAACAGATAATAGATAATAGATAATAGATAATAGATAATAGATAATAGATAATAGATAATAAATAATAAATAATAAATAATAAATAATAAATAATAAATAATAAATAATAAATAATAAATAATAAATAATAAATAATAAATAATAAATAATAAATAATAAATAATAAATAATAAATAATAAATAATAAATAGTAAATAGTAAATAGTAAATAGTAAATAGTAAATAATAAATAGTAAATAATAAATAGTAAATAATAAATAATAAATAGTAAATAATAAATAATAAATAATAAATAATAAATAATAAATAATAAATAATAAATAATAAATAATAAATAATAAATAATAAATAATAAATAATAAATAATAAATAATAAATAATAAATAATAAATAATAAATAATAAATAATAAATAATAAATAATAAATAATAAATAATAAATAATAAATAATAAATAATAAATAATAAATAATAAATAATAAATAATAAATAATAAATAATAAATAATAAATAATAAATAATAAATAATAAATAATAAATAATAAATAATAAATAATAAATAATAAATAATAAATAATAAATAATAAATAATAAATAATAAATAATAAATAATAAATAATAAATAATAAATAATAAATAATAAATAATAAATAATAAATAATAAATAATAAATAATAAATAATAAATAATAAATAATTAATAATAAATAATAAATAATTAATAATAAATAATAAATAATTAATAATAAATAATAAATAATAAATAATAAATAATAAATAATAATAATAAATAATAAATAATAAGTGATAAATAATAAATAATAAATAATAATTACTCAATAATAAATAATAAGATATTAAAATATATAAATAAATAAATAAAATAAATAAAATAATTAAATAAATAAATAAATTACAATTTCATCATTATTATAATTACAATATTAATAATAATAACAATATTAATAGTAATATTGAAAACACAAATAATAATTACAACATTAATAGTAATACTGAACTTATTTTTGTTGAACTAAACTTATTTTTGCTGAACTGAACTTATTTTTGCTGAATTGAACTTATTTTTAATTATTTTTGCTGAACTGAACTTATTTTTCCTTATTTTTGCTGAAAATAAGTCCAAAAGAACAGGGCCTAACTCCCTGCGATCTTTTCTTTTCTTATTTTTATTTCTTTTTATTAACATATTATTTTTTGTGCCTGATTGTAATATTTATCACCTTGTATTTATTGCTAAGACCTAAAGAACTATTCTAATTAATTCAGATAATTTGGCAAACTGCTAGGAACCCAGTAATCTGATTGTATAATAACTTAACACTAATAATTAGTTTTTTTATGTGTTTCCTGAACCAACCTATATTAATTATTTTTAGGGTGCTTTAAAACGTTATATGATTATTCTTTTGTATAAAATCTGTAATGAATCGATAATTAGTAGAGGCCAGCAATAGGCAATATGGTTATTGACCGTATTGTACCCTCACCCCCAAACTCAACTTTTGGTTCCTGACCATCTATGGATTCTAGACGAGGAAATCTACATTGCATAAGTCCCTAAGATGTCCTGTCGTTTCAATATCCAATTAGGTTTATGATTCTTCCTTAAAAGAATTGTTGGCGACTTTTCAAAACATATTTTAAATAAAACATTAACAATGCGGTAGTCGAATAAACGCGCTCACACCGCGTGTAGGCATTAAAGGAATGAAAAATCTACTCCTACACTTACCATGGTCAGATCTTAAATGTTTCAATTTATAACCACTAGTTCGTTGAATCTTTTTAGCAAAGGTTAGAAATTCATCAAATGTTTTATCTTTGCTATGAAGAAAGATAATCCAAGTGTATCTAGAAAAATCATCTACAATAACCAACACATATATTTCTTACCTGATCTACTTTGGATTTGTACAGGGCCACATAAGTCCATATGAATGAGCTCCAATGGACTTTGTGTACTTACCATTTTCTTTGATTTGAATGAGGATCTCACTTGCTTGCCTTTCACGCATGCATCACAAACACCATGGTTTATAGATTTAATTTTTGGTAACCCAACAACTAAGTCTTTTCCACTTAGCTTGTGTAGTAGTGATAAACTAGCATGACTGCATAGTTTGTGCCACAACAGCGATTCCTCTTCAATCCCACTCAAGCAAGTGAGATTGTTCCTAGGAACCAGGTTGAGGTTTACGATGTAGGTATTCCCCTTCTTTGTTCCTTCCAGAATTTTGGTACCTGTACTATTATTGCTGACTACACAAGACTCGTTAGTAAACTTCACTACATTACCCTTATCACATAATTGAGATATACTAAGTAATCTATGTTTTAAACCCTCGACTAAAAATACATTGTCTATGGAATGTGACTGAGATTTTCCAATCTTAACAACTGCTACTATGTTACCTGTAAGATTGTCTCCAAAGGTCTTAGTTCCTCCATTGTAAACTAAAAGTGAGAGAAATTTTGATTTGTCTCCTGTCATGTGCTTCGAACAACCGCTGTCGAGGAACCACAGGTTGTTCCCCCTCACTTTAGTCTGCAACCATAACGATTAGTTAATGGTAGAAGCCCAGTCCTTCTTGGGTTCCTTTGTTGGACTTGAGTTACTCTTTACTTTCCAGACCTTTTTAACAATGTAAGTGTTTCTTTCAATACTTTCTTCCCTGGTGGAACAGTCTGAACTATGTGACCACTGTTCCCATAGTAAGAACATATCACGAGTGGAAAAAACTAAATGTCACTTGAAAACTGATCCGATTAGCATCAAACCGGATTAGTTAATGTCAACTGCTTCGGTTGACCAAGTGAACCAGATCAGTTTACATTAACTGATCCGGTTGGGCATAGTCCGGATCAGATAATGAGCCTTTTTAAAAGGCGTGACCACGTGAGATTATATTAACTTGGGCCTTTCTTGGTTGAGGTACGCGTCCTAGGCCCACGTCATATTTACGGTTTATAATCCTCCATTCATTTTTAGGGTTGTGTTTTTCTCATTCTTCAAACACTCTCCCTTTCTCATCTCCCTCTCCCTCTCGTCTCTCCTGCCTCTATTAAACTGTAACCACAACCCAATTATCACACCCAATATATCAACTTCAAATATCAACCCACAAAGCCCCAAAGCATCAGATCCACCACCGCTTCGTCTCCTCCATTTCGCATCCTCCGTTCCGTATCCTCCATCAGATCCCCCACCGCTTCGCCACACTAGCCATCGTCGCTCGTCCCTTAATCTTCGTCGCTGCTTTCCTTTTTCGCCATCATCGCTCTCCCACGAAGTCATCGCTCGTCCATCATCGCTGAAAATCATCGTCTCCCCTCGTCGTTCGTAGTTCATCAGTGAAGACCAACATTGCCCAGCCACTCGTCGTTCATCGTTCATCGTTCATCTCGTCGTTCGTCTCGCCAGCAGTTCTCCTCTCCTCTATCAATCTTCGTCGCTGCAGTAATTCAAGATCTCGATTTTAATTGATGTTTTTGTTAATTACCAAATTTTTTCATTTTTTAAATCGTTGTAATTCCAGATTTGAATTAACTTTTTTTTACATTTTTATTTTTGTTTGTAATTCGCAGATCTATTCGCATTTTTATTTCTTTGTAATTAGACTGACATAATTTATATTTTCGTCTTCTTGTCTTTTCGTTCAATTAATTTTTGGTTGATTATCGTTTAGATCTAGATTTTGTAATTTTTTCAATTTAATGTTTAGATTTTAGGGTTTATGTTTCGTGATTTATGTAATTTGTGTTTGATTTTCGTTTTTTAAGTTAAATTTATATGTTTTGTAATAATATTTCCCTGTTCAACTTCGTGTATAATAAGCATCTTTTCATGTTTGATTTTCGATTTGGGTAGATTGTTGCAAATTTTTGGTTTTAGTTTTGAATTAATTGTTGCAAATTTTTTGGTTTTACTTTTGGATAGATTGTTGCGGATTTTCGTGTATAATTCTTCGCCTAATAGCACTTTTTTGTATCCCAACTTTGTGTATGGCATGGACACTTGGATACTGCACTTTTTTTTTGATTCCTATCCCAACTTGACTGATGCGGTTTTGCAAGAAAACCGGATCAGTTAATCAAGTTAACTGATCCGGTTTTCTTCATAGCCGCTGCGAGCCCATTTGATCTGGACCAAAACCGGATCAATAAGTCGGATTTTGACCGGATTAGATTGGCTTTTCTCCACTAGTGTATTTTGTTACTTGGCAGATCTACATACTTTTTCTTTTTGTTCTTCTTCTTATGGTTAAAACCAAGACCATCCCTTCCTTTGTTTTAATATTTTTGGATCCAACTTACCGGACCAGGAAGTTTGTTCTTTGAGGATTCCAGTTCCTTTCTTAGTTCCAGATTTTTTTTGAAAGTAGTTTCATAATCAGATTTTAACTTTTCAAAATTTATTCTGGTACTTGTTGAAGGAATTGTTCCTTCAGGAACAAATAGTTTCAACTCTGCCAGTTCCATGTTCAAAAGGTAGTTCTCATTTTTTACCTTTTCAAAGGCTTCTTGAATAACTATGTTTTTGTCAAAAAGTTCAAAAAAACGTTTTTCAGTATCGGACTTTCTTAATGACTCTCAACGCATTTTCTACTTGTTCTCTTTTTACGCAAACTTCCTTATAGTCATCTAAGGTTTCTAAAGCAGTTTTAGAAGTTGGCTTTTATTCAGTTATGTAAGTTCCTTTTCAATAGCATTAAAACATACCTTAGGGTTTGATGGTTCCTCTTTGTCCTTAGTTTTTGCCATAAGACAAAGATGGGCAGTTTCTTCTTCAGTCTGTTCCTGCTCCTCGTCTGAGTCAGACTCTCCCCATGCTGCTACCATGGCTCTATTCATGTCTGTCCATGAAAAGGGTTTCTGTTGTTCCTTACCTTTTTCCTTGAATTTTCCTTTTGCCTTCTCATTCTCCCATAGAGGACATTCTTTGATAAAGTGATTAAGTCCTTCACATTTGTGATAACTCAACTTTGTTGGTTTCTTTGCATTCTTCCCTTTGTAATTCCTGTTGAAGAATTTCTTGAACCTTCTCACGATCATGGCTGCTTCTTCATCATCAGTCTCTAATTCTTCTTGTTCCTCTGATTTAAGAGCCAGAGCCTTAGGTCTAACTGGTTCAGCATCATGAGTTCCTAGATGCAACTCATGAGTCATCAAGGAACCAACAAGTAGTTCAATATTGAACGTAGTAAAACCCTTGGTTTCCTGCAGTGCTGTCACTTTAGCCATCCATTATCGTCTTATGGAAGACATCTCAACACCTTTCGAACCTGTTCCTCTGAAGAAATGAATTTTCCTAGAGATTCAAGTTCATTGATAATCTTTGAGAAGCGAGTGAGCATGTCATGAACATGCTCCTTAGGCTTCATTTGAAATAGCTCGTACTTATGCATTAACATATCAATCTTGGATCTCTTGACTTCGCTTGTTCCTTCATGTGTTATTGGCAGCCTTACATCCCATGACTCTGTTATGCTCATGAGACCAAGACCACAGTGGAGAAGTTTCTTGGCCATGTTGTTCATCTCCATTTTGTCGAAGTCATCTTTGTCGAAGTCTTCAAGTGGTTTAGGAACCAATTCACCTATTTCAATGACACGCCATACTTGGTAATTTTCAGCTTTTCTGAAGATCTCCATTCGATTCTTCCAGTATGGACCATGCTTGCCATTGAACATTGGTGGGCGTTGGGTTGAGTACCCTTCATCAAGCTTTTCTCCCGTAGTGTTCATAATGCCAGGTACTATCTCCTCAGTGTTAGCTGATTCTAGAGGTACTAGGCTCTGATACCAATTATGGTTGAATTGTAGTTGTGGGGAATTTTAAAACTAATTTGCGGAATTAAAAACAAGTAAGAGAAATGCGAGAGATAACACACAAGCTTAACTTACAAGGAAAACTTCGTAGGCCCAATAGGAAGAAAAATCTTGACCACGAGGGATTTTGACTCTTGACTTCTCTTATTAATAATAGGCCAAATGACTCTTTGAACAACCTATTACTGGACCTCTCTCAGTTCCTCTAGGAACCAGTTCCCTATCACTCAGTTCCCCCTGAACGAGTGAACTTCTCTTGACTTCACTAGAACTCTTCTCTTTCTCTCTTTCTCTTCTTCACTTGATTACAAAGATACTCTTTGTTCTTTTCACTCACCCAACACTAAAAATATTACACAATTATTTGCAAATGAAGAGGAATAAAATTACACGAAGAAATTTCTAAGTAATTTTAACTTTGAGAATGCTTGAAAGTTATTATTATTTTCGAATACTACATTCTCTATATATAAGCTGCTGCAATTTTCTTCTTCTTCAAGTGTAATTCTCCACGTTCTTTTCCAGGCTTGATTGTAGACTTCATGGTCCACATTTTGCTGCACTAACTCCACGTTTGTTGCAACAGGATTACAACTGCTTCCACTAGCCGTTGTTATAGAGAAGATTTAGCAGGTGGTTAGAGAAATTCTCGCCCCACTCTCCTCCTTTGTAGGCATGATGCGTGTAACCTATTTTATCCACAACAAGCACATCAACAAACAATCTAGTAACAAGGAATCGTTATCAAAAGAGCCTATGTTACTCGAAACATTAAACATATCATTGCACATGTAATTTCGAGTATTAATTTAACTTCTAAACATATCTTGATTAGATTAAATATCCATTAATCTTTCTCTACAAGATAAAATATATATAAGCACATAAAAATTATAAAAAGTTATTTTTAGGATTTTGTACTTTTTTCAAAATAAGACTATACAAGATAATAATCATTTGTCATCATCAAAATAGTGAATACAACACGATGTATCTAAGAAATTTGAGCACTCAGAAGTGGAGCAAAGTTGTACTTTTATTGAGTTTTTGTGGGTGTGGCTCTTATTAATTGTTATTTTAGCTGAATTGTCTATTTTAATTTTATAATACTCCGTCTGTACCATAATATACTCCCTCCGTCCTATAATAAGCGGCAATGTTTTAATTAGATGGAAGAAAATGTCTTAGGACTATATATGGATTATAAATGGAACTCCCTTCTCTAATATTACGTCTTAACTTTATACTTTGTTTTAAACAGAGTTACTGAGAATTTCAGACCCCACGTACACCGGTTGGCCATGCTCGTGGAAAGTGCACGTTGTGGGTCTATGGTCCTTTTTACACCCTACTTTATATTTATGTTGTAAAATTATCCAGTAAGCGGCAAGATTGTGAGAGTAATTCTTGTAATTAATTAAACGGTTTTTTCACATGATACCCCTGTGCGCGTGGAATTTTAAAATTCATGGGGTACCCCTATAGTTTAAAAAATGCACCTGGTACTCTTACTAAAATGCATGAAATGCCCTTAATGACTAACGGTGTCAAGTTTTTGTTAGTTGTTAAATCCAAATCAACCTGATTATTCTAATGAATCCTTAATTAACTAAATTAATACCAATTAATCATAAATAATCCTAATTAATTATATTGAGGAAAAAAAACCAAAACCCTTCCCCCCCACACCCACTACAGCCACCCCACCCCGCCACTATTGCCACACGGAGAACCACCCCCCGAACCACTACTACCGCCGCATTGCCTCCGGAGAACCACCCCCACCCGAAAAAACGGCCGAAACCCCCCCAAAACCACCCTCACCCCTCGAAATTTGCCACCTCCCCTCGAAAAGATCCCCAACCCTTCAAAAAACTAGACCGGTCTGGTTTTTCGGTGGATGGGGGATTTTTCGAGGTTAGGGGGGATCTTCGTCTTCGCCGGCAAGGGTTCTAGGATGGCTTTCGCAGGAGTGTGGCGGTAGTGGGCGTGAGATGCGGCGGAAAGTGGTGGTGTGGCGGCACAACCGGTCGAGTGAGGGTGGCGTAAGAGACAGAGGGGAAGAGGAGTGTGTGAAGGAAGGGGACAAAGCAGACGGAGAAGAACAAACTGCAGCAGGTACGGCAGGTGGCAGCGTGGGTTGTGGCCGCGTAGTGCAGCGGCGAAGCACGCAGCAACAGGGGAGGGAAAGAGAGGAAGCACGAGAGGAGAGAGAAGAAAGGAGGGGGTGTAGCGGGCGGTGCCGTGATGGGTGGTGGTGTGGGGTAGATGGCCTAAAACAGGGAAGAGAGAGAGAGAGAGAGAATTGGGGTAAAAGAAAGAAAGGGGAAGAGATGAAATAAAGGAATTAACTCTCTAAACCTAATGAAAACTTAACGCCATTAGTCATTAAGGGCATTTCATGCATTTGATTTAAATAGTAAGGGTAGCGGGTGCATTTTTGAAAATATAGGGGTACGGGGTAGCATGTGAAAAAACGTTAATTAAATGTTACTAAAAGATTACAATGATTGTTTTACTTCTTGTCGAGTGCTATATATACCTTACACTTGTCTCTGCTTCTAATCATCCAAATTAAATTAGATACACTTTCAAAACTAGTTCTTATTATATTTCGATTTGAGATTCTTTGTCACTCTATTTGATATCGTGTGAGTGCCCGTACAAGAATGTCCCTATTCTAATCTTGGAGGGTAGTTGCAATTGGACGTGTGCTGCAATAAATTCCCAAAGCAGGACAGTGACTCCCCACGTCACAACAATTGTCATTCTAGCTCCCTACATTGTCGAGACTAGGTCTGTTGTTTCTCTTTCTTAGGTAGTTAGAGAGGCCACATGGGCAAGAAATGAGAATCAATCCCACTATCTCTTGTCACCGAAAGAGAAACTCTGACCAATTGAGGTATCCTTCACTCTCAAGTCTGTTGTTTCTTTAAGTGTATTGCTCGCATACTTAATCTTTAACAAGGGATATGCCAACCCTTTTTTTTTTTTGACAACGAGAAATCGTACATTAATTAAAAGAGGAAGTACAGCCTAATGCTAATACAACCCAAACTAAAACAAACAAATAAACCAGAAGGATCTTTAAGAGCTTGTACCTTCCACCTAATACATAAATAAATAAAAATGAAACAAAAGCGCGTACTAAGGGGCGCGTCGCTGGTCAGTGCTGATGATGGTGGATGCAAACCACGGATGGCTGATGGAAGTGATTGATGAAGCAATTGACGATCACGATATGGACAACGAACAACCAACAGCAAGTGTCGCGTCTCGTCGTATGAGCAATCCCAACGATCTGTCATCACTTGGGATTCTTAGCTCATGATTATGTGTGGAGTCACGTTCCATTGTGACTCACTACTCTCGAGCGAGAGTATGGCAGATTTCTCCATGATGAAGGAGAAACGCTGATGAGTGGGCGTGCTGTAAACCCCCAGATGCAACTGGAGTGCCGCCTGCAGATTTGAAGTTTTCAAGGCAAAGACCATGAAGATCAATGCCAAGCTAATAGGAGAGCCAAACAAGTTGAGCCCTCGAACGCACCTCTGGTTTTCAAAACCGGCAAATACACGTCCCAACCTTGAAAGCTTATCATCACCTCATCCTTGCTCACGAACATCATGAGTCACCTTGGCCCTCAGCACATATTCCAAAAAACAGACATACTCAAATGTGACTACTTTGAACCACCAAACTTGACCCAACAGACGAATACTTTTTGATGGCCACAACCAACCACCGATAACAACTGTAACAACTCGAAAATAACGCACTCCTTTTATTCGGAGATTTAACATAGTGTTTAAGAAAAAACCTGACTTAACAATTTGGAAACTCCAACAACCGGGGGGAAAGTGCAGGGGAAGCCCGACACTAACAGGGGGGAAGGGGAAAGGGAAGCCCGACACGAACTGGGGGGAGGGGGTAGGGGAGCCTGACACTAACTTGGGGAAGGGGGAGGGGAAGCCCAAAACAATAACAAACCTAACTACGGGACTGTGCATACAAGACATGAGGACGGGGAACGAGGACGGAAATCTTCAAACCAAGCAAACCAACAGCGACCACACCCTAGGAACACGAACACCCTAGCAAACCAGCAGCTAGAGGTGTTCATAAATATCCGATCCGGGCGATCCGATCCGATTTTTCGGATATCCGATCCGCTTTTTTAGTTTTCTGATATTTCGGATCGGATATCCGAATAATTTTCGGATCAGATACGGATCGGATTTTTTTATTTTCGGATATCTGCAAAAATCCGAAACATGGAAATTTTTCGGTTTTTTCCGGATATTTCGGATATCCGATCTGAAATATCTGTTTTCAAGGCAGGATATCCGAAATATCCGATGATCCGAAACATAATTTATGAACTTTTCCTTTGAAAATTTCAATTTTCCTAGTTTTCAGAAATCCGATGATCCGATCCGAAATTTCGGATCGGATAGGAAATCCGAAATAAACACCCCTACAAGTAGTACACAAACCTAAAGCATAAACTGAAAACGATCTGCGTATCGTGATGTATTCGTGTAATTTTAAATACGATCTGCGTATCGTTAAGTATTTTTGTAATTTTTTTAATCTAGTTATTATTTAAATTATTTTGATACTTATGTAATCCAAGGACGAAGTCCATCAAGAGAAGGCCCATGGATAAGGTGGATGGAGATCCATGAGGAGTCCAAGAATGAGCCATTGATGATTAGTTCTTAGGATTAGGGGCCATACTAGATCATTTTATTTTCGCATTTTATTATTCTTTAAAATGCTTATAAGTTTATTGTATGTTGGTTGATGATGCGCTAGGGTTCACTAATTCATAACAACATAATAAACTTAGGTCCCGTAAATATTAAGGTTGCTTTTCCAAACATAAAGTACTTATCAAACCCTTAATTAATAGTAATAGGTCATGCCTCCGCAGGGTGTTATCATTAATTTTGGGAATATAAGGTAAAATTGCGAATTTTACAAATTAGTTTGGTTGTCCTTAACAAAATTATCAAAAGCGTTTTGAATTTTGAAGCAAGAGATAGTTAAGCATGCGATGTTTATCCATCTAAACAAGAGTTATAATGTGTTATAATTAGTAAAAGAGTTTACTTACCTTGATAATGTAACGTTAAAGATAAGGCCTCCGTCTGCTTAGTGTTGCATGTTGATAGGATCTTGTAAAACACTTATTCAAATGGGACATTAAAATTGAATAGGTGATCAACCTAGAAACCTTTGCATGTTTTAGGTTACTTTATAAACATAAAATTGAACTTTGCTTTTTTTTTTTTTTCTGTCTGTAGTTACTATGTCTAATAACAACAACAACAACAACAACAACTCCGGTTTCAACATTCGTCCTTTTTTGGAAAAGGACAGATTGAATGGTGAAAATTTCCTTAATTGGGAAAGGACCTTAAGACTTGTTTTGAGGTCTGAGGGTCGAGAGGATGTCTTAGAAACCCCACTTCCTGTTATTACTGATGAGTCGACTGAAGCAGACAAACGTCGTGCTAAGCAGGCAAATGATAGGTGCAGACCGATCACTTGCTTGATGATAGCAGCCATGGAGCCGGACCTCCGAAGGAGGTTCGAAACCAAGGATGCTTATACCATCATGCAAGAGCTGCGGGCTATGTTTCAAACACAAGCCCGAGTTGAGCGGTATGAGACTAATAGGGAGACACTTGAATGTCACATGAAGCCGGGTCAAGCTGTTGGCCCCCATGTTTTTGCGATGATGGGTTTTTTCGAAAACATGGAACGACTTGGATTCCCTTATAGGGTTGAGTTGGCTACTGACATTATTCTCCACTCATTACCTGACAGTTTCAATCAGTTCAGAATGACCTACAATATGAATGAGTCTGAAAAGACTTTGCAAGAGTTGCATGGATTGTTGGTCAATGCTGAAAGGAACATCCCTAAGGTTGATCCAAAGAAAGAGGTTTTGATGGTTCAAAAGGGAAATGGTTTCAAGAAGAAATGGGCAGGAAAGAAGGACAAAGGAAAGCAAGTTGCCACTGTTGCTGAAAAACCCAAGCCAACCGCCAAGCCAAAGGTCACTGCGGAAAGCAAGTGCTTCCATTTTCACAAGATAGGACACTGGAAGAGGAACTGCCCGGTATACTTGGAGGAAAAGAAGTCTGGGGCTTTCACTTCAGGTATATATGTTATAGAAATCAATTTGACTTCTACTTCTTTATGGGTATTTGATACCGGCTGTGGTTCTCACATAGTTAATGATGTGCAGGGACTAAAAAGAAGTAGGAAGCTGGCAAAAGGCGAGGTAGAGCTACGCGTTGGAAATGGAGCACGAGTTGCTGCACTTGCCATAGGAAGCTATAGTCTACACTTGCCATCTGGGCTTATTTTAGAACTAAATAATTGTTATTTCATTCCTTCAATAACCAAGAACATAATTTCTGTTTCAGTTTTGGATTCTGAAGGGTTTTGTTTTGAAATAAAGAACAAGTGTTGTTCCATTTCTTACAATAATATGTTCTATGCCAATGCTAAATTGATAAATGGCTTATATGTTCTTGATAGGTCGTTACAAATCTATAACATAGATAGCAAGAAACAAAAATCAAATGATTCCAACCTAACCTACATTTGGCATTGTCGAATGGGTCATATAAACCAAAAGCGTATTCACAAGTTACAAAAGGATGGTATAATTCCATCATTTGATTTTGAATCATTTGATGTATGTGAATCATGCTTAATGGGAAAGATGACAAAATCACCATTTACTGGAAAAGGTGAAAGGGCCAGCGATCTTTTAGGACTCATACATACAGATGTGTGTGGTCCTATGAGCACAAAGGCAAGGGGAGGGTTTAACTACTTCATTACATTCACTGATGATTTGAGTAGATATGGACATATATACTTAATGAAACATAAGTCGGAATCTTTTGATAGATTCAAAGAGTTCCAAAATGAAGTACATAATCAACTTGGTAAGACAATAAAAGCACTACGATCCTATCGTGGTGGTGAATATTTGAGCCAAGAATTTGATGATCATCTAAAGGGTTGTGGAATTCTTTCACAATTAACTCCCTCAAGAACACCACAGTTGAATGGTGTATCTGAAAGGAGGAACCGAACCTTGCTAGATATGGTTCGATCAATGATGAGTCTTGCTGATCTTCCGATTTCTTTTGGGGATACGTTCTCGAAACTGCTGCACACACACTAAATAGGAGCCCGTCAAAGGCTGTAGAAAAGACTCCATATGAGTTATGGAATGGAAAAACTCCAAACTTGTCTTTTCTTAAAATTTGGGGATGTGAGGTCTATGTAAAACGGTTACTATCAGACAAGCTTGCACCCAAGTCAGATAAATGTCTCTTTGTGGGATACCCAAAAGAGACAAGGGGTTATTACTTCTATAACCGTCAAGAGAACAAAGTGTTTGTTGCTCGTGATGGTGTCTTTCTTGAAAAGGAATTTGTTTCTAGAAAGACAAGTGGGAGTAAAATAATTCTCGAAGAAATTCGAGATGAGCAACAAATAGACGTGCTTCACACCATGTCAGAGACGGCCCGACAAGACGAAAGTCTAGTTCAGGAGATGATGTATTCAACGCATGAACCTCCTACCGTCCCAATTGAATCAAGTGAAGATCTTCAAGGAGTTGAAGAGAACACTTCTCTTGATGCTCAGGCCCCGCGTAGAGAAAGGATTCCAAACAAGAGGTTGGTCGATTTCCTGTTAACTGAAAACTCTAAAATTATGATTTTGGAGAATTCAGAGCCTACTACCTACAAACAAGCTTTGACGAGCCCAGACTTTGAGAAATGGCTTGAAGCCATGAAATCCGAGTTAGACTCCATGTCTGAGAATAAAGTTTGGACCCTGGTCGACTTGCCTAGTGGGGTTAACCCTATTGGATGCAAGTGGGTGTTCAAATTGAAAACAGACAAAGATGGGAATGTCTATGTATATAAAGCAAGACTGGTTGCAAAAGGATTCAGACAAATTCATGGTATAGACTATGATGAGACCTTTTCTCCAAGAGCAATGCTTAAATCAATTCGGATACTTTTAGCGATTGCTGCATTTTATGATTATGAAATTTGGCAGATGGATGTCAAAACTGTATTCTTGAATGGGTTCTTGAATGAGGATGTGTACATGACACAACCTGAGGGTTTTGAGGATCTAGAAAATCCTAAAAGGGTTTGCAAGCTTCAGAGATCCATTTATGGATTGAAGCAGGCATCTCGGAGCTGGAATCTTCGATTTGATGAAGCAATCAAGAAATTTGATTTCATCAAAAGCGAAGAAGAATCTTGTGTCTACAAGAAGTTTAGTGGGAGCAAACTTAGTCTTCTTGGTATTGTATGTAGATGTCATACTACTCATGGGAAATGACATACCAATGCTTGAGTCAGTCAAGGAATGGTTAAAAAGTTGTTTCTCTATGAAGGACCTGGGAGAAGCATAGTACATACTGGGAATCAAAATCCATAGAGATAGGTCTTGAAGGATGATTGGACTAAGTCAAGAAACTTATATTGATTTAGATTCTTACAAGGTTCAACATGGAAAACTCGAAGAGAGGTTTCGTTCCCATTGTCACATGGCATATCACTTAGCCAGAGTCAGTGCCCGACTGAACCTGATGAGTTAAAGCGAATGACTAGCATTCCTTATGCTTCGGCTATAGGATCTATCATGTATGCCATGATAAGTACTCGACCAGATGTTGCATATGCCTTGAGCATGTGTAGCAGGTTCCAAGCAAATCCAGGAGAAGCACACTGGACTGCAGCTAAGAGCATCCTCAAGTACTTGAGAAGAACTAAAGGCATGTTCTTAGTTTATGGGGGACAAAGTGAGTTGGTTGTTGAAGGTTACACGGATGCAAGCTTCCAAACCGACAGAGATGATTACCGCTCTCAATCAGAGTATGTCTTTCATCTAAATGGAGGAGCAGTGAGCTGGAAGAGCTCAAAGCAAAGCACTCAGAAGTGATCGTACAACGAGAATCAGAATATTTAGCAACAATTGAAGCGGCTAAAGAAGCAGTTTGGATCAAGAAATTCTTGACAGAGCTGGATATCATACCTAGTGCTCTGGAAGGGATTAAGTTGTTCTGTGATAACAATGGTGCTATTGTGCAAGCAAAAGAACCGAGATCACATAACAAATCCAAACATGAAACGAGGAAGTATCACCTCATTAGGGAGATTGTTGACAGGAAGGATGTCAGGATCTGCAAAGTTCACACAGATGAGAATGTGGCTGATCCGCTCACTAAACCACTACCTCAACCCAAGCATGAGTGTCACCCTTGGGCTATAGGCTTGAAGCAAATGTTAGAGTGGCTTTAGATTGTACTAGGTTTAGAGAAACTTGTTACAATGTAAAGACATGGTTTTGCTATTTATGTTTATGAGAATAAATATTACATTATTTAATTATTGGTTTAGTATTAAATAAAATGTCCAAAATATATCTTGAAGTCTATGGTTTTGTCAAATATGTGATTTGATAAATGAAACACCATAAGTGAACAAAATTCATAGAATATTAAAAGTTCCTAATCTAAGTCATTAAACTGGACATGAATGACTTATTAAAGGGATTAGCATATAAGATTGATTGATAGCACCGTTTCATGGGCTATAGAAACATAGAGATGTTTAATCAATCATATGGATATGTATAGTTGATACATAGTCGAACTAGACCTGCTTAGAAGTTTTATAACTTCAAAATTATATTAGTAGATTCCTTAAACATGAGTGGAACATTACTTAGCTCAATGATTGGTATAACTTTGATACTGTCAAACGTCATGCCGTAAAAGAGGATTATAAAGGCAGCATTCAGGTTGTGCTAAAAATTGATTGGGAGTATTGATTACCATAAGATTGAAAAGGTCCTCCTATAAAAGATAGGATAGGTGTCTTGGCCCCTTGAAGAGCGAAAGTTGAAAAATGCATGGCTGTGCTCAAATGGATCATTCGATGATCATTTGTTTGTCAATTCGAACTCGGATTTCAAGGATTAATTTAAAACTAGTATGGATGATATGTAAATATGATCATACTATCAAATTAAGACATTAAGAGACTTGAGGAAATTAAACATTGCACAATCGTCTCGGACAAGTTGGGATTTGAAGGATTTATGTCCTCGACTTAAATGCAATTACTAATTATATTATGGATCGTATTATAGAGATAATAAATTCGTTCTATTGGGTCGTCTATACGTCTTGCTAGAGAATGCTATAGAACTTTGGGTTAGGAAATAATAAACCCAAAGCCCAATATAATGGATCCAAATAGGTCACACAAAATACTTGGATCAACAAAAGAAACCTAGAGCCCGTAAGGGGCCCTAGGGTGGCCGGCCAAGAGGAAGAGAGAGGAGAATTGATTCTCCTCCTAACCTAATTATATCTATATATATTTGGTTAGGCAATAAGGAAATATACTAGATATCTTTCATTATTCTTCTCTCTCATATTCTTTCCAAAAAGTCACAAAAACTCCATTAAAGTAGAAGAAGAATTTCTTCCTTCCAACTAGCATTGGTGGAGTGTTGATCCGGGTTAGTGGACCAAGTAGAGGAATCACAATTGAGGTTCTTAATCCGGGTTATTCAAGCTTTGTGGAATTCACGCTTCAAAGGTAAATTCCTAACTATTATGTGATCCTTGAATGTATATGCATGAGATCCTGTTTTAAGTGCTTATGAATTTGATTCATGAAATTCCGCTTAGAGTACTTATATAATCCTACAAAGGGTATCGCTTTTAGCCTCTTGCATATAGATTTTTGGTCATGTATGATTAATTTTAATTTGATTAAGGGGAGGAATTGAATTATGGATTGAATAATTAATTGAAATTGATTAAATGGAGATTTAATTACTTGCTTTCTCAAATACTAATGGCTGAAAAATTCACCCTATAAACCCTAATTTTTTGAAATTTAAAAATCTAATTTTAGATCTCTAAACTTCGAATAGTAAATTCATGTTATTAATCTAATTTTCATGTTTAAAGTTGTTTATGTATGAAAATGAATTCATATGAAAATTGTTTTATATGAATTAGTGATTAATTTATATGAATAACCTGAAAATTAATTAAAATAGAGATTTTGATTTAATTTTCTGAATTAGGCATAAAAGAGTTTATGTTTAATTTAATTAAGATCATTAAATTAATTTTACAAATGTTGTAATTTTAATTTCCTTCAAATAAAAAAAAAAAATTAAGGAGGAGGAAGAGGAGCAGCCACGGCTGCTGGCTGCTCCGGTGGTCACCGACGAGAAGCCGGGGAAGGCGACGCAGACTGCCGGCGAGCAGTCGAAGTCGGCGAGGGAAGCTAGCTGCAGCAGCCACGCGTACCACGCACGACGTGCGCAGCAGCAGCGTGCTGCTGGGTGGCTGGCGCTGGGCGCCTCTTGCCGGCGTTGGCTTGCGGGTGAAGTTACCGGCGAGTCCGGTGGAGGCCGCTGGCTGTGGATGGCCGGAGTACTGCGCGGTTGCAGTGCTGGTGTGAGATGGGCACCTTGTGCTACTGGTCGTGCATCCACATAATTTTCAATTTTTTTTTTTTACTTTTGAAATTTTGTAAAACTATTTGTTTTTGGAAAGGTTAAGCAAATTCCATTAATTATGTTAATTTTGACTGGGTCATAAATTAAAATCCATAATTTGATTCTTTATTCTAATTAAAATTAGTAGGCAAGATATAATAGGATAGAATCTTTAAGTGGTTAGGAATTACTTAAATGTTTTATCAACTTGCTATAATTAAGAATATTTGATATTTTGATTGATGGCAAGTATAATATGTGATATTATGATGTGGCTTTTATATGTTTTGATATAATTGCTATGTATGACTAGTATGGCCCAAATTAAGTTAGAAAATACGATCTGCGTATCGTGATGTATTCGTGTAATTTTAAATACGATCTGCGTATCGTTAAGTATTTTTGTAATTTTTTTAATCTAGTTATTATTTAAATTATTTTGATACTTATGTAATCCAAAGACGAAGTCCATCAAGAGAAGGCCCATGGATAAGGTGGATGGAGATCCATGAGGAGTCCAAGAATGAGCCATTGATGATTAGTTCTTAGGATTAGGGGCCATACTAGATCATTTTATTTTCGCATTTTATTATTCTTTAAAATGCTTATAAGTTTATTGTATGTTGGTTGATGATGCGCTAGGGTTCACTAATTCATAACAACATAATAAACTTAGGTCCCGTAAATATTAAGGTTGCTTTTCCAAACATAAAGTACTTATCAAACCCTTAATTAATAGTAATAGGTCATGCCTCCGCAGGGTGTTATCATTAATTTTGGGAATATAAGGTAAAATTGCGAATTTTACAAATTAGTTTGGTTGTCCTTAACAAAATTATCAAAAGCGTTTTGAATTTTGAAGCAAGAGATAGTTAAGCATGCGATGTTTATCCATCTAAACAAGAGTTATAATGTGTTATAATTAGTAAAAGAGTTTACTTACCTTGATAATGTAACGTTAAAGATAAGGCCTCCGTCTGCTTAGTGTTGCATGTTGATAGGATCTTGTAAAACACTTATTCAAATGGGATATTAAAATTGAATAGGTGATCAACCTAGAAACCTTTGCATGTTTTAGGTTACTTTATAAACATAAAATTGAACTTTGCTTTTTTTTTCTGTCTGTAGTTACTATGTCTAATAACAACAACAACAACAACAACAACTCCGGTTTCAACATTCGTCCTTTTCTGGAAAAGGACAGATTGAATGGTGAAAATTTCCTTAATTGGGAAAGGACCTTAAGACTTGTTTTGAGGTCTGAGGGTCGAGAGGATGTCTTAGAAACCCCACTTCCTGTGATTACTGATGAGTCGACTGAAGCAGACAAACGTCGTGCTAAGCAGGCAAATGATAGGTCTGTACCGATCACTTGCTTGATGATAGCAGCCATGGAGCCGGACCTCCGAAGGAGGTTCGAAACCAAGGATGCTTATACCATCATGCAAGAGCTGCGGGCTATGTTTCAAACACAAGCCCGAGTTGAGCGGTATGAGACTAATAGGGAGACACTTGAATGTCACATGAAGCCGGGTCAAGCTGTTGGCCCCCATGTTTTTGCGATGATGGGTTTTTTCGAAAACATGGAACGACTTGGATTCCCTTATAGGGTTGAGTTGGCTACTGACATTATTCTCCACTCATTACCTGACAGTTTCAATCAGTTCAGAATGACCTACAATATGAATGAGTCTGAAAAGACTTTGCAAGAGTTGCATGGATTGTTGGTCAATGCTGAAAGGAACATCCCTAAGGTTGATCCAAAGAAAGAGGTTTTGATGGTTCAAAAGGGAAATGGTTTCAAGAAGAAATGGGCAGGAAAGAAGGACAAAGGAAAGCAAGTTGCCACTGTTGCTGAAAAACCCAAGCCAACCGCCAAGCCAAAGGTCACTGCGGAAAGCAAGTGCTTCCATTTTCACAAGATAGGACACTGGAAGAGGAACTGCCCGGTATACTTGGAGGAAAAGAAGTCTGGGGCTTCCACTTCAGGTATATATGTTATAGAAATCAATTTGACTTCTACTTCTTTATGGGTATTTGATACCGGCTGTGGTTCTCACATAGTTAATGATGTGCAGAGACTAAAAAGAAGTAGGAAGCTGGCAAAAGGCGAGGTAGAGCTACGCGTTGGAAATGGAGCACGAGTTGCTGCACTTGCCATAGGAAGCTATAGTCTACACTTGCCATCTGGGCTTATTTTAGAACTAAATAATTGTTATTTCATTCCTTCAATAACTAAGAACATAATTTCTGTTTCAGTTTTGGATTCTGAAGGGTTTTGTTTTGAAATAAAGAACAAGTGTTGTTCCATTTCTTACAATAATATGTTCTATGCCAATGCTAAATTGATAAATGGCTTATATGTTCTTGATAGGTCGTTACAAATCTATAACATAGATAGCAAGAAACAAAAATCAAATGATTCCAACCTAACCTACATTTGGCATTGTCGAATGGGTCATATAAACCAAAAGCGTATTCACAAGTTACAAAAGGATGGTATAATTCCATCATTTGATTTTGAATCATTTGACGTATGTGAATCATGCTTAATGGGAAAGATGACAAAATCACCATTTACTGGAAAAGGTGAAAGGGCCAGCGATCTTTTAGGACTCATACATACAGATGTGTGTGGTCCTATGAGCACAAAGGCAAGGGGAGGGTTTAACTACTTCATTACATTCACTGATGATTTGAGTAGATATGGATATATATACTTAATGAAACATAAGTCGGAATCTTTTGATAGATTCAAAGAGTTCCAAAATGAAGTACATAATCAACTTGGTAAGACAATAAAAGCACTACGATCCTATCGTGGTGGTGAATATTTGAGCCAAGAATTTGATGATCATCTAAAGGGTTGTGGAATTCTTTCACAATTAACTCCCTCAAGAACACCACAGTTGAATGGTGTATCTGAAAGGAGGAACCGAACCTTGCTAGATATGGTTCGATCAATGATGAGTCTTGCTGATCTTCCGATTTCTTTTGGGGATACGTTCTCGAAACTGCTGCACACACACTAAATAGGAGCCCGTCAAAGGCTGTAGAAAAGACTCCATATGAGTTATGGAATGGAAAAACTCCAAACTTGTCTTTTCTTAAAATTTGGGGATGTGAGGTCTATGTAAAACGGTTACTATCGACACAAGCTTGCACCCAAGTCAGATAAATGTCTCTTTGTGGGATACCCAAAAGAGACAAGGGGTTATTACTTCTATAACCGTCAAGAGAACAAAGTGTTTGTTGCTCGTGATGGTGTCTTTCTTGAAAAGGAATTTGTTTCTAGAAAGACAAGTGGGAGTAAAATAATTCTCGAAGAAATTCGAGATGAGCAACAAATAGACGTGCTTCACACCATGTCAGAGACGGCCCGACAAGACGAAAGTCTAGTTCAGGAGATGATGTATTCAACGCATGAACCTCCTACCGTCCCAATTGAATCAAGTGAAGATCTTCAAGGAGTTGAAGAGAACACTTCTCTTGATGCTCAGGCCCCGCGTAGAGAAAGGATTCCAAACAAGAGGTTGGTCGATTTCCTGTTAACTGAAAACTCTGAAATTATGATTTTGGAGAATTCAGAGCCTACTACCTACAAACAAGCTTTGACGAGCCCAGACTTTGAGAAATGGCTTGAAGCCATGAAATCCGAGTTAGACTCCATGTCTGAGAATAAAGTTTGGACCCTGGTCGACTTGCCTAGTGGGGTTAACCCTATTGGATGCAAGTGGGTGTTCAAATTGAAAACAGACAAAGATGGGAATGTCTATGTATATAAAGCAAGACTGGTTGCAAAAGGATTCAGACAAATTCATGGTATAGACTATGATGAGACCTTTTCTCCAGTAGCAATGCTTAAATCAATTCGGATACTTTTAGCGATTGCTGCATTTTATGATTATGAAATTTGGCAGATGGATGTCAAAACTGTATTCTTGAATGGGTTCTTGAATGAGGATGTGTACATGACACAACCTGAGGGTTTTGAGGATCTAGAAAATCCTAAAAGGGTTTGCAAGCTTCAGAGATCCATTTATGGATTGAAGCAGGCATCTCGGAGCTGGAATCTTCGATTTGATGAAGCAATCAAGAAATTTGATTTCATCAAAAGCGAAGAAGAATCTTGTGTCTACAAGAAGTTTAGTGGGAGCAGCTTAGTCTTCTTGGTATTGTATGTAGATGTCATACTACTCATGGGAAATGACATACCAATGCTTGAGTCAGTCAAGGAATGGTTAAAAAGTTGTTTCTCTATGAAGGACCTGGGAGAAGCATAGTACATACTGGGAATCAAAATCCATAGAGATAGGTCTTGAAGGATGATTGGACTAAGTCAAGAAACTTATATTGATTTAGATTCTTACAAGGTTCAACATGGAAAACTCGAAGAGAGGTTTCGTTCCCATTGTCACATGGCATATCGCTTAGCCAGAGTCAGTGCCCGACTGAACCTGATGAGTTAAAGCGAATGACTAGCATTCCTTATGCTTCGGCTATAGGATCTATCATGTATGCCATGATAAGTACTCGACCAGATGTTGCATATGCCTTGAGCATGTGTAGCAGGTTCCAAGCAAATCCAGGAGAAGCACACTAGACTGCAGCTAAGAGCATCCTCAAGTACTTGAGAAGAACTAAAGGCATGTTCTTAGTTTATGGGGGACAAAGTGAGTTGGTTGTTGAAGGTTACACGGATGCAAGCTTCCAAACCGACAGAGATGATTACCGCTCTCAATCAGAGTATGTCTTTCATCTAAATGGAGGAGCAGTGAGCTGGAAGAGCTCAAAGCAAAGCACTGTAGCAGACTGTACAACAGAATCAGAATATTTAGCAACAATTGAAGCGGCTAAAGAAGCAGTTTGGATCAAGAAATTCTTGACAGAGCTGGATATCATACCTAGTGCTCTGGAAGGGATTAAGTTGTTCTGTGATAACAATGGTGCTATTGTGCAAGCAAAAGAACCGAGATCACATAACAAATCCAAACATGAAACGAGGAAGTATCACCTCATTAGGGAGATTGTTGACAGGAAGGATGTCAGGATCTGCAAAGTTCACACAGATGAGAATGTGGCTGATCCGCTCACTAAACCACTACCTCAACCCAAGCATGAGTGTCACGCTTGGGCTATAGGCTTGAAGCAAATGTTAGAGTGGCTTTAGATTGTACTAGGTTTAGAGAAACTTGTTACAATGTAAAGACATGGTTTTGCTATTTATGTTTATGAGAATAAATATTACATTATTTAATTATTGAATTAGTATTAAATAAAATGTCCAAAATATATCTTGAATTCTATGGTTTTGTCAAATATGTGATTTGATAAATGAAACACCATAAGTGAACAAAATTCATAGAATATTAAAAGTTCCTAATCTAAGTCATTAAACTGGACATGAATGACTTGTTAAAGGGATTAGCATATAAGATTGATTGATAGCACCGTTTCATGGGCTATAGAAACATAGAGATGTTTAATCAATCATATGGATATGTATAGTTGATACATAGTCGAACTAGACCTGCTTAGAAGTTTTATAACTTCAAAATTATATTAGTAGATTCCTTAAACATGAGTGGAACATTACTTAGCTCAATGATTGGTATAACTTTGATACTGTCAAACGTCATGCCGTAAAAGAGGATTATAAAGGCAGCATTCAGGTTGTGCTAAAAATTGATTGGGAGTATTGATTACCATAAGATTGAAAAGGTCCTCCTATAAAAGATAGGATAGGCGTCTTGGCCCCTTGAAGAGCGAAAGTTGAAAAATGCATGGCCGTGCTCAAATGGATCATTCGATGATCATTTGTTTGTCAATTCGAACTCGGATTTCAAGGATTAATTTAAAACTAGTATGGATGATATGTAAATATGATCATACTATCAAATTAAGACATTAAGAGACTTGAGGAAATTAAACATTGCACAATCGTCTCGGACAAGTGGGAGATTGAAGGATTTATGTCCTCGACTTAAATGCAATTACTAATTATATTATGGATCGTATTATAGAGATAATAAATTCGTTCTATTGGGTCGTCTATACGTCTTGCTAGAGAATGCTATAGAACTTTGGGTTAGGAAATAATAAACCCAAAGCCCAATATAATGGATCCTATTAGGTCACACAAAATACATGGATCAACAAAAGAAACCTAGAGCCCGTAAGGGGCCCTAGGGTGGCCGGCCAAGAGGAAGAGAGAGGAGAATTGATTCTCCTCCTAACCTAATTATATCTATATATGTTTGGTTAGGTAATAAGGAAATATACTAGATATCTTTCATTATTCTTCTCTCTCATATTCTTTCCAAAAAGTCACAAAAACTCCATTAAAGTAGAAGAAGAATTTCTTAATCCGGGTTATTCAAGCTTTGTGGAATTCACGCTTCAAAGGTAAATTCCTAACTATTATGTGATCCTTGAATGTATATGCATGAGATCCTGTTTTAAGTGCTTATGAATTTGATTCATGAAATTCCGCTTAGAGTACTTATATAATCCTACATGATTATGCTAAATCATTAACCCATGTCACACCATCAAAGAATAGTACTGCAAGTCACGTAGATTGGAGTTTATATATATTTTTTTATTTATATATTCGCTTAGTGACTTTTTTAGGACCTCAGATGGCCGAAATTACCTAAGTTATTTGATCTACTAAGCATGCAAATTTAACGGTTTCAAACAAGAGAAAAAAGATGCTATCAAACTGAGGATGTTCATGAACTGATAATTAATATATATATATATATATATATATATATATATATATATATATATATATATATATATATATAAAGACATGAATTATCCAAAAAAGAGACATAAAATGACAATAAAGGTATGATTTGGTCTCTGTTACCCGGACTCGGCAATTTTGCCATATATCGGTGTCGGTACGACACGACACGACACCGGTACGGAATACGTGTCAGATCCGGCAAAGTTCACTCTGACACGGCAACTCTAAACCCTAGATTCTCAAACCCTAGAGTTCGGAGAGGAGTAGAGGAAATGACGATAACTCATGACCTTGACTCGCCGACCGGAACTTCAAACTCATAACTTTTTTATTTTATTGAAATTTACTAAAAGTATTAAGGAAGTAAAAAGGGGAGATTCATGTCTCCGGTGAAGTTGTGTTTTTTAAAACTCGTATAGAAAGGAAAATAAGTACTTTATTTCTATTAAGCTGCAACTAGAGATGGCCTGTTAGCCAAAGCCCAAACATGATAAAATCTTTTAAATTTCCTCCTCTTTAATATGTAGCATTTTCAATCATATTCATGGGCTTTGCACTTGGGTTCAAGTTTCCTCTTTATAGGCAAAATCTTCCTGATTTTTCTTCTTATGGAACGGTATTACTTTGTTGAATAAAAAATGCAAAATCAAAAGAATTTTTTTGAAGGTACATGTCGTAGCTTAGTGACTAGACTTGGGACCTTCACATCATCAAGTGGAGTTCCCACCATTAGAACAAACTGTTAACTGATAATAATTTTAGGAGTGTATGACGTAACTTTCACTAATCACAATTTAGCAATATATAATTAATTCTATATCTAACTCCCATAAAATCCTAACAACTTTACTCACATGGATTTTTTAACTACAATAATACAAAGTTTGGCCGTTTCGCTCAAAATAATACAAACTTTCGATTATTATGTAATATAACAAACTTTATATCAAAATTCTTACAATAGATCAATGTGACCTGAAACCTATAAAACAAGTAAAAAAATTTAAAAACCCCAAAAAATCTCTCTCTCTCCCCCTCCCCCAATGATTGGAAACCACGTCATGCTCCTCCCCCACCCTCTCCCCCACCAACGAAACCACCCCCACCCCTCCCTCACCACGAAACCGCCCTTACCCCCTCCATGTTTAGATACATCTCCACCTCAGCCAATCGAAAATCTCATCCACATACCATGGAAGAAGCAAGGGCAACTACAAGGTAGAGGAAATGGTTTCACAGTGTTGGCAGGGATGGCTTGGTTTGGTGTTTTTCAGGGCTAGGGTGGCTGGGTTTGGTGGTTTTCAAGGGTGAAGGAGTGGAGAGGTGATTTTCGGGCTGGGGTGGCTGCTTTTGGTGGTTTTCAGGGGTGACGGAGTGGAGGGGTGGTTTTCGGGGGTGTGGTGGCTGGGTTTGGTGGTTTTCGGCGGTGAAAAATATATTAATTGAAATTAATGTGATTTATTCTGAAACAAAGTAATGATGGGGCATTATAGTATTTTTAGGTGGACACCACTCCCTCCCCGCTTCCCTTATATAGTAGAGATATATTGTAACATCCCGACGACAATTCCCTATTTTATAAAATACCTTTTTTTTACCCACAACACATCGAGAATTATATATCAAAGTATTATCGCCCGTGTGATAACGTATCGGCTTATTCAGAATTTTACAGTGGAAATAAATAATAACTTTGAAAATATAAATAACTTAGTCAACCACAAAGTCAACTCCAAAACCAAACCAAAAGTCAAACCAGCTTAAAAGTCAACCACAACATATTACACCAAAATTATTTAAATATAAAATAGTCAAAGCACAAGCGCTCCATTGTTCCCAGACACCCAATGATGCATCTCAAACCTGAATTGGTTGATGCTCTATTGATCCTATACGACTGCTCACCAAATGGGTCATAACATGATCAATAAGGCATAGCTATGATCGACACACAAAAAAGCACGTAATCAGCAAAACTAAGTATCATGATACTAATGAACATTAAATCAGAGATAAACAATAATATTACAACTTAATATAACAAACTCACTATAGTGAACTTCACTCCACAGCCAATAGGTTCATTAATATTAAATTGAATAGTCAATGGAAAGAGTTGTCCAAACCAAACTTGTCATCAATTTAGAAGACAAAGTATACGGGCACTACTCCGTACTCCCGTGACCAACTATATCGAGGTACTAATTAAATAGAATAGAGTACGGTGATCAATCCGGTCCCAAGAAAAGCCATGGGCTACCACCATGTACTCCAACTCATACTATTCCAACACTTCAGACATACACAAGTCTAAAGCTTATTGCTATTCACTTTCCACTTTAAGTTATTAATAAATTATTATTTGTTGCGACTCACAAAGTAAGACAACTAACCAACATAACCATCATGGATACACGAAACTTTCATTTTTATCTTAGAATTAAATATGGTGATCAACAACTCAAATAATCCAATAATAATCCCACTACTTAGTTAATAATCAACCAATATTTATTTGTTGACTTAAATCAACAATCAACCAACCTTTCCACAGGTGAATAACCAACTTTACTAAACAAGGCCCACGGTCCTTATCAAGTAAATATAATAATAATAATCCAAGGGTACAACATGATACAATTCATGATCCAATAACAATATAATTATTAATCCCTCATGTGAATTAATAAAATAAAAGTTTCCAATCCCACATGCTTGCATCAATCATCCATACAAATATATAATATTCATCATAGTCAAAATGCTTCACACAATGGCATAAAACATGCAATTTCACTTTAATATAAGCCACATATGAACTATAAAAAGTTCCTTATACATGATACTATATCAATCTTAATATTAGGACATGGTACTAGTCTAAGATCACATAGGTATGTACGTACCTTGTGTAGACAATATGGAAGCCACTTTCCCAACCTTAGAAATAGCTTAAAGTATATTATCCGCCTACCAAATACCAAAGCATCAAGTATTAATACTCTAATAAAATTACAGCAACTTTAAAATATTTCAAACCCCCATAAAAAGTATTTTAAAATCCTCTTAAACATTAAAATTTTAACTTTTAGTGCCCCCTAGTATAGTATTACCATACTAGTCATCAAAACCCTTAAAAATCCATACTGTGATATCTTAAAAACCCAACATAAGTGTGCTAATTAAAATTCCTGCAACTTATAGTATCTTTAAAACCCTTTCAAAGTCACTCTAACATAGTTATAAATATTAGAGTACTCAATTTTCATAACTATAACATAGTACTACAAATTCCAACTCTTAAAACATTAAAAATCCATACTTTAATGCTCAAAAACCTAGGTTAAACATATATAATAAATCTGAAATTTCATTCCTTTACTAAACTAACTATATAATCTGAAATTTATATTTAAATAATCAAAGATACAAACTTTAATTATTAAAACATCAAAATCATACTTAAAACATTAAACCTAAGCATGAAAATAATATAGAGGAGGAAGAAAATAACCAAAGGAGGAAGAAAGAAAGAACACGCGGCAAGAGGATGGCAGCGCTAGCGGCATGCTGGCGGTGTCGCCGGTGGCTGCTGCTGGTAGCCTAGGAGGACCGAAGGAGGAGAGAGAAAAAAGGAGTGATGTGAGGGGAGAGAGGGGAAGAGAGAAAATAGGGTGTTTGTGTAATGTGGCAAAATTGTTAACGAGGAGAGTATTTATAGTTTCCCCCATTAGGGGTCCAAAAGAGAATTGGGCTTAATGGTTTGATTTAATGAAAGGTGATCATATAAAAAAATTTATGGAGGTTTGGCTGCTCTACCCAATATTAAAATATTGGAAAATTTGTCAGAAACCACCTTTTATAACCTCTTCTTTGTGAGAAACCACCGTTTAAAAAAAATTGGGCATGCAACCACCTTTTTAGTTCTTATTTTTTTGTGGCAAGCCACCATTTGCCGGAATCCGGTCGCTGACCTCGATTTTCGGCGTTCACCATCATAGAACCTATCTTTTTCCAGATTTTTCCCATTCCAACCACCAAGCCACCATTACTGCCGCCGACACCACCATATAGCCTATTCCCCCGCTGCCACCACCCCCAACCCCAGGCCTCCAGCCGTGCCGCCCCCGCCCCCCCCCCTCCCAGCCTCTCCCCCCTTGCATCACCCGACAACCCCCTATCCCCCCTCGCATCCCACCATCAACCCCTTCCCCCTCGTATTCCCCGGCAACCCCCTCCCCTTCGCATCCCCGGCAAACCCCCCCACGCGTAGCCTTCCCACCCCTTCTTCTTCTTCTTTCTCCCTTCCTCCTCCCTTGCTCTGAAATTTCAAAAAAAAAAATCGAGGGAGGAAAATGCTAGCAGAAGAAGGGAGAAGGCGTGAAGGTGGAAGAAATGCCGAAAATATGGAACAAAATGGGTTCTATGATGGTCAACGCCGGAAAATCGAGGTCAACCACCGGATTCCGGCAACTGGTGGCTTCCAACAAAAAAAAGAACCAAAAAGGTGGCTGCGTGCCTAATTTTTTTTTAAAATGTGGTTTCTCACAAAAAGGTGGTTATAAAAGGTGGTTTCTGACAAATAATCCTAAAATATTTGTAGTTCAACTTAACTAATTAAATTTTAAATAATTTTGAAAGTATGATTCAATAAAATATTTGATTATTTAAAAACAATAAATAATCCTTTGACTTTAAAAATAGTAAACACTTTAAGAAATTTATTATTTAAATACTAAAATATATATAAATATACTTTAAATATATTTATAAAATTCACAAAATTGTGGGGGATTACAGTCCATCCCTCTTAAAAGAAATTTCGTCCAGAAACTTGGCACGAAAACCCTCACAGTTTCAAAATTTTGACTCGGAACTTCCATTTGGAAATACTTGTGTCACAACGTATGCATACTTTACCAACTTTAAAACTACTTGTGTTACTCATGAACACATTTCTATGCGGAGAACCAATTTATTTTGCACCAACATGTGTAAATCGCAAAAATAAGCATAAAAATGCATAAAAATACCATAAAATAAGGCAAAAAGCGCGAAATTCTATCGCATTCTACCCCCCTTATAGAAAACGAGTTACGCCCTCGTAACTCACCTCAATGAATAACTCAGGATATTTCTTCTTCATTTCATCTTCGACTGCCCACGTTGCCTCTTCGGACTCATGGTTAGACCAAAGTACCTTCACAAGATTCACATCCTTATTTGCGTGTACTACGCACCTTCCTATCCAGGATTTTCACAAGTCTTTCCTCATATGTGAGGCTACTATCGATTTGGATTCTTTCGGGCTCCAGAACATGATTTTCATCAGGGATATATCTCTTAAGCTGAGAAATATGAAACACATCATGCATCTTCTCAAATTCCATTGGTAAAGCTAACTTATTGGCTACCTTCCCAATTCTTTGCAAAATCTCATATGGGACAACATACTTTTGTCGGTGACACTTTCAAAAACACCTTATCACCAACTGCGAATTCATCTTCTCTTCACTTTAAATCATCATAGCTTTTCTGCATATCTTAAGCAGCTTGAATCAACTTCACATTCTTGCCAGTTTCTTCAATAAATTCAGTCCCCAATACCACATTCTCACTAAAATCATTCCAGCAAATGGGACTCCTACACTTCCTTCCATACAATGCCTCAAATGGAGCCATCTTGATGCTCGCGTAGTAACTATTGTTATATGAAAATTCAATCAAATCCAAGTGATCTTCCCAACTTCCTTGGAAATCAATCGCGCAAGCTCTCAACATGTATTCCATAGTCTGATTGGTCCTTTCAGTCTGACCATCGGTCGCAGGATGATACGCAGTACTCATCTTCAACGTCGTTCCAAGATTCAACTGGATATTTTGCCAAAATTTCGAGAGAAACCTCGAATCACAATATGAAATGATGTGCTTCGGGACTCCATGCAGTCTCATTACATGCTTGATATACGTCTTGGCTAGTTGCTTCTTCTTCCATGTTTCTTTAATCTGCACGAACACGGCAGACTTCGTTAGACGGTCCACGATAACCCAAATAGTATTTTTGCCATTTCTCGTCTTTGGCAAAACAGTCACAAAGTCCATTGATATAGAATCCCACTTCCATCCAGGAACTTCTAAGGATTGAACATTCCCCATTGGTCTCTTATGGTCAATCTTCACATTCTGACAAGTCAGACAATTTGACACGAACTCAGCGACTTCACGCTTCATATTCAACCACCAATAAATCTCCTTGAGATCCTTATACAACTTATCACCCCCAGGGTGCACAGAATATGGGGCATTATGCCCCTCTTTCTTCGTAAGTTCTTCATACTTCTGTGGTATACACCACCTTCTTTTGAACCTCAAGCTTTCATCATCATGAATCTTAAAGTCAACTTCTTTGCCTTGCTTCATCTTCTCTTTAATCTTATCTAGGTGCTCGTCTCCAACTTGACCCTCTTTGATCTCATCGAAAATTGACGATCCTAATGATAGAGAACTCAATCTTGCTTCGATCTCCCCAGGATTTAGGATTTCTAGACTAAGCATTTGCATATCTCAGTACAATTCCTCAGAAACTACCAACGCATTTACACTATGACTCGACTTTCTACTAAAAGCATTGGCGACTACATTCGCCTTGCCTTCATGATACCGGATATCTAGGTCATAGTCCTTAATCAATTCCAACCATCTTCTCTGCCTCATATTGAGATCCTTCTGTGTGAAAATGTATTTCAAACTCTTATGATTAAAAAAGATCTTGCAAGTTGCTCCAGAATGATAATGTCTCCAAAATTTCAAGGCAAACACAATAGCAGCTAACTCTAGGTCATGGGTAGGGTAATTCGACTCATACGGTTTCAACTGACGCGATGCATACACGAGCACCTTCCCATTTTGCTGCAGAACACACCCCAATTCATTTTTCTAAGCATCACTATACACCTCGAATTCTTCATTTCCGTCAGGCAGGGTTAAAACAGGTGCAGAGGTCAGACGCTCATTCAAAGTTTGAAAGGCTTCGTCGCACTTATCCCTCCACTCAAATTTTGACTCTTTCTTCATCAGATTAGTCATCGGCCTTGCTATCTTCGAGAAATCTCTCATAAATATCCTATAATAGCCAGCTAATCCCAGAATACTCCTAATATCTGACACATTCTTCGGTGTAGGCCACTCATTAACAGCTTGAATCTTCGCAGGTTCCATATAAACTCCTTCCTTAGATACATAATGACCTAAGAATGCCACTTTCTCCAACCGGAACTCACACTTAGAGAACTTTGCATACAACTGGTTCTTCCTAAGCCTCTCCAAAACTATCCTCAGATGTTCATCATGCTCTTCTCCACTCTTCGAATAGATCAAATTATCATCAATGAACACTACAACAAACGGATCCAAAAACTCATGGAATATCCTATTCATCAAGTCATGAATATAGCCGAAGCATTGCTAAATCCAAACGGCATCATAGTAAACTCATAATGACCATAACGTGTCCTAAACGCAATCTTAGGCATATCCTTACCAGCTACCTTCAAATAGTGATACCCCAAACGCAAGTCAATCTTCGAAAACACACTTGCTCCATTCAATTGATCGAATAGGTCATCTATCCTAGGCAAAGGATACTTGTTCTTAATTTAATAATCACATTGTTCAACTCCCTATAATCAATGCACAATCTCATACTTCCATCTTTCTTCTTCACAAATAACACATAAGCTCCCCAAGGTGACGCACTAGGCCTAATATAAACCCTTCTCCAACAGTTATTGCAATTGCGTCTTCAACTCGCTCATCTCAGGAGGTGCCATTCTTTATGGTGCCTTAGAAATAGGTGCAGTACCAGGAACTAAGTCTATGGTGAACTCAACGGCTCTCATAGGCAGCATACCAGAAATCTCGCTTGGAAACACATCCATAAACTCATTCACAATCAGTACATCCTCAATTCTTAGCTCAACCTTTTTGCTCACATCGTGCATACTACAGAAGAACAACTCACACCCCTTCTTTACCAACTTCTTCACTTGCATTGCAGAAATGATCCCAAAATTCTTAGGCTTCCCAAATCGTCGGTATGAAGTTAACTTCCCTAAAGGGCTTCTCAGCACTACCTTCTGAGCTTCACAATGTAACTTGGCCTTATAGAAACCTAATCAGTTCATCCCCAAAGTAACGTCTAGGTCTCTCAGATTGAACTCTATCAGATTAGAAGGAAAAACACATTCCCCTATCTTCAAAGGTAAGTCCCCATACATTATACCTTATAACTTCTCCAGTAGGTATACTTATGGGTAGGTCACTTACTTCAAAGTCTACTAACCCCAAACTCTTTATAATGAACGAAGAAATAAACGAATAGGTCGCTCTAGAATCCAATAATGCTTTAACTAAAACGAAGTTAATAGAAAAAGTACCAGAAACTACGTCTGCAGACTTTTTAGCATCATTGTGACTCATCACCAACAGCTTCCCAGGAGCTTTGCTCTGGTTGTTGTTGTTGCTCTCATTAGC
This sequence comes from Beta lomatogona, assembly GCA_947646795.1. Taxonomy (NCBI): domain Eukaryota; kingdom Viridiplantae; phylum Streptophyta; class Magnoliopsida; order Caryophyllales; family Amaranthaceae; genus Beta; species Beta lomatogona. Next base: position 3,110,651 of record CANSNZ010000927.1, on the reverse strand, counting down.
AGGCTTACTGTAGCTTCCTTGACCATTCTGCGACCTTATAGGCTTCGACCCTTGGTTGATTGATTGGTTGAACCAGACCTTCCCTAATTACCATTCACATTACCATTATGCTATTTATTCTGCTTGGTGAAGCACTCAAACTCTCTATGCCCCTTCTTTCGGCAGTAATGACAGGTCACAAGATCCCTTTTATAGTCTCTACCAGGATGGTTCTTGTTACACCTCTTGCAGTTGTAAGTTCTCTCAGACTGGCCCTTACCATTAAAACCTTGGCCATTCCTTCCTTGGAAATTCCCATTCCATTCCTATTCTTCTAATAATTCCCCTGATTTCCACCAGAATTGAAATCCTTTGTCTTCTCACCTACCACATCATTTTTCTAGTCTCGCCTTGATTGAAGACCATAAATATGGGCAGCTCTCCCATAAACAACATCTAGGGACAAAGTTGTTAAAATCGAGATTCTAGTTTGAATCGGAAACGACCTATAGAATCGAATCGTAAAATCGAACTGTAGAATCGTAAGATTCTACAAACACGTATAATCAAGATATTGCACTCAATCTTCATTGAATATGCTAAAATTATAAGTTAAAAGACCTAAAAATTAGAAAAATTAGTTTTTTACCCACTATATTAGCAATAACTAACAATATATATCTATTATTTGCTTTGCTAGCATGATTTAAATTTGCGAGGTTTTCGCTAGTCAACAGAAATGTATAGAATCGTCTAGAATCGTGAATCGAATCGTCTACCATATTTTAAATCGTAAAATCGTAAGATTTTAAGATTTGAATCGCGATTTTAATAACTTTGTCTAGGGACACAAAGGTCTCACCACCTAATTCCAATTGAATTTCCTCAGTTGGCCCTTGCTCAAACCTCTGAGCTTTCAGCTCTTCGGTCGCTACAACCTCAAGTGCAAATCTAGACAATGCTACCGAACTTGCTATAATACTCAGAAATGGTCATATTCCCCATCCTAAGGTTTATGAACTCCCGAGCCTTTTGCTTCCTCATAAAAGCAGGGTAAAATTTTCCTCTCCAAGCTGCAATAGAGGAATCCCAATTAAATCCTTCCACAGCACTAATCCTATTTCCATTTTCCTTTCACCATAAATCAGTCTTATCCTTCAAATACAACACATCATGACCTACTTTCATAGCCTTAGGACAATTCACAGCCCCAAAAATCTTATCGAACTCCCTAATCCAGCTCTCTAAGAATGTAGGGTCAACCTGCCCCTTAAAGAATGGCGGCTTAATCATAGCTGATCTCTCAAACATAACCCCTGTAGGATCAGGACGCTCAGTCCTTTCTTGAGTCAGTTTCTCAGCCAAAAGGCCAATAGCAGAGGCTAGGGCGGTATCGTTATTTGACATTCTACTTCGCGACCTGAAACTTAATGTAGGTCGAATTTAGGTTTCGATTCACAACTACTTGTCATTCTCTACGAAGGCATCAATTCGATTTGATCATACAAGACCACATCAAAATAAAATTCTTATGGAATTACAATAGCACTAAGTTCACACACTATGAACCATAACAATCATATATTCATGCATGAATAATTATTCACATTAATAATTACGTAAGGATCAAATGAAACCATTCACAATAACTAAATAAAATATTTCTCCTTTTGCGTACTAAAATATATTCCTGTGCAACTCAAATAACTAAATAATCACTTTAATTCCTCAAACGATAATAAAATATATATTTTTTTCCAATCCAAAATAACCAACTTATTCCTCAACAATATAAAGATGTTAAAGAAAGAAATTTAAACAATTGTAGCTTAGCTACTTATTCAACTACTAATGTTAGAACATGAATAAATATTATATGGAATTACATTATCATTCGTATCCTTATTTTCTTTGTACTTCTCTGGAGTAAACATTTCATTTTCAAAGTCTTCAATGTCCTCACTATCATAATAGTAATAACCTGGATTCCTAACTAGTAGATCTTCGAATCCTTTTGGGTTGAGATACATCCTCGTCCGACTCTGAATCACTCACATCGCTCTGATAAGATCTCAAAGTAGCATTGTAGATGTCCTTTCTGGTTTGCCCTATAGCACTATCAAACTCTTGGATTACCTCATCATCACTATCAGGGATGCCTACTTTTAAGATACGACGGAAAACAAGGTCTAAACTAGTGTAGCTCTCAATATCAGACTCCATATCAAACTCCATATCTCTAAGCACAATAGGGTTGGAGTAGCTTCCTACTCGGGCAGCTTCACTATCAATCATGCCTTGAGGTCCGTTTACAGTTGAACACGACATCTATAAAGAGTCATACTGTCACTTAGCATATATCCCCAACAATAAATAATAAGTAAGAATAAACTGATAATTTAAAGCTAGGAATAACATCAAATAGTTAAGCACGAAAGAAAAACATGAACATGCTAAACAAAATAATTAAATGCATCTCACAATATTAACAAACTAAAAGAAAATATAAACGAAGAGTACCAAAAATAAACAACTAAAATTAATTAATAATTTTCGAAAAAGTAGAAAACCGGGAAAAAATTTCGGCTATATAAAAAAAATTCGAACTTCAAAAAAAAATTTCGACTATAACAAAAAAATTCGAACTAAATTTCGAATCCCTTCGAAAACATGTTTCGAATTTATAAAATGATTTAAGCACAACGAATAAGTAAGAACTTGTTTTCTTTTGAAATTGTTTTCAAATAACAGGTGCCCAAAAATGAAGATTGGCACGAAAGGCAATAAAAACCTAAGCTCCAAGATACGACTTTGTAACACCCCGACAATTCTCTATTTTATAATATACCTTTTTTGTATTATCGCCCGTGTGATAACGTATCGGCTTATTCAGAATTTTGCAGCGGAAATAAATAATAACTTTGAAAATATAAATAACTTAGTCAACCATAAAGTCAACTTCAAAACCAACCCAAAAGTCAAACCAACTTAAAAGTCAACCACAACATATTAAACAATAATTACTTAAATATAAAATAGTCTAAGCACAAGTGCTCCACTGCTCCCAGACACCCAATGATGCATCATCTTCAAACCTGAATTGGTTGAAGCTTTGTTGATCCTATACGATTGCTCATCAAATGGGTCATCACATGATCAATAAGGCACAACCATGATCGACACACAGAAAAGCACGTAATAAGCAAAGTTGAGTACTACATACTTAATAAAATATAAAACCTAACATAATACTATTAAACATTAAATCAGAGATAAACAATAATATAACAACATAATATAACAGACTCACTTTACTGAACTTGACTCCACAACCAATAGGTTCATTAATATTAAATTGAATAGTCAATGGAAAGAGTTGTCCAAACCAAACTTGTCTTCAATTTAGAAGACGAAGTACGGCGCGACTCCGTACTCCCACGACCAACAATATCGAGGTACTAATTGAATAGAATAGAACATGGTGATCAATCCGGACCCAAGAAAAGTCATGGGCTACAACCATGTACTTCAACTCATACTAGTCCAACACTTCAGACGTGCACAAGTCTAAATCTTATTGCTATTCACTTTCCACTTTAAGTTATTAATAAATTATTATTTGTTGCGACTCACAAATTAAGACAACTAACCAACATAACCATCATGGATACACGAAACTTTCATTTTTATCTTAGGATTAAATAAGGTGATCAACAACTCAAATAATCCAAGAATAATCCCATTACTTAGTTAATAACCAACCAATATTTATTTGTTGATTTAAATCAACAATCAGCCAACCTTTCCACAGGTGAATAACCAAATTTACTAAATAAGGCCCACAGTCCTTATAAAGTAAATATAATAATAATAATAATAATAATAATAATAATAATAATAATAATAACAACAACAATAATAATAATAATAATAATAATAATAATAATAATAATAATAATAATAATATTAATAATAATAATCCTAGGGAACAACATGATACAATTCATGATCCAATAACAATATAATTATTAATATCATGTGAATTAATAAAATAAAAGTTCCCAATCCCACATGCTTGCATCAATCATCCATGGAAACATATAATATTCATCGTAGTCAACATGCTTCACACAACGGCATAAAACATGCAATTTCACTTGAATAAGCCACATATGAACTATAAAAAGTTCCATATACATGATACTATATCAATCCTAATCTTAGGACATGATACTAGTCTAAGAACACATAGGTATGTACGTACCTTGTGTAGACAATATGGAAGGCCAATTTCCCAACTTTAGAAATCGCTTAAAGTATATTCTCCGCCTACCAAATACCAAAGCATCCAAGTACTAATACTCTAACTAGTATTTAGGCCCGGGCAATGCCCCGGGGTTTCTCTTTAATACAATTTAGTACTCCCTCCGTCCCATAATATAGTGCTTGTTTTTCTTTCTTGAAGTCAAACTTTAAAATCTTTAACCAAATATTCTCATTAATATATATAAAAAAAAAAACATACTCATGTAGGATCTTGTTAGGTTCGCCTTAATGTGTTCTTTCATAATATCAACTTTTTATAGTTCTTATTAATACGGAATTGAAGATATTAAAGATCAAAGATATATCTTGGAGACTGTGAAAAAAGAAAACCGACACTATATCATGGGAAGGAGGAAGTGGTAGTTAATTAAGTCATCTCATACTCATTTCAAAAAGTCATCTCATTCATTATATGGATTTCAAAAGTTTTTCATTCAAATATCATTATTAATTTGGTTAAATAAGCAATAATAGTATGGTGGAGTGATGGTTGAATCTCTTTATTTTATACTTGAGGTTGTGGGTTCGAATCTTCACGTTAACAATGCTTTTTTTTTTACTATATGAGAAAGACGTGGATAGAATGTTATTGAATGAGGGATGGTGACACGTGGCATATAAACGTTCTTAGGAACGCTTTTGAATATATTAGTATAGATAAAATTACAGCAACTTTAGAATATTTTAAACCCTCTTAAAAAGTTTTTGAAAATCCTCTTAAACATTAAAACCTCAACTTTTAGTGCCCCTACTATAGTATTACCATACTAGTCATCAAAACCCTTAAAAATCCATACTTTGATAATTAAAAACCCTACATAAGTGTGCTAATAAAAATTCCACCAACTTATAGTATCTTTAAAACCCTTTTAAAGTCACTCTAACATAGTTATAAATATTAGAGTACTCAATTTTCATAACTATAACATAGTACGACAAATTCCAACTCTTAAAACATTAAAAATCCATACTTTCATGCTCAAAAACCTAGTTTAAACATATACTCCCTCCGTTTCATTTTAATCTACACATTTACACTTTTCACACATGCCAATGCAAAACTTTGAGTACATATATCTTTAGTTTTATGTTTGTAAAAATTATAAAAAGTACATATTAATAAAATACATGTTATGATGAATCTAACAAGATCCCACATGACTATATTTTCATCCGCGTATAAATCACAAATGATGGTCAAAGTAAAATTTGTGAATAGTATAAAATATCAAAGTGTAACAATTAAAATGAAACGGAGGGAGTATAATAAATCTGAAATTTAATTTCTTTACTAAAATAATTACATAATCTGAAATTTATATTTAAATAATCAAAGATACAAACTTTAATTATTAAAACATCAAAACCATACTTAAAACATTAAACCTCAACATTAAAATAATGTAGAGGAGGAAGAAAATAACCAAAGGAGGAAGAAAGAAAGAACACGCGGCAAGGGGAGGGCGGTGCGGCTGGCGGCGTCACCGGTGGCTGCTGCCGGCAGTCGAGGAGGACTAAAGGAGGAGAGAGAAATGTCGGGTGAGGAGAGAGAAAGAAAGGAATGTCGTGAGGGGAGAAAGAAGAAGAGAGAAAATAGGGTGTTTGTGTAATGCGGCAAAATTGTTAATGAGGAGAGTATTTATAGTTTCCCCCATTATGGGTCCAAAAGAGAATTGGGCTTAATGGGCTGTTTTAATGAAAGATGATCATATAAAAAAAAATAAAGTTATGGGGGTTTGGTCTCCTCTACCCAATATTAAAATATTTGTACTTCAACTCAACTAATTAAATTTTAAATAACTTGCTTTCAAAGTATGATTCAATAAAATATTTGATTACTTAAAAACATTAAATAATCCTTTGACTTTAAAAATAGTCAACACTTTAAAAAATTATTATTTAAATACTAAAATATATATAAATATACTTTGAATATATTTATAAAAGTCACAAAATTGTGGGGGATTAAATATATAATGAATCAAAAGGTTGTGAAGAAGGGGGAACTAGTGGGTTTGCTTTGTGGCAAATGGCAATAGGGGTAGCAGGAACTAAAGGTGACAAACAATAACACGACCCTACAACTCAACTCCAACAATAATATAAGAGGTTTTTTTAGAAAGAACCTTTTATAGTCACTTTTTTGCGAGAAACAACCTTTTAAATTTTTTTTTGCAACTTACAACCTAAAAGTAAACTTTTTTTGTGAGATGAAACCTAAGCCAATTTTCCGGTGTTGACTTCCTCTTTTGCGGCATTGACCATTACTTTCTTTTAATTACATTTATTTATCTCATTTTCCCTCCCTTATTAACCTCCAACAAAACATAAACCCGTATTCTCGCTCCCCCTCATTTCTCTCTTTTAATCCTTCATGTCCCTATACCCCTTCCTTCTACTCCACAACCTCACAACACCTTGAAACAACAACCCCTACCACTCCCACCACAAACAAACATCAGCCCCAACCACCCAAAATCTGGAGTCCCCCTCCCTACACCTGATTAAATTATTTGCAATTCTGGATCTATTATGTCACTTACTTCCATTCTCTTTTTTAATTATATGTTTGAGGCATTAGAAGTTTGTCCTGCTCATCTTGCATGTGCATGTACATACAATACTGATGTTGTATGTCGTTGGTGTGTGTAGTCATCTTACAGCAACATAAACTCATAATTTGGCATGAAACAGTAGGAAGAAATGCAGAGAAGTAGCACATGCGAGTAAATGTTTACCTGTTGCACTATCACAGCTTCAATGGCAGTCTATTGAGGGAGAAATGATGACGCCCTATTTTTGCAGAGAGTAATAGACGAGTGTTTATGGAAGAGTGTTACAATATCAGATTCTTGCAATGAAGAAATGTTGAAGCTAAATCAGCTCAAGAACACAAAGAACTTCATCCTTCACTGCTCTTATTTCTGAGCTCAGGATCTAAAGCTAATTCATTATTGAGAAAAGTTTCTCAGAGAGAATTACAACCTAATCTCTAATTATCTGAATGAAATGAACCAATGATAAGCAGAGAGTTTATATACAATAAGAAGAAAGAAAGAAAAGAAAGGAAAGAAGTAAAAAATAACGAACTAACATTTCTTTTATCTAACTAACTCCGAGCTAATTCTAACTGATTATGCTGAGCTGGATGGTGAGTTGTACTGTTGCTGAAGACTTGCTGCTTCATCACATGCTATGATATCATATTTAACACCCCCCTCAAACTAGGCAAGGTATCAACCATGCCAAGTTTGGAAAGTAAATGAGTGAACTGTTGAGAAGGTAGAATCTTTGTGAACACATCAGCAATCTGTGATGAAGTAGGTAAGTAGGTAATTTGCAATAGACCTTCTAAAACCTTGTCCCTTGTAAAATGCACATCAATTTCTATATGCTTTGTACGTTCATGATGCACAGGGTTCTTAGCTCTATGAATAGAGCTTTGGTTATCACAGTTTAAAGTCACTGAGTTGAGTCCTGTTATCCCAAATTCCTCAAGAAGTCTTACTAGCCATGTAACTTCACTTGCTGTAGCAGACATTGCCTTGTACTCAGCTTTAGAAGAGCTTTTAGAAACAATCTCTTGTTTCTTTGACTTCCAACTCACTGGAGAATTCCCAAGAAGAAGTACATAACCAGATATGGATCTTCTTGAATTAATGCAAGCTCCCCTGTCTGAATCAGAATAAGCTTGGAGTGTCAACTGATCAGTAGCTTTAAGCAATATTCCTTGACCCATAGTAGAAGCAATATACTTGAGAGAATGAACTAAGGCTTCATAATGAGGTATTCTAAGAGCTTGAAGAAACCGACTAAGGTGTTGTACTGTATATGCCAGATCAGGTCCAGTGTGTGTAAGAAAATTTAATTTTCCTACTAAACACCTATACTTGCTAGGATCTTCATAGAGTGCACCTTCCTCAGCTGAAAGTTTGGGATTAATGGGAAGAGGAGTGGCTACAGTTCTTATAGCTTGAATACCAGCAGTAGTAAGTAACTCCTTAGTAAACTTCTTTTGAGTTAAACAAATTTCATTCTGGAAATACCCAATTTCTATGTCTAGGAAGAAACTTAGCTTCCCTATATCCTTGATGCTGAAGACATGGTCTAAATGAGCTTTAATATCTTTTATAACATTCAAGTCATCCCATGTAATTAATATATCATCCACATATATAGCCAAGATAGTGATATGCCCTTGTGTATGGTTGATAAACAAAGAATAGTCATTCTTTGATTGTACAAAACCTTTGAGTAATAGCTGCTCCATAAGCTTGCAAACCACTGCCTACTAGCTTGCTTCAATCCATAGAGGGATTTGACAAGCTTGCATACCTTTTTGGAAGGGTTAGCATGCCCTTAGGGACTGTCATGTACACTTCTTCCTTGAGGTCACCATGCAAAAAAGCATTGTTGACATCTAACTGGAACAAGTCCCAGCCTTTACTTGCTGCCAATGCAATCAAACATCTAAAAGTAGTGAGTTTAATCATAGGAGAAAAAGTTTCATCGACGTCAATTCCCTATTTTTTATTATAGCCTTTAGCAACCAATCTTGGTTTGAACCTTTCTATGCTCCCATCTGATTTATGCTTGATCTTATAGACCCATTTACAACCTATAGGTTTCTTATTTGGTGGTAAGTCAACCAAAACCCATGTATTGCTATGTTGTAAGGCTACAATTTCCTTATCCATGCCTTCTAGCCATCTGTGATTAGAAGCTCCTTCTTGATAAGTACTTGGTTCAACTAATGTTTCAGTCATAGAGATGGTGGCAGTGTGATTTGCAGGTAACTCATCATATGACACCGAAGCACACCAGGAGCTAGAAGTAGCTGAATTATAGATGTAATCTGAGAGATGAGAGGGAAGAATTGTATTTCTAGAGCTTCTTCTGAGTGGCAATGTAGAATGATGCGCGTTGTTTACGCAACAAAATTAAATTTATAAATCACTCACTAATTCTAACCAATAGATAGGGAAAGTAAGGGTCGAACCCACAGAGACTGCGTTATTATCTTAAACTAATTGTTTACTAATATAAATAACTATTACTATATAATATGGGGGGTTTCAAATATCAAAACTATACTAAAGCTATTAGACTAAAATAATAAAAATATAAATTGCAGGAAATAAATTCGGCTGTAAAATATAATAAAGAAGCTAATAGGAGATATGTAATTTTCTATAGATATTCATTGACTCATTTGACTAGCCTAGGATAGATTGGTTAACTATATAACCCATTGAAAGCAAGTAGATTACTAGTTTTATCTCTCTTACTCGTTACACTACTACAAAATAGGGCTATAGCAACGCCCTTTTATGCAACAGTTATATTGGCGTTGCTATATCATAGCTACTGCAACAGTTAAATAATTATTAATTTGAATAGACTTTGACTTTGAAAAAGCGTTGCTATAGAAAACTATTGCAACAGTTATATATTATGACTATTTTATTGCAACAGTTTTTAGTTTTTTAATATTTTGATGAGATATTGCAACGGTTTTTTGTCAAGCATCTAAATCAACTTAAAAACTAAAAAATAAAAAATAAATTTATTAAAAAAATTCAATAGAGCACTTTTTTTTTCTTGTTTTCCCTCCCCATTTTTTTCACGATTTTGTTCACCCAAAACCCTTTGAGACACTTTCTTCCTGCCTTTGTGTTCCGATTCTCTTTCGCCCTACTCATCGTTCACTACTATAAAAAGTGGAATAAGTAGCACAAGATATTGAACATTTAGCTTGGATAAGCGTTTTCTGCAACTGTAAATCAGAACGTCTTTCTTATATAAACGTTTTACGAGTGGAAACACCTCTCTTAGGGTTCGTTCGGTATTACTGTGGTTTTCTGATTTTCAAAGTCATATGATATATTCCTATAATGAATAAAAAAAATTAGTTAAATTTATTGGGAACATGGTGATTTTGAAAACTGACAACTAAAAAGTGAAAGCTACTTTTTCTGGTTTCCTGTTTTTGGTTTTTAGTTTTAAAAAAACTGAAAACTGAAAACAAAAAACGATAACAAACGGGCCCTTAAATGACGGTTCTGTTTTATACTCCAAAAAATAAAAATAAAGTTTATTAAAAAACAAATCATAACAGATCAATATTAGAAGACGCGCCTAGAAGCATTTTTTTTTCCTCCCTCAATACAAAATCCCTTTTTTATGATAAAAAGAAAAACCTATCTTTTTAGCGTCTCTAAAATTCCAAGAGGAAGGCAATCAAACCCTAGTGCACGTCCACGACTTCTATAGTTGTGACTTGTGAGAGTTCTTATTAGGCCCTGCGTGATTGAATTCCTCCGCCCCACCAAACACCACACTTCTTCGTTCCGCCGCACGCCGACAAGCTTCGCGCTGCCTCACCTAATGCCGACGCTAATGTTGCCATCAATCGCCACACCAAACTTCTACCAATTAGGGCTCCACTGCACCTAATGGGCGACGAGTCTTCGCGCTCCTGCACCAAACACCTACGTACTGCTGCCATCAGTTGTCTGGTACTGCTTCTGCTGCCATCTCAAACATTATTACTTTTTTTTTTGTTTTTCAATTGCTGTTATCACTTGCCTGGTACCGCACCAATCAATACGTACAATTGATGCCTACAATTGTTGATTCTTGATTCTTTAATTTTGTTCAAATCGAATCAATGAAGCTATGTTAATACAAAAACTGCCCAATTTATGATTTTGTGGATTAATTATTTAATTTACATATTTGTGACAACATATTGAAATGGATTTTGAGAAGTTTGTATATAATTTGTGTGGAGTTAGCTACTATATTCTACAATAATTTGATACGTTAATTGGATTTTCCAACTAGAGCATTCTTTCTTATACAAGTTGAAATAGAATTATAGTCACGATGAAGTAATATGATCACCAAAAATAGATATATCTGGGTAATCTGCAAAGAGGAATATGCATGATGATTACTGTTTGGTTGAGACCGAGTTGGGGAGAGGACACACTTTATGATGACACCCTCTATTCTGTGCCAAAACATGGAGGATTTTGGATAGAAGGGACTGCAGCATACAATGAAATATATTCAGGCTGCATGTAAGATTTCATGCTACGGAGAATATCATGGTGAATAATGTGCCGCTTCAGTGTATTTAGGAATCAACGTCTCAAAAGGGGTATTTTAATTGAACTAGTTTTACTGGTATCTTTCTCTACAGAATTGAAGGAGAGACTGTTGTTTGTAAGTTTCTTAGAGAAGCATTGACAAAATGACAATAATAATAAAAAGAGTAAAAGGCATTGCCTTTTGTAGCTTTAGTAATAGTGGATGTTTTGTAAACGTAGCTGCAATAAAACTTCTGATTAATATTTATTAATTATATTGTCACTCAACAGAGATCAAGACATTCCTACTTTTCACACTGTTATCTGATCTAAAACCTACTCGTTATGCTATGGCATTATTTATGGTGAACAAAGTAACAAACTGTTATTTGTATGATTTTCACCTGACTAGAGGATAGCCTTAGGTTTGCCGAAGCAGACAAGGAGTTATACTTGGTGCTTCTAAAATGTAGACCAAGTATCTTTGGCATCTCATATATGTTGCACAGTCTGAACTCTAAACTCTGAGCCTAATTAAGTACAATACGCAGTGTTATGAAAAAGAGAGATTTTGCAAACTTATATTTCCTCATTAACATAAAGTTCTGCCATACGAGTTAACCACAAAGTTTCGTCTAGCATTATTTCTCTCATTCCTTGAAATGTTCATAGGACGAAATATCTTCAATGTAATGACCATTAGGCTCCAGGTCTAGTGCTTGAGTTTATAGTGATCTGATAGTATTTAGTGATCAGACTCAACTCTAGCTCTTAGCCTGATTAGCCTAAATCTTATCCTGCATTTTTAGAAAAAGAAATTCAGGTACAGTATAGGGGAAAGTGATAGTGGTGAAAGCAATAGACTTCTGTCAATTTTTTTTTCATAAATACATTTTAACATTTTAAAGGAGAAACCTATATTTTTTTAGACTATTTATACAGATTTGTGAGAGTAAGTTGTTGAGCCTGATAAAAATGCAGAAGTTTAGACCCTGAATTAAGGCTTTATTACTGACTAGAATATACCTGTTCTATAATGGACTAGAAGTTTAGACCCTTTTTTTGGGACTTCCTTTGTTATTTTTATTTTTTTGTTCACTTGCAACAGATTGATATTGTCTTCTTTAAGTGAAGTAGGTAGCATATATACATTATCAGCTGAGGCTCCATAGTTCAGTTACAGCATGTACATGTGATTTTTATTTTTTGGCCAGGCTGTATATGTGAAATGGATGCTAGTGTTATTACACAACTTAAGAAACAACATTGGAATTCAGACCATATATAACAATATTTCTCTTGCGTTACATGTCAACTGCTAAAAATTAAACACGGTCAACAGCTTGCTCTCACAAATCTTTATGATTCTTGTTTGATTATAATTTCAGAAACCATACAAGGAAACAAGAAAGAGCCAATATAGTTGCTATTGATTTACTTTTAGTCTTATAAAGTTATGATTTTTGTCGTTGATCTACAGATTTCTATCATTTAGAAGAGTGACCATAATTAGGATTATTGTTGTCAACTTGTCAAATTTTCCCAGTCAGGAAAATAACCTTATACTAAGTTCATTTTGGTCTGTTCAGCTGGAGTTGTTTGTTCTGGTTGTGAGTCTGCAGTGTGTTTCCAGTTAGCAGATTTTGATGTTTCTACTGCTAGTAGTTGTTCTGCCAGGGTGGCTAGTAGTTGTCCAGTTTCGCAAGGGTGGCTATTCAGTTCCAGTTAGCAGATTCTCATCTGCTAGTAGCTATTCATTTTTTGATCTGCTAGTAGCAGTTTAGTTCTGCAAGGGCCGGAGTTGTATGTTCTGGTTGTTAGTCTGCTACAAAAATGCGATGGGAGTTGTACTACTCCTTTTGGTTTCTTCCTATGCAACTATGTTATGTGGCTTTGATACGCTCAAGTTATACGTAGTATTTACGTTACTTTGGGTGCACTTTGCTAAGGGTTTGATTGTAATTGTTAACACTCGTGTTTTATTTAACTCTTAGCGGAAGTTCGGAGTGTTGCGAGATAAGTTGTGTTAATGTCATGAATTCCGAGCTTCCAAGGTGAAGTGCATTTGAGCCGAGCAAAGCCCAAGCATCAAACTCCACCGCAAGCCCAAACTCCACCGCAAGCCCAAACTCCACCGCAAGCCCAAGCATCATCGCCAAGCCAGCACAACGCCCAGCATGCTCGCCCAGCCCAGCTTGCCCATCGCACGCCCAGCAGCAAGCACGCCCAGCGCCCATCGCACGCCCAGCAGCAAGCAGCCCAGCAAGGCAGCTCGCACCTCGCGAGCATGGTCGCACCTCGCGACCTGCCTTGCTCGCACCTCGCGAGGATTCTCGCACGGTGCGACCTGCGTGGTTTGGCCCAATTCTTCAGCTCGTTGCGAAGGCAGGAGATCATCGCACGGTGCGACCTGTACCGCACCTCGCGACCCCTTTGGCGGTCTAAATGTCGGCTGACTTTTGAGCCTTAGTATAAATACTAAACTTTGTTTTTGGACCTAAGAGACACACACTTGAGGAGAGAGAATATCCAACACTCCATTCTTCTCTTCTTATCTTCTCTTTTTAGTTTTCATTTTCTAGATTAGTTATCGTAGATTTCAATTATGGAATTGGCTTATGCTATGCCGATTGTAGCTTGAACCGTTCTTGAACGAGACTAATATGAAGCTTCAAGCATTATTGTGAGATCTTTCCTCTCTATTTAGTTCCTTTGATTATGGTTTAATTTCTATGCTTGCTTTCTATGATTTTTGCATGATTATGCTAGGAATATTACTAGTTTGATTGTGTAATTAATCTAATGCTAGATTTAAGAATAGACTCGGATTGTTTTATTCTTTTATCAATTGGTAGCAAACTAGGAAGTAACTTAGATGCAGATCGTCTTGGTTATTTCTTGGGGAAATTAAATCAACTGTTGAATGTTTATCGCTTGTATGACGTTAGCAGGTCTGTTGGTTCTCTGTGTTTATTGCTGCTATTGGATTGAACTTAGACGCCGATCGGACTAGGTTATCCTTTAGTTAGGGTTTTATAGTCACGCTGATCGTGCTATTCAACTAGGAATAAGGAGAACGCGAGATTAATTCTCGGCAATAGATAATCATGGAATTAATTAGAGTTGAGGTTCAAGGATCGATAATGAATTGAAGTGGATGTTAATCGGATTCAAGATCTTCCTATATTGATTTCTCATCTTATTTAGTTGCTAGTTAGTTGTAGTTTGTTAGTAAATCTACTTGAAAACCCCCTTTGTTATTATTATTAGGTTTCTCGACCGTTAGAGTCTTCTAGGTACTAACGCACGCTAAGTATAGAGCTCGTCCCCGTTTCCCTGTGGATACGAACCCTACTTCCATTATACTTGTTTAATGTAAAAGAGAGTAGGAGAAATTTTATCTTTGGACGGGCGGCGTTCACGACAAACGCGGCCCGCCAAATTTTGGCGCCGTTGCCGGGGACACGGTGTTACTTGTTTATATTTAGTGCATGCTTTTGGATTGTATTGCTAATGGTTTTTGTTTATGGTTAATACTCGTGCTACTAACCAAGAACCTTTGCAGTACGATCGAGATCTAGAACTAACCCTTTTCAGGTTGAGAAGAGAATTGCGTGAAGACTTTAGAGAGCTCCCTTTCTCGCTTGAATTTGAAGAAGAGATGCCTCCTAGAGTTGAGCACCGCACTTTAAAGGAGCTCACTGCTCCTAACCTTGACCAACAACCTTTGTGTATCAAATTTCCGGAACCGGAAGTGGGGGACACATTTGAGCTAAAGTCGGGGTTGATACATTTGCTTCCCTCATTCCATGGGCTAAATGGTGAAGATCCAAATAAACATTTGTCAGAGTTTCATGTGGTATGCAGCAGCATGAAACCAAGTGGAGTTTCAGAAGATAGAATCAAGCTTAAAGCTTTCCCCTTTTCGCTAAAAGACGCAAAGAAAGGACTGGATGTACTACCTTCCGTCCGACAAAGATCACCACTTGGGCACAATTGAAAAAGAGCTTTCTCGAGAAATACTTTCCCACTTCTAAATCATCTACATTGAAGAAGGAGATAAGTAACATTGAGCAACGAGGTGATGAGTCTTTTTATGAATATTGGGAGAGGGTTAAGAAATTATGTGCTAGCTGTCCATACCACGGATATTCAGAGGAAGATTTGGTGCTATACTTCTATAATGGCTTATGTGATGAGGATGCTAGGATGGTCAATGCAGCAAGTGGTGGATCCATTGTGAATAAAAATGCACTCGCTGCTAAGGAACTGTTAAATGAGCTTCTTTGAAAGCTCGAGGCGGTTTAGTAGAAGGTCCGGAACTCGACGTGTGGTCTCCGAGGGTTCTAGTTCTTCTAAGTTGGAAGATCGAGTGCAAGCTCTCACATCCGTGATGCGAGACTTCATAGTGAAAGAGAAAACTCACCAAGTGAAGGCTTGTGGCATTTGCTCTTCACATCATCCAACCGATTTACGCCCTCATCTACAAGAACCGAGTGAAGAGGTTAAGGCGGCCGATTTTCGGGGCCAAGGTTTCCCGAAAAGATATGATCCATATTCTAGTACCTACAATCCGGGATGGCGAGATCATCCTAATTTGAGGTACGGGAACTCATCGAGGGAACCAGCGGCCGCCACAAGAAGATATAACCGCCCACCACCTCCTTATTCGAGAGCACCGGAGCAAGGAGCTCCATATTTTCGGCCGCAAGGCCAACCACGAGGACCGAGTACCGGCATGTCTACCGAGGATATGATGAATGCTTTAACTAAAAATGTCACTAACATGCGGGGAAATATGGTTCGGTTTCGGGAGGAGACCCGTTCGAGCATCAAGAACTTGGAGAGCCAAGTAAGCCAAATTGCAGGAGCTGTAACCAAGTCAGAGGCTAGGGATTCAGTGAGGTTTCCATCCCAAATAGAACTCAACCCTAAGATGAACGTGAGTGCTATCACATTGAGGAGTGGAGCGGAAATTGCAAGCAAAGAGCGGTTGGTGGTTCGAGACAAAGAGATAGTGGAAGAGGTGATCGAGCATGAACCGACAGCAGATTGTACATCATTGCCACCTCAACAAGAGGAGAAAGTCCAAAAATCACCTCCTCCACCATATGAACCAGAGCCACCATTTCCCGAGGCATTAAGAGAAACCCGCAAAACAGAGCGCACCAATGACATTTACGAAATCTTTCGTAAATGTGAGGTAAACATTCCCCTTTTTGATGCTTTAAATCAAGTACTTAGGTTTGCTAAGTTCCTTAAGGAATTGTGTACTTCGAAAAGAACGCAAAAACAAAAGGGAGTGCAAAAAGTGAAGGCTAGCGAGCATGTCTCTGCTATCTTTCAAAAGAAATTACCTCAAAAGTGCAATGACCCAGGCATGTTTACCATCCCATGTACCATAGGTGACACCATGTTTCCTAAAGCCATGTTAGACTTAGGTGCGTCAATTAATGTGATTCCATATACATTGTATAAGTCTTTGAAACTTGGCAATTTGCATGAAACTGGTGTGGTGATTCAATTAGCTGATAGATCCAATGTTTATCCTAGGGGTAAATTAGAGGATGTGTTAGTTAAGGTTGGGAAATTGCAATTTCCTGCTGATTTTTATGTTTTGGAGATGGAGCCTGATAAGCATGCCACCCCCATCCTTTTGGGGCGACCTTTCTTGAAAACATCTTGCACTAAAATTGATGTTTGCGCTGGTTCTTTGACCATGGAATTTGAGGGAGAGGTAGAGGCGTTTAAAATCAATGATTCTAAGCCTTTGATTAAGGATGGTAACCCTCTTTGCTCTATTAACATTGTCGACTCTGTTTTGCATGATGTTCTTGATATTGAGCATGTTGATGAGTCAATGAATGTTGATGATGTCTTGGTTAAGGATTGTGCATCTCCTACTAACATGCAGGTTATGGTGCCGAAGTGGAAAGAGCGGAAAAAGCCTCCTGATTTACCACC
This sequence comes from Beta lomatogona, assembly GCA_947646795.1. Classification (NCBI taxonomy): domain Eukaryota; kingdom Viridiplantae; phylum Streptophyta; class Magnoliopsida; order Caryophyllales; family Amaranthaceae; genus Beta; species Beta lomatogona. The sequence goes on along the minus strand of CANSNZ010000927.1, from coordinate 3,093,288 downwards.
TTGTTTTGAAACTGTACCACTAACGATGCATTGCAAGAGTTCTTCTCCGTTTGTTTTGCAGGTACTCGAATTGGAGGTTGACATGGAGCCTCCATTGTCACATATGGAGCACAAGCCCAATTTTTGAGCTTAAGGTACTAAGTCGAGCTAACGACTTTAAACAACAGCGCTTCTCGGGAGGCAACGCGAGACCCCTTTATTTTCTTTCTTTCCCTTTATTTTTCATCAAATTTCCACCACCACAACAAATTTTCTTTCACCCACCACCCACCCACTAAAAAGATCCACAACCAATCTTAATCCACTTGGAACCAAAATCCACAAAAGAAAACCCGTTGGGAGGAGTTCAATAGCTAGGAATTGGTACAACTAGAGGGTTGAGATTGTTAATGTATCTTTTCGATCTCTTAAGCTAGGTGAAAAACTCACAAATTCAAAACTTTTGAACTTGTCATTTGTTTGAGTGATTCGAGGGAGAGGATTGTGAGTTGAGTTATGAGATTTGAGTTGGTGTTGTTAAGAAATTTGAGTTTGACGAATTGCTTTTCATGAGTTTTGAGAATTCGATCTTCGATTTACTCGATTGTTGGTTTCCCCCCATTTTCAGTTTACTTTTGCTTTTAATTGTCGACACATTGAGGACAATGTGTAGTTTAAGTAGGGGGAAGGGTATTCTCATTCTCGTGTATCTATGTTGTATATATTACTTTCAATTTGAAAAAAAAAAAATTAAAAATGAAAAAAAAAAATGAATGAAAAAGAATATAAAAAAAAAAAAGTGATGAAATGAATCCCGCTGAGTTGAAAACCCACAAGGGTGGGCGACTCAGGCAAAAATGGGGGCCCGGATAGGTTGAAAACCCAAAAGGGCAACTTATGCAAAAAAGTGGCTTATATTGAGCGGGTAAGATGGTGAGATGAAAAAAAAAAATGTGAGAAGCTAGGATGAAAACCCGAAAGGGCTCCTAGGCAAAATGAGAGATTAAGAGAGAATTATGTATTTTGAAGACTCATTTGCCGGAGATTTGTTTTGGCTTTCACTTTCTTTTGGTTGATTGTTTTTGGGAGTAAGCATGGAATTTATCCCTTTTTGTCTTTGTTCCATGGCTTGCTTATATAGGTTGGTTGTAATAGTAGTAGTAGTTTATCTTCTGAGGTTTTAGGCGAGTTGTCATTTTGATTGTGGCGTTGGAGTGAGTTCAATTCCTTTGAGATCCTTCAGGATTTGAGCTCACATTTTGGTGTCGTTAGTTTGGGTGATGATTTATTTGGTGATCCTCATTTTGAGTTTACTCGAGGTCGAGTAAAGTTCAAGTGTGGGGGTATTTGATACGCTCAAGTTATACGTAGTATTTACGTTACTTTGGGTGCACTTTGCTAAGGGTTTGATTGTAATTGTTAACACTCGTGTTTTATTTAACTCTTAGCGAAAGTTCGGAGTGTTGCGAGATAAGTTGTGTTAATGTCATGAATTCCGAGCTTCCAAGGTGAAGTGCATTTGAGCCGAGCAAAGCCCAAGCATCAAACTCCACCGCAAGCCCAAACTCCACCGCAAGCCCAAGCATCATCGCCAAGCCAGCACAACGCCCAGCATGCTCGCCCAGCCCAGCTTGCCCATCGCACGCCCAGCAGCAAGCACGCCCAGCGCCCATCGCACGCCCAGCAGCAAGCAGCCCAGCAAGGCAGCTCGCACCTCGCGAGCATGGTCGCACCTCGCGACCTGCCTTGCTCGCACCTCGCGAGGATTCTCGCACGGTGCGACCTGCGTGGTTTGGCCCAATTCTTCAGCTCGTTGCGAAGGCAGGAGATCATCGCACGGTGCGACCTGTACCGCACCTCGCGACCCCTTTGGCGGTCTAAATGTCGGCTGACTTTTGAGCCTTAGTATAAATACTAAACTTTGTTTTTGGACCTAAGAGACACACACTTGAGGAGAGAGAATATCCAACACTTCATTCTTCTCTTCTTATCTTCTCTTTTTAGTTTTCATTTTCTAGATTAGTTATCGTAGATTTCAATTATGGAATTGGCTTATGCTATGCCGATTGTAGCTTGAACCGTTCTTGAACGAGATTAATATGAAGCTTCAAGCATTATTGTGAGATATTTCCTCTCTATTTAGTTCCTTTGATTATGGTTTAATTTCTATGCTTGCTTTCTATGATTTTTGCATGATTATGCTAGGAATATTACTAGTTTGATTGTGTAATTAATCTAATGCTAGATTTAAGAATAGAATCGGATTGTTTTATTCTTTTATCAATTGGTAGCAAACTAGGAAGTAATTTAGATGCAGATCGTCTTGGTTATTTCTTGGGGAAATTAAATCAACTGTTGAATGTTTATCGCTTGTATGACGTTAGCAGGTCTGTTGGTTCTCTGTGTTTATTGCTGCTATTGGATTGAACTTAGACGCCGATCGGACTAGGTTATCCTTTAGTTAGGGTTTTATAGTCACGCTGATCGTGCTATTCAACTAGGAATAAGGAGAACGCGAGATTAATTCTCGGCAATAGATAATCATGGAATTAATGTTGAGGTTCAAGGATCGATAATGAATTGAAGTGGATGTTAATCGGATTCAAGATCTTCCTATATTGATTTCTCATCTTATTTAGTTGCTAGTTAGTTGTAGTTTGTTAGTAAATCTACTTGAAAACCCCCTTTGTTATTATTATTAGGTTTCTCGACCGTTAGAGTCTTCTAGGTACTAACGCACGCTAAGTATAGAGCTCGTCCCCGTTTCCCTGTGGATACGAACCCTACTTCCATTATACTTGTTTAATGTAAAAGAGAGTAGGAGAAATTTTATCTTTGGACGGGCGGCGTTCACGACAAACGCGGCCCGCCAGGCTTTAAGCTGTTGTTTTGCAGGATTGCAGCAAGTGTTTGCTCCTTGGAATTCTTTTTTTTTTATTCAGGCAGGGGGGTCAGCTTTCTGCCCTTCATGTGCAGTTGTGCTGCTCGTTTATGTTTCTTCCTGTGCAGTTTTGTTGTGTGGTTTTCAACTGTTGCTTTGTATATTATTTCATTTTAATTACATGCATTAATTTTCCTATTATATTGACTATTATTTTTCTGTTTACAGGATGGTAGATAAAAGTAGATTGGTAGATAAAAGGATTGCAAGAAGAGCATAGATTGAAGTTCTTTCGGACAGATTTTGGACAAATGATTAAATACTAGATAGGTTCTAGCATAGATTGCTTGAACTATTAGTTCTTTTTGGAGATTCATTAGTTTTTAGAATTGATGTATTTATATAACAATGGTTTTTGTTAATAAAATGATTGTTATGGATATTTTATTTTAATAATAAGTAAAACTTAATTTGAAATAAATGTTTTCCTTTTGTAGTAGTTGGGTATTTTTGTATGATAAGCTCACATTAAAGTGCGGCAATAGTTGTATCAAGAAATGTTGCTATAAACTCGCATAAAAGTGTCGCAATAGTTGTGTCGAGAAATGTTGCTATAGACTCATATAAAAATGTCGCAATAGTGTAGCAAGAAACGTTGCTATAGACTCATGTAAAAGTGTCACGATAACTGTATCAGGAAATGTTGCTATAGACTACAAAAGTGTTGCAATATTAGAGAAATATACGTTGTCATAGACTGTTGATAGTGCTGCTATAGATAATAAAAGTGTTTGCCTAAACACTAAAAAATGTTGCTTGAAATCCTAAATAATTGTTACTAAAACAAAATAACTGTCGCCTTAGATATAAATAAAACTGTTGGCAAAAGTCAAAAAATCATTGCCTAAAAAAAGTGTTGCTAATGATAACTATGGCAACGGTTTTATAAAGTTGTTGCCTAAGGCATCATAGCTGTTGCCATAGAGCTATAGCAGCGCCACCTATTGGCAACGCCATATAAACTGCTGCTATAGGTCTATGGCAACATTTAATGGATCTTTGCCAACACATTTAGGTCGTTGCTATAGCCTTATTTTGTAGTAGTGTAAAATCCCGTGAAAGCACGAAAATTTAATCCTAATCAAGCTAAATTAATCCAACCATGAAAGCGTGTATCAAATTATCAGACTGGACAGCATTAGAAACACCAATCAACTGAACCCAAATTAAGCAGTAAGCTGCAACTAATAGAATTCAGTTGTTACACAAAATTCTAGCAATTATAATTAGACCAGAAAGCTGCAACCTAATTAAAGCTACTATCAATCTAACAATAGATTCATGAAATAATTTAGGTGATCAAACTAAATCAATAAACATGAATCAAAAGTCAGATAATAAAACTTGTATAAATACCCAAAAGAAACTAATCGTTTATAACATAAACAAAAACGTAATCTCATAAACCCATATACCAAATAGAAAATTACATGTTCCTACTAATGTAAAACTACTCTAAATTAGACATAAAAACAAAGAAAAGAGATAGAAAAGAGTAGAGAAAACTAATAAGGGACGAATTTCGGACTAAAATCTCCCTTCTGTTATGCGACCGTCTTCGTCTCCGTATTGCGTCGCTGCTGCTACTGCCGTATTCTCCTCTCATTCTTTTTCTGGTTATCTCTCCAAAACCCCTTTTTATTTTGGAAAAATTGATGCTAATAATCCAACCTTTGGGCCGTTCGCTCAAAATAATCCAACCTTTTGATTATTATTTAATAATCCAACCTTTTATCACAATCCGCTCATAATGCACCGTGACCTGTTGAAATAGGTGGATGACCAGGAGAATTAGTTAATTGCACACGTGTCTTGCTCTGATTCGTTGTGATTAAATTAATTTTTTTTTTTACCATTTTCCTCTTTTTCTTCTCTGATTACTCTCTCCCCCCTTTCCTCCCATACCTCACCAAAAATCCCCACCCTCTGCCAAGAACCCCCCACCCCCTGCCAAGAACCACCCCTTCTCCCTGCCCCGCCCTCCTGCAAACAATTCCATCACTCTCACTCCTTCCACTCCACTCCCACTATCTCCTCTCTTCCACCACTTTCATCCTCACATATCACCCCTAGCGAACAGCCCTCGTCCCCTTGTGAACAACCCCCCTCACCCCCCACCCCCCACTCCCACTCCCACTCCCACCCCTTGTGAATTAACTTCCCCCACCCATGCGAATTCGCGTTGTTGATGGGTTTTAGATGGTGGTGATGAATTGATGATGGTGGTGATGAATTGATGATGGTATTTAATTTTTTTGTTGTGTCGAAGCCGAAATTGGTTGTTCGCGGGGGGTTGAGTGTGGGGAAAGGATTGTTCACGGGCGGTGGGAGTGGGGAAGGGGTTGTTCGCAAATGGGTGGGAGTGGGGAAGGGGTTGTTCGCAAAGGGGTGGGGGGTGGGGTTGTTCGCAAAGGGTGGGGTGGGGGCGGATGTTGTTCGAAGGGGGCAAAGGTTGTTCGCTGGGTGGGGATCGTGAGCGGGGAGTAGGGGTGGGGTGGGGAGAGGTTGTTCGGCTGGTGGGGATCGTGAGCGAGGGAGTGGGGGTGGGGTGGGGATCGTGAGCGGGGGTGGGGGTGGGGTAGGGGTGGGGTGGGGATCGTGAGCGGGGGGTGGGGGGTGGGGGGTGGGGGTGGGGTAGGGGGTGGGGTGGGGTGGGGATCGTGAGCGGGGGGGTGGGGGTGGGGTGGTTCTTCATGACCGGTGAGGCGGGGGAGGGAGGGAGGGAGGGAGGGAGGGAGGGAGAAACAAACAAAGGGAGGGAGATTAAAGGAGAAAAAAAAAATTACCATTCCAACAGGTTACCGGTCTCACGAAGCATTATGAGCGGATTGGTATAAAAGGTCGGATTATTAAATAATAATCAAAAGGTTGGATTATTTTGAGCGAACGGCCCAATGGTTGGATTATTAGAAACAAATTTTCCTTTTATTTTTGCTATTTTGTGACTTTTTAATCAAAAGCGCATTTTACTTATTTTCCTCCTGTTGTATTGTCTTCGGCCCAGCATAAGAGGCTTTCCTCTTTTCTTTTCATTTGTCTTGTGCATGGCTCCGTGTTGTGTTGTAAAATAAAGCAAGTTGCTGCTTGCTGGTTTGTACTTTGTACAAGTGGGCCTACCCATTATTATTCAACTCCTTAATACTAATGCATCAATATGGGCTGCTTCTCCATAATGTAATTTCGACCCAGTAAACAGCTGAATTAGCTCTTACTTTCTTCTACACAGTTGTAGGTCTTGATCTCAGCTTTCCGTAGCCACTTGAATCGTCTCGTTTCAACTCCGTATGAGTGAGATATGACCAAAATACAATATCAGCCCTGTAGAATTAGTAATACTCGAATTTAGTGCATCTTTCCAAACTCTTAGTTAAATAGGTTATCACTACATAATTAATATAAACCCAAATTCATCTTTTAAACACTAAAAAGAATTATCAAGTGATGAAATTGAAATATCCTAAAAGTATAATATTTAACCCATATAACTCAACAGACGACACTAAAAGTATTATATTAGATGGTAAAAATATGTATAAATAGGCACTTATCAAATTCCCCCACACTTAAGGATTGCTAGTCCTCGAGTAAACTAGAATTGTATGATAGAAGCATCTATATGTCTATATAGATTTTAACTTCCCAGCTGATTTACTATACTGGCAAATTCTAGTATAAGCAAACTCAACTGAAAGTTTTCACGAAGACCAAAAATAAGATTTGTAGAAACAATTTTAGCTCGAAAACATTGTTTACAAATCACAAGCAATGAGCCAAAGACCAACCAACTCTTCAAAAAAACATAGTACTTCATGTATACCACAACCATATTCAAGATTTGAGTAATGTAAGTAATTAACTTGGTCAAGCCTCACTTTATTTGTGCAAATCAAAAAAAATATAAATTCATATCACTCAAATTCTATAACGTCTGCTCGAAATGAAATATTTCTTCTTTAAATTTGCATATCGTCCAATCCTCTACTAATTAGTAAGACATAGAGCATATAGAAACCAAAAGGACTTAATAAGGTTGTAATGTAAGGCTAAGGTAAGAGTAGGGAGTATTTAGGATTTGGTGCTCAAAAGCTTAAGAGCTAGTGGAGTAAAAGAACAATAACCCCATTAGCCAAATAGAAGAGAAGCCAACAAATAAACTCCAACTCTAATAAAATGTTGCTAAATAATCCAATTCCAATAATTTACAACCCATATACATCTTTGTGCACCATTTGCTTTGAATGATAACATTTGACTTATTATTACCTTTTTTCATAATCTTGTTTTTCTCGTATCACATAACATATATTTTTTTTACGGCATTCTTCTTGATTTTTTTTTTCACAATCTCGTAATAACCATTGATATAAATATAAAACACCACTTCCATAATAAATCTTTTTTTTGTACCCTTCAAAACCAATACTCCAAACACCAAATTATATTCCACTAGCTCAAAGCTTTGATTACGACATGTGTTTGGGATTATAAGCTTGTAATGAGGTTTAATCAAAATAAATGGGCTCAAGGCTCAGAGTGCTTTTAAAAAGAAATAAAATATTTAGTGGCTTAGGTTAATATGGTTCAAGAAAAACAAATGTCTTTATCATTTTTATGTATGCTCATGCTTTAATGTAGTCTCGAAGAAACCAATGCAAATTCAAGAATCTATACTTCATCAGGAACTGCACACATTCTCATGAAAAAAATAGAGACTAATATAGATGTTTTAGTCTATAAAAAAAGTCTCACAATGGTTATAGATGTTCACCAAGTCAATCACAAATCAAATCATAAATAGCCATTCTTACCACTTGCCAAACACTTAAACAATGATGCTATGCTATTCTCCGAATCAGTTAGCATTTAAACCCATTAACTTGCAACAAAACTAGAAAAACTTTTTTTTAAAATTCAATTTTAAAAACTGATATTTTTTTTTCCAGTCAAATTAAGCTAACGAAGTTTGCCTTCAAAACAGACATGAAAAGTATAAATTTATGTCCAAATTTTGGCAGCACCTCCCCTAAAATGTGACAATCCATAATTTTTTATTTCAATCACAACACCTGTCATCCAGCAAATATCAATCCAACACAACTTCATCATTTAGCTCAAAAAAACTCCAAAATCCCCCCACACTTAAAAATCAACATTGTCCTCAATGTTTATAAATCAAACTAAAAATAGAAGTGGGGAGAAGAAAAAAAAAACAGAACAGGGGAAACAAAGAAGGAGGCAACCTGGTGTATGTAGATTGCAGAAATATTCTCCATATAGTAGTTGGTGTCCTGAAAATTGCAATTGAACGGGAAAGGAGATGAGCAGCGGTGTGCAGCAGCAATGTGTAGTAGCTAACAGCAGCAGCAACATCAGCAGATGGGCAGAAGGCAGAACAACATCCTGGATCAGCAGCACACACAGTAGTTAGAGTAGTTCATTGTACTGAAGAAAAATATAAAAAAAGAAGAAAAAAAAAAAGAAAACAATAAATCCTTGGTTTGCTTCCCAAGCAGCGCCTTTGTTTCTCGTCGTTGGCTCGACATTGCTCTTGAGCTTTAGTCATAGTAGACGAGATCTTCCACATGAATAACTTCTAGCCAATTTGCGTCAAACCCTTCCTAGAAAGCTTTGAGTTGATGTCCATTCACTTTAAATATATGTCCAGAATCATAACTCATAATTTCAACTGCGCCATGCTCAAAAACCTTAATAGCCTCAAAAGGTCCGGTCCATTTGGACTTCAGTTGACCAGGAAAAAGTCTTAACCTTGAGTTGTAAAGCAAAACTTTGTCACCAACACAAAAAGTTTTCCTAGATAACATTTTATCATGATATTTCTTTGTTTTCTCCTTATATTATATTTGAGAATTTTCATAAGCATCGTTTCTTATTTCTTCTAACTCTTGAATTTCCAATTTTCTATGGGCAGTCGCCTTGTCATAGACTAAATAACACTTTTTAATAGCCCATAATGCTCTATGTTCCAACTCTACGGGTAAATGACAAGCTTTTCCATACACTAAGCGATAAGCAGACATTACTATTGGAGTTTTGTAAGCAGTTCTATAAGCCCATAAAGCGTCACCTAAGCGATTACTCCAATCTTTTCTATTAGGGTTCAAAACTTTCTCTAAAATAGATTTTATTTCCCTATCAAAAACTTCAGCTTGTCCATTAGTATAAGTGACATGGTATTTCTTAAGCAAAGCCTCAACTATACGATTACAAAAGTGAGTCCCTCTATCACTAATAATAGCCCTTGGGATGCCGAATCTATTAAAAATCTGATCTCTAACAAATTCAGCCACCACTTTCGAATCATTAGTTTTGGTAGCTTTTGCCTCTACCATTTAGAAACATAATCAATTGCTAAAAGAATATAAAGATTACCAGAAGAAGCGGGAAATGGTCCCATAAAATCAATGCCCCACACTTCAAAGATATCAAACACAAAAACAGATTTAAGAGGCGTTTGGTCTTTCTGAGAAATATTTCCAGTTCTTTCACATCGATCACAAGATTTGACAAATAAATAAGCATCTTTATGTAAAGAAGGCCAAAAGAATCCACATTCTGAAACTTTATAAGCAGTTCGACCAAAATGACCACCACATTCAAATGTATGACAAAATTCAAGAATAGATTTAATTTCATGATCAGGCACACATTTTCGAACGATATCGTCAGAACATGCTTTATATAAATAAGGCTCATTCCAGATATAGAATCTTGAATCATGTTTAATTTTATCTTTCTGGGCTCTAGACAAATCATTAGGCAACTCCTTTGACATTAGATAATTAACAATATCAACATACCAAGGCATTGTACCATGTAATGCATATAAACACTCGTTAGGGAATAAATCAGATGAACAAATTACTACTTCCTTATCATGGTGATTCTACTTGAATGGTCAGCAACAAGGTTTTCTGGTCCTTTTTATCCCTAATTTCTAGGTCAAATTCTTGTAGTAAAAGCATTCATCTCAGCAATCTAGGTTGAGTCCCCAACAAATAAGGTCTAAACTTTTCAAGAGCAAAAATAACTGCATACATTTCTTTTTCAGTAACGGTGTAATTACATTGGGCCGGATCAAGAGATTTAGAAGCATAATAAATGACATATGGTTCCTTATCCACCTTTTGTCCTAGTACTGCATCTACTGCCTTATCACTAGCATCACACATTATCTCGAAAGTTAAAGACCAATTAGGTGGTCTAATAACAGGCGCACAAGTGAGCTTCTCTTTCAAAGTATTAGAAGCAATTTTGCACTTATCAGTAAAAACAAAAGGCGCATTTTTAGCAAGTAAATCACATAATGGAGATGCAATAGTGGAAAAGTGACGAATGAAATGCCTATAAAAGCCAGCATGCCTTAAAAATGATCTAATTTCACGCACACAAGTGGGGTAAGGAAGTGAACTTATGACATCAATTTTAGCTTTATCGACTTCAAGTCCTTTAGAACTAACAATATGACCTAAGACTACTCCTTTTTCCACCATAAAATGGCATTTTTCAAAATTTAACACAAGGTTAGTCTCGACACATCTTTTCAAAGCAAGAGATAAATTATGAAGGTACAAGTCAAAATCATCACCAAAAACAGTAAAATCATCTATAAAGATTTCCATAGAATTATTAAGCAAATCAGAAAATATGCTCATCATACAACGTTGAAATGTACCTGGTGCATTACAAAGTCCAAAAGGCATTTTTCTAAATGCAAATGTACCAAAAGGGCAAGTAAAGGTAGTTTTTCTTGGTCCTCAAGGGCAATGGAAACTTGAATGTATCCTGAATATCCATCGAAAAAATAAAAAAAAAAGAACGTCCCACAAGCTTTTCTAACATTTGGTCAATATATGGCAAGGGAAAGTGGTCTTTTCTAGTGGCTTGATTAATCTTCCTATAATCTATACACACTCTCCACCCATTGGACACTCTAGTAGGAACAAGTTCTCCTTTATTATTCTCAACAACCGTTATTCCCGTTTTCTTAGGCACGACAAGAATAGGACTTACCCACTTTGAATCTGAAATCGGAAAAATGACACCTGTATCTCGCCACTTAAGAATTTCTTTTTTTTACTACATCCATCATTGAAGGATTAAATCTCCTTAGGGCTTCTCTAACAGGTTTGGCATCATTTTCTAAAAATATTTTATGCATACACAAAGTAGGACTAATTCCTTTAATGTCAGCGATGGTCCATCCTATGGTCTCTTTGTATTTCTTAAGAACATTTAACAATTTTTCCTCTTGTGACTCAGAAAGTGAACTAGAAATGATGACTGGCAAAGTGTCATTTTCACCCAAATAAGCATACTTAAGGTTACTAGGCAGGGGTTTTAATTCAAGTTTAAATGGGATTAACTTAGGGGTATTAATAGGCAATTCACAACTTGAAACGGATTGCATATTAATGCACATGTATTTGCCGACTCATAATTAACACTTCCAGATGCAAAATCAATATGTGCAGCAACAGGATTTTCTGAATGTGCAGTGAGAGGAGATTCAATAACAGATTCAACATGGAATGAGTTATTAACAGTAGCATCAAGAAGATAATCATCCATGTTCAATTCTGTTAAATTTTTATCAAAACTGTCACCACACAATTCATAAACTCTGTTAAATTTTTCTTGTGTAATGCAATCAATCTAATCTATACAATCCACATAGTTCACATCCTGCATGTTTTATCATTTCACCATCAAATTCAAAAGAAATAGTACCCTCCGACACGTCAATTTTTGCTTTAGCAGTTTTGAGAAAGGGCCTCCCTAACAACAATGGCACATCAATAGATTCAAGCGTATCACCTATATCAAGAATATAGAAGTCAACAGGAAACACTAACTCATTTACTTGAACTAAAACGTCCTCTAAGACTCCTAAGGGATATGCTTGTGATCTACTCCCTCCGTCCCAGAATACTCTTGACACTTATCAATGCACGTAGTTTTAGATGATAAGTTGTTGTTTGCTTATCAATTGTTATTTTATTGGAAAGTAGATGTGATAGGAGTTATTAGCTATTAAAAGTAGTATTACTTTATTTTAAGTAGAGAGAGTGTGGGCCATGGTTAGAGTTGGTGGGTAGTAGGAGTGATATTATTTTATTAGGAGGAGAGAGAGTGTGGGCCAATGCTTAAAAGGTAGAAGGATTAAAATAATAGTGGGTCGTATCCAAAAATAGAAGTGTAAAGAGTATTCTGGGACAAATGAAAAAGGAAAGTGTAAAGAGTATTTAGGGACGGAGGGAGTATCGGCTAACTGAATCACTACGTTCGTTTTAGAGAGGGGCTCCAAGTTCAAAGATTTATAGATTGATCTAGACATTACGCTAATGGATGCTCCTAAGTCAAGCATACACCTATTAAGCTCATGGTTTCCTATCTTGCAAGGTATAGAAAACATCCCGGGATCCTTACATTTAGGAGGTATTTTCTTTTGAATAACGGCAGAGACGTTCTCCCCCACACATACTTTTTACCACTCTGAATTTTCCTTTTGTTAGTGCATAAGTCTTTTAAGAATTTAGCGTATTTAGGCATTTGCTTGATTGCATCTAAGAGAGGTATGTTTATTTCAACCTTCCTAAATGTCCCTAAGATCTCATTGTCTAAATCTTCTTTCCTAGAGTTAGCAAAACGTGAGGGAAATGGCAATATCTCCCTAGGATCAGGTTTATTTGAAGAAGGATTCACGATAGGTTTTTCTTTTTCTTTTCTCACCTTCACTACTTCGTTTTCCACATTTTGGACTTCAATCTCATCACTAATTTCACTAATCTGCCCAATTATGTCACTTTGTAATTTTTCACTATTTTTTTCTATGGTTTCATGACTCACCTTGACTTCTTTTTCCACTTTACCTCGATTTTCAAGTTCTTTACTACTTCTCAAAGTTATGGCTTTAGTTTCATCTATCAAGTGAGGTATAGGCTTTTCAAAAACTTGTCCATCCTATTTACTTTCTATGTTGCTAAGAGTAATACATATTTGTTTTATTTGGTTATCTAGATGGTGAAGGTGATTTTCATTTTGTTGTTGATTATTAAATCCATGAGAGTGAACTTTTCCTAATTGGAAAGCTAGTTGTTTTACTAAATTTTCCAAAGACTCATGTTGAGTACTAAAACTGGAAACTTGGTTACTAATATTAGCAACTACAACTTTAAATTCAGCAATTTATTCAGTTTGCTCCTTCAGTTGCCTTCGGATTTTTACTTCAGAATCATTTTTCGTCCCATATTGTTCACTGTTAAGGGCCATAGTAGTTATTAACTCTCTAGCTTTACCAGGAGTTTTATTCACCAAGGTTCCACCACTAGCGATATCTATTTAATGTATTTGATCATCTAACAAACCATCATAAAAACATTCAATTAGGAATTTCTCACTCAGTTGATGTTGTGGACATGAAATGCAAAGCTTATTAAATCTTTTCCAATGCTCATGCAATTGTTCATCTTTATCTTGCTCAATACTACATATTTGTTTCGTTATTAATCTAGTTATGTTAGCAGGTTGGTATTTTTCAAGAAAAGCCCTCTGAAAGCCATCCTAAGAAGTAATAGATCCAACGGGAAGATAAAGTAACCAATCTCTAGCTAAATCATGTAAAGTAAAAAGGAAAACACGAAGTTTAATACCATCATCATCTTTACCATTTAACGATAAAGTAGAGCAAGCAAGAGAAAATTCTTGTAAATGTCTATGAGCAACTTCCTTATCATGACCATAAAATTTAGGGAGAATTTCGATGAAACCCGGATCAAGTTTGAAAGGTTTCTCTAGCGCGGGAAAAATAACGCTCATGTGTGTCTCATATGCATGAAACATATGTTCTTTCAAGCTCTTTTCACCTTCTCCTACCATTTCACTAGCTAATAGTCACACAAAAAATATAAATGTACTGCCTCCGTCCCAGAGTAGTCTGAACACTTTTCCTTTTATGTTTGTCACAAATTAGTTTGAACACTTCCATTCTTGGCATGGTCCCACCATTAATATATTATTTCTTTTACACATCTTTGGCCCACACTCTACCTTTTATCAATAAAAAGTTACCCAACTTTCTCTCTCCTCTAATAAAAAGTACTCCACCAACTCCTTTCACATCTACTTTTTAAATAAAATAACATTTGATAACCACACCACAACTTATCACCTAAAACTACGTGTCCCAACAAGTGTTCAGATCTTTCTGGAACGGAGGGAGTAAATATTAGATCAATAAAGAAGAACCTAGAGTAAAACAAATAACTAGATAAATAATAATACTTAAACAATAGTCTAAAATAATAAATTATACAGTCCCCGGCAACGGCGCCAAAATTTGATGCGCGTCGTTTCTGCATCAAAATTAAATTTATAAATCACTCACTAACTCTAATCAGTAGATAGAGAAAGTAAGGGTCGAACCCACAGAGACTGCGTTATTATCTTAAACTAATTGTTTACTTATATAAATAACTATTACTATATAATATGAGGGGTTTTAAATATCAAAACTATACTAAAGCTTGTTGAACCCTAGTTTTGATGATGACAAAGGAACAAAGATGCAAACTATGTAATGGACTAAAAAGTTGTTTAAGTGAATGAATTTCAAGGTCCCACTGAAAGGAACAAAGAGAAAACTAAGTCAAGGAAGAAATCAAGTTGGGATTTTGAAGACTAAGTAAAGATGTTTGAAGATTTGGTACTGGAGCAGCATTGGAGCAACAAGACTAAAGCGAGGCTTTTTGTTTCTAGTTCCATTGTAAAGGAACGAGTAAGAATGGTAAGGAACTATGGCAATTTAGAATGAGAATGAGCGTTTGTTCCTTTGTAAGGAACAGACGAACTGGCGCTTAACTAATGAGTTAAAGGAACTAACTATTAAAAGGAACTAGACATAGGATGAAGCATTACAACGGTTTATTTAAGTCTGTTGAGTAATTTATGCCTAGATTCTAGGTAACTGTTTTATTTAAGGAAAAATCTGATTTAAAGGAAAATCTTTTTAAGGAAAAGATTTTATTTTTATAAAGATAATATATATCCTTTTCAGTTTTTATGGAAAATATTTTAAAGATAATATTTTTGGTAAAAGGATTTTATTTTGGTTTTAATAATTAAAATGCTTTTTAATTAAATCATATTTTCGAATTAATGCTTTAAGTTGTTGCTAAAATTAAGGGAGCAGTAACATAATTATCTCCCACGTTTAACAGTGATCATGGAGATCATGGGTTGAATGAGGAACGTGTTCCTCCGGGTAAGGAACATCATGGGATAATGATTTTACCACTAACACATGCTTTAATCCCACGTTCTAAGTTATTACCACTATAAATACTAATGTCTAATTAAGTTTCAATTTGTGTCTGACCAAGTGAATTAGTGAGTTTAACTAAGTAAAGTGGCAGTGCCTTCATTCTCTCATAAAAGCCATTTGTTCTTTGCCTTCTTACTCTAATTCCACTAATTTTATTTGTTCTATTGTATTTTGTTTTTGGGGTAAGGGGACTTTGAGTGAAGTTCTGTAAGAGAGAAGCTTTGAGTGAAGCGAGTTAAAGTGATAAAACTTCAAGTGAAGTTGAGAGGAAGAGCTGTTAAGGGAACAGTTATTCAGGAACTTGAGTTTAGGAACTCAAGGTGTGGCCCGTGAGTAGAATTAGGTTGTAACAAAGTTGTTTGGCCTAATTAGTGAAAGTGTTGAGTTTAAAATTCCTAGTGGTCGATGTTGTTTCTTCTTGTTGGGCCCAAGAAGTTTTTCCTCGTAAAAATCCCTTGTGTTCCTTTAGCTTGTTTCTTTGTTTAAGTTTCAAATTCCGCAAAAAGTTACGTTTATTTCTACACATACAATTCACCCCCTCTTGTATTATTCCTAGTCAAATAGCAATTGGTATCAGAGCAAGAACTCACGAAAGATAGGAAACCCTATTGAGAAAAAGATCTAAGGAACAATGAATACCACCGAGAAACTTGAGGAAGGTTACTCTACGCAAATGCCTCCCATGGTCAATGGGAATTTCTATTCCTACTGGAAGAACATAATGGAGTTATTCATCAAGGCCGAAAACTACCAGGTACGGAAATTCATTGAAGTTGGTGATTTTGAGGTCACAACTACTAATGACAAAAATGAGGTAATTCCAAAACCCTTCTCTGAATACGACAAAGCTGATTTCAAAAATATGGAAGTAAATACAATGGCTTTTAAACTGTTGCATTGTGGACTTGGACCCCATGAACACAATAGGATCATGGGATGCAAATCCGCAAAGCAAATATGGGATTTACTAGAAGTAACCCATGAAGTAACTAATGAAGTCAAGAGATCTAAAATTGATTTACTAATGAATCAATATGAATTGTTCTCTATGAAAACTAAGGAAAGCATACAAGAGATGTTTACTCGTTTTATTTATTAATGAGTTAGCTTCTCTTGGTAAGTTTATTTCATCAGAGGAACAGGTTCGAAAAGTTCTTAGGAGTCTTCCTAAGGATAGATGGATGGCTAAGGTCACTGCTTTACAAGAAACAAAAGACTTCACTAAGTTCAACTTGGAACAGCTTGCTGGATCACTTATGACTCATGAGCTTCACCTTGATACTGAGTATGGTGAAAGCTCTAAGTCAAAATCCATTGCCTTCAAAGCAGGTGATGAAGATGACTCTGACTCAGAAGAAGAGGAAGTAGCACTCATGGTCCGAAAATTTCGAAAGATGTATATGAACATGAAGAATGGGAACTTCAAAGGTAAAACTAAAAGGTTTTCTAACAAAGGTGCTTGTCATAAATGTGGTAGTACAGATCACTTCATCAAGGAATGTCCACTTTGGGAAAATGATAAGACCAAAGAAAGGAACAAGGAACGCTTCGCTGAAAGGAACAAGGAATCCAAAGCACCTTTCTCTAAAGCGAACGTTCGAAAGGCTATGATAGCAGCTTGGGGAGATTCAGAGACTGAAGAGTAAGAAGAACAATAAACTGAAGAAACTGCAAATCTTTGCCTCATGGCAAACACTAACGAAAAAGAAGATGAAGAAAATGTTGAGGTAAGCTAACATGGACTTGAATCAGACTTAGATGGAAAAACTAGGCCTGAAATTTATGATCTTCTTTATGATGCAATTCTTGAATGTAGAGATGAACGTGAAAAACGTGAGCAAACTAAACAAGCTGTTAAAGTTTGTAAAGAACATATAGAATGGCTTAAGAAAATGAGAACGGATGTTGAAACTAGGTTCTTTGATTTATTTGATAAGAATTTAAAAATCAAGGAATCGTATGAGAGTGTGAAGAATGAAAATTATCAAATCAATTTAGAAATTTCACACTTAAAGGAATTTTTCCCTGTTCTAAGTTCCTTTGATATTAGATCAACTCCTTTGAAAGGTTACCGATCTGAGATCGAAAAATTGAAAAGAGAAAAATGTTTTAAAGAAACAGATCTGGAATCTCAAGAAAAAACTGGTTGTTGCAAGGAACAGAGGCAAAGTGATGGTTGTTCCTAAATGGATTGAGAGACCACAGACTAAAAGAAGAGAAGGTCTTAGTTTTGAAAACTACAAGAAGAGGAACAAGCATAAGAAATATGTTAACCTACCTAGTGATCAAATTTGTATGTACTGTGGAAAGATAGGTCATTGCATAAATCAATGTCAACTAAGAACTGGAATGATTGGAAAAAATGTGAAGATGAGTAACATGAAATGGGTTGCCAAATCAAATGCTCGTCAAGAACAGGAACCCACGTAACAAGGGGTTCCTACAACTAACAACTAGTTGATTTTTGCAGGTTGGAGTGAGGGGGAACAACACTTGGTATCTTGATAGTGGTTGTTCTAAGCACATGACAGGAGACAAATCTAAGTTTCTCTCACTCTCAACCTATGAAGATGGAAGTGTGACCTTTGGTGACAATAAGAAAGGTAACATAGTTGCCATGGGTAAGGTTGGTAAGTCATTATCACACTCCATTGATAATGTATTTTTAGTTGATGGTTTAAAGCACAATCTGTTAAGTATTTCCCAATTTTGTGACAAGGGAAATGTTGTTAAATTTAATAGTGAAAAATGCTTGATCGTTAACATTAATTCTAAGAATGTCATCTTGGAAGGAACAAGGAAAGGAAACACATATATTCTGGATCTTGATCTTGTTCCTAAAAACAGTTTGACATGCCTTAGTGTTATTGAAGATGATCCACTCTTATGGCATAAGCGTCTAGGACATGCTAGCTTTTCATTACTTGAAAAACTTCGATCAAAAGATCTTGTTTTGGGATTACCATCTATAAAATTTCATATTGATTAAGTTTGTGATGCATGTTGTAATACCCCGAAATTTCAAAATTTATTTTATTATTTATTACGCTTTAATATTATTTCCACTTAAATTATTTTTCTGATAATTCAATTTTAATAAAGATTTCATTTAGTTTTGAATTATTTAACGAGTTTATTTAAATGATTTATTTGAAATGCATTTTAAACTAATTATTCATGTTCATTATTTATAAATAATTTAATTATTAATTGTTGCAATTGAAATCTTTATTTAGTTTGTGGGCATTCTTATTCATTCAATTGTCCATCTATATTAGCAACCCATATAAAGCCCAATGTCAAGCCACAGCCCATGTGTCATTTTAGCCAAAAAAGAAAAAGGAAAAAAAAAAAGAAAAGGAGAAAGAAAACGTGATCTTCATCATTATCTTCCTCCCTCCTCATGTACAAGATGAATAGAGCCAAAGGTCAGATTTTTCCACAAAATCAACAGTTCTTGTCAGGAGAGTTTGAAACTCAATCCAAATCCCGGATCTTCGGAGTTAAATTAGTCAAAAATGAATCTCAAACACCATACCTCACCATACCCACCATTAATAGAGCTTGACCCCAAAGCTCAAAATTCTGACCAAAACCCTCTATAAATACTGAACGACATTCACCCAATTGCTCAAGCAAACAAATTAAACTTCAAAGGTTTGCTTCAATTTCCTCTTTTCTCACTCAATTTCTAATTTTTGTTTTGGAAAATGAAATAATAATAAATATTCAAACCACCATAAACTCCACCTCTGTTTCTTTGCACCACCGAAAATTACCACGACCACCCAGAAACCACCTCGGCAAACCACTCGAACCACCTGCACCGCCGCCAGCCAAACACCCTCCCCTTCGCGTCACCCTCTGCTGCCCAGCATCGCGGCGCCTCTGCTGCTCCTTGACGGCAGCCCGCGCCAGCCGCCGCCCACCTGAAACCACCCCTCCCCGCCTGAGACTTCACCGTCCACCACCCGAAACACAGCCTCCCTCCCCCGCTTTTCGTCCCCCTGATTCGCCTCCCTTGTTCTTCCTCCCTTCATTTTTTTTTCGGCTTTGTAAACTGATTTTTTGAATCAGTAAAGCCCCTCATTTTTCCCTTTTATTAGTTTTATTACTTTAATTTTTTTTTAAACAAAACAATTGACTTTCCTAAATTGACTTACTTTATTAAGTTGGTGTATTTTAGATTAATTAGCTTAGTCTTTTATAACTTGAAAAAATTTCTTAATTTTTTTTCTAAAACAAAGTAAGAAGTATAATAAAGTTAGTTTTCTATGTTCAAAATAATTGTTTAAGTTAATGAAAAATTAAGTTGAAGTAATCTTTAAGTACTTAAAATGATTTCATAAATAATTTGAAAACCATAAACTTTGATTTATAAACTCTCTTAAAATCAATAAGAATTCTTTAAGTTATTTGAATTATTTAAATTGTTTATTTTATATATAAAAAGGGGTTATTTAGGTAACTAACTTAGATCTCGTCAATGTCTATTGTAGACTCCGATTGCGTAGACGAGGAATATCAAGAGTGTTAATCCGTTCGTGAACTTAACTTTTGGGCACACGTCACGAGGTATCTCCGATGTCCATCTAAACGTAGTTCCCGTTAGGATAAAACGAATTAATTATCAGACTATGTGAATTATAATATGGATTATGATTATGGGTTATAATTACTATAAGGGAAATTTCCTGAGGTACCCTTGAGGTTTGGCTTAATTCTCAAAATACCCTTATCGAATTTTGAAGTTGAAAGTTTAAGTTTCAAGGGTACCTTAGAAAATTAATGTACTTGAATTTCGGTGTATGATAAGGGTATTTTGAGTCCAAACACAAAGTTCAGGGGTATCTGAGGAATTCCCCAAATGTGAGGGGTAATTTGAGAATTACGTCAAACCTCAGGGGTACCTAAGGAAATTTCCCTTACTATAATTATGGATTATGCACGAGGAATGAGTATGACAAATGAAGTAACTTGTATAACGGACGATATGACAACTTTAACGTTATTAACGTCATTAACGGCACTAATAGTGACTTTATGTTATTATTATTATCGCTATTGTTTAAATAATGTTATTATTGTTACCATCATCATATTATTATTATTACTATTATCATTATTAAAATTATTATTAATTCCATTATTATTATTATCTAATTATCGTTATCGTTATTATTGTTGGAACATATCAAAGACATGTGAAAATTGGATGATTATGAGTAAATCAATGTAACCAAGTGACGGTTATGATAATGAATACGAATGGGCTCTCAGATTAAACTATGTATGAATTAAATTCTGGATTTGGAATAATAGTTTGCACTCTTGATTAAATGAACTGACGCATATGTCTACATGTGTTATGTGATGACTTGAATCAAAAGCTATTAATCACTTAAAGTGAAATATCGAAGGGAAATGATGATCAGGTTGACCTGTATGGGAGGTTCAGCGGCCACCTACAGGTTCTCTGGTTACTATGCTGATTTTCGGTTACTTGTCTTCCTTTTATCTTGTTGTGACCCAAGTAGAAGGGGTGTGCACACTAGGGACTCTGTTATTATGGCATTATGTTATCCGTAGGTGGTTACAGGGGATTGACCCCGGCCTACAATATTGAAGTAAGTGGTTACAGGGGATTGACCCCGA
Source organism: Beta lomatogona (assembly GCA_947646795.1). NCBI lineage: Eukaryota > Viridiplantae > Streptophyta > Magnoliopsida > Caryophyllales > Amaranthaceae > Beta > Beta lomatogona. The sequence continues at coordinate 3,072,373 of CANSNZ010000927.1, read as the reverse complement.
CTTACTGGCGTTCTCTTTCCTCTCCTTAAATAATTGAATTAATTATGTTATTATTCATTGTACATATATGTGTATATGTCCTATGCTTTCTAACCCTATTAATCTACTATCCTACAAAGTATTTTCAACTTAAGTATTTTACGGGATAGAGTTGGAATTACTCAGTTTTTCTGATTTTTGGGAGCTTGTCTCTCTTGTTTCTTTTCAATGTATTTGTGCAGGTGGGTGATCAACCGGGAAAGAAGGGAGATCATTTAGAGTTGTCATACACTTAGCTTATGATTTAGCTTCCGCTGGAACTCTGAAACACTTTGTAATTAGTAATATTTAATGAACGATATACTTGGTTGTAAGGATTTGAATTTAGTATACTTAAATCTAGCCTTGTATTTATTTCCAAGGAGATAAGTGCGGCGGTAGCACGCCTGTTGAGTCGAACCCTCGTGGATTTTCCCCCATCTCGAGTTTTATTAAATGAAAAAGGGTTCGGGTTGGCGGGGGTGTTACAAAGTGGTATCAGAGCGGAGTTTAGATTAACTAGGGAAAGATTAAAATTATTAAAATTATCAATTAAGGAAAATGAATCAAATATGGTTAAACTTAAAATTGGTCTAGGAAGTCCATATAATAAAAATATTTAGGAAAAATGAATTAGGATTAAAATATGACCTAAGGGTTTAGTATTGGTACAAATGGGTTATGTGTACATGTATGGAAGTACTCGCTAAAGGTACTTATTAATTGTTTATGATATTTTATTAGATGGCCAAGACACCTTTGACTGCCAGGAAATGCACCAGAACCCCTCGTCAAGGACCTTACCTTTTAAGGATGAGGGTAGGAGAGTCTCTTTCAGCTTATATTTACAGGTTGCGGTTAACAATGAAGTGTTACCACCTCAATGAAGGCCACGGGCATTCGAATTACCTCACGCGACCTAAACAGGCCGATGTTTCGATTCACACTCTCCCCCAACGATGGTCCTTATGCTGGAATCAAGAGCGAATACTCTGATGTTCTGATAAATGGATGGCCAAACTATGAACGATACACATTGAAAGGGAAGTGGTATCTCACGTTGAGTTACCTGGAGAAAAGAATGCTCGATGCTAGGGCCAAGTGGCTTAATGACTATTTACCCACTGATGATGAGGTACCCAACCATAGTGGCGATGAAGAGGTAGGAAGCAACCCTGCCTCACCCGTTGTAAATTTCGATGGAGATGGAGATGGAGACGGAGATGAAGGTGAAGACGAGGATCCGTCCGAGTACGCCTACTAGAAAACCAAATATCTAGCCTTGACCCTTAGATTTCTAATTAAGGTCGTAAAAGACCAATTAACTTGTTAACTTAGTTAAGGATGGTGCGACTAATGCTTATTTGACTATTTGAAAAAAACTCTTATGCTACTATGAACGAATAGTTATGGCTCTTTTGGAGTAATGAATGATGAACTTTTCATATGTGAATTGAGTATGAAATGAATGAATGAATGGTACGAACCATGATTATGTGAATTAGCCTTTATATAAGAATCAATGTAAATGGTAGAAATACCAATGTGACTAACGCAGGTAGCTTACGCGATACGTTTATACAAGATCTAGAGTAAGGCGACAAGAAAACCAAATGGCTGAAACTCCCGAACACGTTGCAGCACTACTTAGGACACTCGAGCAACTAGCTCAGAGCTTCGGCTTAGTCCTTCAAAACCAGATCAACAACAACCACCATGGAGACGACTCGCAAGCTGCCATGGCGAAAAAGATTTCCGCTTTAAAACCAACCTTTGTTGGGAGAGAAGACCCACTACTTCTCGAAAACTGGATAAGTGACAGGCTAAAGTCGTATCACCTTATCAAAAATAACCAAAAGTCCACTAACAAGTAGTCAGGGAAGTCAGGATCGAATCCACAGGGAGAAAGTTATATTATTGTATCTGGATTCTAATATTATACTAACTAAATCAGTTGAAAATGGGTTTGTGACTAAACTAATAGGCAAATGATAGAACTCAATATGAAGGTATGAATCAATTAATAAAGAACTAGGACTATGGATCACTATGCATACAATTCAGGAAATCAGAGACGAATAATAACTACCCACTAAGTCAATTTATCTAGGGCACATGTAATTTCTCTCGAACATTACCTCCCTCAAAGATCACCTAGCCGCTCTCGCATGGTCAAGGATCACTGAAAGCCTATACGAAATCTCTCCTCTCGAAGCAGATTCAATATTGTGATAATAGAAATACAAATTAGGCCAAATTCATAAATCTAGCATGAACGATTCAATCACAGGAAACAATTGAAATAAAGGGTAATTATATTAATCTATTAATCCCTCATTGCATACATAGATCCCCACAATCCTAGAAATAAAACTACTCACTCATGTTTGAGAATCCAATAACAAATTCCATATAAAAATCCGTACTTTGAACTATTGCAAATAACTGAGAAACTACTCTAATCAATAATAGAGGAAGAAAACAATAATGGAGAAAACAAGGAAGAAGATTACCAAATTAAAGAACTATATTGAACTTGCGAATAATCCAAATGTTTGATCTTGAATCACAATGAGAAGTAATAAAATCTAGGGTTCTTGAGAGTGTCTATGAGAAAATAAGAGCTAAAAACAAAGATCCTTCAAATATCCTCTAATTTTCCTATTTATACTAAGTAGCCCGAAAATCATTAAATGGGCGCGCGGAAGAGAAGCCCGATCAGGCCAAATCAGCCCGATCAAATCGGGCGCAAACGCAGCAAAAGAGGTTAAATAACGCCACCGCCTGATTCAATCGGGCCGACACGCCCGATGGGATCGGGCCGCACAAGAACTTAGAGCATCCAGCGCACAAGATCGCCCGATGAAATCGGGCCTAGTCGCCCGATCGGGCTTGTCAACGAACCAACGAACGGGCAAATTCGCCCGATCCGACCCGCAATAATGCTTGTTCCCAATGGCGATGAGGGCCCGATGTCATCGGGCTGAAACCCTATCCTTGCTTCCTTGGCTTCAGACGCCAAGGCTTCACTTCTTCTTTTGTCCAAGGCCTCGGAAAGTATTCTCGGGACCCCGGAACTCATCATATATGTCTTCGAACTTCTCCAGTCCAGTGTAATGGTCAGATAATGGTAAAAAAATAGGGAGATAGCTCCCTAAAACCTGCAATCAGACACAGAACAGAAAACCACAACTCGATGGAGAAAGTTAGCATAAAATGGCTCCTAAGAGCGCCATTGATACACATTTTAGCTCAAATATAGGGGGAAAACACTATATAAAACCATAACATCAAACTCCCCCAAGATAAACCTTTGCTTGTCCTCAAGCAAAGCATAATATGAATAAGAATAGGATTGCTTCACCCCTCAGATAAAAAAGTTTAAAATCAATTATTTCCAACTCAAAATCGTTCAAGCAAGCAAAATTCAAGTTCAGTTGCTCAGATCACCTGACTACCAATCACTTAAGCAAACTATCAAATGCAGCTGCCCTACATATCATGCAAATCTTGAAAAGGTGCTCACCGAGGTGTCACTCCTCTCAATTTTGTGACAGGCAAAATATGTGCCCGATCGCTCACCAACCCAACCATAATAGCCCTTTCCACTCACAGTCTCATGTGTTTAGAAAGGTATAATATCGCTCATCCTAATCAGGTCGACTCAAATAACAGACTTAATCTTCGACTTTGGCATATTGACTCAGTATTATTCCAATAAACAATCAAACACGTGCTCAAAAGGTCTTTTTCAGGGTTGTAATGGGGCTCGGGTAAAGGTACGAAAATTATTTAGGAAATGTGGTGGAAAAGCCAAGAAAGGGGAGCAAAAAACACTAGTAGGACTAGGTGTGGTAGAAACAACTCCCATGGCATCATCAACTTAACCAAGATAATAACCAACTTTTGGAATTTCACGAACCAACCAATAATTGTCATTTTCAACATAATTTCCAACACTTTTGAAAGTTAACGAGTGAAGATCATAGAAATTTTTCATATTTTTCACTATCAAAATTTTTTTTTTCTTTCTTTCTTTCACTTTATTTTTCTTTTTCTTTCTTTTCTTTGTACAAACATATCATTATTTTCCAACCGCCCTACGGAATCAACCACACAATATGATATAAACTTAACAAATGCTCCCCCAAGCTAGGCGTGGGACAATAGTCATTGCAAAGGCTCAAGGTGTGTAATGTGGTTTAATATAGATCCAAAAAGAAGTCATTAGGCTCAGCGGGGCTAGGGGGGAAAATTCATTAAACAACTCTGAGGCTTAAAATTAAACAAATGAACGCCTCTATCACAGCACATGCCTAAAGTTACCAGAACTCAACGAGTACAATGCCAAAACCAAGATAAGAATGCTACGAGGAACTAACACACAAGAATAGATCGGATATAGAGATAAATCCGAGGGCTGGAATGAATCCTCACAATCTAACCAATTCAAGCATGCAGTTAAAGTAGGCACTTTATCATCGAAATTCACTCAAGATCAAGGCAATCAGAGATCACATCACAACATCCCAAACACAAATGCCCAACTATCTAGTATAATGAGTTAAATCATTTTTTTTCAAAGCAAAGTTCGGAAAGTTCGGGGCACAGGGAAGCAATCAATCTATTCGAATTCAACTCGTATTTTTGTGTTTTTTTTTCAACAATAGTTCATTTTTTTGTGATTTTTCATTTTTTCAAAGCAATTAAACTAACTTAAATAACCTAAAAAGCAATAAAAATAAAACTAATACTTACATAAGTCCTCCCCCAAGCTGAACTTGGCAATGGCCTCATTGCAACAAGGGAAAGGAACGCATGGATATCCGCCATCCATAGAAATGTCCTCACCATCATCATCCGCATCTCCATCATCCTCACCACCATCATCCTCACCTCCAGCATCCTCACCTCCGCCACCCCTACTACTGTACCCTGGCTGACTGTAATTCGGGTTTCAAGTGTACCAGGATGGGTGGGCATCTGTTTCTGCAATTGTATGCCGTCTGCAGTATTCATCGTACAGGGGATACAGAGCGAGGTGTTGATCATTGGCCAATGTATCAACACGCTGGCCAAGGCTCTGGAGAAGTACAGAGTTAGCATCAACCTGCTGACCGATGCTCTGGATGGCTGTAGAGTTGGCAGCGATACCAGACTCCATCCGCTGGAGCATGCTCATCATTCCCTGAAAATCAAAAGAAGGAGGAGGAGCAGCAGAATATGGGGGAGGGGGAGCATCAGAAGTAGAGGCAAAATCAGTAGGATGAGGGGGGCGGCAATGAAAGGTGCGCTGGGGTATCTCAGACACGGGGGTGGGAAAGTCAGAACCAGCAATGGGAAGGTGGTAATGGGGCTGCCCAGGTCTGAGTTTTGCTAAGGGACTATGTAGTTCAATAGAGCGCCTCCCATTGATGCGCCACTGATATTTATCCCCAGCCCTCTCTAACCAATGGAGGCGATCGAGGAAAGCATAATCCATGAGGGTGGGTCCTATGGCTGGCTGGTAGCGAGACTCGTCAAAATCGGGGATTAACCTTGCAAAAAGAGTCACTAACCCCCCATTTACAATAGCACGAGAGGTCAAGGTACCGTCCGCTCTCCTCTTGGGGTAAGTGGTAGCAATACGCTCCATCTGGAGCGCAACATGATGAGGGATGTCATATTGAAAATGGTCAGGCGTCCCTTTAAGCATGTAGCTGCCAATTAGGTACAGTTCATCCCCCTTATTAATTGTCCTTCCACCCTCCCAAATAGTGTCTGCGACATAAATCGAACCCAAATTTTCAAGATAGGTTGGTGGATGTATTTGCCCTTGCAGTGTTGTAGGGTGAAGTCATTTCCATCACCTGTGATGGCAAAGTACGTGCTACGATGATGGTAGTTAGGGGGGTGCCCAATCTCCCCACCACATTGTACTCGATGTACCCGTGCAAATTCCGGTAAAGTTAGGTGGAAATCTTGATTTAGCAGTCAAAAGGATACATGTGAGATAGGTCCGGTTCGGGGTTTGGTAACCTTAAGACTACTATAAAATTCATAGAAAAGTACAGGGTATGTATTAACATGCACGGAAAATAAAGATTCCATCCCTATTATTTTCATGAAATCCTTGAATTCAGAGGCAATACCCAATTTATTCAAAAATTCAATATCAAGAAAGTGGGTAGGGCTCACCTCGCGCCCTTTTAGGCGCTGAAATCGTTCATGTTGCTCTGGCGACGAAAAGATGACATCCGGAAAAGTCTTGTCCCGTGGTGGTGGTGGTGGTGGTGGTTGTGGTGGCCCGGTGCCGGATTCGCGACGCCTCCTTGAAGTCATGTTGCTTGGAAAGTGTAGAGATTTCACACTCACTCTAATGGGGGATGATGGGAAGGGAGCTTTTCTCTCACTTAAATGGTGGAATGAATGTGGAAGAGGATGGATGGGAGATATGGAGTGAAAGAAAAATGAAGAGGATGGAGTGGGTAATTGGTAGGGGAAGATGAGAGGAGTGATTTTTGTGGAGATAGAAGTAGCTTGGATTGGAGGTTGTTAATGGTGAATGGAGAATATGGGGAAGAAGGTGAGAGTTGGGGTTAGGGCTTGAAGAAGAGAGAGAAAGAGATTGAGAGTGAATGAGGAAAAGGAGTGGGGAAAATCCGGGTTTAATGAAGTCGCGACACGCAGCCCGATCGGGCGTAGAAGCCCGATTTCATCGGGCGAGAAACTGCATCAGGAACGCCAAATATCTGTTACGGGCCCGATCGGGCGTGATGAGCCCGATTTCATCGGGCGGATTTTTTCCTTCAGGATCAGAACGCTGGTTGCGGGCCGGATCGGGCTGTGGTGCCCGATATAATCAGGCGATCCGGTTTCGTTGACGGACGAACGCCCGATCGGGCGGTATGGCCCGATTTTATCGGGGGCTTTTCGTTTTTCGTTCTTGTCATATTTCTTCGCGGGCCCGATTGGGCGGTCGATCCCGATTCCATCGGGCGGTTGCCCAGAAAGCTTTTTATCTCGGAATTTTGCTATCTTTTTCATGGGAAGACGGACCTGGCTATTATGCGAAAAATTCCTGCACACATATAACCTCTAGGTAATGGTTAGTACCCTCTCACTCTCTCACCAAGACTACAAAACTAGAAAAAATAAAAACAAAACTATACTAAAAAGAATAAAAGGAAAGGGAAAATCGGGTTGCCTCCCATTTAGCGCTGGTTTATGAGGGTCCCGCACGACCATAATGCCGCATCCCTCAGACAGAAGGGGAAGGGGGTTGGAGGTATAATTCCTCCACAGATCCAGCAAGAGCTCCGGTATGATATAGCTTTAAGCGTTGGCCATTAACATTGAATTTTTCACCTGTTGCATTCATCACCTCAATAGAACCAAACTTGTTAACATTAGTGACAGAAAATGGACCAGACCACCTAGACTTCAACTTACCAGGAAAAAGTTTTAATCTAGAGTTGCACAATAAGACCCTGTCACCAATTGAGAACTCTCTACTCAAAATTTTCTTATCGTGCCATCTCTTAGTGCGCTCTTTGTAGAGACGCGAACTATCATAAGCATTCAGTCGGAGTTCATCAAGTTCATTAATCTGCAAAAGGCGTTTTCCTCCTGCTAACTTAGCATCAAAGTTCAGCTCCTTAACAGCCCAAAAAGCCTTGTACTCTAGCTCAACAGGTAAGTGACATGCTTTCCCATAAACTAACCTGTAAGGGGTGGTGCCAATATGGGTCTTAAAAGCAGTTCTGTAAGCCCATAAGGTGTCATCTAATTTGTCACTCCAATCCTTCCTAGATTTAGCTACCACTTTCTCCAAGATAGTCTTTATCTCACGATTAGACACTTCTACCTGCCCACTTGTCTGAGGGTGATAAGCTAGGCCAGTTCTATGGTAGACACCATACTTCTTAAGCAGAGCCTCGAAAGTGCGTTTGTGAAAATGAGATCCACCATCACTTATGACAACCCTTGGTACCCCAAACCTTGGAAATATAATCTTTTTAAACATTTTCATAACGACTTTGGAGTCGTTAGTTGGTGATGCAAGGGCTTCTACCCACTTAGACACATAATCAACAGCAACAAGTATAAAATTATTGCCAGATGAAGAGGGAAAGGGGCCCATAAAATCAATACCCCATACATCAAATAGTTCAACTTCCAAAATGGGGGTTTGAGGCATCTCATGTCTTCGGGAAATATTTCCCGTTCGTTGGCATGCATCACAAGACTTAACAAAGGTACTAGCATCATGAAATAATGTAGGCCAGTAAAAACCAGATTGAAGTACCTTAGCGACAGTTTTAGAGGGTCCAGTATGGCCTCCACATGGCAGGGAGTGGGAGTGCTTTAGAATGTCATGCACCTCCCATTCTGGAATACATCGCCTATAGATGGTGTCTGCGCAAAGCTTGTACAGTAGAGGGTCGTCCCAAAAATACTTTTTAGCCTCATGGAGGAATTTCTTCCTCTACTGGTAACTCAGCTCTGGGGGAGTCTGTCCATTCACACAAAAGTTGGCGAAGTCGGCATACCACGGGGTGACAGAAGTGACTGCCAGGAGCTTATCATCAGGAAAGGAATCATCGATGGGTAATCCTTCTTCCATATCTTCATACTGCAATCTGGACAAGTGATCAGCCACTACATTTTCTGCTCCCTTTTTATCTCTGATCTCTAAATCGAATTCTTGGAGCAGTAAAATCCACCGAATGAGTCTAGGCTTGGCCTCCTTTTTGGCTAGGAGGTACTTCAATGCAGCATGGCAGTATAAACAATGACCTTAGACCCCAACAAATAAGTTCTGAACTTGTCCAGTGCATAAACCATAGCTAGAAGCTCTTTCTCAGTTGTGGCATAGTTAACTTGAGCTTCATCTAGTGTCTTACTAGCGTAGTATATCGCATGGAGAATGTTGCCCTTCCTCTGACCAAGCACAGCTCCCACAGCATAGTCGCTAGCATCACACATAATCTCGAAGGGAAGGTTCCAATCCGGAGATCGAATGATCGGAGCAGTAATCAAAGCTTGCTTGATCCTGTTGAAAGATATAAGACAGTTATCAGTAAACAGGAACGGGGCATCCTTGAGGAGCAACTGAGTAAGTGGTTTAGCAATTTTAGAGAAATCCTTGATGAAGCGGCGATAAAACCCCGCATGACCAAGGAAGCCTCGCACCCCTTTTACATTCACATGAGGGGGTAATTGCTCAATCACTTGAATTTTTGCTTTATCCACCTGGATGCCACGTTCAGAGATAATATGACCAAGTACCACTCCTTCAGTAACCATGAAGTGGCACTTCTCCCAGTTCAGTATAAGATTGACATCTTCACACCTTTTTCAAAACTTTAGCCAGATTTAGCAAACATGCATCAAAATCAATTCCATACACGCTAAAGTCATCCATAAACACTTCCATAATGGACTCAATGAACTCAGAAAAAATGGCCATCATACAACGTTGGAAGGTGGCGGGGGCATTGCATAATCCAAATGGCATCCTTCGATAGGCAAAGGTACCATAAGGGCAGGTAAAAGTGGTCTTCTCCTGGTCATCTGGGTGGATAGGGATTTGGAAGAAACCGAAATACCCATCTAGATAACATAAATAAGAATGACAAGCTAGCCTTTCCAACATTTGGTCAATGAAGGGGAGGGGAAAGTGATCCTTCTTGGTGGCAACATTTAATTTCCTATAGTCAATGCACATACGCCAACCAGTTACTACTCTTGTAGCAATTAATTCATTTTTTTCATTTTTTAACAACAGTAATACCTCCCTTTTTAGGAACCACTTGAACTGGACTCACCCACTTAGAGTCAGCAATGGGGTAGATGATTCCAGCATCAAGCAATTTCATAACCTCTTTCTTAACCACTTCTTGCATATTGGGGTTCAAACGACGTTAGCCTTGTATACTAGGACGATGATCATCCTCTAAGTGAATTATATGCATGCAGAAGTCAGGGCTTATGCCTTTCAAATCATCAATATTATATCCAATGGCTTGTTTATGTTTTTTCAAAACAGACAAAAGTTGAGACATTTGACCATCATTCAATGAAGCACTAACAATCACAGGACAGTTTTCAGATTCATCCAGAAAAGCATAGCGTAGAGAAGGGGGAGGGGGTTTCAATTCAGGTTTCTTTACCTCTACCAGTTGAGTATCATATACTAATCGTTCCTTGTAATGAGTGGTAATACCGTCAAGCTCTTCGCATGTAAGAACCGCTTCCCATTCATCCACTGCAACACTCAAGGGATTACCATCACCTGTAGAAGATGCAAAACAAAGCAAAGCCTCCAGAGGATCCCGCAGAAGGGATTGAGGCATATCATCGTTAACTAGCACATCAATGACATCAATTCTATAACAGGCTTCCTCTAGCATGGGACTTTTTAAGGCATTGGTCAAACTAAAGGTCACCTTGTCATCTCCCACAGTCAAAGTTAATTTACCATTCTTAACATCTATGACAGCTCCAGCAGTATGAAGAAATGGTCTCCCTAAAATAATTGGGATCTGAGTATCCTCTTCCATGTCAAGCACAACAAAATCCACAGGAATAAAAAATTTACCTACTCTCACAGGGACGTCTTCTAGGATACCTAAGGGGTATTTGACAGAACGGTCAGCCATTTGAAGAGTAATATTGGTACATTTTAAATCGCCCATGTCAAGCTTTTTGCATACAGTAAGAGGCATGACACTAACACTAGCACCCAAATCACATAAAGCTTTATCGATAAAAATGGTGCCAATGTTACAAGGGATAGAGAAACTCCCTAGGTCTTTCAATTTAGGTGGGGACTGGTTTTGCAAAAGAGCACTACATTGTTCAGTGAAAGCTACAGTCTCAGTTTCATTAAAGGCTCTTTTTCTAGTCAGAATTTCTTTCAAAAATTTAGCATATGCAAGAACTTGAGTAATAAGTTCAGTAAAAGGGACAGTTACATGCAGATGTTTCACTATCTCCAAAAACTTACCGAGCTGATGATCAAGCTTAGTCTTCAATAGTCTATTGGGGAAAGGTACCTTGATCACAGGAGGGGGAGGTGGAACTTTTTCGGCTACTGTCTGCTTCTCTGCATTGCTGGCCTCCTTAGGAGCTGTGGAATTGTCAGTGACAGCTTCATCCTTGTCGGACCCAACCGGATCATCTTTAGCCATCTCTGGACTATCTACCGCGTTCCACTCCTAAGAGTAATGGCATTAGCAGTATCTCTTGGTTGCATGGGTTGTGAAGGTAATGACCCAGGCGGCCTACTAGCAGAAGAACTAGCCAACTGAGCTAGTTGAGTCTCCAACATCTTGTTATGCGTACCTAAGTTTTCCAACTGAACCTTTGTGTCGGCTTGAAAGGCATTAAAACCTTTCTGCATCTGAAACATCATATTCTTCAGCTCTGTCATGGCTGGGTCAGTAGGAGGAGCAGGTGGTTGTGGAGCTTGATTTCTCTAAAAGCCAGGAGGAGCTTGTTGTTGAGGTTGATATTGTTGAACCTGATTCTGTGGGACATATGGTTGTTGAGGTTGAGGATTCAACACATTATTGCTCCGATATGAGAGGTTGGGGTGATTTCTGTACCCGGGGTTGTAAGTGTTAGAATATGGGTTGAACTGGGCCCTAGGTTGTGACTGAAACGCATTAACCGCCTCACAGTTGCTCCCGACATTAGAAGATAGGAGCGCAGGGCACTCTTGACAGTTGTGCCCAGGTATCCCACAAGCATCACAAATGGGAGCAATATAATTAGAAGCCCTAGCCATCGCATTAACATTCATATGGGAGGAGTCATTACCTAGCTTCAAGGAATCAATCTTCTGGCTTAGAGCAGCTAGTTGCCCGGACAATAAGGAAATGGCCTCGACATCATGTTTCCCTCCCTTCTTCATGGAGGAACGAATGGCAGATGCTTGATTAGAAGCGAGTTTCTCCAGAAGTTCATACCCCTCATCAATGGCTTTATCCATGAAAAACCCACCGGATGCTCCATCAATTACTCTCCTTGTATCGGCATCAACTCTAGTGTAGAAAATCTGACACAAATACCACTGGTCTAAACCATGATGAGGACAAAGGCGTTGCAGATCCTTGAACCTCTCCCAAGCTTCATATAATGATTCTCTAGGGTCTTGGGTGAAAGTTACTATAGCATGACGCATATCTGCAGTTTTCTGGTAAGGATACCACTTGATGAAGAAGATATTGGATAGTTCTGCCCATGTGGTGATGGTAGCAGGCATCTTATTATAACAAAATAGAGCTTTGTCGCGCAGAGAGAACCCAAATAGGATGAGTTTCATATCATCGGCAGTAACACCATCTTGTTTTTTAGTAGCACAACATTGTAAAAACCGATGCAGGTGTTGATTTGGGTCTTCAGATGGTAACCCAGCAAACTGATTATTCTGAACCATATTCAGAACATGAGACTTGATTTCAAAGTTTGTAGCAGCAATGGTAGGCATCCGAACCCCAGTGGGTACATTGTCAGGCAAAGGTTGTGCATAATCTCTAAAGGTTGGTTTAGCTTCGTCACCCATTATAGCAGTAATAGGTGAAGAAGGTGGAGTAGGTGTCTTTTGGGATGGTGTCCCTGCAGACAACTTCGCTTGCTTAGCTTACTTTCTGAGTCTACGAGCAGTCTTTTCAATCTCCGGATCAAATGGAATGAGATTTGAGGATTTCAATTTCCTGCTCATACACCAAAAACACTAAAACAAACGTGAGATGCTCCAAAGAACAGGTGTTCTTCAGAGTAGAGGTTAGTGTAATACTATAATTCAGACAAAATAAAAATAAATCGTCTTTGACAGGCTAAAGTCGTATCACCTTATCAAAAATAACCTAAAGTCCACTAACAAGTAGTCAGGGAAGTCAGGATCGAATCCACAGGGAGAAAGTTATATTATTGTATCTGGATTTTAATATTATACTAACTAAATCAGTTGAAAATGGGTGTGTGACTAAACTAATAGGCAAATGATAGAACTCAATATGAAGGTATGAATCAATTAATAAAGAACTAGGACTATGGATCACTATGCATACAATTCAGGAAATCAGAGACGAATAATAACTACCCAATAAGTCAATTTATCTAGGGCACATGTAATTTCTCTCGAACATTACCTCCCTCAAAGATCACCTAGCCGCTCTCGCATGGTCAAGGATCACTATGCCTAATGATTGAAAGCCTATACGAAATCTCTCCTCTCGAAGCAAATTCAATATTGCGATAATAGAAATACAAATCAGGCCTAATTCATAAATCTAGCATGAACGATTCAATCACAGGAAACAATTGAAATAAAGGGTAATTATATATATCTATTAATCCCTCATTGCATACATAGATCCCCACAATCCTAGAAATAAAACTACTCACTCATGTTTGAGAATCCAATAACAAATTCCATATAAAAATCCATACTTTGAACTATTGCAAATAACTAAGAAACTACACTAATCAATAATAGAGGAAGCAAACAATAATGGAGAAAACAAGGAAGAAGATTACCAAATTAAAGAACTATATTGAACTTGCGAATAATCCAAATGTTTGATCTTGAATCACAATGAAAAGTAATAAAATCTAGGGTTCTTTAGAGAGTCTATGAGAAAATAAGAGCTAAAAACAAAGATCCTTAAGTAGCCCGAAAATCATTAAATGGGCGCGCGGAAGAGAACCCGATCGGGCCAAGTGAGCCCGATCAAATTGGGCTCAAACGCTGCAAAAGAGGCCAAATAACGCCACCGCCTGATTCAATCGGGCCGACACGCCCGATGGGATCGGGCCGCACAAGAACTCAGAGCATCCAGCGCACAAGAACGTCCGATGAAATCGGGCCTAGCCGCCCGATCGGGCTTGTCAACGAACCAACGAACAGGAAAATTCGCCCGATCGGGCCCGCAACAATGCTTGTTCCCAATGGCGATGAGCGCCCGATGTCATTGGGCGGAAACCCGATCCTTGCTTCCTTGGCTTCAGACGCCAAGGCTTCACTTCTTCTTTTGTCCAAGGCCTCGAAAAGTATTCTCGGGACCCCGGAACTCATCATATATGTCTTCGAACCTCTCCAGTCCAGTGTAATGGTCAGATAATGGTAAAAAATAGGGAGATAGCTCCCTAAAACCTGCAATCAGACACAGAACAGAAAACCACAACTTGATGGAGAAAGTTAGCATAAAATGGCTCCTAAGAGCGCCATTGATACACATTTTAGCTCAAATATAGGGTGAAAAACACTATATAAAACCATAACATCAATTAGAGATTTCGAAAATATTTTCACGGCCACGGGTACGCCTGAGGCCCGGAAAGTAGACCAAGCAACCTTTTACCTACACGAATATGCCGATACTTGGTGGGAAAGTGTAGGACCTACTGTTAAAGCACAAGAGAACTTTAACTAGGAAGCGTTTAAGGTAGTGATTAAGGCTCGATTCTTCCCCGAGCACATCCGTAGACAAAAGTACAATGAGTTTAGTAGGTTCAACCAGAGCTATAACATGAGTGTGCAAGAGTACACCCAGGAGTTCAATGAGTATGCCTAATTCTTCCCGACTGCAGTGCCAGATGAAGGAACTAAGGCTCAAAAGTTCGAAGACGGACTTAGGTTTGACATCCAGACTCGGTTAGGAGGAAGTACCTCCGTCACTTTCGCGGAAGCGTATGCTAAAGCTTCGAACCTAGAGAGTATCTTACAGCGTGATAGAGAGGTGTTAGGCAGACACAAAAGGAAGGAACCTACCGGCAACACCCAACAACAACATTGGTGGAAACAACAACAACAATGGTGGACGCTACAATAACCGCAACAATCAGAATTCTGGACAACCAGCCCAGTAAGGAAATAGGAACCAAAAGAACTTTGTTTGCAGGAAGTTGCCAAGAGCCATCTAGGGTTCACTTGTCAGGGTGAAAGGATTAAGTGTTTCGAGTGTGGAGAAGTAGGTCACAAATCGTTCAACTGTCCCAAGAAGTAAGCTCAAAATGGACCAAATGGGAACAATGGTAACAATGGAGGTGAAAATAGAATTAAAAACTTCAATAACAACCGCCCCAGTGGAGGAAATGATGCACAGAACGGGAACCAGAACAACCGCTCTTTTGGAGGTGGAAATGGAAACTATGGAAAGAATGGTAATGGAGGCTACACCAATGGAAGAATCAATGTCATGAGCCAAACTGAAGCTGACACCGATGCCAATGTTGTGACGGGTACATTTCTCGTAAACTCAAATCCTGCTTATGTACTCTTTGACTCTGGAGCGTCTCATTCTTTTATTTCTAGCACTTTTGTTAATAAGTATCCCCTCAAGTCTACCCAGTCTTGTCGAGCCAATATAGCCATGCCCACCGGTGAAACTGTTTCTTGTAAATCTCTTTTCCAAAGTATCCATGTAGTCATAGCTGGTACTGAATTATCGGCAGATCTTATCCTTTTTTACCTAAAGGACTTTCACGTTATCTGGGGAATGGATTGGTTATCTAATTATAAAGCCAAAATCGAGTGTCATAACCAGAAAATATCTCTTAGAGGACCAAAAGGGAAATAGGATATCTTATAAAGGCATAACCTTCCAGCATGACGTCAAAATAATCTCGGCCCTGAACCTTCAAATCTATCATAGAAAAGGCTACCCAGTCTACCTGTGCCAAGTAAGGGACGTAAGCGTGGAAAACGAGGAGTTGACTCAAATTCCGGTAGTAAAGGAGTTTCCGGATGTATTTCCCGAAGAGCTTCCCGGAATGCCACTAGGGAGAGAAGTGAGCTTTAGGATCGATTTAGTCCCTGAAACCGAACCTATCTCTAAGGCTCCATATCGAATGGCGCCTGCTGAAATGCAAGAGTTGAAGGTGCAAATAGAAGAGTTGTTAGATAAAGGGTACATTCGGCCTAGTGTCTCACCTTGGGGAGCCCCGGTGTTGTTTATCAGGAAGAAAGACGGATCTTTGAGGTTGTGTATCGATTTTAGGGAGTTGAATACGGTAAAGAATACGTATCCGCTCCCGATTATCGAGGATTTGTTCGATCAGCTTCATGGTGCAACCGTGTTTTCCAGGATCGATTTACGATCAGGTTATCACCAACTACGAATCGCTGAAGAAGACATCCCTAAGACAGCCTTTCGTACGAGATATGGCCATTATGAGTTCACCGTCATGCCGTTTGGACTCACTAATGCGCCCACAGCTTTTATGGACCTCATGAATAGGACTTTCCAGCCATACTTGGATAAGTTCGTGATAGTGTTCATCAACGATATATTGGTGTACTCGAAGGATAGAGAAGAGCATGAGGATCAGTTGAGGAATGTTTTGGAGATTCTTCGAGAAAAGCAATTGTACGCCAAGTTCTTGAAGTGTGAATTTTGGTTGGAAAAGGTTTCATTTTTGGGTCATGTGATAACAAAAGAAGGCGTTTATGTAGATTCATTAAAGATTCAAGCAGTGACCGATTGGCCTCAACCTAAGAACGTCACTGAAGTACGGAGTTTCTTGGGTTTAGCGGGATATTACAGGAGATTTGTGAAAGATTTTTCGAGAACGGCCCAACCCCTCCCTAACCTGATGAAGAAAACAATAAAATTTCATTGGGATGATAAGTGCAAAGAAGCATTCCAAGAGCTGAAGAAGAGACTTACAACAGCCCCGGTATTGGCATTGCCCTCTGGAGTAGAAGGATTTAAAGTTTATAGTGATGCCTCGAAAAAAGGTTTTGGGTGTGTCTTGATGCAACATGGTAAAGTAGTGTCCTACGCGTCGAGACAACTCAAGCCGCATGAGCAAAATCACCCTACTCATGACTTGGAGTTAGGAGCGATCGTGTTTGCGCTTAAAATCTGGAGACATTACTTGTATGGAGTGCAGTGTAAAGTCTATACAGATCACAAGAGTTTGAAGTATCTGTATACGCAAAAGGAGTTGAATATGAGACAAAGACATTGGCTTGAGCTTATAAACGACTATGATTTGAAGATAGTGTATCAAGAGGGAAAAGCGAACAAAGTAGCTGACGCGTTGAGTAGGAAGAGTGCTCATTCGCTAAACGTGTTGATTTTGGCAGATGAACTATGTGAAGGATCAAGAGATTGAGTTTGGAAATAGTTGAGCCCGGTTATGTGAAAGCTCAGTTGAATGCTCTTACTGTTGGACCGGACATATTTGAGGAGATTCGGGTGAAACAAGCTGCAGATAAGTGGTTAAGCAAGTTAAGAGAGATGAAAGAAAGTGGTCAAGCACCAGAGTTCGAGATCGACGACAATGGCGTTGCGAACTTTAAACAGAGATTGTGTGTGCCACAGGACGAGGAACTCAAGACGATAATTCTAAGGGAAGCCCATAGTTTGTCGTATTCCATACATCCAGGAGGAGATAACTTTATAAGGATCTGAAAAAGCATTTTTGGTGGCCTAGGATGAAGCAAGAAGTAGCCGACTTCGTGGCAAAATGTTTAACATGCCAGAAGGTGAAAATACATCATATGAAGCCTGGAGGGAAATTGCAACCTTTGGAAGTGCCAGGCTGGAAATGGGAATCTATCACTATGGATTTCATCATGGGGTTACCGAATACGAGGTCGGGAAAGAATGCAATATGGGTAATAGTGGACCGTTTGACTAAGACGCAAGATTCGTGGCAATGAAGGATACTTGGTCGTTAAAACAGTTAGCCGATGCTTACTTTAATGAGGTGGTTAGGCTACATGGTGTTCCGAAGGACATCGTTTCAGATAGGGACTCGAGATTCTTATCTAAATTCTGGAAACAGCTTCAGGCAACCGTGGGTACACTATTGAAATTCAGCACAACCTTCCACCCAGCAACAAATGGTCAAACAGAGAGGACAATTCAGACCTTGAAGGATATGCTGAAAGCATGCGTAATGGATTTCGTAGTTTCTTGGGATGACCATTTAATGTACATTGATTTCTCATATTACAACAGTTATCACTCGATCATAGGAATGGCTCCTTATAAGGTGTTGTATGGACGGAAGTGTAGGAATCCTATATGTTGGAGCGATGTGAACGAGTCGTTGAATTTGGGACAAGAAATGATTGAAGAGACTACCAACAAGGTAAAGTTGATTCAAGAGCGTATGAAAGCAGCTCAGGATCGACAAAAATCGTATGCCGATCAAAGGAGACGAGATTTGGAATTTGACATTGGAGAAAAAGTGTTGCGGAAAGTTTCACCAACCAAGGGAGTAATGAGGTTCGGTAGGAAAGGAAAGCTGAGTCCTCGTTATATCAGACCTTATGAGGTATTGGAAAGAATTGGACAAGTGGCTTATAATTTAGCCTTACCTACAAAATTAGCCAATATTCTTAATGTTTTCCATGTGTCTCAACTCCGTAAATACGTTTCTGACCCCTCCCATGTTATCCAACCCGAAACTATTGAACTAGATGAGACCCTCACCTTAGAAGAACGTCCTGTTAGAATCCTTGATTCCAAAACGAGAAATATCCGGAACAAGGCTGTAAAGTTAGTCAAAGTTTTGTGGTCTAATCATCAAACTGAGGAAGCAACTTGGGAAACGGAAGATGACATGAGAAAGCGTTATCCTGAACTCTTTTCTGAGGTGCGATTATCGAATTTCGGGGACGAAACTCCTTAAGGGGGATCGAATGTAATACTAACAAAGCGCAAAACAACTATTTCGTTAACATTAAATATCTAACTTTAAAGTTCGAGGACGAACTTTGTTTTTAAGGAGGAGTAGATATAATACCCCGAAATTTGGAAATTTATTTTATTATTTATTAAGCTTTAATATTATTTCCACTTAAATTTATTTTTCTGATAATTCAATTTTAATAATGATTTCATTTAGTTTTGAATTATTTAACGAGTTTATCTAAATGATTTAATTGATTTGTATTTTAAACTAATTATTCATGTTCATTATTTATAAATAATTTAATTATTAATTGTTGCAATTGAAATATTTATTTAGTTTGTGGGCATTCTTATTCATTCAATTGTCCACCTATATTAGCAACCCATATAATGCCCAATGTCAAGCCATAGCCCACGTGTCATTTTAGCCAAAAAAGAAAAAGGAAAAAAAAAGAAAAGGAGAAAGAAAACGTGATCTTCATCACCATCTTCCTCCCTCCTCATGTACAAGATGAGCAGAGCCAAAGGTCATATTTTTCCACAAAATCAACAGTTCTTGTCAGGAGAGTGATGTTATGGTTTTATATAGTGTTTTCCCCCTATATTTGATCTAAAATGTGTATCAGGCCCTGTTCTTTTGAACTTATTTTGGCTGAACTGAACTGAACTTATTTTATTTTGGCTGAACTGAACTTATTTTTGCTGAACTGAACTTATTTTTACTTACTTTTGCTGAACTGAACTTATTTTTGCTGAACTGAACTTATTTTGGCTGAACTGAACTTATTTTTGCTGAACTGAACTTATTTTTGTTGAACTAAATTGTATTAACATAATATTATCAATACTTATTATTATAATAATCAATAAATATTAACATAATATTATCAATACTTATTATTATTATTTTATTATTTTATAATAATAAATAATAAATAATAAATAATAATAAAAATAATCAATAATAATAATAATAATAATTAACAAATAATAAATAATAAATAATAATAAATAATAATAAATAATAAATAATAATAATAATAATAATAATAAATAATAGCAATAAATAATAGCAATAAATAATAAATAATAATAATAAATAAAAATAAATAATAAATAATTATAATAATAAATAATAAATAATAATAATAAAAAATAATAAATAATAAATCATAAAAAATAATATTAATAATAATAAATAATAAATAATAAATAATAATAATAAAAAAATAATAAAAATAAAAAATAATAATAATAATAAATAATAAATAATAATAATAAATAATAAAAATAAATAATAAATAATTAATAATTAATCATAAATAATAAACAATAAATAATAAAAAATAAATAATAAAAAATAAATAAAAAATAAAAAATAAAAAATAATAAATAATAAATAATAATAATAAAAAATAATAAATACAAAATAATAAATAATAAATAATAAATAATAAATAATAAATAATAAATAATAAATAATAAATAATAAATAATAAATAATAAATAATAAATAATAAATAATAAATAATAAATAATATTAATAAATAATAAATAATAATAATAATAATAATAATTAATAAATAATAAATACTAAATAAAAAATAAAAAAATAAAAAAATAAAAAATACAAATTCATCGTTATTTTAGTTATAATATTAATAATAATAATAATAACAATAGTAATAGCAATATTATAAACAAAAATAATAGTTACAACATTAGACAAGACTAAACTTATTTTTGCTGAACTGAACTTATTTTGGCTGAACTGAACTTATTTTTACTTATTTTTGCTGAACTGAACTTATTTTTACTTATTTTTGCTGAACTGAACTTATTTTTGCTGAACTGAACTTATTTTTACTTATTTTTGCTGAAAATAAGTCCAAAAGAACAGGGCCTCAATGGTGCTCTTAGGAGCCATTTTATGCTAACTTTATCCATCGAGTTGTGGTTTTCTGTTCTGTGTCTGATTGCAGGTTTTAGGGAGTTATCTCCCTATTTTCTACTATTATCTGACCATTACACTGGACTGGAGAGGATCGAAGACATATATGATGAGTTCCGGGGTCCCGAGAATACTTTTCGAGGCCTAAAACAAAAGAAGAAGTGAAGCCTTGGCGTCTGAAGCTAAGGAAGGAAGAATCGGACCTGAGCCCGATGATATCGGGCGCCTCACCCCCGATCGGGCGTTCATTTCCATCAGAAACAAGAATCGTTGCGGGCCCGATCGGGCGATGTCGCCAGGTCGTTATTTCGATGAGGAGCCCGATCGGGCGGTTTGGCCCGATCTAATCGGGCATGCTTGGCGATGTTTTGCGCTGGATTGTGAGGCTTGGTGTGCGGCCCGATCTCATCGGGCGTGTCGGCCGGATTGAGTCGGGCGAGGTCCAGTTTTGATGCCCAGCTGTTGTTTTGAGCCCGATCTCATCGGGCTAACTTGGCCCGATCGGGCGTCTATTCCGCGCGCTCATTTAATGAGTTTCGGGCTACTTGGTCTAAAGAGAAAAGTTGGAATATCTTTTATTCATCTTGGTTTTTAGTCTTTATTTTCTCATAGTTTCTCTCAAGAACCCTAGTTTTACTACTTTTCATTGTGGATTCAAGATCAACCCTTTGAATTATTCGCAATTTCAATATAGTTCTTTAATTTGGTAATCTTCTTCCTTGTTCTCTTCATTATTGTTTGCTTTTTCTATTATTAATTAGATTAGTTTCTTAGTTATTTGCAATAGTTCAAAGTATGAATTTTTACATAGATTTTGTTATTGTTTTCTCAAGCATGAGTGAGTAGTTTTATTTCTAGGATTGTGGGGATCTATGTATGCAATGAGGGATTGATAGATTAGTATAATTACCCTTTATTTCAATTGTTTCCTGTGATTGAATCGTTCATGCTAGATTTATGAATTAGTCCTGATTTGTATTTCTATTATCGCAATATTAAATCTGCTTCGAGAGGAGAGATTTCGTATAGGCTTTTAATCATTAGGCATAGTGATCCTTGACCATGCGAGAGCGGCTAGGTGATCTTTGAGGGAGGTAATGTTCGAGAGAAATTACATGTGCCCTAGATAAATTGACTTATTGGGTGGTTATTATTCGTTTCTGATTTCCCAAATTGTATGCATAGTGATCCATAGTCCTAGTTCTTTATTAATTGATTCTTACCTTCATACTTAATTCTGTCATTTGCCTATTAGTTTAGTCACACACCCATTTTCAACTGATTTAGTTAGTATAATATTAGAATTCAGATACAATAATATAACTTTCTCCCTATGGATTCGATCCTGACTTCCCTGACTACTTATTAGTGGACCTTAGGTTATTTTTGATAAGGTGATACGACTTTAGCGTGTCAAACTTTGGCGACGTTGCCGGGGAGACGGTTTATTTTTATTTTGTCTGAATTATTGTATTACACTAACCTCTACTCTGAAGAACACCTGTTCTTTAGAGCATCTCACGTTTGTTTTAGTGTTTTTAGTGTATGAGTAGGAAATTGAAATCCCCAAATCTCATTCCATTTGACCCGGAGATTGAAAAGACTGCTCATAGACTCAAAAAGACAACTAAGCAAACCAAGTTGTATGCAGGGACACCTTCCCAAAAGACACCTTCTCCACCATC
This sequence comes from Beta lomatogona, assembly GCA_947646795.1. Taxonomy (NCBI): domain Eukaryota; kingdom Viridiplantae; phylum Streptophyta; class Magnoliopsida; order Caryophyllales; family Amaranthaceae; genus Beta; species Beta lomatogona. Next base: position 3,050,081 of record CANSNZ010000927.1, on the reverse strand, counting down.
TTCACCACAACAAGGCTTCCCTGCCTCACCTATTACTGCTAGAATGGGTGACGAAGCTAAACCGACCTTCAGAGACTATGCACAACCATCTCCTGGTAATGTGCCTACTGGGGTACGGTTGCCTACTATTGCTACTGCAAACTTTGAAATCAAGTCTCATGTTCTGAATATGGTTCAGAATAATCAGTTTGCTGGGTTACCATCTCAAGACCCAAATCGGCACTGCGGCGATTTTTACAATGTTGTGCTACTCGAAGCAAGGCGGGTGTTACTGCCGATGAGATGAAACTCATCTTATTTGGTTTTTCTCTCGCGCGACAAAGCTCTATTTTGGTATAATAAGCTGCCTTCCACCATCAACACCTGGGCAGAGCTCTCAAAGATTTTTCTCATCAAGTGGTACCCTTACCAAAAGACTGCAGATATGCGTCATGCCATCGTAACTTTCACCCAAGATCCTGGAGAGTCACTATATGAAGCTTGGGAAAGATTCAAAGATCTGCAGCGTCTTTGTCCCCATCATGGTTTTGACAAGTGGTATCTGTGCCACATTTTCTACACTAGAGTTGATGCAGATACGAGACGGGTAATTGATGGACCTGCTGGTGGGTTCTTCATGGATAAAGCCGTAGACGAAGGGTATGAACTTCTGGAGAAACTCGCTTCTAACCAAGCGTCTACTATTCGTTCTTCTATGACAAAGGGAGGCAAACATGATGTTGAAGCCATTTCTTTACTTGGATCGGACAACTAGTCGCTCTTCACCGGAAGATTGATTCTTTGAAGCTAGGTAACAATTCCTCCCCTCACACGAGTGTCAATGCTATGGCTACTGTTTCTGGTCACAATGCTTTCATCTGTGACGCTTGTGGGATAACTGGACATAACTCTCAAGAGTGCCCCGCTCTTTCACATTCTAGTGAGCCAGTGCACGCATTACAGTCACCACACAAGCCTCAGTTCGATCCCTACTCCAATACCTATAGTCCCGGGATGAGAGATCATCCAAATCTCTCGTATAGGAGTAATAATGTGATGAATCCGCAACAAGAACATTATCCACAGCATCATCAACAACAACAATATCAACCACAAGCTCCTCCTAGATATCAGAGAACTCAGTTTCAACAGCATCATTCTACACCTCCTTCGGACCCGGCTATTGCTTGAACTCAAAAGTCTAATGTTGCGGATGCGAAAGGTATTATTTCCTTTCAAGCAGATACCAGGTCTCAATTTGAGAGCCTGCATGCTCAGAATAAGCTGCAAGGGACACATAATAAGATGCTGGAGTCACAAATAGCTCAGCTGGCTAGTTCCTCTCCTAATAGGCCATCTGGGTCATTGCCTTCGCAACCAATGCAACCAAGGGACACCGCCAATGCTATCACCCTTCGTAGTGGAGTGCAGTACGATGCTCCGGCAATGCTAGAGGTGGAATCATCAATTGCGAAGAAACCACAAGAAGTGCCCGAGGATGCTTGAACCTCGGGCGGAGCGAGGGGCCGCAAATAAGACTATGGAGGTGACTAAGGAGAAAATCGTGCCTCCCGGTGATCAAGCTACCATTCCACGAGCGGATGCTCAAGAAGAAGCTCGACCACCGGTATGGTAAGTTTTTAGAGGTGGTAAAGAATCTGCATGTAACAGTTCCTTTTACTGAATTATTAAATCAAGTGCCTGCTTATTCTAAATTTTTGAAAGAACTGTTGATGAGGAAGCGGACTCTCAATGAGGTGGAGACTGTGGCTTTTACTGCTGAATGCAGCACTCTTTTACAAAACCAGTCTCCACCCAAATTGAAAGATCCAGGGATTGGCATCCCCTGTCACATTGGCACCATATTTATTGACAAAGCTTTATGTGATTTAGGTGCCAGTGTGAGTGTCATGCCTCTTTCGATCTGTAAGCAACTGAACATGGGTGAATTAAAATGTACTACCATTACTCTGCAAATGGCTGACCATTCTGTGAAATACCCCCTAGGTATATTAGAGGACGTTCCTGTTAGAGTCGGTAAATTCTTTATCCCTGTGGACTTTCTTATATTAGACATGGCCGAAGACACTCAAACACCCATTATCCTTGGGAGACCTTTCCTCCATACTGCTGGGGCAGTGATAGATGTTGAGAGCGGGAAACTGACACTGACTGTGGGGAATGATAAGGTCATGTTTAGCCTAAACAATACACCTAAAAGCCCAATGCTAGAGGCATCATGTTATAGTGTTGATGTTATAGATGAACCGATCAATGATTGCATGCCTCATTCCCCCTCCCATGCTACTTCAAATGATTTGCTTGCCTTAGAGTTTATTGCAGGTGATGAGCATTTTCTAACTGTCTTACAGACTCCCAGAAAGACCATTGGCTATAGCACTGATCACTTGACAGGAATAAGCCCTGACCATAATGAGCACCGCATTCATCTACATGAGGGCCACCACACCAGCATTACAGTCCAACGAGGGTTGCAAGAGGTGGTACAACATGTGGCTACTAAACTGCTCGATCCAGGCTGATGGGCGGCTGATGTCCATGTCCCTTTCCTTTCCCTTGTTGCAATGAGGCCATTGCCAAGTTCAGCTTGAGGGAGGATTTCTGTAAGTATTAGTATTGTTTTTCTTTTTGTTTTTATTATTGTTTTTCTTTTTGTTTTTGCTGCTTTTTAGGTTAGTTAAGTTAGTATACGAACATCTCGATTGCTTCCCTGTGCCCCGAACTTTGTTCTGAAAAACGATTTAACTCATTATACTGGATAGTTGGGCATTTGTGATTGGGATGTTGTGATGTGATCTATGATTGCCTTGATCTTGAGTAGATTTTGTTGATAAAGCGCCTATTTTAACTGCATGCTTGAATTGGTTAGATTGTGAGGATTCATTCTAGCCCTCGGATTTATCTCTATATCCGGTCTATTCTTGTGTGTTAGTTCCTCGTAGCATTCTTATCTTGGTTTTGGCATTGTACTCGTTGAGTTCTGGTGACTTTGGACATGTGCTGTGATAGAGGCGTTCATTTGTTTAATTTTTAAGCCTCAGAGTTATTTAATGAATCATTTTTCCCCCCTAGCCCCGCTGAGCCTAATGACTTCTTTTTGGATCTATATTAAGCCACATTACACGCCTTGAGCCTTTACAATGACTATTGTCCCAAGCCTAGCTTGGGGGAGCATTTGTTAAGTTGATATTATATTGTGCGGTTGATTCCGTAGGGTGGTTGGAAAATAATGATATGTTTGTACAAAGAAAAGAAAGAAATAGAAAAATAAAGTGAAAAAAAATGATAGTGAAAAATGTGAAAAATTTCTCTGATCTTCACTCATTAACTTTCAAAAGTGTTGGAAATTATGTTGAAAGAGACAATTATTGGTTGGTTCGTGAAATTTCAAGAGTTGGTTGTTATCTTGGTTATGTTGTTGATGCCATGGGAGTTGTTTCGACCACACTTAGTCCTACTAGTGTTTTTTGCTCCCCTTTCTTGGCTTTTCCACCACATTCCCTAAATAATTTCCGTACCTTTACCCGAGCCCCATTACAACCCTGAGAAAGACCTTTTGAGCACGTGTTTGATTGTTTATTGGAATAATCCTGAGTCAATATGCCAAAGTTGAAGATTAAGTTTGTTATTTGAGTCGACCTGATTAGGATGAGCGATATTATACCTTTTCAAACACATGAGAGTGTGAGTGGGAAGGGCTATTATGGTTGGGTGGTGAGCGATCGGGCACATATTTTGCCTGCCACAAAATTGAGAGGAGTGACACCTTGGTGAGCACCTTTTCAAGATTCGCATGATATGTAGGGCAGCTGCATTTGATGGTTTACTTAAGTGATTGGTAGTCAGGTGATCTGAGCAACTGAACTTGAATTTTGCTTGCTTGAACGATTTTGAGTTGAAATAATTGAGTTTAAACTTTCCTATCTGAGGGGTAAAGCAATCGTATTCTTATTCATGATTGTGCTTTGCTTGAGGGTTTAGCTTGGGGGAGTTTGATGTTATGTTTTTATATAGTGTTTTTCCCCCCTATATTTGAGCTAAAATGTGTATCAATGGTGCTCTTATGAGCCATTTTATGCTAACTTTCTCCATCGAGTTGTGGTTTTCTGTTCTGTGTCTGATTGCAGGTTTTAGGGAGTTATCTCCCTATTTTCTACTATTATCTGACCATTACACTGGACTGGAGAGGTTCGAAGACATATATGATGAGTTCCGGGGTCCCGAGAATACTTTCCGAGGCCTAAAACAAAAGAAGAAGTGAAGCCTTGGCGTCTGAAGTTAAGGAAGAAAGAATCGGACCTGAGCCCGATGATATCGGGCGCCTCACGCTCGATCGGGCGTTCATTTCCATCAGAAACAAGAATCGATGCGGGCCCGATCGGGCGATGTCGCCCGGTCGTTATTTCGATGAGGAGCCCGATCGGGCGGTTCGGCCCGATCTAATCGGGCATGCTTGGCGATGTTTTGCGCTGGATTGTGAGGCTTGGTGTGCGGCCCGATCTCATCGGGCGTGTCGGCCCGATTGAGTCGGGCGAGGTCCAGTTTTCATGCCCAACTGCTGTTTTGAGCCCGATCTCATCGGCCTGACTTGGCCCGATCGGGCGTCTGTTCCGCGCGCTCATTTAATGAGTTTCGGGCTACTTTGTATAAAGAGAAAAGTTGGAACGTCTTTTATTCATCTTGGTTTTTAGTCTTTATTTTCTCATAGTTTCTCTCAAGAACCCTAGTTTTACTACTTTTCATTGTGGATTCAAGATCAACCCTTTGAATTATTCGCAATTTCAATATAGTTCTTTAATTTGGTAATCTTCTTCCTTGTTCTCTTCATTATTGTTTGCTTTTTCTATTATTGATTAGATTAGTTTCTTAGTTATTTGCAATAGTTCAAAGTATGAATTTTTACATAGATTTTGTTATTGTTTTCTCAAGCATGAGTGAGTAGTTTTATTTCTAGGATTGTGGGGATCTATGTATGCAATGAGGGATTGATAGATTAGTATAATTACCCTTTATTTGAATTGTTTCCTGTGATTGAATCGTTCATGCTAGATTTATGAATTAGACCTGATTTGTATTTCTATTATCGCAATATTGAATCTGCTTCGAGAGGAGAGATTTCGTATAGGCTTTCAATCATTAGGCATAGTGATCCTTGACCATACGAGAGCGGCTAGGTGATCTTTGAGGGAGGTAATGTTCGAGAGAAATTACATGTGCCCTAGATAAATTGACTTATTGGGTGGTTATTATTCGTTTCTGATTTCCCAAATTGTATGCATAGTGATCCATAGTCCTAGTTCTTTATTAATTGATTCTTACCTTCATACTTAATTCTGTCATTTGCCTATTAGTTTAGTCACACACCCATTTTCAACTGATTTAGTTAGTATAATATTAGAATTCAGATACAATAATATAACTTTCTCCATGTGGATTCGATCCTGACTTCCCTGACTACTTGTTAGTGGACCTTAGGTTATTTTTGATAAGGTGATACGACTTTAGCCTGTCAGAGAGTTTGAAACTCAATCCAAATCCCGGATTTTCAGAGTTAAATTAGTCAAAAATGAATCTCAAACACCATACCTCACCATACCCACCATTAATGGAGCTTGACCTCAAATCTCAAAATTCTGACCAAAACCCTCTATAAATACTGAACTACATTCACCCAATTGATCAATCAAACAAATTAAACTTCAAAGGTTTGCTTCAATTTCCTCTTTTCTCACTCAATTTCTGATTTTTGTTTTGGAAAATAAAATAAAAATAAAGTTTCAAACCACCATAAACTCTACCTCTGTTTCTTTGGACCGCCGAAAACCACCACGACCACCCAGAAACCACCTCGACAAACCACTCGAACCACCTGCACCGCCGCCAGCCAAACACCCTCCCCTTCGCGTCACCCTCTGCTGCCCAGCTTCGCGGCGCCTCTGCTGCTCCTTGACGGCAGCCCGCGCCAGCCGCCACCCACCTGAAACCACCCCTCCCCGCCTGAGACTTCACCATCCACCGCCCGAAACACAGCCTCTCCCCTCGCTTTTCTTCCCCCTGATTCGCCTCCCCTGTTCTTCCTCCCTTCTTCATTTTTTTTTTTCGGCTTTGTACACTGATTCTTTGAATCAGTAAAGCCCCTCATTTTTCCCTTTTATTAGTTTTATTAGTTTATTTTTTTTTAAACAAAACAATTGACTTTCCTAAATTGAATTACTTTATTAAGTTGGTGTATTTTAGATTAATTAGCTTAGTGTTTTATAACTTGAAAATATTTCTTAATTTTTTTTCTAAAACAAAGTAAGAAGTATAATAAAGTTAGTTTTCTATGTTCAAAATAATTGTTTAAGTTAATGAAAAATTAAGTTGAAGTAATCTTTGAGTACTTAAAATGATTTCATAAATAATTTGAAAACCATAAACTTTGATTTATAAACTCTCTTAAAATCAATAAGAATTCTGTAAGTTATTTGAATTATTTAAATTATTTATTAAAAAGGGTTTATTTAGGTAACTAACTTAGATATCGTTAATGTCTATTGTAGACTCCGATTGCGTAGACGAGGAATATCAAGAGTGTTAATCCGTTCATGAACATAACTTTTGGGCACGCGTCACGAGGTATCTCCGATGTCCATCTAAACGTAGTTCTCGTTAGAATGAAACGAATTAATTATGTGACTATGTGAATTAGAATATTGATTATGATTATTGGTTATAATTACTATAATTATGGATTATGCACGAGGAATGAGTATGACAAATGAAGTAACTTGTATAACGGACGATATGACAACTTTAACGTTATTAACGTCATTAACGGCACTAATAGTGACTTTATGTTATTATTATTATCGCTATTGTTTAAATAATGTTATTATTGTTACCATCATTATTATTATTATTGTTATTATCGTTATTGAAATTATTGTTAATTCCATTATTATTATTATCATTATTATTGTTATCGTTATTATTAATATTGAAGTTATGAGTGAAAGTTGGAACTTATCAAAGACATGTGAAAATTGGATGATTATGAGTAAATCAATGTAACCAAGTGACGGTTATGATAATGAATATGAATGGGCTCTCAGATTAAGCTATGTATGAATTGAATTCTAGATTTGGAATAAAAGTATTCACTCCTGATTAAATGTATTGACGCATATGTCTACATTTGTTATGTGATGACTTGAATCAAAAGCTATTAATCACTTAAAGTGAAATATCGGAGGGAAGTGATGAACAGGTTGCCCTGTATGGGAGGTTCAGCAGCCACCTACAGGTTCTCTGGTTACTATGCTGATTTTCTGTTATTTGTCTTCCTTCTATCTTGTTGTGACCCAAGTAGAAGGGGTGTGCACACTAGGGACTCTGTTATTATGGCCATTATGTTATCCGTAGGTGGTTACAGGGGATTGACCCCGGCCTACAATGTTGAAGTAAGTGGTTACATGGGATTGACCCCGGCTTACTGGCGTTCTCTTTCCTCTCCTTAATTAATTGAATTAATTGTGTGACTATTCATTGTACATATATGTGTATATGTGCTATGCTTTCTAACCCTATTAATCTACTATCCTACAAAGTATTTTCAACTTAAGTATTTTACGGGATGGAGTTGGAATTACTCAGTTTTTCTGATTTTTAGGAGCTTGTCTCTCTTGTTTCTTTTCAATGTATTTGTGCAGGTGGCCTGGGTGGTCAACGGGGGAACAAAGGGAGATCATTTAGAGTTGTCATTCACTTAGCTTATGATTTAGCTTCTGCTAGAACTTTAAAACACTTAAGTAATTAGTAATATTTAATGAACGATATACTTGGTTGTAAGGATTTAAATTTAGTATGCTTAAATCTAGTTTTGCATTTAATTCCAAGGAGATAAGTGTGGCGGTAGCACGCCCATTGAGTCGAACCCTCGTGGATTTTCCCCCATCTCGAGTTTTATTAAATGAAAAAGGGTTCGAGTTGGCGGGGGTGTTACACATGTGCCAAAGGAAAGCATATTAGATCCTCTTTCAAATCTAAAACTGTTGTGAGCACCACAAAACATTTAGAATTAATTCATATGGATTTGTGTGGCCCTATGAGAATTCAAAGTAGAAGTGGAAAGAGGTATGTGTTAGTTATTGTTGATGACTACTCTATGTACACTTGGGTTATTTTTCTCTCTAGTAAGGATGAGACTTATGATGATTTCCTTGTCTTTGCTAAAAGAGTTCAAAATTTGAGTGGTCACAAATTGATGCATATTAGATCCAATCATGGTAAAGAGTTTGAAAATTATAAATTTGATGACTTAATCAGACACCATGGGCTAGATCATAATTTTTCTACCCCTAGGACACCACAACAAAATGGGGTTGTAGACAGGAAAAATAGAACTTTGGAAGAAATGGCTAGCACCATGTGAATTGCTAGTGAACTTCCAAGGAACTTTTGGGCTGAGGCTGTTAATACTACTTGTCAAATAATAAATCGTGCCATGATGAGACCTATCATTAACAAAACTCCTTTTGAGCTTTATTTTGGAAAGAAACCCAATATTACTCATTTCACAACATTTGGTTGCAAATGTTTTGTTCATAACAATGGGAAAGATAATCTTGGAAAATTTGATGCTAGGAGTGATGAAGCAGTATTTTTCAGATATTCATCCCATAGTAAGGCTTATAGAGTTACAATAAAAGAACTATGTGTGTTGAAGAAAGTATCCACAAAATCTTTGATGAATCTGACAACTTTAATCCAAGCAAACGGGTTTATGACTTTGAGATTGGCTTGGTACGACCAAATGAGAAAGATGCAGATTCAATTGAGGAAGAAGAAATAAAAGAGGAAAGGAACGAAGGAGTTGAAAACATTCATAACAATGATGTCCCTGTTCCTCAAGATGATGGAGTTGTTCATGTTCCTACTAAGAACGAAAATGTTAAAGGAACTGATTCAACAATTGCTGAAAGAGGAACAAATGAACAAAGCTCCTCATCCTCTCATGAAACTCAAGATGAACAACCTGTTCCTATAAGGGAATTTCAACCAAAACCTTGGAGACATCAAAAATCACATCCAGTGGAACTCATAATAAGTGACATATCCAAAGGTACGCAGACTAGATCTCAGTTAAGGAATTTTTGTACATTTCATGCGTTCTTATCAATGATAGAACCAATAAATCATGAAGAAGCCCTAACTGATTCTGATTGGATAACTGCTATGCAAACTGAATTAAATGATTTTGAAAGAAACAAGGTATGGCATCTAGTTCCCTCTTCTAAACAACAAAAAGTGATTGGCTTAAAATGGGTGTTTAGAAATAAACTAGATGAGTTTAGAACAATTGTAAGGAACAAAGCTAGACTTGTAGTAAAAGGTTATAATCAACAAGAAGGAATTGACTACGAAGAAACCTTTGCTCTTGTTGCTAGACTTGAAGCTATTAGAATACTAATTGCATTCGCTACCTATATGGGATTTAAAGTGTATCAAATGGATGTTAAGTGTGCATTTCTAAATGGCTATTTAAATGAAGATGTATATGTTGAACAACCCACTGGATTTGAAAGCAATGATCTCCCAAACCATTTCTACAAGCTTGACAAGGCTCTTTATGGGTTAAAGCAAGCGCCTAGGTCATGGTATGAGAGATTATCTAAGTTCCTTTTAGAAAACAACTTTAAAAGAGGGAAGGTGGATAAAACTTTGTTTCTAAAATCGAAAGGAACCGACATACTACTTGTTCAAATATATGTTGATGACATTGTTTTCGGAGCAACTAATGAATCATTGTACAAAGAATTCTCAAATCTTATGAGTAATGAATTTGAGATGAGTATGATGGGTGAGTTAAATTTCTTTCTTTGGTTACAAATTAAGCAAACTGAAAAAGGAATAATTATTCACCAACAAAAACACATAAAGGAATTGTTAACGAAATATGGCCTCGAAAATTCAAAGATAAATCACACTCCTATGGGAACTTCAACTAAATCAGATGAAGATTCCATAGGAACAAGGGTTGATCAAACAAAATATAGAGGCATGATTGGTTCACTTTTGTATCTAACTGCTAGTCGTCCAGACATAGCTTTTAGTATTGGTTTGTGTGCTAAATTTCAAGCAAATCCCAAGGAGTCTTTTCTAACTGCCATGAAGAGAATTCTTAGATATCTTAAAGGAACAGATGATCTTGGACTTTTCTATCCAAGAAGTGATACATTTCAGTGCTGATGCTGACTATGCTGGAGATCTTGTAAATAGGAAAAGTACCTCAGATATGGTTCAATTTCTTAATCATAGTTTAGTTTCTTGGAGCACCAAGAAACAAAACACAGTTGCCTTATCCACTGCTGAAGCAGCATATGTAGATGCTGCTGCATGTTGCTCTCAAATGCTTTGGATAAAACAACAACTTTTTGATTATGGAATAATCTTTAATTGTGTTCCTATTTATTGTGATAATACTAGTGTCATTAGTATTTCAAAAGATCCAGTGCATCATTCAATAGTTAAGCATATACATATCAGACATCACTTTCTAAAAGAAAATGTGGAAAAAGGTTTGATTAAACTTGAGTTTTGTCAAATTGAAAATTAAATTGTTGATATACTAACTAAGCCTTTACAATGAGATAGATATGAAAAATTAAGGCTTGAGTTAGGTCTAATAAAACTTAAGTAATTGTTCCTATTCTAATCCCCCATGTCTGAATTGATTTGTCTTACTCTATGTGATATTAAGTGACTGTGATTAATTTCCTAAGACCATTGCAAATTAAGATGTTAAAAACATATACATGGATTCATAGGAATAAAGCTACTCACAAATGTCACATAATACTCCCCTTATTGTTCCTAAGTTAAAGAAACATGCATGATATGAAGAATGTTGACATTTAGCATAAGTTGTTCCTATAGCACAAGTTCCTTAGAATTTATTTTCTTTCCATAAATTAAAAAGTCCATAAAAATCAAAAATTCGAAAATCCCAAAAATATAGGAATCAGATTTAATCAAGTCATGATTTCCTTTTTATATTTTCTTTTATTTTTATCTTTTATTTTTGTTTTTATCCTTTTAATTTTTACGCGTGTAACTCTTCATTTACTGTTACATGCATCTTCTTCCTTTTTCCATTCTAAACCGTGTTCCTTAAACGCTTCAATTTCACCATTATTCATCTCCTTCACACCTCTTCGCACGACATAAAACCACAAATTCTTTTCACCAAATGGCAAAAACCTCTCTCAATTCACCTTTTCCAAAAGCAAAAACTCCCAAAACCTCTCAAATGGAAAACCCCTCTTCTCCATCCAAAACCCTAGAAGCCGAAAATTCTCAAGAAACAACAATGGCAGTAGAAGAGTAAAAATTGGAGTCACCTAGGAGAAGTGCGAGAAGACGAAAACTAATTGGGGAAGATGATGAAGGAGAAACCCCGGAACTAGTTGAGGGGGAAGAAGAAGTTACACCTGTTCCTTCCAAAGGAACTGCTACTTCTTCCTCCAAGAAAAGAGTGGAAAGAAGTGATTCAATGTATGTTTTAGGATTTTGTGTCGATTTGGAGTGGGCCAAGAAAGTTAGATTCAATGAATTAACCGACATACTAACGGAACAGAGCATGGAATACCTGTTTGAAACCGCTTTTAATAATGCCTTAGTTCCTTTAGCTATGGATGAATTTTGTGTAAACTTCATCAACACTGATGGAGTATGTACTACAGAAGTTAGGGAGAAGAAAATAAAATTTTCCCAAGAAACTTTAGAAAAAATATGGGAAGTTCCTTACAAAGCAACTGATCTGTATTTTAAGAGGAAATGAATTGTCGACTTTCCCAATTTCTCCCAAGATGAAATTGTTGAATCCTTTGGGGGAACTGCTGGCCAAAATAAAATAAATCACAATCTTCTTTCTCCTGTCCACAAAATTCTGTTTAATCTTGTTTGGAGAGCACTCATTCCTCGAAATGAACAGAGGAATGAGGTGGGCCTCTTGGATATGTGTTATATGTTTTGCCTTGACCACCACATTCAAATAAACTTCCCTTATCTCTTTATCCAAACATCTAACTCATTGCATTGAAAATCATTGTGTTGTTAGCTATGGTGCATTGATCACCTCTCTTCTTTCTCACTTTAAAGTGAAGACTACTGGTTGGCCTACCTTGGGAATAAAACAAGAAATATTCTAAATGAAAAGATTTTGTATGGTTTGGACCTCTCTGTCCAAAATGCAGTGTTAACTCAACGGAGGATTTCTACTAGTTCCTCTTACAAGAGAAAACTGCCTAAGGCAGTGGAAGAGGAACCAGTGGAAGTCATACTGGAGGAACAAGTTCCTGCCCCTACCGAACCAAAGGAACAAAAACCAAAGACGCACAAGACTGTTGCCAAAAAGCCTTCCCCTCCTGTTCCTAAAAGAGTTAGACAAAGCACTAGGTTGAAAATTGCTAAAACTGTCCCTGTTCCTTCAAATAAGGACTCTCCTTTAATCCTATCTAATGCAGAGGAACAGGATCACAACTCATCTAAGGAACCAGCTCTTCCATCCTCACCAAAAATACCAGTTACCCTTACTGAAATTCCTTCCATCTCTCCCTCATCCTTCTCTGTTCCTTCTAGTTTTGAACAGTTGAAGGTTGAAATGAAAGAACCAAATCCTTTCTTCTCTATATCCACCGACCTTCCACCACAACCACCTTTTCTTCCTTCCATATACACCACCACCTCACCTTATGTCTCTCTCACAGGAACAACAGGTCCATCACAAGAAAACACCCCAGTTCCTCCACCTAAACCATCCTCTGCATCTGGTTCTAAGGGAAAGGAACAAGTTCCTACGGATGAGTATGGTTGGGTTAATGAAGTGTGTCTCCCTGCTCAACATATGATTAAGTTTTACAATCATCTTCACTGGACTTTAGATGCTAAAACTGATAAAATGATAGGTTTAATGAAAGTCCTTAGTGTTACTGTGATTGAACAACAAAAGAACATGGAGATGATGGCTCATGCCATTAACAGTTTGAAGCATCAACTTGATGGGCAACATGGAGAGGTGATGAAGAAGTTGGAAGAAGTGGTTGGGGAAGAAGTAGTCGAGGAACACTATACCCCTTCCCATCCGAATGTCTAGTTCTTGTTTCTCTTAAAGGAACAAGCTTCTTAGCTTTTGTTTCTTTTCTTCTTTTTATCTTTTGTACTTTAATGAAACAAGTGCTATAAATAGATGACTTTTGCTATATTTTCTTCGTTTGTGATTTAAGTGCATAATTTCTTACTTGGAATGGCTAGTATTATGTGATTGATATTTGAGCAAGCTTAACCTTTGAAATTTCTAACTTAGCCATTTGTTTGGTGATTGTTAATGGTCTCAAGGTCTTGTAAATATCATTCTTACCAAAATCACCAAGCGTTTGATCTTGTTGCCGATGACAAAGGGGGGAAAGATAAGGAACAAACTAAGTTGAAAATTGAAAACATGAAAAATTTACATCCTTAAGCTTTTAAATCCTTAATCTGCCTTAATTAAATTATTATTTTATCTTTTTCATTCTCTTATGTTATTTGTTGTTTTTCTTAGTTTGTAACTTTGTTGTCATAATCAAAAAGGGAAAAATTGTTGAACCCTAGTTTTGATGATGACAAAGGAACAAAGATGCAAACTAAGTATTGGACTAACAAGTTGTTTAAGTGAATGAATTTCAAGGTATCAATGAAAGGAACAAAGAGAATGCTAAGTCAAGGAAGAAATCAAGTCGGGATTTTGAAGACTAAGTAAAGATGTTTCAAGATTTGGTACTGGAGCAGCATTGGAGCAACAAGACTAAAGCGAGACTTTTTGTTTCTAGTTCCATTGTAAAGGAACGAGTAAGAATGGTAAGGAACTATGGTAATTTAGAATGAGAATGAGCGTTTGTTCCTTTGTAAGGAACAGACGAACTGGCGCTTAACTAATGAGTTAAAGAAACTAACTATTAAAAGGAACTAGACTTAGGATGAAGCATTACAACGATTTATTTATATCTGTTGAGTAATTTACGCCTAGATTTTAGGTAACCGTTTTATTTAAGGAAAAATCTGATTTTAAGGAAACTCTTTTTAAGGAAAAGATTTTATTTTATAAAGATAATAAATATCCTTTTCGGTTTTTATGGAAAATATTTTAAAGATAATATTTTTGGTAAAAGGATCTTATTTTGGTTTTAATAATTAAAATGCTTTTTAATTAAATCAGATTTTCGAATTAATGCTTTAACTGGTTGCTAAAATTAAGGGAGCAGTAACATAATTATCTCCTACATTTAACAGTGATCATGGAGATCATGGGTTGAATGAGGAACGTGTTCCTCCGGGTAAGAAACATCATGGGATAATGATTTTACCACTAACACATGTTTTAATCCCACGTTCTAAGTTATTATCACTATAAATACTAATGCCTAATTAATTTCCAATTTGTGTCTGACCAAGTGAATTAGTGAGTTTAACTAAGTAAAGTTTCAGTGCCTTCATTCTCTCATAAAAGCCATTTGTTCTTTGCCTTCTTACTCTAATTCCACTAAGTTTATTTGTTCTATTGTATTTTGGTTTTTGGGGTAAGGGGACTTTGAGTGAAATTCTGTAAGAGAGAAGCTTTGAGTGAAGCGAGTTAAAGTGAGAAAACTTCAAGTGAAGTTGAGAGGAACAGCTGTTAAGGGAACAGTTGTTCAGGAACTTGAGTTTAGGAATTCAAGGTGTGGCCCGTGAGTAGAATTAGGTTGTAACAAAGTTGTTTGACCTAATTAGTGAAAGAGTTGAGTTTAAAATCCTAAGTGGTCGAGGTTGTTTTTTCTTGTTGGGCCCAAGAAGTTTTTCCTCGTAAAAATCGCTTGTGTTCCTTTCGCTTGTTTCTTTGTTTAAGTTTAAAATTCCGCAAAAAGTTACGTTTATATATACACATACAATTCCCCCCCTCTTGTATTGTTCCTAGTGAAATAACATAGCTATTAGACTAAAATAATAAAAATATAAATTGCAGGAAATAAATTCGGCTGTAAAATAAATAAAGAAGCTAATAGGAGACATGTAACTTTCTATAGATATTGGGTATAATCATTGACTCATTCAACTAGCCTAGGATAGATTGGTTAACTATATAACCCATTGAAAGCAAGTAGATTACTAGTTTTATCTTTTACTTGTTAAATCCCGTCAAAGCACGAAAATTTAATCCTAATCAAGATAAATTAATCCAACCATCAAAACGTGTATCAAATTATCAGACTTGACAGCATTAGAAACACCAATCCACTGAACCCAAATTAACCAGTAAGCTGCAACTAATAGAATTCAGTTGTTACACAAAATTCTAGCAATTATAATTAGACCAGAAAGCTGCAACCTAATTAAAGCTACTATCAATCTAACAATAGATTCATGAAATAATTTAGGTGATCAAACTAAATCAATAAACATTAATCAAAAGCCAGATAATAAATCTTGTATAAATACCCAAATGAAACTAATCGTTTATAACACAAATAAAAACGTAATCTCATAAACCCATATTTCAAATAGTCAATTAATTACATGTTCCTACTAGTGTAAAACTACTCTACATTAGACATAAAAACAAAGAAAAGAGACAGAAAAGAGTAGAGTAAACTCATGAGGGACGAATTTCGGACTGAAATCTCCCTTCTGTTATGCGATCCTCTTCGTCTCCGTATTGCATCGCTGCTGATACTGCCGTATTCTCCTCTCGTTCTTTTTCTGGTTATCTCTCCAAAACCCCTTTTTATTTTTGTTGTTTTGTGGTTTTTAATCAAAAGCCCACTTTACTTATTTTCCTCCTGTTGTATTTCTTTTCATTTGTATTGTACGTGGCTGCGTGTTGTGTTGTAAAATGAAGGAAGTTGCTGCTTACTGGTTTGTACTTCGTACAAGTGGGCCTACCCATTAATATTCAACTCCTTAATACTATTGCATCAATATGGGCTGTTTCTCTATAATGTAATTTCGACCCGGTAAACAGCTGAATTAGCTCTTACTTTCTTCTACAAAGTTGTAGGTCTCGATCTCAGCTTTCCGTAGCCACTTGAATAGTCTCGTTTCGACTCCGTATGAGTGAGATATGACCAAAATACAATATTAGCCCTGTAGAATTAGTAATACTCGAATTTAGTGCATCTTTTCAAACTCTTAGTTAAATAGGTTATCACGACATGATTAATATAAACACAAATTCATCTTTTAAACACTAAAAATAATTATCAAGTGATGAAACCGAAATATCCTAAAAGTATAATATTTAACCCATATAACTCAACAGACGACACTAAAAGTATTATACTAGAGGGTAAAAATATGTATAAATAAGCACTTATCATAGAACTAAGATCAACAAGATCATTATGATTAGAAGCATTTTCAATGTTGTGAGAGAGTTGTGGTGATGATGATATAGGATTAGTGGAGGATTCAGAATAAACTGGAGATAGAGTAGAAGGATCAAAAGAGGAAGATGGTTGAATTGGAGAATGAGTAGATGTGTCTGTAAGAATGTTAGAAGGAGTAGATGTGTCTGTGAGAGTGTATTGTGAAGAAGAAGAGGAAGAAAATTGAAAAATATCTGGAATTTCTTTAAAAGAAATAGTAGTGTGAGTAGTAACAGTAGGTAAGAAAAACTGAAATGGAGAAAAAGTAGACTGAGTAGAAGAATGATAATGGAAAGGGAAGTGTTGCTCATAAAAGACAACATCCCTAGATAGTGAAAACTAAAAAGTATCTAGATTGAGGACTTTGTATGCCTTTTGACCAGTATGGTACCCAAGAAAGACATGAGGGACAACCTTAGAATGAAACTTAGATCTATTGTGCCTAGGAGTAGAAACAAAGCACAAACAGCCAAAGATTCTTAAGTAATCAAGATTAGGAGTTTCACCAAACAACTTCTTATAAGGACTCACATTATGAAGGACTTGTAATGGCATTCTATTGATTAAATGGACTGCACACAAGACACATTCACCCCAATATTGAGCAGGTAACTTGGCTAGGAAAAACAATGCTTTAGCAATTTCCAAAATATGCCTATGTTTCCTTTCAACAACCCCGTTTTGTTAGGGTGTATCAACACAACTTTTTTGATTAACTATCCCTTTGTTCAAGTAGAATTATTTAAGGGCTCCTTCACATAACTCAGGAGAATTATTAGTTCTAATGAACTGTAATATGCCTTGGAAATGTGTTTCCAAGTATTGCACAAGTTGAGGAATAAGAACAATCACATCTGACTTGTTGTGTAGTAAAAACACCCAAGTCATTTTGGTGTAGTCATCTACTATTGTGAGAAAAAATTTACAGCCATTACATGTAGGAGTTCTATATGCTCCCCAGACATCAACATGCAATATATGAAAAGCAACTGTAGTTTTAATGTGACTAAGTGGAAAACTAGTTCTTGGTTGTCTAGCAACATGACAAATCTGACAAACACAGTCTAATGTAGATGTACTATCAAACATAGGAAGAATATGATGAAGTTGAGAAACAGGTAAGTGTCCCATCCTGAGATACCAGAGCTTTGTTTTATATTCAGTATTTATAGTACTAACCAAACTTGTTGATGACCTTGGACTGGAAGGAATCAGGGAAGTCTCCAAGTAGTACAAACCATGCCTCAGATTACCAAGAAGTTGTGGCCTCATTGAAGGGCCATGTATATGACAAGTATCACTATCAAATATAGCAGTGTATGTGAAATCTCTACACAACTTAGGAATAGAGACAAGATTGAACTTGAACTCTGGCACATAAAAAACATGTTGTAGTTCAAGACCATTTTTCAGTTGTATGTTACCTATATGTGTTATTCTGACTTGTTTCCCATTAGGAATGGTAATATTCTTGTCAGTATTTGCAATTTTATATGATGCAAACATAGATAAATCATGACACATATGGTCACTTGCTCCACTATCAACAATCCAGGTTGAATCTGAAAAGGTATTGAAGCAATATTTACCTGCTACATGAGCTGATGATGTAGATTGATCTGGATTTGCAACAGATTTGTGTTGATTCATCATTTGAACAAACATTTCATACTGATCAGCAGTGTATGAAATGTTATCTTAGCAGGCTCCTTGTCATCAGTGTGAGCTACATCAGCTCTCTTCTTGAAATAATTAGCTGGATAGCCAACTATTTTGAAGCACTTTTGTTTATGTGCCCAGACATATGACAATGGTCACACCATACACTGCTATTCCACCTTCTTGAATCATTTCCATTTCTGAAATCATTTCCATGATTTTGTCTATCTGAAAATCCATTATAGTCTTTATTCTTGTCACCATAGTCTGTGTATCTTCTTTTAGAAACAGCAACAACCATATTATCTTCTGAACTACCACCAGCATGGCCATGAGACAACTACTTATGCCTCTCCTCTTGCATTAACAGCCTATAAACTTGAAAGATTGTAGGAAGTGGTGACATCATAAGAATGCTTCCTCTAACAACTTCATAACCTTCATTTAACTTCATCATAAACTCAATAAGCCTCATATCTTATTGAGATTTCAGCAGCTTTCTTGTGATTGTACATGTACAATTCTTGCATTCACAAAGAGGTATAAGATCTATAGAGTCAAGTTGATCCCAAAGCATTTTCAACTTAGTATAGTAACCGGAAATACTGTCATACCCTTGTTTGATGTCATTTAATGACTGTTTCAAAGAAAAGAGTTGAGTTCCAGATGATTGGCCATATCTTTCTTCAAGATTGGTCCAAATCTCATGTGCAGTTTGAAAATACAGCACACTTCTTTCTATATTCTGATATAATACTCCTAACAACCAAGATATCAACATATTTTTGCACCTTTCCCATGCATTAAAGATAGAACTAGTAGAATCTGATTTAGGTATTGATCCATTTACAAAACCTATCTTATTCTTTGCAGATAAACTAATCAGCATTGAGCGTTTGCAATAACTATAGCAACTTCCATCAAATTAAAGAGAAATCAGTTTCATGCCAGGATTGTCCAAAGGATGAATGTAGTATGGTGAACTAGGATTTTGTGCATTTTTAGTAGATGATGAATCATCATTGGAAGACATATTTAGAATTTCATATTGTTTCTAAACAATCGATCAACAATTGGTGATGAAAAACAACTAGGAAACTGAATCAACGATTAGAATGATGAAGAAAATCAACTAGAAAGTTGAATTGATGGTGAAAAATGATGAAAAACAACTAGAATTTTGAATTAATGATGAATGAAAGCTGAATTTTAGTTAAATCAAGATATGAATCAAGATCAACAGATTAATGATTGATTTTCAACCTAAGTTGCGCATAAAAATGCAATTAACAATTTGCAGCGGGTTCTACTGAAATTTGAGAAAATTATGTGAAAGAAATACCTTTCACAAATCTGATTGATTGAAGAACAAACTAAAAACTTCCAGAATCAAAAACTTGAGCTCTGATACCATGTTCAATATCAGATTCTTGCAATGAAGAAATGTTGAAGCTAAATCAAATCAAGACACAAAGAACTTCATCCTTCACTGCTCTTATTTCTGAGCTCAGGATCACTAATTCATTATTAAGGAAAGTTTCTCAGAGAGAATTACAACCTAATCTCTAATTTTCTGAATGAAATGAACTAATGATAAGCAGAGAGTCTATATACAATCAGTAGAAAGAAAGGAAAGAAAGAAGTAAAAACTAACTAACTAACATTTCTTTCATCTAACTAACTCTGAGCTAATTCTAATTGATTATGCTGAGCTGGATGGTGAGCTGTACTGTTGCTGAAGACTTGCTGCTTCATCACGTGATGTGATATTATATTTAACAAAGAGAGACAGGGAAAGAGATAAACGAGGGGGAGAGAGAATAAAAGGTTTATGTTTAACTGAGGTTAAAAAGGGAGGGAAAATGAAACAAAAAAATTGTAATCACGCGAAACTATGGGTCAACACCGGAAAGAACACAGTCAACATCGGAAAATTGGCTTAGGTTTCATCTCGCAAAAAAAATTACTTTATGGTTGTAAGTTGCAAAAAAAATATTTAAAATGCTATTTCTCGCAAAACAGTGATTATAAAATGTTTTTGACAAAAAAACTCATAATACAATATATTTTATTTCGGATCATCAGTGCTATTAGAGGGTCAATGCTTTAAGAATACCATGTGAATTTGAAAATATTGGGATGATACGAAAAAAAAGTCATAACTTTAGGGTACTTAGTGACCCGAAATTGACTTGGCTTTGCCAAAAACCTCATATCTATAAGTCCTGCTCACAAGGCATCCCTCCCCGCAGTAGGTGCTTGCTTTGTTTTCCCTGAGGAACTAGTAAATTGATTGCAATTTGCAACATTTATTTAATGAAAGACATCATATTAGTCAATCCAATTGTATAAGACTAACCAAAATCTAATGCTATTGTAGGACATAGCCTTCCAAAATCCAACGAACATTTCCTGATTTCCATAGTATATGCTTGTTATGCAACGTGCATCCATCATCACATACAGCACCGCAGGCCAAACTTTCTCATGACATGGACATCAAAATCTTTCGTCCTCCAACATGCATGTCACCTACACAAGTGGAGTTGTACATATGTCCTTCCATGATCACAATGGCTATTATTTCTCTTCCCAAATATCTCCTATATATACTCCATCGCAATTCCTAACTTCCCATAAACCAAAATACACAAAAAATACAACTAGTCTATAGCATTTTTTATCTCTTTGTTTTTGTTCAAGTAACATATATGGCCCCCAAAGCTATTAGCATGATCAACCCAATCACCTTCTTCATGGCTACCACGATTGCGATGGTTGCGGCAGTGAACGCTCAAGAGATGGCTCCATCACCTGCACCCGTTGCCGGAGCTGGATTTTCTCTCCACATCTCCACTGTTGCGGTTGCATTTCCTCTTCTCTTCTCCCTCTTTTCCATCTTCAAGAACTAAAACATCCTAAAGACTCGAGGGGGGTCCTTAATTATACTATATATTTTGGCTTCGATTAATTGAGTCAAGCCTTGGATTGCTGCTTCTTTTTGTTATTTGGTTATCATTTACCTCGATTCATATATATTTTTGCTACTACAAAATGCTATTAATTTTATGATATTTGAATAATATCATTCTTTGTGTTTGTTCTTATGGGTTTGATTAGAGCTAGTTCAACAGGTTGGGTGACTTTATCTGCCCTTTGTTGGGTGTTAGGCTAATGCCACTTTTTTGATGCACTAGACTAATCACTAATGCCACTATGGTCTTTCCCTTTAATATGCACCTCCACTTTAAAATCGACTGCTACGAAGTTTCTTGCTTTTCTTTTAATTTGCTCTATGAGAGCTTGATGTTGGAGATATGTAACTTTATAGACAAGATCAAAACGTTTTAAGGACAAAATAACTTACTGCCAAGTGCAATACATGAATACATGATGAAGTAAAACAAAAAGAAAGTGAACTTGCATTGCTTTATTAGTGAATGAAACAGGGCCTTTTATATAAGGAAAAGGCACACTCCGGTAGATGGAGTGGGTGTGGGAGATTGTCCACTATCTCCTCCATAACATGTTTAACACATTATAGAGCACTTCTATATACGAATTGGGGTACAACTTCATTCACCACCAATGTGGGACAACAACAGAAGAAGTTCACAAACTTCCAAGCTTGGACCAACATAAACCAAACTATTCTAACATAAAAGTCCTGCTAGACTTTAGGTAACTAAACCCAATAATGGGAGATCGTGGAATCACTGCAGTAGATCATGTTTAAAACTGAATATTCTTTTTGGCAACAATTACAAAACAATCACACTCTACACGGAGTGTCCATGCCTATGACTAAGACAGAGACAACTAGCACTATTAGAACACACACACTTCACAATAGCCTTTTTCTTTGAATGGTAGAAGGGATATCACAAAGGGGGGTCTCCATTTTTCCTCTTCATGCCTGCATGGCACCTAATTCCATCAGTGTTGATCCGCCTTTTCCTATGATTGTGCTTAGAAATGCAACTTGTTGTACCTCTTCTAGGACCTATCTTAATGCTTGGGGTACTGGACACTATTCTTTTTAAGCTGAAACTTAACCCACTAGATTAAACAGAAATACAAATCATCGCTGCTAAACTAAAAGTAAACAGAGGCTGTGTTTTAACAATTCCTATTGAAAAAGGTTACCTACTAAGTGATTCCAGAAATTCACACCTGCATCAGAAAATAGGAAACCACTAAACTACTACTCTGAAGCATAATCTAACACTTGTCAATCGTGATTGGAGATCTGTGTCTCTTTACCTTCCGTGTAATTAGTAGAAAAAGTTATATATAATTTGCAGTTGTCATAGTAGGCATGTTTACTTGGGTTACAGTACTTACATACAAGTCAATAAAACAGTATTTGATGTGGTCGAAAATTGTAATACGCAACAATACAGTAGACCAATTTGATGCAATTCTACTTAAAAACACCGCAAATTATGTATTTACTTTGTCGTGGTTAAGGTACAATGCATCAAAAGGTTAGAGTTTGTTTTGTTTAAAAATCCTCAACTTCTTGTGATTCTACCTAGAAATCTCAGCAAATTAGTACACTTTTTATAAAATTCTTCTCAAGAATTAAGAAAGGTGGGGTTACAGCATATTATTAATCCTTTTGGACAACACGCATGTCAACTAAGGTGAAACCATATTCATCCTTTTGTATTCATTGAAAATTGGCAACCACAAAATCTTAGTAGTCAAGCTCTTATATATTCAGAATGACCCCAATATATGATTGATCGTGTTGCTTCTATCATACTTTTATCCTTAAAACTTGCATTTCATGATACAACAACCAAAACACCACGAATCTATATTGTCCTCGACTACTTGTTTTTATGCTAAAAATAAATGTGTATCTATATATGGCATACCCTTCATAAGGGTTGAATATTAAATTTTTCGAGGACCATGTCCTAACCAGATAATCATCATAGAGAATTATGGCATTGTCTAAGGACACTTCACCATAAATTGATCACGAAACAAATCAATTAAAACTAGATTATTCTCCTTCATCAACACCCTTTTTCCATTAGAAAGATCTCAGATCCTCAATTTTGCTCATAGGTTTTCCCTGGTAAGGATGAACTTCTAGGGTGCAACACGAAAAGCTAATCCTTATTCAGCTTTTTTTTTTTTTTTTTGAAAGAAAAATTTCATTAATTGAAAGCCAAACGGCATCTACAATAAGTAATAAAGAAAAACAGGATACAATCAAACAAGATCAACGGTATACTTGCCTTCTATAATTTCATATATCCTGCCTAGACAAATACTACTTATTAGGAAAAATCTCAACAACATATGGAAATAATATAAAACTGATCTTGGAATATCTCCATTAGTTTATACAACAACCACCTAGTCAATCCTGACATCAATTTCAATCTTCACTACCTCATTAATGAGGATGTTTATGCTAAAACTCCCCCTATGTAATCCTTCCTCATCATGCCATTCCCTAACATGCATGGTACTCTTGCCTAAAGCATGCTGAATTACATGGTGCCTTAGATTCTTGATTAACCTTAATTATATACATTGTGACGGTCGCGGTCGGCACGAGGTAGAAACAACTTGACATTATTATCTTTTTTATCATATTAAGAATTGCAGCGTCTCACTAATTAGCTAGGGATTATTCCTAATTTTTTTTTTTTTAATTTAGTTCATTTCATTAAAACTCATAAAAGAGTTAAAGGCATACAATGAAGTGCCAATATAAAGATCATTATAATCGCTTTGCTCATGGATAAGAGTAGGTTTTTGTTAAGGTTTGTCAATCTTGTGGGTTGTGTTTCCATTCATTAATTATTAAATATGCAACATAAACAGGGGCGGATCTAGCGTGGGTTCAGTGGGTTCAACTGAACCCACAAAATTTTGGAAAAAAAAAGAAAAAAAATCTGCGAAAAAAGATAAAAATAGAATATATCATAAATAGTTCCCGCATGCAGTATCTCCGTCTGGTTGAGTTTGGTTCAGTGGTCCGCGTGAAAGTTAAGGCGCCTCCCCTCTCTTCTTGCGATGCGGGTTCGAGGATAACCAGCAACTTTTTAATTCTTTCTTTTTGTTTTTCCCTCAATTTTTCGGCAGGCAGTACTAGAGGCTTTTATTTATCTCCTTTCTCTTGCTTCTTCACAGCAATTTAGTTACCCCTCCCTCATTTACAACAACTTAGCATTTTAACGTTGGACTATGGAATTGCCATGAGATTGAATGGGTGGAACGTGAATGAATGAAAATTTGTTAGTAAGTACTCCCTCTGTTTTTTTACCCTTCTCACTTGGAATCTTGGCACTATTCATACTTAGAGATAATCTTCTTAAGTTTTTTCAATTTATAAGAAAAAACTAGTTATTAGGCCCGGGCTATGCCCCAGGTAAGAAAAATTTTCATTTATTAATATTATACTTTGAGATTATAACACTAAATATCATTTGGTCTAGTGGTTAAGACATTAGTATATAAACTTATACTATGCAATTTCTAATTTTTTTTGTAGATTGCATGAAGTAAAATACCCTTAGGGAGAGCACCACGTGGCACCGTTCCTTATTTCAGAACGCCTTTTAATATATTGTTGGGCCTTGTTTGATTCATCTCAATTAGTATTTTATTAATATTCAATCGTTATAATCTTTTACTAATATATAATGAAAGATATTTAAGTTCAAAAATGTGCATTGGGAGACGCGCACAGGAAACTAAGAATGATAAAAAAAAACAGAGGGATACTAGGTAGTATTGATTGTGCTAATGTTCATTTGGGTCTCGTATGTGGATGGTTATTGAAGTTTAACCCAAACCATGTCAACCTTGTAGATTAAGAGAACTATTTGTGATGCTTTAATTTCTCTACTGTTCTCTTAGTAATTTTATTGTTCATCATTATGTTGTGTAATATGATATCATAGTTCAAGAAGCTATTTCCGTAGTTAATCGGTTGTAATTCCGTACTTTAATTGATGTATCATATATTTTTTTTTTATCAAGTTAATTTGGTTATTTTTGTTTAATGACTCATTGATTTCGAACCCACGTGGGTGAAATACTGGATCCGCCACTGAACATAAAGGACAAAATTCTAATCCAAAACAAGCTAGGAATATACGAAATAAAACAATAACACTCAGATAAGATAAAATTTTAGGGAAATTCGCAATAGTAGGCTCCTATTCTTGAGAATTCCCAATGGTAGATTCAACTTTTTTTTTTTCTTCCCATTGCTAGGCCTAAGTTTTCCTAATTTAGCCAAATATAGCATTAATTAGGCTTAAATGTTAATTTCACGTTTAGTGTTAGTACTTCTGATAAGTTTTGTCTAAGCCCTACTAACCATGATTTATTTAGGTCAAGATTTTTAACTGACTAACAAAAAATTTCACTTTAGAAAAGCACATGAAGAGTATGCATACTACCAACAATATATAATATACAGTATACCAAGATATGTTAGGATTTATCATAAAGATTAATATTGACCTACTCTTTGACCTAAATAAATCATGGTTAGTAGGGCTTAGGTAAAACTTAACATAAGTATTAAAATTAAACATGGAATTGATGTTTAAGCCTCATAAATGCTACATATGTATAAATTAAGAAAATTAAGGCCTGGCAATAGGAAGAAAGAAAAGTTGCATCTACCATTGGGAATTCTCAAGAATAAGAGCCTACCAGTGGGAATTTCCCTAAATCTTATCTCCGAACAGTTTTACACTGGTTTTCACTTACTATTACGATCCACCTCCATTGTTCGAGGCTCGAGCTTGGGGACTGGCAATAAGTTGGTACTCAAGGACAGAGAAACCCCAAACTAATACCAATTACCAATTAATATCAAACTCTAACGGCCCGTTTGGTAGTCGTTAATAAATTTCAGTAATGGGAATGAATTTTAAGTGTAGGTTACAAGGGAAGCATCCTTAAAATCTCCATGGGGAGGCAATTTCAACCCCCAAGTTTGTGTCTTTTCTCCATGGGGAAGCAATCTCACCCCTAATTTTCATTACCACTCGTTACCACCTAACAAGGTGGTATTGGATGGGAATGAAAATTCAAGAAGAAAAATAGACACTTTAGGATAAATTAGCATTACCATGGGAATGAACAATGACTTTTTTTACAAATTTACATACAAATTCATTCCCATTACCACCATTTATAACCAACTACCAAACGGACGGGTAAATGGATTATTATGTTCAAAGCTCAAATAAAATAGCGCATACCGGCATAAGATAAAAATTTAGGGAAAACTCCAATGTCTCAATTAATATAATAGGAAAACATTTGCTCGCTTGCTGCTACCTTATTTACGAATCACGATATAGGTTAACTTTACTTTTTACTTCAAATAAGTAGCTAAAAATTCTATTTCACGACTCATTCACACAGAAAGGCAACAAAGATAGTTTCATCATTTCAATCTTAAAGGGACATTATTTCTAAAATTAATTTTAGGCAAACACCAAGTTGAGAATACTCTCTTTTACGCTATTATAGGAAATCCTACAAGCCTACTAATAAAACATAGAGAATATATTGTGATTGTGAATTCTTATCATATTTGTTACTAGTTTTGAAGCCCGTGCGTTGCACGGGTGCTTGTTTATTTTATTTTTTAAAAATTTTTTGTTAACATTGTTAGTTTTTTGTTGTTGTGAAATGAGATTTTTCAGCTCCATTATATTTACGTTCTCTTTCTATTGCAATAATTACCATTTTGGGTAGTTTCATCTATTGGAACTAATCCATTACACTTTTGGTATAAAAAACAATAGTTGACAATATTGTCTTTACTTTATGTTAATAATTGCCTCATAAAAGTTGCGAATACTTTATTAAGGATTTACTTATCCCCTACTCTAGTTAATTCACGGGGTACCTCTGTGCTAAACTACCCATTTTTTATTTCCTTAAAAACCATGCCCAAACCATTGTTGTAGTAAAAAAAGAACGGAGAAAGTATTTGTCATTATACTCTAATTTCTAAATTTGTTATTACAATATATAAATTTTATGTTTTTGATATTCAATTGAATATTTTAGCTAAGTCTATTATTAAATGGTATCTCATTAATTGGTATGACTAAGAATAGCTAACATAATCTTTAACATGAAAAATACCCAAATGATATACAGGGTAATAAGTTAATAGATGCACGACCTAAAGAATAGAGAAAAACATGAGTGACAGCCACAACTTTGACTTTTAATATAGCACATAAATACTAACGCATACATAATGGAAGATGGGAAAGCCAAAAAGAAGATTATAATGATGGTATCATGAATAAATTTAATTAAATATAAAAGTAACCTCTACTATAATTGAATACTATTTAAGAGAAAAAATACCTCTTCATCAATCATGACCATATCAAGACTTATCAAACTATTCCCCTTTTTTAATGATCTGTGACCTCAAATAATCTAGAAACGGGAACCTTGATTTCCCAATTAGTTTTAGTACAATTAAGTTAATGGAGAAAATAATAAGATTTGACATATAGATATATATATGAAAAAGAAAAACATAAATAATTATGTAGACAATAAATATTTTAGGAATAAAATAATCAGTTAATTGCATATATAATAGGAGTACCTCTACAATGTCGTTGACAAACTTTTATTTGATTTTTCATGTAATTCCATCATGGTATGCTATATGTTCAAAACTATAGATATATAATTTTGGAGAGATATAATTGCTATTGTCACATATAATATGTTGCTTTTATAGTTATTTTTGTATGTACTTAAAATAAAGAATAAATAATATGTTATTGTTCATCTATATAAATATATTTTCATAAGTTGTAAGACTATATTGTATACGAAACTTATTTCAAAGCATATTTCGAGCACTCTCCAATGGTTATAAAAATTATAATATTGCGAATTATGTAGCAAAAGTTGTATTCAATTTACACAGCATAATAATTTAAGTTGTTTATTTAAAATCAGACTAAAATCTTCACTTGTTCAAACACGTTATATGTATTTATATCTATGTTGAACACTATTTTATTTAAAAAAATTAAAAATTAAAAAGAATGACATGACATGCTTAGGGTGATAGGGTCTGTTCTCCCCAACTTATTTTCAGTTCAGTTCAATTCAGTTAAGTTCAGTTTAGTTGCAATCAGTTCAGTTCAATTCAGTTCCTATAATCAAATACTATAATCACATATATAGTTTACTATACTTATATCTATTATTATATTTATCTAAAAGAAAAACTAATTAATGCCTTACAATTCATCTTATTTTGAAGCATATTACAAACACTCGCCAATGGTAAAAAAAATTATAATATTTCGAATTAGGTAGCAAAAGTTATATTTAATTTACATAATATAATAATTTAGGTTATTTGTTCAAAACGAAACACTAATTTCTCCCTATCCAAAACTCCTTTTATGTATTTATCTATATGTAGAACTCTATTTTTTATATTTAAAATGAAAATTAATGATATGGCAATCCTATGTGGCGCTCTTTATTTCATAAGTTGTATAACTATATAATAAATGAATCTTATTTTAAAGCATATGTATTTCGTGCACTATCCAATGGTACAAAAATTATATTATTTCGAATTACGTAGCAAAAGTTATATATAATTTACATAATATAATCATTTTGGTTGTTCATTCATAACCAAACTCTAATTTTCCCTTATCTAAAACTCATAATATATATTTAAATATATGTAGAACTCTATTTTTTTAAATCATAAAAATAAAAATGCATGATATGGCAATCCTACGTGGCATTTTCTATTTCATAAGTTATATAACTATATTGTAAATGGATCTTATTTCGAAGCATATTTCGAGCGCTCTCCAATGGTACAAAAATCATAATATTCCGAATTACGTAGCAAAAGTTATACACAATTTACCTAATATGATAATTTAGATTGTTGAGTCAAAACCAAACTCTAATTTTTGCTTATCTGAAATTCTATATATGCATTTAAATCTATATAGAACTCTATTTTTGTAAAAAATAAAAATATAAATTGATGATGTGGCAATCCTACGTGGCGCGCTCTATGAGCTCTAAAAATCCATGATATGGCAATCCTACGTGGCATTTTCTATTTCATAAGTTATATAACTATATTGTAAATGGATCTTATTTCGAAGCATATTTCGAGCGCTCTCTAATGGTACAAAAATCATAATATTCCGCATTACGTAGCAAAAGTTATACACAATTTACCTAACATGATAATTTAGATTGTTGAGTCAAAACCAACCTCTAATTTTTGCTTATCTGAAATTCTATATATGCATTTAAATCTATGTAGAACTCTAATTTTGTAAAAAATAAAAATATAAATTGATGATGTGGCAATCTTACGTGGCGTGCTCTATGAGCTCGAAATCTTGAGGAGCTCTCTATGCTCCCGAAAAGTTCCTCCTTTATATATATATATACTAGGTTTGAAGCCCGTGCGTTGCACGGGTTGTTTATTTTATTTTATTGCAATTTTTTTGTTAAAATTATTGTTGATTTTGTATTGTTGTAAAATGAGATTTTTCAAGATCATTGTATTTACGTACTTCCTCCGTTCTTTTTCTATTACAACAATTACCACTTTAGATAGTTTCATCTTTTGGAACCATTCCACTTTTGGTTAAAAAAGAAACTACAGTTGACAATATTACCTTTACTTTATGTTAATAAAACCATCATTAATTACCCGAATTGCCTTATAAACTTGCGTTTACTTTAATAAGGATTTATTTGTCCCATACTCTAGTTAACTAAGAAGGTACCTCTATGCTAGACTACCCATTTTTTATTTCCTTAAAAACCATGTCCAAACCAATTAAATGGTATCCCAATAATAGGTATGACTAACAATAGCTAATACAGTTTTAACATGAATAATACCCGAATGATATTTTAAGAAAGTAGAGGGTAATAATTTAATTGGTGCAGGACATGAAGAATACTTTCTTAAAAATTGATAAGAATGACATGGCATGTTTAGGTGGAGCTCTTTATAATATTCTAAGGATGTTTTATTTAAATCAAACTCTAATTTTTACATAATCCAAAACTCTAATATGTAACTTTATCGCTATAGATTTTAGTTAATAAATTTTGTTGCAATACTATATTGTTTTAGTTTAGTTGAGTAAGGTTGAGGTTTTGAAAGATAATATGTTTAATCCTGTAAATTGGACCTATAATCAAATGTTATAATCACAAATAATACACTATACTTAATACTTATAGCCATTATTATATTTATCTAAGAAAAAGACTAAATAATGTCCTACAATGCATCTAATTTAATATATTTTTTCATGAGTTGTAACACTATATTGTAAATAGATCATATTTTGAAGCATATTTCAAGCATTCTCCAATGGTAAAAAAAATTATAATGTTTTGAATTAGGTAGCAAAAGATAAACTCAATTTACATAATATAATAATTTAGGTTGTTCATTCAAAACGCAACTCTAATGTTCCCCTATCCAAAACTCTTTTATGTATTTAAATATATGTAGAATTCTATTTTTTTCAAATATTTAAAATAAAAACTAATGACATGACAAACTTAAGTGGCGCTCTCTATTTCATAAATTGTAGAACTATATTGTAAATGTATCTTATTTCAAAGCATATTTCGAGCACTATCAAATGGTACAAAAATTATAATATTTTGAATTAGGTAGCAAAAGTTATACACAATTTACATAATACAATAATTTAGGTTGTTCATTCAAAACAAAACTCTAATTTCTGCTTATCCAAGACTCCTTATATAGTTATATGTATTTAAATCTAGGAAAAATTCACATAAATAATCCAAACTATTGACCATTTTCTCAAAATAATCCGAACTATTGATTATTCTAGAATAATCCCAAGTTTCAAGTGTACCTTCTCAAAATGATCCGAAATGTTTTTTTTTTACCCCAAAATAATCCCAAAATGGATCAACGAAAATAAGTAAAATAACAATTCAGATTATTTTGAGAAACTCACCCCTAAAGTTGGGATTATACCTGAATAATTAATAGTTGGGATTAATTTGGGAAGATGAGTGAAAGTTGGGATTAATTATGTGAATTTTTCCTTAAATCTATGTAGAACTCTATTTTTAGAAAAAATATAAAAATAAAAATTGATGACATGACAATCATACACGGCGCTCTATATTTCATAAGTTGTACAACTATATTATAAATGGATCTTATTTCGAAGTATATTTCGAGCACTCTCCAATGGTACAAAAATTATAATATTCCAAATTACGTAGCAAAAGTTATACACAATTTTCATGATATAATAATTTAGGTTGTTGATTCAAATCCAAACTCTAATTTTCACTTATCCATATCTCCTTATACGTATTTAAATCATCTAGAACTCTATTTTTGTAATAAATAAAAATATAAATTGATGACGTGGCAATCCTACGTGGCGCGCTCTATGAGCTCGAAATCTTGTTGTTTATTTTATTTTATTGCAAATTTTTTGTTAAAATTATTGTTGATTTTGTGTTGTTGTAAAATGAGATTTTTCAAGATCATTGTATTTACATACTTCCTCCGTTCTTTTTCTATTACAACAATTACCACTTTAGGTAGTTTCATCTTTTGGAACCATTCCACTTTTGGTGAAAAAAGAAACTACAGTTGACAATATTACATTTACTCTATGTTAATAAAACCATCATTAATTACCCGAATTACCTTATAAAGTTGCGTTTACTTTAATAAGGATTTATTTGTCCCCTACTCTAGTTAACTAAAGAGGTACCTCTATGCTAGACTACCCATTTTTTATTTCCTTAAAATCATGTCCAAACCAATTAAATGGTATCCCAATAACAGGTATGACTAACAATAGCTAATACAGTTTTAACATGAATAATACCCGAATGATACTTTAAGAAAGTAGAGGGTAATAATTTAATTGATGCAGGACAGAAATAATACTTTCTTAAAAATTGTTAAGAATGGCATGGCATGCTTAGGTGAAGCTCTTTATAATATTCTAAGGATGTTTTATTTAAATCAAACTCAAATTTTACATAATCCAAAACTCTAATATGTAACTTTATCGCTATAGATTTTAGTTAATAATAAATTTTGTTGCAATACTATATTGTTTTAGTTTAATTGAGTAAGGTTGAGGATTTGAAAGATAATATGTTTAATCATGTTATAATACAATGTTATAATCACATATAATACACTATACTTAATACTTATAGCCATTATTATATTTATCTAAAAAAAAGACTAAATAATGTCCTACAATGCATCTAATTTAATATATTTTCATGAGTTGTAACTCTATATTGTAAATAGATCATATTTTGAAGCATATTTCAAGCACTCTCCAATGGTAAAAAAATTATAATGTTTTGCATTAGGTAGCAAAAGTTAAATTCAATTTACATAATATAATAATTTAGGTTGTTTATTCAAAACGAAACTCTAATTTCCCCCTATTCAAAACTATTTTATGTATTTAAATATATATATAGAATTCTATTTTTTCAAATATTTAAAATAAAAACTAATGACATGGCAATCTTAAGTGGCGCTCTCTATTTCATAAATTGTAGAACTATATTGTAAATGGTTCTTATTTCAAAGCATATTTCGAGCACTATCTAATGGTACAGAAATTATAATATTCTGAAATATAGGTAGCAAAAGTTATACACAATTTACATAATACAATCATTTAGGTTGTTCATTCAAAACGAAACTCTAATTTCTGTTTATCCAAGACTCCTTATATGTATTTAAATCTATGTAGAACTCTATTTTTAGAAAAAATATAAAAATAAAAATTGATGACATGACAATCCTACACGGCGCTCCATATTTCATAAGTTGTACAACAATATTATAAATGGATCTTATTTCGAAGCATATTTCGAGCACTCTCCAATGGTACAAAAATTATAATATTCCGAATTACGTAGCAATAGTTATACACAATTTTCATGAAATAATAAATTAGATTGTTGAGTCAAAACCAAACTCTAATTTTTGCTTATCTGAAATTCTATATATGCATTTAAATCTATGTAGAACTCTATTTTTGTAAAAAATAAAAATATAAATTGTTGACGTGGCAATCTTACGTGGTGCGCTATATGAGCTCGAAATCTTAGGAGCTTCCTATGCTCCCGAAAAGTTCCTCCTTTATATATATATACTAGGTTTGAAGCCCGTGCGTTGCACGGGTTGTTGTTTATATTATTTTATTCCAATTTTTTTGTTAATATTATTTTTGATTTTGTGTTACTGTGAAATAAGATTTTTCAACACCATTGTATTTACATACTTACTCCGTTCTTTTTCTATCACAACAACTACCGCTTTAGGTAGTGTAATCTTTTGGAACCATTCCACTTTTAGTAAAAAAAAAAGTAACTACAGTTGACAATATTACCTTTACTTTATGTTAATAAAACCATCATTAATTACCGAAATTGCCTTATAAAGTTGTGTTTAATTTTTTAAGGATTTATTTATCCTCTACTCTAGTTAACTAAAGAGGTACCTCTATGCTAAACTAACCATTTTTTATTTCCTTAAAAACCATGCCCAAACCAATTGTTGAAGTAGAAAAAAACGGATAAAGTATTTGTCATTATACTGTGATTTCTAGATTTGTTATTGTGATATATAAATTTTATAATTTTTAATATTCAATTGAATACTATAGTTAAGTCTATTATTAAATGGTATCTCAATAACAGGTATGACTGCTAATACAGTTTTAACATGAATAATATCCGAATGATACTTTAAGAAAGTAGAGGGTAATAACTTAATAGATGCGATCGACCACAATTTCAACTTTTAATATAGCACATAAACACAAACGCATATAGAATGGAAGATGGGAAAGCCAAAATGAAGATTATAATGATATTATCATGAAGAAAATTAATTAAATATAAAACTAACCTCTATTAATAATCGAAAAATACAATTTAAGAGAAAAAAATACATCTGTATTAATCATGACCATATCAAGACTTATCAAATTTCCCCCTTTTTTATGATCCGTGACTTCAAATAGTCTAGAAATGCGAACCTTGATTTCCAAATAGTTTTAGTAGAATTAAGTTAATGGAGAAAAGAATAAGATCTGATATATAGATATACGGAAAAAAAAAATTATGTATACAATAAAAATTATAAGAATAAAATAATTAGTCAATTGCATAATACCTCTGCAATCTCGATGACAAACTTTTATTTGATTCTTCATGTAATGCCATCATGGAATGCTATCGGTTCAAAACTATAGATATGAATTTTTTATCTTCATATGAATTAATTTTTAAAAGTATGATTTTAAAAGACATAATTACTATTATCACATATTATATGCTATTTTTATAGTTATTTTTTAATTATTTAAAATAGAGAATAAATAATACGTTATTATTCATCTAAATAAATATATTTTCATAAGTTGTAAAACTATATAGTATATGGATCTTATTTCGAAGCATACTTCGAGCACTCTTCGACGGTAAAAAAAATTATACTATTGCGAATTATTTAGCAAAAGTTATATTTAATTTACATAGTATAATAATTTAGGTTGTTTATTTAAAATTAGAAGGTAATCTTCACTCATCCAGAACACCTTATATGTACTTATATCTATGTTGAACACCATTTTCTTTCGGAAAAAAATATTGTTGAACACTATTTTCTGAAGAAAATTAAAAGTTAATAAGAATGACATGGAATGCTTAGGTGGAGCTCTTTATAATATGCTAAGGTTGTTTTATTTAAATCAAACTCTAATTTTTACATAATCCAAAACTCTAATATATATATTAATGGTATCGCTATAGATTTTAGTTTTTGTTGTAACAAAGTTTCCTTAATAAATTTTGTTGCAATACTATATTGTTTTGGTTTAGTTGAGTAAGGTTGAGGTTTTGAAAGATAATATGTTTAATCCTATAAATTGGACCTATAATCAAATGTTATAATCACAAATAATACACTATACTTAATACTTATAGCCATTATTATATTTATCTAAGAAAAAGACTAAATAATGTCCTACAATGCATCTAATTTAATATATTTTTTCATGAGTTGTAACACTATATTGTAAATAGATCATATTTTGAAGCATATTTCAAGCACTCTCCAATGGTAAAAAAAAATTATAATATTTTGAATTAGGTAGCAAAATATAAACTCAATTTACATAATATAATAATTTAGGTTGTTCATTCAAAACGCAACTCTAATGTTCCCCTATCCAAAACTCTTTTATGTATTTAAATATATGTAGAATTCTATTTTTTTCAAATATTTAAAATAAAAACTAATGACATGACAATCTTAAGTGGCGCTCTCTATTTCATAAATTGTAGAACTATATTGTAAATGTATCTTATTTCAAAGCATATTTCGAGCACTATCAAATGGTACAAAAATTATAATATTTTGAATTAGGTAGCAAAAGTTATACACAATTTACATAATATAATAATTTAGGTTGTTCACTCAAAACGAAACTCTAAATTCTGCTTATCCAAGACTCCTTATATGTATTTAAGTCTATGTAGAACTCTATTTTTAGAAAAAAAATAATTGATGACATGACAATCCTACATGACGCTCTATATTTCATAAGTTGTAGAAACTATATAGTAAATGGATCTTATTTCGAAGCATATTCTGAATGCTCTCCAATGGTACAAAAATTATAATATTCCAAATTATGTAAAGTTTTGTCATTATACTGTAATTTCTAGATTTGTTATTGTGATATATAAATTTTATAATTTTTAATATTCAATTGAATATTGTAGCTAAGTCTATTATTAAATTGTATCTCAATAACAGGTATGACTAACAATAGCTAATACAGTTTTAACATGAATAATACCAGAATGATCCTTTAAGAAAGTAGAGGATAGTAATTTAATTGATGCAGAACATAAAGAATACTTTCTTAAAAATTGATAAGAATCACAGGTGGAGCTCTTTATAATATTCTAAGGCTGTTTTATTTAAATCAAACTCTAATTTTTACATAATCCAAAACTCTAATATGTAACTTTATCGCTATAGATTTTAGTTAATAAATTTTGCTGCAATACTATATTGTTTTAGTTTGGTTGAGTATGGTTGAGGTTTTGAAAGATAATATGTTTAATCCTGTAAATTGGACCTATAATCAAATGTTATAATCACATATAATACACTATACTTAATACTTATAGCCATTATTATATTTATCTAAAAAAAAGACTAAAT
Source organism: Beta lomatogona (assembly GCA_947646795.1). Classification (NCBI taxonomy): domain Eukaryota; kingdom Viridiplantae; phylum Streptophyta; class Magnoliopsida; order Caryophyllales; family Amaranthaceae; genus Beta; species Beta lomatogona. The sequence goes on along the minus strand of CANSNZ010000927.1, from coordinate 3,013,691 downwards.
AATGTCCTACAATGCATCTAATTTAATATATTTTCATGAGTAGTAAAACTATATTGTAAATAGATCATATTTTGAAGCATATTTCAAGCACTCTCCAATGGTAAAACAATTATAATGTTTTGAATTAGGTAGCAAAAGTTAAATTTAATTTACATAATATAATAATTTAGGTTGTTTATTCAAAACGCAACTCTAATTTCCCCCTACCCAAAACTCTTTATGTTTTTAAATATATGTAGAATTCTATTTTTTTCAAATATTTAAAATAAAAATTAATGACATGGCAATTTTAAGTGGCGCTCTCTATTTCATAAATTGTAATTAGGTAGCAAAAGTTATACACAATTTACATAATATAATAATTTAGGTTGTTCATTCAAAAAGAAACTCTAATTTCTGCTTCTCCAAGACTCATATGTATTTAAATATATGTAGAACTCTATTTTTAGAAAAAAAATTGATGACATGGCAATCCTACATGGCGCTCTATATTTCATAAGTTGCACAACTATATTATAAATGGATCTCATTTGGAAGCATATTTCGAGCACTCTCTAATGGTACAAAAATTATAATATTCCGAATTACGTAGCAAAAGTTATACACAATTTTCATGATATAATAATTTAGGTTGTTGATTCAAATCCAAGCTCTAATTTTCGCTTATCCAAATCTCCTTATATGTATTTAAATAATCTAGAACTCTATTTTTGTTAAAAAAACAAAAATATAAATTGATGACGTGTCAATCCTACGTGACGCGCTATATGAGCTCGAAATCTTGAGGAGCTCCCTATGACATAAAACTCTATTTTTAGAAAAAAAAAATATAAAAATTGATGACATGACAATCCTACATGGCGCTCTATATTTCATAAGTTGTACAACTATATTATAAATGGATCTCATTTGGAAGCATATTTCGAGCACTCTCTAATGGTACAAAAATTATAATATTCCGAATTACGTAGCAAAAGTTATACACAATTTTCATGATATAATAATTTAGGTTGTTCATTCATAATCAAACTCTAATTTCCGCTTATCCAAAACTCCTTATATGTATTTAAATCTATGTAGAACTCTATTTTCGTAAAAGATAAAAATATAAATTGATGACGTGACAATCCTACGTGGCGCGCTCTATGAGCTCGAAATCTTGAGGAGCTCCTTATGTTCCCGAAAAGTTCCTCCTTTATATATATACTAGTTTTCTTTGCACGCGATGCGTGCGTGGATGATTTTGGTGGTTATCATTAAATTTCATTTAAGTGTAATTTTGAAGAATGTAATTTACAATCATCATTAGTTCTAATTGAATATCGTTTGATGTAAATACAAAATATAAAAATTATTTGATGAAGAAGTTGTTTTCTTGGTATTTTTATTACTTGTTAATGGATGTTGGTATTGTTATTGCATTTCAATGTTTAGGTAAAATTAAAAATTTTATTTTTGATCTTGTAATTGAAAACTGCTTTAGTTATTTTAATTTGTTCTTCAATAATAAATTTTTTCTTTCACTACACATATTTTTATGAAAGTTTATTTTAGGTATTTTGAACTTCTTTTGATATACATATTTTAAATTAGGAAGGACTATAATTGAGAAAAATTTCAAAATCTTAATAGGTAAGTATTTTTATTGGATGAAGGGTTAAAAAGTCTTTTTAAAGGGGGACAATCATAACTCCCCCTTAGCTTATATAATAGAGATTGATTGATTGATTGATTGATTTTGTGGTTGAAACTTGATACTTGTGAAGAAGTCCGTCCATCCATTGATACTAGTCTTATATGCACGCGATGCGTGCGTTAATTTCAAAACTTGTTATTATATACTTCATCCGTATTATAGTTATGATTACTCTTAAAATATGAATGATTAATAGTTAGATGAATTTAGATATATTAATTCGCTAATGTAAAAAACTAACAAAGGTTGTGAGTGATTTTTAATATTAATTTTTTGTAAATGAATTTAAATATATTAATTCTTACGATTTACTGAACATAGAACATTATACACACTTTTATGTTCAATAATGAACTGCATACCTGATTAACAGTAAAGTATCCACAAATGTGAGAATGTCGTAAAGCTCCAATCTATGAAGGGAAATGATTTTTTTGGTTTGGAGTTTGTGTTTGTAATTGTGTTTGTGTTCTGAAAAAATTATTTTGAGTTTGAATTTGAGTTGTCTATGTAATGAAAATGTAGTGTATATTTTTTTTTATGTTATTTTCTGTGGTATTAATGTTTGGTAAGTTCATGAAACTTTTTAATTGAATCTTTTTGATTGGCAAGTTTATGTGATTGAGCTTTTATATGAGTTGATTGGATTTAATAGAGATTTGATTGATTTTTTTTTTTGGCAAGTTTATGTATGGAAATTTCGAATCTAATATGTTTATATCGTGGAGGGACAATTAAGTAAATTCCAAGGGGGACACCATTGCTCCCCCCTTGGCTTATATAATAGAGATTAAAACGGCAAGTACTATAAAGAATTGAAATTTCAAATTCTTACAAAAAAAATACAGTGATTTCCCAATTCACACATGCAAAAATGGGCCTACAACATACAAACACTAGCTGTAAAACAATCACACAAACCCCTCAATGGGCCTCAACTGCCGACATCACCTTTAATTTGTGAACGTTACATTTCTAACCCTACATTTTCTACGTGTCATATTTTGATTCCTCATCCTCTGTAAATTAGCTGTCTCTACACGTGCTTTCCTCTGTAAAACCATCACCACATAGCCGTTTGTCCTCACCAAAATAATATCACCTTTCTCAACGTAAAGTCCTTCTCAACGCTTCCGTGGCACAAATTTACCTGCCGTTAACGTGGGCCCCACATAAACCTCTTTAAATACACCAGCATCATCCCACACAGCAACAGAGAGATTTCAGATTTCCATACTAATTTATTAAATCAAATTCTTTCTTTCTTCTAAAGTGTAAGCAGAACAAAAAAAAATGGCCTTTAAAATCTCAGCAACGGTGATGTTATTCGTTGTTGCAGTTTTTGCTGCTGTTGTCAACGGGATGGATATGGGAATGGCACCGGCGATGATGGAAATGCCACCAGCAATGGCGCCAACGCCGGCATCCATCACCGGAGCTGGGTTTTCTCTGGGTGTTTCTCCGGTTGTTGTTGCTTTCTCTCTCCTCGTTTCTTTGTTCTTGAGGCATTAAACGGTTCTTTTTTTGGGTTCCTAATTTATTTTGCATAATTATAGGTGTCTTTGTAATTTTGTTAGTCCATTTGAGATTTGATGATTCTTTCCACTAGTGTGTATTGGTACTATGTGTTGATATTATTGTTGATATAATATCAGAAGATTTATCATTCATTTGTTATGATTATTTATAGATATGAACAGTGAGTAATATATTGTTTGTTTTTCTATCTCTTTACTTTACCGAGCATTTTGAATTACGTGTTTCCAAAAATTAATTATTAACAGACTCGAAATATTTTGAGGATCTTAATTTATTATTAACATGAACTTGAAAAATAAAATGTTGTAACATGAACTAAAGGGTGTCAATTTACTTTAGTTTACAATATCAGAACTTAAGTTGGGTACAAGTTGAACTTATTCAGCTCGAAAACGATTGAGCTTTAGAATGTATGAGTAACGAGCCAAGCCGAGCAACCCTAAGTTCTCGAGTTCTGCTTGGCTTGTTATCACCCACTAGTACTAATTGCTAATGGTAGTTGACGAACAAATATATTGGGTAAATGACATTGGATAATAATATTATGGCATTCCAGTCCCAAACTTTCACTAACAAAGCTTGTTTAACCAAGAGAATTGTTGAATAGAGATTGTAATTTGTAAAGTTAAAGAATTATTTGTTGGGAAAGACCTATTAAAATAGTTACTTTGTTGGAAAAGACCTAATAAAAACTACTTTGTTTAAAAAGACCTATTATAATACATCCTTTGTTACATAAGACCACCACAATATTTTCGGACAAAAAAATCAATTTTTCTAGCACCGACTTTTCTGCCCCTCCTTTTCTCATTAAATGAAACCAACATATTTTTTTTCTATCCAAATCCTTGAACTCTACAAAACCCTTTTCTCTTGCTTTCCATTTTAAGGGATTATGCTAGGTAAAAAAATATATAGGTTGGTCCATTTATTGAGAAAGGGAGGGGAAGTAAGTCAACGTCGGAAAAATTGACTTTTGGTTGGAAAACATTGAGGTGGTCTTAAATAACAAAGAGAAGTATTATAATAGGTTTTTTTCAATAAAAAAGTTTTTATTAGGTCTTTCCTTATAAAATAGCTATTTTAATAGGTTTTTTCCAACAAAAATTTCAAAGTTATAAAGAGAGGATTAGCAATTGAGATTGGAAATTTGTCAAAATATATTACTTAATTTACTATCTTACATTTGTTTCAATGGTTTCCTACAAAAAAAAAAAAAATCTGTTGCAATGGGGATTATGGAAAGAATACTAACCAAATACAACCTCCGCTTATCTGAGTAGATAGCTCATTAGCACATTTTTGCATAAAGGAGAGTGGATTGGGCAATCACTGTATTTTTTTTTTGTAATGCTCCAATTCACACACTAGCTCATTATCTGAGTAGATAGCTAAGCATCTAATGGACTCGGCAATCAGCAATTTCTAATGCTCTAATGTTTGCTGTCAGGGTCTGGTATGGCCTTAACGGCCTTTTTCGAGTCCGTCCGATTTCCGAATCTCCACATGGCACTATGGCAGTCCGCACGGTTGGAGAGTTGTTCAGGCATTCAGCCGTGTAGAAAATAGCATCTAGCTTAGCTTGGATGCCTAAAGTCTCAAACTCTCAATTTTGCACCAATGAAGCAAAAGGCCAATTGTACTACTGAGACGAGATTTTAGCACTCTAACAAAGAACAATATTGTTCTTATTCATATTGCAAGAGAAGCAATGAGATTAAATGCAGTAGAGATTTGTGAGAAATCCAGCTGCTAGGATGTTCTGTTTTTTTGCAGCTGTCATAACTGCTGCTTTCGCACCTATTCTATATAGCAAAGCGCCAAGCTGATTTCAGACCATCTGCAATCTGCACCAAAATGAAGGAATATGTCCTTAGATATCTCGGCAATTACTAAATATAAAAGAAATTATTATAGAGATAATTAATTACGTTAATTTAGTAATCACATTTACTTGCTAGAGAATAAATGTTGGTTAGTAGCACAATATTGATTGAGCATACAACTAAGTTAACCTAATCCTATGAGGTCACACATTGTAGTCACTAATTGAAGTAAGGAAATCGGCCAATAGGAGAAATTAGGGTTAGGTTAGGTCTCTATCTTATTTTATTCTCCTACTATTATAAATAAAGGTTATAATAGGAGAGTGGAATAGAACGTTCTTTTTTACAGTAACTTTCAAACTGAAAAGAGAGAGAAAAACCCTATTATTTTCCTTTGGAAAATCCGGCCACCCTCCCTAAAAAGCAAGAGAGTGGAATCTATTCATCCTCTTCCGTTCTAGCAAACATGGGAATTCAATTGGTGCTCGTGGACTAAGTAGAGGGACATCAATTGTTGTTCTTTAATCTCTAGCACTTGCAATCCGGTGGAAAACACGCTACAAAGATTATACATTCTTTTCCGTATAATATGATTCATATTTATGTTATGCATGCGATCTTGTGATAGATGTTAGGAAATTTGTTTCCTGAAATTCCGCTATATGCATCTATATGTTCCTACAATGGTATTAGTTTTGCCAAATTCATAATATTCATATGATCATATAATTGTATGCAAATTATTATTTTTATTCAATTAAGGGAGGATTTAGTTATGGCTTGAATTTGCATAATTGATATTTGATATTAATTGATTGGAAATTGTAAAAAATTGATTTAATTGTGATTTATGCTCAAATATTTTTATTAAGGTCCGAATTTTTAATATGAGGGACGAAATAAATTGTTTAATTCACTCTAAAATTTTTGGATTTTTATAAATATTTTTGTTAGATTTAAAATTATTTATGTTATTCGATTAATCATTGAAATAATTTGTTAACAATTAAAGATTTGATTTTATATTTAAATAAATCTAATGTTTATCACCCACATAGATCTAGAATACTATGATGGCTAAAAATAATTTGATTATTTTTCCCACTGATTTTCGAATTTTATCATATTATTTATGAATTTTGGTTAAATTTTATGTTTAATTTGATTATTCATAGAATTTAAGGATAACAATTAAAATATTTGATTTTATTTGTTTAGATAATTCAGTAGATCACCCTAAAAGTTATTTTAGAATTTTTCGGAATTTAATTGTTAATTTTCTGAATTTTTGGATATAATTGGAGTTTTTGCCCTAATTTTAAATTCTTGTTAGATTTAATGTTTAATAGAGATTATTCATTAAAATCTAATTTCAACAAACCTAAAAATTTGTTTAGGATTTGTTGATGAATTCAAAATTTTTGCCATAATTTTCGGATGATTAAAACCCTAATTAAATCCTTAATCTTTAAACAATTGTTGAATAAAGATTAGTTTAATTTTATGTAAATTGTTACATAAATTAAAAAGGAAAGTCAACCATGGCTGGGTGGCCCACCGGTGACGGTGAAGCCACGGTGGCTGGCGTAACTGGACCGGAAAAAAGGAAGAATGGGTGTCAGAGCCGGCGGCAAAGCAGGTGGAGGCTATGCACGTTTGACGTGCTGCGTGCTGCTGCTTGGGGTGCTGGTTGCTCTTGTTGCCAGCGCTTGCTGGCGGGCTGGCAGACCGGCGAGGTCGACGGAGGGATGCTCGACACGGCAGGGCTGGCCGGCGATTTACACTGTTGGCCGGTGCCGTGGAAGATGTTTGCGAGTGCTGGTGGCCTTGTGCTACCGGTGACAAAGCGACTGGGTCTAACCGGTAGGTCTCAGGAGACGGTAAGTGGATGGCCGACGGTTTTCTGTAGGCTGCTAGTTTTGTGTCATGGTGGCTGGTGTCAACCAGCGTGTGTGATGAAGGTGAGTCGTGGGCGAGCTACAAGGTTTTTTTGCGTGCGTTTTTCTGTGGTGTTGGCTGTTGACTGGCAGCCTTGTGCTGCTGGTCAACGGTCAACAAGTCAATATTAAAAAAAAATTGTTTTGGAAACTAAAATATGATTTACTTCTTTGAGCATAAATCCAAAATTTCCTTTAATGCAAATTGAGATTAATAAAGATTATTCTAGCCATATTTAAACAAGTAATTGAATTAAAATAATAAAGTTTCCTACTTACCTTCTAGCTTAAATTTGTTAAGTTTTGTAACTGTTATGGAAAGTTGTATTTGCTTATTGATTGTTAATAAGTAAATAGATTGTGTTTATCTTATTTGATATTATAAATGCGTGGATGTTTAAAGTAATATGTATGATAGTATATTTTGCATATTGTGACTAGTATGGCCTAAAACTAGGATAGAAAATACGATCTGCGCATCGTTAAATTTTATGTAAATCAAATACGATCTACGTATCGTTTGTATTTTTGTAATTTAGATTTTAGTTATTTAAAATTTTAAATGATATGTAATCAAGAATGAAGTTCCATGGAGAATCAAGGATGGAGATCCATAAAGATTCAAGGAGGAATTCATGAAGATTAGTTTTCCTAGGTTTAGGGGCCATACTAGGATCACTTTTAATTATGCTTATATTTATTTATGCGTTTAACATGTTTAAATGCTTGTTTAAGTTTATACGTGTAGTTATTTATGTTATGTGTTCACATTTAATCAACCAACATAGTAAACTTAGGTCCCCAACATGTAATATTGAGTTTAATTGCTTTTCTAAACAACACCTATAACGCCTTAGATAGTGAGTAATAGGTTCTGCCAAAGCAGGGTGTTGCTCATTTTATCCGGGGATAGTAGAATAGGTTTTTGAAACTTACATGTTAATGTTTGGTTTAACTCAACAAAATCATCAAAAGACAAAGTTTTGGGTTTTGAAGCTAAGAGATAGGAGTAAACAAGGAGTTGTTAACCTGTCTACCAAGAATTATAATTAATTATAATTAGTAAAGTGTTTACTTACCTTAACTACTATAAATTGAAGGCAGGGCCAAAGTCCGTTTGATTGTAGTGGGAGGGGATCTTGGTGTTTCTTTATTCAATAGGGGACTCTTATTTTGAATAAAGGGTAGTAGTTATTTAAAATTTGTTTAATTGCTGCTTTCTTGATAAACATTGATTGAATCTTGCTTTATTATTCTTTTGTTGTAGTTATCATGTCTGGTTCAAACAACAACAACCACCCCGGTTTTAATTTGCGCTATTTACTCGAAAAGGACAAACTAACTGCACATAACTTCCTAGAATGGGAAATGGATGTGAGAATCGTTCTCAGAGCCGAAGGAAGGGAAAGTGTTCTTGATAATCCTCTCCCTGAACCCCTGCTAGACATTGCTACTCCAGCTGAAAGGAGAGCAAGACAAACCATTGAGGCAAATTCTGTGCAAGTAACATGTTTGATGCTTGCTTGCATGGAACCAGAATTTCAAAAACGTTTTGATGGTCTGGACGCTTATTACATCCTCCAACAGCTGAAAACTATGTTTCAGAAGAACGCGAGGCTGGAGAGGTTTGAAGCTCATTGTAAGTTACTGGAGTGCAAGTTGGGAAAAGGAAAACCCGTTGGTTCGCATGTGTTCAATATGATTGGACATTTTCAGATCCTGGAAAAATTGGGCTTCCCTTATCCCCCAGAACTAGCAACTGATATTGTGATCAAATCCTTGCCTGAAAATTTTCAAAACTTTCAGTTGAATTTTTACATGCAAGGAGGGGAGGCTACCTTGCAAGAGCTGCATGGTATGCTTACTCAGGCTGAAAGGAGCTTGCCGGCTGAACCTGAACATAGGGATGTTCTAATGGTTAGAAAAGGCAAGCAATTCAAGAAAAAGGGGACACCTCTGAAGAAGAACAAGAGCAAGGTTGTTGCCACTGATGATACTTCTAAGCCAAAGGCCACTCCTTAGGCAAAAGTAGCAGCACTACATGAGTGCTTCCACTGCCATAAGATTGGCCACTAGAAGAGGAACTGCCCCAAGTACCTGGAGGATAAGAAGAGTGGTACTTCAACTTTAGGTATTTATGTTATAGAGATTAACTTATCTACTTCTACTTCATGGGTATTTGATACTGCGTGTGGATCTCACATTATTTGTAATGTGCAGGCACTAAGAAGAAGTAGATCGTTGAGCAAAGGAGAAGTGGACTTCCGCGTGGGCAATGGAGAACGAGTTGCTGCTTTGGCTGTGGGAGATTGTAGTCTACTTTTACCTTCTGGTTTAGTATTAGAAGTTCATAATTGTTATTATGTTCCAACTATTACCAAGAATATTGTTTCGATTTCGGTTTTGGATTCGGAAGGTTTTTCATTTCAAACTAAGAATAATTGTTGTTATGCTTATTTGAATGATTTATTCTATGTCTCAGCTAAGTTATCAAATGGTTTATATGTGCTAGACTTAGAAACCCACATCTATAACATAGACAGCAAGAAACCTAAAACAAATGATTCGAACCCGACATACCTATGGCATTGTCGATTAGGCCACATAAGTTCAAAACGTATTGAGAAGCTTCATAAAGATGGAATTCTCAAATCATTTGATACTTGTGAGTTTTGCTTAATGGGGAAAATGACAAAGTCACCTTTCACAGGTTCAAATGAAAGGGCCACTGACCTTTTAGCCCTCATACATACAGATGTGTGCAGACCCATGAGTACGTTGGCTAGGGGAGGGTACAACTACTTCATTACTTTTACCGATGATGTGATCAGATTTGGATTTGTTTACCTCATGCGGCATAAGTCGGAATCCTTTGAAAAATTTAAGGAATTCCAGAATGAAGTACAAAACCAACTTGGGAAGAAAATTAAGGCATTACGATCCGATTGTGGTGGTGAATATTTATCTCAAGAATTTGGTGATCATTTGAAGAATTGTGGAATATTTTCACAATGGACTCCACCAGGAACACCACAGTTAAATGGCGTTTCTGAAAGAAGGAATCGAACTCTACTTGATATGGTTCGATCCATGATGAGTCTTGCTGATCTTCCTATTTCATTCTGGGGATTTGCGCTTCAAACAGCGGCATTCACACTTAACAGAGCACCATCCAAAGCAGTGGAAAAGACACCATATGAAATGTGTACTGGAAACGTTCCAAAATTGTCTTTTCTAAGGATATGGGGTTGTGAAGCCTATGTAAAACGTTTACTTTCTGATAAGCTTTCACCCAAATCCGATAAATGTCTTGTTGTGGGTTACCCAAAAGAGACTAAGGGATACTACTTCTACAACCAAAGCGAAAACAAAGTGCTTGTTGCTCGTAATGGTGTCTTTCTGGAAAAGGAGTTTATTTCCAGAAAAACAAGTGGGAGAAATGTATATCTCGAATAAATTCGAGATGAGCAACAAATGGATGAGGTTAACACCTCATCAGAGGCGGCCCGACATGAAAATGCTCAGGAGGCGGTGCATTCAATTCACGTACCTCCTACCGTCCCACTTGGAGATACTCCGTGCGAAGTCACTCAACCTAATGAGGTAGAAACTTCTTCAGTTGTTCCCCAACGTAGGTCTAGTAGGACCATCATTCCGTCAAAGAGATATATTGATTTCCTTTTGACTGAAAGTTCTGAAATAACGATTTTAGAATTAGAAGAACCTACTAGCTACAAAGATGCTTTGGTGATCCAAGACTCCGAAAGATGGCTTGAGGCCATGAAATCTGAAATGGATTCCATGTCTGAAAATCAAGTATGGGACTTGGTTGATTTGCCTGATGGGGTAAAACCCATTGGATGGAAATGGATTTTCAAGTTGAAAACAGACAAGGATGGAAACATTAGTGTTTTCAAAGCAAGGTTCGTGGCGAAAGGTTTCAAACAAATTCATGGTATTGACTATGATGAAACCTTCTCACCAGTAGCCATGCTGAAGTCCATTAGGATAATCCTTGCGATTGCTGCCTTTCATGACTATGAAATATGGCAGATGGATGTCAAAATCGCTTTCTTGAATGGGTTCTTGAAAGAGGATGTGTACATGACACAACCTCAAGGTTTTGAAGATCTAGAAAATCCAGAGAGGGTATGCAAGCTTAAGAAGTCCATTTATGGACTAAAGCAAGCATCAAGGAGTTGGAACCTCAGATTTGATGAGGCAGTCAAGAAATTTGGCTTTCTCAGAAATGAAGAGGAATCTTGTGTATACAAGAAGTTAAGTGGGAGTAGTATTACTTTTCTGGTCTTGTATGTGGATGACATACTTCTCATAGGAAATGATAAGACCATGCTTGAGTCAGTCAAGGAATGGCTTAAAAATTGTTTCTCTATGATAGACCTAGGAGAGGCAGAGTACATATTGGGAATAAAGATCTATAGAAAAAGATCGAAAAGGCTAATTAGGCTCAGTCAGGAAACTTATATTGATAAGGTTCTTGCAAGGTTCAAGCTAGAAAACTCCAAAAGAGGTTTCATTCCAATGCAACATGGCATTGCACTTGGCAAGACTCAGTGTCCTTCGAAAACTGATGAGGTCAAGCGTATGAGTAATGTTCCCTATGCTTCTGCTGTAGGATCCATTATGTATGCCATGATATGCACTCGACCAGATGTTGCATATGCTTTGAGTATATGCAGCAGATACCAGTCAAATCCAGGAGATGCGCACTGGATTACAGCGAAAAACATCCTTAAGTACTTGCGAAGGACTAAGGATAATATTTTGGTTTATGGTGGAGATGATGAGTTGGTTGTTACTGAATACGCCGATGCAAGCTTCCAGAGTGACAAAGATGATTTCCAATCGCAATCTGGTTTCATATTTTGTCTCAATGGAGGAGCTGTGAGCTGGAAGAGCTCTAAGCAGAGTACCAGCGCGGATTCTACAACAAAGGCTGAGTATATTGCAGCAGCTGATGCAGCAAAGGAAGCTGTTTGGATCAAAAAGTTAGTTCATTGGTGAGCTTGGTGTAGTTCCTAGCATTGAGAATGGTGTTGAGTTGTATTGTGACAACAATGGTACCATTGCTCAGTCTAAGGAACCCAGATCGCATCAAAGGTCATGTGCTCAGGAAATTCCATCTCATTCGAGAGATCGTTGGAAGAGAGGATGTGAAAGTAAGCAAGGTTCATACTGAGGATAACATTGCAGATCCTCTGACTAAACCGCTTGCTTAACCTAAATATGAGTGTCATACTAGGTCTATGGGGCTTAAGCATATGGGAGAATGACTTTAGGTTGTTTACTTCATGTTTACAATTGTAAAGACATTTATTATGCTTTGAAATGTTTACCAATAAAATTACGTTCTTATTTAATTGTTTGGTTTAGTATTAAATAAAATGTCCAAATAATTTGTGTTTTCAAATAGGATTATCGAAAACGTTTTGATATTGGAACCCTATAGAGTGAACTGAAAATCACAATTTATTTGAAGTCCCTAGTTTAAATCACTAAATTGGACATAAGTGATTTATTTAAAAGACTCGTATATAATTAATTGATAGCGCAGTTCCATGGGCTATGGAGACATAGGGATGTCTAATTGATTATATGGATGTATAGTTGATACATTGAGACTTGACCTAATTAGATTCTAAAAGTAGAATCAAACTACTATATTTAGTGGATTCCTAAGACATAAGTATGTCTTAACAACCACAACATAATTAGTTTAACTTTGACATTCTTAAACGCCGCGCCGTAAAAGGGGGTTATAAAGGCAGTGATCAGGTGAGCTAAGAATTGAGTGGGACTTATGGTCATACAAGAGTGGATAAGTCCTCCTATTAAATAGGAATGGTGTCTGGGCCTCTTGATGAGCGAGAACTGGAAAATTGCATGGCCATGCGGAATAGGATTAAAGAGTTAATCCTTATTTGAGCAGTTTGAACTCAGCGATCAAGGAACATAAATTTGAGAATAACATGGTGTTATCAAATTTGGCATTAAGTGACTTAAGGAATTTAGCATTGCGCTCTTGTCTTCGGACAAGTGGGAGATTGAAGGAATATGTCCTTAGACATCCCGCCAATATAATTACTAAATATAAAAGGAATTATTATAGAGATAATTAATTACGTTAATTTAGTAATCACATTTACTTGCTAGAGAATAAATGTTGGTTAGTAGCACAATATTGATTGAACCTACAACTAAATTAACCTAATCCTATGAGGTCACACATTGTAGTAACTAATTGATGTAAGGAAGCCGGCTAATAGGAGAAATTAGGGTTAGGTTAGGTCTCTCTCTTATTTTATTCTCCTACTATTATAAAAGGTTATAATAGGAGAGTGGAGTAGAACGTTCTTTTTGACAGTAACTTTCAAACTGAAAAGAGAGAGAAAAACCCTATTATTTCCCTTTGGAAAATCCGGCCACCCTCCCTAAAAAGCAAGAGAGTGAAATCTGTTCATCCTCTTCCGTTCTAGCAAACGTGGGAATTCAATTGGTGCTCGTGGACTAAGTAGAGGGACATCAATTGTTGTTTTTTAATCTCTAGCACTTGCAATCTGGTGGAAAACACGCTACAAAGGTTGTACATTCTTTTCCTTATAATATGATTCATATTTATGTTATGCATGCGATCTTGTGACAGATGTTAGGAAATTTGTTTCCTGAAATTCCGCTATATGCATCTATATGTTCCTACACAACAGTGATTCAGCATTGATCAATCACCAGTAATAGGTTGAAGCCTAAAACTCTTCTCCTATCTTAATTCTATATGGGCAAAATAGTGTTTTATCTGGCTATTATCCGTTTCTAATCTCATTTGCTAAATGCCGCCCTGAAATATCCTGGTAACACCCTGTATAAATACATATATATGTATTTATACTCTAACATTCACTCTCCCACTCTCTTCACTCTCCCTCACTCTCTCATTACATCTCTCTCATCAACAAGGAACTCCCATCAAGATCTCTGGCGACAATAACTCCGGCGACATAGCTCCGGCAACTTTTCCGGCCAATTTTCCGGTCACTTCTCATCACTCGTTAAAGGAGGTTGAATGGTATCATCACGATGTCACTCCTCCGGCAACATCTCCAGTAACCTTTCCGTTTACATTACGTGCAACTTTTCCGGCCACATTATTGCATTATTAATATTAATGAAATTTTATAATTCATTTAATAAAAAAAGGACTATAATAACTTAAAAATGACGAAAAAATGCTCAGGCGCCTAATTTAGGCGCCTGACCACAGGTTCTAGCGCCTAAATTAGGCGCATGACCACAGGTTCGAGCTCCTACTTTTCAGGCGCCTGGACAATTTTTCGGCATTTTCAAGTCAATTTCTGGTAAATTTTACTCAATTATGAGATGTTCTAATAAAGCTAAATAAAATCGGCCAAAATAGGGATTGAAACAAAAAATGATTACACTAAACCCCATATCGACCGGTCAGCGAGACCCCCGTGCTAAGTTTTTCGAAGCGCCAGGTTCAAGAAATTATGTTAGTTGTACTCAAATTTTTTTTAATTCCATTAGCGTTTATGTGGTCAACGCGGATCAATGTTGGTCAACGTCGGCAAACACCTTGGTCAATGCCGGAATTCTTGAGAGAATGAAAGTGAATAAAGAAAGTGTGGTGGGGTTTGTGTGGAAAACATGGAAGACATGTGGGAGTTTAAATAAAGAAAGGGAAAGGGGAAAGGAGGGAATGGGGAAATACAACCCATGTATTTTTGTACAAAAATTCAGGGCGTTACCAATAAATTTCAGGGCGGCATTTAGCAAAACTCTTTCTAATTGGTAAAACCACTTTATTACCAGTCACCGTTGTTTGTGTCCCGATAAAGGGTCATTTGGTTTAAGATATGGAATGGTAAATGAATGAGAACAAATAGAAGAGGGGAATGATAATCAAAATGGTTATTTTTATTGAGTGTTTGGTTCAAGGCAAGTAATAAAAATGAATGGTAACCATTACCACCAAGTAGGGGTGTAAGTGTGGATTGGACTGGATTGGACTTTGTCAAATCCAAATCCAGTCCAATATATTTTGGACTTGAGAAATTGAGTCCAAATCCGATCCAAACGTTTTTTGAGTCCAGTCCAGTCCGAAACTTTTTTCTTGAGTCCGAATCCAGACCGGTCCAGTCCGATTATTATTAATTTTTTCCAGATTTAGGTTCACAATGTTTTCTCATGATTAAATCCTTGAAAAATTAGACTAATTACCTCCATTTCACAAAGTAAGTTACATACATATTTTAAGTCTTATAAAATGCAAATTGCAATATACAAAAGGCGCCAAAAGGGTTAAAGTAACTTTTGTCTTTCCAGATCTCACTTTGGACTTTTGGAGGATAAGTAAAAGATTTTAGTGCGAAAATGTTAGAAAGTCCAAAATTTCAACAAAAATGTTAATTTTTTTTTTCTAAGTATACATTATATGTATATGTATATGTATATGCTAAAATCTTTTTTGAACTGAATTGGACTTATTGGACTCCAAACGGGTGTGTCCAAATCCAGTTCGAAAATATTTGAACTCAGAAATTTGAGTCCGAGTCCAGTCCAAACATTTTTCAGTCCAGTCCAGTCTGACAAGTTTGAACTGGACTGGATTGAACTCTAGATTTTTCGCAGTCCACTTACACCCCTACCACCAAGTAATGGAATTTGTTACTTGAGGGGGAGGGAAGGTAACAAATTAGGGGAATCTATTACCATCAAAAAATGGTAATGGATTGATGAGGGCTTAAACCAAACAAGGAAAAAGAAAATTGGTATCGAATAGGAGTACCTTCTTAAAGAGCCCAAATATAGTGAATCAAACGACCCTTTAATATGTAAAGGTCGTCCATCATAATGATCACAACTGATCAATCGACCTTTTTATACATAAAGACATCAATAAATATTTTTAACAAAATAACAATTACTTTAATGATAAATAACCTCATTTATATTATACTAGTGTTATGTACCAATTACAATGATTGTTTCTTACACAATTACAATTACTTTAATGATAAATAACCTCGTTTATATTATAGTAGTATTATGTACAAATTACAATGATTGTTTCTTACACAATTACAAAAATGTTATGATATATGGTGCAATGGACGGTTTAAGGATAGTTTATTGTCAAACTTTGTAAATATGGGGGATTCTTGAAGATTGAAATTCCATTTTCAAATTAAATGTAGATGTAATTTAGTGATGAATTCTGGTAATTGATGGAATCAGTCCCTTTAAAAAAATTTACTTTCTTCTTATGACGTAACATAATATTTTGTCCAATTTCTTTAAGTTGTACTTAAGTACTTTGTACCTTTGCTAATGCACAACTTTAAACCGTGAAATCTCTAATTATGCATAAGAAAAAATTACAAAAATTTGAAATCTTAGAAATACATGTCGATACAAAATCTAACAAGACCTAGATGACTATATTTTCCCTTCGTATAAATAATACAAGAGGGTCAAAACGATATTAGTGATATCAACAGTCAATATGGTACAACTAAAAAAACAGAGGGAGTATAATTTGTTGTTGTGTTGTTATTGTTGTAGCTCCCCCCTCCCTCCAAAAAAAAAAAAATATTAATAGTACTACACTATTGCTAATGTGCTACTATTAATTTACCCAAAATTCAATATTTAATTATTATTGTCCTTAGTGAATTATGGTGAATTGGGGTGGATATGATGGTATATGTTCCAAAATCAGTTTTGCCTGTTAGGAATTTGCAGCCCATTAATGCAATTCATTTAGTACAGGTCCAAATCAATCTAGATTTATACATGATCGGAAGAGATTAGGTTGGACCGCTTTGGACCAATATAATTCTAATCTGGTTATTCGTATGTGAGAAAACTTGATTTTGAACGCGCACAATAAGTACTAATACCCTAATTTCATTACCTTGTATGTAGACCCCTCTCTTACATCTACTCTTGCTATATTAACCTACTAGTTGTTGTAAACAATTATCCTTGTGTGCTATAGTAGTAGTATTAGCATTAGTAGGCAGCCCTCTCCCCAAAAGTAACGTACCCTCAAAAAAAGTAACGTATACTCACACACATTGAAGTTTCCGATGGCACAATTTGGCAAATCCTTGGTGTTTTTCGCTTTCGCTCTCTTCGTCGTCGTCGTAGCGGTCTCGGCCCATGGCCACCACCCTGGACATCACCACAATGCCCCGGCACCTGCCCCTGAGATTATCCCCCATGGTGGGATTAGTCCATCTCTTGCCCCTGCACCTGCCCCGGTGCATGTTGGTGGCGCTGCACCATCTCTTCCTGGGGTCCTCTTTGGTGGTTTATCTCTCATATTTCTCTCTGTCATTTGGAGTTGAGTACATTTTAGTAAATTGCTAGTACTAAGTTTATTTCTTGTACATTTTAGCAATATATTGGAGATATTGCTTGCCATGTATGAGAGATTTATGTTAAACTGTTATGGTTGATCGAGTGGTACTAGCAATATTAAATAAAATAGAAAATTATAACCTTTGGTCCTATCCTTTTTTCTCAAATTCTTTGGCATTGTTATTTATCTTTCAAATTATAGAATGTGAGAAATAGAAAATCTAGATCGTGATTATTTGATTGTTTCCTGAATTACTTTCATCTAATAAGATTGAATGGTAGTGTAGATTTTTAGGTGTTAGTAAAACCAATTTTTGCAAACAAATATCTTTTATATTGAAAATTAAGGAAGAAGCTCGCCAATCATCTGATACCCTTTGATTAAACTTTAGTACTCCTACTTGATTAGTTCATCATAAAAATTATATTCCTATAGGGAGTTATAGTATTGCCATTTTTAGGAAATCGCATTGATATTGTATGGTTGCTACTTGCTATATGATACATTTGTTTCCTATGGAAAATTGTGACTTATCAATCAAAGGGTGAGTGATCCACTTTCTATGTATAGGGATAAGCATGGGACGAGTCCAATTAATTTCGTTTTGAATCCGAGTCCTACTCATATCCTTCGGAAAAATTTAAATTCTTAACCATAAAACAATTTCATTCATTGCCAACCAAAAATCACCTTATATTTTCTGTAAAAGTTTTCAAGCAAGGCATTAGAATAAACAGCTTAATGACAAATTTCTAGAGCAGCAAACTTACATTTAATTGATTATTTGGTTGTAATGACGTGTTTTATCTCTATCATCTCCACAACACACATTTTTGAGAACTGTAAAATTAGGAAACAAATCGATATATTCCCCGCAAATAGTTGACATGTGTTTAGCTGAAAAGTAAAGAGGGTGGTTTTAGGAGAAATTCTTAGTTCTTCCTAAAGAATAATCTACACAATTTGGTTCCTAAAGAATGATGAAAATCGAGTAAAATTACCAATTCTTAACATTGTTTTATAACAAGTGAAAGGAATCAAATTCATTATGCAGCTTTTATTATTTGTTTCTAACGTACCATATTGGACAGTATTTTTTTCCTTTTAAGTTGTTATTATTAATTCTGCTTGGACTAGTCAATGATAAAATAAGTAAATAACCATATCTTGAAGTATATAGATGTATTTTTATGCACCTAGCTTGTTATGCCCGACTAGCTAGTGGTTACGACCCATTGAATATAGACATAAAACTTGTTTTAGGAAAATCATTTTCATATGAAAACTTGGGAATAGGTATATGCTTGAATTAGTTCTTGTTTAATTAGGATCTTAATTTTTGACTTGAAATCGATTAGTTCCACAGTTTTGTTTATCCCATATCAAAACGGTAGCTCTTAGCAAAACCAAATATTACCTAGGTCATTATTACAAAATTTGGCGTGCAAAAATACACTAAAAACCCTTCTTATTACCGTCATTTTTTAATGTCAATCAAGCATACCGTTAATGGTTTGCATTCAAACTTAACTTTTTTCACAAAATGTTGTTCATTTTTTTTAAGATTGAAATTTATGATTCTGAAAACACTATGGAAATTATATCTCACCCTGTACATCAAGGTATTACTGAAGACTTCTATCTAGGGAGCCACAAAAGAAGACATACTACATATACACTGACTTTACATTAGCTTACAGTCATGATTATAAGCGAAACTATATGGAGCCACCGAATAATGTGGGCGGAATTATTTACATGTCTACACAATGAATGAAGACCTGGGATTGTACCCTTTAGGAAGCAGTTCCTTCCGACTGCTGGATGTCTAATTCATGTTCTGCTACCATTATGCAAGAATCTGCCTCGAGCGTAGGTCTCGCATTTTTATCCTTAACCATAGAAGCCTTAGGTGCATTTAACACATCCGTGGTGCACTGAACATCAGGAGCTATGCCTATCTTGTCTATTTCGTGTCGTAATGGCGACAAATACTTAGCCACTGTGACAAATAGGGCAGATCCATCATGCAGCTCTGTAACACTCTGAATATGATACACAATAATTCAGCAACCAAAAATCATGAAATTAATTCGAAAGATGGGATTTAAACACCCCAGCAATACTAGATGTATGCTTAAAAATAACTAACACGTTGTAGATCAGTGGATGGAAATACCTGAATTTTCCCTTTCCCGAAAGTTCTGTGTCCTACAAGGATAGCACGACCATTATCATGCAGCGCACCAGCTAGAATCTCACTTGCGCTAGCACTTCCCTCATTGACCTACTTCAACCAAGAGGGTTTAGCATAAAGGATGATTACTACATATAAAGCAGTAAATCTGGAGAATTTAACCATGAGGTATAAACATCTGAGTTTTATTTTTACCACAGAAAATAATAAGAAAAGACTGTAACTTACAAGGATAACGAGGGGATCATGTGTTATAGCATGCCCATCAACCATATTTATGGGAAATATATGTCTGTCCCTGTCGGTTGTGTAAACTAGAGTTTCCTCACCATCCAGCCATAGTTGAGCAACATCTAGCCCTGATTTCACTAAACCACCCTTCAAAATTGTACAAAATATAAGATTATGCAATAGATATTAGCAGCATTATCATTAATCCAGAACCACCCTTTAAAATAAGGTGCTTACCGGGTTGTTCCTCAAGTCCAATATGTACGAATGAACACCTTGATCTTCTAGTTTATGTATCACTTTCTCCATATCAGAAGCAGCAGTCTGTCAATTTCATAACACTCATATACTTGAGATAGTAAATCTAATTAAAAGATCAAAAGATCAGAAGAGTGAAAAGCCATAGGCTTTGACCAAGAATAATGGCATATTTACCTGAGAGAACACTGATAGTTTTACATAACCTGTTCTCGACAGATGCCCATCAGGGGTGTTATGAGGAATGATAGCACTGGAAATTGGTGACAGCTTAATGTACTCCCGAGGTAGGTCGACCTTTAAGAGGCCAAAGTTACATTAGATTGCACTTTACCATAAGTGTAATTATTATGCAAAGAAGTTAGAATCAGAGTTTGCTGCAGCATATCTGCAACCCGCAAAAGAACTGCAACACTCATTTAGAGAGCGTTGTTGGGTGAGATCACTTTCTAGGACAAGTCATTTCCCATTTCCCTTCGTTCAAGTTGTAAAGGGGGAAAAACATGTTCCTTCTTAAATGAAAGAATACCATAATTGATAATTCCATCCGTATTTTTTACCTTCCTCTTTCCTTTCTCCCATGTGTCATCCATCCTCTCGCTTCCATTTCCATTTTTCCTTGTTTCTCTTAAGTTTTGATGCACAAAAGCTTATATAGGAAAACTAATCTACAAAATGTTTTATGCTGAACCAAACAGAGCCTTAATAATGGTGTTTGGAAATTCTATTTATTTACCAATGTTGAACCAAGAAAAAGAAGTATACCTCTCTGAGATTAGACTTGAAAGGATTATCATTTCCCTGTAGCACAAGAGCATTAAATCAGGAAATCATCTTAGGAGTTATACCATGATCTTCAAATTTCAGGGATGAGTTAGTACACTGTGGACTTTCACTTTGACAGTTGTTCCTGCACGCCCTCGAAGCTTCTGGGCTGCTGTCTCACTACTTATTCCATCAAGGTTTTCCCCTGAATTTCCAGAAAACCTTCAGGGTCAATTCCATTAATGCTGCATATACAGTTAAGGGCAATAATTCAAATTGCAAAAGCAGCAAGATACACAAAACTGGGAACTCAATTAGCTGATTAAAAGACTATGAAAAAGAAGTTTTTCCTGAAGTCTTAACTTATAAAAATATTGGAGAGCTGTGAAGCTCATTGTATTTCTGTAAAAACAGACGAATTCTGAGCTACAAAGGGTGCAGGAATGAGTATGCGTCCCCTAGTATAATGCAAAAGTGCGTGAATGAAGATATTCACCATTCCTTTCTACCAATTGTTATAAATGTTGGTTATTTCGAGTTCATGCATTTCTGTAATAAAGTATTTACCAGTCTACTCAAGAACTCAGAAGCACTTGCGAAGTGTAAGTTGATGAATTACATACCATTTATCTCAACTAACTCATCCCCTTCGTGTATACCAGCACGTGAAGCTGGGCTATCCTCCACACAAGATACAACAACCTGCAAATGACAACAGAAGCTACCTAACTAAATGAATGCATATAGTTAATGAGTGAGCATGCCAAATATCATACTTTTACATTCAACAACATAGTTCCACTAGGAAGACCTTTACTTCTTAAAAAAAAACAATTTCATTTTCTCTGTCAGAACTACCTATACCTTGTCCACACTATGATAATTTAATTAAATGACCACTTATTTCATGGATGTCTATATTTTGTATGATAGATCGTAGATGTAAGAACATGAGAGAATGAGAGATCAATTTTTTAGTGCTTACCAGATGTCCGGTAGTTGGTTCCACATTGACGAACAACCCAACACCTTGCAAGTTCCCATCACTTCCTATTCTGAAGTTCTGGTACTCCTATATAAACAAGTGAAACATTGCCACATTGTAAAGAAATACATGCTATGCTCTCGTGCATAAACTGAGTAAGAATCAAAATTGCAGTGATAAAAATAATTCGGAATTACAGAAAATACCTTAGGACTGATAATTCTGGTAAATGGATCTCCTAAGCTAGAGACCATCCCACTGATCTTGTTATAAGCTGCATCAGCAGACCTGAGAGGGAACATTTCCACCATTGTTTGCTGCAACTTCAAATCCCAGTCTTGATATTTCCAACCACAACACACACACAACCCAAAAAAGATTAAAACAAAAGAAGAAAAAAGCAAAATAATATCATTCTTTACATATACATATATGTATCCAGAATGCCTATGTCAGTGGAGTTTTAACATACCAACATCTTAAGGACTAGGAAATCGATGGAATCGGACGAAGAATAAACATAAGCTTTGAATGAAGTACCTTGATGGTTGTAAGTGGGATCAATGAAGGTTTCTCTGATCAAACCCCATGCCTCAATTAAGGTCCTTTGTACTCTATTCACCTGTAAAAAGAAATCCCATACAAACTTAAGACCACTAAGCCTTAGTCTCATATATGTTGAGTGTTGCCTACTACTAGGATTGCTTGTTTAAAATATGAGCCAGATATGACAAAGACAAAAAAAATGTATGTATTGATGACATTTACAATCCATTTAATTCAAGGTTATACTTCATATTGACGTAACAGCAATTAATCTGTATGTAAAGTTGCATGTATATACGTACAGTAAAGAAAATATCAGTCATCCAGAAATTCTAAATCGTTAGTGATTGCAATGAAAAATAATCAGCCATCTAAAAATTCTAAATCATAAAACTTTACCCATTACTCTTCGAAGCTATTCCACCAAAAGTAGTTCACAGATAAGTGCTTCTTTGGTTGACATAAAAACATAGGAAGTAGAAGTTCTTAGGGAGTAGATTTAAGTAAAATTATATTAAGTGCTTGTTTTACTTTTCTTGATCAACTAAACACCTTGCTGTATTTTCGAAGAATAGAAATACATGGAAAACTTCATAGGAAATATTACTTCCTATGTTCAACCAAACACGAACTAATATTATACTTCCTTTCTCCCATATTAGTTTACAGATGACTTCCATTGTCTCCAATGAGACCTTTGACAATTTATATTATAAATGAAAATTATAAAAAGTGGAGTAGTTATTTACTTATTTTGAGGATATAAATCTAACACGATCTCATGACTATATCTTTTCTTTTATATTCGTGAAAATTAATGCTTAACTCTTTTGAAGTCTAACCAAAAAAGTCAAAAGTGTATATTCCATCTTGAATTGCCTTTTTAATGTCTATACATCCAGGTGTACAAGGTAACATTTATGGGAAAATTCTAGTTCCGATCCGGGAGGAACGAATAGCTTTCATATCATGGCATTTTAAAAAAATTTAATGTTGTTTGCATAAGTAATAATGTTGTATTGTTGTATAATAAATGACAAATAGTTGTTTACGAAATTACAATGTTACAAAAAAAAAAATGACAAATCTTGTAAACAAAATCATTAGTGTTGCATAAAAAGTGACTGAATATTGGTCATGATATGAACAATTTATTATTCCTCTTGTAGAGGAATTAGGAACTTAGGGTCTGTTCTGTTCAACTTATTTTGTCTTATCATATCTTATCTTATCTTATAAGATCTTATAAAATCTTATCTTATCTTATCTTATCTTATAAGATAGTTTATTGTGTGTGTCTAACATCTTATTTATCTTATCTTATCTGATCTGATCTTATCTCTTATCTTATCTTATCTTATATTATAAAATCTTATATAAGTTAAAATAAGTTGAACATAACGGACCCTTAGTCAAAGCTCAAGATTCTGCTCATGTCATTAAAATTAGTTCTTGTGAGCAAAACACTTTGCCATGGTTATACTTGCTATAGTCTATAAATAAGAACTTGTACTCCTAATTCTTAATTAGCATGTACTATTTCAACTACATTGATATTGAATTAATATAAGAATCTAAGATATATATTTACTGTATATTCTAGGTATGCCTATCAATCTAGAATCAATCTCAAACAATAATAGAATAACGAATTGAAGGAAGCAATAAATAGATACAAAGAATTATAACGTGGAACCCGAGAATGGGGAGAAAACCCATGAAAACATATCTCCACCCACCATTACCCAACACACACTACATTTGTTTCTTTTTAATCTATGCATTTTGATTTTCACGCTTGCCAACACATGACTTTAGCAATTAATATCTTCAATCTCGAACAAATAAACATTATAAAAAGTTAATATTTGAAAAATATATGCAAAGACAAATCTAACAAGTCACCTTATTATATTTTTCCTTATATACAAATCACAAACTATGATCAAGGTGAAGTTTGTAAATAGTGTTAAAATACAACATGTGTAATTAAAAAGAAAGGGAGGCAGTATAAGAAGAACCTCAACAGAACGAGAGACGGGAAATGCAACAGTGAGAGACTCTGCTAAAGCCGGAGAATCAAATTCCAAGCAAATTGATGTAACAGCAACTGCCCCTGCTGCAAAATTGAATACCCATTTACCCAAACTTCCCCAAATCTCCACAAAATTCGAGGAATTCCAACCAGATGAATTGCTACTACTATTACTATTATTTCTGCAAGTTGGTGATTTTGAAGAAGATGAAGCACAGAGAATAGGAACTCTGCATTTTGTGTTAAAACTGAATAATTTAATGGATGATCGAGTGGAAAAAGAGGGGAAGAAAGTTGAAGTTAAAGTGGGTTTATAGAGCTTATGATTATGGTTAAGAGAAATGGAAGACATGATTGGAAGATTAAGATCAAGATTTGGGTTTAGAAGATGCATTTTGCAAATTAATGGGGATATTTATTTTGATTTTTGATTTTTAACTAGGATGTTGTTGGCTAAATATGAATATTGTCGTTACTGCGACCGTTGAATTGGCGTTTGTGTTGTGAGGAAGGTGATTCTAGGATGAGGGGCCTACTTGAATCTTTTGGTGTTGATTTTTGTGGTGACGAATCCATTTGCGTTGCCAAGAATCTCACTCAACTAGAATCAATCTCTATTCTCTATTATACAACTATACAAGGAAAGGGGAGAGGAAGATGGTGTCCCCTCAAAAAATACTAAATTATCTTTAGTGATCTAATGAAGTAAAAAAATTACAAAAGAAATCAAGTTAAGAACTATTTCTTATTTCAACTTGTCATTCTAAATAACTTAAAAATGGTATATACATCAAATATTTCAATAAAAAAATTAAATAGACAAAATATCTTGACTTTTTTTTTAAAGAAGAGAAGATAGCATACACTCACTACCTTTGATACTCTTTAATTCAGTCAAACCAACTCATTATGTCTATTCTTTTTTTTTTAAAATTCATTCACAAAAAATTAATTAAAATGCACTCACAACCTTTTTTTAGTTTTTTACATTAGCGAATTAATATATCTAAATTCATCTAACTATTAGTCTTTCACATTCTAGTATAATCATAACTATAGTACGGATGTAGTATATAATAGAATAACAAGTTTTGAAATTAACGCACGCATCGCATCCATATAATTCTAGTTGTTTTTTGTTCTAACATCACTTTAAACCACTAAGGCCCCGTTCTTTTAGACTGAGAGAACTGAACTGAACTGAAATGAACTGAACTGAACTGAACAGAAATGAAATGAAATGAAATGTACTGAGAGAAACTGAATTGCAGAGATAAACTAAACTGAACTGAACTAAAAATAAGTCCAAAAGAACAGGGCCTAAATTTATGATGGTCATAATAAATTTAGGCCCGAATCAATTTACCTTCGAAAATAAGTTCAACTCAGTAAAATTAAGTGCAGTTCAACAAAATAAAGTTCAATTCATTAAAAACAAAAAAAAGTTTAGTTAAGTAAAAATTAGCATTTTTTGCACGCGATGCGTGCTTGGTTTTTATTCGAGACAGAAACTCATTTATTTTTTTGCATGTGAGTCAAAATTTGAACATTAGACATACAAAGTATAATTTTTTTTAGTTGCAAAATTTGATTGGTTTAGTCTATGTCACTTAAGTTTCTCACCAGCCTTTACTTTTTTTTTTTTTTTACTTTACAAAGTTAAATTCTATAAACAAAAAAGAAATTTCATTGAATTCATTTCTGATTTCTAATATTATAATTCTTTAGTTGATTTTTGAATCAAGTACACTACTTCATAGATTGTGAAGAAAGTTGATACTTTGATTTCAAGTCAGTAATTGGGTGTTGTGTCATTTTTTATTTGAATGTTTGTTTAGCAAACAGTTTGTCATGTCTGCATCTACATAATATGTCATGTTTCTCTTTATATAATATTTGTTAATGAAACTATTTCACTTTGTTAATTGATTGCATTTTATAGTTTTAATGTAATACAGAGTACTTAATTGTACTAATTGATAAAATATTTGGCTAATATAATTTTCATACTTCCTCCGTTTCTTTTTACATGTTACACTTTTACTTTTCACGCATGTCAATGCAAAACTTTGAGAACATATATCTCTAATTTTGTATTTGTAAAAATTATAAAAAGTACATAATAAAAAAATACATATTAAGACGAATCTAACAAGATCCCACATGACTATATTTTTATTCACGTATAAATCACAAACGATGGTCAAAGAGAATTTTGTGAATAGTGTAAAATGTCAAAGTGTAACATGTAAAAAGAAACGGAGGAAGTATTTACTTTGTTAGTATGAATGCATTAATACTTGTAGACAATTGTAATCATTTATGATGGCTCAGTTATTATATTGTTTTCAACATTTTTGTTAACTTTTTATGCTATATTTGAGTTTGATTTTTTTTTCTTCTTTTTTTTTGGCCAAAGTAGTTAATTTATTCATGAGGGTAGTTAAATAATGTCCTGGGGGAACACCATAGCTTCCCCCTTCCTTTATATAATAGAGATATAATTGTGTTCAATATTTTTTTTAACTTTCTTATGCTATATTTGAGTTTGATTTCTTTTTTTTTTTTTTGGCAAAGTACTTAATTTATTCATGAGGGTAATAAAATAATTTCCTAGGGGGACACCAAAGCTCCTCCCTTCCCTTATATAATAGAGATATGTTTAGTTCGTATTAACGGTGTAATTCAATAAAAATAAGTTGAATTGAGTAGGACACTGTCAAAACGAACAAAACCTTAGACTATTCAATATGCAAGTGGGGGTCAAGTGGTTGCTTTACTTGCATAATGCATAGCTACTTTGCTAGCGTTGTTAATCATGCTAGAGCCTGTAGAGGTGGCAAATGGTGAGAACACAATTAGAATGAGCAGTTCAATTTGAGTTTGTGTCGGGTTGAGTTAGAATAAGGTTTTGTCTTATTTTGGTTTATTGTCAATTACTCCCTCCGTCCCATAATATAGTGCTTACTTCTCATTTTTCACGAGAATTAAGGAAAATGGAATGAGTGATAGGATTTCCAAAAAAATATATTTAATGAAGTGCTTTTTTGATACTTTTGTATTGAAACTAGTTATTTATTTTCTTTTTCCTTTAAATAAAATCAAAAGGCAATAAATGTTCCTTGGAATGGTGTAAAGCAATAAATGGGGTCACATGTTTTGAGAGAAAAATAGGGGTATTTTGGAAAGTTTGTGTAGAAATTAAGGATAATTTAGTCCAAACAAATTGACAAAAAAGAAAATAGGCACAATATTTTGGGACACCAAAAGAGGAATGTGAGCACTATATTATGGGACGGAGGGAGTAGTTCAATATGTTTAACGATATTATTCGAAATTAAATTTACTCGATTTGAAGTTTGGTTTATTGGTTTATTGAGTGTATTTATGATCAGGTCTAACCATATATTCCCAAGAAAATTAAATGTATTTTTGAACCGATCAAGACCCACAAATATGTGCATTAGAGATTGCAGGTATTCGATATGAAAACAAACATAAAAAGGAACAGAGAGTAATCGAAACAACTAAACTCAAAACAACAAAGACTTCCACTAGAGATTTCTAAAAGGGAAAAAGAAGGAGCAAATTAATCAAAGTGGATGACATCTACATATTAAGGGCCTGTTCACACCATCTTATTTTTAGTTCAGTTCAGTTCAATTCAGTTCAGTTCAGTTTAGTTCAGCTCAGTTCAACTCAATTCAGTTCAGTTCCTAAATTATAATCATTACTATTAATTAGTTATAATTTAATTCAGTTCAGTTCAGTTCAATTCAGTTTAGTTCAGTTTAGTTCAATTCAATTCAATTCAGTTCAGTTCAGTTCAGTTCAGTTCAGTTCAGTTCAATTCAATTCAGTTCAGTTCAGTTGTTTTATGCTGAAAAGAACATGCCTAAGGAATGTAGATATTATTAAATTAATAACTTAAATCACATGACAAATCATTGTTGATCTCCAACATGTTTGGAAATGTACCAAATCTACAAGATCACATAGATGTAACCAACCCGAAGCGGATTCAACCTGACCCATACACCATATATTCGAACTTAAATGGACCTTTCCCAAATCAAATCTTGAATACCAATAACCGAGCATTATTCATACCTATTATTTTAGGGTGTTTACTCGCATTATTTCATACTTCCTCCATTCCTTTATATTTGTCCCATTTTTCATTTTTTGTCTCAAAAAGATGAATTTTAGTCTTCTTAAGGTTAAGATAACATGGGCTTGGGAGAAAATTAGTCTGCCTAAAGCTTTTGGAGAGTGGAATGTGAAGGATTTTATTTCTTGGAATAAGCCTGTGGTGATTAAACATTTGTAGGCAATTGCTTTGAAACATGATAGTCTATGGATCAATCAGAGCAATGTCTTTAGTGCTCTGGGGCAGAATAGGCTAATTAAAATGTGCCGCAGATAACATGGAAAATTCTAAGGTGATCATATTGAAAATATGATCACTGAAAATGTGGGGTCAAAATGAATATGAGCCATACATTCAACATGGCCCACTTGTATTTTCTTTTCCTCAAAAACATTTCTAATATTTATGAAAATACCTTAAATTCATTTATGAAAATCCCAAAAAATACCAAAAATAATCAAAAAATACCAAAAAAAATTCCGAAATAAAAAATTATTCCGAAAAATTATTTTGCTGGATTTTTTTTTTTACTTTTGGGGTATTTTCTCTCTCTTCTCCCTTCGACTTCCTGCGGTTCTTCTTTCACAATTGTGAATTCTCCTATCCCCCATGGAAAGAATCTCTTAGATTTGTGCCGGCGTCGATGAATGATGCTAGGCCGGCAACGATGACTGATACTTGGCCGGCGACGAATGACTGATATTCATGGAAGTAGATTTCTCTGCGTCGTTTTGTAGTCTGCCATTTCCTTCATGTATCCCTATATGCCCAGAATCAAACCCTTACGCCGGCAACGCTGACCTAAACCTTCACTAGGATTATGGCACCAGAAATTTTAGATTGTAGCTCGAGATATGTTATCGGCGACAAACTAATATCAGATTTCTCCTACAGAATACGAAAGAAAAAATCAGGACATGACCCCAAACTTTATGTCCTGCCATATATTTTAGTTGAAGACCCAACCTTTAGCACTTGGTCGGTTTCTAGGACATACCTAGAATTTTAGTAATTAGGGCATGCCCCAACCTTCATGTCATGCCATATATTTTAGGTCACGACCCAAATATTTTGCGTTGGTCGATTTACTCGATTTTTAGGATTGCTATTTAGGAAACGATCCAGCTTTAGCCATTTAGGACACGACCCAGCTTCAGCCATTTAGGACACTTATCTAGGCCACGTCCTAAGCATGTCAGGCTTAGGACATGACCAAACAGAAGATTGCTCGAAACACCCAACCAATCTATTAGACCCCCCTCCCCTCTCTTCCCCTCCCCTCCCCTACCTCACCCGTGTACCTATGATCACCTTTCTTACTCTTGTTGTAGCCTTTCATTAGACATCCTAAGCCGTGAAGAAACCAATTACCCCCTCGCACCAATACCGAGGATACAGATACAATTGCATCAGAACATAGCAGTCTCTCGAACCAATATCGTACTAGTATATATATATATATATATATATATATATATATATATATATATATATATATATATATATATATATATATATATATATTCTTAAAGCGGTGTCAATGTCTATATATTATTCGGAAATAACAATTGAGATAAACGATCAATAAACCCTCTGACGCTCTGTATGGGCATATTTGGTTGGATGATGAAACCCTCTAACCACTTCTTTGAATTACTAGCAAATTTAATAAGGCTATCATGTGTAAAATGGGGTCATTTACTAGCATTTTATACTACCTTTGTATTTTTTTAATTGCACCATTTGCTTTTTCACATTTGTCGAGACACTTCTTTAAACGTTAATATCTCTTATTAGGTGCAAGTAAAAATAAAAAAAATTGATATTTGGAATGTTCGTATTGAGACGAATCTAACAAGACCCCACTTGACTATGTTTTTTCTTATATAATGGTGCGAGATAACTTAATAAAATTGGTTGATGAATAGTGCCAAAAAGCAAATGGTGCAACTTACTTAAAAAATACGGAGGTAGTATTTAATAAACACTAGTCTTTATTTCGTAGTAGAAATTAGAAAGCGTGTTTTAGCTACCCTACATTCTAATTTAAACATTTATTTTGTGTCAAAACTGTTTTCCTATCAGTAATTGTAAACATACGCGTATCTTATTTCTGTCTTTCTATTGTGCACTATAATACATAAACAACTGGGGACAAACATTTGTCGTAATGATACCTCCATCTTCGTGGACACTAGCCCTGAATGAAAATCACTTGCATCTATGCAGCGCAGGATCAGATCCTTTCAAGGCGTGCAGTGTTTGGCCTTTTTTGTAATTTTGTTCTGGGCAGCGTAAGATTTTATTAGATCATTATATTATTTTTTTTATTATCTATTTTTTCCCATTTCTACGTTATTTAGAATTATTATTAACCACATAAAATGATATATTTAATACAAATATATTAAATGGCGTTCCCATCAACGGAACGGGGCCCGTGTACCTATGGTCACCTTTCTTACTCTTGTCGTAGCCTTTCATTATACATCCTACGCCGTGAAGAAATCAATTACCTCCTCGCACCAATACCGAGGATGCAGATACACTTGCATCAGAACATAGCAGTCTCTTGAACCAACATCGTACTACTATATATATATATATATATATATATATATATATATATATATATATATATTATTCTTAATGCAGCGTCAATAGTTGATAACATGGAAAAGTTTTGTGTATATATGTAGTAGCATTGATAATATATGTAGTGGGGATACCGTTCTAGCTTCTATGCATGTGTACATGAACCTCGGTGGTTTGCCCGGGATAGGACAACTTGGGGGAGAGGTAGCCACAACAATTAACCACTACTACTGAGTGAAATAATGTCAACGAGTCGCCATCAGTGTTCCCTCCCACGAACGAACGCCCATTGCTTAGGACACTTATCTAGGCCACGTCCGAAACATGTCAGGCTTAGGACATGACCTAACACAAGATTACTCGAAACACTCAACCAATGTATTAGACCCCCTTCCCCTCCCTACCTCGCCCGTGTACCTATGGTCACCTTTAATACTCTTGCCGTAGCCTTTCATTAGACATCCTAAGCCGTGAAGAAACCAATTACCCCCTCGCACCAATACCGAGGATGCAGATACACTTGCATCAGAACATAGCAGTCTCCCGAACCAATATCATACTTGTATATATATATGTATGTATATATGTATATATATGTATATGTATATATATATATTCTTAATGCGGCGTCAATAGTTGATAACATGGAAAAGTTTTATGTATATATGTAGTAGCATATATAATATATATAGTGGGGATATCGTTCTAGCTTCTATGCATGTGTACATGAACCTCGGTGGCTTGCTCGGGATGGGACAACTTGGGGGAGAGGTAGCCACAACAATTAACCACTACTACTGAGTAAAATAATGTCAACGAATGGCCATCGGTGTTCTCTCCTATGAACGAACGCCCATTGCTTAGGACGCTTATCTAGGCCACGTCCTAAGCATGTCAGGCTTAGGACATGACCTAACACAAGATTGCTTGAAACACCAAACCAATGTATTAGACCCCCTCCCCTCCCCTACCTCGCCCGTGTACCTATGATCACCTTTCTTACTCTTGTTGTAGCCTTTCATTAGACATCCTAAGCCGTGAAGAAACCAATTACCCCCTCGCACCAATATCGAGGATGCAGATACACTTGCATCAGAACATAGCAGTCTCTCGAACCAACATTGCACTAGTATATATATACATATATATATATATATATACATATATATTCTGAATGCGGCGTCAATAGTTGATAACATGGAAAAGTTTTATGTATATATGTAGTAGCATTGATAATATATATAGTGGGGATACCGTTCTAGCTTTTATGCATGTGTACATGAACCTCGGTGGCTTGCTCGGGATGGAACGACTTAAGGGAGATGCAGCCACAACAATTAAGCACTACTACTGAGTGAAATAATGTCAACGAGTCGTCATCAGTGTTCCTTCCCATGAACGAACGCCCATTGCTTAGGACACTTATCTAGGCCACGTCCTAAGCATGTCTGGCTTAGGACATGACCTAACACAAGATTGCTCGAAACACTCAACCAATGCATTAGACTGGTCGGTCCTAAAAGTACCTTAAAATACCGCAAGTGTACGGGTAAATTAAAGTAAATATAGGGTAAGCAAGATATCGTTTCCCACAAGGAGGTATAATCAACTACCAAATTAAGAGAATCTAATATTATTTAGATGATCCGGGTAATGTGAATAGTGATAATAGCTAAACTAAAATAATATGAACTACAACTAATTCTAACACTAAAAACGTCAAACAATAGGTAAGAATCAAATATGAGAAATAGTTCTAGGACTTAGATTTCGCCAATTACCTTCTACAATGAAATTAAACTAGTTGTCGGATTAAAAAGTATTATATTGCAATGATCGAATTTCCTATGATATATTATCTCCTCTTCCAAGGAAGAAAACGCGTATTTATAATAATCTTACGCCTACTTCCGTGGTCATAACAATTAATATAAACCCATTACGAACAAGAAATTCATATAAAAGACCACCCCAAGTGTATAACTATTCCTAAAATTATACTACTTGACGTTTAATAACCCCACGAAATTTTACTTCCGCTAATAATCCAATATCTTAAACATATAATTAACTGGCCAAAATCAATTATATGAAAACAAACCAAGATTATCAAATTGCAATAAAAATAAATCAATCCAAACAACTTAATTCAAATCATTGATAGAAAATAAAAGACTACATCTAGTCCTAGAACATGGAAATTTAACTAGACATTAAAACTAAATCAACCCAACTAATTGAAAGTAAAAATCTGAAATTAAACATAATAATTAACGAAATTAGATAACATAAACTAAGAGAAGATAGAAAGAATTCTAGATTCAGATGAACGTTATTGCTCTCGCTCTAACGTCCTTGTTCTTCCTCTGTATTCTCGTCCACTCTGTTCTCCTCGTGTCTGCTATCTTTTGCCGTCTGGTCTCGTGCTCTTGCGTTCTGTTCTCCCCTTAGGTTTTTGTTCTTTTCTTTTTTTTACCCAGCTTCTTTTATTTCTTCCGTATGATTTCTTTCTTTAGTGGGCTTGAATTTGATGACTCTCTTTACTTTCTTTTGTTTCTTATTTTTTTTTCTTCTAATTTTAATACAAAACAAAACAATTGGTTTATGAATAGATGGACTAAAAGAAAAGGTATTTATATAGTAAACACATATCAATATTATAAATATTAGATAAACCAAATTAGCATGTATAAGTAGTACTAGAATAAAGCAAGTAATTTATCGACCACATTTATCATTTTAAACAACTTTGTTACTTAAGTAACATAACTCTTAAAACGTCAAAATATAAGAAGAAAACCTATTATAAGTCTCAAAACATACACTAAAAAGTAATATAACATGTACAAAATAGAGACTTAAAACCTATTCTTAATGCGGCGTCAATAGTTGATAACATGGAAAAGTTTTATGTATATATGTAGTAGGATTGATAATAAATATAGTGGGGATACCGTTCTAGCTTCTATGCATGTGTACATGAACCTAGGTGGCTTGCTCGGGATGGGACAACTTGGTTTAGAGGTAGCCACAACAATTAACCACTATTACTGAGTGAAATAATGTCAACGAGTCGCCATTGGTGTTCCCTCCCATGAACGAACGCCCATTGCTAAGGACACTTATCTAGGCCACGTCCTAAGCATGTCAGGCTTAGGACATGACCTAACATAAGATTGCTCGAAACACCCAACAAATGTATTAGACCCCCATCCCCTCCCCTACCTCGCCCGTGTACCTATGATCACCTTTGTTACTCTTGTTGTAGCCTTTCAATAGACATCCGAAGCCGTGAAGAAACCAATTACCCCCTTGCACCAATACCGATGATGCATATACACTTGCATCAGAACATAGCAGTCTCTCGAACCAACATCGTAATAGTATATATATATATATATATATATATATATATATATACATATATATTCTTAATGCGGCGTCAAGAGTTGATAACAGGGAAAAGTTTTATCTATATATGTAGTTGCATTGATAATATATATAGTGTGGATACCGTTCTAGCTTCTATGCATGTGCACATGAACCTCGGTGGCTTGCTCGGGATGGGACAACTTGGGGGAGAGGTAGCCACAACAATTAACCACTACTACTGAGTGAAATAATGTCAACGAGTCGCCATTGGTGTTCCCTCCCATGAACGAACGCCCATTGCTTAGGATACTTATCTAAGCCACGTCCTAAGCATGTCAGGCTTAGGACATGACTTAACACAAGATTGCTCGAAACACTCAACCTATGTATTAGACCCCCTTCCCCTCCCCTACCTCGCCCGTGTACCTATGGTCACCTTTCTTACTCTTGTCGTAGCCTTTCATTAGACATCCTATGCCGTGAAGAAACCAATTACCCCCTCGCACCAATACCGAGGATGCAGATACACTTGCATCAGAACATAGCAGCCTCTCGAACAACCATCGTACTAGTATATATATATATATTCTTAATGCGGCGTCAATAGTTGATAACATGGAAAAGTTTTATGTATATATGTAGTAGCATTGATAATATATATAGTGGGGATACCGTTCTAGCTTCTATGCATGTGTACTTGAACCTCGTTGGCTTGCTCGGGATGGGACAACTTGGGGGAGAGGTAGCCACAACAATTAACCACTACTACTGAGTGAAATAATGTCAACGAGTCGCCATCGGTGTTCCCTCCCATGAACGAACGCCCATTGCTTATGACACTTATCTAAGCCATGTCCTAAGCATGTCAGGCTTAGGACATGACCTAACACAAGATTGCTCGAAACACTCAACCAATGTATTAGACCCCCCCTTCCCCTCCCCTACCTCGCCCGTGTACCAATGGTCACCTTTCTTACTATTGTCGTAGCCTTTCATTAGGCATTATAAGCAGTGAAGAAACCCATTACCCCCTCGCACCAATACGGAGGATGCAGATACACTTGCATCAGAACATAGCAGTCTCTCGAACAACCATTGTACTAGTATATATATATATATATATATATATATATATATATATATATATATATTTAATACTTAATGCGGCGTCAATAGTTGATAACATGGAAAAGTTTTATGTATATATGAAGTAGCATTGATAATATATATAGTGGGGATACCGTTCTAGCTTCTATACATGTGTACATGAACCTCCGTGGCTTGCTCGGGATGGGACAACTTGGGGGAGAGGTAGCCACAACAATTAACCACTACTACTGAGAGAAAAAATGCCAACGAGTCGCCATCGGTGTTCCCTCCTATGAACGAACGCCCATTACTTAGGACACGTATCTAGGCCACGTCCTAAGCATGTCAGGCTTAGGACATGACCTAACACAAGATTGCTCGAAACACTCAACCAATGTATTAGACCCCCCTTCCCCTCCCGTACCTCGCCCGTGTACCAATGGTCACCTTTCTTACTCTTGTCGTCGCCTTTCATTAGACATTCTAAGCCGTGAAGAAACCAATTACCCCCTCGCACCAATACCGAGGATGCATATACACTTGCATCAGAACATAGCAGTCTCTCGAACAACCATCGTATTAGTATATATATACATATATATTCTGAATGCGGCGTCAATAGTTGATAACATAGAAAAGTTTTATGTATATATGCAGTAGCATTGATAATATATATAGTGGGGATACCGTTCTAGCTTCTATACATTTGTACATGAACCTCGGTGGCTTGCTCGGGATGGGACAACATGGGGGAGAGGTAGCCACAACAATTAAACACTACTACTGAGTGAAATAATGTTAACGAGTCGCCATCGGTGTTCCCTCCCATGAACGAACGCCCATTTCTTAGGACACTTATCTAAGCCACGTCCTAAGCATGTCAGGCTTAGGACATGACCTAACACAAGATTGCTCGAAACACTCAACCAATGTATTAGACCCCCCTTCCCCTCCGCTACCTCGCCCGTGTACCTATGGTCACCTTTCTTACTGTTGTCGTAGCCTTTCATTAGACATCCTAAGCCGTGAAGAAACCTATTACCCCCTCGCACCAATACCTAGGATGCAGATACACTTGCATCAGAACATAGCAGTCTCTCGAACAACCATCGTACTAGCTTTTATGCGGCGTCAATAGTTTATAATATGGAAAAGTTTTATGTATGTATGTAGTAGAATTGATAATGTATATAATGGGGATACCGTTCTAGCTTCTATGCATGTGTACATGAACCTCGGTGGCTTGTTCGGGATGGGACAACTTGGGGGAGAGGTAGCCACAACAATGAACCACTACTATTGAGTGAAATAATGTCAACGAGTCGCCATCGGTGTTCCTCCCATGAAGGAACGCCCATTGCTTAGGACACTTATAGCATGTTAGGCTTAGGACATGACCTAATACAAGATTACTCGAATCACCCAAACAATGTATTAGACCCCCTCCCCTCCCCTCCCCTACCTCGCCTGTGTACATATGATCACCTTTCTTACTCTTGTCGTAGCCTTTCGTTAGACATCCTAAGCTGTGAAGAAACCAATTACCCCCTCCCACCAAAACCGAGGATGCAGATACACATGCATCAGAACATAGTAGTCTCTCGAACCAACATCGTACTAGTATATATATATACATATATATTCTTAAGGCGGCGTCAATAGTTGATAACATGGAAAAGTTTTATGTATATATGTAGTAGCATTGATAATATATATAGTAGGGATATCGTTCTTGCTTCTATACATGTGTAGATGAACCTCGGTGGCATGCTCGGGATGGGACAACTTGGGGGAGAGGTAGCCACAATAATTAACCACTACTACTGAGTGAAATAATGTCAACGAGTCGCCATCGGTGTTCCCTCCCATGAACGAACGCCCATTGCTTAGGACACTTATCTAGGCCACGTCCGAAACATGTCAGGCGTAGGACATGACCTAACACAAGATTGCTCGAAACACTCAACCAATGTATTAAACCCCCCTTCCCCTCCGCTACCTCGCCCGTGTACCTATGGTCACCTTTCTTACTCTTGTCGTAGCCTTTCATTAGACATCCTAAGCCGTGAAGAAACCTATTACCCCCTCGCACCAATACCTAGGATGCAGATACACTTGCATCAGAACATAGCAGTCTCTCGAACAACCATCGTACTAGCTTTTATGCGGCGTCAATAGTTTATTATATGGAAAAGTTTTATGTATGTATGTAGTAGCATTGATAATGTATATAATGGGGATACCGTTCTAGCTTCTATGCATGTGTACATGAACCTCGGTGGCTTGTTCGGGATGCGACAACTTGGGGGAGAGGTAGCCACAACAATGAACCACTACTATTGAGTGAAATAATGTCAACGAGTCGCCATCGGTGTTCCTCCCATGAAGGAACGCCCATTGCTTAGGACACTTATCTAGGCCAGTCCTAAGCATGTTAGGCTTAGGACATGACCTAACACAAGATTACTCGAATTACCCAAACAATGTATTAGACCCCCTCCCCTCCCCTCCCCTACCTCGCCTGTGTACATATGATCACCTTTCTTATTCTTGTCATAGCCTTTCGTTAGACATCCTAAGCTGTGAAGAAACCAATTACCCCCTCCCACCAAAACCGAGGATGCAGATACACATGCATCAGAACATAGCAGTCTCTCGAACCAACATCGTACTAGTATATATATATACATATATATTCTTAAGGCGGCGTCAATAGTTGATAACATGGAAAAGTTTTATGTATACTTGTAGTAGCATTGATAATATATATAGTTGGGATATCGTTCTTGCTTCTATACATGTGTAGATGAACCTCGGTGGCATGCTCGGGATGGGACAACTTGGGGGAGAGGTAGCCACAATAATTAACCACTACTACTGAGTAAAATAATGTCAACGAGTCGCCATCGGTGTTCCCTCCCATGAACGAACGCCCATTGCTTAGGACACTTATCTAGGCCACGTCCGAAACATGTCAGGCGTAGGACATGACCTAACACAAGATTGCTCGAAACACTCAACCAATGTATTAGACCCCCCTTCCCCTCCGCTACCTCGCCCGTGTACCTATGGTCACCTTTCTTACTCTTGTCGTAGCCTTTCATTAGACATCCTAAGCCGTGAAGAAACCTATTACCCC
Source organism: Beta lomatogona (assembly GCA_947646795.1). Lineage (NCBI taxonomy): Eukaryota > Viridiplantae > Streptophyta > Magnoliopsida > Caryophyllales > Amaranthaceae > Beta > Beta lomatogona. The sequence goes on along the minus strand of CANSNZ010000927.1, from coordinate 2,974,929 downwards.
CTCGCACCAATACCTAGGATGCAGATACACTTGCATCAGAACATAGCAGTCTCTCGAACAACCATCGTACTAGCTTTTATGCGGCGTCAATAGTTTATATAATATGGAAAAGTTTTTTGTATGTATGTAGTAGCATTGATAATATATATAGTGGGGATACCGTTCTAGCTTCCATGCATGTGTACATGAACCTCGGTGGCTTGCTCGGGATGGGACAACTTGGGGGAGAGGTAGCCACAACAATTAACCACTACTATTGAGTGAAATAATGTCAACGAATCGCCATCGATGTTCCTCCCACGAACGAACGGCCATTGCTTAGGACACTTATCTAGGCCAGTCCAAAGCATGTTAGGCTTAGGACATGACCTAACACAAGATTACTCGAATCACCCAAATAATGTACTAGACCCCCTCCACTCCCCTACCTCGCCCGTGTACATATGATCACCTTTCTTACTCTTGTCGTAACATCCTAAGCTGTGAAGAAACCAATTACCCCCTCCCACCAATACCGAGGATACAGATACACTTGCATCAGAACATAGCAGTCTCTCGAGCAAACATCGTACCAGTATATATATATACATATATATATTCTTAAGGCGGCGTCAATAGTTGATAACATGGAAAAGTTTTATGTATATATGTTGTAGCATTGATAATATATATAGTGGGGATATCGTTCTTGCTTCTACACTTGTGTAGATGAACCTTGGTGGCTTGCTCGGGATGGGACAACTTGGGGGAGAGGTAACCACCATAATTAACCACTACTACTGAGTGAAATAATGTCAACGAGTCGCCATCGGTGTTCCCTCCCATGAACGAACGCCCATTGCTTAGGACACTTATCTAAGCGACGTCCTAAGCATGTCAGGCTTAGGACATGACCTAACACAAGATTGCTCGAAGCACTCAACAAATGTATTAGACCCCTCTTCCCCTCCCCTACCTCGCCCGTGTACCTATGGTCACCTTTCTTACTCTTGTCGTAGCCTTTCATTAGACATCCTATGCCGTGAAGAAACCTATTACCTCCTCGCACCAATACCGAGGATGCAGATACACTTGCATCAGAACATAGCAGTCTCTCGAACCAACATCGTACTGGTATATATATATGTATATATATATATGTATATATATATATATTCTGAATGCGGCGTCAATAGTTGATAGCATCGAAAAGTTTTATGTATATATGTAGTAGCATTGATAATATATATAGTGGGGATACCGTTCTAGCTTCTATACATTTGTTCATGAACCTCGGTGGCTTGCTCGGGATGGGACAACTTGGGGGAGAGGTAGCCACAACAATTAAACACTACTAGTGAGTGAAATAATGTCAACGAATCGGTATCGGTGTTCCCTCCCATGAATGCACGCCCATTGCTTAGGACACTTATCTACGCCACATCCTAAGCATGTCAGGCTTAGGACATGACCTAACACAAGATTGCTCGAAACACTCAACTAATATATTAGACCCCCCTTCCCCTCCCCTACCTCGCCCGTGTACCTATGGTCACCTTTCTTACTCTTGTCGTAACCTTTCATTAGACATCCTAAGCCGTGAAGAAACCTATTACCCCCTCGCACCAATACCGAGGATGCAGATACACTTGTATCAGAACATAGCAGTCTCTCGGACCAACATCGTACTAGTATATATATATATATATATATATATATATATATATATATATATATGTATGTATGTATTCTTAATGCGGCGTCAATAGTTGATAACATCGAAAAGTTTTATCTATATATGTAGTAGCATTGATAATATATATAGTGAGGATACCATTCTAGCTCCTATGCATATGTACATGAACCTCGAAGGCTTGCTCGGGATGGGACAACTTGGGGGAGAGGTAGCCACAACAATTAACCACTACTACTGAGAGAAATAATGCCAACGAGTCGCCATCGGTGTTCCCTCCCGTGAACGAACGCCCATTGCTTACGACCCTTATCTAGGCCACGTCCTACGCATATCAGGCTTAGGACATGACCTAACACAAGATTGCCCGAAACACTCAACCAATGTATTAGACCCCCCTTCCCCTCCCCTACCTCGCCCGTGTACCATTGGTCACCTTTCTTACTCTTGTCGTAGCCTTTCATTAGACATTCTAAGCCGTGAAGAAACCAATTACCCCTCGCACCATTACCGAGGATGCAGATACGCTTGCATCAGAACATAGCAGTCTCTAGAACAACCATCGTATTAGTATATATATACATATATATTCTCAATGCGGCGTCAATAGTTAATAACATGGAAAAGTTTTATGTATATATGTAGTAGCATTGATAATATATATAGTGGGGATACCGTTCTAGCTTCTATACATGTGTACATGAACCTCGGTGGCTTGCTCGGGATGGGACAACTTGGGGGAGAGGTAGCCACAACAATTAAACACTACTACTGAGTGAAATAATGTCAACGAGTCGCCATCGGTGTTCCTTCCCATGAACGAACGCCCATTGCTTAGGACACTTATCTAAGCCACGTCCTAAGCATGTCAGGCTTAGGACATGACCTAACACAAGATTGCTCGAAACACTCAACCAATGTATTAGACCCCCTTCCCCTCCCCTACCTCGACCGTGTACCTATGGTCACCTTTCTTACTCTTATCGTAGCCTTTCATTAGACATCCTAAGCCGTGAAGAAACCTATTACCCCCTCGCACCAATACCGGGATGCAGATACCCTTGCATCAGAACATAGCAGTCTCTCGAACAACCATCGTACTAGCTTCTATGCGGCGTCAATAGTTTATAATATGGAAACGTTTTATGTATGTCTGTATTAGCATTGATAATATATATAGGGGGGATACCGTTCTAGCTTCTATGCATGTGTACATGAACCTCGGTGGCTTGCTCAGGAAGGGACAACTTGGGGGAGAGGTAGCCACAACAATTAACCACTATTATTGTGTGAAATAATGTCAACGAGTCGCCATCGGTGTTCCTCCCATGAACGAACGCCCATTGCTTAGGACACTTATTTAGGCCAATCCTAAGCATGTTAGGCTTAGCACATGACCAAACACAAGATTACTCGAATCACCCAAACAATGTATTAGACCCCCTCCCCTCCCCTACCTCGCCCGTGTACATATGATCACCTTTCTTACTCTTGTCGTAGCCTTTCGTTAGACATCCTAAGCTGTGAAGAAACCAATTACCCCCTCCCACCAGTACCGAGGATGCAGATACACTTGCATTAGAACATAGCAGTCTCTCGAACCAACATCGTACTAGTATATATATATATATATATATATATATATACATATATATTCTTAAGGCGACGTCAATAGTTGATAACATGGAAAAGTTTTATGTGTATATGTAGTAGCATTGATAATATATATAGTGGGGATATCATTCTTGCTTCTACACATGTGTAGATGAACCTCGGTGGCTTGCTCGGGATGGGACAACTTGGGGCAGAGGTAGCCACGACAATTAACCACTACTACTGAGTGAAATAATGTCAACGAGTCGCCATCGGTGTTCCCTCCCATGAACGAACGCCCATTGCTTAGGACACTTATCTAGGCCATGTCCTAAAGATGTTAGGCTTAGGACATGACCTAACACAAGATTGCTCGAAACACTCAACCAATGTATTAGACCCCCCTTCCCCTCCCCTACCTCGCCCGTGTACCTATGGTCACCTCTCTTACTCTTGTCGTAGCCTTTCATTAGACATCCTAAGCCGTGAGAAAACCTATTACACCCTCGCACCAACACCGAGGATGCAGATACACTTGCTTCAGAACATAGCAGTCTCTCGAACCAACATCGTACTGGTATATATATATATATATATATATATATATATATATATATATATATATATATATTCTGAATGCGGCGTCAATAGTTCAGAGCATCGAAAAGTTTTATGTATATATGTAGTAGCATTGACAATATATGAGTCGCCATCGGTGTTCCCTCCCATGAACGAACGCCCATTTCTTAGGACACTTATCTAAGCCACGTCCTAAGCATGTCAGGCTTAGGACATGACCTAACACAAGATTGCTCGAAACACTCAACCATTGTATTAGACCCCCCTTCCCCTCCGCTACCTCGCCCGTGTACCTATGGTCACCTTTCTTACTCTTGTCGTAGCCTTTCATTAGACATCCTAAGCCGTGAAGAAACCTATTACCCCCTCGCACCAATACCTAGGATGCAGATACACTTGCATCAGAACATAGCAGTCTCTCGAACAACCATCGTACTAGCTTTTATGCGGCGTCAATAGTTTATAATATGGAAAAGTTTTTTGTATGTATGTAGTAGCATTGATAATATATATAGTGGGGATACCGTTCTAGCTTCCATGCATGTGTACATGAACCTCGGTGGCTTGCTCGGGATGGGACAACTTGGGGGAGAGGTAGCCACAACAATTAACCACTACTATTGAGTGAAATAATGTCAACGAGTCGCCATCGATGTTCCTCCCACGAACGAACGGCCATTGCAAAGGACACTTATCTAGGCCAGTCCAAAGCATGTTAGGCTTAGGACATGACCTAACACAAGATTACTCGAATCACCCAAATAATGTATTAGACCCCCTCCACTCCCCTACCTCGCCCGTGTACATATGATCACCTTTCTTACTCTTGTCGTAGCCTTTCGTTAGACATCCTAAGCTGTGAAGAAACCAATTACCCCCTCCCACCAATACCGAGGATGCAGATACACTTGCATCAGAACATAGCAGTCTCTCGAACCAACATCGTACCAGTATATATATATACATATATATTCTTAAGGCGGCGTCAATAGTTGATAACATGGAAAAGTTTTATGTATATATGTTGTAGCATTGATAATATATATAGTGGGGATATCGTTCATGCTTCTACACTTGTGTAGATGAACCTTGGTGGCTTGCTCGGGATGGGACAACTTGGGGGAGAGGTAACCACCATAATTAACCACTACTACTGAGTGAAATAATGTCAACGAGTCGCCATCGGTGTTCCCTCCCATGAACGAACGCCCATTGCTTAGGACACTTATCTAAGCGACGTCCTAAGCATGTCAGGCTTAGGACATGACCTAACACAAGATTGTTCGAAACACTCAACAAATGTATTAGACCCCTTTTCCCCTCCCCTACCTCGCCCGTGTACCTATGGTCACCTTTCTTACTCTTGTCGTAGCCTTTCATTAGACATCCTATGCCGTGAAGAAACCTATTACCTCCTCGCACCAATACCGAGGATGCAGATACACTTGCATCAGAACATAACAGTCTCTCGAACCAACATCGTACTGGTATATATATATGTATATATATATATATATATATGTATATATATATATATATATATATATATATATTCTGAATGCGGCGTCAATAGTTGATAGCATCGAAAAGTTTTATGTATATATGTAGTAGCATTGATAATATATATAGTGGGGATACCGTTCTAGCTTCTATACATTTGTACATGAACCTCGGTGACTTGCTCGGGATGGGACAACTTGGGGGAGAGGTAGCCACAACAATTAAACACTACTACTGAGTGAAATAATGTCAACGAATCGGTATCGGTGTTCCCTCCCATGAATGCACGCCCATTGCTTAGGACACTTATCTACGCCACATCCTAAGCATGTCAGGCTTAGGACATGACCTAACACAAGATTGCTCGAAACACTCAACTAATATATTGACCCCCCTTCCCCTCCCCTACCTCGCCCGTGTACCTATGGTCACCTTTCTTACTCTTTTCGTAACCTTTCATTAGACATCCTAAGCCGTGAAGAAACCTATTACCCCCTCGCACCAATACCGAGGATGCAGATACACTTGTATCAGAACATAGCAGTCTCTCGGACCAACATCGTACTAGTATATATATATATATATATATATATATATATATATATATATATATATATATATATATATATATATATATATATATATATATATATATATATATATATATATATGTATGTATTCTTAATGCGGCGTCAATAGTTGATAACATCGAAAAGTTTTATGTATATATGTAGTAGCATTGATAATATATATAGTGAGGATACCATTCTAGCTCCTATGCATATGTACATGAACCTCGAAGGCTTGCTCGGGATGGGACAACTTGGGGGAGAGGTAGCCACAACAATTAACCACTACTACTGAGAGAAATAATGCCAACGAGTCGCCATCGGTGTTCCCTCCCGTGAACGATCGCCCATTGCTTACGACCCTTATCTAGGCCACGTCCTACGCATATCAGGCTTAGGACATGACCTAACACAAGATTGCCCGAAACACTCAACCAATGTATTAGACCCCCCTTCCCCTCCCCTACCTCGCCCGTGTACCATTGGTCACCTTTCTTACTCTTGTCGTAGCCTTTCATTAGACATTCTAAGCCGTGAAGAAACCAATTACCCCTCGCACCATTACCGAGGATGCAGATACGCTTGCATCAGAACATAGCAGTCTCTAGAACAACCATCGTATTAGTATATATATACATATATATTCTCAATGCGGCGTCAATAGTTAATAACATGGAAAAGTTTTATGTATATATGTAGTAGCATTGATAATATATATAGTGGGGATACCGTTCTAGCTTCTATACATGTGTACATGAACCTCGGTGGCTTGCTCGGGATGGGACAACTTGGGGGAGAGGTAGCCACAACAATTAAACACTACTACTGAGTGAAATAATGTCAACGAGTCGCCATCGGTGTTCCCTCCCATGAACGAACGCCCATTGCTTAGGAGACTTATCTAAGCCACGTCCTAAGCATGTCAGGCTTAGGACATGACCTAACACAAGATTGCTCGAAACACTCAACCAATGTATTAGACCCCCTTCCCCTCCCCTACCTCGACCGTGTACCTATGGTCACCTTTCTTACTCTTATCGTAGCCTTTCATTAGACATCCTAAGCCGTGAAGAAACCTATTACCCCCTCGCACCAATACCGGGATGCAGATACCCTTGCATCAGAACATAGCAGTCTCTCGAACAACCATCGTACTAGCTTCTATGCGGCGTCAATAGTTTATAATATGGAAACGTTTTATGTATGTCTGTAGTAGCATTGATAATATATATAGGGGGGATACCGTTCTAGCTTCTATGCATGTGTACATGAACCTCGGTGGCTTGCTCAGGAAGGGACAAGTTGGTGGAGAGGTAGCCACAACAATTAACCACTATTATTTGCTTAGGACACTTATCTAGGCCAGTCCTAAGCATGTTAGGCTTAGCACATGACCAAACACAAGATTACTCGAATCACCCAAACAATGTATTAGACCCCCTCCCCTCCCCTACCTCGCCCGTGTACATATGATCACCTTTCTTACTCTTGTCGTAGCCTTTCGTTAGACATCCTAAGCTGTGAAGAAACCAATTACCCCCTCCCACCAGTACCGAGGATGCAGATACACTTGCATTAGAACATAGCAGTCTCTCGAACCAACATCGTACTAGTATATATATATATATATACATATATATTCTTAAGGCGACGTCAATAGTTGATAACATGGAAAAGTTTTATGTGTATATGTAGTAGCATTGATAATATATATAGTGGGGATATCATTCTTGCTTCTACACATGTGTAGATGAACCTCGGTGGCTTGCTCGGGATGGGACAACTTGGGGCAGAGGTAGCCACAACAATTAACCACTACTACTGAGTGAAATAATGTCAACGAGTCGCCATCGGTGTTCCCTCCCATGAACGAACGCCCATTGCTTAGGACACTTATCTAGGCCATGTCCGAAAGATGTTAGGCTTAGGACATGACCTAACACAAGATTGCTCGAAACACTCAACCAATGTATTAGACCCCCCTTCCCCTCCCCTACCTCGCCCGTGTACTTATGGTCACCTCTCTTACTCTTGTCGTAGCCTTTCATTAGACATCCTAAGCCGTGAGAAAACCTATTACACCCTCGCACCAATACCGAGGATGCAGATACACTTGCTTCAGAACATAGCAGTCTCTCGAACCAACATCGTACTGGTATATATATATATATATATATATATATATATATATATATATATATATATATATATATATATATATATATATATATATATATATATATATATATGTATGCGGCGTCAATAGTTGATAGCATCGAAAAGTTTTATGTATATATGTAGTAGCATTGATAATATATATAGTGGAGATACCGTTCTAGCTTCTATATATTTGTACATGAACCTCGGTGGCTTGCTCGGGATGGGAAAACTTGGGGGAGAGGTAGCCACAACAATTAAACACTACTACTGAGTGAAATAATGTCAACGAGTCGCCATCGGTGTTCCCTCCCATGAACGAACGCCCATTGCTTAGGACACTTATCTACGCCACGTCCTAAGCATGTCAGGCTTAGGACATGACCTAACACAAGATAGCTCGAAACACTCAACCAATGTATTAGACCCCCCTTCCCCTACCGTACCTCGCCCGTGTACCAATGGTCACCTTTCTTATTCTTGTCGTAACCTTTCATTAGACATCCTAAGCCGTGAAGAAACTAATTACCCCCTCGCACCAATACCGAGGATGCAGGTACACTTGTATCAGAACATAGCAGTCTCTCGGACCAACATCGTACTAGTATATATATATATATATATATATATATATGTATTCTTATTGCGGCGTCAATAGTTGATAACGTCGAAAAGTTTTATCTATATATGTTGTAGCATTGATAATATATATAGTGAGGATACCATTCTAGCTCCTATGCATATGTACATGAACCTCGAAGGCTTGCTCGGGATGGGACAACTTGGGGGAGAGGTAGCCACAACAATTAACCACTACTACAGAGAGAAATAATGCCAACGAGTCGCCATCGGTGTTCCCTCCCGTGAACGAACGCCCATTGCTTACGACACTTATCTAGGCTACGTCCTACGCATATCAGGCTTAGGACATGACCTAACACAAGATTGCTCGAAACACTCAACCAATGTATTAGACCCCCCTTCCCCTCCCCTACCTCGCCCGTGTACCATTGGTCACCTTTCTTACTCTTGTCGTAGCCTTTCATTAGACATTCTAAGCCGTGAAGAAACCAATTACCCCTCGCACCATTACCGAGGATGCAGATACACTTGCATCAGAACATAGCAGTCTCTAGAACAACCATCGTATTAGTATATATATACATATATATTCTCAATGCGGCGTCAATAGTTGATAACATGGAAAAGTTTTATGTATATATGTAGTAGCATTGATAATATATATAGTGGGGATACCGTTCTAGCTTCTATACATGTGTACATGAACCTCGGTGGCTTGCTCGGGATGGGACAACTTGGGGGAGAGGTAGCCACAACAATTAAACACTACTACTGAGTGAAATAATGGCAACGAGTGGCCATCGGTGTTCCCTCCCATGAACAAACGCCATTGCTTAGGACACTTATCTAAGCCACGTCCTAAGCATGTCAGGCTTAGGACATGACCTAACACAAGATTGCTCAAAACACTCAACCAATGTATTAGACCCCCTTCCCCTCCCCTACCTCGCCCGTGTACCTATGGTCACCTTTCTTACTCTTATCGTAGCCTTTCATTAGACATCCTAAGCCGTGAAGAAACCTATTACCCCCTCGCACCAATACCGGGATGCTGATACACTTGCATCAGAACATAGCAGCCTCTCGAACAACCATCGTACTAGCTTCTATGCGGCGTCAATAGTTTATAATATGGAAACGTTTTATGTATGTCTGTAGTAGCATTGATAATATATATAGGCGGGATACCGTTCTAGCTTCAATGCATGTGTACATGAACCTCGGTGGCTTGCTCAGGAAGGGACAACTTGGGGGAGAGGTAGCCACAACAATTAACCACTATTATTGTGTGAAATAATGTCAACGAGTCGCCATCGGTGTTCCTCCCATGAACGAACACCCATTGCTTAGGACACTTATCTAGGCCAGTCCTAAGCATGTTAGGCTTAGCACATGACCAAACACAAGATTACTCGAATCACCCAAACAATGTATTAGACCCCCTCCCCTCCCCTACCTCGCCCGTGTATATATGATCACCTTTCTTACTCTTGTCGTAGCCTTTCGTTAGACATCCTAAGCTGTGAAAAAACCAATTACCCCCTCCCACCAATACCGAGGATGCAGATACACTTGCATTAGAACATAGCAGTCTCTCGAACCAACATCGTACTAGTATAAATATATATACATATATATTCTTAAGGCGACGTCAATAGTTGATAACATTTAAATGTTTTATGTATATATGTAGTAGCATTGCTAATATATATAGTGGGGATATCATTCTTGCTTCTACACATGTGTAGATGAACCTCGGTGGCTTGCTCGGGATGGGACAACTTGGGGGAGAGGTAGCCACAACAATTAACCACTACTACTGAGTGAAATAATGTCAACGAGTCGCCATCGGTGTTCCCTCCCATGAACGAACGCCCATTGCTTAGGTCACTTATCTAGGCCATGCCCGAAAGATGTTAGGCTTAGGACATGACCTAACACAAGATTGCTCGAAACACTCAACCAATGTATTAGACCCCCCTTCCCCTCCCCTACCTCGCCCGTGTACCTATGGTCACCTCTCTTACTCTTGTCGTAGCCTTTCATTAGACATCCTAAGCCGTGAAGAAACCTATTACCCCCTCGCACCAATACCGAGGATGCAGATACACTTGCTTCAGAACATAGCAGTCTCTCGAACCATCATCGTACTGGTGTATATATATATATATATATATATATATATATATATATACATATATATATGCGGCGTCAATAGTTGATAGCATCGAAAAGTTTTATGTACATATGTAGTAGCATTGATAATATATATAGTGGGGATACCGTTCTAGCTTCTATATATTTGTACATGAAACTCGGTGGCTTGCTCGGGATGGGAAAACTTGGGGGAGAGGTAGCCACAACAATTAAACACTACTACTGGGTGAAATAATGTCAACGAGTCGCCATCGGTGTTCCCTCCCATGAACGAACGCTCATTGCTTAGGACACTTATCTACGCCACGTCCTAAGCATGTCAGGCTTAGGACATGACCTAACACAAGATTGCTCGAAACACTCAACCAATGTATTAGACACCTCTTCCCCTCCCCTACCTCGCCCGTGTACCTATGGTCACCTTTCTTACTCTTGTCGTAGCCTTTCATTAGACATCCTATGCCGTGAAGAAACCTATTACCCCCTCGCACCAATACCGAGGATGCAGATACACTTGCATCAGAACATAGCAGTCTCTCGAACCAACATCGTACTGGTAATATATATATATATATATATATATATATATATATATATGTATATATATATATATATAAGTAGGGTTTTTCTACATAGTGCCCCTGAGTTTTACGAAATTCTATGTTATACCGGGCCTTTTTTAACTTTCCACACTGTACCCCCGAACTTTCTAAACGTCACACAAAATACCCATACTAATAGAAAATCCTACTCCAAACCTCACTTAGTCTTCAATTTCTCAGATCATATCGCAAACCTTAGTCAACTAACAAGGCTTAAAAATCCAACTCTATTCCAACGAGGTAAGAAAGTCCCAAAATCAACTGTTTGATATTTTATATAAGGGTATTTTGTGTAACGTTTAGAAAGCTTAGGGGTACAACGTGGAAATTTTAAAAAGATTGGGTACAACATAGAATTTAGTAAAACACAGGGGCACTACGTAGAAAAACCCTATATATATTTATATATATATATATATATTCTGAATGCGGCGTCAATAGTTGATAGCATCGAAAAGTTTTATGTATATATGTAGTAGCATTCATAATATATATAGTGGGGATACCGTTCTAGCTTCTATACATTTGTACATGAACCTCGGTGGCTTGCTCGGGATGGGACAACTTGAGGAAGAGGTAGCCACAACAATTAAACACTACTACTGAATGAAATAATGTCAACGAATCGGTATCGGTGTTCCCTCCCATGAACGCACGCCCATTGCTTAGGACACTTATCTACGCCACGTCCTAAGTATGTCAGGCTTAGGACATGACCTAACACAAGATTGCTCAAAACACTCAACCAATGTATTAGACCCCCCTTCCCCTCCCCTACCTCGCCCGTGTACCTATGGTCAACTTTCTTACTCTTGTCGTAGCCTTTCATTAGACATCCTAAGCCGTGAAGAAACCTATTACCCCCTTGCACCAATACCGAGGATGCAGATACACTTGTATCAGAACATAGCAGTCTCTCGAACCAACATCGTACTAGTATATATATATATATATATATATATATATATATATATATATATATATATATATATATATATATATATATATATATATATATATATATGTATTCTTAATGCGGCGTTAATAGTTGATAACATCGAAAAGTTTTATGTATATATGTAGTAGCATTGATAATATATATAGTGAGGATACCATTCTAGCTCCTATGCATATGTACATGAACCTCGAAGGCTTGCTCGGGATGGGACAACTTGGGGGAGAGGTAGCCACAACAATTAACCACTACTACTGAGAGAAATAATGCCAACGAGTCGCCATCGGTGTTCCCTCCCGGGAACGAACGCCCATTGCTTACGACACTTATCTAGGCCACGTCCTACGCATATCAGGCTTAGGACATGACCTAACACAAGATTGCTCGAAACACTCAACCAATGTATTAGACCCCCCTTCCCATCCCCTACCTCGCCCGTGTACCATTGGTCACCTTTCTTACTCTTGTCGTAGCCTTTCATTAGACATTCTAAGCCGTGAAGAAACCAATTACCCCCTCGCACCATTACCGGGATGCTGATACACTTGCATCAGAACATAGCAGTCTCTCGAACAACCATCGTACTAGCTTCTATGCGGCGTCAATAGTTTATAATATGGAAAAGTTTTTTGTATGTCTGTAGTAGCATTGATAATATATATAGGGGGGATACCGTTCTAGCTTCTATGCATGTGTACATGAACCTCGGTGGCTTGCTCAGGAAGGGACAACTTGGGGGAGAGGTAGCCACAACAATTAACCACTATTATTGTGTGAAATAATGCCAACGAGTCGCCATCGGTGTTCCTCCCATGAACGAACGCCCATTGCTTAGGACACTTATCTAGGCGAGTCCTAAGCATGTTAGGCTTAGCACATGACCAAACACAAGATTACTCGAATCACCCAAACAATGTATTAGACCCCCTCCCCTCCCCTACCTCGCCCGTGTACATATGATCACCTTTCTTACTCTTGTCGTAGCCTTTCGTTAGACATCCTAAGCTGTGAAGAAACCAATTCCCCTCCCACCAATACCGAGGATGCAGATACACTTGCATTAGAACATAACAGTCTCTCGAACCAACATCGTACTAGTATATATATATATACATATATATTCTTAAGGCGACGTCAATAGTTGATAACATGGAAAAGTTTTATGTATATATGTAGTAGCATTGATAATATATATAGTGGGGATATCATTCTTGCTTCTACACATGTGTAGATGAACCTCGGTGGCTTGCTCGGGATGGGACAACTTGGGGGAGAGGTAGCCACAACAATTAACCACTACTACTGAGTGAAATAATGTCAACGAGTCGCCATCGGTGTTCCCTCCCATGAACGAACGCCCATTGCTTAGGTCACTTATCTAGGCCATGTCCGAAAGATGTTAGGCTTAGGACATGACCTAACACAAGATTGCTCGAAACACTCAACCAATGTATTAGACCCCCCTTCCCCTCCCCTACCTCGCCCGTGTACCTATGGTCACCTCTCTTACTCTTGTCGTAGCCTTTCATTAGACATCCTAAGCCGTGAAGAAACCTATTACCCCCTCGCACCAATACCGAGGATGCAGATACACTTGCTTCAGAACATAGCAGTCTCTCGAACCAACATCGTACTGGTATATATATATATATATATATATATATATATATATATATATATATATATATATATATATATATATATATATATATATATATGCGGCGTCAATAGTTGATAGCATCGAAAAGTTTTATGTATATATGTAGTAGCATTGATAATATATATAGTGGGGATACCGTTCTAGCTTCTATATATTTGTACATGAACCTCGGTGGCTTGCTCGGAATGGGAAAACTTGGGGGAGAGGTAGCCACAACAATTAAACTCTACTACTGAGTGAAATAATGTCAACGAGTCGCCATCGGTGTTCCCTCCCATGAACGAACGCCCATTGCTTAGGACACTTATCTACGCCACGTCCTAAGCATGTCAGGCTTAGGACATGACCTAACACAAGATTGCTCGAAACACTCAACCAATGTATTAGACACCTCTTCGCCTCCCCTACCTCGCCCGTGTACCTATGGTCACCTTTCTTATTCTTGTCGTAGCCTTTCATTAGACATCCTATGCCGTGAAGAAACCTATTACCCCCTCGCACCAATACCGAGGATGCAGATACACTTGCATCAGAACATAGCAGTCTCTCGAACCAACATCGTACTGGTATATATATATATATAAGTAGGGTTTTTCTACATAGTGCCCCTGAGTTTTACGAAATTCTATGTTATACCGGGCCTTTTTTAACTTTCCACACTGTACCCCCGAACTTTCTAAACGTCACACAAAATACCCTTACTAATAGAAAATCCTACTCCAAACCTCACTTAGTCTTCAATTTCTCAGATCATATCCCAAACCTTAGTCAACTAACAAGGATTAACAATCCTACTCTATTCCAACGAGGTAAGAAAGTCCCAAAATCAACTGTTTGATATTTTATATAAGGGTATTTTGTGTAACGTTTAGAAAGCTTAGGGGTACAACGTGGAAATTTTAAAAAGATTGGGTACAACATAGAATTTAGTAAAACACAGGGGCACTACGTAGAAAAACCCTATATATATATATATATATATATATATATATATATATATATATATATATATATATATATATTCTGAATGCGGCGTCAATAGTTGATAGCATCGAAAGTTTTTATGTATATATGTAGTAGCATTGATAATATATATAGTGGGGATACCGTTCTAGCTTCTATACATTTGTACATGAGCCTCGGTGGCTTGCTCGGGATGGGACAACTTGGGGGAGAGGTAGCCACAACAATTAAACACTACTACTGAGTGAAATAATGTCAACGAATCGGTATCGGTGTTCCCTCCCATGAACGCACGCCCATTGCTTAGGACACTTATCTACGCCACGTCCTAAGCATGTCAGGCTTAGGACATGACCTAACACAAGATTGCTCAAAACACTCAACAAATGTATTAGACCCCCCTTCCCCTCCCCTACATCGCCCGTGTACCTATGGTCACCTTTCTTACTCTTGTCGTAGCCTTTCATTAGACATCCTAAGCCGTGAAGAAACCTATTACCCCATCGCACCAATACCGAGGATGCGGATACACATGCATCAGAACATAGCAGTCTCTCGAACCAACATCGTACTAGTATATATACATATATATACATATATATATATACATATATATACATATATATATATACATATATATTCTTAATGCGGCGTCAATAGTTGATAACATCGAAAAGTTTTATGTATATATGTACTAGTATTGATAATATATATAGTGAAGATACCATTCTAGCTCCTATGCATATGTACATGAACCTCGAAGGCTCGCTCGGGATGGGACAACTTGGGGGAGAGGTAGCCACAACAATTAACCACTACTATTGAGAGAAATAATGCCAACAAGTCGCCATCGGTGTTCCCTCCCGTGAACGAACGCCCATTGCTTAGGACACTTATCTAGGCCACGTCCTAAGCATGTCAGGCTAAGGACATGACCTAACACAAGATTGCTCGATACACTCAACCAATGTATTAGATCCCCCTTCCCCTCCCCTACCTCGCCCGTGTACCATTGGTCACCTTTCTTACTCTTGTCGTAGCCTTTCATTAGACATTCTAAGCCGTGAAGAAACCAATTACCCCCTCGCACCATTACCGAGGATGCAGATACACTTGCATCAGAACATAGCAGTCTCTAGAACAACCATCGTATTAGTATATATATACATATATATTCTCAATGCGGCGTCAATAGTTGATAACATGGAAAAGTTTTATGTATATATGTAGTAGCATTGATAATATATATAGTGGGGATACCGTTCTAGCTTCTATACATGCGTACATGAACCTCGGTGGCTTGTTCGGGATGGGACAACTTGGGGGAGAGGTAGCCACAACAATTAAACACTACTACTGAGTGAAATAATGTCAACAAGTCGCCATCGGTGTTCCCTCCCACGAAAGAACGCCCATTGTTTCGGACACTTATCTAAGCCACGTCCTAAGCATGTCAGGCTTAGGACATGACCAAACACAAGATTGCTCGAAACACTCAACCAATGTATTAGACCCCCCTTCCCCTCCCCTACCTCGCCCGTGTTCCTATGGTCACCTTTCTTACTCTTATCGTAGCCTTTCATTAGACATCCTAAGCCGTGAAGAAACCTATTACCCCCTCGCACCAATACCAGGATGCATATACACTTGCATCAGAACATAGCAGTCTCTCGAACAACCATCGTACTAGCTTCTATGCGGCGTCAATAGTTTATAATATGGAAACGTTTTTTGTATGTATGTAGTAGCATTGATAATATATATAGGGGGGATACCGTTCTAGCTTCTATGCATGTGTACATGAACCTCGGTGGCTTGCTCGGGATGGGACAACTTGGGGGAGAAGTAGCCACAACAATTAACCACTACTATTGTGTGAAATAATGTCAACGTGTCGCCATCGGTGTTCCTCCCATGAACGAACGCCCATTGCTTAGGTCACTTATCTAGGCCAGTCCTAAGCATGTTAGGCTTAGGACATGACCAAACACAAGATTACTCGAATCACCCAAACAATGTATTAGACCCCCTCCCATCCCCTACCTCGCCCGTGTACATATGATCACCTTTCTTACTCTTGTCGTAGCCTTTCTTTAGACATCCGAAGCTGTGAATAAACCAATTACCCCCTCCCACCAATACCGAGAATGCAGATACACTTGCATCAGAACATAGCAGTCTCTCGAACCAACATCGTGCTAGTATATATATATACGTATATATTCTTAATGCGGCGTCAATAGTTGATAACATGGAAAAGTTTTATCTATATATGTAGTAGCATTGATAATATATATAGCGGGGATACCGATCTAGCTTCTGTGCGTGTGTACATGAACCTCAGAGGCTTGCTCGGGATGGGACAACATGGGGGAGAGGTAGCCACAAAAATTAACCAATACTACTGAGTGAAATAATGTCAACGAGTCGCCCTCGGTGTTCCCTCCCATGAACGAACGCCCATTGCTTAGGACACTTATCTAAGCCACGTCCTAAGCATGTCAAGCTTAGGACATGACCTAACACAAGATGCTCGAAACACCCAAATAATGTTTTAGACCCCCTTCCCCTCCCCTACCTCGCCCGTGCACCTATGGTCACCTTTCTTACTCTTGTCGTAGCCTTTCATTAGACATCCTAAGCCGTGAAGAAACCAATTGCCCCCTCGCACCAATACCGAGGATACAGATACACTTGCATCAGAACATAGCAGTCTCTCGAAGAACCATCGAACCAGTATATATATATATTTTTAATGCGGCGTCAATAGTTGATAACATGGAAAAGTTTTATGTATATATGTAGTAGCATTGATAATATATGTAGTGGGGATACCGTTCTAGCTTCTATGCATGTGTCCATGAACCTCAGTGGCTTGCTCAGGATGGGACAACTTGGGGGAGAGGTAGCCACAACAATTAACCACTACTAATGAGTGAAATAATGTCAACGAGTCGCCATTGGTGTTCCATCCCATGAACGAACGCCCATTTCTTAGGACACTTATCTAGGCCACGTCCTAAGCATGTCAGGCTTAGGACATGACCTAACACAAGATTGCTCGAAACACCCAAACAATGTATTTGACCCCCCACCTCTCCCCTACCTCGCCCGGGTACTTATGATCACCTTTCTTACCCTTGTCGTAGCCTTTCATTAGACATCCTAAGCTGTGAAGAAACCAATTACCCCCTCGCACTAATACCGAGGATGCAAATGCACTTGCATCTGAACATAGCAGTTTCTCGAACCAACGTCGTACTAGTGTATATATATATATTCTTAATGCGGCGTCAATAGTTAATAACATCGAAAAGTTTTATGAATATATGTAGTAGCATTGATAATATATATAGTGGGGATACCGTTCTAGCTTCTATGCATGTGTACATGAACCTTGGTGGCTCGCTCGGGATGGGACAACTTAGGGGAGAGGTAGCCACAACAATTAACCACTACTACTGAGTGAAATAATGTCAAAGAGTCGCGATCGGTGTTCCCTCCCATTAACGAACGCCCATTGCTTACGGCACTTATCTAGGCCACGTCCTAAGTATTGTCAGGCTTAGGACATGACCTAACACAAAATTGCTCGAAACACCCAACCAATGTATTAGACCCCCCTCCCATCGCCTACCTCGCCCGTGTACATATGATCGCCTTTCTTACTCTTGTCGTAGCCTTTCATTAGCCATCCTAAGCTGTGAAGAAACCAATAACCCCCTCGCACCAATACCGAGGATGCAGATACACTTGCATCAAAACATAACAGTCTCTCGAACCAACATCGTACTAGTGTATATATATATATATATATATATATATATATGTTCTTAATGCAGCGTCAATAGTTGATAACATCGAAAAGTTTTATGTATATATGTTGTAGCATTGATAATATATATAAGGGGGATACCGTTCTAGCTTCTATGCATGTGTACATGAACCTCGGTGGCTCGCTCGGGACGGGACAACTTGGGGGAGAGGTAGCCACAACAATTAACCACTATTACTGAGTGAAATAATGTCAACGAGTCGCCATCGGTGTTCCCTCCCATGAACGAACGCCTATTGCTTAGGACACTTATCTAGGCCACGTCCTAAGCATGTCAGGCTTAGGACATAAATTAACACAAGATTGCTCGAAACAGCCAACCAATGTATTAGACCCCCTTCCCCTCCCCTACCTCACCCGTGTACCTATGGTCACGTTTCTTACTCTTGTCATAGCCTTTCATTAGACATCCAAAGCCGTGCAGAAACCAATTACCCCCTCGCACCAATACCGAGGATGCAGATACACTTGCATCAGAACATAGCTGTCTGTCGAATCAACATTTTAATAGTATATATGTATTCTTAATGCGGCGTCAATAATTGATAAAATGGAAAAGTTTTATGAATATATGTAGTAGCGTTGATAATATATATAGTGGGGATACCGTTCTAGTTCTATGCATGTGTACATGAACCTCGATGGCTTGCTCGGGATGGGACAACTTGGGGGAGAGGTAGCCACAACAATTAACCACTACTACTGAGTGAAATAATGTCAACGAGTCGCCATCGATGTTCCCTCCCATGAACGAACGCCCATTGCTTAGGACTCTTATCTAGCCCATGTCCTAAGCATGTCAGGCTTAGGACATGGCCTAACACAAGATTGCTCGAAACACCCAAACAATGTATTAGACCCCCATCCCCTCCCTTCCCCTACCTCGCCCGTGTACCTATGATCACATTTCTTACTCTTGTCGTAGCCTTTCATTAGACATCCTAAGCTGTGAAGAAACCAATTACCCCCTCGCACCAATACCGAGGATGCAGATACACTTGCATCAGAACATAGCAGTCTCTCGAACCAACATCGTACATACATATATATATATATATATATATATATATATATATATATATATATACATTCTTAATGCAGCATCAATAGTTGATAACATGGAAAAGTTTAGTGTATATATGTAGTAGCATTGATAATATATATAGTGGGGATACCGTTCTAGCTTCTACGCATGTGTACATGAACCATGGTGGCTTGCTCGGGATGGGACAACTTGGGGGAGATGTAGCCACAACAATTAACCACTACTACTGAGTGAAAGAATGTCAACGAGTCGCCATCAGTGTTCCCTCCCATGAACGAACGCCTATTGCTTAGGACACTTATCTAGGGAGCGTCCTAAGCATGTCAGGCTTAGGACATGACCTAGCACATGATTGCTCAAAATACCCAACCAATGTGTTAGACCCCCCTTCCCATCCCCTACCTCGCCCGTGTACCTATGGTCACCTTTCTTACTCTTGTTGTAGCCTTTCATTAGACATCCTACGCTGTGAAGAAACCAATTACCCCTTCGCACCAATAACGAGGATGCAAATACACTTACATCAGAACATAGCAGTCTCTCGAACCAAAATCGTACTTGTATATATATATATATATATATATATATATATATATATATATATATATATATATATATTCTTAATGCGGTGCAATAGTTGATAACATGGAAAAGTTTTATGTATATATGTAGTAGCATGGATAATATATATAGTGGGGATATTTTATCGTTCTAGCTTCTATGCATGTGTACATGAACCTCGGTGGCTTGCTCGGGATGGGACAACTTGGGGGAGAGGTAGCCACAACAATTAACCACTACTACTGAGTGAAATAATGTCAACGAGTCACCATCGGTGTTCCCTCCCATGAACGAACGCCCATGCTTAGGACACTTATCTAGGCCACGTCCTAAGCATGTCCGGCTTAGGACATGACCGAACACAAGTTTTTTTTTTTTGGCAATTCAAAATATTTATTGATAACCAAAAAAAATTAAGGTACAACCAAAGACTAGTACAAGGCCAAAACCAGGAAGGAACCTCCTCCCCCCACCTTCTAGGAAGGGTTTGAGAGAAAGAACCACCCCAACCAAGCCTACACCCAACCTTGAACAGAATCAAGTATCAGCCCTCAAATTACAAGCAAATGCCTAGTATGCTCAGGACATCTGCAAGCAACTTTAAAGATGATTTGCTTACAACTAGCTAAAACATCAAAAGCATTCCTACCGAACACCACAACATTCCTATTGATCCAGATTTGATAGATGGCTTCAACAAAGAACAGACAATAAAGCTGAGGCTGAGGAGCCTTACTTCTGCATTTGATAAGTACATGGTCAATTTCATCAGCAAAATTTCTATGAGTAGCTGCATAACCAGTTTGCTGCTGGCAGATTTTCCAAATCTGCATAGTAGTAGGGCACTCAAAGAAGAGGTGAGTAACAGTCTCACTAGCAATATGACAGAAGACACATCTATTGTCAGCCATCACCCCCCAAGTACACAGTCTATCTTTAGTTGCTAGTCTCCCATGAAGGGCCAGCCAGGTAATAAAAAGAGCTTTGGGACTAGCCTTAACATTACAAATGATTCGTCTCCACCTGATCCTAGGATGATCACCTTGTATCATATAATAGAGCCTTTTAATAGAGAACTGAGGAGCAGTTAATAAAGCCAAAGCAGCCTGATTCTCAGTGAACATCTTCCTGCTATCAAGGATCTTCTTCATAGACCATGACAGTCTATTGGGAATATCCATAGTAAGCACATTATGATGTTTGATATAATAAACATGCAGCCACTTGATCCAGAGCTTATCCTGCTTCATTGAAACTTCCCAAAAATGCTTGGCAATGGCAGCTTTATTCCAGGAAGCAAGGTCCTTGATATTCCACCCACCACACACTTTAGGCAAGCAAAGAGTAGCCCATGCAACAAGAGCTTTCTTAGAGGTGTCACCATGACCAGTCCATAAAAAACCCCTACAAATGCCCTGAATTTCTTTGAAAACCTTCTTAGGCATGATAAAAATCTGACACCAATACAATTGGAAGCCTTGCAATATAGAAGTAACCAGTTGAAGCCTGGCAGCATAAGAGAGTTTCTTAACTGACCAAAGCCTTACTCTAGCCATAGTTTTATCTATCAGAGGTTTACACTCATGATAGAAAAGCTTCCTTGTACAAAGAGGGACCCCCAGGTACTTGAAAGGAAAAGTCCCCTGAGGCATACTGACAACCTTTTGAAGATCACCTTTGATAGCCATATTCACCCCAGTGATATAAATATTACTCTTGTCTAAGTTTTCTTCAAGCCCAGAAGCATGAGAGAACTTAGAAAAGGCATTAAACAGCAGTTGTAGGGAGCTTAAATCAGCCCTAGCAAACATCAATAAATCGTCAGTAAACATTAGATGAGTAATGTTAAGCCTTGCACACCTGGGATGGAAGTGGAAATCAGGATTATACTTGGGCTTCTGGAGGCATCTAGACAAGTATTCCATCCCCAAAGCAAACAAGAAAGGAGACATTGGGTCTCCTTGTCTCAAACGTTTCCTAGCTGGGAAAGGTTTGCTAGGCACACCATTAATAACAATGGAGAAGGAAACTGAAATTACACAAGCCATTACCCACTTCACAAATTTGGTTGGGAAGCCAATCTCATTCATAACAGTTTCAAGAAACGTCCATTCAATTGAATCATAAGCCTTTTTCAAATCAACTTTAAGCATGCATCTTGGAGAGATATTCTTAGTGGTATAACCTTTGATGAGTTCAGTAGCCAATAGGATGTTATCCGAGATGTTTCTTCCTGGCATAAATCCTGATTGAGCCAAATCAACCACACTACTTATCATGCTTTGCATCCTATTAGTCAAGATTTTAGCTATAATCTTGTATAACACAGTACAACAAGCTATAGGCCTAAAGTCCTTAACAAGAGAAGGATTGTTAACTTTAGGAACTAAAGTGATCAAAGTACAGTTAATGGCAGGCACCATATCTCCAGAATCAAAAAAATTGACTCACAGCTGCATAAATGTCCTTAACAAGATTGCTCGAAACTCCCAAATGTAATTAGTATGAAAATAAATTTATGGCCAAAGAAAGAAGAGATGTCAGCCATAGATATAAAAAATTAATATGTAGCAATCCGTGTACTCAATCCTAATTGGTCCAAAATTTAATGTCATGGATCCCTTTGATTGTGCAAATCTGAGCCATTCAATATGGAAAAGGAAAATCTCTACCGTTGCCCTTCATTTACTCTCTTCCCTAGTATATTCCGGAAATAAAGGAAAGTCAAGGGGAGAACAAATCTCAGCCCTTGACAGTTTCCATCCATCCAAGTCATCCAACGATCCTTAACCCTTAAATCTAACCCTATTATATAAACCCCCCCTTTTCTAGTCTCCCCCTCATTTCACCACTTTATGAAACAAACCCTCTATCTTTCTAAAAACCCTCATAATCGCTGAAAAAGCCAAAAACCGTTCATTAGGAGATTCAAGATCCTGGCAAACGCACAATTTCTTGCAAGGAGATTTGAGATTTGAAGGAAATAGCGAGGTAAAGGTTTTAATTTATCAAAATAAAATTTCGCAACCAGATTAGTTTCTCAATTGCTCTATTTTTTTTGTTAGATCTGCTTTATGTGTGAATGGAGATTGGAGATTGAAGGAAAAAGCGAGGTAAATGTTTTAATTTATCAAAATAAAATATCGCAAGCAGGTTAGTTTCTTAATTGCTCTAATATTTTTTTTTAGATCTGCTTTATGTGTGAATGTGGGGTAATGTGCTGCTCCAGTTTGCAGATCTACTGGAATATCATGCTTTTCTGTCTTTGTCACGTTGTAATTAATTGAATATTTATAGGGTTTTCTTTGATTTAGTGCCCTTTTTCATGATTTATAGTTTTTGTTATGATTCCTGATATTTATGTTATTTTCCAATGATTTTATGCATTTGTGTTTATAGTTTTTGTTATGATTCCTGATATTTATGTTATTTTCCAATGATTTTATGCGTTTGTGTTTATGGTTTGTGTTAGGGTTTGTGTTTACTTATTAGGGTTTATTTTATTGTGTTAAATTCATTAGGTTTGTGTTAGGGTTTGTATTTATGCATTTCTGTATGCGTTTGTGTTTTTGGGTTTTTGTTTATGTTTTGGGTTTATGCTAGGGTTTTGGTTCAGGGTTTTCGGTTTAGTTTTTGAGTTTGTTTCTAGGTTTGTGTTTCTGGGGTTTGTTTGTGTTGGCCGTTTGTTTGTGTTCTGGGTTTGTTGTGTTCTGGTATGTTGAGTTCTGTGTTTGTTGTGTTTCCGGGGGGGGTTGTTTGTGTTTGGGTTTGTTGTGTTCTGGGTTTGATGTGTTCTATGTTTGGGTTTGTTGTGTTTTGGGTTTGTTGTGTTTCTGGGGGGTTTGTTTGGGTTTGTTGTATTTCTGGGGGGTTTGTTTGGGTTTGTTGTGTTCTGTGTTTGGGTTTGTTGTGTTCTGGGTTGTGTTCTGTGTTTGTTGAGTTGTGTGTTTGTTGTGTTTTGAGTTTTGTTTATTGTGTTCTGGGTTTAAGTTTTGGGTTGAGATGGACAGATTGTCAATTTTTTGTCAATCTACATTCCACCCCATTTGAGAGCAAAATTTGCCTTGGGTTTGGGAGATGGATTTTAAATTTAGTTCAGAGTAGAGGCTGGAGGATAAGGGTGGGATGACTCTTTTGTGAATTTAGGTGTCCATCACAGGTACTTTCCAGGTGAGATGGACAGATTGATAATGGTTGTCAATCTACATTCCACCCCATTAGGGAGAAGTATTTGTCTTTGGTTTGGGAGAGGGGCTTCAATTTTTGAATTTATTGGTTTTGGACTCTGGTATTTCAAATGTTTCTTGTTTGTTTCCCCTCGTTTCTCCAACCTCTTCTGCCGACCAAATTGAGTTTATTATGTTTTGTAATGATACAATTTTGTCGAGAGGAGACGTTGGAAAATTGGGTAGGATGGCTAAATGTGGTTGTTGGTTTGTGCTCTGGAATTTTATTTTGAGATATGGAGAATTAGAGTTGTCAATTAAAGTTGAGTGCTTGATGATGAGATGAATGTTCATTCCTGAGTGCCGTAGTTGTTTTTCTTTATGTTTTTCTTTGTGAGTTTTTTGGTGTTTTCTACCTGTTGCTGGCTTGTTGCTGTGCTGTTCTGTGCTGTGCTGTCGCTGGTAATTGGGTATGTTGTTGCTGCTGTGCTGTTGGTGGTATGTTGTTGATGTTAGTGGTATGATGTTGCTGTTGGTGGTATGTTGTTGCTGTTGTTGGCCCATTGACAGTTTGACACCTCTAGTTACTGTAGTTAGTCAATACTTGTATATATTATTTAGTTTAGTTACTCGTTTTGTTATTTTTTTTTATATTCTGTAAACAATATGAATATAATTATCTAATTCACTTGTCTCACTTCTGCTCTTTCAAAGATCCCAATGCAGTTGAGTTATTACTCTACTCACAAATGAAATATGCAAAGTAAATGTTCTGTAAATTTATATTCTTCTCCTTAATTACACTTTAAACAATATAAAAAGTAATCATCAAAAACTAAAATGTACTCCAGTTTATTAATTTGTTGATGTTATGGTTTTATATAGAGTTTTTCCCCCTACTTATAAGCTAAAAAGGATGTCAATGGTGCTCTTATGAATCATTTTGTGCTAACATTCTCCATCTAGTTGTGGTTTTCTAATCTGTGTCAAATTGCAGGTTTTAGGGAGTTATCTCCCTATTTTCTACTACTATTAGACCACTACGCTGGACTGGAAAGGTTTTCTGTGGAGTTTCAAAGTCCCGAGGATACTTTCCGGGACCCTTGAGCAAAGGAAGAATTGAAGACTTGGCGTTCAAAGCCAAGAAGGAAGTAATGGAACTGAGCCCGATCTCATCGGGCATCACACGCCCGATCGGGCGCTCAAAAGCAAGTTATTCAGTTTTGTTGTGGGCCCGATCGGGCGCTATCGCCCGGTCGTTAGTTCGCTGAGGAGCCCGATCGGGCGGTTCAGCCCGATTTCATCGGGCGTGCTTGGGTGATGGTTTGGACATATGCTGAGAACTGGTGGGCCGCCCGATTTCATCGGGCGTGTTGGCCCGATTACATTGGGCGGTGTCGTTTTTTGAGCTCTGCTGTTGGAACGAGCCCGATTTCATCGGGCATACTTGGCCCGATCGGGCGACTAATCAGACACACACATTTAATGATTTTCGGGCTATTTTTAGAGGACTTTTCCTAGTTGTTTTAGGATTAGTATAAATAGCAAAATCAGAATATTACTATTCATCTTTGTTTTAGTCCTTATTTTCTCATAGTTTCTCTCAAGAACCCTAGTTTTACTACTTTTCATTGTGGATTCAAGATTAAACCTTTGGATTGCTTCCAATTTCAATATAGTTCTTTAATTTGGTAATCTTCTTCCTTGTTTTCTCCATTAATGTTTGCTTTCTCTATTATTGATTAGAGTAATTTCTTAGTCATTTGCAATAGTTCAAAGTATGAATTTTTACCTGGAATTTGTTATTGTTTTCTCAAGCATGAGTGAATAGTTTTATTTCTAGGATTGTGGGGACCTATGTATGCAATGAGGGATTGATAGATTAGTATAATTACCCTTTATTTCAATTGTTTCCTGTGATTGAATCGTTCATGCTAGATTTATGAATTAGGCCTGATTTGTATTTCTATTATCGCAATATTGAATCTGCTTCGAGAGGAGAGATTTCGTGTAGCTTTCAATCATTAGGCATAGTGATCCTTGACCATGCGAGAGCGGCTAGGTGATCTTTGAGGAAGGTAATGTTCGAGAGAAATTACATGTGCCCTAGATAAATTGACTTATTGGGTGGTTATTATTCGTCTCTGATTTCCCGAATTGTATGCATAGTGATCCATTGTCCTAGTTCTTTATTAATTGATTCTTACCTTCATATTTAGTTCTGTTATTTGCTTATTAGTTTAGTCACACACCCATTTTTCAACTGATTTAGTTAGTATAATATTAGAATTCAGATACAATAGTATAACTTTCTCCCGGTGGATTCGATCCTGACTTCCCTGACTACTTGTTAGTGGACCTTAGGTTATTTTTGATAAGGTGATACGACTTTAGCCTGCCAAATTTTGGCACCGTTACCGGGGAGACGGTTTATTTTTATTTTGTCTGAATTATAGTATTACACTAACCTCTACTCTGAAGAACACCTATTCTTTGGAGCATCTCACGTTTGTTTTAGTGTTTTTGGTGTATGAGCAGGAAATTGAAATTCCCAAATCTCATTCCATTTGATCTGGAGATTGAAAAGACCGCTCGTAGACTCATAAAGCAAACTAAGCACGAAGTTATCTGCAGGGACATCCCAAAAGACACCTGCTCCACCACCTTCACCACAACAAGAATCTTCCATCTCACCTATTACTTCTATAATGGGTGACGAAGCTAAACCAACCTTCAGAGATTATGCACAACCTTTTCCTGATAATGTACCCACTGGGGTCCGGATGCCTACCATTGCTGCTACAAACTTTGAAATCAAGTCTCATGTTCTGAATATGGTTCAGAATAATCAGTTTGCTGAGTTACCATCTGAAGACCCAAATTAGCACCTGCAGTGGTTTTTACAATGTTGTGCTACTCAGAAACAAGCTGGTGTTACTGCTGATGAGATGAAACTCATCCTATTTGGTTTCTCTCTGCGCGACAAAGCTCTATTTTGGTATAATAAGCTGCCTTCCACCATCACCACCTGGGCAGAACTATCCAAAATCTTCCTCATCAAGTAGTGTCCTTACCAAAAGACTGCAGATATGCGTCATGCCATAGTAACTTTCACCCAAGATCCTGGAGAGTCATTATATGAAGCTTGGGAGAGGTTCAAGGATCTGCAACGCCTTTGTCCTCATCATGGTTTAGACTAGTGGAATTTGTGTCAGATTTTCTACACTAGAGTTGATGCAGATACAAGGAGGGTAATTGATGGAGCCTCCGGTGGGTTCTTCATGGATAAGGCCATTGATGAGGGGTATGAACTTCTGGAGAAACTCGCTTCTAATCAAGCATCTACCATTCGTTCCTCCGTGAAAAGGGGAGGGAAACATGATGTCGAGGCCATTTCTTTACTGTCCGGGCAACTAGCTGCTCTAACCCAGAAGATTGATTCTTTGAAGCTAGGTAATGACTCTTTCCATATGAGTGTTAATGCGATGGCTAGTGCTTCTAATTATACTGCTCCCATTTGTGATGCTTGTGGGATACCTGGGCACAACTCTCAAGAGTGTCCTGCGCTCCTATCTTCTAATGTCGGGAGTAACTGTGAGGCGGTTAATGCTTTTCAGTCACAACCTAGGGGCCAGTTCAATCCATATTCTAACACTTACAACCCCGGGTTAAGAAATCACCCCAACGTCTCATATCGGAGCAATAATGTGTTGAATCCTCAACCTCAACAACCATATGTCCCACAACATCAGGTTCAACAATATCAACCTCAACAACAAGCTCCTCCTGGTTTCCAGAGAAATCAAGCTCCACAACAACTTGCTCCTCCCACTGACCCAGCCATGACAGAGCTGAAGAATATGATGTTTCGGATGCAGAAAGGTTTTAATGCCTTTCAAGCCGACACAAAGGCTCAGTTGGGAAACTTGGGTACGCATAACAAGATGTTGGAGACTCAACTAGCTCAGTTGGCTAGTTCTTCTGCTAGTAGGCCGCCTGGGTCATTACCTTCACAACCCATGCAACCAAGAGATACTGCCAATGCCATCACTCTTAGGAGTGGAACGCGGTATGATGGTCCGGAGATGCCTAAAGATGATCCGGTTGGGTCCGACAAAGCATGAAGCTGTCACTGACTATTCCACAGCTCCTAAGGAGGCCAACAATGCAGAGAAGCAGACAGTAGCTGAAAAAGTTCCATCTACCACTCCTGTGATCAAGGTACCGTTCCCCAATAGACTATTGAAGCCTAAGCTTGATCATCAGCTCGGTAAGTTTTTGGAGATAGTGAATCATCTGCAGGTAACTATCCCTTTTACTGAACTTATTACTCAAGTTCCTGCATATGCTAAATTTTTGAAGGAAATTATGACTAGGAAAAGAGCCTTTAATGAAATTGAGACTGTAGCTTTCACTGAAGAATGTAGTGCTTATTTGTAAAACCAGTCCCCACCTAAATTGAAAGACCCGGGGAGTTTCTCTATCCCTTGCAACATTGGCACCATTTTTATCGATAAGGCTTTATGTGATTTGGGTGCTAGTGTTTGTGTCATGCCCCTTACTGTTTGCAAAAAGCTTGACATGGGAGATTTAAAATGTACCAATATTACTCTTCAAATGGCTGACCGTTCTGTCAAATACCCCATAGGTATCCTAGAGGACGTCCCTGTGAGAGTAGGTAAATTTTTTATTCCTGTGGATTTTGTTGTGCTTGACATGGAAGAGGATACTCAGATCCCAATTATTTTAGGGAGACCATTCCTTCATACTGCTGGAGCTGTCATAGATGTTAAGAATGGGAAATTAACTTTGACTGTGGGAGATGACAAGGTAACCTTTAGTTTGACCAATGCCTTAAAAAGTCCCATGCTAGAGGAAGCCTGTTATAGAATTGATGTCATTGATGTTCTAGTTAACGATGACATGCCTCAATCCCTTCTACGGGATCCTCTGGAGGCTTTGCTTTGTTTTGCATCTTCTACAGGTGATGGTAATCCCTTGAGTGCTGCAGTGGATGACTGGGAAGCGGTTCTTACATGTGAAGAGCTTGACGGTATTACCACTTAGACAAGGAACGGTTAGTATATGATACTCAACCGGTAGAGGCAAAGAAACCTGAATTGAAACCCCTTCCCCCTTCTATGCGCTCTGCTTTTCTGGATGAATCTGAAAATTATCCTGTCATTGTTAGTGCTTCACTGAATGATGGTCAAATGTCTCAACTTTTGTCTGTTTTGAGAAAACATAAACAAGCCATTGGATATAATATTGATGATTTGAAAGGCATAAGCCCTAACTTCTGCATGCATATAATTCACTTAGAGGATGATCATCGTCCTAGTATACAAGGCCAACGTCGTTTGAACCCCAATATGCAGGAAGTGGTTAAGAAAGAGGTTATGAAATTGCTTGATGCTGGAATCATCTACCCCATTGCTAACTCTAAGTGGGTGAGTCCAGTTCAAGTGGTTCCTAAAACGGGAGGTACTACTGTTGTCAAAAATGAAAAAAATGAATTAATTGCTACAAGAGTAGTAACTGGTTGGCGTATGTGCATTGACTATAGGAAATTAAATGTTGCCACCAAGAAGGATCACTTTCCCCTCCCCTTCATTGACCAAATGTAAGAAAGGCTAGCTTGTCATTCTTACTTCTGTTATCTAGATGGGTATTCCGGTTTCTTCCAAATCCCTATCCACCCAGATGACCAGGAGAAGACCACCTTTACATGCCCTTATAGTACCTTTGCCTATCGAAGGATGCCATTTGGATTATGCAATGCCCCTGCCACCTTCCAACGTTGTATGATGGCCATTTTTTCTGAGTTCATTGAGTTCATTATGGAAGTGTTTATGGATGACTTTAGCGTGTATGGAATTGATTTTGATGCATGTTTGATAAATCTGGCTAAAGTTTTGAAAAGGTGTGAAGATGTCAATCTTGTACTGAACTGGGAGAAGTGCCACTTCATGGTTACTGAAGGAGTGGTACTTGGTCATATTATCTCTGAACGTGGCATCCAGGTGGATAAAGCAAAAATTCAAGTGATTGAGCAATTACCCCCTCCTGTGAATGTAAAAGGGGTGCGAGGCTTCCTTGGTCATGCGGGGTTTTATCGCCTCTTCATCAAGGATTTCTCTAAAATTGCTAAACCACTTACTCAGTTGCTCCTCAAGGATGCCCCGTTCATGTTTACTGATAACTGTCTTGTATCTTTCAACAGGATCAAGCATGCTTTGTTTACTGCTCCTATCATTCGATCTCCGGATTGGAACCTTCCATTCGAGATTATGTGTGATGCTAGTGACTATGCTGTGGGAGCTGTGCTTGGCCAGAGGAAGGACAACATCCTCCATGCGATATACTACGCTAGTAAGACACTAGATGAAGCTCAAGTTAACTATGCCGCCACTGAGAAAGAGCTTCTAGCTGTGGTCTATGCATTGGACAAGTTCAGGACTTATTTGATGGGGTCTAAGGTCATTGTTTATACTGACCATGCTGCATTGAAGTACCTCCTAGCCAAAAAGGAGGCCAAGCCTAGACTCATTCGGTGGATTTTGTTGCTCCAAGAATTCGATTTAGGGATCAGAGATAAAAAGGGAGCTGGAAAATGTAGTGGCTGATCACCTGTCCAGATTGCAGTATGAAGATATGGAAGAAGGTCTACCCATTGATGACTCATTTCCTGATGATAAGCTCCTGGCAGTCACTTCTGTCACCCCGTGGTATACCGACTTCGCCAACTTCTGTGTGAGTGGACAGACTCCCCCAGAGCTGAGTTACCAGCAGAGGAAGATATTCCTCCATGAGGCTAAAAAGTATTTTTGGGACGACCCTCTATTGTACAAGCTTTGCGCTGACACCATCTATAGGCAATGTATTCCAGAATGGGAGGTGCATGACATTCTGAAGCACTCCCACTCCCTGCCATGTGGAGGCCATGCTGGGCCTTCCAAAACCGTTGCTAAGGTACTTCAATCTGGTTATTACTGGCCTACTTTATTTCATGATGCTAGTACCTTTGTTAAGTCCTGTGATGCATGCCAATGAACGGGAAATATTTCCCGTAGACATGAGATGCCCCAAACCCCCATTTTGGAAGTTGAATTATTTGATGTATGGGGTATTGATTTTATGGGCCCTTTTCCCTCTTCATCGGGCAGTAATTTCATACGTGTTGCTGTTGATTATATGTCTAAGTGGGTAGAAGCCCTTGCATCACCAACTAACGACTCCAAAGTCGTTATGAAAATGTTTAAAAAGATTATCTTTCCAAGGTTTGGGGTACCAAGGGTTGTCATAAGTGATGGTGGATCTCATTTTCACAAACGCACTTTCGAGGCTCTGCTTAAGAAGTATGTTGTCTACCATAGGACTGGCCTAGCTTATCACCCTCAGACAAGTGGGCAGGTAGAAGTGTCTAATTGTGAGATAAAGACTATCTTAGAGAAGGTAGTAGCTAAATCTAGGAAGGATTGGAGTGACAAATTAGATTACACCTTATGGGCTTACAGAACTGGTTTTAAGACCCCTATTGGCACCACCCCTTACAGGTTAGTTTATGGGAAAGGATGTCACGTACCTGTTGAGCTAGAGTACAAGGATTTTTGGGCTGTTAAGGAGCTGAACCTTGATGCTAAGTTAACAGGAGAGAAACGCCTTTTGCAGATTAATGAACTTGATGAACTCCGGCTGAATGCTTATGATAGTTCGCGTCTCTGCAAAGAGCGCACTAAGAGATGGCATGATAAAAAATTTTTGAGTAGAGAGTTCTCAATTGGTGACAAGGTCTTATTGTACAACTCTAGATTAAAACTTTTCCCTATGTGGTCTGGTCCATTTTCGGTCACTAATGTTAACCAGTTTGGTTCTATTGAGGTGATGAATGCAACAGGTGAAAAATTCAAAGTTAATGGCTAACGCTTAAAGTTGTACCATACAGGAGCTCTTGTTGGTTCTGTGGAGGAATTATATATCCAACCCCCTTCCCCTTCTGTTTGAGGGATGAGGCATTATGGTCGTGCTACTCGGGAGGCAACCCGATTTTCCCTTTCCTTCTCTTCTTTTTTCATTTTGTTTTTAGTTTTTCTAGTTTCGTAGTTTTGGTAAGATAGTGAGAGGGTACTAATCACCATCTTGAGGCTATATGTGTGCAGGAATTTTTCGCATAATAGCTTGGTCCGTTTTCCCATTGAAAAGATCGCAAAAATTCTGAGAAAACGGTTGCTTGGGCATCCGCCCGATCGGGCCCGCGAAGAAATCAGGACAAGAGGCAACAACAAAAGCGCCCGATTGGATCGGGCCATTCCGCCCGATCGGGCGGTCTTCCGTCAACGAAAACCAAAGCGCCCGATTTTATCGGGCATCGCCGCCCGATCGGGCAGCACTCCGTCAGGTCCTGGAACGACGAAGTCTGTCGCCCGATCGGGCCCGTGACCAGAATTTGGCGTCCTGAAGGAAGAAAATCGCCCGATTCAATCAGGCTGAACGCGCCAGATCGGGCTGTTTTTTCGCGGCCTCATTAAAACGGTATTTCATCCCACTTCTCTCATTCATCTCCCAATCTCTTTCTCTCTCTCCTTCAAGCCCTAACCCCCAATTCTCACCTTCTTCCTCAAATTCTCCCTCCACCACTAAAGACCTCCATCTAAGCTACTTCTCTCTTCACAAAATCACTCTTCTCATCATCCCCTACTAATTACCCACTCCATCCTCTTCATTTTTCTTTCACTCCATCTCTCACATCCACCCTCTTCCTCCTTCCTTCCACCATTAAAGTGAGTGAAAAGGTCCCTTCCATCACCCCCCCTTAGAGTGAGTGTGAAATCCTCTACATTTTCCAAGCAACATGAGTTCGAGGAGGCGTCGCGCATCTGGCACCGGGTCTCAACCACCACCACAACCGGTCCCCCGGGACGAGACTTTTCCGGACGTCATCTTTTCGTCGCCAGAGCAGCGTGAAAGGTTTCAGCGCCTAAAAGGGCGCGAGGTGAGTCCTACCCACTTTCTTGATATTGAATTTTTGAGTAAATTGGGTATTGCCTCTGAATTCAAGGATTTCATGAAAATAATAGGGATGGAATCATTCTTTTCCGTGCATGTTAATACATATCCTGTACTTGTCTATGAATTTTATAGTAGTCTTAAGGTTACCAAACCCCGAACTGGACCCGTCTCATATGTATCCTTTAGACTGCTAAATCAGGATTTCCACCTATCCCTACCGGAATTTGCACGAATTCTTCGAGTCCAATGTGGTGGGGAGATTGGGCACCCCCCTAACTACCACCATCGTAGCACCTACTTTGCCATCACCGGTGATGGAAATGAGTTCACCCTACAACATTGCAAGGGCAAATACATCCACCAACCCATCTTTAAAATTTGGGTCCTGTTTATGTCTCAGACACTATTTGGGAGGGTGGAAGGACAATTAATCAGGGGGGATAAACTGTACTTAATATGAAGCTACATGCTTAAAGGGACGCCTGACCATTTTCAATACAACATCCCTCACCATGTTGCGCTCCAGATGGGGCGTATTGCTACCACTTACCCCAAGAGGCGAGCGGACGGTACCTTGACCTCTCGTGCCATTGTAAATGGGGGGTTGGTGACTCTTTTTGCTAGGAAAATCCCCGGTTTTGACGAGTCTCGCTACCAGCCAGCCATAGGACCCACCCTCATGGATTATGCTTTCCTAGATTGTCTCCATTGGTTAGAGAGGGCTGGGGATAAATATCAGTGGCGCATCAACGGGAGGCGCTTTATTGAGCTACTTAATCCCTTAGCAAAAATCAAACCTAGGCAGCCCCATTACCACCTTCCCATTGCTGGTTCTGACTTTCCCACCCCCGTCCCTGAGATACCCCAGCGCACCTTTCACCGCCGCCTCCCTCATTCTGATGATATTGCCTCTACTTCTGATGCTCCCCCTCCCCCATATTCTGCTGCTCCTCCTCCTTCTTTTGATTTTCAGGAAATGATGAGCATGCTCCAGCGGATGGAGTCTGGTATCACTGCCAACTCTACCGCCATCCAGAACATCGGTCAGCGGGTTGATGCCAACTCTGCAGCTCTCCAGAGCATTAGCCAGCATGTTGATACATTGGCCAATGATCAACACCTAGCTATGTATCCCATGTACGATGACTACTGCAGACTGCATAAAATTGCAGAAACAGATGCTCACCCATCTTGGTACACTTGGAACCCGAGTTACAGCCAGCCGGGATCGAGTAGTAGGGGTGGCGGAGGTGAGGATGATGATGGTGATGACATTTCCATGGATGAATGATATCCATGCCTTTCCTTTCCCTTGTTGCAATGAGGCCATTGCCACGTTCAGCTTGGGGGAGGATTTCTGTAAGTTTTTCTCTCTTTTACTGCTTTTTAGGTTAGTTAAGTTAGTTTAATTGCTTTGAAAAAAAAAATCAAATATTGCTGAATAAAACACAAAAATACGAGTTGAATATGAATAGATTGACTGCTTCCCTGTGCCCCGAACTTGGCTCTGAAAAACGATTTAACTCGTTATACTAGATAGTTGGGCATTTGTGATTGGGATGTTGTGATGTGATCTCTGATTGCCTTGATCTTGAGTGGATTTTGATGATAAAGCGCTTACTTTAACTGCATGCTTAAATTGGTTAGATTGTGAGGATTCATTCTAGCCCTCAGATTTATGTCTATATCCGGTCTATTCTTGTGTGTTAGTTCCTCGTAGCATTCTTATCTTGGCTTTGGCATTGTACTCGTTGATTTCTGGTGACTTTGGACATGTGCTGTGAAAGAGGCATTCATTTGTTTAATTTTTAAGCGTCAGAGTTGTTTAATGAATCAATTTTCCCCCTAGCCCCGCTGAGCCTAATGACTTCTTTTTGGATCTATATTAAGCCACATTACACGCCTTGAGCCTTTACAATGACTATTGTCCCAAGCCTAGCTTGGGGGAGCAATTGTTAAGTTGATATTATATTGTGTGGTTGATTCTGTAGGGTGGTTGGAAAATAATGCTATGATGGTACAAAGAAAAGAAAGAAATAGAAAAATAAAGTGAAAAATGATAGTGAAAAATCTGAAAAAAATCAAAATTTCTATGATCTTCACTCATTAAATTTCAAAAGTGTTGGAAATTATGATGAAAGAGACAATTATTGGTTGGTTCGTGAAATTTCAGAGTTGGTTATTATCTTGGTCATGTTGTTGATGCCATGGGAGTTGTTTCGACCACAACTAGTCCTACTAGTGTTTTTTGCTCCCCTTTCTTGGCTTTTCCATCACATTCCTTAAATAATTTCCGTACCTTTACCCGAGCCCCATTACAACCCTGAGAAGGACCTTTTGACCACGTTTTTGATTGTTTATGGGAATAATACTGAGTCAATATGCCAAAGTTGAAGATTAAGTTTGTTATTTGAGTCGACCTGAATAGGATGAGCGATATTATACCTTTCTAAACACATGAGAGTGTGAGTGGGAAGGGTTATTATGGTTGTGTTGGTGAGTGTTCGGGCACATATTATGCCTGCCACAAAATTGAGTGGAGTGATACCTCGGTGAGCACCTTTTCAAGATTTGCATGATATGTAGGGCAGATGCATTTGATGGTTTGCTTACGTGATTGGTAGTCAGGTGATCTGAGCAACTGAACTTGAATTTTGCTTGCTAAAACGATTTTGAGTTGGAAATATTTGAGTTTAAAATTTCCTATCTAAGGGGTGAAGCAATCCTATTCTTATTCATGTTGTGCTTTACTTGGGGACAAGCAAAGGTTTAGCTTGGGGGAGTTTGATGTTATGGTTTTATATAGAGTTTTTCTCCCTACTTATAAGCTAAAAAGGATGTCAATGGTGCTCTTATGAGTCATTTTGTGCTAACTTTCTCCATCTAGTTGTGGTTTTCTGTTCTGTCTCAAATTGCAGGTTTTAGGGAGTTATCTCCCTATTTTCTACTACTATTTGGCCGCTACGCTGGACTGGAGAGGTTTTATGTGGAGTTTCAAAGTCCCGAGGATACTTTCCGGGACCCTTGAGCAAAGGAAGAATTGATGACTTGGCGTTCAAAGCCAAGAAGGAAGTAATGGAACTGAGCCCGATCTCATCGGGCTTCACATGCCGGATCGGGCGCTCAAAAGCAAGTTATTCAGTTTTGTTGCGGGCCCGATCGGGCGCTATCGCCCGGTCGTTAGTTCGCTGAGGAGCCCGATCTGGCGGTTCGGCCCGATTTGTGCTTGGGTGATGGTTTGGACATATGCTGAGAACTGGTCGGCCGCCGTATTTCATCGGGCGTGTCGGCTCGATTACATCGGGCGGTGTCGTTTTTTGTGCTCTGCTGTTGCAACGAGCCCGATTTCATCGGGCATACTTGGCCCGATCGGGCGACTTAACAGACACGCGCATTTAATGATTTTCGGGCTATTTTTAGAGGACTTTTCCTAGTTGTTTTAGGATTAGTATAAATAGCAAAATCAGAATATTATTATTCATCTTTGTTTTAGTCCTTATTTTCTCATAGTTTCTCTCAAGAACCCTAGTTTTACTACTTTTCATTGTGGATTCAAGATCAAACCGTTGGATTGCTTGCAATTTCAATATAGTTCTTTAATTTGGTAATCTTCTTCCTTGTTTTCTCCATTATTGTTTGCTTTCTCTATTATTTATTAGAGTAATTTCTTAGTTATTTGCAATAGTTCAAAGTATGAATTTTTACATGGAATTTGTTATTGTTTTCTCAAGCATGAGTGAGTAGTTTTATTTCTAGGATTGTGGGGATCTATGTATGCAATGAGGGATTGATAGATTAGTATAATTACCCTTTATTTCAATTGTTTCCTGTGATTGAATCGTTCATGCTAGATTTATGAATTAGGCCTGAATTGTATATTATCGCAATATTGAATCTGCTTCGAGAGGAGAGATTTCGTATAGGCTTTCAATCATTAGGCATAGTGATCCTTGACCATGCGAGAGCGGCTAGGTGATCTTTGAGGGAGGTAATGTTCGAGAGAAATTACATGTGCCCTAGATAAATTGACTTATTGGGTGGTTATTATTCGTCTCTGATTTCCCGAATTGTATGCATAGTGATCCATAGTCCTAGTTCTCTATGAATTGAATCTTACCTTCGTATTTAGTTCTGTCATTTGCTTATTAGTTTAGTCACACACCCATTTTTCAACTGATTTAGTTAGTATAATATTTGAATTCAGATACAATAGTATAACTTTCTCCCTGTGGATTCGATCCTGACTTCCCTGACTACTTGTTAGTGGACCTTAGGTTATTTTTGATAAGGTGATACGACTTTAGCCTGTCATTTGTCTAACACAAGATTGCTTCCCAACACAAGATGTATTCAAAGGCGTCAAAGATCGAACCGTCACTAGAAGGTCTCGAAAATTGAGGCAACTCTAGATAAACTTTTCTATAGCTTCGGGGCTTCAAAGCCTAACATGGGGAACCTCCAACAAGCAATATCGTCTCCTTTCATAACACCTTTGATTCAGCCACAAAGTCCAGATGTTGAAGACCACCCACATCTGCTTTCCTAACACCTTTGGGAGATTCAGCCACAAAGTCCAGAGATCACCCATTATATCCTTTCTTAACACCTGATCTAAAGGAAACACTAAACTGTGGTATTCTTCATGTAAAACGAAAACTAGACATGGATGATAATAGTTTAGATAATCGCCCAAAGTAACATGGGTCATTACCTTAAACAAACTCACAATGGTTCTAAAATTGCGATTGTTTATTTTAACATTTATGTTGTCTTTGTTTATTTAATATGGAACTTGCTTTTAAAATTATTGATGATTCCTAATCTCAAGTGATAACTAGACTGGAATATTACTACGTGATCAAAGTGACCCAACAATCACCATTGGTGTCTCTTAATTAGGAATGAATAGACATTATTGCATTGGTCGATTTAAGCAAATGACCCAACACTTTAGGCTTAGAATACCGTACGAGTTAATGTGGAAATCAAATAATAGTTGGATTCCCTTAGGTCATGTCCTAAGATATCATGGGTCATGTCCTTTTAAGTCTTAATTTTTTAAAAGGTCCTAATAAAAGGCTTAAAAGGCGTTACTAATTCTCAAATGACAATAGCCAATGTTTTAGGACATGACCGTTATGGCGTTGGACATGTCCTGGGTCAATTTCCTTGGGAGAACAAACAAATCTCTCACATCAATAAAATATTTGTTACTTTAAGGACATGAGACAAGAAGATTAGCGCATAAACTATTACATGCTCAATAAAATATTGGTAACTTTAAGGTCTCAGTATGGATGAAACCCCCTGACCATAGTGGTGTAAGTAAAAATTAAAAAAAATTGATATTTGGAATATTCGCATTAAGACGAATCTAACAAGACCCCACTTGACTATGTTTTTTGTTATACAATGGTGCGAGATATAAAATTGGTTGATGAATAGTGCCAAAAAGCAAATGGTTCAACTTACTTAAAAAATACGGAGGTAGTATTTAATAAACACTAATCTTTATTTCGTAGTATAAATTAGAAAGCGTGCTTTAGCTAACCTACATTCTAAGTTAAACATTTATTCCGTGTCAAAACTGTTTTCCTATCAGCAAAAGTAAACATACGCGTATCTTATTTTTGTCTTTCTTTTGAGTACCATAATACATAAATAATTGGGGACAAACATTTGATGTGCTGATACCCCCGTCATGTGGTCACTAGCCCTGATAAGAAACTCACTTGCATCTATGCGGCGCGGGATCGAATCCTTACTAGGCGAGCATCGTATGCCCTTTTCTTGTAATTTTGCTCTGGGCAGCGTAAGATTTCATTAGATCATTATATTATTTTTTTATTATCTATTTTTGCCCATA
This sequence comes from Beta lomatogona, assembly GCA_947646795.1. Taxonomy (NCBI): domain Eukaryota; kingdom Viridiplantae; phylum Streptophyta; class Magnoliopsida; order Caryophyllales; family Amaranthaceae; genus Beta; species Beta lomatogona. The sequence continues at coordinate 2,935,458 of CANSNZ010000927.1, read as the reverse complement.
TCTACGTTATCTACACTAATATATTAGAAGACGTTCCTAAACAAGAAACGGTGCCACGTAGCACTCACCCTAAGGGGGTTTTACTCCATGTAATGGACATACAATTAAAAAAAATTAGAAATTGCATAGTATAAGGTTCGATTCCGTGATCACATGTTTATATACTAAAGTCTTAACCACTAGACCAAGTGATATTTAGTGTTACAAAATAGTATTATCATCTTAAAGTATAATATAATAAATGAATATTTTCCTTACCCGGGGCATAGCCCGGGCCTAATAACTAGTTTAGAATTATTATTAACCACATAAAATGATATCTATACAAATATATTAAATGGCGTTCCCATCAAAGGAATGGTGCCATGTGGCACTCTTATCAAGCTTATAATACACATGTTTATAATCTCACTAAAAAATATTAACAATGTGTAGTTACTAGGATTTGAACCCAAAAGACCTTTGAAACGAAATGTGAGTGTTCAACCACTAGTCCACTACAATTCTAATGCTTAATGTTTCAAAGTAAAACATAGTAAAGTCTTATAATTATATGTAATTATAAAGGCATAGATAAACTTTTTGATCTCCAACACTTTTATCAAGTGAAAACATTCTTTTACCCTAATTTCATTGAAATTATTATTTTAATCCCCAACTCCTTAGAAGTTTTTTTTAAACCACTCATCATGTTTATCTTCCAATTTCGCATTAGACAAAATATTACGAAAAGATAATAAAATCAATTATAGGAGACAAGACATTTTACACAACACAATGACTCTTGCGTCTCAGTATAGATGAAACCCCCAGACCATAGTGGCTCACCACAGGGATAATAAGCCGGTATGGTACGAGAGATGACGTTACTGTATTCCTTGGAATGATTTATTCGGAGAGAAAAAATGAGACAAACGATCGATCAATAAACCCTCCGACGCTCTGTATCTTGGGCATATTTGGTACAAGGGACGAAACGCTCTAACCACAACTTTGAATGAGATAACGTCCAATAATCACCATTGGTGGCTCTTAATTAGGAATGAATACACGATATTCTTGCATTGGTCGATTTAAGCACATGACCCAACACTTTAGGCTTAGAACACCGTACGACTTAATGTGGAAATCAAATAATAGGTAGATTTCCTTAGGTTCATGTCCTAAAATTTTTAGGGTCATGTCTTTAAATAATTGCGACCAACACAATGACTATTGATTCATATATAGGAGAGAAGACATTCTACACAACATAATGGCTATTGCGTCTCGGTATGGATGAAACCCCCGGACCAAAGTGGCTCACCATGGGATAATAAGCAGATAAGGGTGGGTACGAGGGATGACCTTATTGTATTTCTTGGAATGTTTTATTTGGAGAGAAAATTTGAGACAAACGATCGATCAATAAACCCTTCGACACTCTGTATCTTGGGCATTTTTGTTACAAGGGACGAAACCCTCTAACCACTACTTTGAATGAGATAATGTCCAATAATTACCATTGGTTTATCTTAATTAGGAATGAATAGACATTATTGCATTGGTCGATTTAAGCATATGACCCAACACTTTAGGTTTAGAACACTGTACGACTTAATGTGGAAATCAAATAATAGGTAGATTTCCTTAGGGTCATGTCCTAAGATATTTAGGGTCATGCCTAATAGCGACCAACACAATGACTATTGATTCATATATAGGAGACAAGACATTCTAAACAGCACAATGGCTCTTGCGTCTCTGTATGGATGAAATCCCCGGACCATAGTGGCTCACCATGGGATAATTAGCCGATAAGGGTAGGTACGAGGGATGATGTTATTTTATTTCTTGAAATGATTTATTCAGAGAGAAAAATTGAGACAAATCGTACGATTTAATGTGAATAAAAACATAGTCATGTGGGATCTTGTTAGATTCGTCTTTGTATGTATTTTAATAATTTGTACTTTTTATAATTTTTACAAATACAAAACTATAGTTTTGCATAGGCATGAATGAAAAGTGTAAGTGTAACAATTAAAAAGAAACGGAGAGAGTACAATAAGCATGCATATTTATGTTTCCCTTTTTTTTATAAGTATTTTTGTTTCCCTTTTTTTGCCTATTCCAAACATTGATATAGTATGTCGTCAAAATAAAAGTGGTACATTATTCACTAGTTAATTCTCTTTTACATAGTTAATTAAAAAAATTTATAGATCTGCTTTCCTATTTGCATCAAATTTAATTTGGCCACAATTTTCCTTTCACTAATACATGCTAGACACTTAAGTTGGACTTTTTCTTTTTTCTTTCTCAAAATGGCACCATTTTCACTAACTGAAATTAAGTACCACTTCATTAATAGGGTGCCTCCAACAGTCACTTTTTTCCTATATAAGGTGAGGCATACTTCAATATTCTTATTCACTTGCTAAATTCCCTTCCGCTCAAAAACCGTCAAAATCCAAATATAAAACATGTCGTACAAGGGCAAGGAAGAAATGGAGCAAGACCGTCCCGCCTCCGACCGCGCCGTCCTTCACCACCACCATCTCCACCATCACCACTACAATTACCATCCTCCTCCTCCTCCTCCACAGCTCATACATCATCATCCTCTCTCTCCTCCTCCAATGCTCCAACATCATCATCATCCTCTTCCTCCTCCTCCTCTCGTGAAAGGAAGAGGAGGAGGCTCCGGTTCCCCTCCCCTCCATCATCAGCACCAACAACACCATCATCAACACCCCCCACTCATCATCATCATCATCCTCCTCCTCCTCCACCTTCTCTGACTCTGCATTACCACCACGCGGCGATACGTCGGAGTTAGTATCGGACTCCGACAACTACAATCGGACTCTAGAAAACTACAACTGGATTTACTGACATTTATCGGTAAATCCGCAACAAGACTGGGTTTGATCATGCCCTTGCATGGCCTTTCCCATGTCTTCTTTTTTCTAGGGTTCCTTTTTTTTGGTTTGTGTAGGGCTTTTTTATGCTTCTTTTTCTTGTTTTTGTCTGTAATTTGGCTCCATTAGTAGTAGGAGCAAATTATAGGTTGTTATAAATTAGTATTAAGACTTTTGTAATGACTCTATTATGAATGAAATATGTTTTTTCTTAAATTGTCTCTCAATTTATTTATGCTTTTTCTTATGTTGTCTCAATTTAGGTTAAGACATGAAGAGAAAAAAATTAAAATTGAAGTCATAGTCATTAATTATTTGTTGTAAAATTAAAAGGAGTTAGTTTCTTTTTTCTGATTAATATTTTATTCCCTTGTGTTATGAGTTATGAGCATAGAAATTATAAATATATGGGAAAATAATGAATTAAACAGTTTTACACTGTAGTGGATCAAAAAGATTTCATGAAAATAAAGTTAATTTCAATTTCATAGGCCTAAGTCTTCCATTTAGTAGGTACTTATGAGTAAGACATCTTATTCAATATGAGTTTAATACACTAGTTCTTCTGTGGTAATTATGAGGTTTGATAATTAATTCTAAGGATTGGAACAGAAAATTAGGGTGCATAAGTTTCTTTCCTTCATTTTCTCATTTTTTTAAGTGCACCACTAAACAATAATATTTAGGAAAAATTCACATAAATAATCCAAACTATTGACCATTTTCTCAAAATAATCCGAACTATTGATTATTCTAGAATAATCCCAAGTTTCAAGTGTACCTTCTCAAAATGATCCGAAATATTTTTTTCTACCCCAAAATAATCCCAAAATGGATCAACGAAAATAAGTAAAATAACAATTCAGATTATTTTGAGAAACTCACCCCTAAAGTTGGGATTATTCCTGAATAATTAATAGTTGGGATTAATTTGGGAAGATGAGTGAAAGTTGGGATTAATTATGTGAATTTTTCCTAATATTTATCTCAAGTGTAATATAAGATAAGTTAATCAGGTTCTTTTGTACTTCAATTATATTTCTTAAATCAATTAATCATCAAATATTTGATACAAAAAATAAAACAAAAATAAAACCTTAATTTTGTACTACCGTCTAAACACTACTTTGAGTGAAATAATGTCATAAAATAACCATTGGTGTCACCTAAGAATGAATGGAAATTGATCAATATAAACCTTGGCTTCAAGAGAATACATATAATGCAATGTCTATCATTTCTAATTAGGAGACACCAATGGTGATTATTGGACGTTATCTCATTGAAAGTAGTGGTTAGAGGATTTCATCGAACTATTATTTGATTTCCACATTAAACATAACATTATTACTTAGGAAAAATTGACAATAGGGGTCTGAACTTTGGGTGATAATTTTTAAAAGTCTGTAATTATATCTCATTAAAAGACTAACACAAGTAGTTAGATGCCTAACATATTTATGCTAATAATAATGTACTATTGTAGACATACTCTTACTCAAATTCCTTATAGAAAGTGAAGTTATTGCTTTTATTTCCAAACTTTTAAGGGTGTATTATTCAAATTATTATGACGTTAATTTTTCCTCACTAGACAATAAATTACAATAGGAAACAACCCGGGGCATCGCTTGGGGACTATCACTAGTTAGAAAATAAAAGGACACAACGTAAGTGAAAATAAAACGCTGCTCAGAACAAATTACTTTCATAGGCACAACCTTTAATATTTTTGTATAGATGTTGTGTAGTTATAAGGTATCGAACACGTGACCTTTGAAATGAAAAATGAAATCTTAACCATGAATCCAACATAACATTATTGCTTATTATTTCAAAATAAAATATAATAAAGTCTGCAATTATATCTCATTAAAAGACTTATACAAGTAGTTAGATGCCTAACATATTTATGTTAATATTAATATACTATTGTAGACATACTCTTACTAGCTCAGCCATTAAATGTTCTCCATATTAATAAATGTATGTGTACTTGACGGTTGTCACCTCCACTCTTACACCCTAGGTAGTTTCTTTTTATTTTTCCTTTTTGTATTTTACTTAATTAAAGTTGGTATGTTACCCTTTTTTATTTCCAAACTTTTAAGGGTGTATTATTCAAATTATTATGGCGTTAATTTTTCCTCACTAGACAATAAAATTACAAAAAGAAACAACCCATGGCATCGCCTGAGGACTATCACTAGTTAGCTCTTTATTAGGTGATATTCGAAGAACATAAAAGGACACGGTATAAGTGAAAATAAAACGCTGCCCCGAACAAATTACAAAAAGTGAAATATTAAGCTCGCCAGCAAGGGGAATCGATCCCGCGCCAAATGGTTGCCTAGGAGTTTCGTATCAAGACTAGTGACCACGGAGACGGGGGTATCAGCACGTCCAATATTCCTCCCCAATGCATCAATAGTCATTGTGTTAGCTTCTATTATTTTAAGACATGACCCATGATATCTTAGGACATGACCCTAAGGGAATCGAACTATTATGTGATTTCTACATTAAGTCGTACGGTATTCTAAGCCTAAAGTGTTGAGTCATGTGCTTAAATCGACAAATGCAATAATTTCGTGTATTCATTCCTAATTAAGAGACACCAATGGTGATTATTGGACGTTATCTCATTCAAAATAGTGGTTAGAGGCTTCATCCAACCAAATATGCCCAAGATACAGAGCGTCAGAGGGTTTATTGATCGCTTGTCTCAATTGTTCTATCCAAATAAATCATTCAAAGATATACAACAACGTCATCCCTCGTACCTTGTCGGCTTATTATCCCATGGTGAGCCAATAAGGGGGTTTCATCCATAATGAGACGCAAGAGCCATTGTGTTGTGTACAATGTCTTGTCTCCTATGAATCAATAGTCATTGTGTTGGTCGCTAATATTTAAAGACATGACCCATGATATCTTAGGACGTTACCTAAGGAAATCTACCTATAATTTCATTTCCACATTAGGTCGTACGGTATTCTAAGCCTAAAGTATTGGGTCATGTGCTTAAATCGACCAATGCAATGTCTATTCCTAATTAAGAGACGCAAATGGATATTATTGGACGTTATCTCATTGAAAGTAGTGGTTAGAGGAATTCATCCAACCAAATATGCCCAAGATACAGAGAGTCGGAGGGTTTATTGATCGCTTGTCTCAATTGTTCTATCCGAATAAATCATTCAAAGGGATACAACAATGTCATCCATCGTACCTTGTCGGCTTATTATCCCATGGTGAGCCACTATGATCCGGGGGTTTCATCCACACTGAGACGCAAGAACCATTCTGTTGTGTAGAATGTCTCGTCTTCTATGAATCAATATACATTGTGTTGGTCGCTATTATATAAAGACATGACCCATGATATCTTAGGACATGAACTTATGGGAATCGAACTATTATTTGATTTTCACATTAAGTCGTTCGGTATTCAAGTCCTAAAGTGTTGGGTCATGTGCTTAAATCGACCAATGCAATAATGTCTATTCATTCCTAATTAACAGACACCAACGGTGATTAATTATTTGACGTTATCTCATTCAAAGTAGTGGTTAGAGAATTTCATCCAACAAAATATGCCCGTATAGAGCGCCGGAGGGTTTATTGATCGTTTTTCTCAATTGTTCTGGTACGTGTCGTTATGCATACAAATTAAAAACCTTATTTCACCCACATTAGTATTGTTTAAGTTTAGTACAGCGATAAATAAGGGTTGATCCCACGGAAAGGTTTATATATTCCTAAACTCCAAGTTCAACTAATTAAGAGAATCTAACTAGTATATACATGTCATTGACTAATATGTACATATTCACATTCATTTGGGGGGATTGGAAAACGTTTATACGAATATAAAAACTACTAAAGATAAATCTAACCTAATATTTACATGTGATGACAAATAATCCCACTTTAGGTTCATAATACTTTCAGAGATTTATAAATTTCTAACCTTGATTATACTTCCAATTTCATAAATCCAAGATTGATTAGATAGATTAATTGTAGGAATTCAAGTAGCCAAACTCCCCTATACTTCCATACTTGTAATCAATATTGAACTAGGCCGACTATCGATTCTAAACTAATCTAATCACCACAAGTATTTCGCAACTTCCGACAATTAAACTAGAAGCATTATAGAACTAGAAGTACATCATTAATCTGTAGTTAATCTAAACATATCATATCTTTATGTTTAAATAACTAGTCCAAGTTATATTCTAGTTTGAACTTAAAACCATCTTTGCAGGCCTAAACTAAATTAGTTACTACTTGTTGTTATATAATCTAGACTAGGCTAAACCATATAACTAGAAAAAAATCTCAACTTTATACCTAATAAGATAGCAAATTAAGCATAACATTGAAATATGAACATTACAATCAAATATAACTTGAGTATCTAACAACAAACAATCTTGAATTCAACTAAAAATTCAGCAATACAATCCAAACAACATCAAACAATACAATCTTTAAACAAACTATGAAAATTCAAAAGTATAATTGGGAAATTTCAAAACCAATTTGAAAGTACAAGAGAAAGAAGAGAAGAACTTAGGATTCGCGCGGAGATTCGCCTTCGGGTTTTGGATTTCGCACCTACGTCCAAGCTTGAAACTCACCCTCCTCGGTTGTGTGCTAGGACTCCAACCAAAGGTTGTCTTCTTCGTCGAACTCGAACACCCCAAATTAGCCTGTAAGCCTCCCGAAATTTTTTGATTTTTTTTTCACTCAATTTTCTGTGGAATTGTTTGGATCTATTTTCGGAGCCCTTAATTGGGTATTTATACCCAATTCGCCGCCTCAAATTGCGAAATTTGAATCAATTGGAGAAGAGGATTGGGCTCCAAGATTTCGGCCCTTGAACCGCCTCTTCTTGGTCGTGAATTGCGGCGCCGCAATTGATGTGCTTCGTCTGATTGGTGGCGAGTTGCAGGTGAGTTGTTGCTTTGTCTGATTGGTGGCGAGCTGTTGATGAGTTGTGGTCTTTCGTGATTGGTGGAGATGATGTGGAGGAGATGATGAATGGCGGTGAAGGAGATGATGATGAGCGACGAGGAGAAGAAGGAAGAACGAATGGAGATGTTGCTGGTTGGTATGACGCGTCGAAGAGGAAGATGGGAGATTGAGTTTGTGTTGCTGCTGTCATCTTTTCTTTTTGTGCCTCTTCTATTTTCTTTTCTTCTTTTCTTTCCTTATTTACTTTTTTCTATTTTGATTGTTGGGCTGAAGTTTGAAGATGTATAATTGAGTTTGACTCTTAATTCTTGGACCAAGGTACCTCCTTAAAGAAAAGTAGTATAATTACGTAATATTAGTAATAAAAATAAAAACATAGCATATTATATCTAATAGTATAAATAGTATAAAAAAATGCATCAACTAATAATATAAACACACATATTATCATAAAATAATGGGACATAAACATATTATAATACACACTTATCAAATTCCCCCACACTTAGTCCTTGATCGTCCTCAATCAAACTCTAACTACATGCAACTATAACACATAACACCACCTCTCTATTTCTTAACTCTAAAACTGAATCAATGAAAAGTCGATCAAGAAACTAAAACGTTTTATATTAGTTAGTAAAAACTCAAGTAAGATGTTAACGGGAATGTTACATTATCAGTTTAGAACAATCAAATAATCAAAACTCATAACATATCATAGATATGCTCTCTCTGCATTTAACGTAACCAGCGAGCATTCACTTGATAGAACCATGATTTTAATAAATAGACCCTCACAGGATTAATAATCACTCGTCACTCATGTGTTTGAAAGGATTTATGTATTTCACTCAAGGTTCAATTCCGATGGCCAAAACTCTGCCATAAGCTTGCATATCTTCTCGATTCTCCACTATTATTAGACAACATGCCACAAATAAATAGAAAGGACTTTAGATGGGTCGTAACGAGGGCTATGGTTAAAGGTAGGAAATTTTTAAAGATATGTGGACTAGATAGCTTTGAACTATATGGAGCAAAAACTTAATAACTCCTCCCTTTCCGGACAAGAGGGAGCAAAAATAACTCTCATTGTACTTCAACCTTCTGTCATTGCGAATCAGCACAACTTCATGTATTTTGACTTTGATATACAAAACCGCCCGTATACATCATCAATTGTAGCTACATACCACACTTGATTTTTCTTTTCTTCACATATTTTCATTATTTTTTTTTAACATATACTTATTTTTTTTGTTTTCACTTTTTCCTTTTCACTTTTCATCTCATGTTTATAGAATATCAAGCTTACAATCAACTGCCATAACCACACCTTTTTATAGAAACAGCCTTGCACTTTGCTTTCACTCCATTAACAACCATGCTCCATTAGCTCAAAAGATTAGGTCATGACTGTACTTTAGAATTCTTTATGGTTTATAATGAAGGATAAACAAAATAATAGTGTTTTTAGGCTCAAAGGGGCTCAGAAAGGATGTAATATAATGTAGGGTGGCTATTTGCTTATGTAGTTTATAACAAAAGAAATACCTTTTTCTTCATGTCAACATGAGTCAATATAATTTTGAAGAGTATCAATGCAAGTTCTAGAGAGAAATTACCATGGAAGAACATCACACATGAAAGAAAAATATGAGATTAATATGTATATCTCAGTTTGTTAGGCTCAGAATCTCACAGGTTATTTTGGTCTATCCATCTAGTCATAGTTACAACCAAGGGAATGACTACACTAATTAGCTATAAACATGAGATCATTTATCTAGTCATGTTATGAATCCTTCAAACTTGACTATTCTTGAACTAAAAATGTTAACAATTCCCAAAACTTTTTATTTTCGAAAACATATTTTATTTCAAAACATAGTTAGATTAGAGTTTCTTGACGAACTTCTTCATTTATTCAATTTTTTTTCAAAAAGAAACTAAGAGGTTGGTTTTATTTACTATAAACTAATGCATAACACACATAAAAAACTATAATGCACCTATAAAATACATGCTCATGATTTTTATATAACGCAAACAACAATTCAATACTTATTTTTAGTCCAAATTCAGGAATTTCTACAGAAATTTCGGCAGCATTTCCCCTATTATATGGACAAATAAAAAAATTTTATGCATCCAATTCAACCTGTTTCAGTACAATATACTATCCATATAATATTCCAACACCAACATTCACAATTCTCCTCAAAAAATTTCATCAAATTCCACATATTTCATGTAGCAGCAAACAATTACCTCTCCCCCACACTTAAACCTTACATTATCCTCAATGTAACATTGAAAAGGTGGACGATATCATGAAAATTCTCAAAACCAATTCACAAGTTCAAAATAAAATGAAAAAACACACTCTAAATAAAAGCAAACTAAACAAAGAGGCTAAGAAAGCAAATCTGAAATTGTCTTGGGTGGCCTCCCAAGCAGCGCCTTGGTTTACGTTGTTGGCTCGACGTGTACCAATCAAGGTTCTTCTAGCTCAAGTTCTTCAATAGTCATAACATGCGGGAATTCATGATATGCCTTCAACCTATGATCATTTACTTTAAAAATCTTTTGAGTGTCAAGACTTTTTATCTCTACTGCACCATGAGGAAAGAGGTTAGTAACGACAACAGGACCAAGCCACCTAGATTCTTCAAGTTCTTGCAACTGCAATTTTCTTTCTTTTCCAGCTTTATCATAATCTAAATTACACTGCTTTACTGCCCAATATGACTTATGTTCAATCTCTACAGGCAAGTGACAAGCTTTACCAAATACTAATCTATAAGGAGACATCCCTATCGGAGTCTTAAATGCTGTCCTATAAGACCATAATGCATCATTTAACCTTAAACTCCAGTATTTTCTATTAGGATTCACCATTTTTTCCAAAATAGATTTAATTTCTCAGTTCGAAACTTCAGCTTGTCCATTAGATTGTGGATGATATGCAGTAGAAATTCTATGTGTAACATGTTATTTTTCAAATAATGCACCAAGCGTCTTGTTAACAAAATGAGTGCCTCTATCACTAATAATCGCTTTAGGTATTCCAAATCTAGAAAATATATTACTTTTGACAAAGTTCATCACAGTTTTAGCATCATCAGCTCTAGTTGCACTAGCTTCTATCCATTTAGAAACGTAATCAACAACAAGAATGATATAAAGATTACTAAAAGAAGACGGAAACGGACCCATAAAGTCAATACCCCAAACGTCAAATATTTCACAAATTAAGATACCGGTTTGTGGCATTTCGTTTCTTCTAGTTAAGTTTCCAGTCTTTTGACATTGTTCACAAGACTTACAGAATTCATAGGCATCTTTAAATAATGTAGGCCAATAAAAACAGACGCTAGGACTTTGTGTGCAGTTCTTTGAGGACCAAAGTGCCCTCCACTTTCAAGACCATGACAGAAATTCAGAATAGAGGAGAATTCAGATTTATCTACGCATCTTCTTATAACTTGGTCTGAACATGTTTTCCAAAGGTATGGGTCATCCCATATATAATATTTAGAATCAGATTTAATCTTTTCCTTTTGAGCTTTAGATAAAGTAGTGGGAAATGTTCTTGTAACCAAGTAATTAACAATATCAGCAAACCAAGGAGTTTCAACTTGATACAAAGATAATAATTGTTCATCTGGAAAAAATTCATTTACCAGAGGCCAATCCTCTCTAGGCACTATTCTACTTAAATGGTCAGCAACATGATTCTCAGCACCTTTTTTGTCTCTAATTTCTAAAACAAATTCTTGTAGAAGGAGCATCCATCTAAGAAGTCTAGGTTTAGATTCTTTCTTTTTCAACAAATACTTAAGCGCAGAATGGTCCGAATAAACAATGACATGAGTTCCAAGTAAATATGTCCTAAATTTTTCTAATGCGAACACGACAGCGTACATTTCTTTTTCAGTTACAGTGTAGTTACATTGGGAAGAATCAAGTGATTTTGAAGCATAATGAATTACATAAGGTACTTTATCCTTCTTTAGTCCTAAACCTGCACCAATTGCTTTATCACTAGCATCGCACATAATTTCAAATGGTAAAGACCAGTCAGGAGGTCTAATAACAGGGGCAGTGGTTAATTTTTCTTTTAGTTCATCAAAAGCTATTTTACAATTATCATTGAAATCAAAGTTAGCTTCTTTAGCAAGTAAAGCGCATAAAGGAAATGCAATTTTAGAAAAATCTTTAATAAAACGCCTATAAAATCCAGCATGTCCTAAAAATGAGCGAATTTCACGTACGCAAGTAGGATACGGTAAGGAACTAATGACTTCTATTTTAGATTTGTCAACTTCTAGTCCTTTCGCACTAACAACATGTCCTAAAACAACACCGTGTTCAACCATAAAATGACACTTCTCAAAGTTCAAGACAAGGTTTGTTTCAATACATCTTTTTAAAACAAAGATAAACTATCTAAGCACTTATCAAATGAATCACCGAATACCGTAAAATCATCCATAAATACTTCCATATTTTGCTCAATTAAATCAGAAAATATACTCATCATACATCTTTTCTAACATTTGATCAATAAAAGGTAAAGGAAAGTGATATTTTCTAGTTGATTGATTTAACTTTCTATAATCAATACACACTCTCCATCCATTAGATATTCTAGTTGGAACAAGTTCTCCTGTTTTATTTTCAACGACTGTTATTCCAGACTTTTTAGGAACCACATGAATCGGACTTACCCATTTAGAATCAGAAATTGGGTAAATTACTCCTGCTTCTAACCATTTTAGAATTTCTTTCTTGACAACTTCCATCATTAAAGGATTTAGTCTACGTTGAGCTTCTCGAATAGGTTTAGCATTGTTTTCTAAGAAAATTCTATGCATACACATATTCGGGCTAATTCCTTTTATATCAACTAATGTCCATCCAATAGCCTCTTTGTGTTCTTTAAGTACTTCTAGCAATTTTTGTTCTTGGGATGGAGTTAATGAACTAGAAATAATAACAGGTAAAGTCCCATTATCACCAAGAAAAGCATATTTTAGATTCGAAGGAAGTATTTTCAATTCTAATTCAGGTGCTTTAACAATTGAGGGCACTAATCTTGCGGTAGATAATGGTACACCTAAACTATGTTTTTCAGCAAAAGAACAATAAACTATTCGAGTTTCAATGTCATTAACTAGTTCACCATCATCAATCCATGCAGCAATTTCATCAATTACATAACTAAGTAAATTTCCAAATAATTGACCTTGATCAAATAAATTTTGTGCAATATTATCGATCACATCAATAGTATCAATGGCACACAAATTATTGATGTCACTAGGGTATCTCATAGCATCAAAAATATTAAATCTAATTATTTCACCATCAAATTCCATAGTTAAAATACCCTCATGCACATCTATTTTAGTTTTAGAAGTCTTTAAGAATGGTCTTCCTAATAATAAGGGTACATTAGAAAAATCAGAGTTAGAACCCATATCCAACACATAGAAATCAACAGGAAAAACGAATTCATTTACTTGCACAAGAACATCTTCTAAAACTCCAATAGGATATGCATTAGATCTATCACAATTGTACTACAACATCAGTTTTAGATAGTGGGCCTATATTTAGAGAATCATAAACAAATTTGGGCATAACATTAATAGAAGCACCTAAGTCGAGCATGCATCTTTCAAATTTACAACTACCAATTTTACACAGAATAGAAAACATTCCCGGATCTTTGCACTTAGGTGGGAGTTTCCTTTCAATTACCGCATATATATTCTCACCCATGTTTACCATTTCAGAACCCTTAAGTTGTCTTTTATGAGTACACAGTTCTTTTAGAAATTTAGCATATCTAGGCACTTGTTTTATAGCATCTAGAAGAGGTATATTCACTTCAACTTTTCTAAAAGTTTCTAAGATTTCATTATCAAGAATATCTTTCTTAGGTTTAGAAAACCAAGAAGGGAAAGGAGGCACATCTTTGCATTTAGAAAAATCAAAATTAGATTTTAAAGTTATTAGTTTGACTCTCCTTTTCTTCAACTTCTTTTTCTTTCTCTTTTAATATCTCTTGATTTTCTAAGTTTGTTCCATTAATTTCATCTTCAGTCAATCCATTCTTAGGTCTCACCTCTAGTTCATCTTGAATTTCTCCATTTTTGGCTTTAGGGTCCTTTAATTCTTTCCCGCTCCTAAGTGTGACAGCTTTTGCATTTTCCTAAGGATTAGGGAGGGGTTGAGAAGGTAGTTTTCCAGAGATTTGAGCTTCTAAATTACTTAATGAGGTACAGATTTGACCTATTTGGGTGTCTAGGTGTTGTAAATGAGAATCAATCTTTTTTTGATAACTAACACCTTGTGAATGGACTTGTCCTATTTGATTAGTTAGTTGTTTAACAAGATCTTCTAAAGACGTATTTGATGATTGGGATTGTTGTTGAGGATTCGTATGAAAGTACGGTCTAGGATTAGATTGTTGAAATGGTGGTCTAGGTCCATATCTCAAATTAGGATGGTCTCTCCAACCTTCATTATAAGTTGATGAAAAAGGATCGTATTTTCTTTGGGGTTGACCTATGAAACCTCCGAAAGCATTTACATCTTCATTTTGCAATGTTGGACATGCATCAGTAACATGGGACACATCAGCACATATACCACATACTTTTGCTTTTGACTTATGACCAATAATTTTAGATACTATAGTAGTTAAATTAGCAATCTGTTGAGTATTTTCATTTAATTGATTATGAACAAAAGTAACATCAAGCTCATTTACTCTCCTAGCATCATTCCTAGTACTAAATTGTTGTGTGTTTTGTGCCATGTTAGAAATTAAATTTTTAGCTTGATTAGGTGTTTTATTTACTAATGCCCCACCACTTGCAGCATCTATCATTCCTCTATCATTTGGCAATAAACCCTCATAAAACTATTGAATTAATAATTGGTCACTTATTTGATGTTGAGGACATGAAGCACATAACCTTTTAAATCGCTCCCAATATTCATAAAGTGACTCGCTAGGGTACTGTCTTATACCACATATTTCCTTCCTTATGGATCCAATTCTACTTGCGGGGAAGAAATTTTCTAGAAAAGCTTTTTGTAGTGCCTCCCAAGTAGTAATTGATCCAGGAGGAAGAGAATATAACCAATCTTTTGCTAAATCAAACAATGAGAATGGAAAAGCATGGATATTAACATCATCTGGACTAATGCCTTCAGGTTTCATGGAAGAGCAAACAACAAGAAATTCTTTTAAGAATCGATTAGGGTCCTCACCTCCATGACCATGAAATTTAGGAAGAAGATTAAGAAAACCTGAATTTAGCTTCAACGGTTTTTCCAATGTTGGAAAAACGATGCCTAAAGGTTCGTCATCTAGCTTTGGCGCAGCTAACTCCTTCAAAGTTCTTTCTGCCATTTCTTCTTCGTATTCGAACAAGTTCTCAATCTAGAGACGCTCTTCTCTTTGTTTTTCTAAGAACTCTTTCCTTGTTCTCCTTGATGTCCGTTCGATTTCAGGATCAAACAACAACGCTTCCTTTCGTAGGCGTGTGTTCATACACCTGAAAATAGGAAATTCAAAATTATTAAGTAATTCAAGTTATTTGCAGATATTTATGGTATCATTAAGCTAGATATATATATTCTTTTCAGAATAGAATTATCAATCAAACAATTTATCATATATTCTTTAGCTCCACTTTCTAGGAATCCGTAATTTTCAATAAAAGTTCACTGTCCATTAGCATAATATAATCTCAAATTATCATCAGCCAACATGTATGCTTTTTGGTTCAGCTTAGAAATGCCAAATAAACGAGTATATAATGTAATATCTTTAAATAAACCACTCATGTGACGATTGATATTTTCTTATACGATCTTCGTCTAAAAGTGATGTGATGGTTTAATATAGTGTTTTTCCCCCTGTATTTGTGCTAAAATGTGTATCAATGGTGCTCTTAGGAGCCATTTTATGCTAACTCTCTCCATCTAGTTGTGGTTTTCTGTTCTGTGTCTGATTGCAGGTTTTAGGGAGTTATCTCTCTATTTTCTACCACTATCTGACTATTTCACTGGACTGGAGAGGTTCGAAGACATATTTGATGAGCTCCAAAGTCCTGAGGATACTTTTCGGGATCTCTGAGCGAAGAAGCATTGAAGCCTTGGCGTTTGAAGCCAAGGAATGAGTATCGGACCTGAGCCCGATAGGGTCGGGCGCCACACGCCCGATCGGGCGGTCATCGTCAGGGGATACAGAAGATAAGCGTCTTTGCGGGCCCGATCGTTATTACGGTGAGGAGCCCGATCGGGCGGTTAGGCCCGATCTCACCGGGCGTCCTTGGCATGTTCTGCGCCTGTCCCTGGAACCGTTGGTGTGCGGCCCGACTCCATCGGGCGTGTCGGCCCGATGTCATCGGGCGAGGTCCTGTTTTGATCCCAGCTGCTGCGTTTGAGCCCGATCTCATCGGGCTTAGTTGGCCCGATCGGGCGACTGACTCCGCGCACTCATTTAATGATTTTCGGGCACTAAGTATAAATAGAAAAGTTAGAACAATTATTAGGGATCTTTGTTTTAGCTCTTATTTTCTCATAGACTCTCTCAAGAACCCTAGATTTTATTACTTTTCATTGTGATTCAAGATTGAACCTTTGGATTATTCGCAAGTTTATTATAGTTCATTAATTTGGTAAACTTCTTCTTTATTCTCTTCATATTTATTTGCTTTCTCTATTATTGATTAGATTAGTTTCTTAGTTATTTGCAATAGTTCAAAGCATGGATTTTTATATGAAATTTGTTATTGTTTTCTCAAGCATGAGTGAGTAGTTTTATTTCTAGGATTGTGGGGATCTATGTATGCAATGAAGGATTGATAGATTAGTATAATTACCCTATATTTCAATTGTTTCCTGTGATTGAATCGTTCATGCTAGATTTATAAATTAGGCCTGATTTGTATTTCTATTATCGCAATATTGAATCTACTTCGAGAGGAGAGATTTTGTATAGGCTTTCAATCATTAGGCATAGTGATCCTTGACCATGCGAGAGCGGCTAGGTGATCTTTGAGGGAGGTAATGTTCGAGAGAAATTACATGTGCCCTAGATAAATTGACTTATTGTGCTGATTATTATTCGTCTCTGATTTCCCGAATTGTATGCATAGTGATCCATAGTCCTAGTTCTTTATTAATTGATTCTTACCTTCATATTTAGTTCTGTCATTTGCCTATTAGTTTAGTCACACACCCCTTTTCAACTGATTTAGTTAGTATAATATTAGAATTCAGATACAATAGTATAACTTTCTCCCTGTGGATTCGATCCTGACTTCCCGACTACTTGTTAGTGGACTTTAGGTTATTTTTGATAAGGTGATACGACTTTAGCCTGTCAAATTTTGGCGCCGTTGCCGGGGAGACGGTTTATTTTTATTTTGTCTGAATTATAGTATTACACTAACCTCTACTCTGAAGAACACCTGTTCTTTGGAGCATCTCACGTTTGTTTTAGTGTTTTTGGTGTATGAGCAGGAAATTGAAATCCTCAAATCTTATTCCATTTGATCCGGAGATTGAAAAGACTGCTCGTAGACTCAGAAAGCAAGCTAAGCAAGCGAAGTTGGCTGCAGGGACACCTTCCCAAAAGACAACTACTCCGCCATCTTCACCTATTAATGCTATAATGGGTGACGAAACTAAACCAACCTTCAGAGATTATGTACAACCTTCGCCTGACAATGTACCCACTGGGGTCCGGATGCCTACCATTGCTGCTACAAACTTTAAAATCAAGTCTTATGTTTTGAATATGGTTCAGAATAATCAGTTTGCTGGGTTACCATCTGAAGACCCAAATCAGCATCTGCAGCGGTTTTTACAATGTTGTGCTACTCAGAAACAAGATGGTGTTACTGCCGATGATATGAAACTCATCCTATTTAGGTTCTCTCTGCGCGACAAAGCTCTATTTTGGTATAATAAGCTGCCTTCCACCATCACCACCTGGGCAGAACTATCCAAAATCTTCCTCATCAAGTGGTATCCTTACCAAAAGACTGCAGATATGCGTCATGCCATAGTAACTTTCACCCAAGACCCTGGAGAATCATTATATGAAGCTTGGGAGAGGTTCAAGGATCTGCAACGCCTTTGTCCTCATCATGGTTTAGACCAGTGGTATTTGTGTCAGATTTTCTACACCTAGGTTGATGCCAGATACAAGGAGGGTAATTGATGGAGCCTCTGGTGGGTTTTTCATGGATAAAGCCATTGATGAGGGGTATGAACTTCTAGAGAAACTCGCTTCTAATCAAGCATCCACCATTCGTTCCTCCATGAAGAAGGGAGGGAAACATGATGTCGAGGCCATTTCTTTACTGTCCGGGCAACTAGCTGCTCTAACCCAGAAGATTGATTCTTTGAAGCTAGGTAATGACTCCTTCCATATGAGTGTTAATGCGATGGCTAGTGCTTCTAATTATACTGCTCCCATTTGTGATGCTTGTGGGATACCTGGGCACAACTCTCAAGAGTGTCCTGCGCTCCTATCTTCTAATGTCGGGAGTAACTGTGAGGCGGTTAATGCTTTTCAGTCACAACCTAGGGGCCAGTTCAATCCATATTCTAACACTTACAACCCCGGGTTAAGAAATCACCCCAACGTCTCATATCGGAGCAATAATGTGTTGAATCCTCAACCTCAACAACCATATGTCCCACAACATCAGGTTCAACAATATCAACCTCAACAACAAGCTCCTCCTGGTTTCCAGAGAAATCAAGCTCCACAACAACCTGCTCCTCCCACTGACCCAGCCATGACAGAGCTGAAGA
The DNA here is from genome assembly GCA_947646795.1 of Beta lomatogona. NCBI lineage: Eukaryota > Viridiplantae > Streptophyta > Magnoliopsida > Caryophyllales > Amaranthaceae > Beta > Beta lomatogona. Next base: position 2,916,712 of record CANSNZ010000927.1, on the reverse strand, counting down.
ATATGATGTTTCGGATGCAGAAAGGTTTTAATGCCTTTCAAGCCGACACAAAGGCTCAGTTGGAAAACTTGGGTACGCATAACAAGATGTTGGAGACTCAACTAGCTCAGTTGGCTAGTTCTTCTGCTAGTAGGCCACCTGGATCATTACCTTCGCAGCCTATGCAACCAAGAGATACTGCCAATGCCATTACTCTTAGGAGTGGAGCACAATATGATAGTCCAGAGATGCCTAAAGATGATTCGGTTAGCTCCGACAAGGATGAAGCTGTCACTGACAATTCTATAGCTCCTAAGGATGTCAGCCATGCAGAGAAGCAGACAGTAGCTGAAAAAGTTTCACCTCCCACTCCTGTGATCAAGGTACCGTTCCCCAATAGACTATTGAAGACTAAGCTTAATCATTAGCTCGGTAAGTTTTTGGAGATAGTGAAACATCTGCAGGTAACTGTTCCTTTTACTGAACTTATTACTCATGTTCCTGCATATGCTAAATTTTTGAATGAAATTCTGACTAGGAAAAGAGCCTTTAATGAAATTGAGACTGTAGCTTTCACTGAAGAATGTAGTGCTCTTTTGCAAAACCAATCCCCACCTAAATTGAAAGACCCGGGGAGTTTCTCTATCCCTTATAACATTGGCACCATTTTTATCGATAAGGCTTTATGTGATTTGGGTGCTAGTGTTAGTGTCATGCCCCTTACTGTATGCAAAAAGCTTGACATGGGAGATTTAAAATGTACCAATATTACTCTTCAAATGGTCGATCGTTACGTCGAAATACCCCTTAGGTATCTTAGAGGACGTCCCTGTGAGAGTAGGTAAATTTTTTATTCCTGTGGATTTTGTTGTGCTTGACATGGAAGAGGATACTCAGATCCCAATCATTTTAGGGAGACCATTTCTTCATACTTTTGGAGTCGTCATAGATGTCAAGAATGGTAAATTAACTTTGACTGGTGGGGGATGACAAGGTGACCTTTAGTTTAACCAATGCCTTGAAAAGTCCCATGCTAGAGGAAGCCTGTTATAGAATTGATGTCATTGATGTGCTAGTTAACGATGACATGCCTCAATCCCTTCACGGGATCCTCTGGAGGCTTTGCTTTGTTTTGCATCTTCTACAGGTGATGGTAATCCCTTGAGTGCTGCCGCGGATGACAGGGAAGTGGTTCTAGCATGTGAAGAGCTTGACGGTATTACCACTCATGACCAGGAACGGTTAGTATATGATACTCAACCGGTAGAGGTAAAGAAACTTGAACTGAAACCCCTTCCCTCTTTTCTGCGCTATGCTTTTCTGGATGAATCTGAAAACTATCCTGTGATTATTAGTGCTTCATTGAATGATGGTCAAATGTCTCAACTTTTATCTGTTTTGAAAAAACATAAACAAGCCATTGGATATAATATTGATGATTTGAAAGGCATAAGCCCTGACTTCTGCATGCATAGAATTCACTTAGAGGATGATCATCGTCCTAGTATACAAGGCCAACGTCGTTTGAACCCCAATATGCAGGAAGTGGTTAAGAAAGAGGTCATGAAATTGCTTGATGTTGGAATCATCTACCCCATTGCTGATTCTAAGTGGGTGAGTCCAGTTCAAGTGGTTCCTAAAAAGGGAGGTACTACTGTTGTTAAAAATGAAAAAAATGAATTAATTGCTACAAGAGTAGTAACTGGTTGGCGTATGTGCATTGACTATAGGAAATTAAATGTTGCCACCAAGAAGGATCACTTTCCCCTCCCCTTCATTGACCTAATGTTGGAAAGGCTAGCTTGTCATTCTTACTTCTGTTATCTAGATGGGTATTCCGGTTTCTTCCAAATCCCTATCCACCCAGATGACCAGGAGAAGACCACATTTACCTGCCCTTATGGTACCTTTGCCTATCGAAGGATGCTATTTGGATTATGCAATGCCCCCGCCACCTTCCAACGTTGTATGATGGCCATTTTTTTTGAGTTCATTGAGTCCATTATGGAAGTGTTTATGGATGACTTTAGCGTGTATTGAATTGATTTTGATGCATGTTTGCTAAATCTGGCTAAGGTTTTCAAAAGGTGTGAAGATGTCAATCTTGTCCTGAACTAGGAGAAGTGCCACTTCATGGTTACTGAAGGAGTGGTACTTGGTCATATTATCTCTGAACGTGGCATCCAGGTGGATAAAGCAAAAATTCAAGTGATTGAGCAATTACCCCCTCCTGTGAATGTAAAAGGGGTGCGAGGTTTCCTTGGTCATGCGGGGTTTTATCGCCGCTTCATCAAGGATTTCTCTAAAATTGCTAAACCACTTACTCAGTTGCTCCTCAAGGATGCCCCGTTCCTGTTTACGATAACCTGTCTTATATCTTTCAACGGGATCAAGCAAGCTTTGATTCTTGCTCCGATCATTCGATCTCCGGATTGGAACCTTCCTTTCGAGATTATGTGTGATGCTAGCGACTATCTTTGTGGGAGCCGTGCTTGGTCGAAGGAAGGGCAACATTCTCCATGCGATATACTACGCTAGTAAGACCCTAGATGAAGCTCAAGTTAACTATGCCACAACCGAGAAAGAGCTTCTAGCTGTGGTGTATGCACTGGACAAGTTCAGAACTTATTTATTGGGGTCTAAGGTCATTGTTTATACTGACCATGCTGCATTGAAGTATCTCCTAGCCAAAAAGGAGGCCAAACCTAGACTCATTCGGTGGATTTTGCTGCTCCAAGAATTCGATTTAGAGATCAGAGACAAAAAGAGGAGCGAGAAAATGTAGTGGGCGATCATCTGTCCGGATTGCGGTATGAAGACATGGAAGAAGGTCTACCCATTGATGACTCATTTCCCGATGATAAGCTCCTGGCGGTCACTTCGTCACCCCGTGGTATGCCGACTTCGCCAACTTTTGTGTAAGTGGCCGAGACTCCCCGGAGCCGAGTTACCAGCGAGAGGAAGAAATTCCTCCATGAGGCTAAAAAGTATTTCCGGGACGACCCTCTCTACTGTACAAGCTTTGCGCGACACCATCTATAGGCGATGTATTCCAGAATGGGAGGTGCATGACATTCCGAAGCACTCCCGAGTCCCCGCCATGTGGAGGCCATGCTGGGGCCCTCCAAAACTGTTGCTAAGGTACTTCAATCTGGTTTTTCTTGGCCTACTTTATTTCATGATGCTAGTACCTTTATTAAGTCCTGTGATGCATGCCAACGAACGGGAAATATTTCCCGAAGACATGAGATGCCTCAAACCCCCATTTTGGAAGTTGAATTATTTGATGTATGGGGTATTGATTTTATGGGCCCCTTTCCCTCTTCATCTGGCAATAATTTCATACTTGTTGCTGTTGATTATGTGTCTAAATGGGTAGAAGCCCTTGCATCACCAACTAACGACTCTAAAGTCGTTATGAAAATGTTTAAAAAGATTATCTGTCCAAGGTTTGGGGTACCAAGGGTTGTCATAAGTGATGGTGGATCTCATTTTCACAAACGCACTTTCGAGGCTCTGCTTAAGAAGTATGGTGTCTACCATAGGACTGGCATAGCTTATCACCCTCAGACAAGTGGGCAGGTAGAAGTGTCTAATCGTGAGATAAAGACTATTTTGGAGAAAGTGGTAGCTAAATCTAGGAAGGATTGGAGTGACAAATTAGATGACACCTTATGGGCTTACAGAACTGCTTTTAAGACCCCTATTGGCACCACCCCTTACAGGTTAGTTTATGGGAAAGCATGTCACCTACCTGTTGAGCTAGAGTACAAGGCTTTTTGGGCTGTTAAGGAGCTGAATTTTGATGCTAAGTTAGCAGGAGAAAAACGCCTTTTGCAGATTAATGAACTTGATGAACTCCGGCTGAATGCTTATGATAGTTCGCGTCTCTACAAAGAGCGCACTAAGAGATGGCATGATAAGAAAATTTTGAGTAGAGAGTTCTCAATTGGTAACAAGGTCTTATTGTACAACTTTAGATTAAAACTTTTTCCTGGTAAGTTGAAGTCTAGATGGTCTGGTCCATTTTCAGTCACTAATGTTAACAAGTTTGGTTCTATTGAGGTGATGAATGCAACAGGTGAAAAATTCAAGGTTAATGGCCAACGCTTAAAGCTTTATCATACAGGAGCTCTTGCTGGATCTGTGGAGGAATTATACCTCCAACCCCCTTCCCCTTCTGTTTGAGGGATGCAGCATTATGGTCGTGCGGGACCCTCATAAACCAGCGCTAATCGGGAGGCAACCCGATTTTCCCTTTCCTTTTCTTCTTTTTCCTTAGTATAGTTTTGTTTTTAGTTTTTCTAGTTTTGTAGTTTAGGTGAGAGAGTGAGAGGGTATTGATCATTACATTGAGGTTATATGTGTGCAGGATTTTTGGTTTCCGATGATAGCGAGGCTCGTTTTTCATGGAAAATATTGCAAAATCCCGAAAAGTGCAAGTTCCGGCATCGCCCGGCGATATCGGGCTCCTCCGCCCGATCGGGCCCGCGAAGACCCCATGACAGCAATAAAAAAAGAAAACCGCCCGATGGAATCGGGCTACTTCGTCCGATCGGGCCCGCAACAGGGAGTTGGGCAAAAGCGAAAAAAAGGACTGCCCGATGGAATCGGGCTACTTCGCCCGATCGGGCAGTCCACCGTCAGCGAAAATCATCGCCCGATGACAACGTGCAGTCGCGCCCGATCGGGCTCAGCACCGTCAGTGCCTGGCACAAAAACTCAGCCGCCCGATCGGGCCCGCAACTGGAAATCTGATTCTTAAGAAAAAAATTCCGCCCGATCGGGCTTCGTGCCGGAATGCTCATTAAACACGGGATTTCTCACTCACTTTCCCCATTCACTCCCAATCTCTTTCTCTCTCTTCTTCAAGCCCTAACCTCAACTCTCTCATCTTCTTCCCCAAATTCTCCATCCACCATTAACAACCTCCAATACAAGCTACTTAGCTCTCCACAAAAAAAAAAAAAATCAATCCTTTCATCTCCCCTATCAATTACCCACTCCATCATCTTCATTTTTTTTTTTTTTCTTTCTTTCACTCCATCTCTCTCATCCACCCTTTTCCACATTCAATCCCCCATTAAAGTGAGTGTGACATCTCTACATTTTTTTCGTCGACGGAGCAACGTGAACGGTTTCAGCGCCTAAAAGGGCGCGAGGTGAGTCCTACCCATTTCCTTGACATTGAATTTTTAAATAAATTGGGTATTGCTTCTGAGTTCAAAGATTTCATGAAAATAATCGGCATGGAATCTTTCTTTTCCGTCCATGTTAATACCTATCCTGTACTGGTCTATGAATTTTATAGCAGTCTTAAGGTTACCAAACCCCGAACTGGACCTGTATCGTATGTATCCTTTAGACTGCTCAATCAGGATTTCCACCTCACTTTGCCGGAATTTACACGGGTACTTCGAGTACAATGTGGTGGGGAGATTGGGCACCCCCCTAACTACCACCATCGTAGCACGTACTTTGCCATCACAGGTGATGGTAATGACTTCACCCTACAACACTGCAAGGGCAAATTCATCTACCAACCCATCTTTAAAATGTGGGTTCGATTTATGTCGCAGACACTATTTGGGAGGGTGGAAGGACAATTAATAAGGGGGGATGAACTGTACCTAATTGGCAGCTACATGCTTAAAGGGACGCCCGACCATTTTCAATATAACATCCCTCATCATGTTGCGCTCCAGATGGAGCGTATTGCTACCACTTACCCCAAGAGGAGAGTAGACGGTACCTTGACCTCTCGGGCTATTGTAAATGGGGGCTTAGTGACTCTTTTTGCTAGGAAAATTCCTGGTTTTGATGAGTCTCGCTACCAGCCAGCCCTAGGACCCACCCTCCTGGATTATGCTTTCTTCGATCGCCTCCATTGGTTAGCGAGGGCTGGGGATAAATATCAATGGCGCATCAACGGGAGGCGCTCTATTGAGTTGCCTAGTCCCTTAGCCAAAATTCGACCAGGGCAGCCCCATTACCACCTTCCCATAGCTGGTTCCGACTTTCCCACCCCCATCCCCGAGATTCCCCAACGCACATTTCACCGTCGCCCCCCTCATCCTGCTGATATTGCCTCTACTTCTGATGCTCCCCCTCCCCCATATTCTGCTGCTCCTCCTCCTTCTTTTGATTTTCAGGGAATGATGAGCATACTCCAGCGGATGGAGTCTGGTATCACTGCCAACTCTACCGCTATTCATAACATCGGTCAGCAGGTTGATGCCAACTCAATCCTTCTCCAGAGCCTCAGCCAGCGTGTTGATACATTGGCCAATGATCAACACCTAGCTCTGTATCCCCTGTACGATGACTACTGCAGACAGCATACAATTGCAGAAACCGATGCCCACCCATCCTGGTACACTTGGAACCCGAATTACAGCCAGCCAGGGTCCAGTAGTAGGGGTGGCGGAGGTGAGGATGATGGAGGTGAGGATGATGGAGGTGAGGATGATGGAGATGCGGATGCTGATGGTGAGGACATTTCTATGGATGGCTGATATCCATGCGTTCCTTTCCCTTGTTGCACTGAGGCCATTGCCAAGTTCAGCTTGGGGGAGGACTTCTGTAAGTATTAGTATTATTTTTCTTTTTGTTTTTACTGCATTTTAGGATAGTTAAGGTAGGTTATTTGCTTTGAAAAAATGAAAAATCACAAAAAAATGAAATATTGCTGAAAAAAAAAAAACACAAAAATACGAGTTGAATTCGAATAGTTTGATTGCTTCCCTGTGCCCCGAACTTGCTTTGAAAAAAAAAATGATTTAACTCATTATACTGGATAGTTGGGCATTTGTGATTGAGACGTTGTGATGTGATCTTTGACTGCCTTGATCTTGAGTGAATTTTGATGATAAAGTGCCTATTTTAACTGCATGCTTGAATTGGTTAGATTGTGAGGATTCATTCTAGCCCTCGGATTTATCTCTATATCCGATATATTCTTGTGTGTTAGTTCCTCGTAGCATTCTTATCTTGGTTTTGGCATTGTACTCGTTGAGTTCTGGTAACTTTAGCCATGTGCTGTGATAGAGGCGTTCATTTGTCTAATTTTAAGCCTCAGAGTTGTTTAATGAATTTTTTCTCCCTAGCCCCGCTGAGCCTAATGACTTATTTTTGGATCTATATTAAACCACATTACACACCTTGAGCCTTTACATTGACTATTGTCCCAAGCCTAGCTTGGGGGAGCATTTGTTAAGTTTATATCATATTGTGTGGTTGATTCCGTAGGGCGGTTGGAAAATAATGATATGGTTGTACAAAGAAAAGAAAGAAAAAGAAAAATAAAGTGAAAGAAAGAAAGAAAAAAAAAATTGATAGAGAAAAATCTGAAAAATTTCTATGATCTTCACTCGTTAACTATCAAAAGTGTTAGAAATTATGTTGAAAATGACAATTATTGGTTGGTTCGTGAAATTTCAAGAGTTGGTTATTATCTTGGTTATGTTGTTGTTGCCATGGGAGTTGTTTCGACCACACTTAGTCCTACTAACTTTTTTTTTTTTTTTTTTTTTTTTTTTTTGTGCTCCCCTTTCTTGGCTTTTCCACCACATTTCCTAAATAATTTCCGTACCTTTACCCGAGCCCCATTACAACCCTGAAAAAGACCTTTTGAGCACGTGTTTGATTGTTTATTGGAATAATACTGAGTCAATATGCCAAAGTCGAAGATTAAGTTTGTTATTTGAGTCGACCTGATTAGGATGAGCGATATTACACCTTTCTAAACACATGAGAGTGTGAGTGGGAAGGGCTATTATGGTTGGGTTGGTGAGAGATCGGGCACATATTTTGCCTGCCACAAAATTGAGAGCAGTGACACCTCGGTGAGCACCTTTTCAAGATTTGCATGATATGTAGGGCGGCTACGTTTGATGGTTTACTTAAGTGATTGGTAGTCAGGTGATCTGAGCAACTGAACTTGAATTTTGCTTGCTTGAATGATTTTGAGTTGGAAATAATTGAGTTTAAACTTTTTCATCTGAGGGGTGAAGCAATCCTATTCTTATTCCTGTTGTGCTTTGCTTGAGGACAAGCAAAGGTTTAGCTTGGGGGAGTTTGATGTGATGGTTTAATATAGTGTTTTTCCCCCTGTATTTGAGCTAAAATGTGTATCAATGGTGCTCTTAGGAGCCATTTTATGCTAACTCTCTCCATCTAGTTGTGGTTTTCTGTTCTGTGTCTGATTGCAGGTTTAGGGAGTTATCTCTCTATTTTTTACCACTATCTGACTATTTCACTGGACTGGAGAGGTTCAAAGACATATTTGATGAGCTCCAAAGTCCTGAGGATACTTTTCGGGATCTCTGAGCGAAGAAGCATTGAAGCCTTACCGTTTGATGCCAAGGAATGAGTATCGGACCTGAGCCCGATCGGGTCGGGCGCCACACGCCCGATCGGGCGGTAATCGTCAGGGGATACAGAAGATAAGCGTCGTTGCGGGCCCGATCGGGCATCGTTGCCCGATCGTTATTACGGTGAGGAGCCCGATCGGGCGGTTAGGCCCGATCTCACCGGGCGTCCTTGGCATGTTCTGCGCCTGTCCTTGGAACCGTTGGTGTGCGGCCCGACTCCATCGGGCGTGTTGGCCCGATGTCATCGGGAGTGTCGGCCCGATGTCATCGGGCGAGGTCCTGTTTTGATCCCAGCTGCTGCGTTTGAGCCCGATCTCATCGGGCTTAGTTGGCCCTATCGGGCGACTGACTCCGCGCACTCATTTAATGATTTTCGGGCACTAAGTATAAATAGAAAAGTTAGAACATTTATTAAGGATCTTTGTTTTAGCTCTTATTTTCTCATAGACTCTCTCAAGAACCCTAGATTTTATTACTTTTCATTGTGATTCAAGATTGAACCTTTGGATTATTCGCAAGTTTAATATAGTTCATTAATTTGGTAAACTTCTTCTTTATTCTCTTCATATTTATTTGCTTTCTCTATTACTGATTAGATTAGTTTCTTTCTTATTTGCAATAGTTCAAAGCATGGATTTTTATATGAAATTTGTTATTGTTTTCTCAAGCATGAGTGAGTAGTTTTATTTCTAGGATTGTGGGGATCTATGTATGCAATGAAGGATTGATAGATTAGTATAATTACCCTATATTTCAATTGTTTCCTGTGATTGAATCGTTCATGCTAGATTTATAAATTAGGCCTGATTTGTATTTCTATTATCGCAATATTGAATCTACTTCGAGAGGAGAGATTTAGTATAGGCTTTCAATCATTAGGCATAGTGATCCTTGACCATGCGAGAGCGGCTAGGTGATCTTTGAGGGAGGTAATGTTCGAGAGAAATTACATGTGCCCTAGATAAATTGACTTATTGTGGTGATTATTATTCGTCTCTGATTTCCCGAATTGTATGCATAGTGATCCATAGTCCTAGTTCTTTATTAATTGATTCTTACCTTCATATTTAGTTCTGTCATTTGCCTATTAGTTTAGTCACACACCCCTTTTCAACTGATTTAGTTAGTATAATATTAGAATTCAGATACAATAGTATAACTTTCTCCCTGTGGATTCGATCCTGACTTCCCTGACTACTTGTTAGTGGACTTTAGGTTATTTTCGATAAGGTGATACGACTTTAGCCTGTCAAAAAGAGTATCAACTTTTGTGGCTTATACATGAACAAACTTATATCCATCAGCTAGATTACTTACAAAACAAATTTCAGCACGCCATTTAAGCACAATCAAGCAAGTTCATGACTGAGTTAAACTTATGTTTATGTTTCTAAAATATTGAGATCTAACACTACTAACTCACAGCTGCAGATTCAATTTTTATCATTCTAGGTAGTTAAATCTTATCAAGAAAGCTAATTGACATTGACAATAAAAGAATGACTTGTGAAACTTTATCAAATAGCATCATACATATAAGATATAATAATAATATCTCAGCAACTTTTGAACCTCAACTTTCAGATGGCCTAATAGTTCATACAACATCAAGCAGTGCCTTCATAAACTCTAGTCAGAAAGCTCCATGTAATTTAAGCTATGATATTGTGATATAACAGGATAAATCGATTGGCATGTAGGTGATTGCTCAAAATGAAGGTCATAACAAAGTAAGCTCAGGTTATTTCTAAATCACATGACACTTGGCTAGATAGATTTCATAGCCTAGTATAGAATATCATGGAGTATAACAAGCAATAGCAAATGATATTCTTTTCAAGTAATAGCATGACATCTAAATTAAAGAGTTACTCTGAGACTCGAGTACATATATAAGAAATTCACTAAACAATATTATGGAACAAAATCAATGAAAGTACAATTAGGATGTTAAAAGTTAACCTTGTCACCTTGATTAATCCAAATAAAAGTCAACGAGAAAGAAATAACTAAGCACATAGTATGTAAAAAGAAGTTAAGAAACATACTATAAGGTAAAAAAAATCTACACCTAGTCAAGCTTTCTTTAGAATACCAAGATAATAGGTACTATTGTCATTTTATCAACTAAATTCTATAACAAAAATTAGTATCTCAGTTAGACTTTATAGAAAGAATATCATAAACATCCCCGGCAACGGCGCCAAAATTTGGTACGTGTCGTTATGCGTACAAATTAAAAACCTTATTTCATCCACATTAGTATTGTTTAAGTTTAGTACAGCGATAAATAAGGGTCGATCCCACGGAGAGGTTTATATATTCCTAAAATCCAAGTTCAACTAATTAAGAGAATCTAACTAGTATATACATGTCATTGACTAATATGTACATATTCACATTGATTTGAGGGGATTGGAAAACGTTTATACGAATATAAAAACTACTAAAGATAAATCTAACCTAATATTTACATGTGATGACAAATAATCCCACTTTAGGCTCATAATACTTTCACAGATTTATAAATTTCTAACCTTGATTATACTTCCAATTTCATAAATCCAAGATTGATTAGATAGATTAATTGTAGGAATTCAAGTAACCAAACTCCCCTATACTTCCATACTTTTAATCAATATTGAACTAGGACGATTATCGATTCTAAACTAATCTAATCACCACAAGTATTTCGCAACTTCCGACAATTAAACTAGAAGCATTATAGAACTAGAAGTACATCATTAATCCCTAGTTAATCTAAACATATCATATCTTTATGTTTAAATAACTAGTCCAAGTTATATTCTAGTTTGAACTTAAACCATCTTTGCAGGCCTAAATTAAACTAGTTACTACTTTTTGTTATATAATCTAGACTAGGCTAAACCATATAACTAGAAAAAATCTCAACTTTATACCTAATAAGATAGCAAATTAAGCATAACATTGAAATATGAACATTACAATCAAATATAACTTGAGTATCTAACAACAAACAATCTTGAATTCAACTAAAAATTCAGCAATACAATCCAAACAACATCAAACAATACAATCTTTAAACAAACTATGAAAATTCAAAAGTATAATTGGGAAATTTCAAAACTAATTTGAAAGTACAAGAGAAAGAAGAGAAGAACTTAGGATCCGCGCGGAGATTCGCCTTCGGGTTTTGGATTTCGCACCTACGTCCAAGCTTGAAACTCACCCTCCTCGGTTGTGTGCTAGGACTCCAACCAAAGGTTGTCTTCTTCGTCGAACTCGAGCACCCCAAATTAGCCTGGAAGCCTCACGAAATTTTCTGATTTTTTTTTCACTCAATTTTCTGTGGAATTGTTTGCATCTATGTTCGGAGCCCTTAATTGGGTATTTATACCCAATTCGCCGCCTCAAATTGCGAAATTCGAACCAATTGGAGAAGAGGATTGGGCTCCAAGATTTCGGCCCTTGAACCGCCTCTTCTTGGTCGTGAATTGCGGCGCCGCAATTGCTGTGCTTCGTCTGATTGGTGGCGAGTTGCAGGTGAGTTGTTGCTTTGTCTGATTGGTGGCGAGCTGTTGATGAGTTGTGGTCTTTCGTGATTGGTGGAGATGATGTGGAGGAGATGATGAATGGCGGTGAAGGACATGATGATGAGCGACGAGGAGAAGAAGGAAGAACGAATGGAGATGTTACTGGTTGGTATGACGCGTCGATGAGGAAGATGGGAGATTGAGTTTGTGTTGCTGCTGTCGTCTTTTCTTTTTGTGCCTCTTCTATTTTCTTTTCTTGTTTTCTTTCCTTCTTTATTTTTTTCTATTTTGATTGTTGGGCTGAAGTTTGAAGATGTATAATTGAGTTTGACTCTTAATTCTTGGACCAAGGTACCTCCTTAAAGAAAAGTAGTATAATTACGTAATATTAGTAATAAATATAAAAACATAGCATATTATATCTAATAGTATAAATAGTATAAAAAAATGCATCAACTAATAATATAAACACACATATTATAATAAAATAAGGGGACATAAACATATTATAATACACACTTATCATGTTCTTTCCGAATAAATCATTTTAATAAATACAATAATGTCACCCCTCGTACCTACCCTTATCGGCTTTTTATCCCATGGTGATCCACTATGGTCCAGGAGTTTCATCCATACTGAGACGCAGGAGCCATTGTGTTGTGTAGAATGTCTTGTCTCCTATGAATCAATAGTCATTGTGTTGGTCGCTATTATTTAAACACATGACCCTAAATATCTTAGGACATGACCCTATGGAAATCTACCTATTATTTATATCCACATTAAGTCGTACGGTGTTCACAGCCTAAAGTGTTGGGTCATGTGCTTCAATCGACCAATGCAATAATGTCGTGTAATCATTCCTAATTAAGAGACACCAATGGCGGTTATTGGACGTTATCTCATTCAAAGTAGTGGTTAGAGGGTTTCGTCCCTTGTACCAAATATGCCCAAGATACAGAGTGTCGAAGGGTTTAATGATCGATCGTTTGTCTCAATTTTTCTCTCATAAATCATTTCAAGAAATACAATAACACCATCCCTCATACCTTATTGGCTTATTATCCCATGGTGAGCGACTATGGTCCAAGGGTTTCATCCATACCGAGACGCAAGTGCCATTGTGTTGTGTAGAATGTCTTGTCTCCTATATATGAATCAATAGTCATTGTGTTGGTCGCTATTATTTAAAGACATGACGATAAATATTTTAGGACATGACCCTAAGGAAATCTACCTATTATTGGCTTTCCACATTAAGTCGTACGATGTTCTAAGCCGAAATTGTTGGGTCATGTGCTTAAATCGACCAATGCAATAATGTCGTGTATTCATTCCTAATTAAGAGACACCAATGGTGATTATTGGACGTTATCTCATTCAAAGTAGTGGTTAGAGGGTTCATCCAACCAAAATGCCCAAGATACAGAGCGTCGGAGGGTTTATTGATCGTTTGTCTCATTTGTTATTTCTGAAAAAATCATTCCAACAAATACAATAACGTCATCCCTCGTACCTTATCTGCTTATTAACCCATGGTGAGCCAATAAAGGGGTTTCATCCATAATGAGACGCAAGAGCCATTGTGCTGTGTACAATGTCTTGTCTCTTATGAATCAATAGTCATTATGTTGGTCGGTAATATTTAAAGACATGACCCATGATATCTTAGGACGTTACCTAAGGAAATCTACCTATAATTTTATTTCCACATTAGGTCGTACGGTATTCTAAGCCTAAAGTGTTGGGTCATGTGCTTAAATCGACCAATGCAATGTCTATTCCTAATTAAGAGACACCAATGGTGATTATTGGACGTTATCTCATTGAAAGTAGTGGTTAGAGGAATTCATCCAACCAAATATGCCCAAGATATAGAGAGTCGGAGGGTTTATTGATCGCTTGTCTCAATTGTTCTATCCGAATAAATCATTCAAAGAGATACAACAACGTCATCCCTCGTACCTTGTCGGCTTATTATCCCATGGAGAGCCACTAGTGTCCGGGGGTTTCATCCATACTGAGACGCAAGAATCATTCTGTTGTGTAGAATGTATCGTCTTCTATGAATCAACATACATTGTGTTGGTCGCTATTATATAAAGACATGACCCATGATATCTTAATACATGACCTTATGGGAATCGAACAATTATTTGATTTCCACATTCCACATTAAGTCGTTCGGTATTCAAAGCCTAAAGTGTTGGGTCATGTGCTTAAATCGACCAATGCAATAATGTCTATTCATTCCTAATTAACAAACACCAATGGTGATTAACTATTGGACGTTATCTCATTCAAAGCAGTGGTTAGAGGGTTTCATCCAACCAAATATGCCCATATAGAGCGACGGAGGGTTTATTGATCATTTTTCTCAGTTGTTCTTTCCGAATAAATCATTTCAATAAATACAACAATGTCATCCCACGTACCTACCCTTATCGGCTTCTTATCCCATGGTGATCCACTATGGTCCGGGGGTTTCATCCATACTGAGACGCAAGAGCTATTGTGTTGTGTAGAATGTCTTGTCTCCTATGAATCAATAGTCATTGTGTTGGTCGCTATTATTTACATACATGACCCTAAATATCTTAGGACATGACCCTAAGGAAATCTACCAATTCTAAGCCTAAAGTTTTGGGTCATGTGCCTAAATCGACCAATGCAATAATGTCGTGTATTCATTCCTAATTAAGAGACGTCCAATGGTGATTATTGGACGTTATCTCATTCAAAGTAGTGGTTAGAGGGTTTCGTCCCTTGTACCAAATATGCCCAAGATACAGAGTGTCGGAGGGTATATTGATCGATCGTTTGTCTCAATTTTTCTCTCATAAATCATTTCAAGAAATAGAATAACGTCATCCATCATACCTTATTGGCTTATTATCCCATGGTGAGCCACTATGGTCCAGAGGTTTCATCCATACCGAGACGCAAGTGCCATTGTGTTGTGTAGAATGTCTTGTCTCCTATATATGAATTAATAGTCATTGTGTTGGTCGCTATTATTTAAAGACATGACCCTAAATATTTTAGGACATGACCCTAAGGAAATCTACCTATTATTGATTTTGACATTAAGTCGTACGGTGTTCTAAGCCTAAATTGTTGGGTCATGTGCTTAAATCGACCAATGCAATAACGTCGTGTATTCATTCCTAATTAAGAGACATCAATGGTGATTATTGGACGTTATCTCATTCAAAGTAATGCTTAGAGGGTTTCGTCCCTTGTACCAAATATGCCCAAGATACAAAGTGTCGGAAGGTTTATTGATCGATGGTTAGTTTCAATAATTTTTCTCTCCGAATAAATCATTCCAAGTAATACAATAATGTCATCCCTCGTACCTACCCTTATTGGCTTATTATATCATGGTGAGCCACTATGGTCCGTGGGTTTTATCCATACCGAGACGCAAGAGCCATTATGTTGTGTAGAATGTCTTGTCTCCTATATATGAATCAATAGTCATTGTGTTGGTTGCTATTATTTAAAGACATGACTCTAAATATCTTAGGACATGACCCTAAGGAAATCTACCTATTATTTGATTTCCACATTAAGTCGTATGGTATTCTAAGCCTAAAGTGTTGGGTCATGTGCTTAAATCAACCAATGCAATAATGTCGTGTATTCATTCCTAATTAAGAGACACCAATGGTGATTATTGGACGTTATCTCATTCAAAGTAGTGGTTAGAGGGCTTCGTCCCTTGTACCAAATATGCCCAAGATACAGAGTGTCGGAGGGTTTATTGATGGGTCTTTTGTCTCGATTTTTCTCTCCGAATAAATCATTCCAAGAAATACAATAACGTTATCCCTCGTACCTACTCTTATCGGTTTATTACCCCATGGTGAGCCACTATGGTTCGGAGGTTTCATCCATACCGAGACTCAAGACCCATTGTGCTGTGTAGAATGTCTTGTCTTCTATATATGAGTCAATTGTCATTGTGTTAGTCGCTATTATTTAAAGACCTGATCCTAAATATCTTAGGACATTACCCAAATAAATCTACATAATATTTGATTTCCACAGTAAGTCATACGGTGTTCTAAGCCCAAAGTGTTGGATCATGTGCTTAAATTGACACCAATGTGCTTAAATCAACTACAAAACTAAATGTGAGAGTTTAACCACTAATCCACTACAGTTTCAAAGCTTTATGTTTCAAATATACAATTTTTTTTATCTCTAACACTTTTATGAAAGCAATAACATTCTCTTTTTGGAACTCTATTTATTTCTATGATAATTATTTGGCACTTCATAAATCATATGCACGCCAAATGGCTTCTAATAAGGATGCCAATAATATAATCCTACCTCCGTTTAATATTATCTGCAACGATTAGACACTTTCTACTAGTATATCCTGTCAAATCGTTGCAAATAATATTAAACGGAGGTAGTATAAGATAATTTAAGCTTAAAAAAAAGAAAATAATAATATTTTAAGTCTGACTCAGGTTGAATAATTAATTAGTGTCAAACTGTCCAGCATCATGTCATATCCCGGCTCCCCGCAGAAACCTTAGTATAAGTGTAGACACATAATCGTGTCTCCCCATTTTAGGGTCCAATGATGAAATATACCGCGGTTTTAATTGGCATGGCCCAATGGAGGAGCAGTCTGAATAACCAGGCAATGTGTGTTTTAAAATAATGATTATAAAAGCCCAATTAATCATTCATGGTGATTAATTATAAGTTCAACCCGTGAAATGCTTTCTAAAGTCCATTTTAAAAGCCCAAATGAATATATTTATTATTCATGAATATTTTTCTAATATTTATTGTTTTGATAAATATTTTCCTAAAAACTTTTATTATTATCTTTTACCCATAACACAAATTTTCAACCCGGACAATTCGATCTCCGGATTTTTCGGGATAAAAAAGGCATCTTAAAAGCACGCGTAACATTAAAAATGGAATATTCTCGAATATTCAGGATTTTGCGCCGGACGCGGCGACTGCGCTCAGCGCGCCACGTGCGTCCAACACATTGGTCGTATTGTGTCAACCACTCCAATGAGCGCCTGACACCTGGACTTGTGACTCACACAGAGTCCTGCGCCTAGTCAAGTCATGTGTGAGACGCAACATAAAAATTTTTCTTTTCAAAAACGCGTTTCCATGTGAAAAGTTTTAATTGGGCGGACCACGTCAGGAGGCCAACTTGCGCCTGATGCGTGTCCTCGCGCCTGCCACGTAGGCTTGCGCCAGGCGCAGGGTGTGCGTCAGACGCACGCGCTTGTTTGCCTATAAATACGGGCTGATTTCCCGAATCAAAGACGGATTGGAAAGATTTTTTTTACGCACTCAAATACTCTCAAAAAACTCCGAAACACACTTCGAATACAAAACATACAAAACCCTTTTGATTTTCCACATCGATTCTAATTCCTGATTTTACTATATTCCTGGTTTCAAGATTGCTTCGACTGAAGGTCACTACGCTCTTCGATCTAAACCGCATGGGTATAATCCTGAGGGCTCTTGAATAATCATATTTATTTTATTGAAGTTACTAACTCTTTTCTTGTCATGATGTAGATTTTTAATTAATAACCGTGGTCGTTTTGTAAATTCTAACCTCTTTTCTAATATTTTCTGTATATAATGCTCCTGTTATTATGATTGCCTTGCATGCCTTTATTACCCATATATTATTATGCTAATCAAGACCTAAAGAACTGTTCTAATTAATTCAGATAATCTGGACAACCTATTAGGAACCTTGTAAAATGATCGCTTAATAACTGGTCATTAAATATTTAGTTTTTTTGTGTGTTTCCTGAACCCATCTAGATTAATTATTTTAGGGTGCTTTAAAATATTGTTTGATTATTCTATTGCATAAAATCTGCTGTGAATTGCTATTTGGTAGAGGCCAGCAATGGACAATATAGTTCTTGGCTATATTGTACCCTCATCCCCGAACTCACTTTGTGGTTCCTGACCATCTATGGAGTCATGACAGGGAAATCTACATTGGATAAGTCCCTAAGATGTCCCTTTCGTTTCAATCCAATTAGGTTTATGATTCTTCATCTAAAGAATTGTTAGCGACTTCAAAACGTAATTTTAATAAAACCTTAACAATGGGGTAGTCAAATAAACGCGCTCACACCGCGTGTAGGCATTAAAGGAATTCGAAAACCTTAACTATGGCATTGTTCTCTTGTTCCTGACTTGAGACTGGAGTGCGTCTTACACGTGGCCACCTCTTTAAGTAGGGGTACGAAGCGTGGGATCAATCTCTTAGTCATAGACCCTTTTCAGCCTTAACCTAAACCTGACAAATAGTTGAATGTAGAACTGGACTTTAGGTTGAGAACTTCTGCATACAAGTTACTTGACATTTATTAACATGTTGATATGTATTGCGCCTAAAACTAATACCCTTTGCGTCTAAAAAACCTGTCGTTGTTTTGCCGAACACTTGTGAAATTACCAATATGCATGCCGCTGAGTATTGCGCCAAACGCATTAAGTTGCGCCTGGTGCAATGCTCCTGCGCCAGACGCAAAGACTGTGAGCCGCGCACATCTGTTGCGTGACAAGCAGTCTTTTCGTCCCATGCAAATTGGTCTTCTGACCATTGATCACGTCAACAAATTGCGTCAATTAGTGCGTCCTAAACATAGTGCGTCTTAAATTTTTTTTTTAATTAGTGCGTCACACTTCCCGTCTCGAAATTATACCAGATTTATCAAAACATCGCCTAAACTGTCACGAACATGAGAGTCGATCCAGCACGTTAGCCGCACGAGGCTGCGCGTGACGTTGTTGGCCTGCGCCAGACGCACGCTCTGCGTCACACGCAAATTCGTTGTGTGGCGTATTGTTGTGCATCTCTCGTTTTCCGTCACTTTAGGCAATGTGGTGATCAATTTCGTATTATACTTCGTGCATTTGAGTCATTGACTGTTCAAACCATCTCATGTTTCACTTCACCTAATAAACAAAAAGCGAGTCTTTGTTTTAGAGTTCTATCATTATCAAGTCTCATCTAGGTGCATGGTCATATTTTGTTTTTTTTTTTTTTTGGAGAAAGTCGTATATTCCTATCCTCCCAACAACTTATCCCATCTTAACAATGAATAATTTTTTTTTTCCAAAACTGCATTTTGATTGATGATAAACTCTTGCCAATATATCATTATCCATTTTCCTCCACAAAATAAAGTCCACAACGACCAATATATCATTGTCCATTTTCCCCCCACAACGTAAAATCCATAATGTCCAATATATCATAGCCATTCTCCTCCACAAAATAAATTCATACGTCATCCACAACATAGATTTCCTTCCATAAATGTCCCCTCCTTTTTGCAGGAGTTTTGAACGAATTAAAATGATGTTTTCGAAAATATTTTCATTCCTCACCCTGTCCATTTCTGGAGTGCGTCCTAAGCCAATGTGTCCTTGTCAAACAGGTTAGTTGAGAGAACAGTCTCGATAGGTCGCCCACGTGCTCGAAAGGCTAGATCTGTTCCACCGGCTAAAGAACGGTCAACTGTTGAAGCAACAATGGGTGACGAAAAGGTTACTGAATTGACCAATATCATCGAACGAATGGCTAAGAACTTAGAGGAGGTCACTCCCCGTCTGCACCAAGTTGAAAGTGGTGAAAATACTGTATTCGCCAAACAAATGGAAAATGTTGTCCAAAAAGTCACCAATAAGGAGTCCTACTTTGAATTGGATGAGAACAACAAATTCAAAGGAAAATTACCTGAAAAGTTTTCCACAAGTGACTTTCCTAAGTTCAAACCTACTGACAATCCCAAGTATCACTTGAGGAATTTTAAGGCCACTATGATCATTAAGTCTGTGGAACCTGAACTTTATCCAACGATATTCCCGATGTCGTTGGACCCTGCCTGTCAAAACTGGTTCTACTCCCTGGACCCCAAACATGTTGAAACATGGGGTGATATCACTAGAGAATTCATGAAACAATATGAACATAACACTGTAATCCAAACCTCACTAAGGGAATTGGAAGTGTTAAAGCAAGATAACAATGAAGGCTTTACCACCTACCTTAATAGGTGGAGGGAAAAGTCTTCTTATATGGTCTTCAGACCTGCTGACAAGGACCTTGTCCGCATCTTTGTTAACAACTTGTTGCCCAAGTACAAAACTCATCTCAAATACTTGGGTATCGATAATTTCACCAAGCTATATGACATAGGTGCGCAAATTGAAGACGATCTGTTAAAAAATGCCCAAAATGACAACAATCGTTTTAAGGGCAATAATAACAACAAGAAGAATGATTACGGATCCACTTCCAAAGGTGGAGAGGTAAACCTTCTTGAGGCACCCCAAAAATCCTTCCGGAAGAACATGAGAGGGACGTTCACTCCAATAGGCACGTCATATGCCACCGCTTTGATCGCCTCAATTCAAAGGGCACTCTTGATCCCATCGGACCAACTCTTGATCCAGAAGAGCATAATAAAAGACCGAGTCGGGACAAGAATGCTTACTGCAAATACCATAGGGGAAACAGTCACAAGACAGAAGACTGAATGCCATTCAAGACATGATCGACGAAGGTAGACTTCCCATTCCTCCTGCAGGGAAGAAGCCTAACAATCAAGATAGACCATTAAACAAAGTTCTGGCTATCTCTGAGGATCAATATTGCTATGATCCACTTCTCTTGATTACACCAATAGGGGATCCTGTCCCCGCTATCATTATTGCTACCACCTCACCAGATATCAATGGTATCTGGGATAGTGATGAAGAAGACGAGTTTGTCACAGAAGAAAGTGACTATATACGGGGAACATATGACGATGATGAAGTCATTAGCCCTAAAATCGATCGCTTTAATTTGGCAATGGATTGATACAAAAATGATGAGGAGGCGGTACGAGTACTTACTCGAACTGGAAGGTTCGCTCAACCTGTTCAGGATCCTCCCACATCGTCTGCATCTCATGAAGGAGTTCTTCCCAAAGAGAACTCTCTTATTCAACAGCTCATGAAAACAAAAGTTGATGTTAACATTTGGCAGTTGATAGCCTCCTCTCATTGGCATCGCATGGCATTATTAAATGCCAATGTGTCATATGACACTTCTCCTAAAGGATTGGTCAATTTCCTGACTGCTGATAAGCCAATCTGAGGAAACACTATTTCCTTTACTGATGATGACCTTCCTTTTGAAGGAAGTAAACACAACAAAGCCCAGCATCTCACTGTAGCATGTGTGGGATTGAATGTCTCAATGACATTAGTAGACAATAGATCTGTTATCAACGTATGTCCATTGCGAACTGCGCACCGTCTAGGTTTCAAAGATGAGCATTTCAGTCCCTCTCACCAAGGCATCCGAGCATACGATAATTCCCGTCGTCAATCCTTGGGAACTATAGCCCTAAACATCTCTGAAGGCGTTATAGAAAAGCACACAATTTTTCAGGTCATTGACATCAAGGCCTCATTCAACTTACTTTTTGGACGACCATGGCTTCATGAGCTTGGTGCAGTCCCCTCTTCCTTGCATCAAAAGGTTAAGATGATTGTGGATGGCATTCCCATAACTCTTGATGCCTCTACAATGAAGGTACAAGTAATAGACAAACCTCTCATACACATAGACCATGATGAGGAGGATGAAGATCTTCGAGGATTCGCACCCGAAGAAGTGGCCCTCGTTGAAGAGGATTTAACGCCATTTGATTTTGATTGCTTCTCCAATCTAGTAGTCAACTACATCATGCGCAAGAAGGGACATTTCCCAGGCATGTCACTAGGTAATAAAAAGTATTGAGCACCTCCTGTCACTGACTCTAAGTCAGTAGAAAATTTGTTTGGCTTAGGATACAAGCCTACATGGAAGGAGCTCGCAGAACGTATTGCACAACGCACAATATATCGCAATACCAAGGACAAGGACAATATCCCTTTTCCTCCCTATCAACCCACTTTGAATGGGCAATTTCTAAGGGAAGGAGAAGATTATCCTTGCTATGAATTCCCTGAACCATTCTATCAGGCTCTGGAGGGAGTGATCTACCCCGGATTTGAAGTATTTCTAGACTGTCACTTTTTGGAAGAAGGGATTCCTGATCCACAAATTAAATAGTTCACTGAAGACTGTTTAGATTACAAGGCATTGGGACTTCTATTCGGTCAAGAACGAGTCAAATGCCCAAATGATACCGCTCATATCCACGCTGTGCTACAAAATGAAGGCTTCGACCCTACCATGCTGATCACTCCTGCAAGTGGCATTATGCAAGAATGGAGGAAGACTATCAAGTTGGCTACTCTAAACGGAAAGAAGATGATTCTTCACCACCAGGGAAGGACCAATGTTTGAAGAGTCCGAGTCATCCGAGTCAGAGTCTGAGTCTGAATCTGAGTCTATTGAGTCTAGTATCCCGGTTGGGACTATTTCTAAGTCTGTTAATTCTAGCGTTCAAGTAGAGTCTTTAGTTTCTGCTGAGTCATTGTTCAATTATTTTCCGATTTCAATAATATGAACTCATTTGCTTATGACTTGTGCAACATCTCTACTTCCTCCTCTCATTCTCCTTCTGATTGCAACAATGAATCTGAAAAAGAAATAATTAAAGCGGTGGAAGAACATGAAAATAAAACTCCAATCATTGAGGAAACACAAAAAATTTATCTTTCAAATGATAATGAACCAAAGGAGGTAAGAATTGGATTAACTTTTAGCAAGTACAAACGCACTCAATTAATCAAAACGTTAGTTGAATATATCGATGTATACGCATGGTCCTACCAAGACATGCCAGGCATTGATCGCGAAATTTCTCAGCATACCATTCCCCTAATCGAAGGGATGAAGCCTGTCAAACAAAAGTCGCGCAGAATGAAGCCAGATGTAGCTCTTAAAGTTAAAGAAGAGGTCATTAAACAACTTAATGCAGGTTTTATAAAAGTCGCTAACAACCCTGACTGGATTGCTAATGTTGTGCCTGTACCTAAAAAGGATGGGAGAGTTAGGATGTGCGTCGATTATAGAGACCTCAATAAAGCGAGTCCTAAAGATGGTTTTCCCTTACCTCACATAGACGTCCTAGTAGACAATACTGCCAACCACGCCCTTCTCTCTTTTATGGACGGGTATGCAGGGTATAATCAGGTAAAAATGGCCGAGGAAGATATGGAAAAGACTACCTTCATCACACCGTGGGGGACCTTTTGCTATACCGTTATGCCTTTTGGATTAAAAAATGCTGGGGCCACCTATCAAAGAACCGCGACTACCCATCTCCCTGACATGATGCGTAAAGAGGTAGAAGTTTACATAGATGACATGATAGTTAAGTCCAAAGATAGAGAGGGACACCATACCACCCTGAGAAGTTATTCATGAGACTTCGCAAATACAATATGAGACTCAATTCACAAAAATGCGCCTTTGGGGTCACTTCGGGGAAACTCCTATGTTATGTCATCAGTTCTAGAGAGATTGAAATTGACCCTACTAAAACAACAGCCATAATGACCATGCCTCCACCTAAGAATGAAAAACAAATCAGGGGATTCTTAGGTAAAATCCAATACATCAGTAGATTCATCTCTAAACTGACCACGGTGTGTGAGCCCATCTTTAAAAAGCTTAAGAAAAGTGTCGCTGCCGAATGGGATAAGGATTACCAAAAAGTTTTTGACAAAATCAAAGAATATTTATCCAACCCACCTGTCTTAGCACCTGCCTAACCTGACATACCTTTAAGGCTCTACTTGACTGTGACTAAGACCGCGGCTGGGGCCATGTTGGCACAAGAGGTTGATGGTAAAGAGTGCGCCATTTACTACCTTAGTAAGAAGCTCTTAAACTACGAATCCCATTACACCCCCTTAGAAAAGCTCTGTCTTGCACTAGTCTGGGCCACTAAGAAGCTTTGACATTATATGCTTACTAACACCATCCATATAGTGTCACGACTAGACCCTCTTAAGTTCTTGTTCGAAAAGCCAGCCCTTAATGGAAGACTCTCCCGTTGGGTAGTAATGTTGGTCGAATTTGACTTAAAATTTATCCCTCATAAATCCATCAAAGGCAATGCTGTTTCTGACTTCTTAGCGGATTTCCTTGTAGATGAATCTCGCGAAGAATATGAACTTCCTTATGAAGACCTTCTCATGACGGAAGACGAAATTGGGCACAATACTTCGATGGTGCATCCAACCAAAATGGATGTGGCGTCGGGGTACTCTTGGTATCACCGGATGGCGAACACACTCCTCTTTCTGTTAAACTCGACTTCGATGTTACTAATAATGCAGCCGAGTACGAAGCAATTATCATAGGGCTCCAGGCCGCAGTGTCCCTCGACATCAAGAAATTAAGAGTATATGGTGATTCATCTTTGATCATCAATCAAATCTCTAAAAGATGGAAGGTTCGAAATGAAAGCCTCTTGCAATACCAAACTCATCTAGAAACCATTGCTGAACAAATCCCTGAAATACAATACACATACCTTCCACGAGAAGAAAACCAATTTGCTGACGCTTTGGCCCGCTTAGCCTCTATGGTTAGGATCCCTCGTACCATGCCAGAAATGCCCCTTATCATTGAGAGACGGCAAGAGGCTGCTTACGTTCTTGCCTTAGACACTGAGCCATATCCTATCCCTTATGAACCATGGTTTATTGATATTCTCAACTATTTAACAAAAACAGAATACCCACCTGGAGCTTCAGCAAGAGCCCAGCGTGCCTTAAGGCTCTTGGCCTCCTAATATGTCGAGTATAACAGGATACTGTACAAAAGAACACCACAAGGCGTGCACCTGCTCTGTATTGATAAACCTGATACCACAACGGTCATGGATTAAGTCCATAGTGGAATTTGCGGCACACATATGAACGGCCGCATGTTAGCTCAAAAGATCATTCGCTTAGGCTATTACTGGACCACAATGGAGAAAGATTGTTACCTTTATGCCAAAACCTGTCCAAAATGCCAACTATGCGCTAACCTGCAACATGTCCCACCTTCCTTATTATATACCTTCACTTCACCTTGGCCATTTTCAACTTGGGGTATTGACATTATCGGTAAAATAACACCACCTCGTATTGGGGGGTATGAATTCATCCTTGTGGCCATAGATTACTTCACTAAATGGGTAGAAGCAGCATCCTATGCTAAGTTGACAGCCAAACATGTCGCTGCCTTCTTAGAAAATACCATAATTTGCCGCTATGGAGTACCCTACGAGATCATCATTGACCAAGGTACCCATTTCCAAGCTGAATGTGAACATGTCCTTGAAAAATATAGCATCAAACACCATCGATCTTCCCCATACAGACCCCAGGCCAATGGTGCTGTGGAGGCTGCTAACAAAAATATCATGGCTATTATACAGAAAATGACCGAAAATTATAAAGATTGGCCCGATAAGCAACACTTTGCCTTATGGGGATACGACACTTCTATCCGAACATGTACCGGAGCTACACCTTACTCTCTTGTCTATGGCATAGAAGGTGTTCAACCTGTTGAACTAGAAATACCATCCTTATGCATTGTCCTAGAAAGTCAAATTCCTGAAGCTGACTGGGTCAAAGCTAGATTCGAAGAGCTCATTTTACTCGATGAACGAAGATTAGCTGGCTTGCATCATGTGCAAGTTTATCAAAATCATATTGCAAGATCTATCAATAAGAAGGTCAAACCCCGAAATATTAAAGAGGGTGACTTAGTGCTTAAAGCATTAAGGAAAAACGTGTTAGATCCTCGAGTTAAATTCAGACCTACTTGGGCCCGCCCATACATTGTCAAGACAATCCTATCTGGGGGAGCAGCTCAACTCATTGACATGGACGGCACTGAATTTCATAATCTAACCAATCTTGATCAACTCAAGAAATTTTATGTGTAAAACACAACTAATTCTTTGATTGGTATTGGTTATCCAGTGTTTTTTTAAGCATGAACTACGTGCGGCCTGATTCCAATTTGGATACGTAGGCAACCCTGTACAAGGTTCGGCCCCCTCATTAACCAAAACCTCCTGCGGTTCATACGAGTTTACAAAAATCAAAGTAAATAATAGTATCGTTAATCGCGCCAGACGCGCAAACTGTGCAGTGCGCCAGACGCACATTGTCGCGTCTCGCGCACTAACCCTTCGAACGTTTTTCCAGCATTCATTAAGATGCTCAAATACAACAATAATTTGCGACATATTTAGGCTCATTTCGGTCTACATAAAAATAAAATTTGTTTTTATTGAAATTGCTAAATGAAAATAAAACATGAAACATAAGTTATCACTACACTACAAAATAACTATGTGGCATGAAAGCCTTATTGAAAGCAATAAATCACTAGAAAAACATAAACGCTGTAGACATTGTTGCAATCAATCCTTCTTTTCTTTCCCCTTCTCAGCCTTTTCCCCCATAGTAGAATTTTCACCCTTTTCCATCTGTAATTTTGGTCTAAGAGCCTTCCTTTTTTCCCAGTACACCATAGGTTCCTTCCCCTTGTCGGTAAAAGTGTCTGTCTGTTGAGTCACCTTTCCTGTGTCGCCCCGTTCCCTGATTACTACGCCCCCTAAGCGTAGTCTTCTCTTTGTAGGAGCCATCCGCGGCCTAAGTCGTTCCCGCGCTGGTGCTACCTTTGGACCTAAACGTTCCTTCAAAGAGGAAGTTTTAGCAACAGGCTTCTGGCTGCTCTTCCCTGCAGATGAGTGTCCAACTGGCCTCTTGCCCCTGTTATCCAAAGTATCACAAGTTTTCCCCACAGTTCGGGGAATAAACTTCCGCTTCTTTGTCACCTCGGCGGACTCCTTCACCCTCATCTCTTTCCTCACGACAGGGTCCCTAGTCAGCATCCATACAATATAGCTCTTAGATACCTTCTCAGATTCTATTATATCACGCGTATACCAAAGTGGGCGCTCTCCCCAATATTTCTCCCACCTCTTAATTCCACTCCAAGTCAGACCATATATTTTTGGAGCAATAGTATCATCAGCAGGGATCAATTGGCGGTATCCATATTGTCTCAATACCCTCGACGGAAAATAAAAGGTCATGGTATACAGACTGCACAACCTCACATAGGGTGAATCATCAGGAATCCCTACCATGGACCCAATCCTCCACCATGGCACTACCCATCTAACACTTAGCTCATCATCCCCAAAGAAAAGGGTCCAGTCTTCAAACGATTTCTTCGTGAATATTTTCTTCCTGCCGATGAAACCCTTCTTATTATATTTCTCCATATTTTCAGGAGGATCAATCAACCTCAAATGTTCCATCAGCCAGATCTGCAGCAACAAATAAAATATATATTATTATTGGTTCCTGACGAGTAATAAACATATACACTATTTCACTATTACTTCTCAAAGAGTAATAATACGAGCAACCTTTATCGCTTCATGATTAGTGATAATAAAAAAACAACCTCATAATACTTCCTATAGAGTAATAATACAAGTGTCCGCAAAAACCGCGTCTGACGCACAAAGACGCGCCGACAGGCGCCAGACGCAACTGTCTGCGCCCAGCGCACATTATTTTTTCATTTTCTAATTTTTTTTTTTTTTTTTTGGGATGTAATATCATACTCCCTCCGTCCCAGAATACTCTTTACACTTTCCATTTTCATCTGTCCCAGAATACTCTTTACACTTCTGTTTTTGGATATGACCCACTATTATTTTAATCCTTCTACCTTTTAAACATTGGCCCACACTCTCTCTCCTCCAAATAAAATAATTCCACTCTTATTACATACCAACTCTAACCATGGCCCACATTCTCTCTCCTTAAAATAAAATAATACTACTTTTACTAACTACTAAAACCAATCACATCTACTTTTCAATAAAATAACAATTGATAACCAAACAACAACTTATCATCTAAAACTACATGCCTTGATAAGTGTCAATAGTATTTTGGGACGGGAGGAGTAATTCCATTATCCAATACAGCTGTCATAGTCCGACAAATTTATTACGTATTATTACTTCGCATAAAGTCATAATATGATCAAATAAAAAAAATTATTATTATTTCTTTGGTTCATGACAAAAACAATATATATTTTACCTGCAACAGTAGGGGGCTCCCTGAAATCTGCCCTTTTGGGTCCTTCTTCACAGCATCCAGACTGAAGATCATCTCCCCTACGCAGAGTGGCATTGGTGTCCTTCCTATCTCCAGTTGCTTCGCTGTAGTAATCAAGGAAGCAAAACCAGCACCATTGTCCCCGTTCACAAACAGAAAATGACTAAGCAGGCAAAATACCAACGCCTGCATACGATATGTCTGCCTAGCTCTTTCAGTAGGAGGACTATACAATGCAGCTAGCCTAGTCAAATTAACCCTCCTACCATACACGATTTCGGATATATTTTCTTCCTTTAAGTCCATGAACCTCTCGAAGTCATTAAAAAAATATTCCTCCAAACTAGAGACATAGGGTAATTGACTACAGGGCCATCCAATTATAGCACCAAATTCCTCAGGCAAAATCGTTAGTTCGTGATTTCCAAAACAAAAACAATGATTGGTGACATCCCAAAAATTAACAGCTACATAAAGGAAATTATAGTCTAACTGAACAAACCTCAAGGACGCCAATACATCCATATGCCGTCTGCCGAGCTCGTGTTTTTCAGCAATGGTCAATGATGAAAACCACACACTTAGAATTGGTTCATAAGCCATGAGAAACAGTCAAAAGTAGCAGCAAAGGATTACAGAGAAAAGTGCAAAGAAAAATATTAAACTCGTAATACTGAAAAAACGTACATATTCGCCTATTTATAACGACTTCGCTTCTGAACTCTAAACGGATTCGGACTTACCGTTCGAGACAGAAAACGCGTTATACGCTAAAGCTGCGCCGAGCGCACAAGGGCGCGCCAGACGATGTAAACCCGCGACCAGCACAAGATCACGCGCCAGGCGCCGCAAACACGCGCTCAGCGCACAATTTCGTTTCACATATGCCGCCTCGGATTATGATCTCTCACAAGATTTCGGGCCACTCCCCTTCCACTTAGGATAAAAAAATTGTTTTCTTACTTAATGTCCACATTTTCAGCCCATTTTTGTAAAACCACCCGCCCAAACCCTTTTCGCTCTCCTATTTTGATTTTCTTTTTTTGTTGTTGGGAAAAGGTCGGCTACGCTCCATTCAAACTTGCTTTAAACTGAGTCAGTCGCATTGCATTTATACATGGCATTTTAGAATACGAGTCACTGCTAACAAAGTCTTACTAATAAGCATGGAAAAGAAACAATACCAATGGTCATAATGTTTGAACAAAAGACGCAATACATATCAACATGAAAAAAATACATTGTAACAAAAGTGCAGGCCACAGGTAAACAAGAATAAAATAATGCAGACATCTAGGGGGAATAGGGATTCTACTCCCTCGAGAAGGAGTCCTCCGATTGTTCAATCCGGACCCCGCTCGATTCACCCACGTGATAGCCAATCCCAGGCTGCATCAAGGGGGTCACTGGCTGAGTCGGCCACGTCGGATACAACTACTGCATCCCCAACATCTGTTGTTGCATCTGCTGCATCCGCATCTTCTACATCCACATCGGAGAAGGCCCAGGGCCTGGGTCAGGCCTGGGGCCCCCAATAAAACCCATGCTGCCAATGCCAAACTGCCCAGTAAACGGACCCATCGGAGGCCTCTCAGACGTCGACTCTCGAGGAGTATGAGTCGAAAGCCTAAACTGGGTCGATACCCTTGCCTCGGGATGAGGCCCACTCTCCTGAGGGCGGCGCTTCACAAAAGGTCACGAAGCATTAGCAAAAGGAATACAACAAAAACAAATAAAACCAAAGCGCAATGGGTCAGTTTACCTGGCTATACGCGTCGCTGCGGCGGCAGGACATGCTCCTCTTCAGCTTGGCCATCCCATGCTTCAGCGAGTCGACCTCTCGGAAAATCTGAACGACAGTCTCCCGAGGAACCTGGAAATAAACAATACATGAGTCACTACAAAGCAAGATGAATGAAAGTTCCTGACTTTCAACACTTACCGAGCTCACATGGGCCGGCATAACACGAACAGCGTGCTGCTCTGCCTATGGGGCAACATCGATCGTCTCCTCAACAGGCCCGGAATCTCCAGTATACCGGATTCTCAGATTCGAAACGAAAGAGATACGAGCCGCAACAGCCTCCTGGGAAAAGCAAGAAAACAATAACATTCAATACTTTGATCATGTCAAAGTAAACAGAAAACAAACAAACTCAATGTACATACCTCGTTGAACTTGACAAGAGGAGCAGCGAGGCAAAAAGACAGCTTGGTAATCGCGATCACGAAAAACAAAGTCGTGATAGCTCACCCGAAGCGTCTCCCCTCCCTCGATAGCCTGAACGAGAGCAACCCTATCCATCATAGTGACGGGGGGACATGAGGCACCAGTAATAGCCTCGTCCCGTCATACTGACATGTCACCCTCTCACCCAGACACCAAACAGGGTATGACTCTCCATAAAAAATGACTCTCTCGCGAGTCAGAATGCGGGCCCTATGAGCCCAAGCTGGCATCTCCGAAAATGACGCCCAAGGATAAGAGGTAACCTGAAAAGCAAAGAAAAGTTAACACCTATTACATACACCTAAGGGACAAGATTGATTCACTATGATTACCTTATCGTCCTTGACCAGCCGGATAGCCTTCCGGACACTCTTTACAGCACCGTACTGAGTCATCCCGCGCTACGCCAAGGACAAGCCGGCAGGAAATGTAGGGTCATGAACCCTTTTCGGGGCCAATCCCGGAAAATACTCATAAAACCAAATTTGTAACAATAAGATTACCTTATTACTGATCAAGGAAACGAAACAAAAAAATAAACGATGTGTACAATCATACCACCAAAAGTCTTCATGGACCAAAAAGGGAGACTGGTCCACCGTCACCCAACTGCATGCAAGCAGTACGCATGCAGTACAAGAGACTACAATAGCCCAGCTCGGCCCAGTCATAGGTCGACACCTGAGACAACTCCCTTAAGGGCTGTAGATATCGCGTCGAGACGCGCGACCCCCCTATCAGTGCGCAACTGGCCACAGACAGCCAACCACAGCAGAATGCATACCTTCTGCTCTTCAGGAGTCGCCTAAAGGGTAAGTCCTCTAGCCACTTCAGACCGGGGCGCATAAGACGCATTCGGAGGAAGCATATCGACAACCGGGCCTATCAAACCTCGGACCACCACCAACTTGAACGGCAAGGATTCACCTATCGGCACAGGGACGCCGGTAAAAGAAAAGCCGGAAATCAAGGAGAAATCCAGCGGAGTGATGGTCAACTCCCCACGACGCATGTGAAAGGAGTTGTTAGTATCCCACCACCACTCCAACAAACCTCGAACGACAATCTGAGAGGAATGAACCTCTCCCATACTCTCATAAACATCGAGAAAAGAGGACATACCACTGTGCTCGATGAGGATAGCTTGATCTCGGACCTTTCGAACTTTCCTGAGCCAGGTAAAGTCAAAGGTCCCAAAATGACGAGTGTTACCCTCGTCCTGCAAATGTAAGAAGAATAATCAACTATCGTGTGAAATGAAGTCGGTATAACGAACAATACTTACGATGCCCGAGAGCGGGCGATGTGAAATATGATGCTCCGGATCAAAGTACAACTGGTCAGGAGTCCACCCCACGACCTTCCACGCCCTCCTGGATTCGGAAGCTGCTCTACCATCGTTCTCCCCGCCTGATTCTCCCGACGACATGCTAACCGGATTGAACATCACAAACGGAACTAAGAATAAAAGAATTCCCGACTCTAAACTACCAGATTTCATGAATCGGTAAAAAAAAAAAAAAAAAAATTAATAAAAAAATAAAATAAAAACCAAGCTTCCTAGAATCCATATCACACATCAACATATGTGCATTGCCTAAAACATGATTTCTATCAGCAGAATCATCACACATTCAAAGTTCCCTAAGCATATTTCTAGGTTCCAAACATAGAAACTACGCTAATCTTGATTCTGAGATTCACGATCCAAGAATCATCACACAGTCAAAGTTCCCTAAACATGTTCCTAAGTT
Source organism: Beta lomatogona (assembly GCA_947646795.1). Lineage (NCBI taxonomy): Eukaryota > Viridiplantae > Streptophyta > Magnoliopsida > Caryophyllales > Amaranthaceae > Beta > Beta lomatogona. The sequence goes on along the minus strand of CANSNZ010000927.1, from coordinate 2,884,734 downwards.
CCAAATTTAGAAGCTATGCTAATCTTGATTCCAAGAGCCATCATTCAAGAATCATCACACATGCAAAGTTCCCTAAACATATTTCTGCGTTCCAGATTTAGAAATTACGTTAAACAATATAATTCTAGATTCATGATCTACAGAATTATTGAACAACAAACTCACATGAAACGAGTATCAAACTCGCGAAGAACAACAAAACTCGCCGGAAGTTCGTCGGAAATCGCCATGCGTAACCCAAAGTCGCCGAAAATGGCGCGCCCCGCCTAATAAAAAACAGGCCGTCAAATAATAATATAAAAAAAAAATTGAAACAAAGAACCGCAAGAAATGCACCTGAATAACCGGAAAAACCACTTGGAAATTCGCCGGAAAACAGCCCGAAGAAGACGGTCCAAAAGGGGCGAGAATTTCGGAGGTTTTCACACCCCAAAACAGTTGAAAATTACTCAAAAAGGTCCAAAAATACCGTAAAAGTAATAATTAAGCAAAAATAATCACTTCTTCCAAGAAGATCTGAACAAATGCTCAAGAAATAAGGAGTTTCAAGCTTCAAAATTTTCAAAAATGGAGTTAGGTTGAGGAGAGAGAGAGAAATGAAAGAAAAACGGCGAAGAAGAAAATAAATGGGGAAGAAGAGCATCGCCCGCCTTTTTTAGGTCATTTAATGACCTGCGCCCAGCGCAACACGCACTAGTGGAAAAACAAGGAAGGGCTGCGGTCAAAACATCCCTAAGGGCTGCGTTTTTTGCCAGCAGCCCTTTCCATAGCAGCCCTTCAATAGATAAGAAGGGCTGCGGTTTTTAACCGCAGCCCTTCACAACGAAGGGCTGCGGTTTACGCCAAAAACGCAGCCCTTCTAAGGATGAAGGGCTGCGTTTTCGGCTTAAACCACAGCCCTTCTATGTATGAAGGGTTGCGGTTTTAAGCCTAAACCGCAGCCCTATTAATGTGAAGGGCTGCGGTTTAGTCTTTAAACCGCAGCCCTTCACATTCAAGTTTTTTTAAAAAAAAAAATAAATTGCACCCTCCACCCCCGCCCACCCCCCGCCGCCCCAGCAGCACACCCCACCCCCCGCCCCAAAGACACCCCACCCCCCGCCCACCCCCCGCCAACCCCAGGCCGGACACCCCACCCCCCGCCCACCCCAAAGACCCACCATCCCCTACCCACCCCCGCCACCCCCTCACCCCCACCCCCCGCCCACCCCCCCCCCACCCCCACCCCCACCCGCCCACCCCCGCACTCCCCCCTCGCCCCCACCCCCCACCCCCCTGCACTCCCACCCCCCCCCCCCCCCCACCCAACACCTCGCCCACCCTCTGCACTCCCCCGCCCTGCCCCCACCCCACCCCCACCCCCTTCATTCCCCCGCACCCCCACCCCAGGCCACCCTCTCGCCACCTCCTCCACCCATTGCCGCCACCACCCCAAAGACCCAACCAGCCCAATAGCCCGGCCCCAAGAGCCCCACCATGGCGGCCCCCCCACCCCACCCCCGCCCAAAACCTCCCTCGACACAAAAAAAAACGATCAAATTGCAATAATAATATATGACAAGTTTTTGAACGTAATATAATAATTAACTTTAAATATGTATATATTTAATAATGAGAAAAATGTACATAGAATTAATACAAACTAGTAGATGTATCATAAGCAATCATCGCAAATGTGGGACGCCAACTTGGCCCGAACTTCATGTAATTCGTCTGTGGTGAAGGCCCTCAAGCGTGGTGTGTTATTCATATAAACCTTGCAAAACAACCAAGGAATAAACACATAATATAAGAATTCAATCATATACGTACCGTAGTTAGTAGTTCTAAAAATGACAATATACCTTCCCGAAATTCAATCAAAAACAAATGCAAGCCTAAAACTCTACACACTAGTTATATTATACCTTATATTATCATATTGAAAAAGAAAATGGAGTTAAATGAAGCGATAAGTACGAATTAGACGCGAAAAGGCAAAAATAGGCCTAAAATGCCCTTTTCGTTCCCAAAATTCAACCTACAACAATTGCAAACCTAAAAATCTACACAATAGTTACATTATGCCTCATATTATCATGTTAAAAATGAATTTGGGGTTAAATGACTCGATAAATACGATTTGGAAGCGTAAAAGGCAAAAATTGGCCTAGAAATGACATTTTCGTTCCCAAATATATGCATGTGCTACTTTGGTTTCTAAACCAATTAATACTTATTACCAATCGATCTAATCTAAACTAACATATACTAATAAGTTACATACCTTTTGAAGATCATCGGCGTTAGTGCACCGGGTTGACGATATCGAACATGTACCTCGGCAACGTAATAGCCACATGCAAGTCCATCTTCTTGTTGCGGACACTAAATGTTCACCAAAGGATGCATCCAATGACATTCATGTTAATTAGATGTGTAGTATGTGGCTAAAAGTGTTTCTATATAAGGACAAATAAATTAGTCATGTTACCTCGATCGATATCCAAACAGGGAGCTTTTGGTGCTCGAAGTCCTGTTGCACTAATATGCTTCATCACACTACATCAACAACAATATTATAAGATTAGATGTACTAACTGTTTATATATTTAAAGATGATGAATAATGTGTAATATTAATAAGTGCGCATATATTGAGTTTCGATTAGGCTACCTATTTAACAATGATTTGATTAGTAAGGTCCGTGGTGGTTGTCGACGCAAAGAATCAAAGTGGTAGACTTCGTTACGTGACAAACATATCGCAAGCAAGTGTCCAATGAGCCCTACAACAAGAAAATATAGTTATTATTAATCGTAGAACAATTAATAGGTCAATTTAAGTATCGAATAATAAAAGTAAAGCGAGTTTAACAAGCATACTTTTCAATATAAGGAACAAGAATGATCTGATGATATCCAAAACGAGATGATGCTTTGAAACTCATGTCGAGATACTCTTTCACTTCGGCTTTGTTTTGTAAGCAATTGTCATCTCGTATTATGTTTGGACATAACCAACCAAACATTGCACTAGATGTTGCAAGCAATTCATTGTACAATAACCTCGAGAAATTATATTGATTATATTAAAAGTAAACCAACAATTACTTATTATGGATTTGAAAACTACTTAAGGCATATATATGTATGTGTATATTTAATTTATATACTTATGTATTACCTCATGAATGTTTGTATCATGGAAACATTCAACTCTACCCCACATAAGAATTCTTTAATATCAACCTTCGAAATGAATGTCGATGAGTCCTCAAGGTAGTGGAATTGTTGCTCCCCCAAAGCAACCTCAATTGCGCTTTCATCGGGTAAATCGCTAGCGCACTCATGTAACCAAAAGCATGGCGTAGTAAGGCTCCACACCACCTCTGGATCGATAATAAGTGGATTTTTTGCCTTAGAAACATTTCCCGTCACCACATTTCGTTCACCTTCATCACGTAAACTTGCTTTCTTATAAGGTGAACATGCCTTCTTTCCCTTCCTGGCATGTGAGTCGGCCTTCCCCCAAACCTAGTATTTAGTTAAAAGTAAAGATATTACTGACTATCATAGGAACTATAAAAGAAAACACGCATATATATATATATGAATGTTAATCATTGTACCTCATCTGAAAACCGCACCAATGCACGCGGCCACAGAACATAACTGCCAAGGGCATCATTTAGTAACTGTACACCAACTCTTGGCTTCGGCAGCGGAAGAGGTAATTCTTCGAAACCTGACACAATTTCATTGAGGGTGACCACATAGTGATTATGATCCACTAACTGGTTATGCAATCGTACTCGGTCACTAGGAGGTTGTGCATGGCCATGAGCTACGAGGATGAAACTATCATAACCATCTCCTCGAGCTAATAGTTCACATGGTGTCTCTTCCTGTAAATAAAACTCTATTTATAGTTAGTCTATGAAACAACATATATACAGTAAGAATTTCATGCATTTAAGAACGTAACAATAGTTGTTTAACAAAGCAAAGGGATTAAGTGATTACCTTCAACTCGGGTCCTACAGGTGGATCAGGCTGGCTAGGTGTAGTATCACTACCCTTCTTGAATGCAGCAAAAGTCGGTAAACCCATTTGTTCCAAAATGGCGTTGAAGTTATGGGTCATCTCCTCCCTTAGCTCCTCCCGAATTGCAGCTTTCATAGCCTCCACATCTACTGACGCTGCCGAATTCACACTACTTACACTTGATTTTATCGATGTAGTGTATTGATCACCATATACCTTTCTCAAACCGAGGCGGACACCTCCTACGCCCCTCACGCGTCCACTGTGCTTCGGTCCTAAAGTTTCGTGCAATGCATCAATGTGTCCTTTAGGAGTGAACTCACCAGTTGCCTCTTTTTCCTTCAAGCCAATCTACATAAGTATAAGAGAGAAATGCTTGTGAGCGTAAAAGTTATATTATATATACCTTATATAACCATATAATCTGTACTTACAATGGCGTTGGCTATCTGTTGTGTTCCGGGGTCAGGCAAGACTCTGTTTCCCTTTGCATCAACCCCATGCATCGAACACCACCAATCGAGGACTCTATCTGGTTGCCGAGGCTGTGCAACTGTCGTCATTGAGCCACTCCACTTCTCTCTCGCCTCATTGTACGAATGAGCACCCAAATGATGATAATACTTCCTAGCTTTTGCACTCGAGCTACTTTTCTCATGACTTGCCTAAAACACACAATTATAAACAAAGGTTATCTACGTACGGTGCTATACAATAATACTGGATCTAAGTTTATTAAGTCTTAATAAAATATTCTTACAATAGCTTGTGTGGTTGTTTTCTTGGCAACAAATGCTTCCCACTCTTCAAGTTTGATAGTTTTCCATATTTGAAATGGTAATTTGGATGGTGCAGATGATGTTTCCGGTGAAGCCTCAGGATCGGCTTGTGTTTCTCCGCCGTAGATGTTCTTCTTCTTTGTACCTACTACTTTCCTCCGCTTAGTGATCCACCCAGACACTAACTTAGCCTTGAAATCTCTGAATCTCTGGGCAACCGCGGATAGAAATACATTCTTCTTGGCTTCATCATCTTCGATATTGAATTGATTCTACAAAAAACGCATTTCACAAATTAGTTTTCGCAAATGTTGTAATTTATATGCTATAAGTAATATTACACATATATTTAAGTAAATAATTAAGAAACTACACGTTATTGTACTTGAAGCTTACCATGGTATCTTCCCATAGACACCGCTTCAATCCCTCGGGCACCTCTTTCCATGAGTGCAAAATGGAGAGTTTATGCATGCAAATGCCAACTTGCATGCCATACTTTTGACGCCACTTTCCACAAGGTTGACCCATGCTATCGTACTCCAAAGTCATATTTGTGTGTTTCCCTAGTGACTTTGTAGGTCCCCTTCCTTTTCTCTTTTTAGTCGCCAATGACTTCCTAGGCATTTGTGCATTTATCTCTTCACGGCGAAATCGAGACAATTTACCCCGTTCCTTTCTCGCATCGAAAGACTCATCCTCGGTAGTGTGTTCAGCACCACTTGTGGTGTTATCCGTATGCACATCCGCCATCTCCCTGAAATTGTACAAATAATGCATTAATATAACAAAAAATTAAAATTAACATTGCCACTAAGGGGGTGGGGTGTGGGGAGGGGGTTCCGTGTGCAAGGGGCAGCAGTGTAGGGGACGCGGACTGTGCGGTGGGGGGGAGGGGTTGTGCAGGGGGGGAGGGGAGGGGGCTGCGGTGGGGAGGGGAGGGGCCGTGCGGTGGGGAGGGTAGGGGCTGGGCAGTGGGGGGGAAGGGAGGGGCAGCAGGAGGGGAGGAGGCCGTACAGGGGGGGGGGGGCGCAGCAGGGGGGGGGGGCCGCGGGGGGGGGAGGGGCGAGAGGGAGGGGAGGGGCCGGGCAGGGGGGGAGGGAGGGGCAGCAGGGAGGGGGAGGGGGTCACGGGGGGGAGGGGCGTGCGGGGGGGAGGGGAGGGGTGTGCGGTGGGTGGGAGGGGCTGGGCAGTGGGGGGGAGGGAGGGGCAGCAGGAGGGGAGGGGGCTGTGCAGTGGGGGGGGAGGGCAGCAGGGGGGAGGGGAAGGGGCTGTGCAGTGGGGGGGCAGGGGAATTGAACCCGATAAGGCTAAAATAGGCCAAAAATGCCCTTTTCGTTCCCAAAATTCAACTTACAACAATTGCAAACCTAAAATTCTACACAATAGTTACATTATACCTCATATAATCATGTTCCAAAAGAATTTGGCGTTAAATGACTCGATAAGTACGAATTGGACCCGAAAAGGCAAAATTTGGCCTAAAATGACCTTTTCGTTCCCGAAATGCAACCAAGAACAAATGCAAGCCTAAAAATCTACACAATAGGTACATTATATCTCATATAATCTTGTTCAAAAAGAATTTGGGGTTAAATGACTCGATAAGTACGATTTGGAAGCGAAAAGGCTAAAATAGGCCAAAAATGCCCTTTTCGTTCCCAAAATTCAACCTACAACAATTGCAAACCTAAAAATCTACACAATAGTTACATTATACCTCATATAATCATGTTCAAAAAGAATTTGGCGTTAAATGACTCGATAAGTACGAATTGGACCCGAAAAGGCAAAATTTGGCCTAAAATGACCTTTTCGTTCCCGAAATGCAACCAAGAACAAATGCAAGCCTAAAATTCTACACAATAGGTACATTATATCTCCTATAATCATGTTCACAAAGAATTTGGGGTTAAATGACTCGATAAGTACGATTTGGAAGCGAAAAGGCTAAAATAGGCCTAAAATGACCCGAGAATCAGGTCACATGGCAATGGAATGACCATCAGCTGGTAGCGGCGGAGTTAGAAGTGTTATAAATGTGGAGAGCCCCAGATGGGCTTTCGATTGCCATGTGACTTGACTCTCCACATTTACAACACCCCCACCACCACCGCCACTACTGCCCCCCACTGCAATCCCTCATTGCCATGTAGGCGTAAAATGACCTTTAATTTTCGTTTCCGAAATTCAACCAAGAACAAATGCAAGCCTAAAACTCTACACAATAGTTACATTATACCTCATATAATCATGTTCACAAATAATTTAGGGTTACATGACTCGATAAGTACGATTCGGAAGCGAAAAGGCTAAATTAGGCCTAAAATGACCCGAGAATCAGGTCACATGGCAATGGAATGCCCATCAGCTGGTAGCGGCGGAGTTAGTGAGAAGTGTTACAAATGTGGAGAGCATTCCATTGCCATGTAGGCGTAAAATGACCTTTAATTTTCGTTTCCGAAGCCTAAAAATCTACATAGTTACATTATAAAACAAAAAAGAAAATGAAAGATAGTAGTGATACCAAACATGTGTTACAACTTACAACAATGCCTTCACAACAATGCCTCACCCACCCCTATCCACCCTCCCCCACCCCCCGTCCAAGATCCCCCGCCATCCCCCCACCCCATGCCCAAAGATCCCCCGCCCTCCCCCACCCCATGCCTAGCCTCCCCGCCCTCCCCCCACCCCCTTTCCAAAGATCCCCCCGCCCTCCCCCACCCCATGCCCAGCCTCCCCCGGCCATCCCCCATCCCCAGCCCAAGACCCTCACCCCCCTACCCACCCTCCACAAGCCCCTCCCCCCACCCCCTACAATCGGTTTTTACAACACAAAATAGAAGAGAAATTAAATAAAACAAAGAGGAGAGAGAGTGAGAGGGGAATTACCGACAATGCAGTAGTGGTGGTGGTGGTGGCGTCAAGGCGCGCTGAGAGAGGAGAAGAAGAAGAAGAAGAAGAAGGAGCTCAGGCAACGCTGAGAGAAGAGAAGAAGAAGTGTGCACCGGCGATGGGACGGCGCTCCGGCGATGTGTCGGTGCTCCGGTGATGGCAGTGCGAGTTAGTGTGAGGGAGAGGAGTGAGTGTGCGAGTGAGTGTGAGGGAGAGGGAGAGGGGTGAGCTGAGTGTGCGAGGGAAATTTGCGAGTGAGTGCTACTGTGTGTTGCGCGCAAAACTCAAAGGTTGAAATGGGATAGGAAGGGCTGCGCTTATCCTAGAAAACGCAGCCCTTCGTGTATGAAGGGCTGCGGTTTCTAGGATAACCGCAGCCCTTCACATAAAGGGCTGCGGTTAGCCTTAAAACCGCAGCCCTTCATACTCCATGAAGGGTTGCGTTTGAAGTCTAACCGCAGCCCTTCACAAAAAGGGCTGCAGTTTCCAAGTAAACCGCAGCCCTTCATACAAGAAGGGTTGCGTTTTTAATAAAACGCAGCCCTTGTTGCGCAGCCCTTCCTTTTTTTTCCCCTAGTGACGCGCCCCTGGCACGTCATCAAATACTGCCTCTAGCGCGCATAACTGCGCCAAGCACAGGGTTACACGTCAAGCGCAGGAATCAGCATCTAGCGCAAAATCCTATACACCGCACTTGTGGGCTTCTTAGCCAAGTGGGGCCCACACACCTAATTCTGAATAATTTCAAATGTTCGTAACGACATTACGCGCGTTAATTCAACGAACTTTCAAAAGTTGGCAAAAACGCAACCTTGCTACTCTATGAATCAACTACAACAATCGTCTTGGAGCGGGACAATAGCTCATGACAATCGCCTTGGAGCGGGACAATAGCTCATCACAATCGCCTTAGAGCGGGACAATAGCTCATCACAATCACCTTGGGACAATAGCTCATTACAATCGCCTTGGAGCGAGACAATAGCTCATCACAATCGCCTTGGAGCGGGACAATAGCTCATCACAACCGCCTTGGAGCGGGACAATAGCTCATTACAACAGCCTTGGACAATAGCTCATTACAATCGCCTTGGAGCGGGACAATAGCTCATTCACGACATGAGGCAGACCATAATAGCTCATGACTCTTTTCCCATATATCGTTTCATATTTTGCGAATATGTTTCACCCATGCCTGTTCCTGAAGCTTTTGCTTGTTTTGTAGGTACTGGCGCAAAAGAATGATTCTGGATTACAGAGCATCTGGAATCATTCTCTGTCCCGACATGTATACTTTGTCTTTCGGTATTACAAATCTCAGTCAAAGTGGGGGCTTCTGTAGACACAAAATTGTGTCTTCCCATTTAAGGGTCCAATGATGAAATATACCGCAGTTTTAGTTCGCACGATCCAATGGAGGAGCAGTCCGAATAACCAGGCAATATGTGTTTTAAAATAATGATTATAAAGCCCAATTAATCATTCATGATGATTAATTGCAAGTTCAACCCGTGAAATGCTTTCTAAAGTCCATTTTAAAAGCCCAACTGAATATTAATTATTCATGAATATTTTTCTAATATTTATTGTTTTGATAAATATTTTCCTAAAAGCTTTTATTATTCTCTTTTACCCATAAAACATATTTTCAACCCGAAAAATTCGATCTCCGGATTTTTCGGGATAAAAAAGTCATCTTAAAAGCACGCGTAACATTAAAAAAGAATATTCACAAATATTCCGGATTTTGCACCGGACTCGGCGGCTGCGCTCAGTGCGCCATGTGCGTCCAGCACATTGCCCGTATTACGTCAAACACTCCCATGAGCGCCTGACACCTGGACTTGTGACTCGCACATAGTCCTGCGCCTAGCGCAAGTCTTGTTTGGGACGCAACATAAAAATTTATCTTTTCAAAAACGCGTTTCCATGTGCAAAGTTTTAATTGGACGGACCACGTCAGGAGGCCAACCTGCGCCTGACGCGTGTCCTCGCGCCTGCCACGTAGGCTTGCGCCAGGCGCAGGGTGTGCGTCAGACGCACGCACTTGTTTGCCTAAAGATACGGGCTGATTTCCAAATCAAAGACGACTTGGAATGATTTTTTTACGCACTCAAATACTCTAAAAAAACTCCGAAACACACTTTGAATACAAAACATACAAAACCCTTTTGATTTTCCACATCGATTCTGGTTCCTTATTTTACTATATTCCTGGTTTCAATATTGCTTCGACTGAAGGTCACTATGCTCTTCGATCTAAACTGCATAGGTATAATCTTGAGGGCTCCTGAATAATCATAATTATTTTATTGAAGTTACTAACTCTTTTCTTGTCATGATGTAGATTTTTAATTAATAACCGTGGTCCTTTTGTAAATTCTAACCTCTTTTCTTATATTTGCTGTATATAATGCTCCTGTTATTATGATTGCATTGCATGCCTTTATCACCCATATATTATTATGCTAAACAAGACCTAAAGAACTGTTCTAATTAATTCAGATAATTTGGACAACCTATTAGGAACCTTGTAAAATGATTGCTTAATAACAGGTCATTAAATAATTAGTTTTTTTGTGTGCTTCCTGAACCCATCTAGATTAATTATTTTAGGGTGCTTTAAAATATTGTTTGATTATTCTATTGCATAAAATCTGCTGTGAATTGCTATTTAGTAGAGGCCAGCAATGGGCAATATAGTTCCAGACTATATTGTACCCTCACCCCGGAACTCACTTTTTGGTTCCTGATCATCTATGGAGTCATGACGGGGAAATCTACATTGGATAAGTCCCTAAGATGTCCCTTCCATTTCAATCCAATTAGGCTTATGATTCTTCCTCTAAAGAATTGTTGGTGATTTCAAAACGTATTTTTAATAAAACCTTAACAATGGGGTAGTCAAATAAACGCGCTCACACCGCGTGTAGGCATTAAAGGAATTCAAAATCCCACGCCTACAATAAGGCTATTTGCCTTTAATTTAACATGCACTGCATCATTACGCCTATTTTATCACTTCAAATGTAGAACTTTGACTTCACTGGTGTACTTCAATTATATTTCTTAACGCAATTAATCATCAAATATTTGATACAAAAAATAAAAGAAAAAATAAAACCTTAATTTTGTGCTAACATTGAGTGACCCTAAGGGTTGCCATCCCTCTTATTATTGAATTTTCATTAGTTAGGAATACATTAAAACATTATTTTTATATCACTTCTCCCCTCATTTATTACATACATATCAACACTTCTTCCCTCATTTATTACATACATATCAATATTTTATTCTAATGTGTCTAAGAGGGTTGGCAATTCTAAGGGTTACTTAAACATTCCCCCCCCCCCCATTTCTAGTAACATTTATTATGGTACATTTAATTGCACCTCAAAAGGTTTAAGATAAAAATATCAAATCTAGGTTGTAAAATTTCCTTTTTTAATTAATGAAAATGAGCTGGTTATTTAAAGGGACCTAGCCATAGCATACTAGCATCACATTTTCATTTCAAAAAATCAAAATGAATAACGAAGCATATGCAAACATGGCAGCTGAGTTTGATGATGATTGTTTTAATCATCATTTTGCCTTCAACGGTATAGAGGACGACAAGGGATCTTTCATTACTAATGAGAGAGCCATATGGGCAGAGAAAATGGCACGGGTGTTTGGCGATGAACCCGTAGTAGAACCAAGAGATCTGGAGCTAGTAGAATCAAGCGCTGCGAAGATCAGTTCTGATATAGATCTCTTGTCCACCCATATATGGCCCAAAATGGAAGAGGAGTCACAAGACAAACTGCTAACAGTTTGCAAAAGGTGGGGCAAGGAGGTCTCCACTATCTTCAATCTCCCAAGACCAAAGAGGATGAACTTGACATATGCAAAGAGTCTAGTTCTTTCTTGTACCCAGTCGTGCCTCAAAGTGGTGAGGATGGAAGAAGGTCAAGATGAGCACCAGGGAAGAATTGTGCACTTTAAGTGTATATGTGAAGTGTGGAAGCTATTGGTCCAAGAACACTTCTTTTCCTGGATGTATGTTGCACTAATCAACAGGAGATATGCTTGGGATAATAGTTTCCAAAGGAATCTCTTCAAGGCAAGGTTCAACTACTCCCCTGAAGATGGTTACTACTTTGGAGTTACCATGAGTAGTGCAGGAAGCGAACTAGAAGCCAGCGAATACACGGCTATGGTAAAGACAGTGTGTAGGGAATACTTCCAAATATTGTTATACAAGTTTTTTCAATTAAAATGTCATTAATGACTCTATCTTCATAAAGATAAGTCATAAGACAAATGTAATCAAGTTACCTCAAATGCTTTAATATTTTATCTCCAATGCCGTCTGCCATTTTTTTTTCTAAAGGGCTGACCTGCCCATATTTTATAATTCTATGATCTTATCAATGAAAATATATCCCATATTTCTTCAACTTCTTAAATTTCATTAAAGTAACTAATGAAATATTTAATACTCAAAACAAAATATGAATGAACAAAGAATAAATAAAATTAAATTTAAACCAATATTTGACTCACAAACTAAGATACTTTCATCCCCTTAAGTAAATTATTGATACAAACACTTGTTTATATTAATATATCCCATATATTTTTTTTTTGGTATAATGTAAGAATTAGTATTACCAAAAAGCAAGGGAGCCCCTCCCAAAAAACATATACACACTACTCTGCACACTGTACAGAACACAAAAGCAGCAAAAAAGACACAACTACACAGTTACAACAAGAGAATTAAACCAACTCAGGTCATCACTTGGCCATTTCGCATTAATCCTACTACAAACTCTACAGGAGACGTCGAATTTAATCTTCCTAACGATAGCAGTGGGGTTTGGAACAGCAGCATGCCAGAGCGCCTGATTTCTTGCTTTCCATGTGTGATAGACAACAGCAGCCAGAGCAACATAGCAAACCTGTTGTCTTTTCTTGCTTCTAAACCTTCTGCCCCATTTCTTCCAGTTAGTAAAAATGCATTCACCAGCTGCAATTCTAATTTGCAACCATTCCATCACACCTGCACACACTCGTCTACCAAACTCACATCTAAAAAAGAGGTGAGTACATTCATCCTGCCTAACTGTACATAGCAAACACTACAGCAGCCATCTTCACCCTTGTTCTGAGTTTCCCCAAAGCCACCAACCATGAGATAAATGAATGCTTAGGAATGTTCTAAGCATTCCACACCCATTGACTCCAGGTAACCTTCTCTTGTTGTCCTCGAAGCCACTGATACCCAGTTTTAATAGGAAATGGTTTCCTGCCATCAAGCCATTGGTTCTGAGGCCCATATGCATCCTTAAATCTTTCCTTTACTTTACAGACTCCTTTCCACACCCAACTAGAAGATGAGAGAGGTTTATAGCCCCACCATTCTGTCTCTTGCACATAAACATGGTGCACCCACTTGATCCAAAGCAAGTCTTCCTTCTGTGCAATCTGCCATACATATTTGGCAATGGCAACCTTGTTCAAAGCAGAGCAATCCCTAATACCCAACCCACCTTGATTCTTGGGTAAACACACCCAACTCTAGACAACAAGGGGAGGCTTAGACAAGAACACCTTGCCCTCCCATAGATAAGCTCTACAAATCTGAGTAATGCGATTAATAACACCTTTAGGCAACAGAAAAGCCTGAGCCCAGAAGCTCTGAATGCTTAACAGAACAGCATTAGTAAGCACTACTCTAGCAGCATATGACAAGTGACGAGAACTTCAACACATAATACGTTTAAGCATCTTGTCAACAAGGACATCAGAGTCAGCCTAAGAAATTCTTTTAGAAGTTAAAGGCACACCTAAATATTTAAAAGGGAAGATGCCTTTTTGAAACCCAGTGCTCTGTAGAATTCTTTCCTGTATTTTTTGCCCCACATTGCCAAAATAAATGGTTGTTTTCTCATCATTGGCACACAACCCTGAAGTAGCAGCAAATGCATTAAGTGTCCTTTTCAGCAGAATAGCAGAAGAAACATCTCCTTTACAGAATAGCATTTAATCATCTACAAACATCAAGTGCGATAATTGCATAGGTTTGCATCTATAGTGAAAAGAACATCAATAGTCTTGACAAATACTCCATTATTATCACAAACTAAAGAGGTGAAATAGGATCACCTTGTCTAATTCCTTGCTTACCCCTAAAAAAACCACACAGACTCCCATTAATGCTAAGGGAATAAGACGGAGAAGTCACACAAGTCATAATCCAATCAACAAACTTCCTAGGAAATTTCATCTTCACTAGTAGCTCCTCTAAAAACTCCCAACTTAAAGAGTCATAAGCTTTTCTTAAATCCACCTTCACTGTGCATCTAGGGGGCTGAGACTTCCTTCTATAATGCTTCATCATGTCTTGACATATAAAAATGTTATGCATAATTACCCTATTCTCCACAAAAGCACTTCGAACAGGGTCAATGATGTGAGTTAACACCTTTTTCAATCTCTGATACAACATCTTGGAAATAACTTTATACAAGACATTACAACAGGCAATAGGGCGAAACTGAGTTACAATTTCAGGTTGGGTACATTTTGAAATGAGACACAAAGTAGTTGCATTAACTTGCTTTAATAGCTTACCTGTCTGAAAGAAGTCAAGAATAGCTGCACAAATATCGCTTCCAATTATATTACATGCCTTCTTATAAAATCCACTTGTATACCCATCAGGGCCAGGAGCCTTGTTCTCATCTATTGCAAACACTGCTTCCTTCACCTCCTCAACACTAAACGCCTCACATAACTCCAATTGCTGGTCAGAGTTTTACACCACACCCTCATCAACTATCCTCTGACTCACTGGAACTCTCGGAGTTTGAGCCGTCCTAAGAAGAGTTGTGTAGTATCCCAAAAACTCCCTCTCTAATCCCTCTTGATCATCAATCCATGCTCCATTCAAAGACTTCAATCTGGAGATGGAATTCTGGGCTCTTCTGCTCTTTAAGCAAGCATGGAAAAACTTAGTATCGTTGTCACATAGATCCAGTCTTTTTTCACTTTCTGTTGCAAAAAACTCCTCCTGGCCTTGTTAACTTCCTCATAATAAGATCTAGCCTCATTTTCCTGGTTGTGTAGATCAACATTCAAAGGATCAGCATGAATGCTTTTTTGAATGTCCAATAACACACTGTAAGCAGTATCAACATTAGTTTCAACATCAGAGAACTTATGCCTATTCAATTTTTTAAGGTCTTTCTTAAGCTTTTTCAGCTTAGTGATGCTATGGTTTTATATAGAGTTTTTCCCCCTATATTTGAGCTAAAATGTGCATCAATGGTGCTCTTAGGAGCCATTTCACGCTAACTTTCTCATCTAGTTGTGGTTTTCTGTTTTGTGATGATTTATTGGTATTAAGGAGCTTTTTGCCTATTTTCTACTGCTTAACGTCTATCACAATTGAATGGAGAGGTTCGAAGCCATAGTTCCGGGGTCCCGAGAATACTTTCCGAAGCCTTGGACAAAAGAAGAAGTGAATCCTTGGCGCCTGAAGCCAAGGAATGAAGAAATGGTGTCTCGCCCAATCTCATCGGGCTCCTGACGCCCGATCGGGCGTCCATCATCGCCAAAATGAAGTTTCGTTGCGGGCCCGATCGGGCTTGATCTGCCCTGTCCTTGTTCGGTGTTCGGCCCGATCGGGCGAGATGGCCCGACATCATCGGGCGTGCTTGCGTGCCATACGTACTGCTGTGGGCGTCTTGCGCGCTGATCCTTGGCGAAGTCCATCGCCCGACTTGATCGGGCGGCATGGCCCAACTCCATCGGGCGAGTGCCTTGATGCTGCTGTGTGCGTCTTCGACGTCTTGCGCACTGATCCTCGACTAGCCCGATAGCATCGGGTGACATAGCCCGACAGGATCAGGCGGTTTTCTATTCTTGGAGAATGCTGCTGCGTTGAGCCCGATAGCATCAGGCTGACTTGGCCCAATCGGGCGGCTGACTCCGCGCGCTCATTTAATGAATGTCGGGCTACTTAGTATAAATAGGAAAATCACAATATCTATTATTCATCTTGTTTTTAGTCCTTAGTTTCTCATAGTTTCTCTCAAGAGCCCTAGTTTTACTACTTTTCATTGTGGATTCAAGATCAAACCTTTGGATTTCTTGCAATTTCAATATAGTTCTTTAATTTGGTAATCTTCTTTATTGCTTTCTCTATTATTGATTAGATTAATTTCTTTGTTATTTGCAATAGTTCAAAGTATGAATTTTTACATGGAATTTGTTATTGTTTTCTCAAGCATGAGTGAGTAGTTTTATTTCTAGGATTGTGGGGATCTATGTATGCAATGAGGGATTGATAGATTAGTATAATTACCCTTTATTTCCATTGTTTCCTGTGATTGAATCGTTCATGCTAGATTTATGAATTAGGCTTGATTTGTATTTCTATTATCGCAATATTGAATCTGCTTCGAGAGGAGAGATTTCGTATAAGCTTTCAATCATTAGGCATAGTGATCCTTGACCATGCGAGAGCGGCTAGGTGATCTTTGAGGGAGGTAATGTTCGAGAGAACTTACATGTGCCCTAGATAAATTGACTTATTGGGTGGTTATTATTCGTCTCTGATTTCCCAAATTATATGCATAGTGATCCGTAGTCCTAGTTCTTTATTAATTGATTCTTACCTTCGTATTTAGTTCTGTCATTTGCTTAGTTTAGTCACACACCCATTTTCAACTAATTTAGTTAGTATAATATTAGAATTCAGATACAATAGTATAACTTTCTCCCTGTGGATTCGATCCTGACCTCCCTGACTACTTGTTAGTGGACCTTAGGTTATTTTTGATAAGGTGATACGACTTTAGCCTGTCAAATCTTGGCGCCGTTGCCGGGGAGACGGTTTATTTTTATTTTGTCTGAATTATAGTATTACACTAACCTCTACTCTGAAGAACACCTGTTCTTTGGAGCATCTCACGTTTGTTTTAGTGTTTTTGATGTATGAGTAGGAAATTGAAATCCCCAAATCTCATTCCACTTGACCCGGAGATTGAAAAGACTGCTCGTAAACTCAAAAAGAAAACTAAGCAAACCAAGCTGTCTGCAGGGACACCTTCCAAAAAGGCACCTTCTCCACCATCTTCACCACAACAAGGATTCCCCGCCTCACCTATTACTGCTAGAATGGGTGACGAAGCTAAACCGACCTTCAGAGATTATGCACAACCATCTCCTGATAATGTGCCCACTGGGGTACGGTTGCCTACTATTGCTGCTGCAAATTTTGAAATCAAGTCTCATGTTCTGAATATGGTTCAGAATAATCGCTTGTTTGGGTTACCATCCGAAGACCCAAATCAGCACCTGCAGCGGTTTTTATAATGTTGTGCTACTCGAAGCAAGTCGGGTGTTATCTGCGATGAGATGAAACTCATCTTATTTGGTTTTTCTCTCGCGCGACAAAGCTCTATTTTGGTATAATAAGCTGCCTTCCACCATCACCACCTGGCGCGAGCTCTCAAAGATTTCTCTCATCAAGTGGTACCCTTACCAAAAGACTGCAGATATGCGTCATGCCATAGTAACTTTCACCCAAGATCCTGGAGAGTCACTATATGAAGCTTGGGAAAGATTCAAAGATCTGCAGCGTCTTTGTCCCCATCATGGTTTCGACAAGTGGTATCTGTGCCATATTTTCTACACTAGAGTTGATGCAGATACAAGACGGGTAATTGATGGAGCTGCTGGTGGGTTCTTCATGGATAAAGCCGTAGACGAAGGGTATGAACATCTGGAGAAACTCGCTTCTAACCAAGCGTCTACTATCCGTTCTTCTATGATAAAGGGAGGCAAACATGATGTTGAAGCCATTTCTTTACTGATCGGGCAACTAGCTGCTCTTCACCAGAAGATTGATTCTTTGAAGCTAGGTAACAATTCCTCCCCTCACATGAGTGTCAATGCTATGGCTAGTGTTTCTGGTTACAATGCTTTCATATGTGACGCTTGTGGGATAGCTGGACATAACTCTCGAGAGTGCCCCGCTCTCTCACATTCTAGTGAGCCAGTGCACGCATTACAATCACAACACAAGTCCCAGTTCGATCCCTACTCGAATACATATAATCCTGGATGCGAGATCATCCAAATCTCTCGTATATGAGTAATAATGTGATGAATCCGCAACAACAACAATATCCTCAACAACAACAATATCAACCACAAGCTCCTTCTGGATATCAGAGAACTCAAATTCAATGGCATCATAACACACCTCCTTCAGACCCAGCTATAGCTGAACTCAAAAGTCTTATGTTGCAGATGCAGAAAGGGATTATTTTCTTTCAAGCAGATACCAGGTCTCAATTTGAGAGCCTGCATGCTCAGAATATGCTACAAGGGACACATAATAAGCTGCTGGAGTCACAAATAGCTCAGCTGGCTAGTTCCTCAGCTAGTAGGCCATCTAGGTCATTGCCTTCACAACCAATGCAACCAAGGGACACTGCCAATGCTATTACCCTTCGAAGCGGAGTGCAATACGATGCTCCGGCAATGCTAGAGGTGGAATCATCGCTAAGAAACCACAAGAAGTGCCTGAGGATGCTGAACCTCAGGCAGAGAAAGGAGCTGTAGACAAGACTATGGAGGTGACTAAGGAGAAAATTGTGCCTCCGGTGATCAAGCTACCATTCCCAAATCGGATGCTTAAGAAGAAGCTCGATCACCAGTATGGTAAGTTATTAGAGGTCGTAAAGAATCTGCAGGTAACAGTTCCTTTTTACTGAATTATTAAATCAAGTGCCTGCTTATTCTAAATTTTTAAAAGAACTGTTGATGAGGAAGCGGACTCTCAATGAGGTGGAAACAGTAGCTTTTACTGTTGAATGCAGCGCTCTTTTGCAAAACCAGTCTCCAGCTAAATTGAAAGATCCAGGGAGTTTTTCCATCCCCTGTCACATTGGCACCATTTTTATCGACAAAGCTTTATGTGATTTGGGTGCCAGTGTAAGTGTCATGCCTCTTTCTATCTCGTAAGCAACTCGAACATGGGTGAATTAAAATGTACTACCATTACTCGCAAATGGTCGACCGTTACGTGAAATACCCCCTAGGTATATTAGAGGACGTTCCTGTTAGAGTAGGTAAATTCTTTATCCCTGTGGACTTTGTTATGTTAGACATGGCCGAAGACACTCAAACACCCATTATACTTGGGAGACCTTTCCTCCACACTGCAGGGGCAGCTATAGATGTTAAGAGTGGGAAACTGACACTGACTGTGGGGGATGATAAGGTTATGTTTAGCCTAAACAATGCCTCTAAAAGCCCAATGCCAGAGGAATCATGTTATAGTGTTGATGTTATAGATGAACCGATCCATGATTGCATGCCTCATTCCCCCTCCCGTGATAATTCAAATGATGTGCTTGTCTTAGAGCCTATTGCAGGTGATGAACATTTTCTAACGGTCATACAGACTCATAAAAAGACCATTGGCTATAGCACTGATGACTTGACAGGAATAAGCCCTGACCATAATGAGCACTGCATTCATCTACATGAGGGCCACCACACTAGCATTACAGTCCAACGTGGGTTGCAAGCGGTGGTACAACATGCGTCTACTAAACTGCTCGATCCCGGCTGATGGGCAGCTGATGTCCATGTCCCTTTCCTTCCCTTTGTTGCAATGAGGCCATTGCCAAGTTCAGGTTGGGGGAGGATTTCTGTAAGTATTAGTATTTTTTTTCTTTTTATTTTTTACTGCTTTTTAGGTTAGTTAAGTTAGTTTAATTGCTTTGAAAAAATTGAAAAATCACAAAAAAAAAATGAAATATTGCTGAAAAAAACACAAAAATACGAGTTGAATACGAACAGATTGATTGTTTCCCTGTGCCCCGAACTTTGTTTTGAAAAACGATTTAACTCTTTATACTGGATAGTTGGGCATTTGTGATTGGGATGTTGTGATGTGATTTCTGATTGCCTTGATCATTGATTGTTTCCCTGTGCCTTGAACTTTGTTTTGAAAAACGATTTAACTCTTTATACTAGATAGTTGGGCATTTGTGATTGGGATGTTGTGATGTGATTTCTGATTGCCTTGATCTTGAATGAATTTTGATGATAAAGTGCCTATTTTAACTGCATGCTTGAATTGGTTAGATTGTGAGGATTTATTCTAGCCCTCGGATTTATCTCTATATCCGGTCTATTCCTCTGTGTTAGTTCCTCGTAGCATTCTTATCTTGGTTTTGGCATTGTACTGGTTGATTTCTGGTGACTTTAGACTGTGTTGTGATAGAGGCGTTCATTTGTTTAATATTTAAGCCTCAGAGTTGTTTAATGAATCATTTCCCCCCTAGCCCCGCTGAGCCTAATGACTTCTTTTTGGATCTATATTAAGCCACATTACACGCCTTGAGCCTTTACAATGACTATTGTCCCAAGCCTAGCTTGGGGGAGCATTTGTTAAGTTGATATTATATTGTGTGGTTGATTCCGTAGGGTGGTTGGAAAATAATGATATTTTGGTACAAAGAAAAGAAAGAAAAAAGGAAAAATAAAGTGAAAAATTTGAAAAATTTCTATGATCTTCACTCATTAACTTTCAAAGCATTGGAAATTATGTCGAAAGAGGCAATTATTGGTTGGTTCGTGAAATTTCAGAGTTGGTTATTATCTTGGTTATGTTGTTGAGTTTAAAATTCCCTATCTAAGGGGTGAAGCAATCCTATTCTTATTCATGTTGTGCTTTATTTGAGGACAAGCAAACGTTTAGCTAGGGGGAGTTTGATGTTATGGTTTTATATAGAGTTTTTCCCCCTATATTTGAGCTAAAATGTGCATCAATGGTGCTCTTAGGAGCCATTTCACGCAACCTTTCTCCATCTAGTTGTGGTTTTCTGTTTTGTGATGATTTGTAGGTATTGGGGAGCTTTTTCCCTATCACAATCGAATGGAGAGGTTCGAAGGCATATATGATGAGTTCCGGGGTCCCGAGAACACTTTCCGAGGCCTTGGACAAAAGAAGAAGTGAATCCTTGGCGCCTGATGCCAAGGAATGAAGAAATGGTGTCTCGCCCATTCTCATCGGGCTCCTGACGCCCGATCGGGCGTCCATCATCGCCAAAATGAAGTTTCATTGCGGGCCCGATCGGGCTTAATCCGCCCTGTCGTTGTTCAGTGTCCGACCCGATCGGGCGAGATGGCCCGACATCATCGGCATGCTTGCGTGCCTTACGTACTGTTGTGGGCGTCTTGCGCGCTGATCCTTGGCGAAGTCCATCGCCCGACTCCATCGGGCGGCACGACCCGACTCCATCGGGCGAGTGCCTTGCTGCTGCTGTGTGCGACTTCGACGTCTTGCGCGCTGATCCTCGACTAGCCCGATAGCATCGGGCGACATAGCCCGACAGGATCGGGCGGTTTTCTATTCTTGGAGAATGCTGCTGCGTTGAGCCCGATAGCATCGGGCTGGCGGCTGACTCCGCGTGCTCATTTAATGAATGTTGGGCTACTTAGTATAAATAGGAAAATCAGAATATCTATTATTCATCTTGTTTTTAGTCCTTATTTTCTCATAGTTTCTCTCAAGAACCCTAGTTTTACTACTTTTCATTGTGGATTCAAGATCAAACCTTTGGATTTCTTGCAATTTCAATATAGTTCTTGAATTTGGTAATCTTCTTTATTGCTTTCCCTATTATTCATTAGATTAATTTCTTAGCTATTTGCAATAGTTCAAAGTATGAATTTTTACATGGAATTTGTTATTGTTTTCTCAAGCATGAGTGAGTAGTTTTATTTCTAGGATTGTGGGGATTTATGTATGTAATGAGGGATTGATAGATTAGTATAAATACCCTTTATTTCCATTGTTTCCCGTGATTGAATCGTTCATGCTAGATTTATGAATTAGGTCTGATTTGTATTTCTATTATCGCAATATTGAATCTGCTTCGAGAGGAGAGATTTCATACAAGCTTTCAATCATTAGGCATAGTGATCCTTAACCATGCGAGAGCGGCTAGGTGATCTTTGAGGGAGGTAATGTTCGAGAGAACTTACATGTGCCCTAGATAAATTGACTTATTGGGTGGTTATTATTCGTCTCTGATTTCCCAAATTGTATGCATAGTGATCCATAGTCCTAGTTCTTTATTAATTGATTCTTATCTTCGTATTTAGTTCTGTCATTTGCTTAGTTTAGTCACACACCCATTTTCAACTGATTTAGTTAGTATAATATTAAAATTCAGATACAATAGTATAACTTTCTCCCTGTGGATTCGATCCTGACTTCCCAGACTACTTGTTAGTGGACCTTAGGTTATTTTTGATAAGGTGATACGACTTTAGCCTGTCACTTAGTGACAACCTTAAGCATTGCCACTCCAGTAACTTGCTCTTGCCAAACAGCCAGTACAATCTCTTCAAAGTCTTGAGCCAAGGCCCACATATTGAAATACCTGAAGGGCTTAGGCTTAGACACCACATTATTGTCAAGTTTAATCACACAAGGGGTGTGGTCTGAAATACCCTCAGGGAAAAACATGACAGAGGAGACAGAGAACTCTAGACACCAGACATCATTCACAAACACTCGGTCAATTTTAGAGAAAATCCTGTCAAGACCCTCTTATTTGTTGGACCAAATGAAAAAAGGCCCACCGGTAACATGCTCATGCAACCTACAATCCCTTAAACATTGTCTGAAGTAAGCAACTTCATCCAATGTGATAACAGATCGAATTCTGTCTTCCAAATCAAGGACATTGTTAAAATCCCCGCGAATAATCCAAGCTGCTTGGATACCCCCTGCTCAGACTATTCAGCACACTCTATAGCTCCTCCCTGGCACCAGCCGCATTAAAACAATAGATGATTGTCAATGCAAACTTCCTACCTGAAGCCAAATGCTCAACATTGCAGTGGATATATTGTGCTGCACAAGCCACCACATTCACATAAAAACAACTAGGTAACCAAATTAGCCAAATTCTGCCACCTTTATGACACATATAATTTGTAACAATACTCCAATCCTTGCATACTCTAGGAAAGACAGTAGCAAAATTGCAAGGTCTCATCCTTGTCTCTAAGAGACCATATAACCCACATTTTTTAAGATTGATGAACCATCTTATGTCATTGTGCTTGCTCGGGATATTTAGTCCCCTGATGTTCCACAAACCTATGTTATCCATTAGGGGGCTTAGGCACCTCCACACCAGGAGGTTCCCCATCCCATTCCTCATTGTTCACTCCAGTGAGTGACTTCTCCCTTCCTTCAGACACTCTAGCCTCAGCCTAAATTACTTGCTGCACATTATCACCAGCATACTCATCTTCTTTCATGCCTCCTGCTGCAGGTTCCAATATACCAGAACCAGAAGAGTTCCTCCGCATAGTAACACCACAACTCCTGCCTGATTCACAATTGTCCCCTTAGGAACCCATTTCTACACTGGCTTGATCTTCCTAGCAGCCACCTCAAACCTTTTCTTCCTGCATTCTTCCTCGGTATGGCCTACCCCTTTACAATCAGAGCAAATGATAGGCTTACACTCATAAACAACTTGTTGAGTCCTCAACACACCCTGTTCATCATAAAAGGAAATTACATGAGGAAATTCCTGCTCTATAGAAACCTCCACAAGAATCTAAGCATATTCTAGGATGTCTTTTTGAGCAGTGGCCCTATCTGTGCGTATAGGCTTCCCTATTGAGCCAACCAACTTCTTTAAAGTGTTTATCCCCCAGTATTTGAATGCCAAACCAGGAAGCCTAATCCACGTAGGAACCATTTTGACATTCTCATTATGAATGTCTAAATCAGGAGTCCAGCATTTGACAATCACTGGCTTCCTATCAAACAAAATAGGACCAGCATCAATAGCCCTTTGTCTATCCTCCATTGTCCTAAATCTCACCATAAACACTCCGTTTTCCATCATCGCCACTTTGGCAATCCCTAATTTATTTTAAACACGTCTAATGAAACCATCAACAATACGAAAAGGTGGCTTAGGACCTAAAATGTAACAAACAACAGCAGTTTGCCAATATTCTATCTCAGGTTGAACATTCTCAAGGGAAATACACACAAAATCATCATTCTCCTTATCTTGTCTCAATGGGGAATTCAATGGTGTATTCGTTCTAGCTAAATCCAATCCCTTCTCCCGAATATTACCAAACAAAGATTGTCTCCAAGAATTAACAGACTTACCTGTATTACTACTCAGATTCTGCATAGGAATTGGCGACCCATTTCCACGGATCTGGGCTGGTGTTCGAATAGAGTCGATCCAATTCTCCATGTTACTCCTCGCAGCCACAAACGCCGCCCTATCAGCCTCCGTCACCGTTCTACCCAGTTCCTCCTCCGATTCCTCATCTGAAGTCCAGCTGAGAGGAGGAATTGAGCCTTGCAGTTCATTAATGTTCTTCAATTTTCGAGCATCGCCAGATTGCGGTTTACGCAAGTTTTCCTTTGAGTTACTGCCCCTTTTGGATTTGCTGGCCTGCGATTTCTTCTTACCACCAGTGACTTTCTTCAAACCATTGGCCATGGCTTCAGCAATTGCTAGGGTTTAAAGAGGGTACAAGTGGTTCTGAGACAAACAAACTCTAGAGAGAAGACAGAGGTTCTCTCTCTAGACTCTCATCTTTTTTTCAATATATCCCATATATCTTCAACTTCTTAAATTCCATGAAAGCAAACTATTAGTGAAATACTACCTCTATATTTTTGTAGTTACTAATTCTCAAATGACAATAGCCAATGTTTAAGGACACGACCATATAGCGTTGGACATGTCCTGGGTCACTTTCCTTGGGAGAACAAACCAATCTTTCACTCCAATAAAATATTGGTTACTTTAAGGACATAAGCTAAGAAGATTAGCACATAAACTGTTACATGCTCAATAAAATATTGTTAACTTTAAGGTCTCAATATGGATGAAACCCCCTGACCATAGTGGCTCACCATGGGATAATAAGCCGATAAGGTACGAGGGATGACGTTATTGTATTTATTGGAATGATTTATTCGGAAAGAAAAATTAAGACAAATGATCAATAAACCCTCCGACGCTTTGTATGGGCATATTTGGCTGGATCAAAACCCTCTAACCAACGTCCAAAGTAGGCTAGTATGACTCAAAGTTCCCATAGTAATAGTTTAATTGATCACCCAAAGTAATACGCGTCATTACCTAATACAAACTGACAATGGTTCTAAAAATGCGCTTTTTTTTTTTAACATTTATGTTGTCGTTGTTTATTCAATAGGGAACTTACTTTTAAAATTAGGTCTTTCAGATTATGGATCTTAATTTCTAGTGATCATTAGACTAGAATATTACTAAGTGATCAAAGTAGGTAGTATGACTCAATTAGTTAGTGTTAGAGTACTAGCTAGTCTAGGTAATTGCCCAAAGTAACATGGGTCATTATTTAAAACAAACTCAAGATGGTTCTAAAAATGCGATTGTTTATTTGAACATTTATGTTGTCCTTGTTTATTCAATAGGGAACTTTCTTTTAAAATTAGTTCTTTTGGTTCCTAATATCTAGTGATAATTAGACTAGAATATTACTACGTGCTCAAAGTAGGCTAGTATGACTCGTTTAGTTAGTTCCTATAGTAATAGTTTAGGTAATCCCCCCAAGTAACATGGGTCATTACCTAAAAAAAAATGAATGAAGGGTTCGCATTTATTAAGGGGGGTGAAATGATCAAGTGACCCTTTCCCATCCGAAAAATTAAATGTGAAAATAGTACCTTTTGGAGAAAGAAAAAACTCCATCCAACCACATATGTCCATGATACATTGCATTGGGGGGGTGGGGGGTTGATCACCCATCCCAACCCAACTTGGGTCATACCCTAAATCGAAAATTATCATCCGGAGCGTAACCTGGGCTTAAAAACTAGTATATGTATAAAAGTTCTGATTTGGCACTTGATAAGCGCGACAAATGGCGTCTAATAAGGATGTCAAATGTCGCCAACTCATGTGTTGTCTTTTGGACACTACTTTATATATTAGTTATTCTTATTTATTTAGATTTAGATATCAATACTTCCATATTTTGGTCGTAATCCATGTTGTACTTTTTAATATATGAAAATCATACTATAACCAAAATCATATGTACAATAGAAGTATATTGTAACATAAACATGGTTAGGGTAAACCTTAAAGCATAGTCCAAAAGACAGCGCACGAGGTCGCAACATTTGGCATCCTATTAGACGCCATTTAGCACGCTTATGAAGTGCCAACATTATCAGAGAAATATATAGAGCTCGGAAAGTTAAAATTAATAAAAAATAGTATTTTGGTTTTTCGTAAGATTTTGCCTAGTGCGAAATTACAATTAGCCTTTTATTATTATTTTTGTCATGACTGTAATTGTTTTAGGACCTTTATAAAAATTAAACTTTGAAAACGTAGTTTTTTTCAAATCTATACCTATACTAATATATTGACAGGCGTTACTAAGTAAGTCTATGACCCACATGGCACTCTCCTCTAAGGCCATAATGTAAATGCTCTATTTTCATGTCAAATACTTCAATTAGAAATATAATGTTGTGTCGTTATAAGGTATCGAACACATGACCTTTGTAATGAAAAATGAAAGCTTAACCGTGAATCCAACATAACATCATTACTTATTATTACAAAATAAAAAATAAAAAATTCTGTAATAATATCTCATTAAAAGACTTACACAAGTAGTTAGATACCTAACATATTTATGTTAATTGTAATATACTATTGTAGACATACTCTTACTCACATTCTTTATAGAAAGTGTTGCTTTTATTTCCAAACATTTTAGGGTGTATTATTCAAATTATTATGAGGATCATTTTACCTCACTAGACAATAAATTACAAGAAGATACAGCCTGGGGCATCACCTGGGGACTATCACTAATTAACTCATTCTTATGTGATGTTCGAAGAAAATAAAAGGACACGACCTAAGGGAAAATAAAACGCTGCCCTGAACAAATTACAAAAGGTAAAATATTAAGCTAGCCAGCAAGGTGAAACTTTAAGTCGCACAGTATTATAAGCCTAAATTGTTGGGTCATGCATGTGCTTAAATCAACCAATGTAATAATGTCTATTCATTCCTAATTAAGAGACGCCAATGGTGATTATTGGACGTTAAGGTGATTATTGCACGTTATCTCATTTAAAGTAGTGGTTAGAGGGTTTCATCCAACCAAATATGCCCATACAAAGCGTCGGAGGGTTGATTGATCGTTTGTCTCAATTGTTCTTTCCGAATAAATCATTCCAATAAATACAATAACGTCATCCCTCGTACCTTGTTGGATTATTATCCCATGGTGAGCCACTATGGTCGGGGGTTTTATCCATACTGAGGCTCTAAAGTTACCAATATTTTATTGAGCATGTAATAGTTTATGTACTAATCTTCGTAGCTCATGTCCTTAAAGTAACCAATATTTTATTGGTGTGAGAGATTGGTTTGTTCTCCCAAGGAAATTGACCCAGGACATGTCCAACGCCGTACAGTCATGTCCTAAAACGTCGGCTAATTGTCATTTGAGAATTAGTAATGCCTTTTAAGCCTTTTATTAGGAACTTTTAAAAAATTAAAACTTATTAGGTGATGTTCCAAGAAATTAAACGGACAAGTCGTAAGTGAAAAGTAAAAAAATCTGAAAGGTTTAAATTTGAAAATAATAGCTTAAAAGAAATTGTAGTAGGAGAATATGACATCAATCGTCTCTTGTTAGTTACGTAATAAGAGTGTTTGAGATGTATATATTTGTTTATGTTTTTTTAGTCAAGTATATTTATAATAAGACTTTATCATATTTTATTTCAAACATTAGACAATAAAGTCTGAGTGTATTGATTGTTTAACTCTTGCCTTTCATTTCAAGTATATTTTATTGCAATTAGACAATTTTTTTATTAAGGGGTACACATGGACACAAAACAAATTACATTAGAAGTTTGAGGAGAGTGCCACGTGGCACATACATTTTCATAGGCACGGATTTTAATATATAGATGCTGTGTAGTTATAAGGTATCGAACACGTGACCTTTGAAATGAAAAATGAAGGCTTAACCATGAATCCAACATAACATTATTGCTTATTATTTCAAAATAAGATATAATAAATTATGTAATTACATCTCATTAAAAGACTTATACAAGTAGTTAGATGCCTAACATATTTATGTTAATAATAATATACTATTGTTGACATACTCTTACTAACTCAACCATTAGTGTTGATTGTTCTCCATATTAATAAATGTATGTGTACTTGACGATTTTCACCTCCACTCTTACACCCTAGGTATTTTCATTTTTTATTTTTCCTTTTTCTATTTTACTTAATTAAAGTAGGTATGTTACCCTTTTTTATATCCAAACTTTTAAGGGTGTATTATTCAAATTATTATGGCGTTAATTTTACCTCACTAAACAATAAAATTACAAAAAGAAACAACCCGCGGCATCGCCTGAGGACTATCACTAGTTAGCTCTTTATTAGGTGATGTTCGAATAAAAAAAAGGACACGGTGTAAGTGAAAATAAAACGTTTCCCTGAACAAATTACAAAAAGAGAAATATTAAGCTCACCAGCAAGGGGAATCGATCCCACGCCAAATAGTTGCCTAGGAGTTTCGTATCAGGACTAGTGACCATGGAGACGGGGGTATCAGCACGTCCAATATTTCTCCCCAATGAATCAATAGTCATTGTGTTGGTTGCTATTATTTAATGACATGACCCATGCTATCTAAGGACATGACCCAAAGGGAATCGAATTATTATGTGATTTCCACATTAAGTCGTACGGTGATTAAGCCGAAAGTGTTGAGTCATGTGCTTATATCGACCAATGCAATAATGTATATTCATTCCTAATTAAGAGAGTCCAACGGTGATTATTGGACGTTATCTCATTCAAAGTTGTGGTTAGAGGGTTCATCCAACCAAATATGCCCAAGATACAGAGCGTCGGAGGGTTTATTGATCGTTTGTCTCATTTGTTATTTCCGAAGAAATCGTTCCAATAAATACAATAACGTCATCCCTCGTACCTTATCGGCTTATTATCCCATGGTGAGCCAATAAGGGGGTTTCATCCATAATGAGACGCAAGAGCCATTGTGTTGTATACAATGTCTTGTCTCCTATGAATCAATAGTCATTGTGTTGATCGCTACTATTTAAAGACATGACCCATGATATCTTAGGACGTTACTCAAGGAAATCTACCTATAATTTTATTTCCCCATTAAGTCGTACGGTATTATAAGCCTAAATAGTTGGGTAATGTGCTTAAATCGACCAATGCAATGTCTATTCCTAATTAAGAGACCAATGGTGATTATTGGATGTTATCTCATTGAAAGTAGTGGTTAGAGGGTTTCTTCCAACCAAATGTGCCCAAGATATAGAGATTTGGAGGATTTATTGATCGCTTGTCTCAATTGTTCTATCCAAATAAATCATTCAAAGAGATACAACAACGTCATCCCTCGTACCTTATCGGCTTATTATCCTATGTTGAGCCACTATAGTCCGGCGGTTTCATCCATACTGAGACGCAAGAGCCATTATGTTGTGTAGAATGTCTCGTCTCCTATGAATCAATATGCATTGTGTTGGTCGTTATTATATAAAGACATGACCCATGATGTCTAAGGACATGACCTTAAGGGAATCGAACAATTATTTGATTTTCACCTTAAGTCGTTCGGTATTCAAAGCCTAAAGTGTTGGGTCATGTGCTTAAATCGACCAATGCAATAATGTCTATTCATTCCTAATTAACAGACACAAATGGTGATTAATTAGTGGACGTTATCTCATTCAAAGTAGTGGTTAGAGGGTTTCATCCAACCAAATATGCATATATAGAGCGCCGGAGGGTTTATTGATCGTTTTTCTCAATTGTTCTTTCGGAATAAATCATTTCAATAAATACAATAACGTCATCCCTCGTACCTTATCGGCTTATTATCCCATGGTGATCTATTATGGTCCGGGGGTTTCATCCATACTGAGACGCAAGAGCCGTTGTGTTGTGTAGATAGTCACCTATTAATCAATAGTCATTGTATTGGTCGCTATTATTTGAAGACATGACCCATTATATCATAGGACATAACCTAATCAAATCTACCTAATATTTGATTTCCACATTAAGTCATACGGTATTCAATAGGGAACTTGCTTTTAAAATTAGTGCATTAATTTTCCTAATATCTAGTGATAACTAGACTAGAATCGTATTACGTGATCAAAGTAGGCTAGTCTGACTGAACTAGTTAGTTCCTAGAGTAATAGTTGAGACAATCTCCCAAAGTAACATTGGGCCATTACCTTAAACAAACTGAAAATGGTTCTAAAAATGCGATTGTTTATATTAACATTTATGTTGTCCTTGTTTAATAAATAGGGAACTTGCTTTTAAAATAAGTGATGATTCCTTATCTCTAGTGATAACTAGACTATAATATTACTACGTGATCAAAGTAGGCTAGTATGACTCAAAGTTCCCATAGTAATAGTTTAAGTGATCGCCCAAAGTAACACGGGTCATTACCTAAAACAAACTGACAATGGTTCTAAAAATGCGATTTTTTTTAACATTTATGTTGTCCTTGTTTATTCAATAGGGAACTTACTTTTAAAATTAGGTCTTTCAAATTATGGTTCTTAACTTCTAGTGATAATTAGACTTGAATATTACTAAGTGATCAAAGTAGGTAGTATTTCATATTTGCTAACAGGAAAACATTTTGACACAGAATAAGCATTTAACTTTGCATGCAGGGTAGCTAAAAACGCTTTATACTAGTACGATATTGGTGCGAGAGACTGCTATGTTCTAATGCAAGTGTATCTGCATCTCGGTATCGGTGCGAGGAATTAATTGGTTTCTTCACGGCTTAGGATTACTAATGAAAGGCTACGACAAGAGTAAGAGAGTTGATCATAGGTACACAGATGAGGTAGGGGAGGGGTGGGGGTCTTATATATTGGTTGGGTGTTTCGAGCAATCTTGTGTTGGGTCACGTCCTAAGCAATGGACGTTCGTTCATGGGAGGGACACCGATGGCACTCTATGACATTATTTCATTCATTAATAGTTGTTAATTGTTGTGGCTATAATAAGGAGAACTTGTATAAATTATGTTATATAATCGCATATTGGGTAATTATATAAGCATGTATTTTCCACAACCATTTGTGACAATAAGTTAACACAAAGCAGTGAATAATACATAGAACCATAAAAATTATCCATTCGAGTTAATTATTTTTTGGAAATAAACTACTTCTATAGTACGACCTCCGTTTCTTTTTAGTTGTTACACTTTGACATTTTACACAATTCACAAATTGCACTTTGACCCTCGTTTGTGACTTATACGTGAATACAAACATAGTCATGTGGGATCTTGTTAAATCCGTCTTAGTATGTACTTTTTATAATTTTTACAAATACAAAACTAAAGTTTTGCATTGGCATGCATGAAAAGTGTAAGTGTAACAATTAAAAAGAAACGGAGGGAGTACAATACAGTATGCATGTTTTTGTTTCCTTTTTTGGCAATTCCAAACATTGATATAGTATGTGGTCAAAATAAAAGTGGTACATAATTCACTATTACATAGTTAATTATATAATTTTATCTATATGATTTCCTATTTTCATCAAATTTAATTTGGCCACAATTTTCCTTTCAACTAATACATGCTTTGGGAATAGACACTTTAGTTGGACCTTTTCTCAAACTGAAATTAAGTACCACATCATTAATAGGGTGCCTCCAACAGTCAATTTTTTCCTATATAAGGTGAGGCATACTTCAATATTCTAATTAACCCCTTAGAATAAAAATAAACGTCACACTTTTTATCCAAACAGAAACATATCTTACAAGAGAAAGGAAAAAATGGCGGTGGCAGGACCATCCCGCCTCCGACTGCGCCACCACCACCACCACCATCTCCACCATCACCACCACCACCACCACCACCACCATCTCCACCATCACCATTACAATTACCATCCTCTTCCTCCTCCTCCACCGCTCCTACATCATCATCATCCTCTCTCTCCCCCTCCAATGCTCCAACATCATCATCATCCTCTCTCTCCTCCTCCTCTTCTCGTGAGTGGATGAGACCCCGATCCCCCTCCCCTTCATCATCAGCACCATCAACACCCCCATTCATCATCCTCATCCTCCTCCTCCTCCTCCACCTCCTCTGACTCTGCATCACCACCACGTGGCGATGCGCCAGAGTTAGAATCGGACTCCGACAACTACAATCGGACTCCCGAAAACCGCAACCAGATTTACTAACATTTATCGGTAAATCCGCAACAAGACTAGGTTTGATAATGTCCTTGCATGTCCTTTCCCATGTCTTCTTTTGTCTAGGGTTCTTTTTTTTTTTTTTTGGGTATGCTTCTTTTTCTTGTTTTTGTCTGTAATTTGGCTCCATTAGTAGTCGG
Source organism: Beta lomatogona (assembly GCA_947646795.1). Classification (NCBI taxonomy): domain Eukaryota; kingdom Viridiplantae; phylum Streptophyta; class Magnoliopsida; order Caryophyllales; family Amaranthaceae; genus Beta; species Beta lomatogona. The sequence continues at coordinate 2,852,484 of CANSNZ010000927.1, read as the reverse complement.
AGCAAATTGTAGGTTGTAATAAATTAGTATTAAGACTTTTTTTAATGACTCTATTATGAATGAAATATGTTTTTTCTTAAATTGTCTCTCAATTTATTTATGCTTTTTCTTATGTTGTCTCAATTTAGATGAAAATTTGATGAAAATAGAGTTAATTATAATTTCATAGGCCTAAGTCTTCCTTTTAGTAGGTACTTATGAGTAAGACATCAAAAAATTGGCTTGCATGGCCCTCCTCCCCTCTGCTTTTAGTTTTTTTTCTTTATTTTTTTGCTAATGGGCTGACATGCCCATATTTTGTAATTATATAATCTTATCAATGAAAATATATCATATATTTCTTCTACTTGTTAAATTTCATTAAAGCAACTATTCATGAAATATTTAACACACAAAACAAAATATGTATGCCCAAAGAATAAATAAAGTTAAATTTAAACAGATATTTGATACACAAAGTAAGATATATACAACCCTTTAAGTTAATTATTGAGACAAACAATTGCTGATATTGTGTCTAAGAAAACATTAATTATAGGCAATGAAATTCCTAGTAGAGTAGCATGCAGTCTAATAGACTATGGTCTAAATAGTCTAATCACATTTGGATGTTTTACATGCAGTAGTTTATTATGGGTAATGAATTGTGTAATTAAGAATGATAGCTTGCCATGTTCTTTGTCATGACCCTAATTGTTTTAGGACCTTTTAAAAAAATAAACTTTTCGAAGCTATTATTTTGCCAATTTTTGTATTTTTTTTCCATTAAGAAATTGCAAAGTTTGAGGAGAGTGTATTGATGGTACACATGGACACAAAACATTTACATTAGAAGTTTGAGGAGAGTGCCACGTGGCACATACATATTCATAGGCACGGCTTTTGATATACTACCTCTGTTCTTTTTCAGTGCTTTCAAATCATGGTTTCTAATTTCTAGTGATAATTAGACTAGAATATTTCTAAGTGATCAAAGTAGGCTAGTATAACTCAACTAGTTAGTTCCTATGATAATTGTTTAGGTAATCGCCCAAAGAAACATGGGTCATTACCTAAATCAAAATGACAATGGATTTAAAAAATGCGATTGTTTATTTTAACATTTATGTTGTCATTGTTTATTCAATAGGGAACTTGCTTCTAAAATTAGTGCTTCATAATTTGGTTCCTAATTTCTAGTGATAATTAGACTAGAATATTACTAAGTGATCAAGGTAGGCTAGTATGACTCATTTAGTTAGTTCCTATAGTAATAGTTCAGGTAATCTCCCAAAGTAATATGGGTCATTACCTAAAACAAACGGACAATCGTTCTAAAAATGCGATTGTTTATTTTAACATTTATGTTGTCTTTGTTTATTCAATAGGGAAGTTGCTTTTAAAATTAGTGCATTAATGTTCCTAATATCTAGTGATAACTAGACTAGAATCGTAATACTTGATCAAAGTAGGCTAGTATGACTGAACTTATTGTTAGTTCCTATAATAATAATTTAGACAATCTCCCAATGTAACATTGGATTATTACCTTAAACAAACTGACAATGGTTCTTAAAACACGATTGTTTATTTTAACATTTATGTTGTCCTTGTTTATTTAATATGGAACTTGCTTTTAAGATTAGTGATGATTCCTAATATATAGTGATAACTAGACTAGATTATTACAACACTTGGATTCTACTCTACCTCTACACCAACGAGGCCCAAGTAGTACAACACTCCACGATAATTATTTTAGTTTTGTATTCATCAAACCCAAACTACCTTTGGGCATTATTATTCTTACACAATTCCTTTGGCCATTATTATTCTTACACAATTCATTACACGTAATGAACTCTTGCAAGTAAAAGTGTAAAACATTCATTGGGGGAGGCAGTTCATTCTTTCTCCAAGAGGCATTAGTCAGGTTTCATTCAATGCTCTCTTCTTTGCAAATAATGAACTCCTCTAGGCTCTTAGACCACCCACCACTCAACTAGGCCTTTCATTGCCTTGCGTTATATTAGTGTTTTTATTCAATGCTCTTTTTATAATGATACGGGTAAACAATTAAACAAAAATTTTTTCCATTTAGGGATTATTTATTGACATGATTTTATCTACTACTAAAATTATCTATATAATCAAGTCACTATTCTTTGGAGAATTTGTTGTAAACAATTAGTTTAGTTTCCAATTAATCACCAATGACATCTTCAGCTAAACAGGTTAGAAGGTGGCTAGTACAATAAATATCAGCAGTAGCCGTTTTTCCCAAGATCTTCAGTTATATTTATTGGGAAGTTGAAATAAAGAAACTGCATTAAATTAGAGAAGTTGGATTGAAGGAGCAACATTACATCCTAATCCACTAGTTCCAAGAAAATAAAAGGACATGTAGTAAATATCAAATTAAAACGTCGCTGAAAATTTTTCTAAACGTCGCTGAAAATTGTGGTTAATTTGTAACATCTATACTAATATATTAAAAGGCGTGCCTAAATCAGGAATGGTGCCACGTGGCGCTCTTCCTAAGGGAGTTTTACTCCATGTAATCGACAATAATTAAAAAAATTAAAAGTTGCGTAGCATAGGGTTTGATCCCGTGACCTCAAAAACATATACTAAAGTCTTAACCACTAGGCCAAATAACATTTAGTGTTATCATCTTAAAGTATAATATTAATAAATGAAATTTTTTCTTACTTGGAGCGAAAACCAAGACAATCACGAAAGGAGGCCCAACACCAAGAACCCCTAGATCCAAGCATGTGAGCAACAAAATTGTCCAGCCTCAAAAGGTTTAGCTTAGCAAGGGAGTCAGCAACAAATTCTTAACAAATTCATCGAAATCGGTCACATTCTCATCTCTATCCACTTCCCATTTCTTAAAAACTTCATACAAAAATAAATTAAAATCCCAAATTTATCTCTTACAAAAACAAGTTACACTACAACAACTTCTTCCTCATCATTATATTATCTTCTTCATCATTTGCAAAGAAAAAACACATAACTACGATTCCCCTTTTCAATTTTTGTAAACAATTTTTGAAGAAAATTATTACTAGAAGTAATTAAAGAATATATGATTTCGCACGCATAGCGTGCATATAAAGGCTAGTGTTCTATATGTCAAGAGGGATAGGACACCAAAAAAAAGAAAGAAGAAAAAAAATGGGTAACATACCTACTTTAATTAAGTAAAATAGAAAAAGGAAAAATAAAAAGGAAACTACCTAGGGTGTAAGAGTGGAGGTGACAACCGTGAAGTACGCATGCATTTATTAATATGGAGAACAATAAACAGTGCATTTAATGGCTGAGCTAGTGTGTAAGAGTGGAGGTGACAACCGTGAAGTACGCATGCATTTATTAATATGGAGAACAATAAACAGTGCATTTAATGGCTGAGCTAGGGTGTGACGAAGTTATCCGCTGCTCCATGGAATAGGAATAGTGCATTCAACTTATGCGTGTAGGATGAACAATACTGTACTTGAATAGTAAAAGTAAAAGTGTCGTTGTTTTAGGACATGACCTACGTTGGTTGGGATATGTCCTACTGCATGGTTGATGGGAGACTAAACCAATCTTTTGGCAAGTTGGCACAAGTGATCCCAAGAGTCTCCTATCTTATAATTGTTTCTTAATTTAAAGCACTCCTAACTCCTAGCTTGGACCCTTATTTGACAAAAGTTAGTGGTTTTAATTTACACCACTGGTTCCAAGAAAAAAACGGAAACTACCTAAATATCAAATTAAAATGCTCCCTTAATCCTTATAGAATATGATATGGGATTGATGAGTGATCAATTAGCTAGTGCTGCAAGAGTTGCCTTTAGAAAAACATAACAAAAGGATCTACAAAAACATTGTCTAGATATCTATACTAATATATTAAAAGGCGTTCCTAAACAATAAACGGTGCCACGTGGCACTCTCCCTAAGGGAGTTTTACTCCATGCAATCCACAACAATAAAAAACATAGAAATTGCGTAGTATAGGGTTTGATCCCCGGACTTCAAGAACATATACTAAAGTCTTAACCACTAAACCAAATAACATTTAGTGTTATTATCTTAAAGTATAATATTAATAAATAAAATTTTCCTTACCCGGGGCGTTGCCCGGGCCTAATAACTTGTTTGATAACTTAAAAACCGGTATGATATGAAATAAATCTTTAACATTTCATATCAGTGTAGGGTAGCTTAAAAATGTTTTCTAGTACGAAATTAAGATTTAACTTCTCATAGAAAGACTTTTTTTTATATAATTTTAGGGTTCCTTTCATTATGGCATAAAGCCAGATTACAATGGCAACATTACCCAATTAACACAATTCCACCAATTACAGCTAATTTGTTGTTATCAAGGGAAGTTTATTAAGCAGCATGCCATTATTGCCATCCACTTCAATTAATTACCTTAGTCATTGCTATAGAAATTGGGTATTGAATCGTTTGTCAGTCTATAGGTTCTTTCGACTACTGTCTTCAGGACATTTCCTATTTTAAATTAATATTATACATTTAAAAAAATAAAATAATGTTATGCAGTTTTTTTTAAAAAAAAAACGTGAGTAATATTAACTGCTCATATCACACCATTTAACTGCCATACCCATTTGTAAATTAAGTACCATAGTTACCGTACCCATTTATTCAAAATAAATATTCGAAAAATACCATACCTTGATCTTATTTGTTGTAGTGACTTAAGTTTTATATATAGAATAAACAGTGGGTAACATTTCACTAAACTTAACATAGATATTTAGGATATAGAGTAATTACTAACGCTGTAGTGACTTAAGTTTTATATATAGAGTAAACAGTGGGTAACATCTCACTAAACTTAACATAGATATTTAGGATATAGAGTAATTACTAACAGTTTTTCCTAAAACATAAGAAATGCAAACAAACTTTGAAGAACAACACTACGCAATTACGAAACACTTCTGCTATTTCCTGTCTCTACTAAGGAGCATGGAGTATGTGCATATAGTACTGAACCTTACACAACAGGCATGTAACCTCCTCAGATCCATATGTATCGAAGAAGTTCCAGTGTTGCATCTATGTTCCCGGAGTTTGGTGACAGATGTTCTCGTACGATGCTCGACGCCTTCTGTTGAGATCGTGCATAGCGACATGGAGACCGTTCCTATTTAGGAAGGTTTTGAGCTTTCGAGCGTATGTGGATAACAAATCTTGCTTGGCAAATCCAACGAGGATGAATAACCCCTCTATACAGTCTTCATGGTATAACAATACCTCGCACACAAACTCTGCATAATCCGTGCCTATATTGCGAAGTTGATCCTGCGCGTCGTCAAGGTCATAGTGAAAGAACTAAATTTTTATCGCATCTCCAATCGCATCTTGAATGAGTGAAAGAGGCGACGACGGTGGCGACGACGGTGGTGGTGGTGGTGGGGTTGATGACCTTGAGGATGATAATGAGGATGATGGTGCCCTTGGCCTTTTGAGGGATGATGATGATGGGCATGAACTTGACGAAGCAATGGATACTCAATAATTTTGAAAGGAAACGAGAAAATATTTGGAGTGAACTGATCTGCATCGCTTAGTTTCTGTTTTTATAGGCGTTTTTATAGGAAATGAAAAGAAAAATACAAAGACAGTTCGCACATAGGGGACACCAAAAAATAGAAAAAGGCAACACATAGGGGACACCAAAAAATAGGGATATTTTTTATAGGCTATATATCTCTATTATATAAGGCAACACATAGGGGACACCAAAAAATAGAAAAAGGTAAAAAAAGAAACAAAAAAAAAGGAAAGATAATAACTTCTTTATTTATACAGAAATGGGGGGGAAAAAAAAAATTACCAAATTTAAATTGAACATTAGTTTTTTGAAAAAGTAAAATACAAAGACAGTTCGCACGCATTGCGTGCATATAAGACTATTATTCTATATGAGAAGAGGGATAGGACACTAAAAAATAGAAAATACTTTAATTAAGTAAAACAGAAAAAGGAAACTACCTAATTAATTAAAATAAATAAAAAGATAAAAAGGGCACTACAAAAAGAAAACAGTGAATATTTACAACACAGTCAGTTACTTCTCTCTCAACATATTTAGTGAATAAAAAGGGCGTCTCAGTATATATGGATGAAACCCAAGACCATAGTGGCTCACCATGCGATAAAAAAGCCGATAAGGTATGAGGGATGATGTTGATGTATCTCTTGGAATAATTTATTAGGAGAGAACAATTGACACAAAAGATCAATAAACCCTCCGATGCTCTGTATCTTGAGCATATTTTTACACGACATTTTTACACGGCTTAGAATAGGTAGATTTCCTTAGGGTCATGTCCTAAGATATTTAGGGTCATGTCTTTAAATAATAGCGACCAACATAATGACTATTGATTCACAACACAATGGCTCTTGCGTCTCGGCATGGATGAAACCCCCGGACCATAGTGGCTCACCATGGGATAATTAGCCGATAAGGTACGAGCGATGACGTTATTGTATTTCTTGAAATGATTTATTCGGAGATAAAATTGAGACGATCGATCAATAAACCCTCCGACGCTCTGTATCTTGGGCATATTTGGTACAAGGGACGAAACCTTCTAACCACTACTTTGAATGAGATAACGTCCAATAATCGCCATTGGTGTCTCTTTATTAGGAATGAATACACGACATTATTGCATTGGTCGATTTAAGCACATGACCCAACGCTTTAGACTTAAAATAGGTAGAATTCCTTGGGTCATGTCCTAAGATATATAGGGTCATGTCTTTAAATAATCGCGACCAACACAATGACTATTGATTCATATATTAGGAGACAAGACATTCTACACAACACTATGGGTCTTGCGTCTCGGTATGGATGAAACCCCCGGACCATAGTGGCTCACCATGGGATAATAAGCCGATAAAGTATGAGGGATGACGTTATTGTATTTCTTCGAATGATTTATTCGGAGAGAAAAATTGAGACAAACGATCGATCAATAAACCCGTCGACGCTCTGTATCTTGGGCATATTTGGTACAAGGGACGAAACCCTCTAACCACTACTTTGAATGAGATAACGTCCAATAATCACCATTGGTGTCTCTTAATTAGGAATGAATACACGACATTATTGCATTGGTCGATTTAAGCACATGACCCAACACTTTATGCTTAGAATATGTAGATTTCCTTAGGGTCATGTCCTAAGATATTTAGGGTCATGTCTTTAAATAATAACGACCAACACAATGACTATTGATTCATATATAGGACACAAGACATTCTACACAACACAATGGGTCTTGTGTCTCGGTATGGATAAAACCCCCGGACCATAGTAGCTCACCATGGGATAATAAGCCGATAAGGTACGAGGGATGACGTTATTATATTTCTTGGAATGATTTATCCTGAGAGAACAATTGAGACAAAAGATCGATCAGTAAACCCTCCGACGCTCTATATCTTAGGCATACTTGGTACAAGGGAGGAAACCCTCTAACCCCTACTTTAAATGAGATAACATCCAATAATCGCCATTAGTGTCTCTTAATTATGAATGAATACACGACCTTATTGCATTGGTCGATTTAAGCACATAACCCAACACTATAGGCTTAAAATAGGTAGATTTCCTTTGGGTCATGTCCCAATATATTTAGGGTCATGTCTTTAAATAATAGCGACCAACACAATAACGATTGATTCATATATAGGAGACAAGACGTTCTACCCAAGACTATGGGTCTTGCGTCTTGGTATGGATGAAACCCCCGGGCCATAGTTACGCACCATGGGATACTAAGCCGATAAGGTACGAGTTGTGGCGTTATTGTATTTCTTGGAATGATTTATTCGAAGAGAAAAATTGAGAAAAAACAATCGATCGATCAACCCTCCGACGCTCTTTATCTTGGGCATATTTGGTACAAGGGACTAAACTCTCTAACCACTACTTTGAATGAGATAACGTCCAATAATCATTATTGGTGTCTCTTAATTAGATATGAATACACGACATTATTGCATTGGTCGATTTAAGCAAATGACCCAACACTTTAGGCATATAATAGGTAGATTTCCTTTGGGTCAAGTCGTAAGATATTTAGGGTCATGTCTTTAAATAATAGCGACCAACACAATGACTATTAATTGATATATAGGAGACAATACATTCTACACAACACTATGGCTCTTGCTTCTCGGTATGGATGAAAACCCCGGACCATAGTGGCTCACCATGGGATAATAAGCCGATAAGGTACGAGGGATAACGTTATTGTATTTCTTGGAATGATTTATTCGAAGAGACAAATTGAGACAAACGATCGATCACTCAACCCTCCGACGCTTTGTATCATGGGCATATTTGGTACAAGGGACGAATCCCTCTAACCACTACTTTGAATGAGATAACATCCAATAATCGCCATTAGTGTCTCAAAATTAGGAATGAATACACGACATTATTGCATTGGTTATTTAAGCACATAACCCAACAATTTAGGCTTAGAATGGGTAGATTTCCTTAGGGACAAGTCCTAATATATTCAGGGTCATGTCTTTAAAAAATAGCGACCAACACAATGGCTATTGATTCATATATAGGAGACAAGACATTCTACACAACACTATGGCTCTTGCGTCTCGGTATGGATGAAACCCCTGGTCCGTAGTGGCTCACCATGGATAATAAGCCAATAAGGTACGAGTGATGACGTTATTGTATTTCTTAGAATGATTTATTCAGAGAGAAAAATTGAGACAAACGATCGAGCAAAAAACCCTCTGACACTCTGTATCTTGGGCATATTTGGGACAAGGGACGAAACCCTCTAGCCACTACTTTGAATGAGATAACGTCCAATAATCACCATTGGTGTCTCTTAATTAGGAATGAATACACGACATTATTGCATTGGTCGATTTAAGCACATGACCAAACACTTTAGTCTTAGAATAGGTAGATTTCCTTAGGCTCATGTCCAATTATTTAGGGTCATGTCTTTAAATAATAGCGACCAACCCAATAACTATCGATTGATATATAGGAGACAATACATTCTACACAACACTATGGCTCTTGCTTCTCGGTATGGATGAAAACCCCGGACCATAGTGGCTCACCATGGGATAATAACCGATAAGGTATGAGGTATAACGTTATTGTATTTCTTGGAATGATTTATTCGGAGCGACAAATTGAGACAAACGATCGATCAGTCAACCCTCCGACGCTCTGTATCATGTGCATAATTGGTACAAGGGACGAATCCCTTTAACCACTACTTTGAATGAGATAACGTCGAATAATTGCCATTGGTGTCTCTTAATTAGGGATGAATACACGACATTATTGCATTGGTTATTTAAGCACATGACCCAACAGTTTAGGCTTAGAATGGGTAGATTTTCTTAGGGACAAGTCCTAATATATTTAGGGTCATGTCTTTAAATAATAGCGACCAACACAATGGCTATTGATTCATATATAGGAGACAAGACATTCTACACAACACTATGGCTCTTGCGTCTCGGTATGGATGAAACCCCCGGACCATAGTGGCTCACCATGGGATGATAAGTCGATAAGGTCCGAGGGATGAAGTTATTGTATTTCTTGGAATGATTTAGTCGGAGAGAAAAATTGAGACAAACGATCGATCAAAAAACCCTCGGACACATTGTATCTTGGGCATATTTAGCACAACGGACGAAACCCTCTAACCACTACTTTGATTTAGATAACGTCCAATAATCACCATTGGTGTCTCTTAATTAGGAATGAATACACGACATTATTGCATTGGTCGATTTAAGCACATGACCCAACACTTTAGACTTAAAATAGGTAGATTTCCTTTGAGTCATGTCCTAAGATATTTAGGGTCGTGACTTTAAATAATAGCAACGAACACAATGACTATTGATTCATATATAAGAGACAAGACAATCTACACAACACTATGGGTATTGCGTCTCGGTATGGATGAAACCTCCGGACCATTGTCGCTCACCATGGGATAATAAGTTGATAAAGTACGAGGGATGACGTTATAGTATTTCTTGGAATAATTTATTCGGAGAGAAAAAATAAGACAAACGATCAATCAATAAACCCGCCGACGCTCTGTATTTTGGGCATATTTGGTACAAGGGACAAAACCCTCTAACCACTACTTTGAATGACATAACGTCCAATAATCACCATTGGTGTCTCTTAATTAGGAATGAATACACGACATTATTGCATTGCTCAATTTAAGCACATGACCCAACACTTTGGCTTTGAATACGTAGATTTCCTTAGGGTCATGTCCTAAGATATTTAGGGTCATATCTTTAAATAATAACGACCAAAACAATGACTATTGATTCATATATAGGACACAAGACATTCTACACAACACAATGGGTCTTGTGTCTCGGTATGGATGAAACCCCTGGACCATAGTGGCTCACCATGGGATAATAAGCTGATAAGGTACGGGGGATGATGTTATTATATTTCTTGGAATGATTTTTTCGGAGAGAAAACTTGAGACAAACGATCGATCAATAAACCCGCCGACGCTCTGTATCTTAGGCATATTTGGTACAAGGGACGAAACCCCCTAACCACTACTTTGAATGAGATAACGTTCAATAATCACCATTGGTGTCTCTTAATTAGGAATGAATACACGAAATTATTGCATTGGTCGATTTAAGCACATGACCCAACACTTTAGGCTTAGAATACGTAGATTTCCTTAGGGTCATGTCCTAAGATATTTAGGGTCATGTCTTTAAATAATAACGACCAACACAATGACTATTGATTCATATATAGGACACAAGACATTCTACACAACACAATGGGTCTTGTGTCTCGGTATAGATGAAACCCCCGGACCATAGTGGCTCACCATGGGATAATAAGCCGATAAAATACGAGGGATGATGTTATTATATTTCTTTGAATGATTTATTCGGAGTGAAAAATTGAGACAAACGATCGATCAATAAACCCCCCGACGCTCTGTATCTTGGGCATATTTGGTACAAGGGACGAAATCCTCTAACCACTACTTTGAATGAGATAACGTCCAATAACCACCATTGGTGTCTCTTAATTAGGAATGAATGCACGAGATTATTGCATTGATCGATTTAAGCACATGACCCAACACTTTTGGCTTAGAATATGTAGATTTCCTTAGGGTCATGTCCTAGGTTATTTAGGGTCATGTCTTTAAATAATAACGACCAACAAAATGACTATTATTGATTCATATATATGAGACAAAACATTCTACACAACACTATGGGTCTTGCTTCTCGGTATGGATGAAACCCCTCGGACCATAGTGGCTCACCGTGGGATAATAAGCCGATAAAGTACGAGGGACGACGTTATTGTATTTCTCGGTATGATTTATTCGGAGAGAAAATTGAGACAAACGATCAATCAATAAACCCGCCGACGCTCTGTATCTTGGGCATATTTGGTACAAGGGACGAAACCCTCTAACCATTACTTTGAATGAGATAACGTCCAATAATCACCATTGGTGTCTCTTAATTAGGAATGAATACACGACATTATTGCATTGGTCGTTTTAAACACATGACCCAACACATTAGGCTTAGAATAGGTAGTATAGATTTCCTTAGGGTCATGTCCTAAGATATTTAAGGTCATGTCTTTAAATAATAGTGACCAACACATTAACTATTGATTCATATATAGGAGACAAGACATTGTACACAACACAATGGGTCTTGTGTCTCGGTATGGATGAAACCCCTGGACCATAGTGGCTCACCATGGGATAATAAGCTGATAAGGTACGGGGGATGATGTTATTATATTTCTTGGAATGATTTTTTCGGAGAGAAAACTTGAGACAAACGATCGATCAATAAACCCGCCGACGCTCTGTATCTTAGGCATATTTGGTACAAGGGACGAAACCCCCTAACCACTACTTTGAATGAGATAACGTTCAATAATCACCATTGGTGTCTCTTAATTAGGAATGAATACACGAAATTATTGCATTGGTCGATTTAAGAACATGACCCAACACTTTAGGCTTAGAATATGTAGATTTCCTTAGGGTCATGTCCTAAGATATTTAGGGTCATGTCTTTAAATAATAACGACCAACACAATGACTATTGATTCATATATAGGACACAAGACATTCTACACAACACAATGGGTCTTGTGTCTCGGTATAGATGAAACCCCCGGACCATAGTGGCTCACCATGGGATAATAAGCCGATAAGGTACGAGGGATGATGTTATTATATTTCTTTGAATGATTTATTCGGAGTGAAAAATTGAGACAAACGATCGATCAATAAACCCCCCGTCGCTCTGTATCTTGGGCATATTTGGTACAAGGGACGAAATCCTCTAACCACTACTTTGAATGAGATAACGTCCAATAACCACCATTGGTGTCTCTTAATTAGGAATGAATGCACGAGATTATTGCATTGATCGATTTAAGCACATGACCCAACACTTTTGGCTTAGAATATGTAGATTTCCTTAGCGTCATGTCCTAGGTTATTTAGGGTCATGTCTTTAAATAATAACGACCAACAAAATGACTATTATTGATTCATATATATGAGACAAAACATTCTACACAACACTATGGGTCTTGCTTCTCGGTATGGATGAAACCCCTCGGACCATAGTGGCTCACCGTGGGATAATAAGCCGATAAAGTACGAGGGACGACGTTATTGTATTTCTCGGTATGATTTATTCGGAGAGAAAATTGAGACAAACGATCTATTAATAAACCCGCCGACGCTCTATATCTTGGGCATATTTGGTACAAGGGACGAAACCCTCTAACCATTACTTTGAATGAGATAACGTCCAATAATCACCATTGGTGTCTCTTAATTAGGAATGAATACACGACATTATTGCATTGGTCGTTTAAAACACATGACCCAACACATTAGGCTTAGAATAGGTAGATTTCCTTAGGGTCATGTCCTAAGATATTTAAGGTCATGTCTTTAAATAATAGTGACCAACACATTAACTATTGATTCATATATAGGAGACAAGACATTGTACACAACACAATAGGTCTTGCGTCTCGGTATGGATGAAACCCCCGAACCATAGTGGCTCACCATGGGATAATAAGTCGTTAAGGTACGAGAGAACAATTGAGACAAACGATCGATCAGTAAACCCTCCGACGCTCTGTATCTTGGGCATATTTGGTATAAGGGACAAAACCCTCTAACTACTACTTTGAATGAGATAACGTCCAATAATCGCCATTGGTGTCTCGGAATGAATACACGAAATTATTGCATTGGTCGATTTAAGCACATGACCCAACACTTTCGGCTTAGTAGGTGCATTTCCTTAGGGTCATGTCCCTATATATTTAGGGTCACGTCATTAAATAATAGCGACCAACGTAATGACTATTGATTCATATATAGTAGATAAGACGTTCTACCCAACACTATGGATCTTGCGTCTCGGTATGGATCAAACCCACGGACCATAGTGGCGCACCATGGGATAATAAGCCGATAAGATACGAGGGAGGACGTTATTGTATTTCTTGGAATGATTTATACTGAGAGAACAATTGAGACAAACGATCGATCTGTAAGCCCTCCGACGCACTGTATCTTAGGCATATTTGGTACAAGGAACGAAACCATGTCACCACTACTTTGAATAAGATAACGTCCAATAATCGCCATTGGAGTCTCTTAATAAGGAATGAATACACGACATTATTGCATTGGTCGATTTAAGCACATGACCCAACACTTTAAAATTAAAATAGTTAGATTTCCTTAAGTTTATGTCCTAAGATATTTAGGGTCATGTCTTTAAATAATAGCGACCAACACATTGACTATTGATTCATATATATGAGACAAGACATTCTACCCAACAGTATGGGTCTTGCGTCTCGGTATTGATGAAACCCCCGGACCATAGTGGCTCACCATCGGATAATAAGTCGATAAGGTACGAGGGATGATGTTATTATATTTCTTGGAATGATTTATTTGGAGAGAAAAATTGAGACAAACGATCGATCAATAAACTCGCCGACGCTCTGTATCATGGGGATATTTGGTACAAGGGACGAAACCCTCTAACCACTACTTTGAATGAGATAACGTCCGATGATCACCATTGGTGTCTCTTAATTAGGAATGAATATACGACATTATTGCATTGCTCAATTTAAGCACATGACCCAACACTTTGGCTTAGAATATGTGGATTTCCTTAGGGTCATGTCCTAAGATATTTAAGGTCATGTCTTTAAATAATAACGACCAACACAATGACTATTGATTCATATAAAGGACACAAGACATTCTACACAACACAATGGACCTTGTGTCTCGGTATGGATGAAACCCCCGGACCATAGTGGCTCGCCATGGGATATTAAGCCGATAAGGTACGAGGGATGATGTTATTATATTTCTTGGAATGACTTATTCGGAGAGAAAAATTGAGACAAACGATCGATCAATAAACCCGCCGACGCTCTGTATCATGGGCATATTTAGTACAAGGGACGAAACCCTCTAACCACTACTTTGAATGAGATAACATCCAATAATCACCATTGGTGTCTCTTAATTAGGAATGAATACACGACATTATTGCATTGGTCGATTTAAGCACATTGATAGGGTGTCGTACACCTGTCAAAAATAATTCCTGCAAAACCTTCTAAAAATGTAGTAGGGTAAGTAGGGTCGAATCCACAGAGAGATGGTTGTTTTAATCTAGCTTCTAATGCATGGAGAACTAAACAAGATCAGGAATAATGAATTAAAGTTCTAAACTAATCAAACTACGAAAATCAAGCTAAAAAGGATCTAGGGCAATGGTTCACCATGTTCATAGCTATAATCCTATCAAAATATCATCAATGGTTCAATTAATCAGATATCTAGAGCACATGTTAATCCTACGGTCGGGCATTAACGCTCTCAAATCAACATATGCTAGTACGGTCGCTCAACATAATCAGATTTGCTAATTGTAGGTAAGCCTCTAAAGAGTACTATCTCTCGATCTATGACTCGATATTAGCAATATTTAAACAGACAATTGATCAGATTGCAAGATTAACAATAAAAACACTAATCAATTAGAGATATCAATAACTAATCAAACCATTAATAAATATCAATCAATAAATCATAGCATATAAACATGGATTCCCAAACCCTAGAATATAAACTACTCAATCATGAAATAAATAAAGAAATTTAAATCTACAAAGAAAAGCATGATCAAAGAAATCAATGAAGGAAAACAGATGAAAATTATAAACTCATGAATTCATGAAGAAAAGAAAAACTAGGGTTTGCCATGAAAAACTAGAGAGAAAAAGAAGAAGGAAACTAAAGCTAAACCTAAGAATACAAAATATAACGTCAGAAAAGAGATGTCTTTTGGGGGGAGAGAGAAGACCTATTTATAGTTTTTACAAAACCGGCTAAAAAAGGCAAATAAACCCGTCTCGAGAAACCGCCCGGTTGATCGGGCGACGGTGATTGAGGAACTACGACAGAATAGCAAATCCGCCCGGTCGGGCGCGCAAGCGATTTTGGCTCCTTTCTCGCCCGGTTGACTGGGCTAACATGCCTTGCATCCTGTGAAAATTTCTTTTCCGCCCGGTCGACCGGGCGGGAAAACAGCGATTTTGCGTCAACTTGCGAAGGTTGTATCTCTCGAACCAGAAGTCCATTTGGGGCGTGTGACCTAACGTTGGAAGGCCCTTCAAGTCTAGTTTCCAACCCAACTGGAATTTCTTGATTCTAAGAAGTACATAAAATGTTATGATCAGAAGAGTATACATGACTCCTTTTTCACATTTCTTCTAATGATTTTCCGCTTCGTTTTCGCTCAAACTCGTACTAAGACGTATCCATACTATCCTTATGCATCGTAGCTTATTTCCAAGTGCTCCTAATCCTCAAGCTCAGCTAAATATACTCCAAATACGTTCTCATTACCTGAAATTCATCAAAAACAAGAAAACATACCGAATAGGAGTAGAATAACATAACTTAAGAATATGATGCAATAATGAACCTAAATATGATTCTAAATGCTCTAAAATGCAACCTAAATGCACTTTAAAACTATATATAAATATGATTTATCAAACTCCCCCAAGCTAAACCATTGCTTGTCCCCAAGCAATAAGACATAGACATGGGAAAAGTAAGACAACCTACAATATAGGACTAAAACAGGGCTAAACACTCAACTGAAAACACAAGAGATATAATCACTACACAAACCAAGCATCGAAACAATCTCGAACAAAGCCGCATAGCATGTCATGTATCACAATCAACTCTCCAATCATACCACATACCATCTCTCCCAAGCTAGATTTAACCAAACCTGACAGACCTCACTATAGTCATGTGCGCTCAAATCTCTCATGTGTTTAAAGGATAAATTATGACACTCAACCTAATCAAGTCGACTCAGATGAAGCAAATACTCTTTAACTTTGACTTTTTGACTCACTTAACACTCAACAATACAATACACAATGATCAAGAGGACTTTTATGGGTTGTAATGGGGCAGAGGTTAAATGTATGGAATAATTTGGGAATTGTGGTGGAAAAACCAAGAAGGGGGAGCATCATATAACTGAAAACATGACCAAGAAAGATCACAACAACTCCACGCAACAACCAACAATCTCCAAATATAATCAACAACCTTATTCATTCAAGAAATTCAATCATAACCCTTTTTATTTCACTTTATTCACAACTTTCTTTTTCACTTCTTTTTCATTTCATTTTTCACTTTTTTTTTTTTCTCGAACTTACAATTCAATTTCAAAGCTCACTAAACATACTTTTCCATCCTTCTAAACCACAAATAGAGCATTTCAATTCAATAAAAACCAAACTAAAACTAATACTCGCTCCCCCAAGCTAGGCTTAGGACAAATATCAAATGAGGCCAATGGCTTCTAATGTAGGTAGCAATCAAACATAGTCAGAAAGGCTCAGCGGGGCTAGAGGAAGGATAAGATGAAAACAAGAGTAACTCTGGAGCTAAGATCATGAAATAAAATGCCTCAATCATATCAAAATGTATGCACTATCAAATATCAAAGAGTACCAAGTCAAAATCAAGATCAATGCGACAACTAAGGAACTAATCACACATGAAAGAACATAACTGACACAGATACGTCAGTTTATAGGCACAGAAGCTCACTTAGTTTAAGGTGTCTGCACAATAAAGTTAAATCGAACCAGAGAGAGATCAATCAATCTCACCACAAACAATCAATTGCGAAACAATCGTGCTATAAAGTATCATGCTCAAGATGATTGACGCTTAGGAATCGTAGTAAAATATCATCAAAGTTCTCAAAGAGTGCCAGCAATAGTCCTATAGATGCAACTAAAATGAGATGAAGTCTAATATGAAATGAAATATGCTAATGCAACTAAGAAAGCAGTACAATATTTTTGGTTACATGTAAACTCCCACTCCTAGTGAGCGGTACAAACCGTGCAACATCCTATGAAAGCAATGAAAAAACTACTCTAAATGCAACTAACATGCGCTAAGTAATGATGACAAACATCCTCCCCCAAGCTGACTGACACATTGTCCTCAATGTGAACAATGAGGAATACAATGAGGGAGAGGTACAACTTACAAAAGGGGTGGGTAATCAAAGGGAGTGTCAAAAAAACATCGACACCTCCACCACAATCGATAGTTGTAATGAGGCAATGAACTTAGCCAAAAAAATTGGCTATGCTTGCACCTAGCAAAAGACTTCATCACACATTAGCAAAGTTAGTCAAACCAAAAAAAATAAAAAAAAATAAATAAAAATAAAATAAAAATAAAATAAAATAAAAATAAAAAATGAACAAAGTCGGGTTGCCTCCCGATAAGCGCTGTTTTAAGGTCTTGCATGACCGTTTCAGATTAGTAGATCACTCATAATAGTTCAACGCTCTAAGAAGCTTATCATATGTTCCTGCAAACATCTCAGAGCATATTATATAAGAGTGGAAAGGAAAAATAGAAAAAATTAGTACTAAAATATTACTAAAACTACCAAAAGAAAAATCAAAGGAAAAATTATATTTACAAGAAGAAGAAAAAGAAAAATCGTTAGTCATTTTACAGGACTCAAAAGGAGGAAAAGAAACCAATTGTACATTATTTACATTATCATGAGAGTCATTCAAAAGGGGAGAAAGAAGGAACGATGGAGGATATAATAAAGGGGAAGAAGGAATAAGATCAAGTTTTTGAGAGAAAGGAACATGAGACTCAAAAACAATAGGTGGTACCGATAAAGACTCATAAATCACCTCACCCTCAACTTGACTTTCCTCCAAAGAAGAAATTTCAACCATGGTTTCTTCCTCCTACAAAACATCCATCACATTGGTCTTTCTCTCAATCTTTTCATCATCCCAATAGCTCTCATTTATTATCCAACCCTCCTCATCATCATAAATAAACGGTTTGGGGCTAGAATTTTGAGCAGATAGACATTCATATTGGGAAGAGGGCTTAAAACCATAAACTAAAGTCACATCACACGAAGAAAAATCATGTGAAGTAGACTGACAATTTGAACAATAAGGGGTTGGTGTCATGTAAGTTTGGGGTGAAAGAGCAGATGAAGACATCTCCCACTCATAAGTATCCCTAGCCAACCACACATATAACGTCAGAAAAGATGTCTTTTGGGGGGAGAGAGAAGACCTATTTATAGTTTTTACAAAACCGGCTAAAAAAGGCAAATAAACCCGTCTCGAGAAACCGCCCGGCTGATCGGGCGAATTCCGCCCGGTCGGGCGACGGTGATTGAGGAACTACGACAGAATAGCAAATCCGCCCGGTCGGGCGCGCAAGCGATTTTGGCTCCTTTCTCGCCCGGTTGACCGGGCTAACATGCCTTGCATCCTGTGAAAATTTCATTTCCGCCCGGTCGACCGGGCTGGTAAACAGCGATTTTGCGTCAACTTGCGAAGGCTGTATCTCTCGAACCAGAAGTCCATTTGGGGCGTGTTACCTATCGTTGGAAAGCCCTTCAAGTCTAGTTTCCAATCCAACTAGAATTGCTTGATTCTAAGAAGTACATCAAAAGTTATGATCAGAAGAGTATACATGACTCCTTTTTCACATTTCTTCTAATGATTTTCCGCTTCGTTTTCGCTCAAACTCGTACTAAGACGTATCCATACTATCCTTATGCATCGTAGCTTATTTCCAAGTGCTCCTAATCCTCAAGCTCAGCTAAATATACTCCAAATACGTTCTCATTACCTGAAATTCATCAAAAACAAGAAATCATACCGAATAGGAGTAGAATAACATAACTTAAGAATATGATGCAATAATGAACCTAAATATGATTCTAAATGCTCTAAAATACAACCTAAATGCACTTTAAAACTATATATAAATATGATTTATCACACATGACCCAACACTTTAGGCTTAAAATATGTAGATTTACTTAGGGTCATGTCCTAAGATATTTAGGGTCATGTCTTTAAATAATAACGACCAACACAATGACTATTGATTCATATATAGGACACAAGACATTCTACACAACACAATGGGTCTTGCGTCTCGGTATAGATGAAACCCCCGGACCATAGTGGCTCACCATGAGATAATAAGCCGATAAAGTACGAGGGACGACGTTATTGTATTTCTCGGAATGATTTATTCGGAGAGAAAAATTGAGGCAAACGATCTATCAATAAACCCGCCGACGCTCTGTATCTTGGGCATATTTGGTACAAGGAACGAAACCCTTTAACCATTACTTTGAATGAGATAACGTCCAATAATCATCATTGGTGTCTCTTAATTAGGAATGAATACACGACATTATTGCATTGGTCGTTTTAAGGACATGACCCAACACATTAGGCTTAGAATAGGTAGATTTCCTAAGGGTCATGTCCTAAGATATTTAGGAATAGCGACCAACACATTGACTATTGATTCATATATATGAGACAAGACATTCTAAACAACACAATGGGTCTTGCGTCTCGGTATGGATGAAACCCCGAACCTTAGTGGCTCACCATGGGATAATAAGCCGTTAAGGTACGAGGGATGTCGTTATTGTATTTCTTGGAATGATTTATACTGGGAGAACAATTGAGACAAACGATCGATCAGTAAACCCTCCGACGCTCTGTATCTTGGGCATACTTGGTACAAGGGAAGAAACCCTCTAACCACTACTTTGAATGAGATAACGTCCAATAATCGCCATTGGTGTCTCGGAATGAATACACAAAATTATTACATTGGTCGATTTAAGCACGTGACCCAACACTTTCGACTTAGTAGGTACATTTCCTTAGGGTCATGTCCGAATATATTTAGGGTCACGTCTTTAAATAATAGCGACTAACACAATGACTATTGATTCATATATAGGAGATAACACGTTCTACCCAACACTATGGGTCTTGCGTCTCGGTATGGATGAAACCCACGGACCATAGTGGCGCACCATGGGATATTAAGTCGATAAGGTACGAGGGAGGACGTTATTGTATTTTTTTGGAATGATTTATTCTGAGAGAAAAATTGAGATAAACGATCGATCAGTCAACCCTCCGACGCTCTGTATCTTGGGCATATTTGGTACAAGGGACGAAACCCTCTAACCACTACTTTGAATAAGATAACGTCCAATAATCGCCATAGGAGTCTCTTAATTAGGAATGAAAACACGACATTATTGCATTCGTCGATTTAAGCACATGACCCAACACTTTAGGCTTAGAATATGTAGATTTCCTTAGGTTCATGTCCTAAGATATTTAGGGTCATGTCTTTAAATAATATTGACCAACAAAATAACTATTATTAATTCATATATATGAGACAAAACATTCTACACAACACTATGGGTCTTGCGTCTCGGTATGGATGAAACCCCCGGACCATAGTGGCTCACCATGGGATAATAAGCCGATAAAGTACGAGGGATGACGTTATTTTATTTCTCGGAATGATTTATTCGGAGAGAAAAACTGAGACAAACGATCTATCAAAAAACCCGTCGACGCTCTGTATCTTGGGCATATTTGGTACATGGGACGAAACCCTCTAACCATTACTTTGAGTGAGATAACGTCCAAGAATCACCATTGGTGTCTCTTAACTAGGAATGAATACACGACATTATTGCATTGGTCGTTTTAAGCACATGACCCAACACATTAGGCTTAGAATAGGTAGATTTCCTTAGGGTCATGTCCCAAGATATTTAGGGCCATGTCTTTAAAGAATAGAGACCAACACATTGACTATTGATTCATATATAGGAGACAATGGGTCTTGCATCTCGGTATGGATGAAACCCTCGAACCATAGTGGCTCACCATGGGATAATAAGTCGTTAAGGTACGAGGGATGACGTTATTGTATTTCTTGGAATGATTTATACTGAGAGAACATTTGAGACAAACGATCGATCAGTAAACCCTCCGACGCTCTGTATCATGGGCATATTTGGTACTAGGGACGAAACCCTCTAACCACTACTTTGAATGAGATAACGTCCAATAATCGCCATTGGTGTCTCGGAATGAATACACGAAATTATTGCATTGGTCTATTTAAGCACGTGACCCAACACTTTCGGCTTAGTAGGTACATTTCCTTAGGGTCATGTCCTAATATATTTAGGGTCACGTCTTTAAATAATAGCGACCAACACAATGACTATTGATTCATATATAGGAGATAAGACGTTCTACCCAAAACTATGGGTCTTGCGTCTCGGTATGGATGAAACCCACGGACCATAGTGGCGCACCACGGGATAATAAGCCGATAAGGTGCGAGGGAGAACGTTAATATATTTCTTGGAATGATTTATTCAGAGTGAAAAATTGAGATAACCGATCGATCAGTCAACCTTCCGCCGCTCTGTATCTTGGGCATATTTGGTACAAGGGACGAAACCCTCTAACCACTACTTTGAATAAGATAACGTCCAATAATCGCCATTGGAGTCTCTTAATTAGGAATAAATACACAACATTGTTGCATTGGTCGATTTAAGCACATGACCCAACACTTTAAAATTAAAATAGTTAGATTTCCTTAAGTTCATGTCCTAAGATATTTAGGGTCATGTCTTTAAATAATAACGATCAACACATTGACTATTGATTCAAATATATGAGACAAGACATTCTACCCAACAGTATGGGTCTTGCGTCTCGGTATTGATGAAACCCCCGGACCATGGTGGCTCACCATGGGATAATAAGCCGATAAGGTACGAGGGATGATGTTATTATATTTCTTGGAATGATTTATTTGGATAGAAAAATTGAGACAAACGATCGATCAATAAACTCGCCGACGCTCTGTATCTTGGGCATATTTGGTACAAGGGACGAAACCCTCTAACCACTACTTTGAATGAGATAACGTCCAATGATCACCATTGGTGTCTCTTAATTAGGAATGAAAACACGACATTATTGCATTGCTCAATTTAAGCACATGACCCAACACTTTGGCTTAGAATATGTAGATTTCCTTAGGGTCATGTCCTAAGATATTTAGGGTTATGTCTTTAAATAATAACGACCAACACAGTGACTATTGATTCATATACAGGACACAAGACATTCTACACAACTCAATGGGTCTTGTGTCTCAGCATGGATGAAACCCCCGGACCATAGTGGCTCAACTTGGGATAATAAGCCGATAAGGTTCGAGGGATGATGTTATTATATTTCTTGGAATGATTTATTCGGAGAGAAAAATTGAGACAAACGATCGATCAATAAAACCGCCGGCACTCTGTGTCTTGGCCATATTAATTTGGTACAAGGGACGAAACCATCTGACCACTACTGTGAATGAGATAACGTCCAATAATAACCATTGGTGTCTCTTAATTAGGAAAGAATACACGACATTATTGCATTGGTCGATTTAAGCACATTACCCAACACTTTACGCTTAGAATATGTAGATTTCCTTACGGTCATGTCCTAAGACATTTAGGGACATGTCTTTAAATAATAACGACCAACAAAATGACTATTATTGATTCATATATATGAGATAAAACATTCTACACAACACTATGGGTCTTGCATCTCGGTATGGATGAAACCCCCGGACCATAGTGGCTCGCCATGGGATAATAAGCCGATAAAGTACGAGGGACGACGTGATTGTATTTCTCGGAATGATTTATTCGGAGAGAAAAATTGAGACAAACGATCTATCAATAAACCAGCCGACGCTCTGTATCTTGGGCATATTTAGTAGAAGGAACGAAACCCTCTAACCATTACTTTGAATGAGATAACGTCCAATAATCACCATTGGTGTCTCTTAATTAGGAATGAATACACGACATTATTGCATTGGTCGATTTAAGCACATGACCCAACACTTTAGGCTTATAATATGTAGATTTCCATAGGGTCATGTACTAATATATTTAGGGTCATGTCTTTTAATAATAGCTACCAACACAATGATTATTGGTTCATATATATGAAAGACAAGACATTCTACACAACACTATGCCTCTTGCTTCTCGGTATGGATTAAACCCCCGGACCATAGTGTCTCACCGTGGGATAATAAGCCGATAAGGTTTGAGGGATGACGTTATTGTAATTCTTGGAAAGATTTATTCGAAGAGAAAAATTGAGACAAATGATCGATCAATAAACCCTCCGACGCTCTGTATCTTGGGTATATTTGGTACAAGGGACGAAAGCCTCTAACCACTACTTTGAATGAGATAACGCCCAATAATCACCTTTGGTGGCTATTAATTAGGAATGAATACACGACATTATTGCATTGGTCGATTTAAGCAAATGACCCAACACTTAAGGCTTAGAATAGGTAGATTTCCTGAGGGTCATGTCTTAATATATATAGGGTCAAGTCTTTAAATAATAGCGACCAACACAATGACTGTTGATTCATATATAGGAGACAAGACATTTAACACAACACAATGCCTATTGCGTCTCGGTATGGATGAAAGCCCTGGACCATCGTGGCTCACCATGGGATATTAAGCCGATTTCTACGAGGGATGACGTTATTGTATTTCTTGGAATGATTTATTCGGAGAGAAAAATTGAGACAAACGATCGATCAATAAACCCTCTGACACTCTGTATCTTGGGCATATTTGGTACAAGGGACGAAACCCTCTAACCACTACTTTGAATGAGATAACGTCCAATAATAATCATTGGTGTCTCTTAATTAGGAATGAATACACGACATTATTGCGTTGGTCGTTTTAACCAATTGACCCAATACTTTAGGCTTAGAATAGGTAGATTTCCTTAGGGTCATGTCCTAATATATTTAGGGTCATGTCTTTAAAAAATTGCTACCAACACAATGATTTTTGATTCATATATATATAGGAGACAATACGTTCTACAGAACACTATGGCTCTTGCTTCTCGGTATGGATGAAACCCACGAACCATAGTGGCTCACCATGGGATAATAAGCCGATAAGTTATGAGGGATGACGTTATTGTATTTCTTGGAATGATTTATTCTGAGAGAACAATTGAGACAAACGATCGATCAATAAACCCTCCGACGCTCTGTATCTTGGGCATATTTGGTACAAGGGACGAAACCCTCTAACCACTACTTTGAATGAGATAACGTCCAATAATCGCCATTGGAGTCTCTTAATTAGGAATGAATACACGACATTATTGCATTGGTTAATTTAAGCACATGATCCAACACTTTAAAATTAAAATAGGTAGATTTGCTTAGGGCCATGTCCTAAGATATTTAGGGTCATATCTTTAAATAATAGCGACCAACACATTGACTATTGATTCATATATATGAGACAATACATTCTACCCAACACTATGGGGCTTGCGTCTCGGTATGAATGAAACGCCCGGACCATAGTGGCTCACCATGGGATAATAAGCCGATACGGTACGAGGGATGACGTTATTGTATTTCTTGGAATGATTTATTCGGAGAAAAACAATTAGGACAAACGATCGATCTATAAACCCGCCGACGCTCTATATCTTGGGCATATTTGGTACAAGGGACGAAACCCTCTAACCACTACTTTGAATGAGATAACGTCCAATAATCACCATTGGTGTCTCTTAATTAAGAATGAATACACTACATTATTGCATTGGTCGATTTAAGCACATGACCCAACACTTTAGGCTTAGAATTGGTAGATTTCCTTAGGGTCATGCCCTAAGATATTTAAGGTCATGTCTTTAAATAATAACGACCAACACAATGACTATTGATTCATGTATAGGACATAAGATATTCTACACAACACAAAGGGTCTTGTGTCTCGGTATGGATGAAACCCCCGGACCACAGTGGCTCACCATGGGATAATAAGCCGATAAGGTACGAGGAATAACGTTATTGTATTTCTTGGAAAGATTTATTCGGAGAGAACAATTGAGACAAATGATCGATCAGTAAACCCTCCGACGCTCTGTATCTTGGGCATATTTGGTACAAGGGACGAAACCCTCAAACCACTACTTTGAATGACATAACGTCCAATAATCGCCATAGGAGTCTCTTAATTAAGAATGAATAAACGACATTATTTCATTGGTCGATTTAAGCACATGACCCAATACTTTTGGCTTAGAATAGCTAGATTTGCTTAGGGCCATGTCCTAATATAATTAGGGTCATGTCTTTAAATAATAGCGACCAACACAATGACTGTTGATTCATATATAAGAGACAAGACATTCTACACAACACAATCGCTATTGCGTCTCGGTATGGATGAAATTTCCGGACCATCGTGGCTCACCATGGGATAATAATCCGATAAGGTACGAGGGATGACGTTATTGTAGTTCTTAGAATGATTTATTGGAAGAGAAAAATTGAGACAAACGATCGATTAATAAACCCTCCGACGCTCCGTATCTTGGGCATATTTGGTACAAGGAACGAAACCCTCTAACCACTACTTTGAATGAGATATTGTCCAATAATCACCGTTGGTGTCTCTTAATTAGGAATGAATACACGACATTATTGCATTGGTCGATTTAAGCACATGACCCAATACTTTAGGCTTAGAATAGGTAGATTTCTTTAAGGTCATGTCCTAATATATTTAGGTTCATGTCTTTAAATAGTAGCTACTAACACAATGATAATAGATTCATTATATAGAAGACAAGACATTCTACACAATACTATGCCTCTTGCTTCTCTGTATGGATGAAACCCCCCGGACCATAGTGGCTCACCATAGTATAATAAGCCGATCAGGTATGAGGGACGACGTTATTGTGTTTCTTGAAATGATTATTCGAAGAGAAAATTTGAGACAAATGATCGATCAATTAACCCTCCGACGCTCTGTATCTTGGGCAAATTTTTTACAAGGGACGAAACCCTCTAACCACTATTTTGAATGAGATAACGTCCAATAATCGCCATTGGAGTCTCTTATTTAAGAATGAATAAACGACATTATTTCATTTGTCGATTTAAGCCCATGACCCAATACTTTTGGCTTAGAATAGGTAGATTTGCTTAGGGTCATGTCCTAATATATTTAGGGTCATGTCTTTAAATAATAGCGACCAACACAATGACTATTGATTCATATATAGGAGACAAGACGTTTTACCCAACACTATGGGTCTTGCGTCTCGGTATGGATGAAACCCTCGGACCATAGTTGCGCACCATGGGATAATAAGCCGATAAGGTACGAGGGATGACGTTATTGTATTTCTTGGAATGATTTATTCGGAGAGAAAAATTGAGACAAACTATTGATCAATAAACCCTCTGATACTCTGTATCTTGATCATATTTGGTACAAGGAACGAAACCCTCTAACCACTACTTTGAATGAGATAACGTCCAAAAATCACCGTTGTTGTCTCTTAATTAGGAATGAATACACGACATTATTGCATTGGTTGATTTAAGCACATGACCCAACACTTTAGGCTTATAATAGGTAGATTTCCTTAGGGTCATGTCCTAATATATTTAGGGTCATGCCTTTAAATAATAGCTACCAACACAATGATTATTGATTCATATATATATAAGACAAGACATTCTACACAACACTATGCCTCTTGCTTCTCGGTATGGATGAAACCCCCGGACCATAGTGGCTCACCATGGGATAATAAGCCGATAAGGTTTGAGGGAAGACGTTATTGTATTTCTTGGAATGATTTATTCGAAGAAAAAAACTGAGACAAATGATCGATCAATAAACCCTCCGACGCTCTGTATCTTAGGCATATTTAGTACAAGGGACGAACCCTCGAACCACTACTTTGAATGAGATAACGTCCGATAATCCCCATTGCAGGCTTTTAATTAGGAATGAATACACGACATTATTGCATTGGTCGATTTAAACAAAATAGGTAGATTTCTTGAGGGTCATGTCCTAAGATATATAGGGTCATGTCTTTAAATAATAGCGACCAACACAATAATTGTTGATTCATATATAGGAGACAAGACATTCTACACAACACAATGGCTATTGCGTCTCCGTATGGATGAAAGCCCTTGACCATCGTGGCTCACCAAGAGATATTAAGCCGATTTGGTACGAGGGATGACGTTATTGTATTTCTTGGAATGATTTATTCGGAGAGAAACCCTATAACCACTACTTTGAATGAGATAACGTCCAATAATCACCGTTGGTGTCTCTTAATTAGGAATGAATACACGACATTATTGCATTGGTCGATTTAAGCACATGACCCAACACTTTAGGCTTAGAATAGGTAGATTTCCTTAGGGTCATGTCCTAAGATATTTAAGGTCATGTCTTTAAATAATAACGACCAACACAATGACTATTGATTCATATATAGGACACAAGACATTCTGCACAACACAATGGGTCTTGCGTCTCGGTATGGATGAAACCCCCGGACCACAGTGGCTCACCATGGGTAAGCCGATAAGGTACGAGGAATAACGTTATTGTATTTCTTGGAAAGATTTATTCGGAGAGAACAATTGAGACAAACGATCGATCTGTAAACCCGCCGACGCTCTGTATCTTGGGCATATTTGGTACAAGGGACGAAACCCTCTAACCACTACTTTGAATGAGACAACGTCCAATAATCGCCACTGGAGTCTCTTAATTAAGAATGAATAAACGACATTATTTCATTGGTCGATTTAAGCACATGACCCAATGCTTTTGGCTTAGAATAGGTAGATTTGCTTAGGGCCATGTCCTAATATATTTAGGGTCATGTCTTTAAATAATAGCGACCAACACAATGACTTTTGATTCATATATAGGAGACAAGACGTTCTACCCAACACTATGGGTCTTGCGTCGCGGTATGGATGAAACCCCCGGACCATAGTTGCGCACAATGGGATAATAAGCCGATAAGGTACAAGGAATGACGTTATTGTATTTCTTGGAATGATTTATTCGGAGAGAAAAATTGAGACAAGCGATCGATCAATAAACCCTCTGACACTTTGTATCTTGGGCATATTTGGTACAAAGAACGAAACCCTCTAACCACTACTTTGAATGAGATAACGTCCAATAATCACCGTTGGTGTCTCTTAATTAGGAATGAATACGCGACATTATTGCATTGGTCGATTTAAGCACATGACCCAACACTTTACGCTTAGAATAGGTAGATTTCTTTAGGGTCATGTCCTAATATATTTAGGGTCATGTCTTTAAATAATAGCGACCAACACAATGACTGTTGTTTCATATATAGGAGACAAGACATTTAACACAACACAATGCCTATTGCGTCTCGGTATGGATGAAAGCCCTGGACCATCGTGGCTCACCATGGGATATTAAGCCGATTTCGTACGAGGGATGACGTTAATGTATTTCTTGGAATGATTTATTCGGGGAGAAAAATTGAGACAAACGATCGATCAATAAACCCTCTGACACTCTGTATCTAGGGCATATTTGGTACAAGGGACGAAACCCTCTAACCACTACTTTGAATGAGATAACGTCCAATAATCATCGTTGCTGTCTCTTAATTAGGAATGAATACACGACATTATTGCGTTGGTCGATTTAAGCACATGACCCAATACTTTAGGCTTAGAATAGGTAGATTACCTTAGGGTCATGTCCTAATATATTTAGGGTCATGTCTTTAAAAAATAGCTACCAACACAATGATTTTTGATTCATATATATAGGAGACAATACGTTCTACACAACACTATGGCTCTTGCTTCTCGGTATGGATGAAACCCACGGTCCATAGTGGCTCACCATGGGATAATAAGCCGATAAGGTACGAGGGATGACGTTATTGTATTTCTTGGAATGATTTATTCTGATAGAACAATTGAGACAAACGATCGATTAACAAACCCTCCGACGCTCTGTATCTTGGGCATATTTGGTACAAGGGACGAAACACTCTAACAACTACTTTGAATGAGATAACGTCCAATAATCGCCATTGGAGTCTCTTAATTAGGAATGAATACACGACATTATTGCATTGGTTAATTTAAGCACATAACCCAACACTTTAAAATTAAAATAGGTAGATTTTCTTAGGGTCATGTCCTAAGATATTTAGGGTCATATGTTTAAATAATAGCGACCAACACATTCTACCCAACACTATGGGGCTTGCGTCTCGGTATGGATGAAACGCCCGGACCATAGTGGCTCACCATGGGATAATAAGCCGATACGGTATGTGGGATGACGTTATTGTATTTCTTGGAATGATTTATCCGGAGAAAAACAATTAGGACAAACGATCGATTTATAAACCCGCCGACGCTCTGTATCCTGGGCATATTTGGTACAAGGGACGAAACCCTCTAACCACTACTTTGAATGAGATAACGTCCAATAATCACCATTGGTGTCTCTTAATTAGGAATGAATACACTACATTATTGCATTGGTCGATTTAAGCACATGGCCCAACACTTTATGCTTAGAATTGGTAGATTTCCTTAGGGTCATGTCCAAAGATATTTAAGGTCATGTCTTTAAATAATAACGACCAACACAATGACTATTGATTCATATATAGGACATAAGACATTCTACACAACACAATGGGTCTTGCGTCTCGGTATGGATGAAACCCCCGGACCACAGTGGCTCACCATGGGATAATAAGCCGATAAGGTATGAGGAATAAGGTTAATGTATTTCTTGGAAAGATTTATTCGGAGAGAACAATTGAGACAAATGATCGATCAGTAAACCCTCCGACGCTCTGTATCTTTGGCATATTTGGTACAAGGGACGAAACCCTCAAACCACTACTTTGAATGAGATAACGTCCAATAATCGCCATAGGAGTCTCTTAATTAAGAATGAATAAACGACATTATTTCATTGGTCGATTTAAGCACATGACCCAATACTTTAGGCTTAGAATAGGTAGATTTATTTAGGGTCATGTCCTAATATATTTAGGTTCATGTCTTTAAATAATAGCTACCAACACAATGATAATAGATTCATTATATTGAAGACAAGACATTCTACACAATACTATGCCTCTTGTTTCTCTGTATGGATGAAACCCCCCGGACCATAGTGGCTCACCATAGTATAATAAGCCGATCAGGTATGATTGACGACGTTATTTTGTTTCTTGGAATGATTTATTCGAAGAGAAAATTTGAGACAAATGATCGATCAATAAACCCTCTGACGCTCTCTATCTTGGGCATATTTGGTACAAGGGACAAAACCCTCTAACCACTACTTTGAATGAGATAACGTCCAATAATCATCGTTGGTGTCTCTTAATTAGGAATGAATACACGACATTATTGCGTTGGTCGATTTAAGCACATGACCCAATACTTTAGGCTTAGAATAGGTAGATTTCCTTAGGGTCATGTCCTAATATATTTAGGGTCATGTCTTTAAAAAATAGCTACCAACACAGTGATTTTTGATTCATATATATAGGAGACAATACGTTCTACACAACATTATGGCTCTTGCTTCTCGGTATGGATAAAACCCACGGACCATAGTGGCTCACCATGGGATAATAAGCCGATAAGGTACGAGGGATGACGTTATTGTATTTCTTGGAATGATTTATTCTGATAGAACAATTGAGACAAACGATCGATCAATAAACCCTCCGACGCTCTGTATCTTGGGCATATTTGGTACAAGGGACGAAACCCTCTAACCACTACTTTGAATGAGATAACGTCCAATAATCGCCATTGGAGTCTCTTAATTAGGAATGAATACACGACATTATTGCATTGGTTAATTTAAGCACATGACCCAACACTTTAAAATTAAAATAGGTAGATTTGCTTAGGGTCATGTCCTAAGATATTTAGGGTCATATCTTTAAATAATAGCGACCAACACATTGACTATTGATTCATGTATATGAGACATGACATTATACCCTACACTATGGGGCTTGCGTCTCGGTGTGGATGAAACGCCTGGACCATAGTGGCTCACCAAGGGAAAATAAGCCGAAACGGTACGTGGGATGACGTTATTGTATTTCATGGAATGATTTATTCGGAGAAAAACAATTAGGACAAACGATTGATCTATAAACCCGCCGACACTCTGTATCTTGGGCATATTGGGTACAAGGGACGAAACCCTCTAACCACTACTTTGAATGAGATAACGTCCAATAATCACCATTGGTGTCTCTTAATTAGGAATGAATACACTACATTATTGCATTGGTCGATTTAAGCTCATGACCCAACACTTTAGGCTTAGAATTGGTAGATTTCCTTAGGGTCATGTCCTAAGATATTTAAGGTCATGTCTTTAAATAATAACGACCAACACAATGACTATTGATTCATATATAGGACATAAGACATTCTACACAACACAATGGGTCTTGCGTCTCGGTATGGATGAAACCCCCGGACCTCAGTGGCTCACCATGGGATAATAAGCCGATAATGTATGAGGAATAACGTTATTGTATTTCTAGGAAAGATTTATTCGGAGAGAACAATTGAGACAAATGATCGATCAGTAAACCCTCTGACACTCTGTATCTTGGGCATATTTGGTACAAGGGACGAAACCCTCAAACCACTACTTTCAATGAGATAACGTCCAATAATCGCCATAGGAGTCTCTTAATTAAAAATGAATAAACGACATTATTTCATTGGTCGATTTAAGCACATGACCCAATACTTTTGGCTTAGAATAGCTAGATTTGCTTAGGCCCATGTCCTAATATAATTAGGGTCATGTCTTTAAATAATAGCGACCAACACAATGACTGTTGATTCATATATAAGAGACAAGACATTCTACACAACACAATCGCTATTGCGTCTCGGTATGGATGAAATCCCCACACCATCGTGGCTCACCATGGGATAATAATCCGATAAGGTACGAGGGATGACGTTATTGTAGTTCTTAGAATGATTTATTGGAAGAGAAAAATTGAGACAAACGATCGATTAATAAACCCTCCGACGCTCTGTATCTTGGGCATATTTGGTACAAGGAACGAAACCCTCTAACCACTACTTTGAATGAGATATTGTCCAATAATCACCGTTGGTGTCTCTTAATTAGGAATGAATACACGACATTATTGCATTGGTCGATTTAAGCACATGACCCAATACTTTAGGCTTAGAATAGGTAGATTTCTGTAGGGTCATGTCTTAATATATTTAGGGTCATGTCTTTAAATAATAGCTACCAACATAATAATAATAGATTGATTATATAGAAGACAAGACATTCTACACAACACTATGCCTCTTGCTTCTCTGTATGGATGAAACCCCCCGGACCATAGTGGCTCACCATGGTATAATAAGCCGATCAGGTATGAGGGACGACGTTATTGTGTTTCTTGGAATGATTTATTCGAAGAGAAAATTTGAGACAAATGATCGATCAATAAACCCTCTGAAGCTCTGTATCTTGGGCAAATTTGGTACAAGGGACGAAACCCTCTAACCACTATTTTGAATGAGATAACGTCCAATAATCGCCATTGGATTCTCTTATTTAAGAATGAATAAACGACATTATTTCATTTGTCGATTTAAGCACATGACCCAAGACTTTTGGCTTAGAATAGGTAGATTTGCTTAGAGTCATGTCCTAATATATTTAGGGTCATGTCTTTAAATAATAGCGACCAACACAATGACTATTGATTCATATATAGGAGACACGACGTTCTACCCAACACTATGGGTCTTGCGTCTCAGTATGGATGAAACCCTCGGACCATAGTTGCGCACCATGGGATAATAAGCCGATAAGGTACGAGGGATGACGTTATTGTATTTCTTGGAATGATTTATTCGGAGAGAAAAATTGAGACAAACTATTGATCAATAAACCCTCTGACACTCTGTATCTTGGGCATATTTGGTACAAGGAACGAAACCCTCAAACCACTACTTTGAATGAGATAACGTCCAAAAATCACCGTTGGTGTCTCTTAATTAGGAATGAATACACGACATTATTGCATTGGTCGATATAAGCACATGACCCACCACTTTAGGCTTATAATAGGTAGATTTCCTTAGGGTCATGTCCTAATATATTTAGGGTCATGTCTTTAAAAAATAGCTACCAACACAATGATTTTTGATTCATATATATAGGAGACAATACGTTCTACACAACACTATGCCTCTTGCTTCTCGGTATGGATGAAACCCCCGGACCATAGTGGCTCACCATGGGATAATAAGCCGATAAAGTTTGAGGGAAGACGTTTTTGTATTTCTTGGAATGATTTATTCGAAGAGAAAAACTGAAACGAATGATCGATCAATAAACCCTCCGACGCTCTGTATCTTAGGCATATTTAGTACAAGGGACGAAACCCTCTAACCACTACTTTGAATGAGATAACGTCCGATAATCACCATTGGCGGCTTTTCATTAGGAATGAATACACGACATTATTGCATTGGTCGATTTAAACAAATGAACCAACACTTTAGGCTTAAAATAGGTAGATTTCTTGAGGGTCATGTCCTAATATATATAGGGTCATGTCTTTAAATAATAGCGACCAACACAATGACTGTTGATTCATATATAGGAGACAAGACATTCTACACAACACAATGGCTATTGCGTCTCTGTATGGATGAAAGCCCTTGACCATCGTGGCCCACCAAGAGATATTAAGCCGATTTGGTATGAGGGATGACGTTATTGTATTTCTTGGAATGATTTATTCGGAGAGAAACCCTATAACCACTACTTTGAATGAGATAACGTCCAATAATCACCGTTGGTGTCTCTTAATTAGGAATGAATACACGACATTATTGCATTGGTCGATTTAAGCACATGACCCAACACTTTAGGCTTAGAATAGGTAGATTTACTTAGGGTCATGTCCTAAGATATTTAAGGTCATGTCTTTAAATAATAGCGACCAACACAATGACTATTGATTCATATATAGGACACAAGACATTCTGCACAACACAATGGGTCTTGCGTCTCGGTATGGATGAAACCCCCGGACCACAGTGGCTCACCATGGGATAATAAGCCGATAAGGTACGAGGAATAACGTTATTGTATTTCTTGGAAAGATTTATTCGGAGAGAACAATTGAGACAAACGATCGATCAGTAAACCCTCCATCGCTCTGTATCTTGGGAATATTTGGTACAAGGGACGAAACCCTCTAACCACTACTTTGAATGAGATAACGTCCAATAATCGCCATTGGAGTCTCTTAATTAAGAATGAATAAACGACATTATTTCATTGGTCGATTTAAGCACATGACCCAATACTTTTGGCTTAGAATAGGTAGATTTGCTTAGGGCCATGTCCTAATATATTTAGGGTCATGTCTTTAAATAATAGCGACCAACACAATGACTATTGATTCATATATAGGAGACACGACGTTCTACCCAACACTATGGGTCTTGCGTCTCGGTATGGATGAAACCCTCGGACCATGATAAGGTACGGGGGATGACGTTATTGTATTTCTTGGAATGATTTATTCGGAGAGAAAAATTGAGACAAACTATTGATCAATAAACACTCTGACACTCTGTATCTTGGACATATTTGGTACAAGGAACGAAACCCTCAAACCACTACTTTGAATGGGATAACGTCCAAAAATCACCGTTGGTGTCTCTTAATTAAGAATGAATACACGACATTATTGCATTGGTCGATATAAGCACATGACCCACCACTTTAGGCTTATAATAGGTAGATTTCCTTAGGGTCATGTCCTATTATATTTAGGGTCATGCCTGTAAATAATAGCTACCAACACAATGATTATTGATTCATATATATATAAGACAAGACATTCTACACAACACTATGCTTCTTGCTTCTCGGTATGGATGAAACCCCCGGACCATAATGGCTCACCATGGGATAATAAACCGATAAGGTTTGAGGGATGACGTTATTGTATTTCTTGGAATGATTTATTCGAAGAGAAAAATTGAGACAATTGATCAATCAATAAACCCTCCGACGCTCTGTATCTTGGGCATAATTGGTACAAGGGACGAAACCCTCTAGCCACTATTTTGAATGAGATAACGTCCAATAATCACCATTGGTGGCTTTTAATTAGGAATGAATACACGACATTATTGCATTGGTCGATTTAAACAAATGACCCAACACTTTAGGCCTAAAATAGGTAGATTTCCTGAGGGTCATGTCCCAATATATATAGGGTTATGTCTTTAAATAATAGCGACCGACACAATGACTGTTGATTCATATATAGGAGACAAGACATTCTACACAACACAATGGGTATTGCGTCTCGTTATGGATGAAAGCCCTTGACCATCGTGGCTCACCAAGAGATATTAAGTCGATTTGGTACGAGGGATGACGTTATTGTATTTCTTGGAATGATTTATTCGGAGAGAAACCCTATAACCACTACTTTGAATGAGATAACGTCCAATAATCACCGTTGGTGTCTCTTAATTAGGAATGAATACACGACATTATTGCATTGGTCGATTTAAGCACATGACCCAACACTTTAGGCTTAGAATAGGTAGATTTCCTTAGGGTCATGTCCTAAGATATTTAAGGTCATGTCTTTAAATAATTACGACCAACACAATGACTATTGATTCATATATAGGACACAAGACATTCTGCACAACACAATGGGTCTTGCGTCTCGGTATGGATGAAACCCCCGGACCACAGTGGCTCACCATGGGATAATAAGCCGATATGGTACGAGGAATAACATTATTGTATTTCTTGGAAAGATTTATTCGGAGAGAACAATTGAGACAAACGATCGATCAGTAAACCCTCCAAAGCTCTTGGGCATATTTGGTACAAGGGACGAAACCCTCTAACCACTACTTTGAATGAGATAACGTCCAATAATCACCATTGGAGTCTCTTAATTAAGAATGAATAAACGACATTATTTCATTGGTCGATTTAAGCACATGACCCAATACTTTTGGCTTAGAATAGGTAGATTTGCTTAGGGTCATCTCGTAATATATTTAGGGTCATGTCTTTAAATAATAGCGACCAACACAATGACTTTTGATTCATATATAGGAGACAAGATGTTCTACCCAACACTATGGGTCTTGCGTCGCGGTATGGATGAAACCCCCGGACCATAGTTGCGCACAATGGGATAATAAGCCGATAAGGTACGAGGAATGACGTTATTGTATTTCTTGAAATGATTTATTCGGAGCGAAAAATTGTGACAAGCGATCGATCAATAAACCCTCTGACACTTTGTATCTTGGGCATATTTGGTACAAAGAACGAAACCCTATAACCACTACTTTGAATGAGATAACGTCCAATAATCACCGTTGGTGTCTCTTAATTGGGAATGAATACACGACATTATTGCATTGGTCGATATAAGCACATGACCCACCACTTTAGGCTTATAATAGGTAGATTTCCTTAGGGTCATGTCCTATTATATTTAGGGTCATGCCTGTAAATAATAGCTACCAACACAATGATTATTGATTCATATATATATAAGACAAGACATTCTACAGAACACTATGCTTCTTGCTTCTCGGTATGGATGAAACCCCCGGACCATAGTGGCTCACCATGGTATAATAAGCCGATAAGGTATGAGGGATGACGTTATTGTGTTTCTTGGAATGATTTATTAGAAGAGAAAAATTAAGACAAATGATCGATCAATAAACCCTCTGACGCTCTCTATCTTGGGCAAATTTGGTACAAGGGACGAAACCCTCTAACCACTACTTTGAATGAGATAACGTCCAATAATCGCCATTGGAGTCTCTAATTTAAGAATGAATAAACGACATTATTTCATTTGTCGATTTAAGCACATGACCCAATACTTTTGGCTTAGAATAGGTAGATTTGCTTAGGGTCATGTCCTAATATATTTAGGGTCATGTCTTTAAATAATAGCGACCAACACAATGACTATTGATTCATATATAGGGGACAAGACGTTTTACCCAACATTATGGGTCTTGCGTCTCGGTATGGATGAAACCCCCGGACCATAGTTGCGCACCATGGGATAATAAGCCGATAAGGTACGAGGGATGACGTTATTGTATTTCTTGGAATGATTTATCCGGAGAGAAAAATTGAGACAAACGATCGATTAATAAACCCTCTGACACTCTGTATCTTGGGCATATTTGGTACAAGGAACGAAACCCTCTAACCACTACTTTGAATGAGATAGCGTCCAAAAATCATTGTTGGTGTCTCTTAATTAGGAATGAATACACGACATTATTGCATTGGTCGATTTAAGCACATGACCCAACACTTTAGGCTTCGAATAGGTAGATTTCCTTAGGGTCATGTCCTATTATATTTAGGGTCATGTCTTTAAATAATAGCTACCAACACAATGATTATTGATTCATATATATATAAGACAAGACATTCTACACAACACTATGCTTCTTGCTTCTCGGTATGGATGAAACCCCCGGACCATAATGGCTCACCATGGGATAATAAGCCGATAAGGTTTGAGGGATGACGTTATTGTATTTCTTGGAATGATTTATTCGAAGAGAAAAATTGAGACAAATGATCAATCAATAAACCCTCCGACGCTCTGTATCTTGGGCATAATTGGTACAAGGGACGAAACCGTCTAACCACTATTTTGAATGAGATAACGTCCAATAATCACCATTGGTGGCTTTTAATTAGGAATGAATACACGACATTATTGCATTGGTCGATTTAAACAAATGACCCAACACTTTAGCTTAAAATAGGTAGATTTCCTGAGGGTCATGTCCTAATATATATAGGGTTATGTCTTTAAATAATAGCGACCGACACAATGACTGTTGATTCATATATAGGAGACAAGACATTCTACACAACACAATGGGTATTGCGTCTCGTTATGGATGAAAGCCCTTGACCATCGTGGCTCACCAAGAGATATTAAGCCGATTTGGTACGAGGGATGACGTTATTGTATTTCTTGGAATGATTTATTCGGAGAGAATCCCTATAACCACTACTTTGAATGAGATAACGTCCAATAATCACCATTGGTGTCTCTTAATTAGGAATGAATACACGACATTATTGCATTGGTCGATTTAAGCACATGACCCAACACTTTAGGCTTAGAATAGGTAGATTTCCTTAGGGTCATGTCCTAAGATTTTTAAGGTCATGTCTTTAAATAATAACGACCAACACAATGACTATTGATTCATATATAGGACACAAGACATTCTGCACAACACAATGGGTCTTGCGTCTCGGTATGGATGAAACCCCCGGACCACAGTGGCTCACCATGGGATAATAAGCCGATAAGGTACGAGAGATAACGTTATTGTATTTCTTGGAAAGATTTATTCGGAGAGAACAATTGAGACAAACGATCGATCAGTAAACCCTCCAACGCTCTGTATCTTGGGCATATTTGGTACAAGGGACGAAACCCTCTAACCACTACTTTGAATGAGATAACATCCAATAATCGCCATTGGAGTCTCTTAATTAAGAATGAATAAACGACATTATTTCATTGGTCGATTTAAGCACATGACCCAATATTTTTGGCTTAGAATAGGTAAATTTGCTTAGGGCCATGTCCTAATATATTTAGGGTCATGTCTTGAAATAATAGCGACCAACACAATGACTTTTGATTCATATATAGGAGACAAGACGTTCTACACAACACTATGCCTCTTGGTTCTCAGTATGGATGAAACCCCCGGACCATAGTGGCACACCATGGGATAATAAGCCGATAAAGTTTGAGGGAAGACGTTATTGTATTTCTTGGAATGATTTATTCGAAGAGAAAAACTGAGACAAATGATCGATCAATAAACCCACCGACGCTCTGTATCTTAGGCATATTTAGTACAAGGGACGAAACCCTCTAACCACTACTTTGAATGAGATAACGTCCGATAATCACCATTGGTGGCTTTTAATTAGGAATGAATACACGACATTATTGCATTGGTCGATTTAAACAAATGAACCAGCACTTTAGGCTTAAAATAGGTAGATTTCCTGAGGGTCATGTCCTAATATATATAGGGTCATGTCTTTAACTAATAGCGACCAACACAATGACTGTTGATTCATATATAGGAGACAAGACATTCTACACAACACAATGGCTATTGCGTCTCGGTATGGATGAAAGCCCTTGACCATCGTGGCTCACCAAGAGATATTAAGCCGATTTGGTACGAGGGATGACGTTATTGTATTTCTTGGAATGATTTATTTGGAGAGAAACCCTATAACCACTACTTTGAATGAGATAACGTCCAATAATCACCGTTGGTGTCTCTTAATTAGGAATGAATACACGACATTATTGCATTGGTCGGTTTAAGCACATGACCCAACACTTTAGGCTTAGAATAGGTAGATTTCCTTAGGGTCATGTCCGAAGATATTTAAGGTCATGTCTTTAAATAATAACGACCAACACAATGACTATTGATTCATATATAGGACACAAGACATTCTGCACAATAAAATGGGTCTTGCGCCTCGGTATGGATGAAACCCCCGGACCACAGTGGCTCACCATGGGATAATAAGCCGATAAGGTACGAGGAATAACGTTATTGTATTTCTTGGAAAGATTTATTCGGAGAGAACAATTGAGACAAACTATCGATCAGTAAACCCTCCAACGCTCTGTATCTTGGGCATATTTGGTACATGGGACGAAACCCTCTAACCACTACTTTGAATGAGATAACGTCCAATAATCACCATTGGAGTCTCTTAATTAAGAATGAATAAACGACATGATTTCATTGGTCGATTTAAGCACATGACCCAATACTTTTGGCTTAGAATAGGTAGATTTGCTTAGGGTCATGTCCTAATATATTTAGGGTCATGTCTTTAAATAATAGCGACCAACACAATGACTATTGATTCATATATAGGGGACAAGACGTTTTACCGAACATTATGGGTCTTGCGTCTCGGTATGGATGAAACCCCTGGACCATAGTTGCGCACCATGGGATAATAAGCCGATAAGGTACGAGGGATGACGTTATTGTATTTCTTGGAATGATTTATTCGGAGAGAAAAATTGAGACAAACGATCGATCAATAAACCCCCTGACACTCTGTATCTTGGGCATATTTGGTACAAGGAACGAAACCCTCTAACCACTATTGTGAATAAGATAACGTCCAAAAATCATTGTTGGTGTCTCTTAATTAGGAATGAATACACGACATTATTGCATTGGTCGATTTAAGCACATGACCCAACACTTTAGGCTTCGAATAGGTAGATTTCCTTAGGGTCATGTCCTATTATATTTAGGGTCATGTCTTTAACTAATAGCTACCAACACAATGATTATTGATTCATATATATATAAGACAAGACATTCTACACAACACTATGCTTCTTGCTTCTCGGTATGGATGAAACCACCGGACCAAAGAGGCTCACCATGGGATAATAAGCCGATAAGTTTTGAGGGATGACTTTATTGTATTTCTTGGAATGATTTATTCGAAGAGAAAAATTGAGACAAATGATCAATCAATAAACCCTCCGACGCTCTATATCTTGGGCATAATTGGTACAAGGGACGAAACCCTCTAACCACTATTTTGAATGAGATAACGTCCAATAATATCACCATTGGTGGCTTTTAATTAGGAATGAATACACGACATTATTGCACTGGTCGATTTTAAACAAATGACCCAACACTTTAGGCTTAAAATAGGTAGATTTCCTGAGGGTCATGTCCTAATATATATAGGGTTATGTCTTTAAATAATAGCGACCGACACAATGACTGTTGATTCATATATAGGAGACAAGACATTCTGCACAACACAATGGGTATTGCGTCTCGGTATGGATGAAAGCCTTGACCATCGTGGCTCACCATGGGATAATAAGCCGATATGGTACGAGGGATGACGTTATTGTATTTCTAGGAATGATTTATTCAGAGAGAAAAATTGAGACAAACGATCGATCAATAAACCCTCTGACACTCTGTATCTTGGGCATATTTGGTACAAGGGACGATACCCTCTAACCACTGCTTTGAATGAGATAACGTCCAATAATCATCGTTGGTGTCTCTTAATTAGGAATCAATACACGACATTATCGCGTTGGTCGATTTAAGCACATGACCCAATACTTTAGGCTTAGAATAGGTAGATTTCCTTAGGGTCATGTCCCAATATATTTAGGGTCATTACTTTAAATAATAGCTATCAACACAATGATTATTGATTCATATATATAGGAGACAGTACGTTCTACACAACACTATGGCTCTTGCTTCTCGGTATGGATGAAACCCACGGACCATAGTGGCTCACCATGGGATAATAAGTCGGTAAGGTACGAGGGATGACGTTATTGTATTTCTTGGAATGATTTATTCTGAGAGAACAATTGAGACAAACGATCGATCAGTAAACCCTCCGACGCTCTGTATCTTGGGCATATTTGGTACAAGGGACGAAACCCTCTAACAACTACTTTGAATGAGATAACGTCCAATAATCGCCATTGGAGTCTCTTAATTAGGAATGAATGCACGACATTATTGCATTGGTCGATTTAAGCACATGACCCAACACGTTAAAATTAAAATAGGTAGATTTCCTTAAGGTCATGTCCTAAGATATTTAGGGCCATATCTTTAAATAATAGCGACCAACACATTGACTATTGATTCATATATATGAGACAAGACCTTCTACCCAACACTATGGGTCTTGCGTCTCGGTATGCATGAAACGCCCGGACCATAGTGGCTCACTATGGGATAATAAGCCGATAAGGTACGAGGGATGACGTTATTGTATTTCTTGAAATGATTTATTCGGAGAAAAAAATTAGGACAAACGATCGATCTATAAACCCGCCGACGCTCTGTATCTTAGGCATATCTGGTACTAGGGACGAAACCCTCTAACCACTACTTTGAATGAGATAACGTCCAATAATCACCATTGGTATCTCTTAATTAGGAATGAATACACGACATTATTGCATTGGTCCATTTAAGCACATGACCCAACACTTTAGGCTTAGAATAGGTAGATTTCCTTAGGGTCATGTCCTAATATATTTAAGGTCATGTCTTTAAATAATAACGACCAACACAATGACTATTGATTCATATATAGGACACAAGACATTTTACACAACACAATGGGTCTTGCGTCTCAGTATGGATGAAACCTCCGGACCACAGGTGGCTTACCATGGGATAATAAGCCGATAAGGTACGAGGAATAACATTATTGTATTTCTTGGAAAGATTTATTAGGAGAGAACAATTGAGACAAACGATCGATCAGTAAACCCTCCCACGCTTTGTATCTTTGGCATATTTGGTACAAGAGACGAAACTCTCTAACCACTACTTTGAATCAGATAACGTCCAATAATCGCCATTGGAGTCTATTAATTAGGAATGAATAAACGACATTATTTCATTGGTCGATTTAAGCACATGACCCAATACTTTTGGCTTAGAATAGGTAGATTTGCTTAGGGTCATGTCCCAATATATTTAGGGTCATGTCGTTAAATAATAGCGACCAACACAATGAATTTTGATTCATATATAGGAGACAAGACGTTCTACCCAGCACTATGGGTCTTGCGTCTCGTTATGGATGAAACCCCCGGACCATAGTTGCGCACCATGGGATAATAACCCGATATGGTATGAGGGATGACGTTATTGTATTTCATAGAATGATTTATTCGGAGAGAAAAATTGAGACAAACGATCGATCAATAAACCCTCTGACACTCTGTATCTTGGGCATATTTCGGTACAAGGAACAAAACCCTCTAACCACTACTTTGAAAGCGATAACGTCCAATAATCACCGTTGGTGTCTCTTAATTAGGAATTAATACACGACCTTATTGCATAGGTCGATTTAAGCACATGACGCAACATTTTAGGCTTAAAATAGGTAGATTTCCTTAGGGTCATGTCCTAATATATTTAGGGTCATGTCTTTAAATAATAGCTACCATCACAATGATAATTGATTCATTATATAGGAGACAAGACATTCTACACAACACAATGCCACTTGCTTCTCGGTATGGATGAAACCCCCGGACCATGGTATAATAAGCCGATAAGGTATGAGGGATGACGTTATTGTATTTCTTGGAATGATTTATTCGAAGAGAAAAATTGTGACAAATGATCGATCAATAAACCCTCCGACGCTCTGTATCTTGGGCATATTTGGTACAAGGGCTGAAACCCTCTAACCACTACTTTGAATGAGATAAAGTCCAATAATCGCCATTGGAGTCTCTAATTTAGGAATGAATAAACAACATTATTTCATTGGTCGATTTAGGCACAAGACCCAATACTTTTGGCTTAGAATAGGTAGATTTACTTAGGGTCATGTGCTAATCTATTTAGGGCCATGTCTTTAAATAATAGCTACCAACACAATGATTATTGATTCATATATATATAAGACAAGACATTCTACACAACACTATGCTTCTTGCTTCTCGGTATGGATGAAACCCCCGGACCATAGAGGCTCACCATGGGATAATAAGCCGATAAGTTTTGAGGGATGACTTTATTGTATTTCTTGGAATGATTTATTCGAAGAGAAAAATTGAGACAAATGATCAATCAATAAACCCTCCGACGCTCTGTATCTTGGGCATAATTGGTACAAGGGACGAAACCCTCCAACCACTATTTTGAATGAGATAACGTCCAATAATATCACCATTGGTGGCTTTTAATTAGGAATGAATACACGACATTATTGCACTGGTCGATTTAAACAAATGACCCAACACTTTAGGCTTAAAATAGGTAGATTTCCTGAGGGTCATGTCCTAATATATATAGGGTTATGTCTTTAAATAATAGCGACCGACACAATGACTGTTGATTCATATATATGAGACAAGACATTCTACACAACACAATGGGTATTGCGTCTCG
Organism: Beta lomatogona; assembly: GCA_947646795.1. Taxonomy (NCBI): domain Eukaryota; kingdom Viridiplantae; phylum Streptophyta; class Magnoliopsida; order Caryophyllales; family Amaranthaceae; genus Beta; species Beta lomatogona. Next base: position 2,807,866 of record CANSNZ010000927.1, on the reverse strand, counting down.
GTATGGATGAAAGCCTTGACCATCGTGGCTCACCATGGGATAATAAGTCGATATGGTACGAGGGATGACGTTATTGTATTTCTAGGAATGATTTATTCGGAGAGAAAAATTGAGACAAACGATCGATCAATAAACCCTCTGACACTCTGTATCTTGGGCATATTTGGTACAAGGGACGATACCCTCTAACCACTGCTTTGAATGAGATAACGTCCAATAATCATCGTTGGTGTCTCTTAATTAGGAATCAATACACGACATTATCGCGTTGGTCGATTTAAGCACATGACCCAATACTTTAGGCTTAGAATAGGTAGATTTCCTTACGGTCATGTCCCAATATATTTTGGGTCATTACTTTAAATAATAGCTATCAACACAATGATTATTGATTCATATATATAGGAGACAGTACGTTCTACACAACACTATGCCTCTTGCTTCTCGGTATGGATGAAACCCACGGACCATAGTGGCTCACCATGGGATAATAAGTCGGTAAGGTACGAGGGATGACGTTATTGTATTTCTTGGAATGATTTATTCTGAGAGAACAATTGAGACAAACGATCGATCAGTAAACCCTCCGACGCTCTGTATCTTGGGCATATTTGGTACAAGGGACGAAACCCTCTAACCACTACTTTGAATGAGATAACGTCCAATAATCGCCATTGGAGTCTCTTAATTAGGAATGAATACACGACATTATTGCATTGGTCGATTTAAGCACATGACCCAACACGTTAAAATTAAAATAGGTAGATTTCCTTAAGGTCATGTCCTAAGATATTTAGGGCCATATCTTTAAATAATAGCGACCAACACATTGACTATTGATTCATATATATGAGACAAGACCTTCTACCCAACACTATGGGTCTTGCGTCTCGGTATGCATGAAACGCCCGGACCATAGTGGCTCACTATGGGATAATAAGCCGATAAGGTACGAGGGATGACGTTATTGTATTTCTTGAAATGATTTATTCGGAGAAAAAAATTAGGACAAACGATCGATCTATAAACCCGCCGACGCTCTGTATCTTGGGCATATCTGGTACTAGGGACGAAACCCTCTAACCACTACTTTGAATGAGATAACGTTCAATAATCACCATTGGTATCTCTTAATTAGGAATGAATACACGACATTATTGCATTGGTCCATTTAAGCACATGACCCAACACTTTAGGCTTAGAATAGGTAGATTTCCTTAGGGTCATGTCCTAATATATTTAAGGTCATGTCTTTAAATAATAACGACCAACACAATGACTATTGATTCATATATAGGACACAAGACATTTTACACAACACAATGGGTCTTGCGTCTCAGTATGGATGAAACCTCCGGACCACAGTGGCTTACCATGGGATAATAAGCCGATAAGGTACGAGGAATAACATTATTGTATTTCTTGGAAAGATTTATTAGGAGAGAACAATTGAGACAAACGATCGATCAGTAAACCCTCCCACGCTTTGTATCTTTGGCATATTTGGTACAAGAGACGAAACTCTCTAACCACTACTTTGAATGAGATAACGTCCAATAATCGCCATTGGAGTCTATTAATTAGGAATGAATAAACGACATTATTTCATTGGTCAATTTAAGCACATGACCCAATACTTTTGGCTTAGAATAGGTAGATTTGCTTAGGGTCATGTCCTAATATATTTAGGGTCATGTCGTTAAATAATAGTGACCAACACAATGAATTTTGATTCATATATAGGAGACAAGACGTTCTACCCAACACTATGGGTCTTGCGTCTCGTTATGGATGAAACCCCCGGACCATAGTTGCGCACCATGGGATAATAAGCCGATATGGTATGAGGGATGACGTTATTGTATTTCATAGAATGATTTATTCGGAGAGAAAAATTGAGACAAACGATCGATCAATAAACCCTCTGACACTCTGTATCTTGGGCATATTTCGGTACAAGGAACGAAACCCTCTAACCACTACTTTGAAAGAGATAACGTCCAATAATCACCGTTGGTGTCTCTTAATTAGGAATTAATACACGACCTTATTGCATTGGTCAATTTAAGCACATGACGCAACACTTTAGGCTTAGAATAGGTAGATTTCCTTAGGGTCATGTCCTAATATATTTAGGGTCATGTCTTTAAATAATAGCTACCATCACAATGATAATTGATTCATTATATAGGAGACAAGACATTCTACACAACACAATGCCTCTTGCTTCTCGGTATGGATGAAACCCCCGGACCATGGTATAATAAGCCGATAAGGTATGAGGGATGCCGTTATTGTATTTCTTGGAATGATTTATTCGAAGAGAAAAATTGAGACAAATGATCGATCAATAAACCCTCCGACGCTCTGTATCTTGGGCATATTTGGTACAAGGGCTGAAACCCTCTAACCACTACTTTGAATGAGATAAAGTCCAATAATCGCCATTGGAGTCTCTAATTTAGGAATGAATAAACAACATTATTTCATTGGTCGATTTAGGCACAAGACCCAATACTTTTGGCTTAGAATAGGTAGATTTGCTTAGGGTCATGTGCTAATCTATTTAGGGTCATGTCTTTAAATAATAGCGACCAACACAACGACTATTGATTCATATATAGGAGACAAGACGTTCTACCCAACACTATGGGTCTTGCGTCTCGGTATGGATGAAACTCCCGGACCATAGTTGCGCACCATGGGATAATAAGCCGATAAGGTACGAGGGATGACGTTATTGTATTTCTTGGAATGATTTATTCGGATAGAAATTTGAGACAAACGATCGATAAATAAACGTTCCGACACTCTGTATCTTGGGTACAAGGAATGAAACCCTCTAACCACTACTTTGAATGAGATAACGTCCCATAATTATCGTTGGTGTCTCTTTATTAGGAATGAATACACGACATTATTGCATTGGTCGATTTAAGCACATGACCCAACACTTTAGGCTTAGAATAGGTAGATTTCCTTAGGGTCATGTCCTAATATATTTAGTGTCATGTCTTTAAATAATAGCTACCAACACAATGATTATTGATTCATATATATAAGAGACAAGATATTCTACACAACACTATGCCTCTTGATTCTCGGTATGGATGAAACCCCCGGACCATAGTGGCTCACCATGGTATAATAAGCCGATAAGGTATGAGGAATGACGTTATTGTATTTCTTGGAATGATTTATTCGAAGAGAAAAATTGAGACAAATGATCGATCAATAAACCCTCTGACGCTCTCTATCTTGGGCATCTTTGGTACAAGGGACAAAACCCTCTAACCACTACTTTGAATGAGATAACGTCCAATAATCACCATTGGTGGCTTTTAATTAGGAATGAATACACGAAATTATTGCATTGGTCAATTTAAGCAAATGACTCAACACTTTAGGCTCAAAATAGGTAGATTTCCTTAGGGTCATGTCCTAATATATATAGGGTCATGTATTTAAATAATAGCGACCAACTCAATGACTGTTGATTCATATATAGGAGACAACACATTCTACACAACACAATCGCTATTGCGTCTCGGTATGGATGAAATCCCCGGACCATCGTGGCTCACCATGGGATAATGATCCGATAAGGTACGAGGGATGACGGTATTGTAGTTCTTAGAATGATTTATTCAAAGAGAAAAATTGAGACAACCGATCGATTAATAAACCCTCCGACGCTCTGTATCTTGGGCATATTTGGTACAAGGGACGAAACCCTCTAACCACTACTTTGAATGAGATAATGTCCAATAATCACCATTGGTGTCTCTTAATTAGGAATGAATACACGACATTATTGCATTGGTCGATTTAAGCAAATGACCCAACACTTTAGGCTTAGAATAGGTAGATTTCCTTAGGGTCATGTCCTAAGATATTTAGGGTCATGTCTTTAAATAGTAGCGACCAACACAATGACTATTGATTCATGTATAGGGGACAAGACATTCTACACAACCCTATGGGTGTTGCGTCTCGGTATGGATAAAACCCCCGGACTATAGTGGCTCCCTATAGGATAATAAGCCGATAAGGTACGAGGGATGACGTTATTTATTTCTTGGATTGATTTATTCGGAGAGCAAAATTGAGACAAACGATCGATCAATAAACCCGCCGACGCTCTGTTGGGCACATTTGGTACAAGGGACGAAACCCTCTAACCACTATTTTGAATGAGATAACATCCAATAATCACCATTGGTGTCTCTTAATTAAGAATGAATACATGACATTATTGCATTGGTCACTTTAAGCACATGACCCAACACTTTATTCTTAAAATAGGTCGATTTCATTAGGGTCATGTCCAAAGATATTTAAGGTCATGTCTTTAAAAAATAGCGACCATCACAATAACAATTGATTCATATATAGGAGACAAGACATTCTACACAACACAATGCCTCTTGCTTCTCGGTATGGATGAAACCCCCGGACCATAGTGGCTCACCATGGTATAATAAGCCGATAAGGTATGAGGGATGACGTTATTGTATTTCTTGGAATGATTTATTCGAAGAGAAAAATTGAGACAAATGATCGATCAATAAACCCTCCGACGCTCTGTATCTTGGGCATATTTGGTACAAGGGACGAAACCCTCAAACCACTACTTTGAATGAGATAAAGTCCAATAATCGCCATTGGAGTCTCTTATTTAGGAATGAATAAACAACATTATTTCATTGGTCGATTTAGGCACAAGACCCAATACTTTTGGCTTAGAATAGGTAGATTTGCTTAGGGTCATGTCCTAATCTATTTAGGGTCATGTCTTTAAATAATAGCGACCAACACAACGACTATTGATTCATATATAGGAGACAAGACGTTCTACCCAACACTATGGGTGTTGCGTCTCGGTATGGATGAAACTCCCGGACCATAGTTGCGCACCATGGGATAATAAGCCGATAAGGTACGAGGGATGACGTTATTGTACTTCTTGGAATGATTTATTCGGATAGAAAATTGAGACAAACGATCGATAAATAAACCTTCTGACACTCTGTATCTTGGGTACAAGGAACGAAACCCTCTAACCACTACTTTGAATGAGATAACGTCCAATAATTATCGTTGGTGTCTCTTTATTAGGAATGAATACACGACATTATTGCATTGGTCGATTTAAGCACATGACCCAACACTTTAGGCTTAGAATAGGTAGATTTCCTTAGGGTCATGTCCTAATATATTTAGTGTCATGTCTTTAAATAATAGCTACCAACACATTGATTATTGATTCATATATATAAGAGACAAGATATTCTACACAACACTATGCCTCTTGATTCTCGGTATGGATGAAACCCCCGGACCATAGTGGCTCACCATGGTATAATAAACCGATAAGGTATGAGGGATGACGTTATTGTATTTCTTGGAATGATTTATTCGAAGAGAAAAATTGAGACAAATGATCGATCAATAAATCCTCCCACGCTCTCTATCTTGGGCATATTTGGTACAAGGGAGAAAACCCTCTAACCACTACTTTGAATGAGATAACGTCCAATAATCACCATTGGTGGCTTTTAATTAGGAATGAATACACGAAATTATTGCATTGGTCGATTTAAGCAAATGTCTCAACACTTTAGGCTCAAAATAGGTAGATTTCCTTAGGGTCATGTCCTAATATATATAGGGTCATGTATTTAAATAATAGCGACCAACTCAATGACTGTTGATTCATATATAGGAGACAACACATTCTACACAACACAATCGCTATTCCGTCTCAGTATGGATGAAATCCCCGGACCATCGTGGCTCACCATGGGATAATAATCCGATAAGGTACGAGGGATGACGGTATTGTAGTTCTTAGAATGATTTATTCGAAGAGAAAAATTGAGACAAACGATCGATTAATAAACCCTCCGACGCTCTGTATCTTGGGCATATTTGGTACAAGGGACGAAACCCTCTAACCACTACTTTGAATGAGATAATGTCCAATAATCACCATTGGTGTCTCTTAATTAGGAATGAATACACGACATTATTGCATTGGTCGATTTAAGCAAATGACCCAACACTTTAGGCTTAGAATAGGTAGATTTCCTTAGGGTCATGTCCTAAGATATTTAGGGTCATGTCTTTAAATAGTAGCGACCTACACAATGACTATTGATTCATATATAGGGGACAAGACATTCTACACAACCCTATGGGTGTTGCGTCCCGGTATGGATAAAACCCCCGGATTATATTGGCTCCCTATGGGATAATAAGTCGATTAGGTACGAGGGATGACGTTATTTATTTCTTGGATTGATTTATTCGAAGAGCAAAATTGAGACAAACGATCGATCAATAAACCCGCCGACGCTCTGTATCTTGGGCACATTTGGTACAAGGGACGAAACCCTCTAACCACTACTTTGAATGAGATAACATCCAATAATCACCATTGGTGTCTCTTAATTAAGAATGAATACATTACATTATTGCATTGGTCAATTTAAGCACATGACCCAACACTTTATGCTTAAAATAGGTCGATTTCATTAGGGTCATGTCCAAAGATATTTAGGGTCATGTCTTTAAATAATAGCGACCAACACAATAACAATTGTTTCATATATAGGAGACAAGACATTCTACACAACACTATGGGTCTTGCGTCTCGGTATGGATTAAACCCCCGGACCATAGTGGCTCACCATGGGATAATAACCTGATAAGTTACGAGGGATGACGTTATTGTATTTCTTGGAATGATTTATTCGGAGAGAAATATTGTGACAAACGATCGATCAATAGACCCGTTGATGCTCTGTATCTTGGGCATATTTGGTACAATGGACGAAACCCTCTAACCACTACTTTGAATGAGATAACGTCCAATAATCACCATTGGTGTCTTTTAATTAGGAATGAATACACGACATTATTGCATTGGTCGATTTAAGCACATGACCCAACACTTTAGACTTAGAATAGGTAGATTCCCTTAGGGTCATGTCCTAATATATTTAGGGTCATGTCTTTAAATAATAGCTACCAACACAATGATTATTGATTCATATATATAGGAGACAAGACATTCTACACAACAATATGGCTCTTGCTTCTCGGTATGGATGAAACCCCCGGACCATAGTGGCTCACCATGGGATAATAAGCCGATAAGGTACGAGGGATGACGTTATTGTATTTCTTGGAATGATTTTGTAACAGCCCGCTCCAAATAGCAGCTTAATTAAGACCTAATACTACTAATTACGAAGTTTAGCTGCTAATAAAGAGACTGTTAGGGTTGATTTCCGCACCTTCCCTGCTAGGGAAAATTAGGAAATCCCATAGTAACCAAGCTTATTGTGAAAATAAATTATAATAAATTAGTTATTACAATATGGCTTGAGTACTTAGATTACAAATCGAAAATACGTGTTTAATTTGCCAAGAATCATTATATAAAGCAATTTATTTTATAGCTGCGGACTAAACACATTGATCATGACTTCACATTTGTATACAGGAGCTAACTCGAACATTCTCTCTAATCCTGCAAAACAAATGAATCTGCCTCCACCAGGACAGGTTCATAGAACAAAACATGTCAGCTTACGCTGGTACACAAGTCCCACCGATTCCAAAATAATAAGGTGGTTGAAATTACACAATCGTGTCTTGTACTCAAAGCATAAACTTATAATTTTCGAGATACTTTATTCTTATTCATAAATACGTTTATACTTACTCAGAAATACGTTGACTCTTTCCTTTAAACTTCCATAGAAATACTTTTGCATATACTAGAGAAATTTCCAAGAATTATCTCAAGATATCACGCATCATTCTCAATATATAACACAAATAAACATAGCATAACTCTAGGGAAGGAACGCAAATGGAGAGGGCCAAGCCACATCTCCAGACTTTTGAGGGACGTCTCCCCACCTTTCTTATTTTCTGCTTGCAAGACTTTTAGGTCATGACCCTACATAACGGAGCAATACCCGCTCCGGAGCAATACCCACTCTAAACACATAATGAGCAAACCCGCTCTACACATGTTGTTCACTTCCCCTTATAAAACAAAACTTGTCATCATACAAAAATATTTATACTCAACACTTGTACTTAAATACTTATACTCAAATACTTATACTTAAATACTTATATTGAAATACTTATACTTTTATAATTATACTCAAATAACTTACTTAAATACTTATCAATAATCATTATTTCAACCATCATAACAACCTTTAACTTATCAAAACTAGTTTTGTAAAACAAACTTGCTATGTCATGTTCCACTTTTTTCGGAAAGGTGACATAACAATCAGGTTTCGAAAGAATGATGTGATTGGTTGAGGTGGTTGAAGGTTGTGTTATCAAGACATGGCAGTATGCAAAGGTTTTATAGAAGGCCTCTTAAGATATGGAAAGATTATCTCTCACAAGTAAATCATATGTCTATTTTTATGGTTCTCGGTTTGGTGTTAATGAACAGTGGTTTTTATGCAAAGATCACTTGTAACTATTGTGTTTAGTCAAATTTTTGGATTACCAATTAATATATGAATAGGGCAGTAGGTGTTCATCATTCAAAAGCATTCTAAAAACCAAAAGAGAAAGGGTTTACTAGCTCGGGAAGCAATTAAGCGAAAAGTCGAGTTTTAAGTGTTGTTTACTTTCCAAACGAAGGTTGTACTTGTCATAAGAGGGAAAATTCAAAACAAAGGTTCATCAATCAATCAAGATATGAAATTTCCAGAAGTATACCATGAAAGAACAGCAACATTTATGGTATTTAATCAAGGTACAATCCAAGTAGAAGCACGGTTTAATCGGTTTTAGAGGAACTTGACATGTAACGATTATATCTCGGAAATCATTACCAAAAATTCACATGCAACCCATTAAAATCAAATACTTATAACTCATTAACAAATCAATAGGTTTCCAACAAAATACACATTTGAAACTCCTATAATTTCCACAAAACAAGAGTTATACAAACAGACTAAGAAGTAAGGATTCAAAGGGTGGTTATTGTGTACGTTATTCCGGTGTTTAGGAATCAAATCTTCTTCAACAACTTTTAGCTCTTCTCCAGAAACTCCATAAGTCCTTAAATAAAACATTTATAACTTAAAATTCAGCCATTAACCCAAAATAATCAAGTCTCAATCCTATAAACCTCATAAGTGCTACAGTTTAGCCACATCTTACCTTTCTAAATTTTCTTTGATGTTATGGATGTGATACCTCAAAAATAACAATTGCCCAGTATGAAGAACATATTTAGGAGCCTAAGACAAGGATTGCATGTAAGATTTAGAGCAAGAAATCAAAAGAGACAAGCTGCCAAAATGCAGCCATGGAACAAGCCAGTTCTGGCGAGAAGGAGAGGAGAGAGTGTTAGAAATTTTTCTGTGTGTTTTGTTTGATGAAATCAGATGAAATGATTTTGGGTCCTTGATTACTTATATATAGAGAATGAGTAATGGCAAGATCATGATTTTGATTTAGTATTAGGGACAAAATCGGCATTCCCCTTGCTTAGGAACTATCTAGAATTCTCAAGGTTATTAGCTTTGGATCATCTCCTCAATCACTTCCTAATCCTTAATTATTCTTAACTAAATTTCCAAACTAAATTTTATACCTTATTGAAAGTATTTTAGTTTAATTAGCCCTTAGTCTCAATCTTTAAGATAACGTAAAGACAACACCGATCATAAACACAAATTCAAAACTACGAAACGATATTCAACGTTCCTAACGTAACTTACAATGCCTTGCCAGAATTCATAATTCGTATTAATAATCACATAATAACACTTAACGTTCACATCCACAGACATAATGCACATAACCTCATAAATCAGATATTTATTCAATAAAACACAACAATTTACGTACGGGTTAGTACGTTAATAAATTACGTTTATTAAAATAATCTCGGCTTAAAAATTGAGGCTATTACAGATTTATTCGAAGAGAAAAATTGAGATAAATGATCGATCAATAAACCCTCCGACGCTCTGTATCTTGAGCATATTTGGTACAAGGGACGAAACCCTCTCACCACTACTTTGAATGAGATAACATCCAATAATCATCATTGGTGTCTCTTAATTAGGAATGAATACACGACATTATTGCATTGGTCGATTTGAGCACATGACCCAACATTTTAGGCTTAGAATAGGAACATTTCCTTAGGGTCATGTCCTAATATATTTAGTGTCATGTCTTTAAATAATGACCAACACAATGACTATTGATTCATATATAGGAGACAAATGATCGATCAATAAATCCTCCCACGCTCTCTATCTTGGGCATATTTGGTACAAGGGACGAAACCCTCTCACCACTACTTTGAATGAGATAACATCCAATAATCATCATTGGTGTCTCTTAATTAGGAATGAATACACGACATTATTGCATTGGTCGATTTGAGCACATGACCCAACATTTTAGGCTTAGAATAGGTACATTTCCTTAGGGTCATGTCCTAATATATTTAGTGTCATGTCTTTAAATAATGACCAACACAATGACTATTGATTCATATATAGGAGACAAGACATTCTACACAATACTATGTCTCTTGCGTCTCGGTATGGTTGAAACCCCCTGGACCATAGTGGCTCACCATGGGATAATAATCCGATAAGCTACGAGGGATGACGTTATTGTATTTCTTGGAATGATTTTTTTAAAAAGAAAAATTGAGACAAATGATCGATTAATAAACCCTCTGACGCTCTGTATTTTGGGCATATTTGGTACAAGGGACGAAACCCTATGACCACTACTTTCAATGACATAATGTCCAATAATCACCATTGGTGTCTCTTAATTAGGAATGAATACACGACATTATTGCATTGGTCGAATTAAGCAAATGACCCAACACTTTAGGCTTAGAATAGGTAGATTTCCTTAGGGTCATGTTCTAAGATATTTAGGGTCATGTCTTTAAATAGTAGCGACCAACACAATGACTATTGATTCATATATAGGAGACAAGACATTCTACACAACACAATGGGTATTGCGTCTCGGTATGGATAAAACCCCCGGACCATAGTGGCTCCTCATGGGATAACAAGCCGATAAGGTACGAGGGATGACGTTATTGTATTTCTTGGAATGATTTATTCGGAGATAAAAATTGCGACAAACGATCAATCAATAAACCCCGCCGACGCTCTGTATCTTGGGCATATTTGGTACAAGGGACGAAACCCTCTAACCACTACTTTGAATGAGATAACGTCCAATAATCACCATTGGTGTCTCTTAATTAGGAATGAATACACGACATTATTGCATTGGTCGATTTAAGCACATGACCCTACACTTTAGGCTTAAAATAGGTAGATTTCATTAGGGTCATGTCCTAAGATATTTAGGGTCATATCTTTAAATAACAGCGACCAACACAATGACTACTGATTCATATATAGGAGAGAAGACATTCTACACAATACTATGGGTCTTGCGTCTCGGTATGGATGAAACCCCCAGACCATAGTTGCTCACCATGGGATAAGAAGCCGATAAGGTTCGAGGGATGACGTTATTCTATTTCTTGGATTGATTTATTCGGAGATAAAAATTGAGACAAACGATCGATCAATAAACCCGCCGATGCTATGTATCTTGGGCATATTTGGTACAAAGGACGAAACCCTCTAACCACTACTTTGAATGAGATAACGTCCAATAATCACCATTGGTGTCTCTTAATTAGGAATGAATACACGGCATTACTACATTGGTCGATTTAAGCACATGACCCAACACTTTAGGCTTAGAATAGGTATATTTCCTTAGGGTCATGTCTTTAAATAATAACGACCAACACAATGACTATTGATTCCTATATAGGGGACAAGACATTCTACACAACACAATGGGTCTTGCTTCTCGGTATGGATGAAACCCCCGGACCATAGTGGCTCACCATGGGATAATAATCCGATAAGGTACGAGGGATGACGTTATTGTATTTCTTGGAATGAATTATTCGAAGAGAAAAATTGAGACAAACGATCGATTAATAAACCCTCCAACGCTCTGTATCTTGGGCACATTTGGTACATGGGACGAAACCCTCTAACCACTACTTTGAATGAGATAATGTCCAATAATCACCATTGGTCTCTCTTAATTAGCAATGAATACACGATAATATTGCATTGGTCGATTTGAGCAAATGACCCAACACTTGAGGATTAGAATAGGTAGATTTCCTTAGGGTCATGTCCTAAGATATTTAGGGTCATGTCTTTAAATAGTAGCGACCAACACAATGACTATTGATTCATATATAGGAGACAAGACATTCTACACAACACTATGGGTCTTGCATCTCGGTATGGACAAAACCCCCGGACCATAGTGGCTCCCCTTGGGATAATAAGCCGATAAGGTACGAGAGATGACATTATTGTATTTCTTGGAATGATTTATTCGGAGAGAAAAATTGAGACAAACGATCGATCAATCAACCCGCCAACGCTCTGTATCTTGGGCATATTTAGTACAAGGGACGAAACCCTCTAACCACTACTTTGAATAAGATAACATCCAATAATCTCCATTGGTGTCTCAAAATTAGGAATGAATACACGACATTATTGCATTGGTCGATTTAAGCACATGACCCCACACCTTAGGCTTAAAATAGGTAGATTTCATGAGGGTAATGTCTTTAAATAATGGCGACCAACACAATGACTACTGATTCATATATAGGAGACAAGACATTCCACACAACACTATGGGCCTTGCGTCTCGGTATGGATGAAACCCCCGGACCGTAGTGGCTCACCATGGGATAATAAGCTGATAAGGTATGAGGGATGATGTTATTGTATTTCTTGGAATGATTTATTCGAAGTGGAAAATTGAGACAAATGATCGATCAATAAACCCACCGACGCTCTTTATCTTGGGCATATTTGGTACAAGGGACGAAACCCTCTAACCACTACTTTGAATGAGATAACGTCCAATAATCACTATTGTCGTCTCTTAATTAGGAATGAATACACGACATTATTGCATTGATCGATTTAAGCACATGACCCAACACTTTAGGCATAGAATAGGTAGATTTCCTTAGGGTCGTATCCTAATATATTTAGGGTCATGTCTTTAGATAATAGCAACCAACACAATGACTATTGATTCATATATAGGAGACAAGACGTTCTACCCAACACTATGGGTCTTGCGTCTCGGTATGGATGAAAACCCCGAACCATAGTGGCGCACCTTGGGATAATAAGCCGATAAGGTACGAGGGATGACATTATTTTATTTCTGGGAATGATTTATTGGGAGATAAAATTGAGACAAACGATTGATCAGTCAACCCTCCGACGCTCTGTATCTTGGGCATATTTGGTCCAAGGGACGAAACCCTCTAACCACTACTTTGAATGAGATAATGTCCAATAATCGTCATTGGTCTCTCTTAATTAGGAATGAATACACGACATTATTGCATTAATCGATTTAAGCACATGACCCAACACTATAAGCTTAGAATAGATAGATTTCCTTAGGGTCATGTCCTAATATATTTTGGGTCATGTCTTAACATAATAGCAACCAGCACAATGACTGTTGATTCATATATAGGATACAAGACATTATACACAACACAATGGCTATTGCGTCTCGGTATGGATGAAACGCCCGGACCATAGAGGCGCACCATGGGATAATAAGTCGATAAGGTACGAGGGATGACGTTATTGTGTTTCTTTTACGAGGGATGACGTTATTGTGTTTCTTTGAATAATATATTCGAAGAGAAAAATTGAGACAAACGATCGATCAATCAACTCTCCGACGCTCTATATCTTGGGCATATTTGGTACAAGGAGGAAACCCTCTAACCACTACTTTGAATGAGATAACTTCCAACAATCACCATTGGTGTCTCTTAATTAGGAATGAATACACGACATTATTGCATTGGTCGATTTAAGCAAATGACCCAACATTTTAAGCTTAAAATAGGTAGATTTTTCTATAGGCTCATGTCCTAAGAAATTTAGGGTCATGTCGTTAAATAATAGCAACCAACACAACGACTAATTATTCATATATAGGAGACAAGACATTCTACACAACACTATGTGTCTTGCGTCACGATATGGATAAAACCCCCGGACCATAGTGGCTCCCCATGGGATAATAAGCCGATAGGGTACAAGGGATGACGTTATTGTATTTCCTGGAATGATTTATTCGGAGAGAAAAATTGAACGATCGATCAATAAACCCTTCGACGCTCTGTATCTTGGGCATATTTACAACGGACGAAACCCTCTAACCACTAGTTTGAATGAGATAACGTCCAATAACCGCCAATTGTGTCTCTTAACTAGAATGAATACACGACATTATTGCATTGGTTGATTTAAGCACATGACCCAACACTTTAGGCTTAAAATAGGGAGATATCATTAGGGTCATGTCCTAAGATATTTAGGGTCATGTATCTAAATAATAGCGACCAACACAATGACTATTGATTCATATATAGGAGACAAGACGTTCTACCCAACACTATGGGTCTTGCGTCTAGGTATGGATGAAACCCCCGGACCATAGTGGCGCACCATGGGATAATAAGCCGATATGGTACGAGCACTAGTAGAGAAATGACAATTTGCGTCGGACCTGCGACCTCCATTTGCGTCGGACCTTGGTCCAACGGCACAGGTCTCGTCGCAGATGAAAGACAACCATCTGCGTTGGATAAGACACGACGCAATTAATCGAAGATTTGCGTCGGACCAAACAAGCATGCGACGCACATGCCCATCCCCCCATGCACCCACAGCAGCCCAGGCAGCCTCATCTGCGTCGCATGCAGTGCCATATGCGACGCAATTGGTGCTTCATCTGCGTCGCATATGGCACTGCATGCGACACTGATGAGGCTGCCTGGGCTCGCTGGCTGCTACGCACACACCCATCTGCGTCGCATGCAGTGCCATATGCTACGCAGATGAAGCATCATTTGCGTCGCATATGACACTGCATGAGACGCAGATGCTATATTTTTTTGTTATTTTTTTTCAGCTCTTTTTTGTTTTTTTTTTCAGCTTTTTTTTTGTTTTTTTTTCAAAACTAAGCAAACATTATGTTAATAATTATGAGCAGAAAATTCGGCAGAGTCTCCTTTGTAATTTGGACAACCCAAGAAATCGTTTGGAAATTTTTGCATATATATAACCAAAACCTGTTTCAGTACATCTCAATCAAGCAACCAATGTTGCAATCAAGCAACCAACAAGGTTCAACCAACCAGCAATCAATCAACCAACAAGTTTCAAGTAACAAAATATTATTCTAACCTACAAATACATACACTAAGCATCAAACTTAGTCTGCTTCGTTAACGACCAGTACAAAGTATTCCGTAAAAGGTTCTTTGAGGTCGCTGATCTCATATATGGAGTATGGCTCAAGACTTGACGAAAAAGCCTTGAAATATATTAAACTAGTTAATATACTTTAAAATTCTAGTAGTATAAATAATGAATTTACAACATACATATACCTCATACAAATTCTCTGATTCATAGTATAAGCGGATGATTAGAAACATGTATCTCATCACGAAATAGCCGCATTCCACTCCTCCCGATTGTTGAGCACACTACACCAAATTTAAGATATATATTAGAATCGGAAAAAAAATTCTAAATAGAATTATAAAGTATCAAATACAAAACTATAAGAGTTTTACCCGCATATATGTCCAAGACAATTTAGTTCCTTTATTTGATCCTTTAAGCCGCGTGTATTTTGTATATGCACTAAATATAGAGATTTTGTAACAATTAATTACTATAAACATTTATAAATTATTTAAAATATCATAAAATGCATGTAAACTTATTAACATGTATAACAACTATGAACTTACGTATTCAACGGTATATTGATAGCTAAGCATCTATCTCTCTTCATCGAATCAAATATATATACCGTTCTCTTAGATAGACAAATGACAAGAAGAATCCAATGATCCCTAAGGCATGAAGCAAAATGTGATGTTTTATATATATAACCACAAGTTCATAAATATAAAACAAAGTAAAGATTAGTTTAATTAACATACTTTTCAATATACGGACATAGGATGTAACGCATATATTGATTCGCTTTCATTGAACTTGCCATGTAGTTGATCACGGCATCTAAGTGATTGCGTATCATGGTCGCATGAAACCAATATTATTATCTCCATGCTCCTCAGACTGCTCTGCCAAGTACCTAAGATCCAAACACTTATAGTTAGGAGAAACAATAAAAATAAATAGCAATGTTAATTAGTTTAGAGTTTGAGAAATCTCACATCATAAATACTTGCAAAATGGATACATTAATCCATGCTCCTGTGAGAAGTTGAAAAACATCTTGTCGTGAGAGAATGATCATATGATCTCTATCAAAGTCGAAGACGGTACCCTTCTGAACTTGCAAGTGAAAAAGCTCATCTGAGGGTTTGTCGCAAAATATTTGGTGCATCTCCTTGATATTATCATCCATATCATCCCGTGTCAAGTCAATAAAAGGATCTACGTGCCTATGTGCAAACTCATTGGTGCAAGGACCACTACCAACTATTTTTTTCTTCTTCTTCTTCTTCATCGCACCGTCTTTAGGTATATGTTCCTAATTCAATTTGACTTCTTTTTAATTCATATTATATATGTATATAGATTATTTCATATATAAATCAAGATTACTTAGTATACAAAATTAAGATTACTTAGCATATATAAATCAAAATTTCTTAGTATATATATTTACATTTCTTAGTATACAAATCAAAATATTAAACATAAGTTACCTGATTATCTGAGAGTAAAAATACCAACTCTTTCGGCCATTCTATGAATGAACCCTCGGCTTGACTGAGTTTCATGATGTATGGAGTAGGTAGTGAAACTAGAGCTTCTGCGTAGTCTGAAAAAAATCATCAACACTCACTTTCACGGCCGTAGGATGTGATGATGACTCCGTTTGCGGATGTACGGTACCCTCAGCTACAATGATCGGTCCCGAATTATCCGCTATTGCCAAACGACATGGAATCGGACTCTTAACATCCAATGAGAACACAATGTCATTAATTAAGTGTTTTAGAAACATAATATCATAATCGTAGAAGATATAAAATAACTATATACCTGCAAGTTTACAAACGGATCATTGCCCCCCGAGTGACAGCTACTAGGATCAACTGGAGTGTGAGGACTTCTTTGATTTGGTGCTTGAAGACCTAATTGCGCCGCAAAAGCCATCAACCTTTCTTGAACTATAGCATCAATCTTCGAGTTCATCTCTTGCATCGTCTGTTCTCTAACTCTTTGGCTCACTCTAGCCTCCAACTCCCGCATCTCCCTCATCATCCATGCCCCTACCCTTTCGAGCGGTACTACTCCGATCGGGGATCTCCCCGGCACCGATGTAATCCCAATGCTACGCCCATTGTTAACACACGCCCGGGACGGTCTTTCCTCTGTAGAGCACGGGATAGAACATCATCCATCCGACCTGGAACAAACTCTCCTTCCTTTTCTTTCCTTTTCCAATCATCCTGCATCAAATTCAAAAAAATCATATGATTAGTACAATTCTAGAATACGAGTAATTAGACAAGAAAATATCATAAAATTTGAAGAATTCTTACAATGGACTCTTTTATCTTTTGTGTTTCTTCATTAGGGAAGAAAAGATTTCCTTCCTTATCTTTTTTCGATCTAGCAAGAAGCCATGGCAAAGTTCGATCCGGCAAGGAGGAAATAATTGATGATGTGGATGAGTCAACAGATGATGCTGTAGAGGATTTAGGGATATACCCTTTGTCTTTCCAAACGGGAATCATCTCCGCATATGACTTTTGACCCAAAAAATGAGGATGAATGTTGGCAGCCTGAGACTTTCTTGCTCTTTCACTTTTAGCCTAATATGAAAACAAGTAACTAGTTAATATTCACAAAAAAAAAAATTTGATTATAACATATTATGTAATTGTAACGTACATATTATATACCTTAAACTCCTTAGAGCTACACTTTTTCACAAATTCGTCCCAAATCTTTTTCGTGATGAAAGGATAGAGCACGTACGGTTGCATATCATTGTTAGGCCCCAGCCTCGTTTTTGTGATCCATCGACTCACTAATCTTGACTTGAAATCTCTCCACCGCTTATCACAAGTAGTCAACACATCTCGTTTCTTCCTCTCATCCTCTTGTATTCCAAACTCTTTCTTCAATATATAAAATGAACCAATAATACACGATTAGTATAATAAACATGATTCAAATAAAATTAAAAGAATGGATTTTAAAAATACATAGGTTTACTTACTATAGCATCTTCCCATAAACTATTTTTTAGGCCTTGTGGAACATCATCCCAACTATCGTACAAGATAGACACTTTGCGTCTACTGATTTCGCCGCAATGTGTCTTGTATGCGCCAACATGAACCCCAATCGGACGCATCCAATCATCCCACTGAAGTACTCTTTGGACTCCGGGTTTGGAACGTATCCCTTTTGTAGGACCTCTAGGCTTGCTCACTCTTTTCTTCCTACTACCTCCATCAGTTATCTCGGTCTCAGAACGTGGCTGCCGATCATCATCGGATGCATCATGCATTATGTGATCTTCCATCACTACACCTGAAACCATAAAGCATAAAGACATGTTAGATTCATCAATGAAATAATACAAAATTATTTTAACGAAGCATAAAATATATAATTGAAGAATATAAACAATAGTAGTTACAATAATATTACATTAGTTACCTATTAATCACTTTTTTTCTTTGACAACGTAAAATCCCTCATTATGGTCTCGACGAATGTAATTCGTGTCCAGATCTTCCCCTAATGTACTTGGAATGACTACTGACGAAGCAATGACTTCATTGAATTGCTTATCGTATTCCTCTTCATCATGTACATCATCAATTCCAAGTATTCTCCTTTTTCCTTCAATGACAACAGACCATTTTGAATCCACGGGGTCAACCATGTAGAATACTTGTTTTGCTTGTGATGCCAATATCAATGAATCTTCATGATGCCCTAACCGGCTGAACTTGACTAATGTAAAAAAGTCATGTTCATCCTTCTTTACACCACGACGAATATCAAGCCACTTGCATTGAAAGAGCGGAATCTTGAAGTCAACATAGTCAAGTTCTAATATATCTTCAATGAACCCGTAGTAAGACTTCATTCTCTCAATAATGGTTCTATCGCTTCTACTTTTATACTCTGATGACAAAGCCCCCAACGTAACACCACTGTTTTGCATTGTGGATTTGTCATCTTGTCGTTTAGTGTAAGATGAATAACCATTGATGTCATACCCTTCATAGGAAAGAACTTGCATCTTTGACCCATATGCCAACCATCTCAACGTATCGGATACATCATTTTTTGGGTCAGATAGTTGGTTCATAACTCGTTCTTTTAACCAATCAACGAACGACCGATTCCGCTCAATCATCAACTCACGTTCATTCTTCAATGGATAGTGAACACTAAGCATCTTCCTGTGCTCATCTAAGTAAGGATGAACTTGTTTTAGATTTTCTAACACCAAAAATTCTGCTTTTCTTTTCAACTCTCCATCAAGACACAATCTTTTTCTCCCAATGGCACCACAACCAGCAAGCCTTCCTTCATGTCTAGATTTTGGCAATCCAATTGCTTGTGCGCGTGCTAAATACTGACTTACATATTCAGATACTTCCTCCGCAACTGTTCTTTGGACAATACTTGCTTCTAGTCTGGCTGGATTCATCACTTTTCCCTTGAGAGTACCCATATGCCTTTCGAAAGGCCACATATACCTCATACAAACAGGCCCGCAAAGTTTAATTTCTCGGACAAGATGAATTATTAATTGAGGCATGATGTCAAAGAACGATGGTGGGAAGTACATTTTAAATCGACACATCGTCTCTATTACATCAGCTTGCAACTTATCTAGAGTGTTAGGATCAATCACCTTACTAGATATAGTTCTGAAGAAGAAACACAACTTTGTAATCGTGTATCTCACTTGGGAAGGCAAAATTCCTCGTATTGCAACAGGTAATAAATGCTGCATCAAGATATGACAATCATGAGATTTCAAACCAACGAGTTTCAAGTCCTTCAGTGAGACAAGGTTTCGAAAATTTGACGAGTATTCAGCAGGGACCTTTAACCTATGCAGAGACTCACAAAAACTCGTTTCCTCCTTCTTAGACAAAGTGTACCAAGCAAGTGGCAGATAATAGCGTTGTCCCCGCTCCTCAGGTGTTAGTTCTGGTCTTCCCATTTCAGCCATGTCTTTCCGAGCTTTAACTCCATCCTTTGTCTTCCCGGGTATATTCAACAATGTTCCGACAATGGCATCACAAACATTTTTCTCAATGTGCATTAGATCAAGACAATGTCTGACTTCTAAGAATTTCCAATATGGGAGGTCCCAGAACTTAGATCTTTTCTTGTATAAGTTCTTTGAGATACTTTTGAAGGGCTTGCCAAACACGGTTTCAATATCTTTTACCCGATTAGAAACCTGTTTACCACGCAAGGGTACAGGGGCTTCTCTCATCTCCACTTTTCTGTTGAACAACTTTTTCTTCTTACGAAATGGATGATCTAAAGGAAGCCATGTACGATAATGGAGGTATACATTCTTCCCACAATGATGTAACCGCTCATCAATCATATACTCATCAAAAATAGGGCATGCCTTTGCTCCTTAACCGTATACCCAGACAAATTCTCGTAAGCCGGGAAATCATTAATCGTGCAAAATATCATGGCACATAATGTGAAGTTAGTTTTCGTATACGCATCGAACATCGAAACACCTTCATCCCACAACAATTTCAGATCTTGAAGGAGTGGGTCAAGATACACATCTATGTCGTTTTCGGGTTGCTTAGGACCCGAAATAAGAAGCGATAGCAGAATAAATTTACGCTTCATACATAACCAGGGGGGCAGATTATAAATGGTCAGTAGAACCGGCCAAGTGCTATGTTGGGTACCTAGTGTGCCAAAAGGGTTCATCCCATCTGTACAAAGTCCAAGCCTAAGATTTCGAGGTTCTTTACCAAAACCTGCGAACTTTCGGTCGATATTTCTCCATTGCGGAGAATCGGCCGGATGTCTAAGCATCCCATCTTTCTTCCTCTTGTCCGCATGCCACCTTAATAATTTAGCATTATTTTCATCCGAAAATAAACGCCTAAATCTCGGAATGATTGGAAGATACCAAAGAACCTTCGCTGGAGTTTCTTTCTTTCTCACTCCCTCATCATCCTCTTTTATCTTGTACCGAGACTCTCCACACCTTGGACACTCACCCAAATCCTTGTACTCATTTCGATACAGCACACAATCATTTGGACATGCATGTATCTTCTCATACTCCATACCTAATGGACACAACAATTTCTTTGCCTCATAGGTAGAGTTGGGAATTTCATTCCCTTCAGGTAGCAAATCTTGTAAAAAAGTGAACAACTCACTTAGACTTTTATCTATCCAACTATACTTAGATTTCATATTGAACAATGTGAGGATGCTAGAAAGTTTACTAAAATTCTTACACCCCGAATACATAGGTTTGTCCGCTGCACTTAGAATACTATCATACATATGGGGACGATCGGTTCCTTCATCCTCCAAATTGTGCAACATCTCATCTACCCTATCATTCTCATCAACTACCCTATCATTCTCATTATCATTCTCTCCTTTTTTGATATCAACCTCAACCTCAACCTCAACCTCAACCTCATCATCAATGTTATCAACATGCAAATCATCACACAAGCTAGTGGAGCTCATACCTGGATCATAAAACTCTCCATGCCATGTCCACCTCGTATAGTTGCTCTTAAACCCACGACGAATCAAATGATCCTTAATTTGATCCACATCACGATACCCCCTAGAGTTATTGCAATCACAACAAGGACACAAGACTAACTTTGACCCATTCTGCAATTGATGTTTCTAACGCAACTCTGATAAATTCATCAACCCCTTGTAGAAATGTCGCCGAAATTCGATTACCATACATCCAGTTTCGATCCATATTTATACACTACAGAGACACCAAACAAGAACACAATCGATCACATCATTCAAAGTGTCTTATCAAATGCAGTCATGAACATTTGGGTCCTTATCACTCCAACCTAACCCATCCTTGAGTTTCTCATCTCACTAGTGAATGAACATTTGGTTTTCAATTCTAAGAAAAATCCGGCAGCACTTCCCTACAGTTCTCCAAGTACACGATGAATATAGTAGGTAAACTATCAACATATGTACCCAGAGAACGCTTAGGGAAAGGAGCTAGATCTTTCTTAGAATCGAAAACCAAACATTCATGGACATCCTAAGTGAGATAAGAAACCCAAAGTCAGTCCCAAACCGGGGACTATTCAAGACTTACTCCTAATGAGTAAGCCTCAAACGGGTATCTAGGCCAATGATGCACACATTGCAATTCAACAGTAAAAACCAATCCATTCCTTAGATTTCCCTCCCCACCGCATTAAGGTATGTCCATATAAGTTTTGTCATAATTCAACATATGCTTTCCCAATCACATAACCAAACAATTCACATATACTTTCCCAATCACATAATTCAACATTATAGGGACAAATAAAACAAATAAACATAAAGCAAAAGCTATAATACATACACCTCTGCTCTCAAGGAGCAGCGAAGACAAGCACAACGAGGTGAGCTTGGAGCACCAGCCGAGATGGAATGTGGCAACTGCATTAGGGCATTAACCAACCCACAAATTAAATAGTGATTAAGTCATAACTCATAAACATCAACTATCTAATATTAAGACATTAACAAATTAGAAATTAAGAAACAACATTAAGATTAAAGTAGAATTATTAAGATCAATGGTAAAAAACAAGAATGACTTGTGAATATAATTATATAGTAGAAAGGAAGTATTTTAGAGCACTACAAACTATATAAATTCATGAGCACTACAAACTACAAACATCCTAAATATAATCTTAAAATCTTAAACTACAAACTACAAATTAAACTACAAACATCCTAAATTCAATCTTAAAATTCAATCTTAAACTACGAACTACAATCACTCTACTAATACAATCACAAACTCCTTGATTAAGATCTAGCAAAAATAAGGAAAAAATTCCAAAAAAAAAGACAGAAATTGGTAAAAAAAAAAGACATAAATTGAGACAGAAAATTGAAAAAAATAAAAAAAAAAGACTTACATTGCCGGAGACGGGGAGACGGGGAGACGGAAAGCAGCGGCGGCGCAACAGCGAGCAGCGGGGAAGCGCGGCGCAACGGGGGAGCGCGGCGACGGGTGAGTGAGAGTGAGTGAGTGAGTGAGTGAGTGAGTGAGAAAGAGGAGTAGTGCAAGAGAGAGAGAGTGAGTGAGAGAAATAGGAGGAGGAGCACCAGCGAGAGGAGTTGACGGAGCAACGGCGGCGCGACGAGGGAATGTCGTTCAGTAGCGCCGGCGAGTGTTTGTGGGAATTCGCATGAGAGAGAGAGAAGTGCGAGTGTTTGTGAATTGGCCCAACTGATGGGCGGGTTACGAAATTAAAAACTATAAATAAGAGTCATCTGCGTCGCATGGGGCTATGGTCCGACGCAGATGACTAAGTACTATTGGCTGGGCAGGCAATAAAAAATATACCAAAATGTCATATGCGTCGGACCATAGCCCCATGCGACGTATATGACTTTTTTGGCTGGGCATGCAAAGCGTCATCTGCGTCGGATGGGGCTATGGTCCGACGCAGATGACATTTTTGCTGGGTAAGCAAAAATATACTAAACATTATCTGCGTCGGATGGGGCTATGGTCCGACGCAGATGACTTATTTGCGTCACATGAACTCTTAATGTGACGCACATAGTGACCCCATTTGCGTCGTTTGCCGGTATACGTGCGACACAAATCAGGCTTGTATAATTTTGCTTGGCTATTTGCGTCGGATTTTCTGTAGGATCCGACGCACATAGATCATTTGCGTCATTTGCTCTCTTGTGCGACGCAAATAATCAGACGCAAATCGTGAATTCTGTAGTAATGGAGGGATGACGTTAGTGTATTTCTTGCAATGGTTTATTCGAAGAGAAAAATTTAGACAAACGATTGATCAATCAACCCTCCGACGCTCTGTATATTGGGCATACTTGGTACATGGGACGAAACCCTCTAACCACTACTTTGAATGAGATAACGTCCAATAATCACCATTGGTGTCTCTTAATTAGGAATGAATACACGACATAATTGCATTGGTCGATTTAAGCAAATGACCAAACACTTTAGACTTAAAATAGGTAGATTTCCTTAGGGTCATGTCCTAAAATATTTAGGGTAATGTCTTTAAATAATAGCGACCAACACAACGACTGTTGATTCATATATAGGAGACAAGACATTCTACACAACACAATGGCTATTGCGTCTCGGTATGGATGAAACCCGCGGACCATATTGGCTCACCATGGGATAATAAGCCGGTAAGGTACGAGGAATGACGTTATTGTATTTCCTAGAATGATTTATTTAGAGAGAAAAATTGAGACAAACGATCGATCAATAAACCCTTCGACGCTCTGTATCTTGGGCATATTTGGTACAAGGGACAAAACCCTCTAACCACTACTTTGAATGAGGTAACGTCCAATAATCACCATTGGTGTCTCTTAATTGGGAATGAATACACGACATTATTGTTTTGGTCGATTTAAGCACATGACCCAACACTTTAGGCTTAGAATAGGTAGATTTCCTTAGGGTCATGTCCTAATATATTGAGGGTCATGTCTTTAAATAATAGCGACCAAAACACAATGACTATTGATTCATATATAGGAGACAAGACATTCTACACAACACTATGGGTCTTGCGTCTCGGTATGGATAAAACCCCCGGACCATAGTGGCTCCCTATGCAATAATAAGCCGATAGGGTACGAGGGATGACGTGATTGTATTTCTCGGAATGATTTATTCGGAGAGAAAAATTAGAACGATCGATCAGCAAACCCTCCGATGCTCTATATCTTGGGCATATTTGGTACAAGGGACGAAACCCTCTAACCACTAGTTTGAATGAGATAACGTCAAATAATCGCCATTAGTGTCTCTTAATTAGAATGAATACACGACATTATTGCATTGGTTGATTTAAGCACATGACCCAACACTTTAGGCTTAAAATAGGTAGATATCATTAGGGTCATGTCCAAATATATTTAGGGTCATGTCTCTAAATAATAGCGACCAACACAATGATTGTTGATTCATATATAAAAGACAAGACATTCTACACAACACAATGGCTATTGCGACTCGGTATGGATGAAACCCACGGACCATAGTGGTGCACCATGGGATAATAAGCCGATAAGATACGAGGGATGACGTTATTGTATTTCTTGGAATGATTTATTCGAAGAGAAAAATTGAGACAAGCGAACGATCAATCAACGCTCCGATGCTCTGTTTCTTGGGCATATCTGGTACAAGGGACGAAACTCTCTAACCACTACTTTGAATGAGATAACGTCCAATAATCACCATTGGTGTCCCTTAATTAGGAATGAATACACGACATTATTGCTTTGGTCGATTTAAGCACATGACCCAACATTTTAGGCTTAGAATAGATATATTTCCTTAGGGTCATGTCCTAATATATATTTAGGGTCATGTCTTTAAATAATAGCAACCAACACAATGACTATTAATTCATATATAGGAGACAAGACGTTCTACCCAACACTATGGGTCTTGCGTCTCGGTATGGATGAAACCCCCAGACCATAGTGGCGCACCATGGGATAATAAGCCGATATGGTACGAGGGATGACGTTATTGTATTTCTTGGAATGATTTATTCTGAGAGACCAATTGAGGCAAACCATCGATCATTAAACCCTCCGACGCTCTGTATCTTGGGCATATTTGGTACAAGCGACGAAACCCTCTAGCCACTACTTTGAATGAGATAACGTCCAATAATCGCCATTGGTGTCTCTTGATTAGGATTGAATACAGGACATTATTGCATTGCTCGATTTAAGCACTTGACCCAACACTTTAGGCTTAGAATAGGTAGATTTCCTTAGGGTCATGTCCTAATATATTTAGGGTCATGTCCTAAAATAATAGCGACCAATTCAATGACTATTGATTCATATATAGGAAACAAGACATTCTACACAACACTATGGCTCTTGCGTCTCGGTATGCATGAAACCCCCGGACCACAGTGGCTCACCATGGTATAATAAGCCGATAAGGTACGAGGGATGACGTTATTGTATTTCTTGGAATGATTTATTCGAAGAGAAAAATTAAGACAAATGATCGATCAATAAACCCTCCGATGCTCTGTAACTTGGGCATATTTGGTACAAGGGATGAAACCCACTAACCACTAATTTGAATGAGATAACGTCCAATAATCACCATTGGTGTATCTTAATTAGAAATGAATACACGACATTATTGTATTGGTCGATTTAAGCACATGACCCAACATTTTAGGCTTGAAATAGGTAGATTTCCTTAGGGTCATGTCCTAAGATATTTAGAGTCATGTCTTTAAATAATACCGACCAACACAATGATTGTTGATTCATATATAGGAGATAAGACATTCTATACAACACAATGGCTATTGCGACTCGGTATGGATGAAACCCACGGACCATAGTGGGGCACCATCGGATAATAAGTCGATAAGGTACGAGGCATGACGTTATTGTATTTCTTGGAATGATTTATTCGAAGAGAAAAATTGAGACAAACGAACGATCAATCAACACTTCGACGCTCTGTATCTTGGGCATATCTGGTACAAGGGAAGAAACCCTCTAACCACTACTTTGAATGAGATAACGTCCAATAATCACCATTAGTGTCTCTTATTTAGTAATGAATACACGACATTATTGTATTGGTCGATTTAAGCAAATGACCCAACACTTTAGGCTTAAAATAGCTAGATTTCGTTAGGGTCATGTCCTAAGATATTTAGGGTCATGTCTTTAAATAATAGCGATCAACACAATGACTATTGATTCATATATAGGAGACAAGACATTCTACACAACACTATGGGTCTAAAGTCTCGGTATGGATAAAACCACCGGACCATAGTGGCTCACCATGGGATAATAAGCCAATAAGGTACGAGGGATGACGTTATTGTATTTCGTGTAATGATTTATTCGGAGAGAAAAATTGAGACAAACGATCGATTTGTAAACCCTTCGACGCTCTGTATCTTGGGCATATTTCGTACAAGGGACGAAACCCTCTAACCACTACTTTGAATGAGATAACGTCCAATAGTCGCCATTGGTGTCTCTTAATGAGGAATGAATACACGACATTATTGCATTGGTCGATTTAAGCACATGACCCAAAACTTTAGGCTTAGATTAGGAAGATTTTGTTAGGGTCATGTCCTAATATATTTAGGGTCATGACTTTATATAATAGCTACCAACACAATGACTATTGATTCATGTACAGGAGACAAGATGTTCTACCCAACACTATGGGTCTTGCGTCTCGGTATGGATGAGACCCCCGGACCATAGTGGCTCACCATGGGATAATAAGCCGATAAGGTATGAGGGATGACGTTATTTTATTTCTTGGATTGATTTATTATGAGAGAAAAATTGAGACAAACGATCGATCAATAAATCCTCCGACGCTCTATATCTTGGGCATATTTGGTACAAGGGACGAAATCCTCTAACCACTACTTTGAATGAGATAACGTCCAATAATCACCATTGATGTATCTTAATTAGGAATGAATACACGACATTATTGCATTAGTCGATTTAAGCACATGACCCAACACTTTAGGCTTGAAATTCGTAGATTTCCTTAGGGTCATGTCCTAAGATATTTAGGGTCATGTCTTTAAATAATAGCGACCAACACAAAGACTGTTGATTCATATATAGGAGATAAGACATTCTACACAACACAATGGCTATTGTGTCTCGGTATGGAATGATTTATTCGGAGAGAAAAATTGAGACAAACGATCGATCAATAAACCCACCGACGCTCTGTATCTTGGGCATATTTAGTACAAGGGACGAAACCCTCTAACCACTACTTTGAATGAGATAACGTCCAATAATCACCATTGGTGTCTCTTTATTAGGAATGAACACACGACATTATTGCGTTGGTCGATTTAAGCACATGACCCAACACTTTAGGCTTAGAATAGGTAGATTTCCTTAGGGTCATGACTTAATTTATTTAGGGTCATGTCTTTAAACAATAGTGACCAACACAATGACTATTAATTCATATATAGGAGACAAGATGTTTTGTCCCGTACTTGTCCAACAAGTAAGCTATAGGCTGTGCTTTCTTGTCTAGCAAGTAAACTAGTATCCCTTAGATGTTCTTCCTTGGAGACTTGTGCAACGATGTCTGAATCAACTTAGTCCAAGCCTAAGCTTCCTTCCCGGACCTGCAAAAAGGGACCCACCCTGGAGGTTTGGGTGGTGGTTCCCCCTCCGAAGCTTAAGTCAGATATCAGGAGTGGTAGAGAGAAAAGTAGATCTAGAGGGAGAAAGTTAGACAGTATTTTTATAGAGTAACTTTGCACTGTTTGCATTGAATGATCTTTTCTCCTGATTTCATGGGTATTTATAGTGATAGCAAGATGACAGCTATCCTTAAAATCTGCCCTAGAATAGTGGCCTCTGATAGGCTAAGGAATCAGATCATGACACGTGGCAGACCATGATTTGTGAAGGTTTATCAACCACTCACTTGCAGCCACCTCACAAGGCTGGGCTCTGACTATCTTTTGGGCCAGAAAAGTAACCTTTTATCCCAACTGAGTATAACCCAAAGTCTGAAACCTTTTTTCTCTATTAACTAGGAGAGGACACGTGTGCGGCCCTGATGAGCCCAAGTGTCTTCAAAGGAGCCGTAGATGTTAGGCTACAACATTTGTCCCTAAAAGGGCTTTCATTGTTGGCCCATCTGACGGTTAAGGCCCTTTTACCCAAGGTAGTTTTATTCAAAATGAAGGAAATGACGCGCCTTTTCCTAGGTTTTACCAGTCATAATCCACCGTTTTATCCTCCCTTCGGTCATCCTTGACCGGCTCCACAGGTTTCTTACCCCTCTATTAATAACTTTGGTGTGAGGACATTAAATCATTTCACACCTTGAACGAATTTTTCTAGAGAGATAAGCTCTGCAAATTTTTCTAGAGAGAGAGAGAGATCGCCCAGCCTCAACTTTCTTCACCGACTCGTCCAGGTGCTTTAGCATGTATCTTCTCTTTGTTCTTTTTACTCTTCTTCATTCTTTATTTTTTCTTAGAAAATCAATAAAATGGAATCTTCTTCGTCAAATTATCCTAGCTGACCAAGAGCTTGCCTTGACCCTAGAACAGATACTTCTTCTTCGGCACGTTCTAGAGTTGGGCCTCTTATGGCCGATTATATATTTTTTTGTGGTTTTGGCCGAGAAAGTCAGATGACCCAATCTTTACCTTTGCAGGGTAATCTGGCGTGCATCAAGCAAACGGCCCGTCTAAGACGAAAGGTAATACTACCCTCACATAGTTCAGACATGGAGGAATCTACTGGACGTGTTCCAGGTGAGACAAGGGGGGCCCAAAGTGCTGAGCCTTTAGGCGGGCCTCCTTCTCCGAACCACAATTTAGAAGACTCCGAAATAAACCCTCAGGCCAGTACTTCTGACAGGGACGTTAATATGGAGGGAACCGGCGAAGATAATAACGGCAGTGAAACTAAAGCTGCCGAGGAATCGGACGAAGCTGTCGAAAATTAGAAGACGTTTAGGTCCCCTTTTTGACCCCGGCTTCATTTTTGTCAATAGTAAATGGCTAGGGAAAATAGGACCAGACCCTAGTTATTTATCCTCTTGCATGCCTATGCCGGGCTTCTCCTTTGTCATCCCAAATAAAGACGCGACGATTCTGAGTGCCCCAAAGAACCACTTCGCCGTCTACAAGCTGGCCTTGGACGCGGGATTAAGGTTCCCTCTCCAAGAATTTATAGACCAAGTGCTGCAGTATTACCACATAGGCCATAATCAGCTGGCTCCAAATGCTTGGCACAACGTCCTGACGTTTATTGCCGTCTGCGAACTGCGCGGCCTAGCTCTTTCTTTCCAAGCCTTTACCCATATTCATTACACGGCTAAGGTACCTAGGGTCGTGGACGGGGCATGGCTCAGTATCTGCAACCGCCCCGACTTCATGATTGCGTGGGGCAAGCCGTCGAAGATGCACGATTGGAAGGCGACTTCATCTTCTTAGGGGCGGCCAACGACTATGCCACTGAGAGCTATAGGTTTTACAATCGATCCGTGACGAATACTGAACGTAAGCAGTCCTGGCTGGAATTAGAGGACAGCTATGACGAAGAGGTTGTGGAGTACTTCATAATAAAGGAGTACTCCAGGCCCGGCCAGCGATCTTTTAAGGGGCCAGCTAACTAGATACCCTTTACAGAATTGTTTTACCATGATGACTTCCTGGTCGCCGCCGGCTTGCGGTTGGCCGAAGATAAAGGTATACATTTAAATTCTCCAAGTAAAACTCTTCGTCCATAGTATACATCAGACTAATCCTTTCCCACTTCTTTTTTGCAGACTCGGCCAGAAAACGTCTCAAGGCATCTTGGACGGGAGATATAAGTATGTTTAAATTCACAGACAACTTATGGAAGGAATATGCCAAGAGCAGCGCCGAGAAAAGGGTTGAAACACTGGTAACACACACAAACACACACAAACACACATATATATATATATATATATATATATATATATATATATATATATATATATATATATATATATATATGTGTGTGTGTATATATATGTGTGTATATATATATACACCTATATATATATATATATACACACATATATATATATACACACATATATATATATATACATATATATACATATATATACATATATATACACATATATATATATACACACATATATATATATATATACACACACACATATATATATATACACACACACATATATATATATATACACATATATATATATATATATATATATATATATATACACGAGGATCATTCTAACTCGTCAAGAATTTGCATCCAACCATTGGACGAGAGTCGCCCAAAGAAGGAAAACGTCCAGGCATGGATGTCCACCTTCGTTGGGCCATTCTCGTCTGAGAATTTGAAAATCCTTCCCTGGACGAGAATCACTTGAAGAAGGAAGGCGTTCATGCTTGGACGGCCACCTTCTTTGGGCCATTCTCGTCTGAGAGGCAGAATGTCTTTGGACGAGTACCATTTGGACTCGTCCAAGTCATTGTTCCTTTCACTGGACGAGAATCACCTGAATAAGGAAAACGTTTATGCTTGGACGGCCACCTTCTTTGGGCCATTCTCGTCTGAGAGGCTCTAAGTCCTAATACTGGACGAAGGGTTGATTTCCTGTCCTTGGACGGGAGTCATTTTAGTCCGTCCATTTTTAGGACGGCTTCATTATTTGCATCAACTTCGTCTTTATTCGGAAACATTTTCTTTTGCACAAGGTTCCCTTAGGAAAGGAGGTGTCCATTATAGGACGCCTTCCTTCTTTGGGTGATTTTCGTTTGAAGCCTTGTAAATGATTTATAACTTTTGTCCTTTGGACGACCAGTATGAAAACTTGTTTATTTTTTGCAGAAGAATGCTCCTACAAACAAACTTCCACCTGGAAAGTCGTCCTCGTCCAAAAAGAGGCCTACAGCGACCGCGGAACAGCCTCCAGCGAAAAAGCCTAAGGGCTTTACAAGGAAGAGGGCAGAGAAGACGACTCCCGTTGGTGGAGTTGGGGAGAAAAACATGCCTCCCCCAAAGGACAAGGCCCTGAAAAAGGAGCCTTCAGCTGCTGCCCCTGCCGAGGGGGAAAAGAGTGCGGATCCTGATGGTCTGTTGGACGTTCTGCCAGCAAACTCTGCTGAGATCAACCCAGAGTCGGCCTTGGCTTTGGTTGTTCCAGAGTCGGAGACGGCTGCTGGGAACTACCCGGGCTTCAGCGGCTCGGAGGCCAAGCTGGTGTCGCAGATGCCGCTAGCTGTTAGGGCGGCCTCCATCTCGTCTGGTGAGTCGTATTATCGAAATATAGTTAGGACGGTGCGGGTCGACGGACGGTCTATGAGTCCGTCCAATAGACAGGCCATCGTCTTTCCCATCAAGATAACTAACTCTCCCCCTCTTTCAGATAAGGACACTGGCCCCGCTATACCCTCAGCTCTTCCCACCATAGACTAGGACGAGGAGTCTTCTCCTGCTTTTGCCATAATGTCAAAGGCTGAAAAAGATCGGCTTAAGCAGGAGCTCTTCAAGTGTTACCCTGAATCCTACATCAAAGAATTAAGGGGAGCATCGGCCGGGCATGTTGGCTACATGTCTCAACTTGCTGCTGAGGTATAACTTGCTGCCGCTCTTGTTTAGTACTTGTGTAAATTTTTCCTTTTTGTAACTCGTCTAATGGCTTGTTTAATTTTCATTGTCCCAGATTTTTGCTCGCAACATGCTTACTGAAGAGTGGGCGAGGGAGCTTAGAAAGGAGAACAAGCAGCTCGTCCACCTTACTACAACGGCAGGCGACAAGGCCATCTATGATATTGAGATGGCTAATACCCTTCATCGTCAATCCCTGGAGGCTTTGGAGAAGAGATCAGCTCTCCTAGAGTCCGAAAACAAGAATTATCTTGTTACTATCAACGATCTATTCAAGGAGCAGGACCGTTTGAAGATGGTCATAGATGCTGTCTCTACTGATCTGAAGGGTGAAAGAGATTCTGCTCTTCTTGCTGTCGTTCAACTGAGAAGGGAGAACATCCCCCCTAAGGGCGAAGATTGCCCGTCTGGAAGGGGAAGCGGCCCGGGCCTTTGACGACGCCAAAGAAGGCTTGGCTCAAGTCGTCGAAACGTCTAAGGACTGGGCCGTCAAGGCCTTTGAGATGCTGGCTGAGCCTTCTGAGATCCCCAGCTTCATTCGTCGTCTGGAATATCAACAGAGTGTTCATCGTGCTGTGGTATGTGCCGAGGAACCTCCGGAATTTTTGGACTCAGACGACGAAGCTGCGGTTGAGGAGGAGAACCCTGAAGACAACCAAGAAACTCGGCTGAAGATGATGCCTAGTTTTAGGTTTATTTTCCTAGGTTTCTCGGCTTGTTTGCCGTTGTAGCTTTATCTCTTCTAGTCTTAAGTTGTAAGCTTTTAGCGAAGTATATATATGAAAGACTTTTTGCCAATTGCTTGTCTTTTCTCCTCTTGAATTACAATTCTGACTAAGTATAAAATGTGCCTCGTCCTGAATGCTGGACGTTCCGCACAGATTTTTAAGGAAAGAGCGGCATCCTTGCCTTTAGACGATCATTAATCATTTCAAAATGCATCCAAGTACAAGAAGAGATTCGTCCTGAACTTTTGGACGGTCTACAAAATTATAAATAGAGTAAGCTTGCCAACCCTGATCCTTGCCCTTGGACGGTCTAGAGTCTTTACAAAATGTAGCTAAGTACAAAAAGAGACTCGGCCGGGTATTTGGATGATTTTCAAAACACACATAGGAGAAAATTGCCATCCTTGTCCTTGGACGATTATGGGTCTTTCCAAAAAGTATCCAAGTACTTAGTGACATTCGTCCTGGAACTTTGGATGGTTTGCAAAATAAATATAGGGGACGATTTCCATCCTTGTCTTTGGACGATTGTGAATATTTCCAGAAAGTATCCAAGTACTTAGTGACATTCGTCCTGGAACTCTAGATGGTCTTCTCATTCAGACGGGTCTCACCCCAAGGGGGAAAGCGGCCAATACATATGATTTTGTGGACTAGCCACGTTTTAGCCGTTTTTCTCGAGTTGGTAACACTCGTCATGCAGTATTTATTGCCTGGTTCATCCTGGTTATTTGGACGACCTTCACTCTTTTAGCTCGTCCTATAGGCTTGTCTTATCCCCCCCCCCCTTCTTGGGCTAGGCTCAACCATATATAGTGGACAAGCCATAGTCCAAGAAGGAGAGCGGCCAACATTGGCTAAGCCTGCTGAAATCGCTAAGGATGAGCTTTAGATACATGGTCTGACCATGTCTTAGCCGCCTTCCTTGAGGGAGCAACACTCGTCCGGAAGTAGTCCCTTACTAGGGTCTTTACTAAGCTGTCGTGTATGTGAAAATAAGTATCCTTTACTAAGGGCTTATTTCTGGTCAGCCTTCTCTTAGAGACCTTGACGTTTCCCTTACTAGAGATTTTCTCAATTTGATTGCCATTTATGTATTGTCAACCTTTAGGTTGTTATACTTTTGGCCGGTCTCCTCGAGGGAGTGATGTTCGGCATAGAAGTGAGTATTTTTAACGTCTATTATTTTTTGTGTTTTTGTCCCAAGTTATTGTCTCTTTTAGACTAGTAACTAATTTAATGCCCCAAAGAGAACTAACTTGGTGAAAATAAACAAAGGCGATAAGAAAGTAGGAATTGCATTATATGAATTTTGCTTGACTAAATGCCAAGATACATGTATACAATTCTTTTTTCTAGCATGTGCCGTGGCACTTTGGACTGACTACAAACTACCAGCTAGATTCCTAAAGATGAATTGAGTTAAACGTGGTATTTCTTCAAATTATCTGAGTTCCAAAAGCGCTGTATAACTCGTCCATCCAGATCTTGGAGACGAAAGGTTCCACTGCGCAGCTCTTGGATGATCAGATAAGGTCCTTCCCAATTTGGTGTTAGCTTCCCCATCTCTTTAGCTCGTCCAACCGCCTCCATCTTCCTTAGAACCAGATCCCCCACCTTGAGTGGTCGTCTAGCGACTCTCTTGTTAAACTCCCGAGCCATTCGCAGCTTGTACAATTGCATTCTGAGCAAGGCATTGCCCCTGACTTCTGGTACTTGATCCAAAGCCGTGCGTAATGCAGCCCAGTTGGCATCTTCTGTGTACAACATGACTCGCAGGGTGGGTTCTTCAATTTCAATCGGCAAGACGGCTTCAGTGACATAAACTAACATGAAGGGTGTCTCCACTGTAGAATTTTTGGCAGTTGTTCTGATGGACCATAACACTAGCTGTAGTTCTTCAACCCATTGTCCCTTGGCATTATCCAACTTCCTTTTGATTCCATTAGATATAATCTTGTTGAAGGACTCTACTTGCCCATTGGCTTGTGGGTGGGCGACTACAGCGAAGTGAGCCTTGATTTCTCGTTCTGCCAAGTAACCTTTCAGTTTAGGTGTTTCGAACTGCGGGCCATTATCAAAGACGATGGACTGTGGCATGCCAAAACGAGTTATAATGTTTTTCCAAATAAAGCCCTTGACGTCGTTTGTTGTTATTCCTCGCATGGCTTCAGCCTCTATCCATTTAGTGAAATAGTCCACTGCTACTATCACAAACTTCTTTTGCCCAGCGGCCACCGGGAAAGGTCCTAGGATATCCATGCCCCATTTGGCAAAAGGCTGAGGGAACAAGATGGGACTTAAGTAATTGGACGGCTTCTGATGCAGGTTTTCATGCTTCTGACAACTATCGCACTTCTTTGCATAGACGAGGGCGTCCTCCTTTAAGGTAGGCCTATAGTACCCCGTCCTTAAAGCCTTTTCTCCCAATGCTCTTCCCCCAATGTGAGATGCACAAGCTCCTTCATGGAGTTCCTTCAGAACCTCTGGACCATCTTCTCTGGTGATGCACTTGAGGAGAGGGCGGTTGAATGACTTCTTGTAGAGGGTCTCATCCCATAGTTCAAACCACTTGTCTCAAGCCTTCACATACTTGGCTTCCACAGGATCTGATGGCAGCCATCCTGTTTTCTTGTATTCTATTATGGGTTCCATCCACAATGCCCCTCGGCTAAGAAACATGATTTGCTCTTGGTCAATACTCTTTTTGGGTTTAACTTCCCAAAAAACTGTTCTTGGCGCATCACCTTCAGCCGAGCTGGCCAATTTTGAGAGACCATCTGCTTGATGATTTTCTGACCTTGGCACTTGGTCGAGAACAAATCGTTTCAAAGGTTCAATCTCATCTTTGATCAGACGCATATATTTGCTCATCGATGCTTCTTTACATTCAAAATCCCTATTGACTTGGCCTCAATTTCCAGAGCTCCTGCCGCTTTACACATTTTGATTCCAGCTAGAAGTGCTTCATATTAAGCTTCGTTATTGGACGCTTGGAATTGGAATCTTAGCGCATATTCAAACTTGTCTCCTTCTGGAGATTGGCAAATGATTCCTGCCCCACATCCATTGACAGTGGACGACCCATCAACCATGAGCGTCCAATGCTTCCTTCCTTCTGCTGGATCAGATATTGGCTCTATAGTTGGCCGAGTAAGTTCAACTATATATAAAATCTGCCAAGGCTTGCCCCTTAATGGCTTTCCTTGGTTCAAATGATATATCGAACATGTTAAGCTCAACAGCCCATTTTAGCATTCGTCTGGCGGCTTCCATCTTTTGCAGAACTTGCTTCAGAGGTTGGTCAGTATAGACGAGTATGTTGTGCGCCAAGAAATAGGGCCTTAACTTTCTGCTGGCCATGACGAGGGCCAATCCAAATTTCTCGACTGAAGTATACCTATTTTTCGCATCCTTGAGCACATGATATACAAAATATATTGGGACTTACACGGACTCTCTTTCAGCCAGCAGGACAGCACTCACAGCCTGAGCGGACACAGTCAAGTATATAAACAGTTTCTCACCCTCAGCTAGACTGACCAACCTAGGCAGCTACAGAAGGTGATCTTTGACTTGCTGAAGCGCTTGCTCTGCCTCTGCTGTCCATTCAAACTTGGCCTTCTTCTTGATAGTAGCGAAGAAGTGATGGCACTTGGCACCTGACTTGGACAAGAATCGTCCAAGGGCAGCCAAGCAACCCGTCAGTCGCTGAACTTCCTTTATCTTTGACGGGGATTTCATGTCTAAAATAGCTCGGATCTTTTCTGGGTTGGCTTCTATTCCCCTCTGATCTACCAAGAAACCTAAGAACTTCCCAGACAAGACTCCAAATACGCATTTGCCGGGGTTCAATTTTAACTTGTATTTTCTGAGAGTCTCGAAAGTCTCTCTCAAATCACCAACATGACCTTCCTCTTGCCAACTCTTGACTATCATATCATCAATATAGGCCTCCATGTTTCTTCCCAACTGTGGCTGAAAGACGGTATTGATCAATCTTTGAAAGGTGGTCGGCGCATTGCGTAGGCCGACTGGCATTCTCAACCAGCCATACAGCCCCTTTTCAGTAATGAAGGACGTTTTGTCCTGATCCTCTGACCACATGGGGATTTAATGAAAACCTGAATAGGCGTCCATGAAGCTTAGCAAAGCATGGCCGGCTGTGGAGTCTACCAGACGATCCAACTTAGGCAAAGGGAAACTGTCCTTAGGACAAGCCTTCTTGAGATCAGTATAGTCCACAAATATCCTCCAAGTGCCATTAGGCTTTGGCACCATGACCACATTTGCTATCCATTCTGGATAATAGGTTTCTCTGATGAACTTTGACTCCAACAACTTCTGAACTTCTTGGTCGACCGCCTGATTTCTGGCCGGTCCTAAATGCCTTTTCTTCTGAGGGACAGGTTTTAAATTTGGATCAACATTCAGTCGGTGGACGGCTATCTCTGGATCAATTCCAGGCATTTCTTCAACACAATAAGCGAACACGTCTTGAAATTCTTTCAGCAAGCTGATTAGAAGACCTCTCAAACCAGGACTGAGTGAAGACCCAATCTTGAGGGTTCTTTCTGGACGAGCTTCATCCAACAATACCTCTTCAGGAGCTTCCACTGGCTCTGGACGTTCTAATGCCAGTCCCATGATGGCCATCACTTTTGGAGGTTCTTCCTTTATGGGCTCATACTTTCTTTTCTTGCTGGGAAGATGTTCAGACGTCTTCCTTGAGGGGGCAATTGGCGTCTGAGGACTCTCAATTGGCATCCTAGGCTCCTTTACATTTTTGGACGCCTTCCTTTCTCCAGCCACCTTCGTCTTATCTTTCTCAATTTCAGACGTTTTCCTTCCGCCTCCGGTCTTCGTCTGGTCTTCATTGCATGCTTTCCATGATGACGGCTTAAGGGTAGTTAGGTAACATTCCCTAGCCTCCTGCTGGTCTCCATACAGGGAGCCTATCTTGCCGTCATCACACTCATACTTCATAAGCATCAAATGAGTTACTATTACAGCTTTAATATGATTCAACGTTGGTCGTCCAAGTATGACATTATAGGCTGTCAAATCTCGGACAACCAAGAACTTGATGAACAAAGTTCGCGAGGCCTCCTTGCCTCCTACTCAGACGGGCAACGTGACTGTTCCCATGGGATGGATGACTCCTTTACCAAACCCTATGATGGGATGATGAACTGGGACCAAGTTCTTTTCCACAAACTTCAATCTGGACAAGCAATCAGCACTAATGATGTCCGTCGAGCTTCCGGTGTCGATCAGAATTCTTCGTACTCTCAAATTTGCTATCTTTATTTCCACAACCAAAGGGTCGTCATGGGGGGTCCTCAACTTGCCCCGATCTTGCTCACTAACTACCACTTTTGGGAAGGGCTCGGCCTTTGTCTGATTAGTCAATAAGACTTGGCCGAGCTCCGTGAGGTAGTTTTTGTGCCCTCTATTGGTTGGCCCTCCAGCAGCAAATCCTCCTGACATGACGAGGACGACATCTTCGTCAATGCTTTCACTCTCCTTCTTTTTGCTTTGACGGCCATCTCTCCTCTGAAACTTCTTTCCCCTTGGGGTAAGTATGAATTCATCTTTCCTTTTCGGGCTAGATCCTCCAAAGCTCTCTTAAGGTGTTTACATTCATTTGTTTCATGACCGCAATCCTTGTGAAAATGACAATACTTGCTCTTGTCTCTGATTCTGTAAGGCGTCTTCATCTCGGCTGGAGCCTTCAGCTCGTATTGGTCCTTTATCTCCATGAGAATGGAGTATTGGTCCTTGCTGAATTTGAAGGGTTGGATGAAGAAGGCTCAGATTCTTTCCTCTTGCTTCTTCTGGACGAAGTAGTGGTAGAGGTTATAGCCCAAGTCTCGGCCTTTTTGGGGTTGCTTTTCTTTAGCTGAGCAACCTCTTCAGGCTTCTTGGACTCGGGATGCTTTGCCTCAGCACATACTTCAGTGGCACGTATAAAGGCTTCGGCTTCCTTTAAAGCTTCGGCAAGAGTATTGATTTTCTTCTTCACAAGGTCAAACTTAACACTTCCTAGCCTCAGACCCCTGATAAAGGCGTCAAAAGCCACTCCAGCATTGAGATCTTGAATTTGAAGGGCTTCCAGATTGAATCTCTTAACAAAACTCCTAATAGCTTCTTTTGGTCCTTGGACAACCTTTCCCAAGTGCATGCTTGTCTTTTGTTCTTAACGATTTGCAACGAAATGACTAGTAAATAATACACTGAGTTCGGTGAAATTGTTGACTGAATTGGGGGGTAGATTATTGAACCACTTCTGAGCTACACCCTTCAGGGTAGCCAGGAAATTCTTACACCAAGTAGCATCGTCTACTCCTTGGACGTACATCTGATGCTTGTAAGCGGACAGGTGATCATCAGGATCAGTGGTTCCATCAAAAGGCTCTATTGTTGGGAGTTTTACCTTTGGGAAGGGGGGCTCCTCCATGATCCTGGCCGAGAACGGAGTAGGCCAATTGATCCAAAGGGCTCCCAGCTGTCCCTCGAAGGGTATGAAATCCTTGCGATATTCCTTCAACACGGGATTGGATGAAGTGTTTGCTGGTACTGGTCGCTTATAGACCATTGGTTGAACTACCGTCTTCTCTTGTCTCGGACGAACTATCGAAGGACCCAGACTTCTTCCCTCTGTTCTGGATGGTATCCATAAAGGAGGATCTCTTAAGTACGGGGTA
The DNA here is from genome assembly GCA_947646795.1 of Beta lomatogona. NCBI lineage: Eukaryota > Viridiplantae > Streptophyta > Magnoliopsida > Caryophyllales > Amaranthaceae > Beta > Beta lomatogona. The sequence goes on along the minus strand of CANSNZ010000927.1, from coordinate 2,767,801 downwards.
GAGTCAGTAGCCGACTGTTGCAATGCTGCAGCTCTCTTTGCCTCTAAATAATCCCTGGCATCTGTTTCCATTCGGTGCCCACTCGGACGAGCTTGATCTTGGGTCCTAACCACCAAATTCCAGTCCATCTTCCTTCGCTGATCACTGCCTTCTGACTGTTTTCCTTTAGCCACCCTCCTTGAGGGTTCCTGACGAACAGGTTGACTAGGACCTAGACGATTCTCTTGGGAACGTCCCCTAGGAGGAGATTGATGGTTGACGGCTGGCTCCGGATTATGGTGGAAAAACAACATGTTGCTCCTAATCTGTTCCTGGATGACTGCTGCCATCTTAGTCTGAAAGTCATTCAGGACGTTGTCTAGATGTGCAGCAGTCACTGGACGTTCAAGATTCTCCTGAATGACAGGCTGCTGGCTTGGTCCATGGACATGGACGATGGTTGGAGGTCTATCCCTTCCTCGAGGCGGTCTTTCATGATCTACCGTGTCTTCGACATTGATCTGAAAACTTCAATTTCTGGTGATTTTGGACGATTGACAGTCAGTCATCATTGCGTCTCCCCACAGACGGCGCCAAATGTTTTGTCCCTTACTTGTCCAACAAGTAAGCTATAGGCTGTGCTTTCTTGTCTAGCAAGTAAACTAGTATCCCTTAGATGTTCTTCCTTGGAGACTTGTGCAACGATGTCTGAATCAACTTAGTCCAAGCCTGAGCTTCGTTCCCGGACCTGCAAAAAGGAACCCACCTTGGAGGTTTTGGTGGTGGTTCCCCCTCCGAAGCTTAAGTCAGATATCAGGAGTGGTAAAGAGAAAAGTAGATCTAGAGAGAGTATTTTTACATAGTAATTTTGCACTGTTTGCATTGAATGATCTTTTCTCCTGATTTCAAGGGTATTTATAGTGATAGCAAGATGACAGCTATCCTTAAAATCTGCCCTAGAATAGTGGCCTCTGATTTGGCTAAGGAATCAGATTATGACACGTGGCAGACCATGATTTGTGAAGGTTTATCAACCACTCACTTGCAGCCACCTCACAAGGCTGGGCTCTGACTATCTTTTGGGCCAGAAAAGTAACCTTTTATCCCAACTGAGTATAACCGAAAGACTGAAACCTTTTTTCTCTATTAACTAGGAGAGGACACGTGTGCGGCCCTGATGAGCCCAAGTGTCTTCAAAGGAGCCGTAGATGTTAGGCTACAACACAAGACATTCTACACAACACTATGGGTCCTGCGTCTCGGGATGGATGCAGCCCCCGGACCAATGTATTAGACCCAACCAATATCATACTATATATATATATATATATATATATATATACATATATATATATATATACATATATATATTCTCGAAACACCCAACCAATGTATTAGACCCCCCCTCCCCTTCCCTCCCCTCCCTCGCCCGTGTACCTACGATCACCTTTCTTACTCTTGTCGTAGCCTTTCATTAGACATCATAAGCCGTGAAGAAACCAATTACCCCCTCGCACCAATACCGAGGATGCAGATACACTTGCATCAGAACATAGCAGTCTCTCGAACCAATATCGTACTTGTATATATAAAAGGGCCACAACAGTATCAAATTTAAAGCGGCGTCAATGTCTATATATTATTCGGAAATAACAATTGAGATAAACGATCAATAAACCCTCCAACGCTCTGTATGGGCATATTTGGTTGGATGATGAAACTCTCTAACCACTACTTTTAATTACTAGCAAATTTAATAAGGCTATGATATGTAAAATGGGGTCATTTACTAGCGTTTTATACTACCTTTGTATTTATTTAGTTGCACCATTTGCTTTTTCACATTTGTCGAGACACTTCTTTAAACGTTAATATCTCGCTCTTATTAGGTGCAAGTAAAAATTTAAAAAAAATTGATATTTGGAATGTTCGCATTGAGACGAATCTAACAAGACCCCACTTAACTATGTTTTTTCTTATATAATGGTGCGAGATGACTTAATAAAATTAGTTGATGAATAGTGCCAAAAAGCAAATGGTGCAACTTACTTAAAAAATACAGAGGTAGTATTTAATAAACACTAATCTTTATTTCGTAGTAGAAATTAGAAAGCGTGTTTTAGCTACCCTACATTCTAAGTTAAACATTTATTCTCTGTCAAAACTGTTTTCCTATCAGCAAATGTAAACATACACGTATCTTATTTTTTTCTTTCTTTTGCGCACCATAATACATAAACAACTGGGGACAAACATTTGTCATGATGATACCCCCGTCTCCATGGTCACTAGCCCTGATATGAAAATCACTTGCGTCTATGCGGCGCGGGATCGAATCCTTTCAAGGCGAGCAGTGTTTGGCCTTTTTTGTAATTTTGTTCTGGGCAGCTTAAGATTTTATTAGATCATTATATTATTTTTTTTATTATCTATTTTTGCCCATTTCTACGTTATTTAGAATTATTATTAACCACATAAAATGATATCTTTAATACAAATATGACAGATTTCTCTTTAAACGTTTTCATCCATGACAAACGTGTTTGTACACAAAAGTCAATAAAAATATTTGATCCATGACAGACGCTTTTAGGACACGTTTGGCCCAAGGCCCATATGCCTTCTTAAACGTTTGTTCCGCGGTGCAAACGTCTAACTAAAGACGTTTATACCATGGAATTATTATTTTGAATTATTATTAACCACATATTGTTACTATTGATATTATGATTACAAATTTTAACTCTTCCTAAAACATGGTTATACATCATTGTTCATTTGAATCCAGATTACAACCACAATCTAAGTTGGCTGGATCAACACACTACAAGAAAAGAGGAAATTAACGACGGCTAAAAGCCGTCGGTGATGGCCCCAAAAGCCGTCGCTAACTAATCAACGACGGCCAACCGTCGTTAACTGACAGTCGGTATACAGATGGTCGCTGATACTAGAATCAACGACCGTCAAGCCGTCGGTGATATTTTTAACGACGGTTTCATGACAGTCAGCGACGGTTTGTAAAAGCCGACGTTGATCCCAAGTCAACGACCGTTTAAAGCAGACAGTGAAGCAGCGACGGTTTTAAACCGTCGGTGATTCACCGTCTGCTTGTGAACGGTCGTTGATTTCGATAAATCAACGTCTGTTTAAAACCGTCGCTAAGGTATTTAAGCAGTCGTTGATTTCGTGTCCATGGGTACATAGAGAACCTTACAGCGACTGCCTAGCCGTCGTTGATTTAATGTTTAACCGTCGCTGTTGTTACAAAATAATATTATTTAAAATTCTATTGTTCTTAATAATAATTAAACCTGTACCTTGCAATTTGCACCTAAATATACCACGCTAAAGTTTGTTTCTCCATCGCATTCAATTTTTTCAATTACAAAAATATGCAATTTTGATATATATTAAAATTTACATAGATACTTGTATAATTACATGAAATAGATTACATTTATGTACACAAAATAGATCCCGATGTCGGGAAATAAAGTAGATGTCGGTGTTTATAAAAAATATATATCGACAAAGCTAGAAACTAATACGCTAGATGCCGATAAATATAGACAGTAAATGTCTATAGTTAGACAAACTACCTAGATTAAATATATGTACGCAAAATAGATCCCGGTGTGGGGAAATAAAGTAGAAGTCGGGTTGAAAAAAAAATAACCCGACACATCAAGAAACGAAGAGAGATGCCGATAAGTATTTACACTACAAGAAAATAGTTAGACTAACTATATCCAACTATAAGTTAGTTACCTAGTTGTCCACGGCCAAAAAAACTACACTGTTAAGGGTGGCTCAGTAGCACTACCGCCACCACCAAACCCCGGGTCATCTTAAGGTCTGCGTTGTGGAGTGGGGCCTAGGTTGCAACCTGAGAACATGTGGCCGAAACTAGACATGTTCCTCATCATTTCCTCTATGAGGGCCCGACGTGACTCTTCCACCCGTGCTGCGACCATTGCCTCCACCTCTCCCATCCGTGCAGCAACCTTTGCCTCCACTTGCGCCTCAATCTGAGAAAAAATGGACGGCTCATATGGTTGTGAAGAGCCGCCATCTCCTCGCCACGATGCGAGTTGTAGTACAAATGATCTCCCCGACCCAACCCCGAACTTTTCCTCTGTTCCTCCCCCAACTGTCTCCCAATACAACGAGATCGGGGTTGGCTGTGACCCCGAGTGGTATAATGATCCAGCTTCTTATTGTATGTCTCCTGCATTTGGTTAAATATACTCATATTCAAATAATATAAAGTGCCAAAATGGCGTATATTTGGTTCTATCTTTCCTATTTTATGTATTTTCAATCAAAACAACTTATAATCACATTAAACTAACTATATATATGATGTTTGAGGTGTTTATAACTTAAACTAGCATCAAACTAGTCGTATTCATTCATTTTCAAGTGAAATGGCCTAAAATGGCCTATATTGGCGTATATTTGGTTCTATCTTTCCTATTTTGTGTATTTTCAATCAAAACAACTTATAATCACATTAAACTAACTATATATATGATGTTTGAGGTGTTTATAACTTAAACTAGCATCAAACTACTCGTATTCATTCAATTTCAAGTGAAATGGCCTAAAATGGCCTATATTAGCCTATATTTGGTTCTAACTTTCCTATTTTGTGTATTTTCAATCAAAACAACTTATAATCACATTAAACTAACTATATATATGATGTTTGAGGTGTTTATAACTTAAACTAGCATCAAACTACTCGTATTCAGCCCCTCCCCCCCTCACGACACCCCGCACGCCCCCTGCCCTCCCCCCCCTCACCGACCTCCCCGCACTCCTCTCCCTCATGCCCTTGTTCCCGTTTATATATGGGTGTTTTGAATTTCACTTAACTTGCATTTAAGAGTGAATTACATTTTGTAGAGAAACTTGCAATTAAAAAGAAGGATCATACTTCAAATACAACTCAATTTATCAAAACTACCACGAGATAGCCATCGCAAAGTTCAAACAACTAAACAATTTCATATTCTTGCTAAGCAAATCGATCTCAAATTGAATTCTAAACTCGCAAAATTCACATCCAAAATACTCACAAAGAACGAAATCATTATGTGAATCCTTCATACTTCAATTATTCGACTAAAAAAAACAATAGAAAGACAGAAAGAGGAAAAGGTAATTTTCGGTGATGAAAAGTTTGATTAAACCATAATCTAAAGCAAGTGACTTCAAGACTCAATCTCCAAGATCACCCACAAACAGAACACAATCTTTTTAGAACCTTAGTTGATCAAACCTTTCAACAATATGAGCAACAAATCAAGCTCAAGTTCGCATCCCCGATAAACAGACTTTGCATCCAAAACACTCACAATTACAAAATGAATCCTTCATACTTCACATAAAACCTCAATTTCGCACTAGAAACATCAAAGGAAAAATATATGTATATACACATCGGCAGTGCAAAATTCAATAACATACTACAATCATTGGCACATCTAGGGTTTGAGTAACTTCAACTGAACCCCCAAAATCTGAATTTCTTCAAATTCACCAATGAAAAACGATAAAACCAAAATCAAACAAAGTTCTAACTCAAATATAAAAACTGAAAATTCAAACAACAAATTCAATTAAGTACCTGGAATAGTAGTCCAACTTACAGATTCCAAGTGAATTTTCGAATTAAGGTATTACCGGCGGCGAGGACGACCGGCGAACTTGGTGTTTATAACCTATATCCCAAAAACCCCATTTTTAGGGTTTGATGAGTAACCAAAAAAAAAAAAAAAAATACGAACCTTCACAAATTACTGGCGGCAAGGAGAGCGAAAATGGGCTGTCGCCGGTAGTCGGAACGGCAAGGCAGGAGGTCAGTGAGTGGCCTTCAATTCGCGCGCCCTCCTCTCCCTTTTGTGTTTTGAGAAAAGAGTTTTGACAATGAACGACTGCAAAACAACAAAGATGCTCGAGTTTATTTTAACTACTCAGCGACCGTTAAACACCGTCGCCTAAATTACAAAAAATCAAAAAATTAAAATAATAAAAACAACGACGGCCTTAAACCGTCGTTGATAGTTAGCGACCGTTTAACCGTCGTTAAATACTTTAAAAGCTGTCGGTGATTACCGACGGCTGAAAGCTGTCGCTGAAATTAAAAATAACGACCGTTTCACCAACCGTCGCTGTGAAGCAGTCGTTGTTTCAGCATTTTCTTGTTGTGACATGATAGTTGAATCTTTCTTTGTTATTGGAACATAATAGTTGGGTCATCACTCAAAGCCCCATAGTTGGGTCATCACCCAAAGCCCCATAGTTGGGTCATCACTCAGATCCCCATAGTTGGGTCATCACCCAAAGGCCGATAGCTGGGTCTTCACCAAAAGCCCCATAGTTGGGTCATCACCCAAGAACCCCCCAAAATTGAAACAGCCAACAGTCAGGCCCTGTTGAATCTAATAAAACACTGAAAGAACCCCGAAATTGATTAAACGAAAATCGAGATTGAAGAACATGAGGGTTTTGTTCATGCGAAATAGAGTATAGACCTAAATCAAACAAATCAAGATAACTGAAATCGAACTTTCCCCAAAACCAAAACCAAAACCCTAGATATGTAAAGAAGACTGAAATCGAGCTTTCCCTAAAAGAACACTTCCACCCTTGGTGTTTGCGTGAAGAAGATTAACTTATGCGTGACGAGTAGAGTAACAAAAGAGCAGTTAATTGATCGAAAATGGTCGAGGAAGGAAATGAGATGGGTGGAGAGAGAACGCATGGAAGGAAGTAGTTCATCGGGGTTCAGGGGGAAAAAGAGGAGAAAGAAAAAAAAGATGGGTAAATTTTTTTTTTGGTCAAAATAGTTAATTTCAAAAAAATGAAATATTAATTTTTTAGGATTTTCTTATTAATTTTTTGGAATTTACAAAATTATTTTAAGTATTTATCTTAAATATTTCTGATTTTAGTAAAAGAAATGAAAAAGAAAATGGCTTGCTGAGTTGGCAAAACGAGTGGTGCATAGCCCTTTGACTTCCGTTGACTTCGGTGGTCATAATTTTGGTATGATCACTGAAGAATCATCCCAGATAACATGGAAGGTTTGGATTGAAAATGAGTTTTCTCTTACACCATGCATGCAAATAGAGGTGGCAATGTAGTCTACTTCCAATTCTATTATGACTCGATTCCAAGAAATAAATTCAATCTGTATTCAGAAAATGAAAATTAAGATCTGAATTTTAAAAGGATGGAGCTTATGTAAGATCCGAATAATCGTACACTTATTAACCTATAGATTTAATATACAAATAGGTACAATAGGATAATTATGTTTGCATTATGAAAAAGTGTAGATTTAGTATTATTGTTAAGCTACGTATATTAATCGATCCTAAATTATAACATAGTCTAAATTGAACTCAAGTCTAACCTAACCTAAAGAATTCTAGTAAATTATGCACGCGATGCGTGCCTGATTTTTTAAAATTTTCAAACATAAATTATGGCCCTAGGACATAAACAGGGGTAATTTTAACATTAGACATTTTTTTTGGCTAAATTTCATAGATTAAGCCTCTATCACCTTCTTTTATTAATTTTTTTTTTACTTATTCTTTCTTTTAAGTTTTAAAATTAAACTTGATGAGCGATAAAAAAATGTTAAGTGAATTTATTTAGGATTTCTTATGTGGTATTAACATAGTCTTTTGTGTTAAATAAATCATTTCACTTTGTTAATTGATTGAATTTTCCATTTTGATGTAATACTTGATTATGTTTGTAAATTGATTGATAAGATATTTGATTGATGTAACATTTCTTTTTACTTTTTTCCCAGCATAAATGTAAGCTTATAATCAATGTTTTTTTTTTGGTGGCTCAATTATAACTTGATTGCCTTCAACACTTAAATTATTTTTTTAAATGCTATATTTGAGTTTGACTTTGTTTTTTCCCTTTTTTTTTGGTAGTAGTTGATTTACTAATGGACAGTTAAGTAAATTATATGGGACATCATAATTCCCCTCTTCCTTTATATAATAGAGATTTATTCGATATGAATCAGAGAAGTAAAATCCGTCAAATAGAGGTGCATCAAATATGGTGTTTAAAAAGTCTGATCCGATCCAGCCCATTTCATCCCTACATTAAATTTTAAACTAATTTTAAGTTCATAAATCTAGAACCATGCTTATACCGAGACAAAATTAAATATTCAAATTTGTCCGGAATGGCTATTGCTCTAATACAGTTGTTTACACTGAAGCTAGTGTGATAAACAAGAAGTCAAGAACAGTATAATGAGCTTCCAGTTGTTATTAGCAATTTAGCACTACTATTTCACATATTTTCCTGGGGATTCGTCGGAGCATTTAATACTCCGTATGTTTAGCACCAGTTTCATCCCTGAAATAAGGAGCTTACTGCATATGAATTTGGCATTACGTGATGTTATAGTAATACTAAAATAGAAAATCACGAAACACACCAGAAGGGAGCAAACTTATTGAAGATGCACGGTATCCAACAACGATGCACAATTTGCACAGCATTTTGCTACAAGGATACAATTTGAGTATGAAAATCTATAATGACATTGACAAATTTACTGACATTGTTACTTTAAGCACCAAGGAAAAAGATTATTACACTGAGGATGAAAAAATACAAATTGGGAACATTTTTTTTTACTGCCATCAAAAATAAAAACCAAAGATATGGTAATAAATGTTATAATCACAGGTTTCAGAACTCATGGAACAGTTGTTCATGCTTCTAAGTTCTAACAATAACCTTTTGTACAAAATGGCAATTATTTTGATCCAAACAATCCCTTAGAAAGCTTGATTAATCAACGACCCTCGGTGTGTACTATTTGTGAAAAAACCTTACTTATTGAAACACCCGAATGATCATCATCACCCTGTGTTCCAGAAGTAACACTGATATCATTCTCACTAAAATTGTGTACTTGAGGAGAAAGAGTGCCAATCACGTTGGTGCTGTTATCTTCAGGGTCATCTAGAATAACTGCTTCTTGGAGTTGAAGAGTGTATTCCAAGTTCCATAACACGTCACCAATTGTAGGCCTATCAACACCGTAATCAGCCAAACACTTCTCAGCAGTTTCTCCGAACTTTCTGAGAGAATCGGGTTTTATCTTTCCTGCAAGACTGGGATCCACAACGTGATCCAATTGCCCTTTCTTATGCCATTTCATCACCCATTCAGCTAAATTAACCATCTCCCTAGGAAGTGTTGGGTCTATAACCGGCCTTGCACAAAGTACTTCGAACAAGACCACCCCAAATGAGTACACATCTGACTTCTCAGTAAGCTGTTGCCTCCTGAAGTATTCGGGATCAAGATATCCAAAACTACCCTTGACAGCTGTACTAACATGTGTCTGATCGATCTCAGGTCCCGTCTTTGAAAGCCCAAAATCAGCGACTTTAGCCATAAGGTTTTCGTCAAGCAAGATGTTAGCAGATTTTACATCACGATGGATTACAGCTTTTGCATAGCCGGTGTGAAGGTAATGGAGCCCTCTAGCTGCCCCAATGCATATCTCGAGCCTCTGCTTCCAACTCAAGCTAGGAAATCCTGAGCCATAGAGATGACTCTTAACGGTCCCATTTTCCATATACTCATAAATCAAAATCATCTCGTTCTTTTCATCACAATACCCAATTAATGAAACCAAGTGTCGATGGCGGAACTGTGAGAGCATTTCAATTTCAGTCCTGAACTCTGCAAGACCTTGTTGGGAACGAGGATTACCTCTCTTGACAGCAACTTTTGTACCATCACCTAAGACTCCTTTGTACACTTTCCCAAAGCCACCAATTCCAATAACTAAACTCTCATCAAAACTGTTTGTGGCTTCTTGAACTGCTGCAAAAGGAATCCGATAGCTAAAGTTGAAATCAACACTTGTAGCAGTAGCATTGGAGTATTTGCTTCCCAATGAGTGGGAAGTCCCTCCAGTAAGGGACAGAGGAATCCAGGATTTTGAAGGACTTGGATGTGCAAGTTTACTTCTTCTTTTACAACAGAAGATGAAAAGGATAGCCGCTAATACGACTACACAAACACCTCCAACGGTGACACCCACTATCAGCCCTACCCCAACCTTTGAGCTCTTTTCTGAAGGAAAGTTGACCTGAACATTCCCACTGAGGCTGGCCATAGAATTATTGAGCTTCATGATCTCCAGACCATTCAAGATTGCATCCGGGTACACATTAGTTATAGTAGACGGGCCAATGGCTACCCGAAGCTTGTTGGTAGTTACCAACGGTGTAATAGCATCAACGAAAACCGGGGTTGCTAAAGCACCCGTCACAGAACTAAGGTCGGTATCATGAGAAACAATCCAGGGGCCAATATAAACATTAAAATACAACTCATTCAAGGCTTTACTCACTATATCACAAAGGTGAAAGCGCACAAGATACTGAAATCCCATGTCCACCTTAAACTCCCACGTGACATTGAAATTAGACGTGGGGTCATTGATTGAGTTCATCTTTTTGGCTGTGCCATAAACATTAACTGGAGCACTATACCTTGTTGCAAGGCCTGGGGAATATCTGACTGCCCCAGCGTTATTTACGTCTACAGCAGAAGCATTATTCAACAAGAAACCATCATCAGTAACCCAGGTTCTCCAAAGCGTATCGTTATTATAGCTGATAAATGGTCCTCCCATATTTACCCTGACAACTGTCTCGAGTGCTTGCCTCACTAGGCCGCTATAGCTCTCTGTTGGATTGACTAAGTTGGCATCATCTATGATGAGTGAATCTGGGACTGAAACAACTTCCATTGCATTTAGGAAAGCAAATGAGTTTTCTGAGGGGATGAAGGTGACAGCAAGGGTTTTCGATGTCACATTCACCGAGTATTCTTTCATCAAAGGAGAACTCCCTGGAGTATAATCACTGAGGAGCATAAATTGTTGAGCTGAAACACTAAAGCTAGCTCTGCTCAATTTGTATGTTCCATGATCAAACGGGAAAAAATAAAGGCGAATGAAGTATCTTCCCATTTGTGAGATGGGTAATGTGTACTTCGAGTTTCCAACGAAAATTCTGGCAGTTTGAAAAACTGGCGAATTGGATGAGGAATTGATAGAATTAGCAGAAGTATTCCTCAAAATATTTTGTGGAGTGGAAAGAAATTTGGATGAGTAATGATCGGCCACGAAAACACGACCACCAACCGTGGTATTCCGAGGGGATCCACAATCTATGAGGTAATTGGTTGCTGCAGCATTACCTTTCTCTAGAAAGGAAGCTACAAACACCATAAACAACACCCACATGACCACTTTGAGTTCACCCTTTACCATCTGAGGCAATTTCATGACTAAACAGAGTTTTGGATCTTAACCAAGGTTGAAAACCAATAGGTTCTCAAGTAGGATTACTGAAGACAAACAGATCAAATACCCATCCAGTAGATTCAATCAAAAGTACACAATAACAAAGTTTGATATTGAAGAAATTGAAGAAAAAACCTGGATGGGTATGCAAGACATGAACAAAAGCAGAGAAATTGAGCCCATAAACTTACAAAAATTTCAGGGTTCTGAATAATACAATACTCAATTCATCAAAAACCCAAAAAGATTCAACGAAAAACCCAGCAAAATAGATGAATAAACTCAAAGGGCAGCTGAGAAATCTAACATTTAACAATAATGTAACATTGAAAAGAGATCAAATTGAAGGGTTTTTGATGTTCTAACATTCCAATACAGAAACTAATAGAACAGCAAAGTAAAGAAGCAAAAGAAATCAATTACCCAGAAAAGAAAACTACATAAAGATGTAAACTTTGCACCTTACTCGATCAAATTGAAGAACTGGATAGCAAGATGTTGAAGTTTTTTCTGCTCCAAAAAAAACAAAAATGTTGGAAATCTAAGAAAAACGTCGTTATAGTAGTTGCTGTTTAAGAGTGTTGTAGCAGAATAAAAAGAGGAGGGAATGATTGACAACTATCCCCAGAAAGTGACATAAAAGAAAACAAAAAGTTTAACAGTATTTGTCAAAAAAGACAAGAAAAATTAAGAAATAAAGGGTACAGGATTATGGATTGAAATAAATATTTCTAATTACAGATCAAGACAAAGTTAAATAATGAGGGGGCAAAAGATAAAATAAAGAGGAAGAAGTCAAGGGTTTAACCGTCCAAATTTCAGTCGCCGTCAGTTGAAACTTGAAACGGTGGAGTAACCGTCGGGTTTTCCAATTACTTGAGGTATTTGGTAGTTTTGAATTTCAAGTTAGTGGTCTTTATTGGTCTATGAGTGATACTCCTACAAGCTTACGTGACAAATTGAGAAGGTGAGAGAAGTTTAAGTTTTTTAATTATGATTACTTAATGGAGGTGAAATTTACCCCGTCAAATGTGAGAATATGAAAAGATAATAATGTCTTCCTGATGCTTAAGTGTTTTGAGAGATTTATTATATAATGCAGGACTGCAATGTTATTTGTATTCTTGACTAGCACTAAGTCGTCACGTTTGAGATTCCATATATATTATTGGCAATTAAAAGAATGACTTCCCCCCTTCCCCCTTCCCCCCCCCCACCTCCCACCTCCCATCAAAAAGAATGACCCAAAAAATCGATTTTTTTTGAATGGAATCTCATCTGTATTCATTTTCATTTTCTTTATAATCAATGAAAAGGTATTAGAGGAGATGCATCATAAGTCTCACCATAATATGCGCAGGACAATGGAAAAAGGACTAGTTAATCAAGTACCTGCATGTGGAATTTTGTTTTTGGGTGCTATGTCCTTGCATGTGGATTTGATGTAATGAAATCACATGGCCACGGGATATATTAAAAATAACTTGTTCTAGTGCCCCAAGGAAATAATATAGTTTCACTTACTGAGTTACTGTGCTTTGACACACGATATCTAATATGTAAAAATGCTCACGGATTGGCACACGTAAGAAATTTATTGAGTCACATTATGGCTTGTTTGGATACAAGCATTTCATTTCAAATTATGGAATTTGATCAATTCCATTATTTGGATGAGCACGAATTTGAAATCCATAATTTAGCCCAAATTCAAAAACTATTGAGGAAGCCCAAAAATAAGGAATTTGAAATGACATAATTTTTCAAGTCATTTCAAATTAACCAGCTACTCTTTCAAACTCGCTCTCTCTCCATTAAAGCCAACTCTCTCTCTCTCTATCTCTCTCTCTCTTACACATAACCATGGCTATACTCTCTCCTCCTCCATAGCCCCTCTCTCTCTCTCTCTTACACATAACCATGGCTATACTCTCTCCTCCTCCATAGCCCCTCTCTCTTTCTCTCTCTCTCTCTCTTCCACCTACTCGGTTTTGCTAACGAGTTTCTTCATATGTCAAGAGCAGCCATCGCAACACAACCACCTCAAATTCAAGAACTTTTTTTATACAATAATTCGAATGTTTTCAATGTAATCATTTATTCTCTGTTTTACTAATTAAAAGTGATTTGGTATATTTAATTGAAAATTCGTAGCTTCGAACTTCAAAATCAATGGGAAATATAACTACATGAGGATCAAAAACTAAAATTCTAGTCGTCGTAAAAAAAATTCCATTTTTGTGAACTTTTAATTCTGCAAATGAATTTCAAAATATTGCCAAAAGATGAATCTGATATTGTAGATTTAAAATTCTTAGTTTTTTCCAGACAAGATATTTGGAATTGAATTCAAGGGTTTCAATTTCTGGATTTGAAAAATCAAACACTTGAAATGAAATTATCATTCCCAAATTAAACACAACATTATATAATTTATATTTCCTCCTATTATACATACAAAGCGAGACAAAAGAAAAGGTGCTTCTCTTCATCATTGTAGAAAGGTTTATTCAGTTTTCCGAAGCCATCATCGAAGAGTTGATCATAGGATATTTCTCTTGATTGGACTAAGTAGAGACTTCACACATTTCAAATTCAATCTAAGAAAATATTTATTACAAGTCCACCTTTTTTTGCTTATAGTTGGTCTTGTAACCTAACGTCTACTTTTAATTTAAAATTAGGCAACGGTCCAAACCCAATATTAAAAAGAGAACGAACCATCTTTATGAATATAGTGAGTAGTTTGATCTCTTTAGCGACCAATTTAATCCATTCAGTTCTGACATACTTTAATCCATTTAACGACTAGTTTAATCCATTAAGTAACTTGTTTATTCCATAAGATAAGACTACCAGATTATTTAAAAAAAATTGTTTGCTATAGTTCGAGATCATTCAAAAAGAAACAAAGGAAGTAGAAGAGAAGGGATGACTAACCTGGTGTGGGAGATGTCTAGGGATAGTATTGAGTTAGAGTGAAATGGAATGAGTTTGTTAGGAGAATCTAGACTTGTGTTTGTCTAACTTAATGTTAAAATTAGACCGCCAATTTAATAAATTGTTGTTTTACTTATTGAAATCAAACAAAGTTTAAACACAATAAACTTATTAAGAATTGTAATTATTTGTTTCCACTGCAACACACTTCATGTGATATAGGAACAATTTGCTTTTCTAAGGCTCAATACTTCCATGTTACTTTTCAAAAAAAGTTTATCACCATTTGCTATCTCAATTTTAACATACTTCAATGCTTCATTGTATAAGTAACATTTTTCCTTTTGTGTAGATTTTTTTCTTCTTTTTTTTAAATAAAAGGGTTAAAAAGTTTGCTTGTGAAGTAACTTTTTAGTGCTTAAGCATAGATTATAACTTGTTTTCATATATATTAGTAACAAAAATACGATCATAATTAACATAAAAAAGGTGAAAGTCTCGCAATTAAAAACAAGATGATCAACCTGAAAGAATTATGTCCTCGACTTTAATACAATTACTAAATATAACATGGATCATATTATGGAGATAATAAAATCATTAAATTGGGTCGTCTATATGTCTTGCTAGAGAATGCTATAGAACTTCAGGTTTAGTAAATAATAAACCCGAAACCCAATTAGATGGATCCTACAAGGTCACACTTACACAATCTGGATCAACAAAAGAAAGACATAGAGCCCATGAAGGACTCTAGGGGTGGCCGGCCAAAGAGAAGTAAAAGGAGAGGATTCCTAACCTAATTTGTTCCTATAATTGGGTGGGGAATTAGAAAATATTGCAGTCAATTTTCTCTCATTATTTTCTCTCTCCTCTTTCTCTCTTTCTCCAAAAGTCGCGTAATATTGCTCCAATAAATAAAAGAGTCCCTCTTCCTTCCAACTAGCATTGGTGGAGCGTTGATCTGGATTGGTGGACCAAGTAGAGAAATCTCAGTTGCAATTCTATCTCCGGATCTCGAAGAGCTTTGTGGAAATCACGCATCAAAGGTTAATTCTAAAATTATTATGTGATCCTTGATTGTATATGCATGAGATCCTGTTTTTAAGTGCTTATGAATATGATTCATGAAATTCCGCTTAGAGTACTTATAATCCTACAGTGGTATCAGTTTTAGCCTCTTGCATATAGTTTTTTTTGTCATAATAATTAGATTTATTTTGATGTGTATGACTAATTTTTAATTTGATTAAGGGGAGAGATTGAATTATGGATGTTTTTATTTAATTGGATTAATTAAATGGAGATTTAATTTGCTTAAACTTTGATAATGATGGCAGAAAGTTTTAATTTATTCGACCTAAAAATATTTTTTGCAATTCGAAAATAGTTCTGGTTTGGCAGAATTTTTTAAAAATCTAAAAACCTAATTTTTGAATTTCAAAAATTGAAATGGAGTGGCCGAATTATTTAAAATCTAAAACCCTAATTTTCAAAATTCAAATTTTAATTTTAGATCTCAAATTTTTCGAAAATTTCGAGAATAATATTCATGTTATTAATCTAATTTTTTCATATTTAAATTGTTTATGTATGAAAATTAATTCATGTAAAAAGAGTTTTATGTGAAATAGAGATTAATTTATGTGAATAATGCTAAAATTAATTAAAATGGAGATTTTATGTTAACTCCAAAAATTATATTCATATAATTAATCTGATTTTTCATATTTAAATTGTTTATGTATGACAAATTAATTCATGTAAAAGGAGTTTTATATGAATTTAACGTTAATTGATATGAATAGTCCTAAAATTAATTAAAATGGAGATTTAAATTAATTTTCAGAATTAAACATAAAGGAGTTTATGTTTAATTTAATTTGATCACCAAATTAATTTACAAGAAGTTGTAATTTAATTTAAATCCCACAAAAATAAAAATAAAATAAAATTTCGAAGGGAGGATGAGCAGTCATGGTTGGGTGGCACAACCACCGACTGGTGGGGCCACGGTGGCTGCTCCAGGTGGTTGAGGGTGGGCAGCCAGGGCTGCGGCAGCGGCATCAGTGCTGCGGTAGCGGTATATAAGATGCGGCAGCAGCAGCGTGGCTTGCTAGCCACGTTTTGCTGCTGTCCAACAACGAATTTTTCAAAAATAAAAAATTTTTAGGGAAAATTATTAAACCAAAATTTCAGGATATTAAGCAGATTTTCAGTTAAATAATTCCACAATTTTATTATTTAATTTAATTAAAATTAGTAGGCTAGTTTTTCTAGGATAGAATCTTTAGGTGGTTAAGAATTACTCAAATATTTTATCCACTTGCTATAATTAAGAATATTTGATATTTTGATTGAAGGCAAGAATAATATGTGATATTATGATGTGGCATTTTATATTTGATATAATTGCTATGAATGACTAGTATGGCCCAAGTTTAAGTTAGAAAATACGATCTGCGTATCGTGATGTATTCTTGTAATTTAAATACGATCTGCGTATCGTTAAGTATTTTTGTAATTTATTTAATTTAGATATTATTTAAATTATTTTGATACTTATGTAATCCAAAGACGAGCCCATCAAGAGAAGGCCCATGGCTAAGGTGGATGGAGATCCATGAAGAGTCCAAGGAGAGGAGCCCAATCAAGATGCTTAGTTCTTAGGATTAGGGGCCATACAAGATCATATTTAATTATGCATTTTATTATTATTATGCTGATGAGTTTATTGTATGTTGTTTATCAATGCGCTAGAGTTCACTAATTCATAACAACATAATAAACTTAGGTCCCGCAAATATTAAGGTTAACTTTTCCAAACACAAAGTACTTATTAACCCTTAATTAATAGTAATAGGTGATGCCTCAGCAGGGTATTATCATTAATTTTGGGAAGTAAGGTAAAATTGCCAATTTTACTACTTAGTTTGGTTATCCTCAACAAAATCATCAAAAGCGTTTTGGATTTTGAAGCAAGAGATAGTTAAGCATGTAATGTTTACCAATCTAAACAAGAATTATTAAGTGTTATAATTAATAAAAGAGTTTACTTACCTTGAGAATGTGACTTTAATTCCGTCTGCTTAGTGTTGCATGTTGATAGGATCTTGTATTCACTTATTCAAATGGGACATTAAAATTGAATAGGTGATCAACCTAGAAAACTTTGTATGTTTTCGGTTGTTTTATAAACATAAAATTGAACTATATGCTTTTGTTTTTCTGTCTGTGGATACTATGTCTAACAACAACAATAACAACAACTCTGTTTTCAACATTCGTCCTTTCCTTGACAAGGACAGGCTGAATGGTGAAAACTTCATTAATTGGGAAAGAACCCTAAGACGTCGAGAGGATGTCTTAGAAACCCCACTTCCTGTGATTTCTTGATGAATCGACTGAAGCAGGCAAACGTTGTGCTAAGCAAGCCAATGATAGGTCTGTTCCGATCACTTGCCTGATGATAGCAATGGAGCCGGATCTCCAAAAGAGGTTCGAAACCAAGGACTCTTATACCATCATGTAAGAGTTACGGACCATGTTCCAAACACAGGCCCGAGTTGAGCAGTATGAGACCAATAGGGAGATACTAGCATGTCACATGAAGCCGAGTCAAGCTGTTGGCCCCCATGTTTTCGCTATGATGGGTCTTTTCGAAAACATGGAACGACTTGGATTCCCTTACAGGGTAGAGTTGGCTACCAATATTATTCTCCATTCATTGCCTGACAACTTCAATCAGTTCAGGATGACCTTAAACATGAATGAGTCTGAAAACACTTTGCAAGAGCTGCACGGGTTGTTAGTCAATGTTGAGAGGAATATCCTCAAAGAACCAAAGTAAGAGGTTTTGATGGTTCAGAAGGGAAAGGGTTTTAAGAAGAAATGGGCAGGAAAGAAGGACAAAGGCAAGCAAGTTGTCATTGTTGCTGAAAAACCTAAGCCAATTGCCAAGCCAAAGGTGGCCGCAGAAAGCAAGTGCTTCCATTGTCACAAGATAGGACACTGGAAGAGGAACTGCCCTCTATACTTGGAGGAAAAGAAGTCTGGTGCTTCCACTTCAGGTATATTTGTTATAGAAATCAATTTGACTTCTACTTTTATGGGTATTGGATACCGGTTGTGGTTCTCACATAGTTAATGATGTGCAGGGACTAAGAAGAAGTAGGAGGCTGGCAAAGGGCGAGATAGAGCTTCGCGTTGGAAATGGAGCACGGGTTGCTCCACTTGCCGTAGGAAGCTATAGTCTGCATTTGCCATCTGGCTTTATTTTAGAACTCAACAATTGTTACTTTGTTCCTTCGATAACTAAGAACATAATTTCTGTTTCTGTTTTGGATTCTGAAGGGTTTTGTTTTGAAATAAAGAACAAGTGTTGTTGTAACACCCCGTAATTTTCACTCTTTATTTTTGGTGTTAATTTATTTTAAAATGATATTCTTTTCGTAAAAAAATAAATAATTTATTATTTTCTCTAGATCAATGATTTTTATTCTTTATAATTTGGGAGCCGAATTATTATTTTATTATATAGTGTGTTAATGTGTTTATTATATTTATATTTATAATATAATTTATTAGAATTATTTCCATTATTAAGTATTTTCAAAGTTTAGGCGCGATTTAGAAATTTATCGATTTATCGCGTAGCGGGCTTTTGAAGCATGGACCCTTGTTGTTTTGGGCCGAAATTTTTGTTGGTGTGTTGGGCTTGATAGCCGGCCAAGGAGATGGAGAAGGAGAGCTCCTCTTCTTTTTTTCTTTTTATTTTTTCCTTGTGACTCTTTGTAGCTTTGTAACTCCTATAACCCCCTAATCATTCTCCTTCATTAAAACCCTTTATTTCAACCATTAAACATCCATAAAATTCTGATTTTTATTTAAAGAAGTTCAGCATCATTTGCATTAAACCCTCACCGTTTTTCAAGAAAAGGAAGAGATAAAAGGAAGAGGAAAAGAATAGAAAGGTTCAACCCGGTTTTTCCTGTCACACCTTCACGAAAATAACCGTAGCCGGAGATCTAACCGTTGGATCGTCTTCAAATTTGGACACAACGTTTATAACGTCTTGTTCTACATTCTGACCGGTGCGATTTAGAATCTGTGCTTTTGATCATCGGGAATCGTGGTCGTAACAGAGCAGTGCGAAACAAGAATTTATCAACGTTCAAGAAGAAAATGCCTAGTGACTGGTTGCTTCAATTCTCGTTCGTTGTGCCTTGGAGTTAGAAGAGGAATTGGATTGTATGCGTAGCTCTTAACTATCTCTTTAGACTCAGCTCTCCTCCCGACGTTCCAGGTAACTAGTAGTTATCTTAGAACCATAGTGATTAGAGTATTATTCGGTATTAGATTATTACGCTAGGAATTATTTAAAATACTCTTTTTGATTGAAATTATTGACGAAATTTGACATGAATATACTTGATGCATGCTGTGTGATTACTGTAAAGAGAAAAATAATTTTCGTATGACTTTTCGTATTTGTTTGATTTAATTGGTGTTTTGTGCGTTTTTGGCTAAATTGCATAATAATTATAAAACGGATTTTAAAATTGTTGAAATTATTTTTCTTAGATCATGTTGTATGCGTAGTATGTATTCCATGCCTTAGAATAATTTTTTCCTACTGTGTACTAGTTTATTTAATTGATATATCTGTTTTTACAATTTCATTTCTGTCAGTATATAAATCATGAAAATTATTTCTGGAGGTCAAAAAATTAATTTCTTTATATAATATTTATTTCCGTGAGTTTATGCATGTTGTGTAAATTTTGGTAATTTTTGGGCGTTTATTTATATTTTTAGTTATTATATTGGCTTTATTGAGTAATCTGCATATTAACTTTTAAAATTACTTTTGGAGTCCCAAAATTATAAATAAAATTTGTACCATGTCAGTAGAGCCATTAGGGTCATATGATAATTTTTGTGTGATTTTACTGCTCGAAATTATTAGTTTAATAATTATTATTGGGTTTTTATTGTGAAATTGAGGATACTCTTTTAAATTATTTGAGAGCTTGTTAATTAGAAATAATTTGTGGTCTTTTATGTTCTTGGATGCTGGTGTTTAGTAGGTTGCTGTAAATATTATTGGTATCATTATGTTTATGTTTGATTTATGTAAAAATGATTAACTGTGTACTATTCATTTATTTAATAAGCCTTGAAGTTAATTGGTGATGCATTTTTGATTGATGTTGTTAGTGCTGTAAAAACTATTTCACTATCATTGTTGATGCTTACTGATGTTTAAAGTATTGTTGTTGGAGATATTTGTTGTAAATTTGTAAGTTACTACTTTGAAGATTTTTAAAAAAAATTACTTTTGATGAATTATGGGTACAAGGCCGGGTGACATCCCTTTTGACGAATATTTTTGAGATGAATGATACTTTGATGATATTTATGATTTTATTTTGAGAAAAGAACATCCGGTGGGATAGATGTAGTCCCCGGTGAAGAACATGCCAACCACCTGGTTTGCGAACTAGGGGTACACCTGGGTTAATTGTTGTCGTCCGAGAGGTCAGGGAGTTCTGCGTGTTCTACCCTGCATCGGGAGTTTGGCCATTCTTAGACACAGGCAGTGGGGAACGTAAGCCCATAGACTGACCTGGAGATTGCGATATGACAAACCTTAGGAAGTGAATTGCGATTCACTAGCGTTCGGTTTCTGACTCAATAACTTGTTTTACCTATATTTTATTTTTTTTAAAAGTACTCTTGAGATGATTTATTTATTTTTATCCAACTCACTTGCTATTTATTATTCATTTGCGTTATTTGTGAGTTATATGGATGTGGGTGCATATTGTAGTTGACTTGACTTTATGCTTTCCTTTCTTATTAATCTATGTCTGAATCATGCTTTGATTTCTTTTGTTCTGGGAGAACTGCTAGTTACTCCCCACTTATTGTGGATATTTGTTGTAAATTTTGCAGGTTTTGCTGATGGGGATTTTCTTTGATTTTGGGCTCGGGTTGAGATGCGAGAAATAATCTATTAGGGGTTTTAGTTCTAGACTTCTCTTTAGTTTGAAATAGTTTTCTCATTTCGATTTTTAATCTAAGTAATTAATTTACTTATAGTATTTACTTATGTTTGTTTTTATCACTTAGTTATTTAAACACTATTCTTGTAGTAGTGACATTCCCAGAAGACGATGTTTCCGCCATCGTCCTATTAAATATATTATTATTTCTTTCTTTTCCGCCTTTGAAATTATGGGGTGTTATAGTTGTTCCATTTCTTACAATAATATGTTCTATGCTAGTGTTAAATTGATAAATGGCTTATATGTACTTGATAGGTCAGTACAAGTCTATAACACAGATAGCAAGAAACAAAAATCAAATGAATCAAACCTAACCTACATTTGGCATTGTCGAATGGGTCATATAAAACAAAAAGCGCATCCAAAAGTTACAACAGGATGACATTCTTCCATCATTTGATTTCGAATCATTTGATGTATGTGAAACATGCTTGATGGGGAAGATGACGAAGTCACCGTTTACTAGAAAGGGTGAAAAAGCCAGCGATCTCTTGGGCCTCATACATACAGATTTTTATGGTCCTATGAGCACAAAGGCAAGGGGAGGGTTTAACTACTTCATTACCTTCACTGACGATTTGAGTAGATATGTATATGTCTACTTAATGAAACATAAGTCGGAATCTTTTGACAAATTCAAACAGTTCCAAAATGAAGTACAAAATCAACTTGGTAAGACAATAAAAGCACTGCGATCCGATCGTGGTGGCGAGTATTTGAGCCAAGAGTTTGATTATCATTTGAAGGATTGTGGAATTCTTTCACAATTGATTCCGCCAAGAACACCGCAGTTAAATGGTGTATCTGAAAAGAGGAATCGGACATTATTGGATATGGTTCGATCAATGATGAGTCTTGTTGATCTTCCGATTTCTTTTTGGGGATATGCTCTCGAAACAGTTGCACACACACTAAATAGGAGCCCATTCAAAGGCTGTAGAAAAGACTCCATATGAGTTATGGAATGCAAAAACTCCAAACTTGTCTTTTCTTAAGATCTAGGGATGTGAGGTCTGTGTAAAGCGTTTACTATCAGACAAACTTGCACCCAAGTCAGATAAATGTCTCTTTGTGGGATACCCAAAAGAGACAAGGGGTTATTACTTCTATAACCGTCAAGAGAACAAAGTATTTGTTACTCGTGATGGTGTCTTTCTTGAAAAGGAATTTGTTTCTAAAAAGACAAGTGGGAGTAAAATAATTCTCGAAGAAATTCGAGATGAGCAACAACTGGACGTGGTTCACACCATGTCAGAGACGGCCCGACAAGACGAAAGTCAAGTTCAGGAGATGACGTATTCATCGCGATGTGGTATCCGATTTTTTACTGTCTTAATTAACGGTCTGAACCCCACGAACGTCTCTCATTGGACTATGAGTTTTAGAAAACTTGGAAGTCGCCACCCTATTAATATCTGAATAGGGACTGATTTATTTAATAAATCATTTTAAAATCAATTTCAAGAAATATCATTTAAAACGATGATGACTTCATATGGATAAGGCTTTTTTGAAAAATGGTCTTTCATACCATGAGATAGGGTTCGGGGTTTAGATTAAGAGGTGCGAATGTCTGGAACTCGTCTCCTCTTCCGTTATGCAGAACGGGCTCTTACTAAATGCGTTATTTTCCATTTTAAAGTAATCATGGCTATTAAAAAGAAAGAAAATCACATAATTTGCACATATACACATCAACCATTTTTATATAGGACTAATATATCATTTGTACATGGTAGGTTTGAGCACTGAAGTTGCACTACGTACCAATCATTGCGGGATTGGAATCCACTCATGGATCAAAACCATCGTAGTTCGATCTTATGTCTCACCCTAAATGGCCAATTCCATTGGGGAATAAAAGGAAATAGATTATGAATAACTCACCTTTAGAATTAAACAAATCTATTAGGAATAATGAGGTAATCACTCCAATAAGTGATTAAAATGAGATTAAAATAATCACCTTAATTAGTGATTAAATATGAAGGAGGATCAAGATAATCACCTTAATTAGTGATTAAAAAGGAAAGAAAGAAGTAATCACCCTAATTAGTGATTATTCAATGCTTAAGATAATCACTCTAATTAGTGATTAAATGAGAAAAATAATCGTCCTGGTTAACGATTATTAAGGTTTAAGATAATCACTCTAATTAGTGACTAAATGAGAAAAAATAATCGTCCTGATTAACGATCATTAAAGTTTAAGATAATCACTCTAATTAGTGATTAAATAAAGAGGATTAAGTTAATCACCTTAATTAGTGACTAACCAAGGTTTAAGATAATCACTCTAATTAGTGATTAAATATGATGAAAGATTAAGCTAATCCTAATTAGTGATTAAATGAAAGGTTTAAGTTAACCGCTCTAATTAGCGGTAAATCGAGGATTGAAATAACCACTTTAATTAGTGATCACGTTATGATTTTCAAGAGGTCTTAGGAGAAGAGGTTTACTTCCTAATTGAAGGCTTTTGATAAATAATCTTAATTGAAGATTATTAAGTCATTTAGAGAGAAATGATCAATTTAAGATCGAATTTGGAGATTTGTGTTTGGCTAATAGGAATTTGGCCATTTAAAGTGAGACATGTGAAACGGCCTAAAATCAATTAGGAGATCATAATTACCAATCTAATTATGTCAAATTGTATGATTAATCCATTTGAAGAGGGAGAACAAATTTAAAATGTAGGATGGATCATCATACAATTTAACTTAGTTAGATTTGCAATTTTTCCTCTTAATTGAGATTGGGTCATCTAATTCATATACTATGATATATTGGCCCAACATGCAAAATTTGTAACATTGGTTGCTCATTTTATTAAAAAAGAGTTGTGGAATTATTTATGAAAATTATGCATAAACATCTCCATGTTTTTTTATTAATGAGTGATGTAATAACTATTTACAAAGAAATTATTATTACAACAAAATGCACAAAATCTATGATCTATACAAATATTCAATCTTGATATTCTCCAAAATACTCCTTGATCTTCATCTCCTTGAATGGGTTTTGGAATTCATGTTTATTTGTAAACTTATGAAAATTAGAGATTAATTAACCTCTTTGATTTTGATTTTTTATGAAATTTTTTATTGATTTTTATTTACATGATAAAATAAGTCATTTTAAGAGAAACTTAAAAATTTTATGATTTTTAATTAACATTTTCGTGTCAAGAAAACAATTTTTTTTATGAAAGTTGAGTTATTCACTTTATTTTATTTTCTAGATTGCACTTTGTTCTTGTACTGACTTACAAAAATCATAACTTTCTGTAAAAAATGTTAAATTAATCATGTAATACATTTGTGGATAGGTCAGGGAGTGCTTTGACAAGCTTTTAGTGACAACTTGAATTATGGTGAATTTTATGCCAAAACTGATCAAAACAGGACCTTTATTCAATTTTTTCTTTGAAATCTAATTTATTGAACTTCTTTTGAAGTGAATTTTGGTATTAACATTCTAGACACTTTGAAAAATTAGACTGGAAATTTTCACTTGAATTGGACACTTTTAAGACCTTTTTTTTATTCATTTTCTTTACTGAAGAGAAAATCAGTTTTTTGGAATTTAGTGATTTACATGAACTTTTTTGTAAAAAGGATATAAAATTGTATAAAATTCATATGAACATAATTTTTATGTTTTTGGAAAGATACTGATGTCTACTTTAAACATTATGTTTTTAGTTTTATCTAAATGAGTTTATTTTAAACTTTATTGACAGAACAAACTTATGTGGTACTGGACAAAATTAGTTTTGCACAAAAAAGTTGTATGATTTTTAATTATTTACACAAAATTCGTTTTTTAGAAATTCCAACCCCCAGTTTCTGGATACATCTTGCACTTCATAGGAAAAATATTAACTCCTACAAATTATTCTGATAATACATACAAAAAATAAAATGTAGTACGAAATTTAAACTGATTATAATTACAGCATCACATTTTCTTTTTATGGAGATGTTTATGCACAATTTGTCTTGAATTTTTTATGAAAACATTTTCTGGTGATGAATAACAACTTGATTAAGGAAAATTACATAATCACATTGTTTCCTAAGAGTCTCCCCATTAGAGTTGACTATTCTAGTTGGGGTGATTTAAGGTTGGGAACCTATTAGCACTTTCTCATACCCAAATCACTCCAAAAATATAAAAAAAAAAATGATAAGAAGAAACAAGGAGAAATATAGTAGATGATTAAGAAGATAATAAAAAATAACAAGAGTTTTAACTTTACCTTGCTAGCTTAATGATGCACTTCCTTTTTGCAAAATTTTCTACCTTTTTTTTTGTGATTTTCTTAATTTCTAAATGAGTTTCTAAATCCACTCAACTCCTAACTTAAACTCTTTTTTGTTTTTATTCTTTTGATAAACTTCTTTACTTACTAATTATTTTCCTAACTTTTACTTTCTTTTTCTTGAATGAGATTTCTTAGAGGAAGGAAATAGTAGAGAAGATGAGAGGAGTATGGAGAGAAGTAGTGAAATTAAGTTGAGTTTTTTTCAACTTGGTTTTGAAGTAAAAAAAGGAGGGTATTTATAGAGAAATGAGGGAAATGAACTAGGGTTTCAAAGAAGTAGAAAATCTGATTTTTAACCCAAAAAAATCTGATTTTTCTCATCCTTAATCACCCTAATGACATCACTCTAATGACCTCACCCTAATGACATCATCAAATCTCTTGGAAACACAAATATTCTTATTCTTTTTGGATTTTCTCATCAATGAAGCAAAATCATATTTTCAAAAAATGTTCTTCCCTAAATACACCGTAATATGTAAAAAAAATGCATCGAAAAACGTGCAAAACAAAGCTGATCAGAACGTTGCGCCAAAAGCAGGAGCCTGTGCTAGGCACAGCGCCGTGTGCTAGGCGCAAGGCTCTGCGTCTGGCGCAAGCCATGCTGTACGCTAGGTGCATGATCATGCGTCTAGCGCATGGTCGTGTGCTTGGCGCACACTCGATTCTTCCGGAAAAAATCCGGATTCTTGCCTTCTTACACATGGGATTTGATTCTTATTCTCACTCCTTTTCTTGATTCTTATTCCCTAACTAATGGATAAAGGATGTGATTAGTAGATAAAGAATATATTCTTATTCTTTATGCAATGAACAATGACTTGACCATCAAGAAAACTGATTAAATGCCGGTTTTGGGATACAACTAAAATCCCGACGCCTGATCGCGACTCATTTTTCCGAAAGACTAACTTAAGACAATTAACGAAAACTCGTCAAATTAATAACGACGAGCATGATTATACTACGAATCATTTTATTAAAACGGTGGTTGTAGGTATTGACTACGACTCAACGTAAATTATATTTCTAAGCCAAAACAGCATGACTAATACGCAAAAAAGGAAAACGTACGACGGAATGAAACTCGCTCTCCGAGACGAAACATGCATTTTGACGGGGCGCGCGCTCCACAATGCATGATGTTTTTTGTTATTTTTATTTCTTTTCAAAATCTTTATTTATCCGAAAAAAAGGGTTCAAAATTTGGTGTCTACACGCGTGAACCTGCTACCGTCCCACTTGAATCTAATTCAAGCGAAGATCTTCAAGAAGTTGAAGAGAACATTTCTCTTGATGCTCAGGCCCCGCGTAGGTCTAGTTGACCAAGGATTCCAAACAAGAGGTTGGTTGAATTCCTATTAACTGAAAACTCTGAAATTATGATTTTGGAGAATTCAGAACCTACTACCTACAAACAAGTTTTGACGAGCCCAGACTCTGAGAAATGGCTTGAGGCCATGAAATCTGAGTTAGACTCCATGTCTGAGAATAAAGTTTGGACCCTGGTCGACTTGCCTGATGGGGTTAACCCTATTGGATGTAAGTGGGTATTCAAATTGAAAACAGACAAAGATGGAAGTGTCTATGTCTATAAAGCAAGACTGGTTGCAAATGGATTCAGACAAATTCATGGTATAGACTATGATGAGTCCGTTTCTCCAGTAGCAATGCTTAAGTCGATTCGGATACTTTTGGCGATTCCTGCATTTTACTATTATGAAATTTGGCAGATGGATGTCAAAACCGCATTCTTGAATGGGTTCTTGAATGAGGATGTGTATATGACACAACCTGTGGGTTTTGAGGATCCAGAAAATCCTAAAAGGGTTTGCAAGCTTCAGAGATCCATTTATTGATTGAAGCAGGCATCTTGGAGCTGGAATCTTCGGTTTGATGAGGCAATCAAACAATTTGGTTTCCTCAAAAGCGAAGAAGAATCTTGTGTCTACAAGAAGTTTAGTGGGAGCAGCTTAGTCTTCTTGGTTTTGTATGTAGATGACATACTACTCATGGGAAATGACATACCAATGCTTGAGTCAGTCAAGGATTGGTTGAAAAGTTGTTTCTCCATGAAGGACCTTGGAGAGGCTGAGTACATACTGGGAATTAAAATCCATAGATATGGGTCTCGAAGGATGATTAGACTAAGTCAAGAAACTTATATTGATAATGTTCTTGCAAGGTTCAACATGGAAAACTCGAAGAGAGGATTCATTCCCATGTCACATGGCATATCGCTTAGCAAGAGTCAGTGCCCGACTAAACCTGATGAGTTGATGCAAATGAGTAGCATACCTTATGCTTCGGCTATAGGATCTATCATGTATGCCATGATAAGTACTCGACCAGATGTTGCATATGCCTTGAGCATGTGTTGCAGGTTCCAAGCAAATCCAGGAGAAACACACTAGATTGCAGCTAAGAGCATCCTTAAGTACTTGAGAAGAACTAAAGGCATGTTCTTAGTTTATGGAGGTGAAAGTGAGTTGGTTGTTAAAGGTTATACTGATGCGAGCTTCCAAAAAGACAGAGATGATTACCGCTCTCAGTCAGGGTACGTCTTTTGTCTAAATGGAGGAGCAGTGAGTTGGAAGAACTCAAAGCAAAGCATTGTAGCAGACTCTACGACATAATCAGAATATTTAGCAGCAGTTGAAGCAGCTAAGGAAGCAGTTTGGATTAAGAAGTTCTTAACAGAGCTAGATATCATACCTAGTGCTTTGGAAGGGATTGAGTTGTTCTGTGATAACAATGGTGCTATTGCGCAAGCAAAAGAACCAAGATCACATAACAAATCCAAGCATGTAATGAGGAAATATCACCTCATTCGGGAGATAGTTGATAGGAAGGATGTCAAAATCTGCAAAGTCCACACGGATGAGAATGTGGATGATCCGCTCACTAAACCACTACCTCAACCCAAGCATGAGTGTCACGCTAGGGCTATAGGCTTGAAGCAAATATTAGAGTGGCTTTAGATTGTACTAGGTTTAGAGAAACTTGTTACAATATAGAGACATGGTTTTGCTATTTTATGTTTATGAGAAATAAATTTTGTCCTATTTAATTATGGTGTGGTATTAAATAAAATGTCCAAAATATATCTTGAATTCAATGGTTTTATCAAATATGTGATTTAATGAATGAAACACCATAAGTGAACTGAATTCATAGAATATTAGAGTTCCTAATCTAAGTCATTAAATTGGACATAAATGACTTATTAAAGGATTAGCATATAGTAAGATTGATTGATAGTGCCGTTTCATGGGCTATGGGAACATAAAGATATTTAGTCAATCATATGGATATGTATAGTTGATACATGATCGAACATACCTACTTAGAAGTTTCTATAACTTCGTAATTATATTAGTGGATTCCTAAGACATGAGTGGAACACTACTTGGCTTAATGATTGGTATAACTTTGATGTTGTCAAACGTCATGCCGAAAAAGGGGACTATAAATGCAGCATTCGGGTTATGCTAAAAGTTGAGTGGGAGTTTTAGTTGCCACAAGATTGAAAAGTCCTCTTATATGAGATAGGATGGGTGTCTTGGCCCCTTGGAGAGTGAATATTGAAAAATGCATGGTCGTGCTCAAATGGATTATATGATGATCATTTGTTTGTCAATTTGAACTCGGATTTCAAGGATTAATTTGAAGACTAGTATGGATGACATAGAAATATGGTCATACTATCAAATTGGACACTAAGAGACTTAAGGAATTTGAATATTGCACACGCGTCTCGGATAAGTGGGAGATTGAAGGAATTATGTCCTCGACTTTAATGCAATTACTAAATATAACATGGATCATATTATGGAGATAATAAATTCATTAAATTGGGTCGTCTATACGTCTTGCTAGAGAATGTTATAGAACTTCAGGTTTAGTAAATAATAAACCTGAAACCTAATTAGATGGATCCTACAAGGTCACACTTACACAATCTGGATCAACGAAAGAAATACCTAGAGCCCATGAAGGACTCCAGGGGTGGCCGGCTAAGAGAAGTAAAAGGAGAGGATTCCTAACCTAATTTGTTCCTATAATTAGGTGGAGAATTAGAAAATATTGCAGTATGTTTTCTCTCATTTTTTTCTCTCTCCTCTTTCTCTCTTTCTCCAAAAGTCACATAATATTGCTCCAAGAAATAAAAGAGTCCTTCTTCCTTCCAACTAGCATTGGTGGAGCGTTGATCTGGATTGGTGGACCAAGTAGAGGAATCTCAGTTGCGGTTCTATCTCCTGATCTCGAAGAGCTTTGTGGAAATCACGCATCAAAGGTTAATTCTAAAACTATTATGTGATCCTTGATTGTATATGCATGAGATTCTGTTTTTAAGTGCTTATGAATATGATTCATGAAATTCCGCTTTGAATACTTATAATCCTACACAACCCTATTTGACACTAGCGTTTTAGGTAGACGTTAGAGGTTGGACAAAGTCAAAACACTTTTTGAAAAAAAAAAAAGAGTATTTTATAAGATAGTGGTTCTAGTCGCGGATGGAGATTTAGGTAGAGATTGGGTAGTATTTCTAATATGTAACATATATTAACATTTTGGGAGGAGACTGTAGCGCGATGTGCAATATACTCCGTCCGTTTTTTGAAGATATACTCGTTTTCATTTTCATTCGTTCTTTGAAGATCTACAGACTATGCTTTATTTCCTGACCCTCGTTGGCAAAAGATATACAATAATTTAATCATCTTTGGCTCACATTCTCTCTTTCATCCTCTCTATCTCCCTAGAAATATAATAAGCCAAAACTACCTTCTCCTCCTTCCTTTAGAGATGGGAGACGACTAACTAAGCTAATCATTAGGGCCCTTTCTTCTTATTCCTCCCCAACCCTCGAATTGCCTCTCTCACTTTAACGACAAGAAGAGCTCTGATTCAACACGACTTGGGAAGAGCGCATCGACAAATTGATAACAAATTTTGGATATCCCCTAGTAGAAGTCTTTCTTCGGGCACACTCTCTCTCCTTATTAAAAATAAATAAAGAAACCAAGTGGACCACTTTTTACACACTCTCTCCAATTTGTCTTAAAGTGTATATCTACATTAATTGAGTATATCTTCAAAAACGGAGGGAGTATTTGAGGCTACTATTCCGCAGTATTTGCATAAGAGTACAATAATCTCTAAGTAAGCTGGCATATAATTGCCAAGTAATGCCAAAACTTGTGGGAAAATATACTAATGATTACAAAGCCATCTTTCTGACACAAGTTTTATTTTTATTTTTAAGAGGTACATGGAGGGACTACTGAATCACTATCTCAGGGAGAAATCACTAGACACCTAAACTGGTGGAATTCCTATCTCAGGGAGAGACCACTAGAAACTAAAGTACAAAGAAAAGAAAAGAAAAAACCTAGATCTAGCTCCTCAAGGATGCAGTACAAAGATCGGTGGCGAGAGCCAAAGACTTGGCTTCAATTCTTCAAGCTTCACATAAGCGGGCAAGGTGGGCATCTACCCGACCACCACTCGGCAGCGATCGAAGTCGATGACGGCGAGGCATCAACTGGACGCATCATCTGGGGAAGGGATGGTCTACCACTGTGTCGAATAGAGCAGATTTGGCGAAGAAAACGCCTAAAACAAGCCGGAGTAAGCCGTCAACGGTGGAGGAGCTTAACCGATAGCGTATGGGGTCGGAGTCGATGAAGAACCATTTATTAGGACATCACTCATCCTCGTGGCGGCGAAATGGCCCCATCGAAGAAGAGAGAGAGAGAGTCGAAAATTTTTAGATCTGAAAATTTTCAAGATCTTGAAAAAAAAAACTTGAGATGGGGCGGCAAGAATTCAGGGTTTGCGGTGCGACGACCATCAAACCACCACCTCGGCACCGACAAGAGAAGCGACGAGGCGGTGAGCTGATGGGTCTCTTGACGAAGGGGACGAAGCTTCGCATATCGGGGTGGAGATGGCTGAGAAGGAGACTGAGAGGCGAGAGCAGAGGAGAAGAGGCGGTGGAAGAGCTTTTGAGAGGGCGGTGGAAGGCTTTTGAGAGAGGCGGTGGAAGGGGATCTCATAGAGGGTGGTGGAAGGGTTCTTTAGAGAAGTCTAGAGAGAAGGGAAGATTTCTCTCTCAATGAGATACCCTTTTTGACACAAGTTACAACTTTCAATATTTAGGCTTTATTTACTATGCCAAATCAATTTATAAAGTAACAAAAATATTAGTCTTGAAAACAAAATTTTAGGATGTTCTGTGTTTCATTTCTTTTATACATATACAAATGGACCTTTTTCCTATTCTTATGTCATTGTAGTTTCTAATAGCTAGTTTTTTCCCCAATCTAGCTGCATAAGCGAAACAAAGAAACTATAAAACTAATGTAAAAGTGTTGTAATAAATTTTGTAACTAAATATATGTCCATTATCGCTTTTTTCAATTTTAACATATACTTTTGCCGAACACTTATATTTTAAACAGCTACTTCAAATGCTAATAGTTAACAACTACTAGTTGGCAGCTAACAGCTAACTGCTAATTTTTCGATATATAACATGGCAAAATAGAGCATATTTTGGTATTGTAAATTCGTTGCACATTTCAATATGGGCTCAGTTACACAAGGTAGAACTGGACTTCTTGGCCTTAATTGTTTCTATCTAATCCTGATGATGTAAAATAATTGGCTGAAACTCTCAAAGATTAAACATAAGTTTCCCTGTTAAGGACTTGAGGACAGTGGGCTCTGTTTCATTACCAAATATTTCAGTTTCGTAGCCTTTTAAACTTTCATCAGCCCATCCTCGCTTCCCTTTTTAAAAATTAATTTAAGCGGCCCAATCATCAGGCTGAACTGGGCTTGAATCACGGCCAAATTTTATGCACTTAATGGGAGAAAAACAGGCCCAAATCAGGTGGAAGCTGATCAGCTCTTTTAGAAACAAAAATTGGGTTATTCCTCATTATCGTTTTGTGTTTTAAATTCGAAGAATTTTTTTGACCTAAATCTAATTATTTTGATGGTAACCTAAATCTCAATTTAGAGGAACCGCAAGAATCTGGATTAGAGGATTTAATTCATCACCTAATTAAGGCAGTCATTCAAAAATCAATGTTTGATGAGTTTATTTTATCAATTTATCGGACATTCAAAATTTATGTGCAACCACAATACCAATGTCAAGATGAAGGTTCGATTTCACTTTACTACTGCTTTAGGCAGGAAAGATCTTAAGTCATCAAATTTCCAGTATGGTTGGAATAGTATTATATCACAGAAGCGGTTCCGAAGCGTTTATATTAGTAAAATAGATAAATATCTTTAGATTGATGTTTTAGATTATCTTTTATGTAAGGGTTATTATCGTTGTAGATGTCGTATGGCGTTTTATTAATTGATAATTTTTCATATTCCTATTCAAAATAAATACCAAAGTCAAAGTTTTAATTCTAACAGATTAATGTGATCGACAACATGAGTCAAGATTATATCAGTGCCTCACAAGTGGATATTCGCATATGATATAGCTTTGTCTCCAGTCTTCTATGATGTCTTATGTGCTTTTGTTGGTTTGCAATTTTTTTTTCCATATTATCTTTAATGCTCTCTGTTCAAGTCATCTTTAGCCTGCATGGCTTCTTTTAAACTCTTCATAATTCTAGTAGTCAATATATCATGCCAAGTTCCCAACCCTTTACTATAAATTTCGAATGAAGGGAATATTTTTTTTTTTTGGTGTTTGCACCTGGTTCACCCTTCGGGCTACATCCGGATCGAAGCCAAGTTCGGGGTGGTTAGGTTTCATTCCTCTCCCAAGGGTGTTGCGGGGATTCGAACACGGGTCCGTCCTACCAAAGCCAGTCCCCATCACCACAGGGCCATCACTTACTTGGTAAGAATGAAGGGAATATAGAGTTATGGACTATACCTTTTTTTAAGTTGTTTCCGTTACACCCATAAGATGTACGTCCAAATTGAAAACGAGAGTTTTTTTTTCCAGGATGGAGGAAACTGAAACTAAACTTTACTTGTATCTAAACAAAAATGCAGTTGTAAGTTGAGGTTTAGACAAGTGAAGTTGGAATTCTTTTCATGAAATACAAAAATTACCTGATCTCACTCTATCATCATATATGATTGTATTTCGTACAATTTATGAAAGCAAAACAAACTTAATTGGCTAACTCAGTTATATTAAAATACTCCAATCAACATCTCTATTTATAGGGTAAAACATCTCCTTTTTTTATTTAGGAAATCCAACCAGGGGATCAATTTATTAAGTCATGAGAAGCAAGCAAAACTACAGCTCTTAGACTAATAACAAATAGAATCCTGACAAATATAGTAACTATCTAATTGGTAATGTTTTTCCTTAACACACTATTCCATGAACATATTAGATGAGGAAATCCACCAACCTTTTATATATATATATATATATATATATTCGATTATATGTTCAATGTATACCTATATAGTGGGAGTGATTTTAGCATTCATTCATGAATTTGTAGAAGCTCTCCCAAAAAATGGAATATTAGAAGTACCAATCTACTCAAAATTTAAAAAATCAAAGAGCACTACTCAAATTTGGTGAACGTAGGTCGTTTGGCTGGAGAAACTGTTGGCATCTCATAGTGAAGATGCCAAAATGGCATCTCAGAATTAATAATATTAAAGTGATGGAGGTACCAAAGTAACGTATAAACTGATACCAGAGTTCTGTCACTGTGATACGAATACTAAATTAACTCTTACTTAATACCATAGTGCAAGTTTGGTACCAAATTTTGACTGAGCTTTGGTATCCAAAGTACCTCTTACTTAGTACCCAAAGTATATCTTACTTGGTACCAAAGTGTAAATTTGGTAACACATTTTGGTACCAATTTGACTGAGCTTTTGTACCAATTTATAATTTACCTTAGTACCTCCTCCACTTTGATATCCTTATGAGATGTCATCTTGGCATCTAACTATGAGACGCTTATTGAAGCTCGTTTGCTTGTGATATGACTTGAGGTATAACGTATCACATATGTGCCTCTTTACTATAATTCAAATTTTGTTGTAGAGTTCATGCAATCTAGTAGTATGCTTGAGTCACATACAACACATGACACAAATGTGCAAGGCAATACAACCTTGTTTAGAGCATCATGTCATTGCCAATTGATAAACTTCATTGGGCTTGTACACAAGCCCACGTCGGAGGAGAGAGTGACCACATACAAGGTTGGCAGGGTTCCATCTAAAACTAATTGGTGTTATGTGGAGTAACTCGCACTGACTCAAGTGTGGGTTATACTCTTAACACTCCCACTCACATGTGAGCCACCTTTATTCTTGCAGTCTGGATAGGTTACAACATCCTCGTTGGGCCTTCTCTGGACTTCCAACATGAGGTCAACTGGGCCCCTTCTTGGGGCTATTACAATATGTTGGGCTTACTTTGCTCCAAACATATCTTCAATACCTTCCATCTTGCATTTCATAATGGGCCAGGATCATTTGCTCTGATACCATGACAAACTTCATTGGGCCTGTGCACAAGCCCACGTCGAAGGAGAGAGTGACCACATACAAGGTTGGTAGGGTTCCATCTAAAACCAATTCGTGTTAGGTGGAGTAACCCGCCAACCTATATGTTAGTCATTCTCTCTGTAATTCTTCAATGTGGGACAACTATTTCTTGACTCACATGTGGGTTACCAATACTCTCATGTGCACTGTATATGATTGTCGACTTCTTCACTACATGATTTCCAACACCCAAATGTAATTTTAGGCCCTCTCACATTTTCACCCTACTTCTTCCACTCACATGCAAAGCACATAACTAAAGTCTAAAGAGAATCCGAGAGATTGTAATGTTACACATAGATGAATATTCTAACCTCATCGCCAATGCAATATTAACATTATTTTATACAATATTTGCCGGCTACAAAGTATACTTATATTATGATATAACATACTATATTTGTTGAACTATGCCTTGTGGTTAATTTGTAGGGTGAAACTCCCTGGTGGGGTTTGGGGGCAACGCCTCCAATGCTTTTTGGTATATGTTGTTTAGTATATCGAGTCTGTTTTAGTTTCGGGTTTAGGCCATCTGTTTAGGTTAATTAGTAGGGTACTATATAGACCCTATAATTAACTCCTACCTCCATATTATGTAATCAGTATTCTTTCTCCTAAACCTAAGAAAAACTTATTCTCCCTGCTGTGTGGACGTAGCTAACACATTGTTACTGAACCACGTTAAAGTCTTGTGTCGATTGTTCTTTAATTCTTTGTTGCTTTATTGCGTTCGTTACAACAATATTCATTGTTGTTCAAATTGCGATTCGGATCGTAGAATCCTACAATCCAAATATGGCAAAACGCTCTCGACCATGTGCAGAATCGGATTGTCAGCAGGATTGGTACATGATGTACCTAATCGGTTAGGATCGGTCAGGATCTGAACAGGATCGCTCTAGAACTACGATCCTACAATATAGTTCTAAAAAAATGTTTAATATTTGCTAAAGCCAACTTTTTTGGAAAAAAACACTAGCCTAAAACAAAAACACCTAAAATGGATTAACATAAAGCTCAACCTTTTATTCTGCAATTCAAATATATTTAAAATTCAATTAATTAGTTGGTGAGAATGATACTTTAGTACGTCGAGTAAGATCTCAGTTCTTTTTTTATAAGTAAATGCTAAGGCATTAGGAATGTCGACCATGTCAAAATAAATATGGCTACATTGAAATATATTTTGAAATTTTAGTGTTAAATCAGTAAACCGTAATTTTTCTTACCTAAATGGTAGTCTAGTCTACTTCCAAATTGTTTTCTTGAATTGCATTTTGAGTTTTGACTACTTACTTATTAGGTTGTGGTATAGACATGTAGATACTCATGTTCAATAACTTTCAATAAGAAAATATAGAATATTATCAATTTACAAGTTAAATATATATCTACCTTTTATGATAATTTTATCAGTTACGTAGATCTTACCATCCTACGATCTGATTATGCCGATTTGATCCTACTTCTATCGTCGATCTAAAATAGGATCCGGATTCCAATAACATTAGTTATATCATTAATATATCTAAACACTCCACACCAAAAAAAGTCTAAATTGAACATCATCGGTCCATATTAATGATTTCAATACCAGAGCAGAGGGATACTTAATTTTGAAACAAAGATGGATAAAAAGATCTAATTGCCATTACACGTACGTACAAGGCTACCAGCTAAGTATATGAATGTTGAAGTTCCAGACATGTCACTTTAGATTTCAATGCAACGAAGACCAGTTACCAAATAACGGTTTAAGTACATGAGATGTTTGGAATTTAGGCACATCAGTAGTACGTACTAAAGAATGGTTCTTTAAAATTTATTTTCTTTCCCTAAAATATGCAGATAGAATGCATCCTTCTTCTACAAGATTTGACCTATAAGGTTATAATGCATCAAATAACAAAGAGAATGGCCCTGAATTACTGCTTGCATGCGTGGTTTTCATTCTCTCTCATCCTCACGACATTGCATGTGTCATTGTAACATAAACCCTCCGGTCTTTATTAGTTTACCTGTATTCCTTTTTAGATGTCCCTTATTAGTTTACCCATTTCTTTTGAATTTGTTTTTGGAATGGGACCACTAACTTTGCATCACACACACATTCAATTTTAATATAAATTAATCTTTTCTCTTTCTTTTTATGTCCCAAAACATCATTTCTCTTAAAATTCTATGTAAAAGAAACTGGTAAACTAATAAAGACGGGAGGAATTACATCATATATACATATATACCACCATCATATTCTACCTGCTGCTGTTTATACTGCAATTTCTGATGGGTGGAATTACATGCATGCATCATCTTTTAAAAGTTTCTTTTGTTTTTTTCCATATTGGAGAATGTCAGTCCAATTCTATGAAAAGGAAAGAGAAAATTAAAATGGAGAAATGACATGTTGGGATAATGCAAATCTGCGAAAAGGGGATTCATGGGATGATGGAAAACTAAAGCTGCCTGTTTAGTCACCTTTTTCTTCATATAGGTAAAAAGGAGAGATTTTGGTTGGATATTACTATATTAAATTAAAAGAAAAAGGATATTTTAAAAATAATAAAATTTGGAAAAAGAAAGATATTATTAGTAAAGACTCATAACTAAAGCAAAAGAGGCTGTTTTAGCCACTCATGAGGAAAGTGATAAAGTCTACTTATAACAGTTTTTTTTTTTTTTTTACCATAATTTTTCTGTTGAAAGAATGTTATTGTAACAACAACTGTAGTTTGACTGGTCTTTCATATAGTAGGGCTCCTATTATTTGCGTGATAGGGTTTTTTTGTTTTTATAGGGATGATAGGGTTTGTTGCACATAAGATAATGAACATTGCTTCATGACATTCAATAGTACAGTGTTAAATGTATATCATGTATACCCTTATGATCTGTATGATACATAGTTATAGCCTTATAGGTATGTCAACTTCATGACATTCAATTTTTGAGGTTGAGGTGGTGGAGTAGTGACATCGCTTCCCACCTCATATCCCTGAGGTCAAGGGATCAAACCTCATGGGACTCATTTGAGGATTTCCCCTTATCCCCTCAAGTGAGTCCCTTTCATCTTACCTTAAAAAAAATGTCATCTTCTGTATATATGATCCTTAGTCATCTATGTGGTATTATCACACACAACCATCACCATGTTTAAGGAAATGTTCTAATCTCTATCCTGATTAGACTAGCACGGATGCTATATAGAGGTGGAAAGTAAGTAATTTAGACTAGGTCAATTTGGTTACCATAGATCAGTACTCATTTTGGATTAGGTCATCATATTTGGGTCTATTATTGGCTGTTACTGTTACTTGGTGGTCTGTTATTGTATATGTATTACATTAGACATATCACATATTAATCAAAATTGGTTCCCTTTACTGAATTACCTTGGGTCACGTTCGGTCGCGTCTATTTGATGAATATCCTCTCATATCATTTCTAATACGATCGTGTTGGTATTTTGTATTGGGTGATGAGGGGTTCAAGCAAGTCTTGTGTAGCTTGGAGTCATATTACTTGAAGAGTTAAGACTTACAACAAAATTATTTTACTATGTGGTGATACAACCTTCTTATAGCTCTGGAAAAAATAAAAGGCGTTTTGAAACTTTTAGAAAATTATATTGGAAAATATTTTAGTTGGTTGAGAAAGATTTGGATTTTGATATAACACATATGATTTATAACATTGTTGGAGATATTTGTTGGCTTACCTAATTAGCTTACTCGTGGAACTCTCCTCTGTGGGCCTATGGTTGTATTTGTCTAATTTTTGCCTAGCTAGAAAATGTTTACCGTGGGGGTGTCTCTACAACTATCCATGTATCTATTTGACTGAAAATTAAGGAGTAAGGTTGGCGTATGATAAGTGGATAAAACCATAGAGACAGGACTATTTGTTTATTTACAGTGCATATATAGCTCTTTTAGAAATGTTCTTCATCACACCTCCTGAAAACTTCATGCTTTGTTCGGCTAGGAATGGTTATTGTCCATTTTTGCCCACACTCCCTCTTTGTCATGTTGTTGCTCATGCTTCAATTTGGTTCAAAATAGAAGGTACTAGTATGTAGTATGGGCATATAATAAATATGAGTGACTGCACATATATAATTTTTTAATGTGTACTGATGAATTATTGCATGTTTTTTTTTACTCCACATGCATGAGCTTGAGCAGTGAAACCATATCTGTGGGTTTATACTTGAGATAAAACTAGAGTGGGTTGTGTGGTGGATCCTAAAATTTCTCTTTTTGTTCTCTTTAGTGGGGTTTGAATGAGATTTTAAATATGATATCAGTCTCCAAATTTAAAGTTTTGAGGAGTCACATCAACTTAGCTAGATAGGAGTGTATTTTTCTTAATAGTTTCGCTTCTTTAAATAGTCTCAACTATTAATTAAGTTAGATTAGTTCGAACTTAGGGTGTAGGTATACATGCATTGCATCATGTTCAACAAGTAAAAAAAAAGAAGAGGTTTTGATAATTAAGGCTATGTTTAGTTCACCTTATATTTACAGATATGAACTTATTTGGTCTGATCTGAACTTATTTTTCTGATCTGATCTTATCTGAACTTATTTTATCTGATCTGAAGTTATCTTTTATAAAACATATTATTACTAATAATATTATGACTTTATATTTCATTACTAGTATTACTATTACTATCATATTATTACTATGCACAACTTATAATAATAATAATAATAATAATAATAATAATAATAATAATAATAATAATAATAATAATAATAATAATAATAATAATAGCTTAATTAGTTTTTTTTTTTGAAAAAGAACACATAGTATATGCACATACAATTAATAATAAAAGAACACATATTTTAGGTTAAAAAACATATTGTTTATGGTAAAAAGAACATATTGTTCATGTCTAAGGTCTGTTTATAATAAGAATTTAGGTATTAATGAAAGAACATATATTGAAATAGCATACAAAATCTATTTAAAGAACACATTCTAAAAATAAAAGATATATGTCGCCTAAAAAAATTTAAAAG
Organism: Beta lomatogona; assembly: GCA_947646795.1. Taxonomy (NCBI): domain Eukaryota; kingdom Viridiplantae; phylum Streptophyta; class Magnoliopsida; order Caryophyllales; family Amaranthaceae; genus Beta; species Beta lomatogona. Next base: position 2,727,490 of record CANSNZ010000927.1, on the reverse strand, counting down.
ACAGATGTTATTTTTATATTGATGACATGTTTGGATTTAACTAACAACATGTATTTTTGTTATATCAATCAATTGTTCTTTTTTCATTATAAATAAATCTATAAATATATATAATCATATGATCTTGAACGAAATTGTTAAATATTCTTCTTATATCATTGCCCTGTTTTATATAAACTTTGTTTTTAAAGATAAGTTGAAATCTCGTGTAGGGGGAAAATTGAAGGTGATGCAACACTATTAGGTTATCCCTTGCTACTCATGTTTTATATAAACTAGTAACATATACTTTATATTATTCTGCCAAAATTGTTAAAAAAATAAACATCATACTAATATCATATTCTTTACATGTACAACATCAAAAAGAACATCGCATATCAAAATTGTTAACTAGAACAAATATAAAAAAAGAACACGTACGAATACCAAAATAACATTCTTTTTCTTGAACACAATTAGCTTGAAATGACATTGATAATAAGAGCAATGATATTAATAATAATTACCAATATAAATAATTAATAAGTACAACAACGACAACAATAATAATCCTTTTGAACAAGTGTACTAGTAAATAGTAGCAGTATTAATAGTAATATATAGTAATCATATAAAGTAATACTAATAGTAATAATAATAAAAATAACAATAATAATAATAATAATAATAATAATAATAATAATAATAATAATAATAATAATAATAGCGTTAGTAATACTAATAATCATCATAATAATAATGATAACAATAACAATAATAACAATAACAATAATTATAAGTTTTTATATATAAGTATGATCTGAACTTATCTGATCTGATCTGAACTGATATGAACTTATTTGATCTGATCTGATCTGAAATAAGTATAAATAAGGTGAACTGAAAGGAGTGAGAACGGATAGAGAAAAAAGTCATATAATGTTCAAAATAAAAGAATATATTGTCTATATTTTCAAGAAATTTACGTCATATATGAGACTGTTATAAGATGACACTTTTAAAGTTAGGACTGTTGCGAGTTAGATTATATTCTCTTCATTTGAAATAAGGCAAACTAGTATGTATTTATTAAGATATGGTCTAGTCGGTCTGATCTAAATCAATTTGTTCTGCTAGTCTAGTCAACTGTTTTAATTGAACATTAACTGTATTTTGGCGCTAATATATACGAAAAAACAATTTATATATGTACATAGGATATCTTATCGTGTTACTTTAATTATCTAATTTTCATAATTGTACTAAAATAAAATTGATATATACTCCCTCTGTATTTTTTTATCTTTCTCACTTGGAATCTTGACACTATTCACAATTAGAGATAATCTTTTTAATTTTTCTCAATTTATAAGAAAAAATATAGTCATGTGGGATCTTATTTGATTCGTCTCAATGAGTATTTTACTAATATTCAATAATTATAATTTTTACTAATATGTAATGAATGATATTTAAGATAGAATAAGTGCATTGGCAAACGTGCAAAGTCAAAGTAGGAAAGATAAAAAAATACAAAGGGAATTTTTGGTATTAAGTAAACATAAATAAGGTTTGTTATGAATTTTTCTGGCCTAGGCTGAATTTTTCTGGTCAAGTCTGATCTAATCTGATTATGACAAGAATAAGTAATGACTTTTGAAATAAGGTGAAGAGAACATAACCTTAGTCAATAATTGAGACCTATTTTTAATAGGTAAGAAGAAATCCTCTCGGTTACCCTCGCACAGGGCCCAACCTAGAGGCCCGTTACCTTCTTGGAGTAGGAATTGAACCCTAGACTTTGCTAGGGAAGATGGGAAAACTCACCTTTTGAGCCAAACCTAATTCTTAGTCAATAATTGATCCCACTTAAGGAAGAGATGTATTTCAGATTGTAAAGCTACTATATACTACCTCCGTTCTTTTTCTATTGCAACAATGGGGTTGGACAATGTTTTTAAGGAAGTGAAAAAAGTGGATAGTTTAGCATAAATGTACCTCTTTAATTAAGTAGAGTAGGAGAGAAATCAATTCTTAATAAAGTAAAAGCAACCTTATGAGGCAAAGTGAGTAATTAATTATGTTTTAGTAAGATAAAGTAAGGGCAATATTGTCAACTAATGTTGATTTTTTTTACCAAAAGTGGAATTGTTACAATAGATGTGAAACTACCCAAAGTGGTAATTGTTGCTATAGAAAAAGAACAGAGGTAGTATATTAATTAATATGGATTTTTTTTTATCCCAAATGGGGAGAAAGCTCTCCTTAATTATATAAGCCCAGTGTTCTATGCTAAGGGCTTGATCAGTCCAAGCAGAAACCCCTATTGTTAAGAAAAAATCAACCCCCTCTCCAGAAAACAAAAATACAAATACTCCCTCTTTTCTTTTCATTATTGTTCCTAATTCTCATTTCATAGTCTCCACCATTGTTATTAGAATCCCGATTCAAATCTTACGATCCTATGATTCTACGATCCGCAAAAACTTCATCAATCTCAATCCTATGTATAATCTTAATTTTCTAGGATCTACCGAACTATGTGACTTCACATGGTAGAATCTTAATACAATTTCTTCGATCATACGATTCTACGACGATCCGATCCTATCATGAATAATCCATAAATTAATTTTCACGTATTATGCTTTCTCGTATTAGATTTTGGTTGCATATTACTTCAGTCTTAAAGTATTGAACTACTATCACCACTTGTAAAGGAAAAAAAGTCATTATTAATGTGTGTAAATTTTAACATGACCCTTTTTACCATATTGTATCATAACTAACACTATTTTACTCAATTTTGTAGGATCTTACGATCCTACAATTCGATCATGTCGATTTAATCCTACTAACCACTGTTATCCAAAGTATGATCCCGATCCTGATATCATTGGTCTCCACCAATGAACTTTCATTATAATTTTCTCTTATTTTATACTAGTCAAAATTATTTTAAAAAATACTTTTCTGTTGGAAGTAGCTATTCCAAACAAATCGTTTAGTTTTTTTTTATGATATACTTGTAACCTAGAAGAATAACATATGAACCAAAGAGAAAGATAAAGAGTAAAATATGGCCAATGTGGAGTAAATCTTATTGCAAGTTTTTTTTAAAAAAAATATTTCACAAATAAGTAACTTTTATGCATTGAGATATTGAGCCATAGAGATAGTACTATTTTATTTTGTAAGATATTGATGCTCAAAATATTAGTAATTTCATCACTATAAAAATCAAGTAGGAAAAAAACAGAGAATAGTAATAGAAAAAATATATTGCCGCTAAAAATTTTGGACAAGTGGAGCATATCTTATTAGTCAATGACTCAATGTAGGTGACTGTAGGCTGATGTACTTAGGATTTTAGGATATCTTGGCAACTTATGCAGACATGATCCGCAAACAGATATAGTGGTTTGCAGAAAAACTGTTGTTTACCATCTACCATTTATACAAGTGAAATTATGAAATAACCATCATGTAGTTACTTTTACTTACTATTCTCAAGGCTTTACATTTAGCAATCAACAGCCACTCTAATATTGGAGAAACTTTTTTTTGATTGGGATCTAAAGTGATTATTGCAACTAGCTAGATTATATGATCAAGATACAGCAGTAATGGGAAGACTAGGCAGACACATGATGATACTGACCGTAGGAGCACAAGAATCCAAAGACGAATAACGCATGCCCTACATCCAAAAAAATCTTGTTAGGGATATATTGAGGAAAGACAAGGAGGAGAGAAAGTGGAATGCAAAGGTTTTATATATTCTGAAATCAATCTGTGATGAAAGGAGTAACTCATTTAGCTTATTGTTGTGACTAGCGAAAGTCGATAACAAGAGAAATGCTATGAACAAATCTAAAATAATTGAAAATAAAGGATAAGTGTAAATGCAAACATGGAAAAACACCCATTACTAACAAGTAGGGGACGAAAACAATCATATTAAACTGTCACTAATCATTGAACAAATACTAATGATTCTACAGACAAACCCCAAATCATATACTCTAAAATAGATCCTATTATAATCTCTACACTTAATTGATCGATGTGCTTACAAAAATGATCCCAATTAGCCCCCTTTTATATAGAGGTTGTCATCCTAACTTTAGTAGTACTAGCATTTAACAAGATATAATACAATAAGAATCAATAAACCATATATTATCTTCCTAATACAATTATCGACTAATTAAGAATAACTACTCCCTCCATTTTTTTTATTAGTTTACCACTTTGCTTTTTAATGGTCTCGAAGACGTCCCTTTCGCAGTTAATATCTTCAATTGTGCACAAATAAAAATATATAAAAAGTTGATAACTTAAATCTAAATATTGAAATGAATCTAACAAAATCTCACATGATAATATTTAGTGCTATATTTAGTGTTTAAATACGGTCAAAGTTCATGAACCTTAACTTTGAAAAAAGCAAAGAGATAAACTAATAAAAAACGGAGGAAATACTAACACATTAAACAATATGCGGATGCTCCACGAAAAAGAGATTGTTGTGGCGCATCAGATATATTGCTTCCCTACTTGATTGTTTGTGTGCTCATTGGTGTGGGTGCACCCCACTAGTAGGTGCGGGGGCACCAAGCCTTCTGCCCAATTCTTCTTTCTTTGCTTATGAACTTCCCTTGATCACCCCAAAATCTACATGTTTTTGGATCCCATACATTACTATGTTAGACGACTATGGGCTTGCAAACCCTAACGTTATAAACTTAAGGCAGCTATTGACCTTATCTTTATTCTAACTATAGTCGACAACATATTCACATTTCACACTTGATCCTAACAGATTCCATAAATACTAGTACATCAACTGTCTCACAAATTACAATTTTTAGAAAATAGTGAGTTAGGTTTAGATTAAGTAGAAGAAAAGAAATAGTTTCTTTTTGTAGTTATTTGAAGAAAAGTGCAATTATCGAAATTCACTGTTGAAAAGCATGGGAAGGGGGAACACATGATCTTTATTTCAGCACATTAAAAAAATTAAGATTATCTTTCGCCCATTTGATGTCCTAGTTGTTACTTGTTACTATCAATTACTTTCAACATTAATTTTTAGCTAAAACATTTGTTCTTAAAAGGTCAAGCTTTTAAACCTTAAAATTTTCCAATAATTTATTTCTAAGAAAAGTATCTATAATCTATTAGGATCTTATTAGCTAGATTCATCTCCATGTCTATTTTAAAATTCATTTTTTAATTTTTAGTGAAGTTTAGTGCTAATAAGATTGACCCATGTTTAATTCAGAGTACGACTTTAAGTTCATATAAGTCTACATAAGTTTAGATAATTATATATATTAACTTAAAAGCTAATGAGTTTGGATGAATTAAATCTTCTTATTAGTTTTGATAAGGGAAAATCACATAGAAAAGAACAATTTTGACAAGAGGATGAGAAAAATTTAAAGGTTTTACATGCTCACCTCGTCTTTTTGAACAATAAGCTTATTGAAAATTAATTTTGGTTAGTAGGAAAGATATATTAGTTTTTAGATCTATACTTGTACATTAAAAAAATACAAAAAAAAAAGCAAATATTGAATAGTTTAGTTAGATAACAAAAATTTCTGTAAATTATTATTAGTACAAATAAAGGTTAATAAAAAAAAATCATTTCAATTATTTATATAGTTTTCACTCAGTTAAAATCAGGGAAAGAAACATGGCTCGAGTTGATTAGACTTTATATAGTTGAAGATAAAACTTGTACTCACGATTCGTAATAGAGGATGGTCAATATCAATCTACAACGTCACATTTCCAGCCAGACATAAATGCTTTTGGTGCAAATTTAAACAGGTTCAAAGAAAAGAAACGTGCAATATATTGTCCAGACCTCTTAAATATTGTAGCAAGAAGGCAGGATCCAACTATGAGATAGAACAACTGTGTAGTAACTAGTAACTACTAAGTACTAACTTTTTTTTTTTTTTTTTTTTTTTGATTAGGAGATTAAGTCGCCATTACTCCTACAAGTCTTAGCTTATAGGAAACACCAACACATCGGTGTGGTAAGGCATGGATAAGATGCTGAAAAAACACCCCAAAGATAACTTGCGGATAAGGATCGAACCCCGACCTCGGGGGGCGGAGTCTTTCTATCCACTTGAGCTAACTCCTATCCTTAACTACTAAGTACTAACTAGTGTCAAGTGTTTATAGGCTATTATATGAAGTAAAACGCAGTATGTAGCTGGCTTTGGAGGCAAATCATTTCTGTTTTGTATAGTATTGGGATGATGTAGGCCCCTTTAGGGACAATCTGGGTGCATGTAGACGTCTATTCAGTTTTCTCTAGACGACAATAGCTATGTGTCTGCTATATCCTGAGGTTAATTAACAGAATATAATATTGCCCTTATGTTTAGGATTTTAGAGAAATCCTATATATACATTTGCACTTGGGTTATGTTTTTTTAGTGAGTATTAGTTGAACTGAATCAAATAAAATTCAACTTAATTAAACAGAAATGAACTAAATTGCAATGAAGCTGAGAAATTAAAAGGAAAAAAAGTTTAAAGAACAAGACCTTACTCATTTCCTTAAAAATTCAATACTTCAACTTATATGGAGTATTTGCCAACATACAAGTTCAATTATTACTTCCTTTTATATCTAAAGTTATAAAAGTTCCCTTAAAAATTATAAATATAAATAATTTGACAAGTTAAATATATAAATATATTGAGATAAACCCAATACTACAAAGATCCAATGATTATAGTTAGCAACTTTGTCCAATGTTGTAGTTAGTACTCATTGTTGTTGTTGACAGTTCGATTATTAATGACTTGTAATATGTTATAATGTTAAAGTTAAAGTTAAATCATGAAGACAAGATTAGAACTTCAAAATTTTATCTCTAAAAACAATTGATCGTTGTAATGCTAATCCGTACAAAACTTTTACTCTTAAAAACATTGTGATACAAGAAAATGATAACTCAAATCTTAAAACAAATAAAAGACTCAGTGATCCAAATTTAGGAACCGAACCCTAGAGAATCTAAAGAATCGACAGTTCGTAACTATGAAAGAATGTAGAATATATACATATATACATATACAGATATGCGTATATATATATATATATATATATATATATATATATATATATATATATATATATATATATATATATATATATATATATATATATATATATGGGGGCAAGATCACATGAGAATGCTCCTTACATGAGAAATGAGAATGAATCTCAACCACACGATTGGATTAGAGTTACAACACTTGTTCATTAGAGTTATACCTGCGAAAATATTTTGAGCCCAAAAAAAATGCATTCTCATTAGAGCCCACAATATTTTTTTGATATTTTTTTTTCTAATATTCTTTTTTTTGGAGTTACATCACTTTTTCATTAGAGTTACATCACTTGTTCATTAGAGTTATAGCGTGTAAAATGCATTCTCATTTCTCATGTAAGTATGCATTCTCATATGAACTCACATATATGTATAAATGGTCAAATATATATTTTGAAAACCATGAAAAAGTTAAAGGCGGAAACTAATAAAATTCAAACAGCATATATTAAAGAATCGACCCCCCCTAACTATAAATTTTCTGGCTTCTCCCCTGGGAATGCCTCTCATCATCACTTGAAGTAAAAAAAAGACATTTTCATTGGTAACCCTATGTTTTTTTTTTAAACTTACAAGTAGTAACAAAATAGATCGATTAGACAAGAGCAAGATGGTTGCAGCAATGGTTGTGTAGGTGGGGCTGATGGTGGTACAACTTGTTGTATATAAATGACATCATATTTTCGATCAGTTTTCATTTAGCAACAAACTATGACAATGGGTATTTGAAAATAAGTCATTTTAGTACTTGTTGCTACATGGCATTGTATTATTGTTTGTGGTCATTTAGAAATAGATTGTGGCAGTGGATATTTGATTTGTTTCCATTGAAAAGCAAAACTGTTTTATTATTAGTTGCTAAAAAACATCATATTGTATTTGAGTTTCCCACATTGGAAAATAGTAGAGGTGGCGAATGGGTCATTCGTGTTGGGTTAATCCGGGTCAGGTATTCGGGAGAACTTTGTGTACGGGTTGCGTTTGGGTTGAGTTGGGTCTGTTCGGGCACGAGTACATTTCGGGTCCATGAAATTTCGGGTGGGGTTCGGGTTTGATGAGTCAGGTCGACAGAGGGTCGGTTCCAGACGTTTCGGGTTGGTTGTGTCGGGTCGATTCGGGTAAAGTCGACTTTCTTTTCTAGCAAATAATAAAACGCATAAATTAGTGGTTGTGAAAAATATTTCAGGATTATTTTCGGGTTGGGTTCGATTCATGATTGTCGGGTCACTTCGGGTCGGGTAGAATCGAGTCCATTTGTTCTGGAATTTCGGTTCACTTCGGGTGAAAGACGAGTCTCAGGTCGGGTATTTTGGGTCGATTCAACGGGTACAAGTCTATTTTGTCGGCAATAGAAAATAGGAGAGAAAGTACCATCTCATAAGTTAGAGGAGTTACTTTTTTTTTATTGTCAATTGGTTTTACTATGAAACTGATGTTATGATTTTATATAGTGTTTTTCCCCCTGTACTTGAGCTAAAATGTGTATCAATGGTGCTCTTAGGAGCCATTTTATGCTAACTCTCTCCATCTAGTTGTGGTTTTCTGTTCTGTGTCTGATTGCAGGTTTTAGGGAGTTATCTCCCTATTTTCCGCTATTATCCGACCATTACAATCGAATGGAGAAGTTCGAAGGCATTTATGATGAGTTCCGGGGTCCCGAGAATACTTTCCGAGGCCTTGGATAAAAAAAGAAGTGAAGCCTTGGCATCTGAAGCCAAGGAAGGAAGCATCGGGCTTCAGCCCGATGGCATCGGGCTCATCAAGCCCGATCGGGCGGTCATCGTCATCAGAAGCAAGAGATAGGAGTCGTTGCGGGCCCGATCGGGCGACGTTGCCCGATTGTTGGTTCGGTGAGGAGCCCGATCGGGCGGTTCGGCCCGATCTCATCGGGCGTCCTTGGCTATGTTCTGCGCTGGCTGTGAAGCGTTGGTGTGCGGCCCGACTTCATCGGGCGGGTCGGCCCGATCTCATCGGGCGAGGTCCTGCTTTGAAGCCCGACTTGATCGGGCTTGGTTGGCCCGATCGGGCGACAGCCTCCGCGCGCTCATTTAATGATTTCGGGCCAGTTAGTATAAATAGGGAATTGAGAATTTTTATGAGGTCTCTCTGGTTTTATCTTTGTTTTAGCTCTTATTTTCTCATAGACTCTCTCAAGAACCCTAGATTTTAATACTTTTCATGGTGGTTCAAGATTGAACCTTTGGATTATTCGCAAGTTTAATATAGTTCATTAATTTGGTAATCTTCTTCCTTGTTCTCTTCATTATTATTTGCTTTTGCTATTATTGATTAGATTAGTTTCTTAGTTATTTGCAATAGTTCAAAGTATGGATTTTTATATGAAATTTGTTATTGTTTTCTCAAGCATGAGTGAGTAGTTTTATTTCTAGGATTGTGGGGATCTATGTATGCAATGAAGGATTGATAGATTAGTATAATTACCCTTTATTTCAATTGTTTCCTGTGATTGAATCGTTCATGCTAGATTTATGAATTAAGCCTGATTTTGTATTTCTACTACCGCAATATTGAATCGCTTCGAGAGGAGAGATTTCGTATAGGCTTTCAATCATTAGGCATAGTGATCCTTGACCATGCGAGAGCGGCTAGGTGATCTTTGAGGGAGGTAATGTTCGAGAGAAATTACATGTGCCCTAGATAAATTGACTTATTGGGTGATTATTATTCGTCTCTGATTTCCCGAATTGTATGCATAGTGACCCATAATCCTAGTTCTTTATTAATTGATTATTATCTTCATATTTAGTTCTATCATTTACCTATTAGTTTAGTCACACACCAATTTTCATCAGATTTAGTTAGTATAATATTAGAATTCAAATACAATAATATAACTTTCTCCCTGTGGATTCGATCCTGACTTCCCTGACTACTTGTTAGTGGACTTTAGGTTATTTTTGATAAGGTGATACGACTTTAGCCTGTCAAATTTTGGCGCCGTTGCCGGGGAGACGGTTTATTTTTATTTTGTCTGAATTATAATATTAAACTAACCTCTACTCCAAAGAACACCTGTTCTTTGGAGCATCTCACGTTTGTTTTAGTGTTTTTGGTGTATGAGTAGGAAATTGAAATCCCCAGATCTCATTCCATTTGACCCGGAGATTGAAAAGACTGCTCGTAGACTCAAAAAGACAACTAAGCAAACCAAGTTGTCTGCAGGGACACCTTCCCAAAAGGCACCTTCTCCACCATCTTTACCACAACAAGGCTTCCCTGTCTCACCTATTACTGCTAGAATGGGTGACGAAGCTAAACCGACCTTCAGAGATTATGCACAACCATCACCTGATAATGTGCCCACTGGGGTACGGTTACCTACTATTGCTACTGCAAACTTTGAAATCAAGTCTCATGTTCTGAATATGGTTCAGAATAACCAGTTTGCCGGGTTACCATCTGAAGACCCAAATCAGCACCTGCAGCGATTTTTACAATGTTGTGCTACTCAGAAGCAAGCTGGTGTTACTGCTGATGAGATGAAACTCATCTTGTTTGGTTTCTCTCTGCGCGACAAAGCTTTATTTTGGTATAATAAGCTGCCTTCCACCATCACCACTTGGGCAGAACGCTCAATGATTTTTCTCATCAAGTGGTACCCTTATCAAAAGACTGCAGATATGCGTCATGAGATAGTGACTTTCACCCAAGACCCTGGCGAGTCATTATATGAAGCTTGGGAACGATTCAAAGATCTGCAGCGTCTTTGTCCCCATCATGGTTTTGACAAGTGGTATCTGTGCCATATTTTCTACACGAGAGTTGATGCCGATACTAGACGGGTAATTGATGGAGCTGCAGGTGGGTTTTTCATGGATAAAGCCGTAGACGAAGGGCATGAACTTCTAGAGAAACTCGCTTCTCACCAAGCGTCTACTATTCGTTCCTCTATGACAAAGGGAGGCAAACATGATGTTGAAGCCATTTCTTTACTGACCGGACAACTAGCTGCTCTTCACCAGAAGATTGATTCTTTGAAGCTAGGTAACAATTCCTCCCCTCATATGAGTGTCAATGCTATGGCTAGTGTTTCTGGGTACAATGCTTTCATCTGTGACGCTTGTGGGATAGCGGGACATAACTCTCAAGAGTGTCCCTCTCTCTCACATTCTAGTGAGCCCGTGCACGCATTACAGTCACCACACAAGCCCCAGTTTGATCCCTACTCCAATACATATAATCCTGGGATGCGAGATCATCCAAATCTCTCGTATAGGAGTAATAACGTGATGAATCCGCAACAACAACATTACCCTCAACAACAACAATATCAACCACAAGCTCCTCCTGGATATCAAAAAACTCAGTTTCAACAGCATCATTCTACACCTCCTCTAGACCCAGCTATTGCTGAACTTAAAAGTTTAATGTTGCAGATGCAGAAAGGTATTATTTCCTTTCAAGCAGATACCAGGTCTCAATTTGAGAGCCTGCATGCTCAGAATAAGCTACAAGGGACACACAATAAGATGTTGGAGTCACAAATTGCTCAGCTGGCTAGTTCCTCCGCTAATAGGCCATCTGGGTCCTTGCCTTCACAACCAATGCAACCTAGGGACACTGCCAATGCTATCACCCTTCGCAGTCGAGTGCAGTACGATGCTCCGGCAATGCTAGAGGTGGAATCACCAAAACCACAAGAAGTGCCTGAGGATGCTGAACCTCAAGTAGAGCAAGGAGCTGCAGACAAGACTAAGGAGGTGACTAAGGAGAAAACTGTGCCTCCGGTGATCAAGCTACCACTCCCCGAGCGGATGCTCAAGAAGAAACTCGACCACCAGTATGGTAAGTTTTTAGAGGTGGTAAAGAATCTGCAGGTAACAGTTCCTTTTACTGAATTATTAAATCAAGTGCCTGCTTATTCTAAATTTTTGAAAGAACTGTTGATGAGGAAGCGGACTCTCAATAAGGTGGAGACTGTGGCTTTTACTGTTGAATGCAGCGCTCTTTTACAAAACCAGTCTCCACCTAAATTGAAAGATCCAGGGAGTTTTTCCATCCCCTGTCACATTGGCACCATATTTATTGACAAAGCCTTATGTGATTTAGGTGCCAGTGTAAGTGTCATGCCTCTTTCTATCTGTAAGCAACTGAACATGGGCGAATTAAAATGTACTACCATTACTCTGCAAATGGCTGACCGTTCTGTTAAATATCCCTTAGGTATATTAGAGGACGTTCCTGTTAGAGTAGGTAAATTCTTTATCCCTGTGGACTTTGTTATATTAGACATGGCCGAAGACACTCAAACACCCATTATCCTTGGGAGACCTTTCCTCCATACTGCTGGGGCGATGATAGATGTTAAGAGTGGGAAACTGACACTAACTGTGGGGGATGATAAGGTCATGTTTAGCCTAAACAATGCACCTAAAAGCCCAATGTTAGAGGAGTCATGTTATAGTGTTGATGTTATAGATGCACCGATCCATGGTTGCATGCCTCATTCCCCCTCCCATGCTACTTCAAATGATGTGCTCGCTTTAGAGTCTTTTGCAGGTGATGAGCATTTTCTAACGGTCTTACAGACTCCCAAAAAGACCATTGGCTATAGCACTGATGACTTGACAGGAATAAGCCCCGACCGCATTCATCTACATAAGGGCCACCACACCAGCATTATAGCCCGACGCGGGTTGCAAGAGGTGGCACAACATGTGGCTACTAAACTGCTCGATCCAGGCTGATAGGCGGCTGATGTCCATATCCCTTTCCTTTCCCTTATTGCAATGAGGCTATTGCCAAGTTCAGCTTGGGGGAGGATTTCTGTAAGTATTAGTAGTATTTTTCTTTTTATTTTTAGTGTTTTTCTTTATGTTTTATTGCTTTTTAGGTTAGTTAAGTTAGTTTAATTGCTTTGAAAAAATGAAATATTGCTGAAAAAACACAAAAATACGAGTTGAATACGAATAGATTGATTGCTTCTCTGTGCCCCGAACTTTGCCTTGAAAAAAAAATGATTTAACTCATTATACTGGATAGTTGGGCATTTGTGATTGGGATGTTGTGATGTGATCTTTGACTGCCTTGATCTTGAGTGAATTTTGTTGATAAAGCGCCTATTTTAACTGCATGCTTGAATTGGTTAGATTGTGAGGATTCATTCTTGCCCTCGGATTTATCTCTATATCCGATATATTCTTGTGTGTTAGTTCCTCATAGCATTCTTATCTTGGTTTTGGCATTGTACTCGTTGAGTTCTGGTAACTTTGGGCATGTGCTGTGATAGAGGCGTTCATTTGAATAATTTTAAGCCTCAGAGTTGTTTAATGAATTTTTCCCCCTAGCCCCGCTGAGCCTAATGACTTCCTTTTGGATCTATATTTAACCACATTACACACCTTGAGCCTTTGCAATGACTATTGTCCCAAGCCTAGCTTGGGGGAGCATTTGTTAAGTTTATATCATATTGTGTGGTTGATTCCGTAGGGCGGTTGGAAAATAATGATATGGTTGTACAAAGAAAAGAAAGAAAAAGAAAAATAAAGTGAAAGAAAGAAAGAAAAAAAAATTTGATAGTGAAAAATCTGAAAATTTCTATGCTCTTCACTCGTTAACTTTCAAAAGTGTTAGAAGTTATGTTGAAAATGACAATTATTGGTTGGTTCGTGAAATTTCAAGAGTTGGTTATTATCTTGGTTATGTTGTTGTTGCCATGGAGTTGTTTCGACCACACTTAGTCCTACTAGTGTTTTTTGCTCCCCTTTCTTGGCTTTTCCACCACATTTCCTAAACAATTTCCGTAACTTTACCCGAGCCCCATTACAACCCTGAAAAAGACCTTTTGAGCACATGTTTGATTGTTTATTGGAATAATACTGAGTCAATATGCCAAAGTTGAAGATTAAGTTTGTTATTTGAGTCGACCTGATTAGGATGAGCGATATTATACCTTTCTAAACACATGAGAGTGTGAGTGGGAAGGGCTATTATGGTTGGGTTGGTGAGCGATCAAGCACATATTTTGTCTGCCACAAAATTGAGAGGAGTGACACCTCGGTGAGCACCTTTTCAAGATTTGCATGATATGTAGGGCAACTGCGTTTGATGGTTTACTTAAGTGATTGGTAGTCAGGTGATCTGAGCAACTGAACTTGAATTTTACTTGCTTGAACGATTTTGAGTTGGAAATAATTGAGTTTAAACTTTCCCATCTGAGCGGTGAAGCAATCCTATTCTTATTCATGTTGTGCTTTGCTTGAGGACAAGCAAAGGTTTAGCTTGGGGGAGTTTGATGTTATGATTTTATATACTGTTTTTCCCCCCTGTATTTGAGCTAAAATGTGTATCAATGGTGCTCTTAGGAGCCATTTTATGCTAACTCTCTCCATCTAGTTGTGGTTTTCTGTTCTGTGTCTGATTGCAGGTCTTAGGGAGTTATCTCCCTATTTTCCGCTATTATCTGACCATTACAATCGAATGGAGAAGTTCGAAGGCATTTATGATGAGTTTCGGGGTCCCGAGAATACTTTCCGAGGCCTTGGATAAAAGAAGAAGTGAAGCCTTGGCATCTGAAGCCAAGGAAGAAAGCATCGGGCTTCAGCCTGATGGCATCGGGCTCATCAAGCCCGATCGGGCGGTTATCGTCATCAGAAGCAAGAGATAGGAGTCGTTGCGGGCCCGATCGGGCGACGTTGCCCGATCGTTGGTTCGGTGAGGATCCCAATCGGGCGGTTCGACCCGATCTCATCGGGCGTCCTTGGCTATGTTCTGCGCTGGCTGTGAAGCGTTGGTGTGCGTCCCGACTTCATCGGGCGGGTCGGCCCGATGTCATCAGGCGAGGTCCTGCTTTGAAGCCCAGCTGCTGCGTTTGAGCCCGACTTGATCGGGCTTGGTTGGCTCGATCGGGCGACGGCCTCCGCGCGCTCATTTAATGATTTCGGGCCAGTTAGTGTAAATAGGGAATTGAGAATTTTTATGAGGTCTCTCTGGTTTTATCTTTGTTTTAGCTCTTATTTTCTCATAGACTCTCTCAAGAACCCTAGATTTTAATACTTTTCATGGTGATTCAAGATTGAACCTCTGGATTATTCGCAAGTATAATATAGTTCATTAATTTGGTAATCTTCTTCCTTGTTCTCTTCATTATTATTTGCTTTTGCTATTATTGATTAGATTAGTTTCTTAGTTATTTGCAATAGTTCAAAGTATGGATTTTTATATGAAATTTGTTATTGTTTTCTCAAGCATGAGTGAGTAGTTCTATTTCTAGGATTGTGGGGATCTATGTATGCAATGAAGGATTGATAGATTAGTATAATTACCCTTTATTTCAATTGTTTCCAGTGATTGAATCGTTCATGCTAGATTTATGAATTAGGCCTGATTTATATTTCTACTACCGCAATATTGAATCTGCTTCGAGAGGAGAGATTTCGTATAGGCTTTCAATCATTAGGCATAGTGATCCTTGACCATGCGAGAGCGGCTAGGTGATCTTTGAGGGAGGTAATGTTCGAGAGAAATTACATGTGCCCTAGATAAATTGACTTATTGGGTGATTATTATTCGTCTCTGATTTCCCGAATTGTATGCATAGTGACCCATAATCCTAGTTCTTTATTAATTGATTATTATCTTCATATTTAGTTCTATCATTTACCTATTAGTTTAGTCACACACCAATTTTCATCAGATTTAGTTAGTATAATATTAGAATTCAGATACAATAATATAACTTTCTCCCTGTGGATTCGATCCTGACTTCCCTGACTACTTGTTAGTGGACTTTAGGTTATTTTTTATAAGGTGATACGACTTTAGCCTGTCAGAAACCTCCTTTGGGCACTTGTGAGTGGACTAATCTCTCTTTTCTTCAAAGACGGCAATGACATTGTGTTACTGTTTGGGCACGAGTACATTTCGGGTCCATGAAATTTCGGTTCGGGTTTGATGAGTCAGGTCGACGGCGGGTCGGTTCCAGATGTTTTAGGTTGGTTGTGTAGGGTCAATTCGGGTAAAGTAGACTTTCTTTTCTAGCAAATAAATAAAACACATAAATTAGTGGTTGTGAAAATTATTTCAGGATTAATTTCGGCTTCGGTTCGGTTCATGATTGTCGGGTCACTTCGGGTCAGGTAGATTCGAATCCGTTTGTTTTGGGGTTTCGATTCACTTTCGGGTGAAAAACGAGTCTCTGGTCAGGTATTTTGGGTCGGGTCAACAGGTACGAGTATATTTTGTCGGCTATAGAAAATAGGAGAGAAATTACCATCTCATAAGTTAGAGGAGCTACTTTTTTTATTGTCAATTGGTTTTACTATGAAACCACCTTTGGACACTTGTGAGTGGACTAATCTTCTTTTCTTCAAAGAAGGCAATGACATTGTGTTGGATTATATTAGTAGCTCAAATCATATGACAATAAGCCTTTTAGCAACTAATAATTGTCATTTCCACGATGTTGCAAACTGTAATTGTTTAGGGATTTCTTGTGAATAGCAACCAATTTTAACCATTGTTAGATTGACTTATTTTTGTAGTGCAATGATGGGAGGAAAGTCCTTAGCCCTCACTCTCTTTCCTGTTGGAGATGACCAATATAATAACTAGTGAAGACAAAAGAACAAGAAAAATTGACAAAAATTCCATCATTGCAAAAAAGATATATAGTTCAAACAATTAGTTGTTGGGGAGGAGAGGTTGAACTCTTTCAGTTCATACATATGATAGCCATGATTAACCAAAATAAACCCTATGTTGGAGATTTAGAGTATAATGGTGATTTGGTTGATGATTTGTTTGTTTGGGGTAACTTGGTCGTGGTGTCGTAACTCAAACGAAACATGCTATATATTATATACTACATAGATGTCGTAGGCATTGCACGACTAAATATGGTCACAACGTGACTAAACACTGCCAGCTCCCACCACGCGAGGAGTGTCGCACCTCGCGACGTGTAACACGAGCCTGCAGCGCTTGCAGCATGGGTGGCAGGAAGTGGTCGCACCTTGCGACCTGCTGGGCTGCCGAGCTCGCGACGCTCGTCGCACCTCGATTATGACTTTCTGATTCGTGTTGTTTCGCGAATTGTTTTACGGTTATTCAAAGCGTTGTGTTGGTATGTTTCGGTTCTTCTGGAACAGTATAGCGTAATATAAATATGAGTTCTCTTGTATGATGAAGTTATGAAAAGAAACTCTCTCTTCACATTTTTTCTCAACTCTCAAGATCAAAATTGAAATTATATTTCATTACAAATCTCACAAACTCATTTCCAATTGATAGTGTTCATAGTTAGCGTGACCACTATTGCTTCTTCTTTGTATCTCGAAGGTGAATTCCGTCTAACTCGTGCTATAAGAATAGGGTCGAAATATTACTTTTGGGAAAGTGCATCACGACTAGAAGATTGTTCTATCTTGTGACCCTTGTTCTTCTTAGTATTTCTAACATTAATCCAAAAGTAATATTTGCAAGATGACTACAATCCGTGAGATGTCGACGAATTTTCACAAACTTGACAAGTTTGAAGGCATTGATTTTCGAAGATGGCAAAAGAAGATGCATTTCCTCCTGACTTCATTGAGTGTGGTGTATGTCCTTAGTACTCCCAAACCCGTTGAAGCGGAAAATGAAACCGCGGAAAATGAAACTGCGGAAGCAACTAGGACGAGGAACAGATGGGAGAATGATAATTATATTTGTCGTGATCACATCCTTAACAGTACGTCCGAAGCTTTGTTTGATATTTATCAATATGTTGAATCCGCTAAGATTCTTTGGGATAAATTAGAAAATAAATATATGGCCGAGGATGCTTCTAGTAAGAAATTCCTTATAAGTAATTTCAATACCTTTAAAATGGTTGACTCTAGGCCGTTGATGGAACAATTCCATGAGATTCAAAGAATCTTAGGGAGTTTTAAGCAAAACAACATTGTTATGGATGAGACTTTTTATTGTTTCTTCTATAATTGACAAATTGCCAACAAGTTGGAAGGATGTTAGAAATTCTTTAGAACATAAGAAAGATGATATGAATGTTGAACAATTGGGTGATGCTCATCTTCGGATTGAAGATGGACAAAATGATGTTAACCCTAATTGTTCCACCGTTAACATGTTGAAGGATGGTAAGTCAAAAAAGTCTTCTAATCCTAAGAAGATGGCTAACAATTTCACCAAGGCAATAATGGGAAGAAGCCTAAGTATGGTGGAGGTGCTCAACGAGGTTGTTGGGAATGTGGTAAGCCCGATCACTTCAAGAAGGCTGCACCATCTGGAAGAAGAAAATGAACAAAAAGAATGGTGGGTATGGCGAGTCTAGCCAAGCCCATGCCAAACAAGGTATGTGCATGTACACAAGTTTCACTTAATTCAAGCTGAATTTTGTGTGTATGATTTCTGAAATCTTTTGTGTACATGATGATTGTTCATGGTGAAGCAATTCGGGAGCATCAAGTCATGTATGCAAGGAGCGCTCTCTATTTAAGACCTTCAAGGAGGTTGACAATGGAGAAGTTCTTTACATGGGAAATGATTCTACGGCGAAGGTTCTAGGCATAGGACAAGTAGAAATAGTTTTTTTGTTCCAGAAAGCCTCTTATTTTAAGAGATGTGTTGTACGCTCTGGAAATTAGGAGAAATATAGTCTCCGGTGTTACCTTGAATCGATTAGGATTTCAAATGGTGGTTGAAGCGGATAAATTCATATTGTCTGAAGGTGGTGTATTTGTTGGACTTGGTTATCGTTGTAATGGTATGTTTAAACTTAGTATTTCTAATGCTTTGAAAGATACTTTGTTTGTTGTTAATGATTATTCTTCTCTATGGCATAATAGACTGGTCATGTTAACTATAAAAAGTTGTATTCCATGTCTAAACATGATTTGATTCCCTCATTTGATCCAAGTATAGAGAAGTGTAGAACATGCATGTTAACTAAGATAACAAGAAAATCTTTTCCAAATAATGTGGAAAAGGATATTTCATTGCTTGATTTAGTGCATAGTGATCTATGTGAATTCCATAGCACTCCTTCCTTAGGGAACAAGAAGTACATGATAACATTTATTGATGATTATTCACGGGTTCATTATGTATACTTGTTATTTACTAAGGATGAAGCCCTTGATAAACTTAAGATCTATAAAAATGAAGTTGAATTACAACAAAGTGACAAGGTTAAACGGTTTAGAACCGATAAAGGTGGTGAATACTATAACCCAAATTATTTTCAATCTATGGGCATTATACATGAAACAACCGCGGCTTATACACCACAACAATATGGTATACCGGAAAGAAAGAATAGAACTTTGCAAGAAATGGTAAATTCTATGTTATCCTATTCGGGTTTGAGTGATGGTTTTTGGGGAGAAGTTGTTTTAACGATTTGTCATATTTTAAACCGAGTTCCAATGAGAAGGAACGAGGATACCCCATATGAACTTTTGTACAAAAGAAAGCCAAACTTGAGTTATCAATCTCAAAGTTTGGGGATTTAGGGCAATTGTAAAAGTGTCGGAACCCAAACGTAAGAAGTTGGGTGAAAGAGGAGTTGAGTGCATCTTTATAGGGTATGCTTGTCATAACAAATCCTATAGGATCTAATGTAATAGAACAAATTGACGTATGGTCAATTCATACTATTGTGGAGTCAAGAGATGCAATTTTTGATGAAAATAGATATTCATGAATTCCTAGACCAAAGGATGTAACACATAATACCAACATCCGCAGCTTACACACCACAACAAAATGGTATAATGGAAAGAAAGAATAGAACTTTGCAAGAAATGGTAAATTATATGTTATCCTATTCGGGTTTGAGTGATGGTTTTTAGGGCAAACCTGTTTTAACGGTTTGTCATAATTTACACCGAGTCCAATGAAAAGGAACGAGGTTACCCCATTTGAACTTTGGTATAAAAAAAACCAAACTTGAGTTATCGATCTCAAAGTTTGGGGTTGTAGGGCAATTATAAAAGTGTCGGAACCCAAATGTAAGAAGTTGGGTGAAAGAGGAGTTGAGTGCATCTTTATAGGGTATGCTCGTCATAGCAAATCCTATAGGTTCTATGTAATAGAACAAAATTACGTTTGGTCAGTTCATACTATTGTGGAGTCAAGAGATGCAATTTTTGATGAAAATAGATATTCATCAATTCCTAGACCAAAGGACGTAACTCATAATGCCAACAATCGCGGCTTATACACCACAACAAAATGGTATAGCGGAAAGAAAGAATAGAACTTTGCAAGAAATGGTAAATTCTATGTTATCCTATTCGGGTTTGAGTGATGGTTTTTGGGGAGAAGCTGTTTTAATGGTTTGTCATATTTTAAACGAGTTCCAATGAAAAGGAACGAGGTTACCCCATATGAACTTTGGTATAAAAGAAAACTAAACTTGAGTTATCGATCTCAAAGTTAGGGGATGTAGGGCAATTGTAAAAGTATCGGAACCCAAACGTAAGAAGTTGGGTGAAAGGGTATGCTCGTCATAGTAAATCCTATAGGTTCTATGTAATAGAAGAAAATGACGTTTGGTCAATTCATACTATTGTGGAGTCAAGAGATGCAATTCCTAGACCAAAGGATGTAACTCATAATACCAATATTCAAGCAATTGATCAAACTAACATTGATTAAGGAGTTGAAATTGATCAAACCAACATTGATCAAGGAGTTGATTAACAAACTCTTGATGAGAATATAGCATCAACATCTTCACCACCGAGGATAAGTAAAAGGGCGAGAAAAGAGAAATCTGTCGGCCCAGATTTTCATGTATATTTAGTTGAAGGATCAAGGAATTCAATATGACTAAGTTCCCATATATATTTAATGTGGAAAAGGATCCTTTAACGTTTAATGAGGCTATGAGGTCTCAAGATGCCGCCCTTTGGAAATAGGCTATTGATGATGAGATGGATTCCATCATGGGAAATAACACTTGGGTTCTAGCTGATTTTTCCTCCTAAGTGTAAACCAAATCGGTGTAAATGGATTTTCAAAAATAAAATGAAAGTGGATAGGACTATTGATAAGTTCAAAGCCCGTCTAGTGGCTCAAGATTTCTCACAAAAACCAGGTATTGATTATTTCGATACACATGCACCAGTTGCTAGAATCTCTTCCATAAGGTAATTAATAGCTCTTGCGGCTATTCATAATCTTGTGATCCATCAAATGAATGTCAAGACAACGTTCTTGTATGGAGAACTAGAAGAAGAGGTTTACATGCGACAACCGGACGGGTTTATCGTGAAAGGTCAAGAGCATAAAGTATGTAAGTTAATTAGATCTTTATATGGGCTAAAACAAGCACCAAAGCAATGGCATCAAAAGTTTGATGAGATTGTGTTGTCTAATGGTTTCAAATTGAATAATTGAGACAAGTGTGTATATAGCAAATTTGATAACAACGGTAATGGTGTCATGATTTGTCTATATGTAGATGACATGTTGATTTTTGGAACGGATTTGTCACAAGTTGAGTGGACTTAGTCCTTTCTATCTTCAAAATTCTCCATGAAATATTTGGGGGAGGCGGATGTCATCTTAGGTATAAGAATTAAGAGAGACAATGGAAAGTTGATCTTGTCACAATCTCATTACATCGAGAAAGTGCTCAAGAAGTTTAATGTTAGTAATTTCTCTCTTGTTTCAACTCCTATGGATCCAAGTGAAAAATTGTTGCCAAATGATGGTAATACCATGTCTCAACTTGAGTATGCGAGGGTTATAGGATGTATGATGTATGCTATGACGAGTACTAGGCTGGATATATATCGCGTTTGCGGTGGGGAAATTAAGTAGATATACTAGTAATCCTAGCATGAAACATTGGCAAGCTATTCGTCGAGTATTAAAGTATTTGAGAAAAACCATGGGTTATGGTTTGTCTTATAGTGGATATCCTTTGGTTTTAGAAGGGTATTCGGATACAAGTTAGATCTCTAATAGAGATGATCATTCCTCCACAAGTGAATGGATATTCCTCCTTGGGGGAGGTGTTATATCTTGGGCTTCCAAGAAACAAACTTGCATTGCGGATTCCTCAATGACATCGGAGTTTATTGCTCTATCATCAGCAAGCAAAGAAGCTGAGTGGTTAAGGAATCTCATGTTTGAGATATCTTTGTTGCCAAAATTGATATCACCTATTGCTATACATTGCGATAGTAATGCAGCATTGGCAAGAGCTTATAGTCAAGTGTATAATGGTAAGTCAAGGCACATTGGTGTGAGACATAGTTATGTACAAGGACTTATCAAAGATAGTGCAATTATTGTTGACTAAGTGAGAACTACGTATAATCTAGCGGATTGTTTTACAAAGGCATTAGCTAGAGATATGGTGAAAAGGATGGCAATAGGTTTAGATTGGTGCCCATTGGTAATCACGAGTAGGGGAATCTTAACTTAACGTTCAATAAGACGTTGGGTCTTGAGTTCAATAAGGTTAAATTCCTTATTTGATGATTGAAAGAACTTCTATGAACTTCTAAGGTAAAGTTCTTTAAATTTTTGATGGTTTAAGAGGTTGTTTAATCTTAATAGGTCTCTTGACATTGTGCGTTATTACCGGAGCATATTTTTCTTAGAAATCTACCTATGTAAGTGCGAAGTTTAGCCGCTTCAAGGAGCTAGTGGGGCATAACTTTAATGCACTTATGAATTGATATGGACACATGCCTTATTAGTGTCAAGTATATATTGGAAATAAGTAGTTAATCTTGTGTGTGTAATATCTTCAAGTTTTCATTATGTGTTGTTAATAGCTCAATCATTTATAGACACCATTTGAATACGAATGCTTGGAACGTGTATTATACTAAGTGGGAGTTCAAGTTTTTGTACACTTTCATTTAAGCATGAGATTGTTTTGTAATGATGATGTTTAAGGAATAAATCTTTTATGTATACTCTAAATGGGGGAGGATTGTTGCAGATTTAGAGTATAATGGTGATTTGTTTCATGATGTGTGTTGTTTGGGTAACTTAGTCATGGTGTCGTAACTCAAACAAAACATGGTATATATTATATGCTATATAGATGTCGTGGGCATTGCACGACTAAATACGGTCACAACATGACTAAACACAGCCAACGCACCACGCGAGGAATGTCGCACCTCACGACGTGTAACATGAGCCTGTAGCATGGGTTGCAGTAAGTGGTCGCACCCCACGACGAGGGTCGCACCCCGCGATCTGCTGGGCTGCCCAGCTCGCTACTTGCGACGCTCGTAGCACGCTCGCGACGACTTCCTAATTCGTGTTGCTTCGTGAATTGTTTTACGGTTATTCAGAGCGTTGTGTTGGTTTGTTTCGGTTCTTTAGCAACAGTATAACGTAATATAAATATGAAATCTCTCATATGATGAAGTTATGAAAAAAAACTCTCTCTTTCACATTTTCTCTCAACTTTCAAGATCAAAACTGAAATTATTTTTCATTACAAATCTCACAAACTCATTTCCAATTGATAGTGTTAGCGTGACCACTATAGCTTCTTCTTTATATCTCGAAGGTGATCGAATTCCGTGTAACCCGTGCTATGCGAATAGTGTTGGAATATTACTTTTCGAAAAGTGCATCACATCTAGAAGATTGTTCTATATATCTTGTGACCCTTGTTCTTCTTAGTATTCCTAACACCCTCAAGATCCTACTAAACGAAATTTAATGCCTGAAGCATTATTAATATCACATTTGAGGATATACAGTAACATACGGTTATTTGTGATATTTTTATATTTATGAAATTACCACTTGTAAAATGAAGAATTGTAGGATTAACAATGAAAAATTAAGAAAAAGAGGAGGAAATAGAACCTCTTTGTTTTTTAAGTTGCAACGCTTTAACTTCTACGCTTGAAATTATTAAGTCAATTTTTTTTTTCACTAGAAAGATAATCAAATAGAAGTACATTTTATTTTTATATTATTTCTTGTATTTAAAAAAGATATTAGAATTATCTCTATTTCTTTGTGTCAATTTTTAAAACAGTCCCTACTCTTCCTCTTCATGCATTTATCAAGAAAATGAGGAGGATCTCAACTCTATTCAGTTCATAGATCACTCCAGTTGCCCTTACCTTTCTCTACAGGTACTTGTTTGTAGCTCCATATCTTTTGTTAAGGTGGCATCATGTTCAGCTCATCTTGTAATATGAAACCGTCATCATTACCCTTGAAAGCAGTCTTCATACCTTGATCAGTTAATCGAATGGTGACTCAGCCCACTTTCATCATCAAAAGAATAGCAAATCTTCCCTACTTGTTTTCTGTCATCATAGTAGTAGCTTGCTTCTAATTTCGAGTTTACTTGTATATTTACAAGATAAAAGTAGAACTACTTTATTATTAGGTATTCTATCATGTTAAAGGAAATTTACTCCTTTCTAAAATAAAAGAGCTCATCTAATTGGGAGCCATATTTATAATATTCCCTAAGATCCTAACTATTCCCATCTTTAATTTGCAACTCGTTAAGATTATTAATGTAATTTTTATGAAATGACATGTTAAACATAATGACATAGAGAGAAAAAAATTCGCACAAACAGAGAGAAACTCACTGATAAGATTACTAAAAGTACTATAATAATAAAGAAAACTCATTAGAAGAGTAGCTTACCATCAATCTAATTGTTGATGAAACCCTGAGAAGAAAATTCAGAATTTGAGAAAAGAGAGGGAAAAAAGAAGACTGAATAAATAGTACTTCCTTCGTTCTCTTTTTTTGTTCCTATTTGGAATCCAGGAAGAAGCCAATGCAACTCAAAAAATGAGCAAGATTCCACTATTTTAAATAAATTTAAATGAACTAAAAATAAAGATTCTAACCCTTTTGAATTATTCTATGTTAGACAACCAATTATACAAAAAGTTTGAGGGTAAAAGAGTAAAGTAACTACAAAGTAGTGTGAACACATTTGTTGCTCTTTGAGTTACTATACGTTAGACAACCAATTAGACAAAAGTTTGAGGGATGGAAAGGTAAAAAATGACTACTCAATAGTGTGAACACATTTACTACATCTTAAAACTAATGGGAAATTTAATTCATAAATTATTATTTATGGAAAGATTCAAAATGGAAACAACATATTGAAATTTCCTAATAGGGAATACAGAAACAACAAAAGAAAACGGAGGAGTTTATCATTAGATTTATCTTAATTCATTTTAAAAAAAATTAGCAATTACGGAGCGTAAATTATTGTAGAATGAAGGAAGCATTTTCTATATATTTATCCGATAAAGATGTAAAAATGCGGAGACCCATCCTTGATCCATCCGTGTAATGGCCTAAGCAATCCATGCAAATCGACCCACTACCTAAAATAAACTGATTGATCATGAGAACGGCCATAAAATTTCGATTGGGATTTACGTAATTGGCCAGTCCATGCTGTAAAATTTCAAGAATGTCGCCATTTTGGCATTTAACTAAACCATAATATAAAGTCCTGTCGGATTGTGGGATAGTGTAATGATAGTATCTAGTGTTCTGGTTGGTAGTTCATGAATCATACATGATCTATTTGATTTCATACCACTTGTAGAGGTAATGTTTTTCTAATTTCAAGTCCCTCCATTTCAAAGTATATAAGGAATGTAGTATATATGACAAGGTATAGGTTTATAGCATTAAAATTCTTATATAAGATGTCATTATACAAAATGTTTCCATTTAAATATCCAATTAAACTAAAAATATTCTATTTTCAGTACATATTCTTATTTATTATTCTCAAATAGAATCTTGCTGTATATTTTTAAAAAAAAAAATCTTGATTAAGCTATGCCTTGGCATAGTTTATAGTTTAGAAAAGTCCTTTATAATATGACAAATTAAATATAAAAAGAGTTTTTCTAACATATGCACAAAGTGCATAGGATTAGCTTTTTATTTTTACATTTGCTTAACAAAACTGATATATATGGAATAACGTCCATATATAATTAACTATGTCGTATATATTGGTTTTGTGAAGCAGATTTATAATTAATAGCTAAATCTATGCATCAAGTGCATAAGTTAGAAAAATAATATATATACTTCATCTATTTCTTAATACATGTGACATTGGCAAATGACACATAAACCAAGGAGGAGGAGAGGACTGAAACATGATCCATGTGGTCAAATAATAAAATAAAACTTTCTTTGTATATGAATTTGCCAATAAGATTAAGGATTTTTTGATGGGAATAATCCCACCTTTGGCCGATCTCTCCAAAACAGTCCCACCTGTTATAAAATTGAGAAAAATCCCACCTTTGTGGGATATTTTTTGAAAACGGGCCTTATTACTGCTTACCGGATGGAAAGGTGATGAGTGATGACTCACCCGTTATGTTTATTTTCCCTCCGAAAGTCATTTAATGCCCAACCACCATATGCTTCCTTCCTTCAAACCATTCTTCTTCTTCTTCATTTTTCAAAAAAACGTCCATTGTTACTGTCTTCCAAACTTTCATAATTCTGTCATTTTTTTTTCGAAATTTGGTTAATCAGCAATTAATGGAGGTGCGTTGGAGGGTGGATTCGTCATTTGCATCATCCGTTCCCAGAAACGATTGCACCAGTAAGTTATCCTGAAATGGCTCAATTTTTTTCTTGACATTTAACTTAGTTTAGGCTTCTATGTATGTTAATTACATATATCCTTTAGTTTTCTTGCAGAAAGCATAAAAATTTGATGTTGATTGCAATGTTGTGGTGGATTTTTTTTGGGGCAAACTTTTTTTAATTTTCCATTAAAATTTGATGTTAATTGCAATGTTGTGGTGGATTTTTTTTGGTGCAAACTTTTTTTAATTTTCTTGCATGTGTAACCCCTTTTTCCTTAATTGTAATTGTTAGGTTAGTTGATGTTATGGGTGTTACTTTGAAATACTGGTATAATGGGTCGTTTAGGAAGATGAAGGAGGGTATAGTTTATTATGGAGGGGAGGGTAGAACATTTGATGTGGATTTGGATGAATTGTGTTGGTTTTGACTGGAGGAGTTGGCAAAGAAATGTAGAACTCACAAAAAAATCAGTAGCATATTGTACTTGGTTCCAGGAAAGTCATTAGATGAGGATTTGAGGAAAGTGTACACAGACAGTGAGGTGAGGGAGTTAACTGACATTGTTGTGAAGAATAGGGCTGTAGAGTTGTATGTTGTACATGGTATTGATGAGCCTGAGATAATACCATTACCTTTGGAGGGACCAAGCACACAAGACACAATCCCAAGCAACACACCAGAAACAACAAAAACCCAACAACTTTTGTGTCATCCTAAACAAAACTTATCCCAAAAAACTCATTCCTAGGAGGGGTCCACAGAAAAAACCTTTGACTCCCACTAGAGTTAGCCCACGTGGCAGGGGTAAACTTTCCACTGAGTTGGGAGACCTTATTGTTGTAGAAAGTACTGAACCTGTTGGGGGCAATATAACTACTATCACCTCTCATGCCACATCAGATAAGAAATCTAATTCTCAATTCAATACACAACAACAACCTACACCAGTTGAACCTTCCCCTCACCCCTTCATTTACCCTACACAAGAACCCAACACTGAAACTGAACACAGAAAACCTCAACCTACACCAATTAAAGCACCCCAGCCAAACATTCCAAAGCAAGCATCAAGGAAGAACCCCAATGTCATAGTGACCCCTGTCCCAGATGACTATGATTGGTATGATCCCAGGGGTGATGAAGATGGAAACTTCAGTGATATTATAATAGAAGATGAGTTTTCATCAGATGAGGAACCTAGAGGGGATGGGGAGTATGTTCCTGATGGGGATGAAGGGTATGAAGGTAGTGAGAGAGAGATGGGAATTATTTCTAATGAACACCAGGTATACTCTACAATCCTCCCTCATTTTTAAGTTCAATTTTTTTTTTTCATATGAAATCCATTATTAATGCATTTCTTTTTCCTTCTTATTTTTTATGGTGTGAAGTCTATTATTAATGTTGTCCAAGGCAGAACATAGGCATTGTGCAAGGCACATTTATGCTTTGTGGTACAAAACTTACAAAGGGGATGAAATGAAGTTAACGTTTTGGAAAATTGTAAAGGCTTTCAATGAGGCTAATTATAATGATGCACTGGATGAGTTAGCAAAAGCAGATGAAGCTGCTGCTGAAGCCTTCAAAAAATACAACCTTAAGCTGTTCTGTAGGGCATTTTTAAGTTGCATAACTAAGTTCGATGCTGTGACTAGCAATATAGCTGAGACCTTTAATGGCTATATTATTAATGCTAGGACAAAACATATTTTGTACATGCTGGAAGATATTAGGGCATCACTTATGAAAAGGCTAGTTCAAAAAAGACAGGCCATAGAGAAGTCTAATGATGAAATCTGCCCTAGGATTAGAACTAAGTTAGAGAAGGAGAAAGCAGAGGCTGCAAATTGTGATGTTTTGCCTTCTAGTGAAAGGCTTTTTCAAGTTAATCATTATTTGGATTGTCTCACAGTTGACCTAGAAGCCAAAACCTGTACATGTAGGAAGTGGGACATGTGTGGCTTCCCTTGTTCTCATACCTGTGCTGCAATGTTTTTCTGTCATATGGAGCCTGAAAACTTAGTGGATGAATGTTACAAAAGAGAGAGTTATTTGAAAGTCTATTCAGGGTCAATACCACCCATTGAGGGAGAAAGGCACTGGCCTAGGATTGATTGTCCACTAGACCCTCCTTTTATAAAAGTTGGGCCAGTGAGGCCTAGAAAGAACAGGATAAAGGCCCCCCATGAGTCACCCAAGAAGCTTGGGAAATTGAGTAGGCATGGCATTGAGATGACCTGTGGTGTGTGCAAAACCAAGGGACATAATAAGAGAAGATGCCCAAATAGAGTAGTTGTGCAAAATCAAGGGCCCACAATGGAAGAGCCTCCACAAAATAAAGCTAGAGGTAGACCAAGAACAGCTATGCAGCCCACACAACCCATGATTTCTACTGATGTAGGGCATTTGAATGCCACATCTCAACCAACTACTCTGGGCAGAGGAGGAAGGACAATCAGAGGAGGAAGGGGAGCAAGAGGAGGTGGGAGCAGCACAGGAGGGGGAAGGGGAGGTGATAACACAAACAAAGGGGGAAGAGGAAGTGGGACCAGCAGTAGGGGAGGAAGAGGAACTGGGAGGAAGGGGAAGTGGGGCAACCACCAGGGGAGGAGGAACAACCACTAGGGGAGGAAGAGGAAGCAAGACTGTAAGTTTTTCCTCCCTTGAATTTTACAAGTTCTTAAGTTTTTTTTGCTTCTTCCTGCCTAACATTATTTTTCTTCCTTTGTTTTCATAGATGGTAGGTGGTGTTGGTTCTTCAACAGGGCCCACCCTACTCAGACAGCCCACATTCACTGCATCTCAAGGCCCACCAGTCAGTTAAGGCCCATACCTCATTCAAGGCCCACTACTGTGCCAAGCATCATCATCATGATGTCATCAAGGCCCATGCTAGTTAATTATGTCAGTTTAGGAAGATTATTAGGAGACTAAAATGTCTAAAAAGTCTATGTTTTTAGTACATTGTACTCTGACTTCAAAACACTAGTTACTCAATGTTTAGAGTTATTTTGGATTTGTTTGATATGTACTTATGATGTTTACTTTGCAAAACAGTAGTTACTCAATGCACAATCATGAAATCATCACAAACATAGTTTCATTACATTGATTCAGGTCTTAATACGTTTTGTTCCAACTTAACTACTTCAACAAATACACTATTATACCAAATAAAACCCAAGTTACAATCATTGTCATAGAAATGGTTTGATCATTCCTAGCACATGTTAACAGCTCAGTTCTCATCCCTTTGAGGTCCAATTCAAGGTGCTCTTTTTGAAGCTTCAGTGTCCTGATCATATCCCCCATCATCTTCTTCTCAACTTCTAACTCAGCTATGGCAGTTTCTTTCTCAAAAAGTTGGAATTTCAGATCTTCAATTTCAGATCCATCATCTTTCAAAAACCTTGAATCCCATTTGAAAAATTTGCAATCATCATCACCCTAAGTCACAGTAATTCAATTCAATTTCCATCATTCAAAAAAAAAAAACCTAATTTATGAAGTAAAGTATAATACTTACAGGCCATAATGGGCAACAATGGAACCTTCTCCCTACATTTGGCTCTTTCTTACATGTCCTCACAATTGCTTCAATGGCATGGAAGCACTTCATCTTTGATTTCGCGTCTGATGATGAACCCCTTGAACCTCCACTTGTTGCTGCAAAAGTATCACCCGCCATTAGAGAGAAAGGATAAAAAGGAATAAGGATTGATTAGGGCAGTAAGAAAACTAAGGTGGAATGGGGTTTAAAAGGGAGAATGGCATTAAATTTTAAAAAAAATACAATAAAACGTAACGGTCCTTGCCACGTCAGTAGCACCACCTGCTGTTGTAGGTTACAATTTAATAGGCCCGTTTTCAAAAAATATCCCACAAAGGTGGAATTTTTCTCAATTTTATGAAAGGTGGGAATGTTTTGGAGAGATCGGCCAAAGGTGGGATTATTCCCATCAAAAAATCCTAAGATTAATATTGCAAGTATTATGAAACTCATCCCAAAAAGGAATATGTTGCATGTATCAAGAAATGGATGTAGTATTAGTTTTTTAACACCCCTTTGGCCCACACTCTATCTCTATCAATAAAAGTACCCAATTTTCTCTCTTCTTCAATAAAAAAATGTCTCACTTACTCCTCTCACATCTATTTTTTCAAATAACATTTGATAACCAAACTATAATTTATCATATTAGAGTATGTGTCTCAATAAGTGTTCAGATTTTTTTGTCACGAGGTCGGGAGAGTATATGTCATTGATGGTAAAACTCAGCCATATATATTCGTGATAGAATAATAATTTAGGAGTGTGCACACATTAGATAAGAAGGGGATAACAGAAGCTAAGAGGTTTCATTAATTTGTTTTTGAAATATTTATATTGTGTTTTGGATCATATTCAAATACTTTTGTTTTCCTTCAAGGAATGGTGATTATATATTGCATTATAATGATAAATATATAAAAATTTATTAATGTTGTATCAAAGATGGTTTAAGTTTGGCCATGGTATGAATAATTTTTATGTTCCTTTCGGGGAGGGATTGGACAAAGCTCGTGGGGTCATGGGAGGATGACAAAGATAATTTTTTTCTTGAGATTATTTTTCAAATAAACAGATTTGTTCACTATTTTATGTTAAGAATACCACTTTTTGTAAGTTTCATAAAATTTGAAGAAAATATATCCCACAAAATAATTTGTGATGTAGACAAAAAAATCCTGTAAATACTCCACATACGGCTACAAGTTTTTTCTAAGGTAAAAAAGGTTACACATGCATTAAGAGAAGTTACGTCTTGGAGATTTATGGGACCCTGCTCTAAAATGGAAAATGGGCCCTTTCTTTCCTGTTAGTAAGAGAAAAAAAGACCACAATTTTTCGTAGAGAGTAGAGAGAATCAGTACTAATTGATGGATTGGTTTTATTTTTGATAATTATGAAAAAAGTATTGATGACAATATTTGATGGAAGAAGTTAGAAAGTTAAAGATATGTCGTTTACGGTTTACAAAGCATCATACTTTTTCAAATTGGGCCCTTTGAAATAAAACCAAAATTCTTTAGATTGGGGGCCCTGTACAAAGGGGCTCTTTGCACACCCACAACTACGACCCTAGGTAGGGGAGTTCTCTAATTTGCACTCCATTGATAGGCAATTCGGCTTTTTTCCCCTCATGTCTCACGTATACGTACAAACTTCACATTCTTGAACCCCTCTTCGTATTCCTTGCGTTTGTTGAGCACATTAAATTAAAGCCCGTATATTTATTAATGACATCCTGGGAGATGAGTTGAGTGGTCGTTTTACAATCAAAAATTATTACAATTTGGTCAATGTATTCTCTTTTAGCTATAAGAAGTCCTTAAATAATACTCCATCCGTTCCATAATATAGTGCTTACATTTCTTTTTGGGTGTCCCAAAATATTGTGCCATTTTATATTTTATCAATTTGTTTGGACTAAATTATCCTCAATTTCTTTTTGGATGAATACTCATTATGATTAGATATATATATAATAATTTGAAAAGATACATATTCATTTAATAAATACTCATTTAATTAATTAAATACATACTCATTTGATAAGACGATGCATACTCATTTACCCTTGGGTGTACATAGAGCTATGTACACCCGAGAGTCTATGTACCTTGCGACAAATGAGGAATCCACATTAACAAACAACCAAAGGGGGTTATTGATGTAAGCCGGGGACGTAAGAGTGTAGGATGATTTTTGAGATGGTGAGGAGCTGGAAGATACAAGTTTGTAAGCTAAGGTATTCCTATTATTACTAATAAGTTTTTTTGGGGGGTTATTACTAATAAGTTTTTTTGGGGGGTTATTACTAATAAGTTTAATATAGTATTAGTTATTATATACTACCTCCGTTGCTTTTTAATCTACACACTTTCTTTTTTTGTCTGTTTCTTTTTAATCTACACACTGTTGCTTTTTCTATTTTTGGTAACATGTCACATCTACTTTCTCCTCTTTTTCCACCCATGTCATCTACTTTATACTCCCTCCGTCCCATAATATAGTGCTCACATTCCTTTTTTGGTGTCCCAAAATGTTGTGCCTATTTTCTTTTTTATCAATTTGTTTGGACTAAATTATCCTTAATTCCTCCACAAATTTTTCAAAATACCCCTACTTTTCTCTCAAAACATGTGACCTCATTTATTGCTTTACACCATTCCAATGAACATTTATTGCCTTTGATTTCGTTTAAAGGAAAAAGAAAATAAAGTAACTAGTTTCAATATAAAAGTATCAAAAAAGCACTTCATTAAATATTTTTTTTTTGGAAATCCTAGCACTCATCCTATTTTCCTTAATTCCCGTGAGAAATGAGAAGTGAGCACTATATTATGGGACGGAGGGAGTAATATTTTAACCCACTTTTTAGTTTATCTCTCCACTTTTTTAGTTTATCTCTCATACTTTTGCACTTCCTCCTTGGTTCTCCCCCAAAGTGAAGTGTGTAGATTAATTTGAAACGGAGGTAGTAGTACATTATTACTACTAATTAATATTGTAATTTATCGCTATTTTTTTTATATACTTGCAATCAATGTTATTAGGATCGAGATCCTACTTTAGATCGTAGGGGTTAGTGGGATCGAATCGGTAGGATAAGATCTTAGGATCGTAAGATCCTATAATTCAATAAAATAGAGACAATTATGCTAGAATATATGGTGAGGATCTCATGTTAAAAAAATACACATATTAATAATGACTTATTTCATTTAGCAAATGGTGATAGTTTTTCAATACTATAAGATTGAAGTAATATGCAACCAAAATATGATAGGAGAGTTATAATATGTGAAATTACTTTATGATTTTTTTACGATTGGATCGTAGAATCGTATTAAGATCCTACCAAGAGATTTTTTGTGGTTGGGTAGGATCGAAAGATCCTTCAAAATTAAGATCCTACGTAGGATCGGGATCGATGAGATCCTTCCGGATCATAGGATCGTAAGATCCAGATCGAGATTTTAACAACAATGCTTGCAATTATTTCAAACTTTATGTAATATATTTATCATTATCGTTAATATTATTGATATTATTACAACTTTTAACTAATCTTTTTCGGCATATCTCTATTGTTGTTTTTTTTATACTTATTACTTACTTCAGAATTCTATTGTCATTGATATCTTTAATGATATATTTATTGAGTTTAGTATAATTTGATACATATGTAGCACATACATTGAGACCATAAATGATAATATCTTTCCTTAGAAATTAACCAAAATGATAGTGAAATTTCATACTCCTTCCATTCCTTGTTGATGTTCCTACGTGAATCTTGGAACTATTTAGAGTTACATGGAATCTCCTATATTTTTCAGGATATATAAGAAAAAACATAGTCATGTTGAATCTTGTTTGATTCGTCTCAATGAAAAATTTAAAAATATCAATTTTTTTATAATTTTTTTTACTAATACATAATTCCATATACTAATAACTAAAGATGTGCATTGATAAATATGCAAGTCAAATTTGAAACATCAATAAGAAATGAAAAGAGTTGTATAAGATTAGTATAGATTATATCATATATATTTAATTATATCAGACTATTGTAGGGCTATAATGCATGATATCCTCATACAAAAAATGTCACTAATAAGGTTTCATCTCAGTCATCCAACAACCTTAATACTTCCTTCTTTTTTAATACTCACAACGTCGAAGTGTGCACAATGATAACAAGGAGAGGAGAGAAATAGAGAAGAACTCCTAATGTGTTAGGAGAGAGAAAGAGATAATTTATTACAACAAATTTCAATACACAAGTAATAGAGAATTTTGTAAAATAGAAAACGTTGCAAGTACTAAAAAAGAATGTAGAAAGTATTAAATACAAGTATAATCTTTACCACTATACTAATCTTGATTTGTGTAGTATTGATTTTCTTGACTTTAATTGGATATTGAATGACTAGTACTCCCCCCAGCATGATTCAAATTTGCATGTCGAATGACTAGTACTCTAGATAACAAGAGTTTTACTATTTTGACATGAAAAATGGTACTAGGTCAGGAGAAGAGCTTTACTTATTGGGATTTGCATGTCGTAGTAGTATAGCCGTATAGGGAAGGGAGAAATGTATGGAAAAATCAATACACGACACGACAAGGGTGGACAATGGAAACTCGAAAGTGGCAAACCTGCAGGTTTACATTGAAACACACTCGTGCCATCTTGGAATCATAAAATAAAAAACAAATGAAAATAGTGATCGAAGAGCCATATGTCCGAACATTTTTTTCGTATCTATACCTACGTTCATTAGTTTATTACTAGGATTATTTAATTATAATAATACAAATTTTGACTGTTTCGCTCATAATAATCAAAATACAAACTTTTGATTATTATGTAACATAGAGTTAAGCATACATTTGCCCCCTAACGTTTGGGGTTTTTTAACGTTTGCCCACTAACGTTTAAAAGATAAGCATTCACCCCTTAACGTTTGCTTTGGCTAACCATGGTTAACTTTTTAATGCTTGATAACTTATAAAATATAATTGTACTTATGAGCATTTATTATTTCATCCGAAATAAAATCACTTCCTTCCATTTCAATTTCATCCCTTAATCAAACACACACACAAAAAAGTTTTTTACATGAAGTGTTGTTTCATCCAAAAATAAAATAAAAAATTCATTTCCTTCCATTAAAATAACTACTCCACTGAACAACAATCAATCCATCAAAATCCAAGAGCCACCATTATACTCTTTTAATCTTTCTATCCACAACGCCAAAAAAAACCATAATCCACCATTGAAGCTCAGTAATATTAAAAAAAAATCATAAGTAGCTATTGATTATCAAGGGTTTATTTTCGAAAAGCATTTATATTTACGTTATTGTGTGTAATAATTTTGCAATTTTTTCCAAATAAGTTTATGACATACTCAGTCACAAATTGAGATCAAAAGGATTGTTTGTTCTTCTACTTTGTGTTGTTGTGATAGTAGTATTACTCGCATACTGCAACAAAAACAAAAAAAAAAAAGTTATTTGCATACATTCAAATGGATTATTCAAAAAATCGAGTGTATAATTGAATTTACCACAGCTTGTCTCCGATATCCATTTTCATAGGTGTACACACCAACTCCTCTATTGTGCATTGGCCTGTTTGCCTGTGGTTGTTGTGTTGATATACTGCGTCCTTGTGGCTGTTTGGTTCCCTTTGGTGGTTGTGGCGGTCTTGGTTGGACCACCTTCTGTGGATTTGGGCAGCTCCTCTTGTTGTGGCCTTGTCCACCACAATTTCCACATTTCTGTGTTTGACCCTTCCTACTCAACTTGATAGCATCTACTTCCCCAACTGATGGCTTCCTCTTCACTATTGGTCTGTTTCTCAACTTCTTCAGAGGAGGTGCAATTATGGGGTCATAAGGAGAGTCTGGCCACATTTGAGGACCATTCAAAGGCTCCAAAGGGAATTCATAAGCCTTCAAATAATTGACCTTCTTGTAGCAATCTGCCACATAGTGCTCAGGAATTTCATTTGCTTTCCAAATTGCTGCAACGGCGTGATTGCATGGAATACCGCTTTACTGCCAAGCATTACAACTGCACGTCTTGTTCCCTAAGTTCACAACATACCTGACTTGTGTCGATCCTTGCCTTACCCCATATGAGAAATTTCCATCCCAAAATGCATGCCACCCCCTTGCAAAAATCTTTGATTTTTCTAGTTTCTCTTGTATTCGAGGGCATAAGTAAACCTGTTTGTTGGCAATGTAATCTCTTTTTTTGTGAATCCTTTCCATTATGCCTTCTCTAATGTCCTCCAACATAGTGATAAGTGGCTTATGCCTAGAAGAAAGAATGTACGAATTAAAAACTTCATTCATGTTGTTGTCTACGCTATCACAATTGCTAAAAGGCTCCTGATATGCCCTCACCCACTTTCTATAATTCCTTTTCCTTAAATCTTGTTCTGCTAACTTTGACAGACCACTAAATATATCCATGTTCGTATTGAAATCATTTTCAGTGGTACTCTTAGCTATTTTCCAAAACACCCTCCTGAATTCTAATCCTCCGCCAAAAACCGATCTAAAGTTCATGTATACATGCCTAGCACATACTCTCTTTTCAGCCATAGGAAATACCTCAAAAACAGCAGCAAGCAACCCTTTTTGTTGGTCTGACATAATAGTAAACCCATTTCCATCACTTGTTTCCAGATCACTTGCCAAGTTTTCCAAAAACCAAACCCAACTCTCTGTATCTTCAACTTCTACACAGGCCCATGCAATTGGAAACATTTGGTTGTTTCCATCTCTGCCAACAACTACCAATAATTGCCCTCCAAAAGAGCCTTTCAGAAAACATCCGTCAATGCCAAAAAATGGCCTGCATCCACCCAAATAACCTTTCTTGATAGCATCAAAACAAATGTAAATTCTTTGAAATACACCATTGTTCAGCTTCAGTTTTACATTGTTTCTAAGGTTAGACTTTTTAATTTCTAACACATATCTATGTAGAATAGTATATTGCTCCTTATACTCTCCAAGTATTTTGTTCTGAGCTATTCTCCTTGCCCTCAATGCTAAAACTAGTGATGCCTTTACCCCATACTCATCCCACAAGGTGTCAACTATTTCTCTGAGTTTAAGGTAAGGGTTCACACTGAACTTCTTATGGTATGTCTCAGCTATCCATTTTGCTCTCAATTTTTTCACTCTTGCAAGTCTGCCACAAGTGTGAGTGGGAATATAGGTTTTGACAGTGAAGGAACCTTTATCCAAGCTAGCCCAGATATACCAAGGACAATCAGTGGCAGAACACTTCCCCGATATTCTAGTTTTCTCATTCCTTTTGAAATCCACATCCCTCCCCCTCAAGATGCAATAAGTTGTCACGGCTTTCCTAAATTCAGCTGCATTCTCAAATTGTTGCCCTAAGTAGAAGTAATCATCATGCATACCCACGATGGTTGAAGATGTATTAGGTGTTTCCCTCATTTTCTTTTTTTTCCTAGGATGTGAAGTGTCCACAAGGTACCCACACTCATCTTCATCATCACTGCAATTAGGGCTATCTTGTAGGAATTTAGATGCTTAATGCGGAAAACGAGTATCACATACTCAAACATCTAACACCAAGATCTTTGCATAAACTAACATGAATCTATAAAGAGTGTAGAATATACCTCTTGATGCGTGAATTCCACTTTCACCTCTAGCCTTCTAGTAGAGATCCTTAGAACGTCAATCGCCGTTCCTCTAGTGTTGGTCCACGAACAACCCTTAGATCACCACGTATGCTAGTACGGAAGAGTGTAGAATCCTCTTGCTTTTGAGGTGTATGATGGCCAAATGAATGAGAGAGAGGAGAGCAAAAGAAAATCAGATTTTCTCTTGCCAAAAGTGATGTACTTCCATCTCCTTTGTAACCCCCATATGATTATATAGGGTGGTTACAAAGAGATGATTCATGAGGCTTTATTTTGCCTCATAATGTCATACATTATGAGCCTAATAAACTCATGAGTTACAACTCTTCCATCAATCATAAAAACCGCCCAACCCATTTCACAAATGGATTTGGGTAATATCCAAGGGTTGTCATATTGTGTGACCTCATAGGACCCAATACATATTAGTAGTTGGCCTAAATATACTAGCCCAACCAACCGCAATTAGCTTCTAGCAAAACGTTGCGGTCACCTAATATTATTGAATATATTATCTTTATAATTTGTCCATATACATTTAGTTTGTTACACTTGATCGAGGACAAAATCCTTCAATCTCCCACTTGTCTAAGAACAAGTGTGTAACCTTCAAATTCCTTAAGTCGCTTAACGTCTAACTTGATGACATGGTAACATCGTATGTAAACCATACCAATATTCAAGTTGTTTCTTGAAATCCGAGTTCGAACTGTAGAAACAAATGATTAACTCCTTAATCCATTTGAGCACGGCCATGCATTTTCAGTTCTCGCTCTTCAAGAGGCCAAGACACCAATCCTAACTCTTAGGAGGACTTTATCCAGTCTTGTATAACCAAAACTCCCACTCAATTCGTAGCAGTTCCGATCACTGCTTTTATAGCCTCCTTTTACGGCACGACGTTTTGCAGTGTCAAAAACATACTAATCCTTAAGTAAGAATAGTGTCATACTCATGTCTAAGGAATCCACTAAATATATTAATGAGATTCTCATAAACCTTTTAGAGAACTCCCACTAGGTCTGCCCAACGTGTATCAACTATACACGCCTATGCAAATGACTAGACATCTCGATGTCCCCATAGCCCATGAAACTGCGCTATCAATCAACTTGCAATCTAGTCCATCAAACAGAATCATTTACGTTCAATTTCAATGATTCGAACTAGGGACAAAGGTAAATTATAACTCCTGTTCACGGATAGGGTTTCATTTGTCAAATCACATATTTGACAATCCTATCAAACGTTATAAAATACTTTGAACGTTTTATTTAATACTAAACCAAGATTAAATAAGAACATAACCTTTTATTGATAAACATAACCAAACATATCACAAGAGTAACTATAACTGTGAACTAATTAAAATAAATAGTACATAATCAAAGCCACTCTCCTACATGCTTAAGTCCTATAGCCCTAGTATGACTCTCATGCTTAGGCTGAGGCAATGGTTTAGTCAAAGGATCAGCGACATTGCTATCCGTATGAACTTTGCTAACTATTACATCTTTTCTCTCAACGATTTCTCGAATGAGATGAAACTTCCTAAGTACATGTTTACACCTTTGATGTGATCTTGGTTCCTTAGATCGAGCTATGGCACCATTGTTATCACAATGTAAAACAATACCATCTCCAACACTAGGCACTACTCCTAGCTCCAGAATGAACTTCTTCATCCAAACGGCTTCCTTTGTTGCATCCGCCGCAGCAATGTACTCGGCTTCGTTGTAGAATCAGCGACAGTACTTTGCTTTGAACTTTTCCAGCTCACTGCCCCTCCATTTAGACAAAAGATGAAACCAGATTGGGATCGGAAATCATCTTTGTCAGTTTGGAAGCTCGCATCTGTGTAACCCTCAACAATTAATTCACTTTCACCTCCATACACTAAGAAATTATCCCTAGTCCTTCGTAAGTACTTTAGGATATTCTTAGCTGCACTCCAGTGTGCGTCACCTGGATTTGATTGGAATCGCTACACACATGCTCAAGGCATATGAAACATCCGGGCGAGTACAAATCATGGAGTACATAATGGACCCTATAGGCGACGCATAAGGAACATTACTCATTCGCTTAATCTCATCAGTCCAGGAAGGACACCGAGTCTTGCTAAGCGAAACACTATGTTGCATGGGTAGAAAACCTCTTTTAGAGTTTTCCATATTGAACTTAGTAACGATCTTATCTATATAAGTTCTTTGGCTAAGTCCAATCATCCTCTTAGACCTATCCCTATAGATCTTGATCCCCAAAATGTACTCGCCGTTTCCAAGGTCTTTCATAGAAAAACAACTCTTCAACCATTCCTTGATCGACTCAAGCATGGGAATGTCGTTTCCTATGAGAAGTATGTCATCTACATATAAGACCAAGAAAACTATGTTACTCCCACTTTCCTTCTTGTAAACACAAGACTCTTCTCCGTTTTTGAGAAAACCAAACAGTTTGATTGCCTCATCAAAACGAAGATTCCAACTCCGGGATGCTTGCTTCAATCCATAAATGGACTTTTGAAGCTTACATACCCTCCTAGGATATTCTGGATCCATAAAACCTTCCGGCTGTGTCATATACACATCCTCTTTCAAGAATCCATTCAAGAAAGCGGTTTTGACATCCATCTGCCAAATCTCATAATCATAGAAGGCAGCAATCGCTAGGAGTATCCGAATGGATTTAAGCATTGCTACTGGTGAAAAGGTTTCGTCATAGTCTATACCATGAACTTGCTTGAACCCTTTTGCAACCAATCTTGCTTTGTAAACCTGAACGTTACCATCCTTGTCTGTTTTCACTTTGAAAACCCATTTGCAACCAATAGGTGTAACCCCATCGGGCAAATCCATCAAGTCCCATACTTGATTTTCAGACATAGATGCCATTTCGGACCTCATGGCTTCAAGCCATTTTTCGGAGTCTTCACTCATCAAGGCTTGCTTGTAGGTAGTAGGTTCCTCAAATTCTAAGATCATTATCTCAGAACTTTCGGTTAACAAGAAATCAACAAACTTCTTGTTTGGTATTCTTGATCTACTGGTCCTACGAGGGGCTGCAACAGGAGAAATTTTCTTCTCAACAATTTGAGAATTTTCGCACGAATTAGATTCGAGTGGGACAGTAGGAGGTTCGTGTACAGAATGCACATCCTCCAACACTTGGTCAGTTATGGGAGAAGATTCCTCTAAAGGAGGAATTACTTCAAGCTCCACACCGGCACTTGTGCTTCGACTCTAACATAGGTTGAACTATGTCCATTTGTTGCTTTTCTCGAACCTCTTCGAGAAATATATTACTCCCCACTTGCCTTTTTGGAAATAAAATCCTTTTCCAAAAAGACACCACGACGAGCAACAAACACTTTGCCCTCGATCCGATGGTAGAAGTAATAGCCCTTGGTCTCTTTGGGATAACCCACAAAGAAACACTTATCTGATTTAGGGGCGAGTTTATCTGAAAGTAAACGTTTTACATAAACCTCACAACCCCAAATCCGTAGAAAAGACAAACTTGGAGTTTTTCCACTCCACATCTCATATGGTGTTTTTTCTACTGCCTTTGATGGAGTTCTATTAAGTGTGAAAGTAGCAGTTTCGAGAGCATATCCCCAAAAAGAGATGGGAAGATCAAGAAAACTCATCATAGACCGAACCATATCAAGTAGAGTTCGATTCCTCCTTTCGGATACACCATTCAACTGAGGTGTTCCAGGTGGAGTGAGTTGGGAAAGAATTCCACAACTCTTCAAGTGATCACTAAACTCTTGGCTCAAATACTCACCACCACGATCGGATCGTAGTGCTTTAATTATTTTGCCAAGCTGGTTTTGGACTTCATTCTGGAATTCTTTGAATTTTTCAAATGATTCCGACTTATGCTTCATTAAATAGACATATCCATATCTACTTAAATCATCAGTAAAAGTAATGAAGTATCCAAACCCTCCCCTAGCTTTTGTGCTCATTGGTCCACACACATCACTATGTATTAGACCCAATAGATCACTGGCCCTTTCACCCTTTCCAGTAAAAGGTGACTTTGTCATTTTACCCATTAAACATGATTCACATACATCAAATGGCTCAAAGTCAAAAGATGTTAGAAGTCCATCTTTATGTAACTTCTGAATGCGTTTCGCGTTTATATGTCCTAAACGACAATGCCATAAGTAAGTAGGATTAGTATCGCTTGATCTATGTTTTTTGCTGTCTATGTTAAGGACATCTTTGTCTAACTCTAGGAAATATAGACCATTAGACTTTTTAGCAATGGCATAAAACATTGAATTCAAATAAACAGAGAAACAACCTTTCTCAATTGTAAATGAAAACCCTTCATTATCCAAAACTGGAATAGAAATAATGTTTTTGGTAATAGCAGGAACATAATAACAGTTATTAAGCTCTAATATTAAACCAGAAGGCAAAGGTAGACAATAAGTCCCAACTGCAACGGCCGCAACCCTTGCACCATTTCCAACGCGCAGTTCTACCTCCCCTTTAGCCAAGGTTCTACTCCTTCTTAGTCCCTGCACATTCGAAGTAATGTGAGAAACACAACCGGTATCAAATACCCAAGAA
Organism: Beta lomatogona; assembly: GCA_947646795.1. Lineage (NCBI taxonomy): Eukaryota > Viridiplantae > Streptophyta > Magnoliopsida > Caryophyllales > Amaranthaceae > Beta > Beta lomatogona. Next base: position 2,684,962 of record CANSNZ010000927.1, on the reverse strand, counting down.
GTAGATGTTGCTAAATTAATGTCAATGACATAGATACCTGAAGAAGAAGCCCCAGACTTCTTATCATTCAGATACTTCGGGCAGTTACGCCTCCAATGGCCAATTTGACCACAATGGAAGCACTTGGCATTTGCGGCCACCTTTGGCTTTGCCTTTGCCTGTGGCTTATCAGCAGTCTTAGCGGCAACTTGCTTGCCCTTGTCTTGCTTTTTCTTGCCAGCCCATTCTTTCTTAAAACCCTTTCCCTTTTGAACCATAAGAACTTCCTTCTTAGGTGCAACAGAGATGTTTTGCTCGGCAGTTATGAGCATCCCATGTAACTCGGCAAGGGTTTTCGACACCCCATTCATATTGAAGTTCAACCTAAAATGGTTGAAGCCTTCATGAAGTGAGTGTAGTATGATGTCAGTAGCCAACTCTTGGCTATAAGGAAAACCCAACCTCTCCATTGTCTCGAAATAACCAATCATTTCAAAGACATGAGTGGCGACTGGCTTGCCTTCGACTAACGCACACTCAAGAATAGCCTTGTGAGTTTCATACCTCTCTATCCGAGCTTGCTGCTGAAACATGGTTTTCAGCTGTCGGATAATACTGCAGGCATCCAAGCTTGCAAACCTCTTTTGCAGGCTTGGTTCCATAGCCGCGAGCATAAGGCAAGTAACAATTACCGACCTTTCTGCAATGGCCTTATGGGCCGCCTTCTCGGCTTCAGTAGAGGTGGTCGTTAAAACCGGGATCGGGGTTTCAAGAACATCCTCTCGACCTTCGGATCTAAGAACAATTCTCAGATTCCTTTCCCAATCAAGGAAGTTGTTCCCGTTCAACTTATCCTTTTCAAGGATTGAACGTAAGTTAAAAGGTGAATTATTGTTGTTACCAGACATGATATCTACATAGAAGATGCAAAAGTAATGAGTATGTTTATCATAATAGCTTTTAACAAATTTTAAACACTTTAAAATAAAAGCTATGCACTTGACCAATTTTAAATATGTCCCTTTTGAATCAAGTGATTCTAAGATCCTATCAAACGTGATTTATAAGTGGACTTTGGCCTCAACTTAAAACCAAATTTAAAAGGTAAGTAAACTCTTTTACTAATTACAACAATTGTAATTCTTAGTTGATGGGTGATTGCTAAGGTGATGAAAGTTCCCAGGTAAGGAAGTTACCCACAGCGTTGGGGAAAGCCTTCCTAATCCTAGACAGAACTTGTCACCCAAACACAAAAACCCAACCCTTTGCTTCAAAATCCAAAACCGTTTTGATGATTTTGTTGGGCCAAACCAAACTAAACATGCAAATTTCGGAAATTTACTCTACTTAGCCCAAGATTGGAAGTAACACTCTGCTTTGGCAGAACCTATTACTAACGATCAAGATTTTAGTAGATGTTTATTTGGAAAAGCAATTACCCAATATTAGCTTTAGGGACCTAAGTAAATTATTATGTGATTTAATTACTAGTGAACTCATTGCAAAAATAAATCACATGCATAATAAAACTTAGAAAGCATTCAAAAGCAATATTTAAATGCATAAAATAAAATGTGATCCTAGTATGGCCCCTAACCCTAAAGACTACTCTTTAAGGCATCCATCCTTGAACCACCTTGGATCTACATCGTTGTGCTCCATGGAAATGAAAACATCGGATCTCCATCTTTGAATCACTTCAACTTGAATAATTTTTTTGAAAATTTAAACTAATATTACAAAAATACCAACGATGCATAGATCGTATTTAGATTACAAAAATACATTCACGATACGCAGATCGTATTTTCTATCCAAGTTTGGGCCATACTAGTCACCGCATGCAATTATTATATCATATATATAAAACATGCATTTTAATCAACTATTAAAATAAATTTATTATGCTTCAACAACTTTAAAACATAATGACATCAACCAAATTTAATCTCATATTAAATTAAATGGTTAGTACCTTTAGACAAATTCAATCATATTAGAATTTATCTCTCAAGAGCATTATAGTATTAATCTAACAAATTTAATCAACTATTAAATTTAAAGGAAAATATATAAGCACTTTAAGGTACCACATATATTTTAATCATATTAAAACATAAAATCATTGCATGACATTTAATCACAAACACTAACATGTAAGAATTAATCAACTTATTAAAACTAACATCCTAACATAAAATTAAATGTCATAAAATGAAACTTCCATCATAATTTTAATTCATTTAAGCATTAACATAGGATACCAAGCATAATAACTACTTAATATGCATTAAGGGATAAACGGATCTTTAAAGTTTTTATCCGTTGAAAAAGCAAACGAGCCAAGCGAGGCAGAACACTGCTCGCGACCCGCGATCTAGGTCGCGACTCGCGACTAGTGGTCGCGACCCGCGACGCTCGTCGCGACTCGCGATGCTCGTCGCGATTTGCGAGAAGCTTACTTCTTCCGTTTTTTCCGATTTCAATTCAGGCAATTTTAATCGAAATGCGTATGATTTTCTTTATACACTAAAACACTTTTATGCATAACTAAATCATACTAGGCCTCATATTCAAGAATTCATGCCATGAAATTATACATAATCAAATTAAGCATAAAAACTTCAAAGCATGCAAATCATGAATCATACATATACATATATATACATCATATTCTAATTAACAACTTAACTAAAACATGAAATAATATAACAATTATATATGTATATATATATATGTATCAAAAAAATGTATAAATAACTTTTATACTCCCACTAGATTAAAATCCAATTTTAATCATGCAAACAATATCCTCATGCTAATACCCTCCCCTAAATGAATTAAAATAAAGGAAAACATGCATCAACATGATCACATTAATCTATGCAAATAGGCTAACTGATACCACTGTAGGAATTTAGATGCTTAATGCGGAAAACGAGTATCACATACTCAAACATCTAACACCAAGATCTTTGCATAAACTAACATGAATCTATAAAGAGTGTAGAATATACCTCTTGATGCGTGAATTCCACTTTCACCTCTAGCCTTCTAGTAGAGATCCTTAGAACGTCAATCGCCGTTCCTCTAGTGTTGGTCCACGAACAACCCTTAGATCACCACGTATGCTAGTACGGAAGAGTGTAGAATCCTCTTGCTTTTGAGGTGTATGATGGCCAAATGAATGAGAGAGAGGAGAGCAAAAGAAAATCAGATTTTCTCTTGCCAAAAGTGATGTACTTCCATCTCCTTTGTAACCCCCATATGATTATATAGGGTGGTTACAAAGAGATGATTCATGAGGCTTTATTTTGCCTCATAATGTCATACATTATGAGCCTAATAAACTCATGAGTTACAACTCTTCCATCAATCATAAAAACCGCCCAACCCATTTCACAAATGGATTTGGGTAATATCCAAGGGTTGTCATATTGTGTGACCTCATAGGACCCAATACATATTAGTAGTTGGCCTAAATATACTAGCCCAACCAACCGCAATTAGCTTCTAGCAAAACGTTGCGGTCACCTAATATTATTGAATATATTATCTTTATAATTTGTCCATATACATTTAGTTTGTTACACTTGATCGAGGACAAAATCCTTCATATCTAACTCATCTGAGTCACACTCCTCATCATCATATGAATCTAAAGAAATATTGACACCCTTCCTGTCAGCTATCCTCTGTAATGACCCTAACTCTTGTTGATAATCTAGCGCCTGTTTCTTATCAAGTATAATTTGTTGCCTAGCCATGATAACCTCCTCATCTTCGTTATCAGTTGCCTCTTCATCATAATCAATATGGTCAGGATTAGGATTGAATGGAACATTATTAAGGTCAAAAAAACTACTAGAATCATCCACACCATATGCAAACTTTTCAATTATGTCAACTTCGTCACCTAACTCTATATGATCCACTAAAACAGATTGAGTTGGCTCAACATTTACACTATCATTGCGCTCATCTTCAGCATGCTTAACATAAATATCCATGACCCCATATTTGGAATAAAGTGAGAGAAACTTAGAGAATGTCGTAGAATCATACCACAAGCTTGTGAAACATAACTCCCTTGTAATTGAAGGATCATTGTAATGAAGTCGGATTACATCATCATAGCCCAACCTCAAAACCAAACTCACAATATCATGGGGTGTCAATTGACCTGGCATATCGTTATAGATTTCAATTTTCCCGCCGACGTAAGACCATTCTTCAGTGGTCACCCATTTGCCACCATGGTGTAAAATTATGCAGTTTGAAACATTCTTCATATCTACATCGTCCACATAAAAACATTCATATCAATTTTTAGGTTACATTGGATATATTCACAATTACAAATAGGAATTAATTAAAGCAAATATACAATGCATTTGAGAATATGACCATCTTCAATGAAGCTATGTGCAGTACCAATTTCAAAAATATATATGTAGGCATTATACCAATGGCCTAATGGGACAAATATATATGTAGGCATTATATCACTAGAAAGCTCACCTGCACTAGCTCACAAGGAAGCAAGACAAAATACATGGACTCGAAGACACCCCAAAAACCATAAATCCATATTTACAACAAAATCCCAAGAATGCAAATTGACATGATTCTTTCTTGATTTTACCCCTTCCAAACCCAACATAGAAAATTTTCAAGAAAAGAACGAAGGTCGCAGGAAAGCTAAGACTCACATTCCATCCCAACAAAATTCTTCATGTACCTTATGCCACCTTGGAGATAAGTTTCATTACTAGCCGAGAAAAGCACAATAACATATAGAGAGGAGAGAGAGATAACTCTTCACTTTATGCCTACACCCCAAATCCCCATTAAAAAAAAAATCTTCTTGTCCATGTCCAGTACCAATTACACAAGATAAATCATACTATAAACTATGAGTTCTAAGAAGAATCATGGCCAAATACAAATACCACAATTTAATATAACCCTGTTTTACTACATTCCCCAAAAAAATAAATTAAAACCCTAATCAAAAGATGATGAATCAATATAAAAGAACAATCAGAACACAACAACAATATCAACAACCATAATTCAACCAAACTATAACAAAATTTAGCAGAATTTTCATTATTTCAAAAAAAAAATTATGACCTTTCAAACCCTAGATTTCTTAATAGTAGTCAATTAGAAAGGAGAAAACAAGATTTATTTTGAGAACAATAGTACCTTTTGTCTCTAGTACAGTTCAGTAATGACATCAAGGATGTCGTTCGTACTTTGTAGCCGCAAAGGGTGTGTTTGTGTGCTCTCTTCCTCTTGCTTGGTAAAAGTTCTTAATGGTAAAAGTTTGTGTGAAAATGGGAAGAGAAAAATATGCCAGTCATTTTGGGTGAAAAAGACGCAAAACCCTTCCTAGAGTAATTAACAATTAAAATTATTATTTTTTCAATGATGTAATTAGTTGTCAAGCAATACATTTTTAACTAAGGTTGAGTTAAGCAAACGTTAGGGGGTGAATGTTTATCTTTTAAACGTTAGTGGGCAAACGTTAAAAAACCCCAAACGTTAGGGGGCAAACGTATGCTTAACTCTTATGTAACATAACAAACTTTATATCAAAATTCTAAGAGTAGGTCAATATAACTTGAAACCTGTAAAAAAGGTAAAAAAAAAATTTAAAAACCAAAATCTCTTTCTATCTCCTTCCCCTCCCCCAACCACCCGAAACCACCCCCCCACCCACCACGAAACCGCCCTCCCAGCTACGAAACCTCCCCATCCCTTCCCCACCAGCCTAACCCAACTCCTCCACCAAACTCGAAGAAGACGCTCTCTCCTCCTCCGACTCTGACGACGAACAACAGCAACTACCGCCTTCCACCCCTCCTTCTCCTTCCGCTGCCAAAAAAAACTCCCGCATTCGCCAAACCCGAATAATTGAGAGTTGGCGATCAATCTCATATAAATCATCATCATCAATTCAGCAACCCAGATAATTTATAATTAAATAATAAGCTCAAATATAGCAAATCCTATCAAAGAACAAAAAAGCACAAGAATTTCCAACCCATCAATCAATTTAATAATCTAGCATAGGGGAGTAGCGAAAATGAAACCCTAACGAAACGCCAATAACACCAAATCACAAATCAGCAACCCTCACCGGTTTTATATTAAACTTGCAAATTTCAAAACCCTAATAGAATACGTAAATCGAATCATATATATCATTAGGAAAAGAAGAGTTATGAAGCTAAAGTTGCAAATTTCAAAAACCCTAACACAAGAAAGGAAAAAACCAAGTTACCATTGCTTGTTGTTGACAATCACAAAAGAGAAGGATTAGGTAGTCTTCGTCAGCGGTAAGATCCAATAGAACCCTTGTTGCCGGCAAAACGACGAGGAGATAGAATGAATAAGGCGGCAGTGCGACGTTCTAGAGGAGGTTGTTCAAGGATGACTTGACGAAATGAGGAGGATCCGATGGCGGAGTGGAGAGAGAGTGAGCTAGACGATTGAGAGGAGGAGAGTCAGCGGCGGTGAAGAGGCGGTGGAAAATAGTCGGTTTAGGAGAGAAGAGGGACACGAGAGAGTGAGAGTGAGAGGGAATAGAGAGAGTGAGATGAAGGGACGCGGGAAAGGGTGGTTTCGGGGTGGGGAGGGGCTTGGGAGGTGGTTTCGTGGGTTGGGGAGGGGCTTGGGGGAGGAGGAAAAGAGATAAACGGTTTTTGGGTGGTAGTGGTGTGTTGTGGAGCAAATGAAACAAAAAAGTTTTTTTTTATTTAAATTAAAATTGAAAAATTAACCAATAAAAAAGTGACATGTGTCACGGTTGACGTGTTTATCAGGTTAAATCCGGTTTTGACCTGCTCTAGGAATTTTGGTATAAAGTTTGCTATATTATATAATAATCGAAAGTTTGTATTATTACGAGCAAAGCGGTCAAAATTTGTATTATTCTAGTTAAATAATCCATTATCATACATCTAATGTTAATTTTGTTGTTCAACAAACAAAAGTTACGTAGTATACATTTGTTTAGATAGGAGTTAAAGTCCCTTACAAGAAGGGAGGGAAATATGGAATTCCTCTTATATCACTCTGAATTAAGAGGATATCATGTAAAGAGTGCTTCCTCGTTGTTCGTCAACCTTAATAGAGCTGTCAAGTCAGATGTTTAGGTCAAGTTCAGATGAGATCAATTCATGATGGCTTAATATGTCTTATTAAGGTTGGGTTTAGGTTGTCATTGCTAGGCCAAGTCGTGCATTATTTTGGTCTGGTTAGCTTTGAGATGGGGTATGTTAAGCTGGTCTGGTGAAGTTGTTGACGAGTTTTTAATTTGTGACCAAGTCGATATTAGGTTATTATGAGGTAGGACATATTCAGACCAGGTTATCCTTGTATTCAAATTAATTGCCAATTAATTAGGCTTTCTCGTATTCAAGTCAAACTCAAATCAGGTTCTTATCGTGTCAGAGTTAAGTTCGACAAATCTATCTTAAGTCTGCATTTATTGGATTGTACTGTATTCAAATTAGGTTTTTCTACGACGTTTTTAGTGTGGATTAGTTTAACTTATTATTTGTTTCGGGCTCATTTAGGCACACATAACTAAAATGATTGGTTATCAATTCAAATTTTTTTTCAGATCTGGTCATTCCAATGTCTATTAAATTTTGGATCAGGTCGGATCAAATTAGGGTCGCTTTTAGAAATAGTTATTGAAAATTTAAAAGTTGGAAATAGTAGTATAAAGTTTGTGTTGGAAGTTTAATATACATGACAACTAATCAATATTGTTTAAGGTCCTATTTATTATGGATGTGGCGAACTTATTACTCCCTCTGTCCCATAATATATAATGCCTGTTTCTCTCTCTTAAGGGTCAAACTTTAAAATCTCTGACCAAATATTCTCATTAATATATACAAAAAAAATACTCATGTAGGATTAGGGGTGTAAATGAGACGAGACAACTCGCGAGCCACTTGAGATCGACTCGGTCAAAACTCGGTCAAAGTTCGACTCGAGTAGGCTCGACTCGATGACTAACGAGTCGAGCTTGAGCTACTACCTACTCGACTCAAAAAGCTCGCGAGAAACTCGAAATAAAAATTATATGTAATACTTGCAATTTCGATAAATAATTCTCAAACTTTTTCAAAGAACTTAATCCATGACATGTAATAAACACTTTCATAGAAAAAAGTTCCATAGTGGACATTAATTATAGTTTGTCTTTAGGTTATGGTTAACAAGTCGAGCACAAGATTTTAACGAGCCTTAGCCTTGGCTCGGCTCAAAATCTCATGAACAAACTAAAATATTATTAAAAATGATCTTTTATGTGAAATATTAAATGTCCCACATTGGTTTATAGTATAAACAATAGCCTTTTACTACTCTAGCTATACTTATTGTTTGAATCAAAGTTGTCCCACATTGGTTGGGAAACAAAAGTTTAAGTTTGTGTTATTTATAAATGGAACAAAAACCTTTTGGTTGGAAATCATTTTTTTCTATGAAAGTTTGTTTCATAATGTCCCACATTGGTTGGATAATGAAACACCCAACTTTTTTTTTCTTTATAAAAGGCTACTCCAAGTACCTAACTCAAGGTACATGGATTGACTTAAGTTTAAGTTGAGCCATGATTTGAGTTCGAGTTTCGGGTTCGAGCTTGATTCGAGTTTGAGTTTTGAGTTCGAGCTTCATTCGAGTTCGAGCTCGAGTTCGAGTTTGATTCGAGTTCGAGCTCGAGTTTAGGATTTCGAGTTCGAGTCGAGTTTGATTTTTTGAAGCTCGCGACGAGTCGAGTCGAGCTTGATTTCGAGTTCGAGTCGAGTTTAGCCAAACTCGAGCTCGACTCGCATCATTTACACCCCTATGTAGGATCTTGTTAGGTTCGCCTCAATGTGTATTTTCATAATATCAACTTTTTATACTTTTTATTAATTTTTTTTTTTTTTTTGGGCCCCCACTGGGGACCCTTTTGGTAAGAAGGACCCTACTGGACCAGCACCTATCGCAGGTCAGCCAGCCCAGCTACACAGGTCAACGCTTGAGAGTAGGGGGGAAATAAGGGAATCCCTACTCCCAAGCACTAGTAGGTAGTGGGGTTCGAACTTGTGACCTCAAAGTCACAAGGTGAGTTCCCCACCACCTCCACCAAGCAAGCTTGGTTATACTTTTTATTAATATGTAATTAAAGATATAGAAGGTCAAAGGTATATACTGGAGACCGTGCAAAAAGAAAACAAACACTATATTATGGGACGGAGAGAGTATGATCTTCGGAGTTCATCTTAGATACACATTAGTAATAAAGTTCATTATAAATTCGAGTTGTTTTTTTCTAGATCAGGTGATTAATGTTGATTAAAGTTTTTAGTTGGGTCATATAGGTAGGATTAAATAATTCAGAAGGAGTCAAATTTAAAAGTAGTTATTTTTTTTGTTTTGCAATTCAAAATTTTTATTGGCTACCCAAAAATTTGGGAATTTTAAAAGTAGTTATTATAAAATTGAAAGTTAGTAGTATAAAAAAATTGGTTTGGATTATATCTAGGAAAATTTACAGAAAAATTACCCCTATAACAAACGTTTTTTCAAAAAACTATCTTTTATCGAATCAATTTCATAAAACCTTTTATAGCAAAATTATTTCAAAACACTACCACTTAACGGTCTTGGTTAAGTTTGACCGTTAAAATGAGGTTTGACCATCACGTGCTACTCAAGTGAGCACATTACCAGAAGTTTTCCTCCTTCCCGGATAACCCACGACCTCGTCGGAGTACAACTCTCCTCCCTTCCGAATGATCCACGACCTCGTTGTAGCCCAACTACAATCCATTTGAGTTTGGCATTGTTAACTTGAATAGCACATGATTATGAAACCTTGAATAACTGTCAAACATAGCTGAAACCGCTAAGTGGTAGTGTTTTGAAAAGAATTTACTATAAAAGATAGTTTTATGGAATTTATTTTTTAAAAGGTAAATTTTTTTTAAAAAAAGTTTGTTACAAAAAATTGTTTTTTTAAAATTTCCCTTATATTTATACATCCTCGCCTTTAGAGGTGATCAACATTGATCGGACCTGGTCCAACCTGAAAAATAGCTGGATTAGGCATGAAATTTGCGCCTGCATCCGGTCCCGGCCCGGCTCGGACCGATTTTAGGCAAAAAAGATGGGCCATGAACAACCCTAATCGGGAAATTTAGGCTACATTTAAGCTGGGTGGTTGGTCATTTGCGTCGAACGGGGTTGAGAACGCGACGCAGATGAATAACATGATTTGCGTCGGACGCAACTACAATGCGACGCACATAGATGGATCCCATGATTTACGTCGTATGATAAGGTGAGGCGACGCACAAATCGTTTTCGTCTAATGATGCCCATTAAGTCATCTGCGTCGCACATAGAGCCCCATCCGACGCAGATGAGTTGGGCGTATATGAATTAGATAACCAAAAAAAACTGTAAAGTGCGTCGGATGGGCCGCAATATCCGACGCAGATAACTTTATAAATTTAAAGCCCATTTTCTCCTATTTCTCTCCAGCCGTTTTTCTCTACCCTAGATCTCTGATTCTCTCTCACCGGTTCATTCCCACCTCTTTCTCATCTCTCATCTTCATCTCTTTCTCTCATGCATCTTCATCTCTTTCTATCACCTGTGAAATCTTCATCTCAAACAACAAACTTTGTAAATCTCCTTCATCATCTCTCCGTCGGGCTTTGGTGAAGTTTTCGAAAAGCACAGAAATGGTTGTGTGCACGGTGCTCCGCCGCTACCGCTTCCCTCAACGCTGTGTGCACGGTCCTTTTTCTCTCTCCTAGTTTTTTTTTATTCTTCTCTCGTCAAACTCCCATTTTCGGATGCACACCAACAGTTAGATCTGCAGCATCTCTAACAAAGGCGAATTATTCTTCTCTCGTCAAACTCCCATTTCCGATCTCCTTGATTAATTTCGGTAAGATCTTCGACTTTAATTCTATTTCTCTTCCCTCTTTTTGTTAATTTTGATTTTGTTAGAATTTTCAGCATCATTTGGAAAACCTAATTCGTCAATTTTTTGTCTTTGATTTTTTGACATAAATTGTAGTTGGTTAATTTTTTTGAATTTGGTCATCATGTCAAAGAGTTCTTTCAAGCTCCAACATCCTCTCGGTGACATTCGGATTTCGTATCAGATTTTCAAGAAGTCTACAGCAGTGCAAAGTTGAAGATTGAGATTTTCAAGCAAGGTTCCAGAATTTAGGTTTAGTTTTCACTTTTTAGGAAGTTACTTTCATTTCTTTTTAGATCTGGTAAAATTGTAAGTTTTTAGTGTTGTGTGTAAATTACAGTTTTTTTAATGAAATTAAGTTCCTTTTTTATCTTTTCTTTCTCGATTTTCCTGGTGTTGATTGTGGTTATTGGATTTATTTTTTTTTTCTTTTTGAGATTTGAAGAAACAAAAGAGTGCAAATCATGGGTTGATAAGCAAGCTTCGGCAGTACAAAAAAACCTCATGTGCGTCGCACATAGCTCTACATGCGACGCAAATGAAGTTCATTTGTGTCGCATGTAATGCTATGTGCGACGCACATGAGTGAGGCTGGGCTGCTGGCTTGGCCATCTGCGTCGCACTTTGCTCTTCATGCGACGCAGATGAGTCTTTTGCTGCTGTGAAAGGGGGAGTCATCTGCGTCGCATGGTAGGTAGGGTCCGACACAGATAGCTAATCAACTGCGTCGCGTCGTTGTCCGACGCAGATCCTGTATCCTGATCTGCGTCGAGGCCTGTGCCGTCGGACCCATGTCCGACGCAAATGGGCGCCTCGCATCCGACGCAAATCGTCTATTCTGTACTAGTGCACACTGAGCCCTGACCAAAATAGCATGGGTTTTAGCGTGATAAGTTGGTCTGAATCTTTGATCCGAAACAGGCCACTTTTTATGGGCAAAGCCTGACCCAATCCATGATCCCCTCTACTCGTCCTCAAACAAATTTAGAATGAAATTAAAAGTTCCTCACGATGATGAGATGACGAGATTTTTTTAACATATTGTTGTAACCAAATTCGTATACTGTTTGTTCCATACAAGCATTTTTTCTAACAAATGGTGGATCTTTTTAAGTTAAATTAATGTTTTAGGAAAAGTACATGACTGCAACTCAAAATTAAAAATATAAGCTCATTCAGTAAAAATAATACCACCTCTTTATTTTTTTAGATGCAATATTTGATTATTTCAATCCATTCATAAAAAGGCAAATGTTGCATCTTATAAAAAACAGAATAAGTATATGCACACTCACTTCTAAAAAGTTGGAACATATATATAGGTTTAAGTTCATATGAGAACCACCCTTATGGTGGGAACCGTGAGAACCACTCAATTTTCCTTATTTAATTTTATGAAGATTTTGCTCATTTCACAACGTTTTTGCTCATTTTATGTTTTGCTTATTTTATGTTTTTGCGCATTTAACCTTTTTACGCTCATTATTTGACAATGTTTTTGCTCATTTTAAGTTTTGGCTCATGTAACTATTTTATGCTTATTTTACATTTTTCTCATGTTACATTTTTGCTCATTTTATGTTTTTGCTTATTTAATGTTTTCTACTCTTTTTATGCTTTTGCTCATTTTTTATTTTTTTTGCTAATTTCACCATAAGAGGTTTCTCATTATATATATATGTGTGTGTGTGATCTTGTGAAAACTACATATATGCTAAAACTGAAAACTAGTCATCTGGTCCGTTGATTCTTGTAATCCAATAGACAGAATAAAACCCTCCACCTTACTCTCTCTTCTCACTCACGTACTTTTTCTCCCTCCTCTATTTCTCTGCTTCTTTCACTACTCTTCTACTTCTCTCTTACTCATTAATTTCCCAAAAAGAACCCTAGAATTCAATCAATCATTATATTGATTCATCACAACAACACTAACATTGTTAGAAACTGACAATTGCAATGGCAAGGAAGAAACTGATTTCAAGGCTATGTCGTGGCAGGAGACCACTGACTTGAAAGCAATTACGGCCCGACAACGGTGGTAATCGGACTGGCCAGAAAGCTCCCCAAGGTTAACACAACAACCTAAACTGTCACCACTAACAGAGTAGGCTATGGAGATTAGCACGTATCCAGGAAGAAAAGAGAAGAGGATATAAAAGAGAGAATAATTTTGTGTCCTTCAACTGAAGAATAATGTACTGATCTTATAGGAAGAGATCAGACCAAAAAACGAAAGGCACTCAATCCGGGGAGGATATCAAGGGATTGCCATAAATATTGTAACGTTCAAAACGTTACAGTCTTCCCACAACAGTTACACACGCACTCCGCCTGGGTCCAAAAAGGTAGTTAAGTTAAGTTTATTCCCCAAAGCCCAAGGCCCGTGGCCCGGGCGGGCGGTGCGCGTGTGTGTGTTAGCAAGCCCAAACCCAAGCATGATATCCAACCACAAAAGCATCTCAAGTACCAACTCAATAAGAATAAGAAAGAAGGGAATATATAAACAAGGGAGTATTCCCTCCCACAAGCAATGTGGGACTTTTAAAGAAAAGAAGGCTAAGGCTTTTCAAGCCTTGATTCCAACAAACATCACTTGGAAAAATCCATTAACTAGGGCTCGAAGTCTTGAAATCATTCAAAGTTCATCAAATTTATTGATCAACAGAGCTCAAGTCGAAACTCAACAATGGTGGCAATAACACTTGCAATTCATTCATATTAATTTCCAAGTTCGAATTCTCTTATTTTCTCTACATTACTCATTCTTTGAACTTATAAATTGCTTATTTTAGTTTATCCATAGGAAAAAAAAGGTCATGCTTTTTTGAATTGGTTGTAATTTTTGCTCTACTATGATTGGAAACTTGTTTGTCTTTCCATTATTTAGACTTAGTTTCTTGAACTAGCTTACATTTCGTTTTTTAGGCAAAAAATGGTTCTGAAAATTGTTGGAAAGAAGATGAATGATGATGTTGAAGTTTAACTTTTAAATGCTTCTGAATTTGAACGTTGTTTATTGTGGTTTCGTTTTTTTTTTTTTTGCAATTTATAAAATATTAGGATTTCAATTAGGAATTGTACGCATGCATTTGTGTTGTTTATTTTGCTCAATTTAAGAAGTTTTTGCTCATTTTAAACGATAACTTATGACAATGAGCAAACAAGTAAAATGAGTAAACAACATAAAATGAAGAAAAATTTCGTAAAATGAGCAAAAGTTTCTTAATATGAGCAAAAAACTTAAACTGGGCAAAAAATTTGTAAAATGAACAAAAGTTTCTTAAAATGAGCAAAAACGTAAAATGAGCAAAAAAAAAACATAAAATGTACAGAAATTTGTAAAATGAGCAACAGTTTCCTAAAATGAGCAAAAGTTTCTTTATATGAACAAAAACATGAAATGAGCAAAATTTTGTAAAATGAGCAAAAAGGCTGGTTTTCAGTTTTCAACTTAACGTTGGTTTTCAGCGGATCCTACCATATATATATATATATATATATATATATATATATATATATATATATATATATATATATATATATATATATATATATATATATATATATATATATATATATATATATTGTTTTCATCCTTCTCAAATGGAGTATATATAGAAAGTTAGATTATATGTAAATTCAAGTCAAACTTATATTAGGTCAGATTGATACTTGAATGACTTTAATTTGAGTTGTAAGTTGTGTCGAGTTCGAACTTATTAAGATGGGATAAGGGTTTGGTTCGGTAACTAGTTCGAGTCCAGTGTCTAAACATTATATTGACACCTTCAGTCAGGTGCGATTCGGGGTTGGTCTCTTCCTAGGATCAACTTGATCGGGTAGTAGGTAAGGGCGTAAATAATGCGAGTCGAGCTCGAGTTTGCCTAAACTCAACTAGAACTGGAAAACTCGAAATCAAGCTCGACTCGACTCGAAAACTCGCGAGTTTGAAAAAATTAAACTCGACTCGAACTCGAAATCCTATACTCAAACCGAGCTCGAACTCGAAACTCAAAACTCAAAACTCGAACTCGAATCAAGCTCGAACCCGAATCAAGGTTCAACTCAAACTTGTGTCAATTCATGTAGCTTGAGTTAGGTACTTGGAGTAGCCTTTTATAAAGAAAAAAAAGTTGGGTGTTTCATTGTCCAACCAATGTGGGACTTCATGAAACAAACTTTCATAGAAAAAAATGGCTTCCAACCAAAAAGTTTTTGTTCTATTTATAAAGAACACAAACTTAAATTTTTGTTTCCCAACCAATATGGGACAACTTTAATTCAAACAATAAGTATAGCAAGAGTAGTAACATTTTATAGAGAAAAAAAGGCTATTGTTTATACTGTAAACCAATGTGGGACATTTAATATTTTACATAAAAGATCATTTTTTATAATTTTCCAGTTTGTTTATGAGATTTTGAGCCGAGCCAAGCCAAGGCTAAGGCTCATTAAAATCTTGTGCTTGACTTGTTAACCATAATCTACAGACAAACTATAATTAAAGTCCACTATGAAAATATTTTCTATGGAAGTGTTTATTATATTTCATGGATTAAATTCTTTGAAAAAGTTTGAGAATTATTTATTGAAATTGCAAGTATTATATTTTTTTTTCGAGTTTCTCACGAGCTTTTCGAGTCGAGTAGGTAGTAGCTCAAGCTTGACTCGTTAGTCATCGAGCTCGAGTTTGAGTCGAGCCTACTCGAGTCGAGCTTTGACCGAGTCGAGCTCGAGTAGCTCGCGAGTTGTCTCGTCTCATTTACACCCCTAGTAGTAGACTACTTATGGGTCAGGTGCAAGTTCGAACACGCTACAATATTCTCAGGTTCCCCCTGTTAGTTTTGTGTAACTTTTTGGGTTTGGGTCACGGTTTGTTTTTTACACCTCAACTTGAATAACCGCTATGTAGTTATTCAACATTATTCCAATAAATGAATATAGGGAATTGATATTTTGGAAAAAGAACTACCACGATCAAGACATGAGTGACGTAATTTGTTGGAACACAAGGTGACACTCAAGAAGGGCGGGGTTGAATTGATTGGCTAAAACTGATCGATTTTCGCAAAAACACTCTTATGGCACAGTGCCGTGCACTGTGTTATTCACTCGTAAAATCTCCGATTAACGTTTTTGCTCGAACGAAATTGTATCAAACAATAAAACAATGAAATCAAATAATAAAATCCTTAAACCAAACAATAAGACACAGGAATTTAACGTGGTTCAATCTCACCTCTGAGATCTACGTCCACACACAAACTTCTCTTTTATTATTTGAATCGTAAAATACCAAACTCTCGATACAATTCGATTCCCCCACTACTAACTCTAGTAGTGCTCCCCAACACTTAACCCTAAGTGTTGCTACTCTCCTATAATATAAGAATTACAGAAAGAAAGATTCCTCAACGACGTGCTTCTTATTCAAGCAAATAGAGGACAATTACAAACGTTGTTTAGTTTCCTAATCCGACTAGAACTCGTGCTATACTCGTGCCTTAGGAAACTGTTTTCAGCTCTTAATATCTCCGATTTTCTCTCTCTGAAAACGTGAACTTTAAAACTGATTTTCAATCCCTTATATATGTTGGTAAACAGAATAAAAATCCTTTTCCAGGTTCTCTTATCTTTTGAACAATTTTAATTCCTTAACTCAAGGGATAAAATTCTTTTCCTATTCAAAAACCAATTTTATCTTTTATAAAAAACTGATTAATAAAAATCCTTTTCCAGGTTCTCTTATCTTTTGAACAATTTTAATTCCTTAAATCAAGGGATAAAATTCTTTTCCTATTCAAAAACCAATTTTATCTTTTATAAAAAACTGATTTTCCTTTTCCTTATAGGATAAGGATTTCTCCATATCTTATATTAACTAGATCAATTCTTTAAATCAGATTTCTTATCATACAAACTTGATCACATCAGTTTTTATCATATATTTCGAAAATTCTTTTCCTCAAAACTATATCCGAAAATCTGATTTTTTTATAAAAACTTTTCATAAACAGTTTTCCTCAAAACGTTATTATTTTCTTTAACAAACTTGATTTTCGAATTTCTATTTTCTTTTATATAGATATATAAAATTAACATAATTATTTATTTCCTTAACTCTAAGAAAATAATAATTATCCTAATATTATATTTCTATATTTGGCACATAATATATCATCTAGTTCTAGCATATTACATTTTGCATATAGTAACTAAACTTGGAATACAATATAAACTTAGACTTCCATCTTGATTCTTCACTTCTTCAAAGTCTTCATTTACTTATTCCTTTCTCAACCATCTGTAACAAACTTTCAGACTATAACATATTATATTATCTTTCATCATCAAAACTTAACATGCACAACAAATTCCCCCTTTTTGATGATGACAAACATTCAATATAATATTATTCAGTAATCACTTTTCCCCCTCAAAATATGCACCATTAATGTCATTAGGGAAAGTAGCATAACATCATTCACAAGTAACATGATAACCAAGATAACCAATTATTCATTAGTCTAAGTATTATACCCATCTTCCCCCTTTTGACATTATCAAAAAGGAAAGCATTAACATGTTTAGCGAGACAAAGTGAGATATTATAGTCAGCAAAATAATGCAAGTAGCTCAAGCAATAAATACTAAGGATGCTGGTGCTATGTCATAATCCAACTCACAATCCGAAGTCATTAAGCAAAAATATAACCCAACTCACAATTCGAATTTATGAAGCAAGAAATAATCATGAAGGATCATGGTTGATGGCTAAGAATGTAAGATGAATATAGGTAATGCAAACTTGAAGATATGAAATGGCAATTGGCTCAACAAGTGCTTAAACCCTTTTTTCATATTTTCAACTTCCGCAAATAAACATCATAAGACTTTCTTCACTGTGGCACTGTGTGTGGCACTGTGCCACTGAACAATCTATTCCCTTTCAAATATAACTAATCTTCGGATATACTGGAATCCAAAATGATGATCTTCAAAGCTTTGATAATTCTTCACATTTGAATTGAACTCTAGGACTTATCTAAAATAAATGTCTTACTCTCCTTTTCTTTTCTTTTCTTTTTTCTTTTCTTTTTTTTTCTTTTTTTTTTCTTTTTTTTTTATGAAGGAGAAGCAGACCATACAATATAACTAGAGTCAACCAATAAGAGATCAAAGATAATAACTTAATTCGGACCTCATTGTCTTTTTGATACATCTCCTGACACTGTGCCTTGCACAGTGTAAATCAGTACTGTTCATTCTTTCATGTATTTGAGTTTCATTCCAACCTTTTCATGTTCCCCCTTAACTGATGCGTCTTTTTCTTCCATCAAATTATCAAAATGTTTCCCCATAGATTATCATGAATCAAGATTAAAAGCAATTGTTGAACTTTGGAGCAATGGGTGGGGAAAAGAAGGATAATAATAGAGAATTAAAGATAAGGTGGGACATATGAAAGAAAGAAATAATGAGGCACAAATATCAAACTCGTGAATAGAAAATCAGAATATTGGGCTAAAGATCAAGCTTGCTATAGGAGAAAGTATATGCATTTCATAGCTCAAAAATTCAGCAACTTAGGATCATATAGCTTATTAGTTCGGCAACTTAGGATCATGACATTAGGACAGCATCATTAGACCATTACGAGTCCTTATTATATCAAGTGGACCTTTACTCACAAAACTTCACCAAGACATGCACTCCTACTCCAATTAACATATTTAAAGGAGGACAACAAGCATAATACTCAACTAGTTTTCAGATATTAATGACAAAGCCACGAATTATCTTGTAAAACACTTATGCATGAAAATTCAACATAATTACCTTGATCACTCAATTGTGGTATACTTAACAAACTGTTTTTCAAACCACTTACCAACATCACATTCTCTATGGAGTGTGTTAGGGATTTGCCGACGTTTATCAATACCAAATATTTCTCCCTTTTTGTTGTCGCCAAATGTAACACACCCTCCATGGTAGGCTACTAGTGAGAGGAATTGAGATTTATCACTAGTCATATGTCTTAAGCAGCCGTTGTCGAGATACCATAGGCTGCGTCCTCTCACGTTTGCCTGCAAAAAGATCACTTGTTAATTTTAGGAACCCAAATCTGTTTGGGTCCCTTTTTCTTTCGTTGAGCTTCTAATAAGTCTTTTCTAACCCATATTTGTGTTACATACTTTACATTTTTCGCAACACTCTTTTTCTTGACATTACAATTATCCATAAGATGTCCATTCTTTCCACAGAAGTTGCAAATCAAATATTCAGGTAGATCGACATATTTTCTTTTACGAAAGTCTCTTTCAAAATTTTTGGCACTGTGCCTTACACTGTGCCTCTGGTCTGTATATCCTAAACCAATTCTGTTTCGATTGCTAGTTGTACTGGAGATATATTCTAAGGCTTTTTGACCATCTAACCATTTTTCATACATTTTCCGAGCAATAGTCAATTGTGATTCTAAGGATTCAATAGAAGTGTTTAGATCGCTATTTCTTTTTCTCGAAATTTCCAAATCTCTTTGAACTTTATCAAGTTCATCACTTAAATTAGCATCATGAGGTAGCATAAGTGGAACAATTCTGGATCTTTGTCTTGATTCTTTTAACTCAGTTAACTCATGTTTTAACGATTCAATTTGATTATCAAGATCCGAATTTTTAGCCTCTAGCACAGTGTATGGCATAGTGTTATTAACAACTTCTTTTGCGAGAGACTTTTCGCACCGTAAAGCATTTAACTCAACATTTTTCTCTTCAATAGTTTTTTCAAGTTCATCATTCTTTTTCATCAATTCTTTACAATCCTTTAATAAATCCTTATATTCCAATTCCAAACCAATCTTGTGCTTACTTAAATTTTTCACTTCTTTTCTCATATTTGAAAAATCATCATTCATTTCTTGACAATCATCAATGATATTTTCAAGCAAAGTAACAAGTTGGTTTTTTGATAGAAGATGCATTGAAGGTTTTAGAGAAAGAAGACTTACCTCACTATCTTCAGTTTCATATTGGGAGTTCGAACTTTTCGCCATTAGACACAAGTGAGAGTCGTCCTGGCACTGTGCCTTACTCTGTGATGTCTGTACAGCATTCAGACACAATTTTTCCTCATGGCACTGTGCCTCTGACTGTTCTTCGTCAGAATCCGAATCTCCCCAAACGGCAGCAATCATTGCCTTTTTGAATTCTTTCTTCGATTGCTCCCTTCTTTCTTTGGGCTTCTCATCATCCCATAAGGGACATTCTTTAATCATGTGATTTAACTCTCCACACTTGAAACAACCCGAATTAGTAGCACTTTTCTTAAAGTTAGAGGTAGTGCTCTTACCTTTGAAATTTTCATATTTTCTAGGATTGTTGTTTTTGTTCTTTATGAGAAATTTTTTAAATCTCCTAGTAAGAAAATCAATATCATCATCACTATCACTATTTTCAATTTCCAATTCAGTTCTCAAGGCTATACCTTTACTTTTTGGTTCATTAGTTTTAGAATTTAAGACAAGTTCATGAGTCATTAATGATCCAATAAGTTGTTCTAGTGAAAGTTTAGTCAAATCTTTAGCTTTTTGAATAGCGGTTATTTTTGGGAGCCATCGATTTGTTAAACTTCTTAACACCTTTCTCACTAAATCTTCAGAAGTATATGTTTTGCCTAGAGAACGTAATTCATTAGTGATTAGTGTAAATCTAGTGAACATCTCTTTAATAGATTCGTCATTATTCATAGTAAACAATTCATATTGTTGGACAAGCAAATCTATTCTAGATTGTTTTACCTCATTCGTACCTTCGTGGGCCAACTCCAGCGTGTCCCATATTTCTTTTGCTGTAGTACAAGCCGAGATCCTTGAGTATTCATCAGGTCCAATTCCATATTGGAGAATACTCATTGCTTTGTAGTTCTTTTCGGCTTTTGCATAGTCGACCGAATCGTAGTCATCTTCATCCTTGTCGACCATCTTTCCTTCAGCGTCTTTTCCTTGGATAAGGATTGGTCCTTTTCTAATAACTTTCCAGCATTCATAATCCGATCCTTGGATGTAGATCCTCATCCTAGCTTTCCACCATCCGTAGTCTTTTCCGTTGAAAATCGGGCACTTGGTGTGTCTATCTCGAGAGTCATCTTGCATATTCATGATGTGTATTCTCTAGGGATGAGCCTTTCGAGAATAACCTGCTCTGATACCACTTGTTGGAACACAAGGTGACACTCAAGAAGGGCGGGGTTGAATTGATTGGCTAAAACTGATCGATTTTCGCAAAAACACTCTTATGGCACAGTGCCGTGCACTGTGTTATTCACTCGTAAAATCTCCGATTAACGTTTTTGCTCGAACGAAATTGTATCAAACAATAAAACAATGAAATCAAATAATAAAATCCTTAAACCAAACAATAAGACACAGGAATTTAACGTGGTTCAATCTCACCTCTGAGATCTACGTCCACACACAAACTTCTCTTTTATTATTTGAATCGTAAAATACCAAACTCTCGATACAATTCGATTCCCCCACTACTAACTCTAGTAGTGCTCCCCAACACTTAACCCTAAGTGTTGCTACTCTCCTATAATATAAGAATTACAGAAAGAAAGATTCATCAACGACGTGCTTCTTATTCAAGCAAATAGAGGACAATTACAAACGTTGTTTAGTTTCCTAATCTGACTAGAACTCTGTGCTATACTCTGTGCCTTAGGAAACTGTTTTCAGCTCTTAATATCTCCGATTTTCTCTCTCTGAAAACGTGAACTTTAAAACTGGTTTTCAATCCCTTATATATGTTGGTAAACAGAATAAAAATCCTTTTCCAGGTTCTCTTATCTTTTGAACAATTTTAATTCCTTAAATCAAGGGATAAAATTCTTTTCCTATTCAAAAACCAATTTTATCTTTTATAAAAAACTGATTAATAAAAATCCTTTTCCAGGTTCTCTTATCTTTTGAACAATTTTAATTCCTTAAATCAAGGGATAAAATTCTTTTCCTATTCAAAAACCAATTTTATCTTTTATAAAAAACTGATTTTCCTTTTCCTTATAGGATAAGGATTTCTCCATATCTTATATTAACTAGATCAATTCTTTAAATCAGATTTCTTATCATACAAACTTGATCACATCAGTTTTTATCATATATTTCGAAAATTCTTTTCCTCAAAACTATATCCGAAAATCTGATTTTTTTATAAAAACTTTTCATAAACAGTTTTCCTCAAAACGTTATTATTTTCTTTAACAAACTTGATTTTCGAATTTCTATTTTCTTTTATATAGATATATAAAATTAACATAATTATTTATTTCCTTAACTCTAAGAAAATAATAATTATCCTAATATTATATTTCTATATTTGGCACATAATATATCATCTAGTTCTAGCATATTACATTTTGCATATAGTAACTAAACTTGGAATACAATATAAACTTAGACTTCCATCTTGATTCTTCACTTCTTCAAAGTCTTCATTTACTTATTCCTTTCTCAACCATCTGTAACAAACTTTCAGACTATAACATATTATATTATCTTTCATCATCAAAACTTAACATGCACAACATAATTGAAGATATTCATGGTCAAGTTATGCATTGACAAGTATGAAAATCAAAGAGTTGCAATCTATATAAACTGTAAGAACGTTTTAGGTGTTCTTTTGGTTGAACATATGAGTTCATATTTCCCAGGAAATCATTTTGTCTGGTTGATCATGAAAAGTCCTGAAAAAACATGGGTAAGTTATTTCCCCCATTTTGTAGAATTAAAACTTCATAGAAAAGTCTAATTTATTTCCTATATTTTAATACACAAACCAATTTTTTTTTTTTAATAAGGTAAGGAGAAACCTTGACAAGTTGAGGGGAACAAAGGGGATCCCAACTTGCCAAGGGTGAGAATCGATACTAGGACCTCCTGGAACCGGGAGGGAAGCTCTAACCACTAGGCTATCCCTCACTCTCATACACAAAACAATTTCACACTAATATATTTCCTAAAAATTTCTACTTCCTATATATTTGTATATCAATTGAGCAAACAATAGTTATACTTCTTCCGTTCTAAAATAATTAAAACTTTACTTTGTTTGGTATTTACTTCTCTTTATCTCTCTCCTCATCACATGGTTCCCTCTATTTCTTTCTCTCTATCTCTCTCCTCTCCCAAATCACGTGTCAATTTCCTATATTTCATTTAAAACAAAATGAAAAAAAGTATATTTTTGAGTAACAAATGAGACGGTGATGTCTCATCTTATATTTAAAGCGACAAAGAGTGAATATAATAAATTCTGTTTGTGGATCTGCATTAGTTGTAGTAGTGCAAGGAACAGTACAACAGTACCAATATGCTGCAAATGTTGTATTTGGCCCATTCCTATCTCAACTTGGTCCCCTGTGCTTCAATTAGGCCTACGTCCCAACTCCCAAGTCCCCAAAATGGGGTGTCCTACAAAATTTATCAGCTTGTGCTTAAATTTGCTAATGCAATTTCTATCTTAGACTTGCTTTTGCCGCTAAGAGCTACTACTAATTAATTTCTCTTCCGCTGCATGCATAGCTTTCTCAAATCCCAAAACCGCATACTTCTGTGATGTTGTGTGGAAATATGGTAGCCTAGCTTACTAGGTCACAGCACATTTCCCACTCCGGACATTCTTAGATTAATGGTTTCATTTACTAACAAGATAGGGAGGAAATTGCAAAAGGAAAAATGTTTTTGTAACATATGCATTAATCGTAATTCTTTGATGATTATTGTTTTTATGCTATCTCGGTGTCTCCTAGCCGCACTTATATTGTACACCCGGGTCTACTAGGCTCGATAATATAAGCAAAAATAACTTTTGAAAATGAGCAAAATTAAACTCAAAATGTCCGATATGAGCAAAAGTATTTTTTAAACAAGCAAAAGCAACTTTCAAATAAGTCGAATGCAACTTTTAAATGAGCAATATTGACTTGAAAATGAACAATTAACTTTAAAATGAGCAATTTGGCTTTTAAATTAAGCAAAAGATGATCCCTCATATACTTAGCTCTATATATACCCAGATATACTTTATAAATCTCCTAACTAAGGCAGATCCACAAATCTAACTTTTAAAGGAGCATCGACCTCGACTTACCCAATAGTATAAAAGATAAGGACCAAAAGTTCACCAATATTTTAAAACAAAACTTAAGAAACACATTCACTTTCATATCACAATCTAACAATACTTAATTAAAATTTTGATTACATTTGTTCTTGTGTAGTTATCAAATTTCAGAATACAACATTGATGTTAATACTCAAAACCAAATCTTTTCTAAATAAGTAACAGTATCAATGTAATAATTGAGTATAATTCATCTCTAGGGATTATGGGTGAAAGTAATTCGAATAAAATCCAAAGTCCAATCCAATCCAATCCGAATTAGTAATTCGGATTGGATTTGGATTGAGATTTTTTGAAAAATTGGATTTTCGGATCGGATTGGATTGAGGGTAATTGGATCCAAAAATCCAATAACCGAATAGCAATATGCCTTATATTATGTATCGAGATTGGGCTTAAGTACTTAACAAAATTTTTTTATAGAAAGCCTAATCCATAGCCCAATAGGCGTATCACTTCAACCCTTCCCCTAAAACCCTAACAGCACTTAATTCTTCATTTCTTAAATCAACTAGGCTGCTGTTGTGCTTAATTTATTTCATCGAAAAACTAGAGTTTTAAAAAATCGGATTTTTGGATTGGATCCAATCTAGAGTATGAAAATTCGGATTGGATTGGGTCGGATTCAAACTCTAATCGGTTTGGATTCGGATTGGAAAATTGAAATCCAAATTTTGTTCGGATCGGAATGGATTAGGCCCTAATCCAAACCGTACACTGAACTTTCACCCCTACTAGGGATGGCAATCCAGTCCGAATCTGATCCTAGTCCAATCTGATAAGAAGGAAAAAAAATATGAGCCGACTCCGAAAAAATAATACAAATCCAACTCCGTTTAAAAAGTCCGATTCCGAGCCGAAGGAGGGTCAAAGTCGGATCCCATAAATAATCTGACTCATGCGATCCGACTATGAGGCAATTAGACTTATCTTTTTTTGTTATATTAATGTATTATGTATGTATACTCTGACTCCGACTTTGAGGCAATTGCATTATATAAGATTTTTCTATTGAAAAAAGATTGTTACAAATATTGCATTATATAAGAGTTGAGGCAATCCGAGTAGTAATGATTAGATTATTCGTATTATATAAGATTTGAGGAATGATTGTTGAAAAAATAGTAATGATTAGATCATTTGTATTATACAAGCTTTTTCTACTAAAATAATGGGGTGAAACAAAAGTCGGATCGGGTTGAAGTCAGATATTTGGATCTTAAGCTGGATCAAGTTCGGAAGTTCAGAGTCGAATGTCGGAGTCGAGTCGATTTAGAATCTGACTTCTTTGCTGGTCGAAGTCGGATTATGCATAATCCGGTCCAAGTCTGACTCGTTGTCATCCCTACTCATCACCCACATTGCTATGTAATTTATCATTTATCTAGAGTCATTCCAACAACATTATCTGCACTTGTTATCGGAGCGGGTTGGGGAGAAACAGTATTAACCTAAAAGGAAGTATACCTTTGAATGTGATTCATGTTTTTATGTCTCGATAACATTTTGAATTTCTTATTAAGGCTCTTCACCTTCCAATATCTCATCATTGTGAAAGCGAACAATGAAATTGCAAAGTGAACCTTCCAAAAAAAGTTAACACTTGAAAATTCATTAGCATAATTGTTATGACAGATGTGAGAAAGAACAAATATTGAATGCAAAATTGAAAATAAACAGACACAGATTTAACGTGGTTCACCAACGGAGTGTTGGCTACATCCACGGGCAGGGAGAGAATAATCTTATTGATGAGAAGAATAATCAGAATTACAGATGTGATTATGAACTAAATCGTCATATTAACGATTTAGGTTAAAAGCCTATTTATACCCCGAGTCGAAATCGCCAACCCGCGTCAAAACTGAATCCGCCCGGTCGACCGGGCCATTTCGCCCGGTCGGGCGGTTCCCGCCCGGTCGCCCGGCCGAGCTGCCTTGGTCGGGCGCGCAAGTGGTTTTGACGATCTTTCTGCCCGGGCTCTCGCCCGGTCCCCAGGCTAAACCGCCCGGTCGGGCGACGCCGCCCGGTCAGGCGTGACTTGCCCGGTCGACCGGGCGAGCACTCGATTTCTCCGAATAAGCCGCATTTTCACCAGATTCAAGGCATCAATCTTACAAATCTCCACCTTGACTTGAATTCTCTCACAATGAACCAGAAAAACAGATAACAGATGACCAGATGAACCAGATAACCAGATGAAACAGATAACCAAAAGACAGATGCATTGAACACAATACCCAGATTCTCCCTGTAAACAGATTTGCCCCGAAAGACAACCAAAACAGATTTGTCCCTTAAGGACACCAGACTAGACTATCCCCTCAGGACCCCCAGACCAGATTAGCCCCCTAAGGGCCCCAGACTTGCCCCCCCAAGGGCAGCTAACAATCACAACTAGCTTGTAAGTCCAAGCAACCTTGGAACTTACCATGTGGAACCAGATTCGAACAAATTTGTTGCTTATACTCCTTCCTAGCACAAGTAACACCTTCCTTGGACGGCCCAAAAATATTCACCTCTCCGACATACAGTGCAAAACCCACCATGTCTTCACAACCGTCCCTTTGGGGAGAGTTCCCAAAGATTTCACGCCGACCAAGAGCCAAGTTTGACTGACCCGATTTTGACGACGAAGAACACGGAATTCCAGATTCAGATTCTGAATGTTGACAGACTTTTCCCTGACGTGAACCACCACTCCAACCTAGAGTGTCTCTGTGCTCCACCTGTTTCTCAACACTACCACAAACAGCCAATGTAACAACACCAGACTCAGATAACGTAGACCCTTGCAACACATACAATGTCTCCCGTTTAACCCCTTTTAGGATCATCTTCGAACCCCTGTAGACATACAACCCTCCACCCTCACCTTTGAAACTGAACCCTTTCTTATCTAACAGACTAAGTGAAATCAGATTCTTTGTGACCTGTGGAACATGCCTAACATCATTCAAAGTACAGACTTTGCCATCACATGTCCTAATTCCGATGGACCCTATACCAACCGGTCTTGACGGACCTCACCTGTTGGCCATAGTAACACTTCCATCAACCTCGCTTATAGTTCATAAACCACTCCTCGCGAGAACACATATGACAAGATGCTCCAGAATCTAAAACCCACACATCACCGCAATGTGTTTGTTCATTAGCAACTAAAGCAATATCATCATCGGGCTGAAATTTTTCTGCCGCAATGACGAGCGAAACTGCACCCAATTCATCGGACCGGATTTATTTTTCTTTTTAGGACATTCTCTTTTCCAATGCCCCGTTTCCTTACAGTAATTACAGACATCACTAGATTTAGGACCCCTAGAAGACGGTTTCCTGGATTTTCTCCCCGAATTCCCCTGTCCATTACCACCGGCTACTAATCCAGCAGCTGATCGATCGTACTGCACTGTGCCGGACGCCTTATGACGAATCTCCCCAGTATGAAGTGCGGAATCTTACTTCTTCTAAAGACAGACTATCTTTCCCAACAATAAAAGAATCCACAAAATTCTCATACGACGAAGGCAAAGATACTAACAAAATCAAAGCAGCATCCTCATCATCTACTTTAACATCAATATTACGAAGATCTAGCAAGATAGTATTCAGTTTATCTAGATGATCCCTCGAAGACATACCTTCCGGCATACGCGGGCGAACAGACGTTGCTTCAAAAGCAACTTGTTGGTTAGAGATTTCGTCATGTATAAACTCTCTCACTTCAACCACGGACCAGCGGCAGTTTCTGCTCGCTCCGCAACTTCGCAATTATGTCGTCGAGAAAGACATAGCATAATTGTTGAATGCGCCTTCTCCTCCAGAACGGCCATCGCAGCGGTAACTGAATCCGTTGACTTCTTTGCCAACGGTGCCCACAACCCTTGTTGCTTCAGTAAAGCACGCATCTTGATCTGCCACAGACTGAAACTATTTCTCCCAGTAAATTTATCAATTTTCACATTCATCCCAGACATCTTTCTCACCCGGATCGAACACAAAGCTCTTGATACCAATTTGTTATGACAGATGTGAGAAAGAACAAATATTGAATGCAAAATTGAAAATAAACAGACACAGATTTAACGTGGTTCACCAACGGAGTGTTGGCTACATCCACGGGCAGGGAGAGAATAATCTTATTGATGAGAAGAATAATCAGAATTACAGATGTGATTATGAACTAAATCGTCATATTAACGATTTAGGTTAAAAGCCTATTTATACCCCGAGTCGAAATCGCCAACCCGCGTCAAAACTGAATCCGCCCAGTCGACCGGGCCATTTCGCCCGGTCGGGCGCGCAAGTGGTTTTGACGATCTTTCTGCCCGGGCTCTCGCCCGGTCCCCAGGCTAAACCGCCCGGTCGGGCGACGCCGCCCGGTCAGGCGTGACTTGCCCGGTCGACCGGGCGAGCACTCGATTTCTCCGAATAAGCCGCATTTTCACCAGATTCAAGGCATCAATCTTACAATAGTTTTGGCAAGTTTTATTAAGTTTCTTATATCTTAGGAACAAAACTATTTAGTAGTATTAAAGCAATATTTACAAACAAGTAGTTCAATACTTACCTCATTGGTTTTCAGGTTCTTATAGTTGTAGATTAATAACACTTGAGAAAATTTCAATTTCAAGACGGTAAAAAGTGGTCACTTTTGAGTTGTGACATACCACCACAAATTGTTCTCTCCTTGAGATAACATACTATGACTCCATATTAGAAATCTCAATATTAATTTCACCATAAAAGAAGTAACATTATTCACTATTGGACTTGTACCAAGTCATAAGTAATGAAATGACTCCAAATTAACAAAGAAAAGGAACATTATTTATGTGAGAATCTCATCTATTATCTCTCATCTAATAAATTCCCCGTAGTCACTTCAACCATTTTCATTGTATTATACAGTGTCTTGATCATATTTTGCAATACCATGTTCAAATCATTAATGTGCCACAAACAAACATGATATCAAATGACATAAACAAGTATGTAAGTGACTTCACTTAATTCTTGTCAACGATGTTGAAATTATCTCTCCAATGGCCATCAAGCGAGACAGCGAGTGAAAATTTTGTCGGATACAAAAGCATCGCATTATTATCAAAACCTTAATAGGTATCACTGAGCCTAATCAAACTATGTTGTTGAATTATTCAGGTTCTGGATTCGAATTCTCTTAATAACAGTACCTCTGCAACACGACCAGCTTGCCTTTGTCGAATTAATTTTTTACGCTTAGGTGAACCACCCACAAAGTTCGTAAAGGTGTGACCACATCAACAAATATTTAACCACAATTAGCATCATTCTTTGCAAAATATAGAAGCATCAATTGAACTTACTTGAAGGGCAAAATAACGAACACAATATGAAAATTGGAAATTCCCTCATAATTAAAGTTTGAAGCCATTAATTGCACCTTGCATATTGCTAGAACCATCATAAACTTCGCCTCAGACTTTAGAAAGATTGACATAGTGTTGCATATATAGCGTTTGTTATGCAAGCCCAATAGTCTAACACGGTTAGTAAGTCCGGAGACACGTTATGGGTTTCGTGAGTGTTCAAGGAAAAATTGTAGACGAATTAGAAAGTTTTTGTTTATCTGCAGGGTAGAACTCGGCCCCACAGGATGGAACCCTCACAAGCAGGATTTTCCAATTTCTTTTCTCTTTTCGTCTTATTTTTTTTCTAAGTCTTGTGGTGTTAGGATTCTTTAGAGATTATTTATTTTCAATCAGATTGATAATTATATTAGGAAGATAAATAATTAGTTTTCTAAGTCTAGTTAGATTAGATCTTGTTAGATGCTAATTCTACTAGGGATAAGATTTTATCCTCTATATCATGGAGAATGAGATCATTATTTTGTATGCTCATCATATACGGGGAGAGATTATAAAGACTCTTCGGCTTTGCTAATATTCGTTGAAGGATTAGTGAAATGGTTGGTGGTTTTTCTCTACTTGTTAAGGAGAGAGGTTTCCACGTTAAATTTGCGTTTGTCATTGCTTTAATTTTCGCTCCTTAGATTTGTTTATATTGTTTACTTGCTTCTACGCTTCCACATAAGTCCTATCTGCGGACCCCAAGTATTTGGGGTCCCTGTGCAGTCGCATACATCGCACATGCTCAGTCTTGCCCTTGTTATATCTAGCAGCTCCATAGAGCTGCCCCAAAAGTATACATGACTTTTCATCTCTTTTTTTTGTCCGACGAGACCTAGCTAGTTTATAGTGAAAAAAACTGACTTTTACACAATGAAATCAAACTTCTTAATTATCAAATCTAATTTTTGTTAACTTTGATTTTCTTTTACCTTATAAGTGATTATACTAATTGTAACTAATTTTAATTCATAAATTTTGATCATCAAACATAATTTCACAAGGTAAAAAGAACAAGACCTATATATTGTTCCATGTATCTCTATTATATAAGGCAACTCTTGAGGACTTTGGTGTCCACTTGAGTTGCCCAAATTACCCCCAACAATAAACAAAAATTACACTTGCAACCATTTAATAAATTTAAAAAACAAAAGTAAAATAAGGGAAAAAAGGGGGGAAAAGAATCCTAACATTTGCTTTAAAATAGACAAGTTACTTTACTTCACTATGTTCACCTTTTCCAATTTGTTTTTAATGCACTAATTAATTGTAAAGACAGTTTTTTCTACTTTCTTCAGTTTCTCCTCTTCTCCTTCCTCTTATTTCAACTTCTCTCATTCAATTGTCTGGAAAACACAACAAAAGAACCTAAAATAATGAATGAGGATTAAATTGAAAATATCGACAAAATCACGCATGCATCGCGTGCAAAAAATACTAGTTACAATTAACTGTACCACATTGTTCCATGGATTTCCATACAAATTTGATCAATGGGCATCTAGTGACGACAAAATAACACAACTGTCCCACATTGTTCGTCAAGTTAACGAATAAATCCATGGTACACAAGCATAATTGTTGTGACGAAAATAATACACAAGCAAAGAAAACAAAAAAAAAAAATTAATGCACATATCTAACGTGGTTAATTCACTAATTATGTGCTAGCTACATCCAATTATCATTGAGGAGAGAGAGTACTAAATACAAATTATAGAGGCAAACAAGGATTAGTCAGTTTATATAGCACCTGTCTAAAAACAGGACCCAAAATAGAATACGAAGCAGTAAATCCAAGCCACATACTATAAGTTTTGGGGGAGATTGCCATATAGCAAAACCCCTGTACTTGGTCATTTGAAGCACCAAATAATAGATTCAAGGTATTCCAACAATAATTAATTTTTTTGTCATTTACTATCTTAAGATAAGTCATTCCTAATTCAATTTAAAGGAACAAAAATTTCTATCTTTTCATGGCATATATGCAATTGATCAAAAACCCAACATATCTGTTAAAAGCCAGTACTACATTTGACCTTATTACTAAAGATCCACCTTTACAACATAATCAAACTTTTGTTAAAGAGAGGAATTCTGCACAGTTGATAAGTAGCCACTAATATATCTAGTCGAATTATAGTTTAATACACACATGTAACAAAAAGTGTCTAGTTCGTTCCCATTTACCCCTTTAACCAGAATTGAGTTATTCTTTTACCATATTGAAACCTATTGGTCTGAGTTACTTCCTCCCCCTTTATCTAATTGCAACCGTTTGATTGTAGTATTCACATACAGTAATTTGATCATATATATATATATATATATATATATATATATATATATATATATGGGAAATTTTGTCAATATATACCATATTTTGGACACTTTTTTAAAATAAATAGGTAGGTTGTCTGAAATTTTATATAAATACCAAGGTTGACTAAATTTTTTTTGGAATCACTACCACTTAACGGAATCTTATAAAAAACGTTAGTTTTGCTCCGTTAGTAGCTCATGAAATTACAATTTTACCCTTCCCCCCACCACCATCGTCCCTACCACATGCAACAACCATGCTTGCCACCGTTGCCGCCACCACCACCCCCACCAACCCAAAAATCGATCCACCCACAACCACAACCAACTACAAAAGTAGAGGACTGAAAATCCTCGTGTCACCAGTTCAAATCTGGTTCCTGGCAAGAACAGAGGACTGAAAATCCTCGTGACCACCACCATCTTTCAAAAATCATCCCACCCCACCACCCTAACCAACTACGAAACCACCACCACCTCCACCCACCAAAAAATCGACCCACCCTACAATACTAACCAACTACGAAACCGCCATCGCCTCGTAATGGTGGTTAGGAGAGAGAAGGGGATCGCAAAGGTAGTGAGATTCATGGGGTTTTGGTGGTGGTGGTGGTGGTGGTGTTGGAGGAGATTAATGCAAGGTAAGAAGACAATTTCACATGCCACTAACAGAGCAAAACTAATGGTTTTGCGAAATTCTATTAAGTGGTAGTGATTCCAAAAGAAATGGCAGAAAGTTGGTATTTATATAAAATTTTAGACAACCTAGGTATTTATTTCAAAAAAATGACGAAAGTGTACGTGGTATTTATTAACAAAATTTTCATATATATGATAATTTCTATGGAGTCTTAAAAATCTATACAAAATATATTAAAAGGCGTTTGTAAGGAAGCCTATGTGCCACATGACACTCTCCTATCAAAGGCCTTTGTAATGAAAAGTGAGAGTTTAACCATCAATACACTAAATATTTATTATCTAATGTTTCAAATAAAATATGATAAAGCCTTATAATAATTATATTTAACTAAAAAGGCTTAGACAAGTACTTATATCTCTAAAACTCTTAATACGGTACCACCAAGAGACTACTAATTACATATAATCTTACACATTTCCTTTTAAGCTATTATTTTCAAACTCAACCCTTTAAGGCGTTTTTTTACTTTATCACGTCAAGACGCCAATTTTTTAATTTCTCAACGAACAAACAAATACGAAAAATAACAAATGAAAGATGAATTTATGAATAATAACATATTTGTTTATTGTAATTGACCTAAGGCATCGCCCCAGCAAAAATACTAGTTAAATTATGATTTAGAGAATTTAGACTTGTACTTAACATGTGTGTTTGTTTAATTATTGTAATAATAATAATAATAATAATAATAATAATAATAATAATAATAATAATAATAATAATAATAATGGTCAAACTATTACATTGACAAACATAAATATCAAACTGTTTCGAATAAAAAACAACACTGAAATAATGTTTTTTTTTTCTTTAACACCTTTGCTTCTTTTAATAAGTTGAGTGCAATCAGTGCCCACTCTTCCCCACTCCTCCTCCACCGCCCACTCCCCTCCTCTTCATTCACCTCTTTCTTTCTCTCTCTAAAACCCCCCATTTGCAAAAGCTAAAAAATTTGGGCAGCCAACAAATTCCTCCCCTTTTTTTCCAAATTTCATCTCTTTTTTTTTCTTCTCTTTTCTTTAATCATATTTCATCATGAATGATCCCTACTCAAATTTCTACATTAGATGGTCTAAATTCAACTCTTTCCACCAATTTTCTCCTCCTCCTTCATCTTCTTCTTCAACCACCCCTCATTCTTCTTCTTCTTACCATTTTTACAATAATTATTTCAACACCAATATTACTAATAATAGTAATAATAATAATACAATAATTCCAACTCCACCTTCTTCCCCTCCTTTGAGAGAAGCCCTTCCTCTTTTAAGCTTATGCCCTTCTACCATGGATATTATTCATGAGAATAATCCTAATCAAAATAATAACAACAACAATAACAATATTACGCCGAAATTCGGCCGAAGAAGTAGCAGCTTAGAAGAAGATGAAGATGAAGATGAAGAAGAAACAGTAACAGTAGCTTTGCATATAGGGTTACCAAACCCTAGTGCAGCTGATCTAGCTTCTATTCTCTCTCCTCCTTCAACCTCCCAGATTAAGGAAAATAACATTGCTAAAAATAGTAATAATGATGTAATTAAAGATGATGAAAAAGATGAAGAAGAAGAAACTGAAGATTTTGGGCATCCTTTGATGAGCCGACTTAATAAAGGGCAATATTGGATCCCTACTCCTACACAGATTTTAATTGGTCCCACTCAATTTTCTTGCCCAGTTTGTTACAAGACCTTCAATAGATACAATAACATGCAGGTCAGTTTCTCTCTCTCACTCACTATTTTTTTTGCTGTTATCCTTCCCTTTTTCTTCTAGTAGTTCCTCTCCCTACTCACAATTATAAAAAAACGGAGGAAGTATAAATATAGGAAAAAAACTCTCAATTTCTCTTTTGAAGAAATGTCCTTTTCATTTTAATTACTAGTGATGCACTTCTCTTGTTTTATGTTCTTTTCTTTTTTGAATTATTTCCTGAGAAAATTGATATCTTTATATATGATCACGGATAAATCTGATGGGACCTGAGGTTTTTTTCGTTTCTAATAAGTTTTCGATCTCGAAATCGAAGCTAAATCACGTAATAATGAACCCCAAAAAAGACCTGAAACTTTAGATTTCCTCATTTTCGAAAGTTAATTATACTTGAATGGAGGATTTCATGGCTTAAATTCCTAAATTCGGAGACAAAAAGATTGATTTTTGTCATTATAAGTTAGACTAGTATATGTATCATGGTTATTCTGAAGACAATATGCATGGATTAGGGATTGTTGTTTAAAGATTATGTCTGCCTACTAAAACCTATAAACTCTAATTTATTCTACCTAGCTAGCTACACTATGTCTACACTAACTAATACTCCTTTCTGCATATAAATGTGATTGAACAACACAGACCAATGTTCTTTCTGCATATAGGATTAGTGCTTAGCTTGGGAGTTTGTGCTCATCTCATTGAATATAGAGTACTCCATACATACAGTAGTACTATTCTTCTGATTGTGTCAGCTTACTGGGTCAAAACTCAACACTATTTTCCACTCTGTCTCTTTCCCAACCTGATCTTCATTTATGGCATTTTCATCAACCTCCTCATGTATATATGTATATAACCAGTAGTTCTTCATTAAACTTTATGCATACAAATGCATGTCTCCCTTAAATAATCTGTTGCATTTTAGAAAGCATGTTTTTGTCATTATTATTTTCTAGTACCCCCTATTGGGGCCCGCATGACGGGTTATTAGCTCTATGGTAGAACGCGCTCCTGGTAATTATGTTCGATTATTAATGTATAATCAAGGATTTTTTTTTAATATAAAGAGGAATTATTTGTAAATAGAATGCTTAAATTATCATCAAGTTGGGAGGTAGAAAAGCCAAATAGAGTTATGAAGAGTTATTTTCAAGAAAAAAGAATCATGGATTTTTATTTTTATTATTTGAGTGGGAAATGGAATCTTATATTATTTGGCACATATATTGGTAATCTTTAATCTGCATCAGCTTCTTTCTCCAGCTACTTACAATAAGATCCCCAACAAATAGATAACCAAAATTCTATTCCTGTTTTTTTTTTTTTTTTTCCTTTTTTCTCTTCTATCTCTCTCAGTGATAATTGCCTGTCAATGATACCCTACTTTTTTAATGGCGACCCATTTCTCTAAATATAAAGTCATAATTCAAGAACCTTAAAACTTAGCCATAACTTACTGAAATTCCTTAACTTTTGGTTTTATTTGTCTGATTTTTCTAGATGATTTTAGTATAAGATTGTCGCGCAATGTGCTTTGATATTTGTAGTGTCAACTACCCTAGATTTTGGTCATGGAACAGTTGAAAGAATGATACTCTTTTACTATACTTTTTTCAGTCATTTTCTATCTGGGTGTCTTTAATTATGAACTACTACTATTTTGATTTTCATTGTGCTCGGAACTTTTGAAAATGGAAGCCGTAGACTATATAATATGAATACTTGAGAGTTTGAGAAAATTCAAGGAGTAAGTGGTTAGTAGGCAATTAACGGAAAAAACTTTGTCTATCCAGTGGGTAATCCACCTACTAGAGATAGACATTAATAATTAGTGGAGTACAGTTAAGTAGAGTTAATTATTTTTTAATTATCTATTTCTAGTGGGTAGTCTACCGAGTGATAAATGTATGTCATGTTTCCATCTCCGCAATTAACATAAGTACTGTATTTTTCTTTGTTTTGTTTTCCTTTTTTTTGGGAAGTGTGCACATTTAATCATCTCAATTGTTACCTATGACTTATAAGAGAGATTTTGACATCATATGCAACCGTTGTATATGTGCCAGTCAGTGCCACAACTAATTATCCATTACTCAATTATGCAATTTATGATTTTTTATTTTAAAAATTACCCAAACCTCCCTCCCCCCATTTTTTCGGGGTTGTGAAAGGATTACATTGCTACATGGCATAACCTATCCTTAAGAAATCTTTTGAGAGAGATTATGGGTCATATTCGATGTGGAATTTTTCCTTCTACCCTTCTATTCTTTGAGAAACTGTGTTTGAAGTTGGATCCACTTAGTTTTTTGCTACATTTAAACTTAATGAAAAAATAGAGTGTGAGTTTATCATATGTAAGGAATATAGAGAGTATGGAAGGCATAATGTATATGGGCCAAGAATGAGTAAAATATTATATATCTATATATCTTTTGCCAAAATAGAAATTACACAAAATGAATATTTCTTCATGAATACGGGAACTTAGTCGTATAATTTGTTTTTTGCGATTAATGTATGAATTGGGATAGAATTCTGACAGTTTATATAAAGCATAATTTTGATCAAGGTGGAAATACTTTAGATTTTAAAAAAATGAATTTTAATGGTGATGCTTTGGGTTTGGGAGGCTTAATCTACCATGGAAAATTATAGTGTGCTACCATTCTAGCATAGAAAATGTAGAGTTTGTAGTGTGCTACCATTCTAGCATGGAAAATTATATGTAGGAAATAGAAACTACTATACCTTGGGTCTTAGGAGGCTCAATCTTGCAAGAAAAAGTCGTTCCTAGGTGCTTCAAAGTTCAATTTCTTTATTTTTTTCTCAACATAAAAAAGGGTAAGGTGTATTTTAAAGAACATGCGTATTAATAAAAAAACGAAAGGAAGAAACCGTATATGACATTTGAGCAATTAATGAAGAAGGAAAATCATAAGTCCGAGTTTTTTTTCCTCATGCTTTAATCAATCAAAGATTTAGGAAGAGAAATATAATTTCTCCGTTCTAAATTAGATGCTACACTTTATATTTTAGGTTGTTTCAAATTAGATGTTACACTTTCATTTTGGGTAATAACTTCTCTCTATCTCTCTCCTATCACATAGGACCCTTTTGTTTTCTTAATCTATCTCTCTCCTCTCCAAAAATTACCTAAGAGTCCGTGATTTTAAAAGTGTAACATCTTAATTAAAACAGAGGAAGTAATTCAAAGTTAAAAGAGATTATGGTTTTTAAAAATTGGAAAAAGGAGAGATTGTATAAGCGAAGGACATAAAACTAGGTACAAATGGACCCTAATGTAACTGATTACCAAAACTAAGTTATTTGCCCCAAACTTGTACTTTATCCAAAACTAGATAACTTGAGCGGACCCAAAATTATTTAAAACCGAAGTTGAATCAAGCTGAAGATTGACATGACTTTTTTTTATTGTTTTTACAAAAATATAATATGTTACCAATAGACAGATGGCCTTAAATATGACCAAAATATTTTGAAATTGAAACTTAATAGAATGAATATGTCACGAATACACTCCCAAGTCCCAATAGTTAAATGTATCGGAACCGAATCTGAAATTAGAAGAGGGAAATATGAGTCTTCTCTATCTTTTTATCCCCTAGAAATCTTGAATAATGCACACCAATGACTTTCTAGTTTCTGATTTTTACATAGAAGACTCTAGATAATTTTAAGGTTCAACTAGTTATTAGGCCCGGGCTGTGCCCCGGGTAAGGAAAATTTTCATTTATTAATATTATACTCTCTTTTTTTGATAATTTTATTAATATTATACTTTAAGATGATAACACTAAATGTTATTTGGTCTAGTGGTTAAGACTTTAGTATATGTTCTTGAGATCTTGGGATCAAACCCTATATTACGCAATTTCTAATTTTATATTGTTGTGGATTGCATGGAGTAAAAATCCTTTAGGGAGAGCGCCACGTGGTACCGTTTCTTATTTAGGCACGCATTTTAATATATTAGTATAGATTTTGAGACTAATTTCTCTAGGTTCATATCTTTGTTTAGGCTTAATTCCTGCATCCACAAATGATAGTTTTATCGGACCTTATTACAATTTATGAAGTGTACTTCTGACTAGCATTATATCTCACTACATATAATTAAAAAGAAAGTTCTTGTCCCGGGCGATACGCCCCGGATCATTTACCAATGTGCTTGAAATCTTAAAGCAAAAACTTGAGAGAAGTGGAAAAAAAGAGTTATAGGTATTGATAGCGCTCAGGAAATGATCTTCCAGTTCCTTTTAAATTTTCTACATTATTGTAAATTATAATATGAATTATTCATCAGTATAACCCTCGACTTCAAGAGAGTACATATATATAAATATATAATTACTTACAAAGAATATAATACAATTTTGTTTTTGAAATTTAGGTTAATGTGTAAGAATATAACCTATGCAATTCAATGGTGTAATGGTGTTTACTATGGAGGTTATAAAAATTTGAAGAGCTCTTTTTTTAATATAAGAGTACTAAGAGGTAGAAGACGTGCGCTATTATTAGTATTATCTTAGTAAGTATTAATATATATATTTGTATTTAATTATTCTAAAATAAAAATATTATCTTGTCGTTAAATGATTTTTTCCCCCACAAAGACCAAGATGAGATTGTAGAGTAGTTGGTTAGTGCATTAGTATCTCAAATGAGAGGTCATGGGTTCGAGTCTTGAAACACACATTTATATATATATAATTTTGGAATGAATTTTAAAACATGTATCTAATTATCATGATGCTTAATGAAAGATATTGTGGTTTATTGGTAATGTTATGAATTACTCACTAGATTTTAATATGTATATATTTTGTTGTTTGTGGGGAAAAAGAAAACTAATGATGCCTCTTTCGATCAAGTTACAGCTCAACAAATCTCTTTGATCCACAAAAATCAAAATGTATTTGTAGACAAAAGACTAAAATCAATGAGATATACGCTTCCTCAAATTCCTTCTTTTCCAATAATATTAGCATGCATATCCTACCTCGTTCATTTTTGTTCTTCCTATTATGACTTCAATGGTCAAACTTTGAAAATTTTGACCTCTAAAATCTTATAATTTAAAATTGAAGTACTTAGTATCATAGAATTGTTATTGATCAATTTGTCTACAAACATACTCTCGTACACATATTTTGTTTATAATTTATATTATCTTATAAAAATTATGATCAAAGTTTGTTTTTAGAGACCATGAGAAAAAAAAAAAAAAGTAGGGAGCACAAAAAAGAACAGAGCGAGGGAGTACTATATATTTTCAATCCATAATTAACAATTCAGAATTTAACATGAGAATTGGCTTTTTATAAGTTATAGTTTTTCCTTGCCACTTAATTAACATTTCACTAATAAGATAAGACTATTTTGTCCTGATCTATGGAGGTAGGGTTGGTCCTAACTCCTAAGGATCATTTTTCAGGGACGATTAGCTCTTATTGTCTAGCATTGGTTTTATTTCCACTAATAAAAATGCTTGGATATGTTTTTGTAGATGCATATGTGGGGGCATGGATCTCAATACAGGAAAGGGCCAGAGTCATTAAGAGGCACCCAACCAACAGGAATGCTAAGGCTACCATGCTATTGTTGTGCACCAGGATGCAAGAACAACATAGATCACCCAAGAGCAAAGCCGCTCAAGGATTTCCGAACTTTGCAAACTCATTACAAGAGAAAGCATGGGATTAAGCCCTTCATGTGTAGAAAATGCGGCAAGGCCTTCGCTGTACGAGGCGATTGGAGGACTCATGAGAAGAACTGTGGTAAACTTTGGTATTGCATTTGTGGTTCAGATTTTAAGCACAAGAGATCTCTCAAAGACCATATTAAGGCCTTTGGGCATGGGCACGCCGCATACGGTGTAGATGGTTTCGAGGAAGAAGATGAGCCTGCATCTGAAATTGAACATGATCCTGAAGATCATCACTCAAGGAAACGACACTAGCTTATGATATAGTAAGTGTATGTATATTTGGTTAATCAAGTTAGTTAATAATAAAGCTTAAGCTATATAGATATAATCTTTTAGATTATACTGTATATTTTAATTTTGGGTTTTAGAAATGGGTATATCTCTAGCTCATGATGATGAAAGATTAGACACTTTATTGTTGTTGCTTTTGTGTAATGCATGGTAGATTAGCAAGGATAGAGGAGCCTAATGGATGGCTTTAATTTAATCAACGTAACTTTGGTAAAGGAGGTGCTTGATTAAAGAGGAGCTAGATAAGACAACCCCACATTCGATGGAAAAGTTGAGAAGCAAAGTAATTTGGTGTTTATTATGAAACATAAGAGAGCTTGCTTACACAAAGATATATAGGCAAGGGGCCGGGAGAAAAAGAATATTCAGTATATACATTAGCATTTATTAATTAGCTAAAGCCTATATATCTTTGTGGAAGAGTATGATCACCTATGGTAAGTTGGTAACCTATGTGGATGATAAGTTGGTTGACCCAACAACTTTAAACCAGACTAACCCATTGTTCAAATCTTGTATATACTCGAGAGTATTTAAAAGATCCAATCCGATTTGTAGAATGCATGGAGAGGGATGATATTCATCATGACTGATTGATTTTGAAAACACAAACTCTTTGGTGTAACTGTTACACCATAATTTATGGTGTAACAACCCACAACCCATAAAGCTCCTCTTCTTCTTCGAGTACGGTAGTGTGTAAATGCTTATTTTTCTGGCTTATTTATTAATACAAAATACCTTAGCTTGTGTTGAAAGACAAGGTGATGTTTTTGTTAATATCACCCTAATTTCGTGGGAAAGATCAAACCAAATACTCTACCAATATAAACTAATGATTGAAAACCTAATACAAGGTGATGTTAGTTAAGCCCAATCGTCCAACATGATTGGTAGGGATTGGAGACGTACACGTTGTGTGTTTCGAGAGAGAATAAGAGAAATTCGTAAGCGAAGAAGAAAAGATGAAGCTTCAAAGAGAAGCTGATGACCGTGTTGCTCGGGCAAGCGGGTCAGATTGATCGGGCAAAGCAGTAGCCTTGCTCGGTCAAGCAACTGGTGGCTCGAAATTAGTTTCTAGATATATTTATTCCCTACATGGCTGCCTAGACACCAAATTAAAAAAATGAAAAGATTGTTTGAAGCAAATGATTTCTCTAAGAAAAGTCTCATATATTTCCTCCGTTCTAAAATAAATGAAACACTTATCATTTTAGGCCGTTTTAAAATAAATAAAATGTTACTTTATTTGGTATTCACTTCTTTCTATATCTCTTCTCATCACATGAGTCCCTCTTTTTTTTTTCTCTCTATCTCTCTCCTCCCCTAGATCCCTGTGTCAAGGCCCTATTTTTTATTTAAAACAGAATGGAAAAAGTATATTATTTCCCTACGTGACTTCCTAGATACCAAATAAAATAAAAAGATTGTTTGGAGCAAATGATTTCTCTAAGAAAATATGATGAGGCTGTCAGTTCTATTATTGTACTACTAGGCAATCATGGACACATACATAATGAATTAATGAGCTACGGGTTTGTACTACTCTTGTGTAGATGGGTAGATGAAAGGTGCAAGGTGAACCGAAATTTGACGAGATATTAATGAACAACAATCTGCTAATTATGCCATGTATTCGATATCTATGAAAGTTAGACGTTGCATCAACATCACACACAATAGCTAGATGAGGTCCTCCAAGTGTAAGTACTCCCTTAATTCGTTATAAAGATAAAAGTTGTTTTCATCTCTTGATTTTAAAAAGGTAAAATTGGCTTCAACATAACAAACTAAGGCTCGGGTGCATCCAACACTCCAAACTTTAACTAATAGCCAAAACACCACAAATTATTGCTCTGGATGTGATGTACCTCCAGCGTCATTTCTGACACGCACCTCACTCAGACCAATAGTTTGTGGTGTGTTAGCTACTAGTCAAAGTTTGGGGTGTTGGGTGCATCCGAGCTATAGTTTGTGGTATTGAGGCTAATTTTGCCTTATTTAGTTTTTGTTAAAGCCAAACTAAAACCTTTCAACAACAAAGAGATGACGATAAATCAATTTGATATATACACTTGTAGAATTGTTGTAGTTAAAAAGCACCTGTAGCTTAGACTATATCTATTTTTGTTACCGATCTAGCAAATACAATCAAAATTTTATTAAACATAATTATGAAAGCTAAACATACGATTGATGGTCATTTAAAAAGAACAGTACTCATGCAAGAGAATAAAGGAGTCATAATACTTTTTAAAAAAAAAGATCCATCACAAATTTATTTTATTCAAATTATTTGGTTTTGTATTTTAAGATATGAAATTGCCATTTAGGATGATGAGATGTAATTGTGAGTTTTCTATTTGTTTATCAATTACTGAATTCAATAACTGTGTGTATGTTATCTTGTCTTTAAATACCTTTTTTTTCCTACAAACACCAATATTATATTGTAGATTAGTTGGTTAGTGACTTTTAGCTCTCAAGATGGGGTTTACAAACCCCCGACCACCTGAAAATTGGCGACGCAGCTCCAACCCTTCCATCTCTCCTATGCTTTTCTCAAGACCTCAATCACCC
The DNA here is from genome assembly GCA_947646795.1 of Beta lomatogona. NCBI lineage: Eukaryota > Viridiplantae > Streptophyta > Magnoliopsida > Caryophyllales > Amaranthaceae > Beta > Beta lomatogona. The sequence continues at coordinate 2,642,040 of CANSNZ010000927.1, read as the reverse complement.
ATGGCTCACAATTTCACGAACTCAATCGTCACCACGTCTGCTGCTACCTGCGCTACTGTTTTTCGCCAAACTCAAGTGGCGAAGATGATGATTCGCCTTCCCCAGCCACCTACCCGGCACCGACACCATAACCACCACCTCAGAACTACCCAGCCCCGACGACGCGATTGGTTTTCAATCCAGGTATGTTTTCTATCTCCTTTACTAAATTCATTAATCTTGATTAAGTATAATTTTGCAACAATTTCTCTGAATTACAATGAAATCAGTCCTAATTTCCAATTGCTCTCTATTATGATAAAATCCTTTTGTTGGTCTTCTGTTTTTAGTATGTATCTGAGCTTATACGATCGACTTTCATGGATTTTGCTTCAGTATGATAGCCACCTATGGAGGCTTTGTCAAATTTATCCTTTGGCCTTGTGTTCTTATGGAATTCAATTTGACAGTGCTGTAATATTTGTCTTTCAGTCTTCCTATACTTACTACCGCTGCGTTCTTTACAATTGTCTTTATCTGTTTGCAACAATTTATCTGAATTGCAATGAAACCATTCCTAATTTTCAATTGCTCTCTATTATGATAAAATCTCTAGGTGGGTCGTCTGTTTTTATTATGTATATGTTGAAGTTTTCAGTTTCAATCAGAGAGAATTAGAGAAATGTAGAGAGATAGAAAGGATTTTTTTATTTTTTGATTGAATGAATTGAGCTGCTAGAACTCTAATACATCTTATATAGTGTCAGCTTATTACAAGAGGGTTTTCTAACTGAATTGTAACTAACTTGTAACTAATACATGCTTAACTGAATTCTGTTACAATAGAAATTTAAGCTAGGAAACGTAAGCTGAGCTGGAACTATTAATCAGTTGCAGTAACAAGGTGATCATGATCATCATGATCACCAACACCCCCCCGCAAGCTAGGAAGGGAATAATCAGAAGACATCCCTAGCTTGGACATTAACTTGGAATGCTGAGCAAAGGGAAGAGCTTTAGTCATGATGTCTGCAATTTGCTCAGAAGTAGGAAGATGATGCAACTCAATGAGACCATCAAGAACTTTTTCCCTAGTAAAGTGACAATCTATTTCTATGTGCTTAGTGCGTTCATGGAAAACAGGGTTTTTTCCAATATGAATAGCACTAAGATTGTCACAGTTGAGAACAACAGGTTGAAGCTGATAAACACCAAGTTCTTGTAGGAGCCTAACCAACCAGGGTAGTTTCGATGCTTGTAGCTGCCATGGCACGATATTCGGCTTCACTTGAACTTCTAGAAATGGTGGATTGTTTCTTGGATTTCCAGGAAACAGGAGAATGACCAAGAAGTAACACATACCCAAGTGACAGATCGTCTAATACTAGGACAAGAAGCCCAGTCCCGAGTCCGAATAAGCTTGAAGGGTTAATTGATCACTAGCTTTGAGTAGTATGCCTTGTCCTTGAGTGAGAGAAACATAGCTTAACACCCGAGTTAAAGCCTTAACATGTGGCGAGAAGAGGGTGATGCATGAACCGACTAAGAGCTTGAACCGCATAAGCTAGATCGGGCCCGGTGTTTGAGAGAAAATTCAACTTCCCTACAAAACACCTATATAATTCCCGGATCGGAATAGGGATCACCAACATCAACATGAAGCTTCAATGTGCTAGGGAGAGGAGTTTTAGCACTAGTAGAGAGAGGGGGACGTCTTGGAGTAATTCCCTAGTGAACTTCTTTTGAGTCATCAAAACTCCATGAGGAAGATGACCGATTTCGATGCCCAAGAAAAAATTCAGTAAGCCAAGATCTTTTATGCTGAATGTTTGATGTAGATGATTCTTAAATGATGCAATAATAGCTTCATCGGAGCCGGTGACAATGATGTCATCTACATAAACTGGCAACAATGATGATGTGAGCATCGGTTCTTTGAATGAAAAGAGAGTAATCATTCTTGGGACGTGTATAACCCGGCTTGTGTAACTCTTCATTAAGCCTAGCAAACCATTGTCTTGAAGCTTGCTTGAAGCCATACAATGATTTGTCTAGCTTACAAACCAAATGAGCAGGGATTATGTAACCCGGTGGAGCTTTCATATAAACCTCTTCATCAAGCTTGCCATGAAGGAAGGCATTGTTGATGTCCAACCGATGAAGAGACCATTTATGATGTGCGGCAGAACAGATAAAAGGCATCTAACAATGGCCATTTTCACAACCTGGAGAAAAAGTTTCTAAGTAATCCACACCATACTTTTGTGTAAAGCCCTTAGCAACCAATCTTGCCTTGAGTCTCTCATGGAACCATCTCGCCTTTAATTTTACCTTATACACCCATTTACAACCTATTGCCTTTTTGCCTTTTGGAAGTAAAACCATCTCCCAGGTCTGATTAACAATCAAAGCATCAAGCTCTTTCTGCATTGCTTCAAGCCAACCAGGATGTTGTGAGGCTTCAAAATAGCTCACAGGTTCAATGATTTGGGAAGTTTGTATGAGAAGAGCTTTTAGTGAAGTAGGCAAATCAGAAAAACTGACCAAGTTACACCAATGATGACTCACAGTATCAGCCATACAGACATAATTATCAAGGTATGCTGGCTTATAAGAAGTTATGGTAGAATGTCTGGTAGAAACAGGTGGTTGAGAGGTGTGGGAAGAAATAGTATGGCATGGCAATACTTCAGAGGAAGGAAGTGAAGGAGAAGAAAGTGAAGTACATGGAGTGAAAATTTGATCAGAAGAAGTATCTGTATCAAGCATAAGAGGTTCAGGAATATCAAAAATAGTATCCATGTCAAAAGGAGTATCAATAGGTAAGAAAATGGGATGGTTTGTTTTTGTGGAGGTAGTTGCATAATGAAAAGGAAAATGTCTTTCATAAAACTGAACGTCTCTGGAAATATGAATTTTATTGGTTTCAATATCAAGAACTTTGTATGCTTTTTGATGAGATGGATAGCCTAGGAGGATACAAGGGGAGGCTCTGGAATCAAACTTGGATCTACCAGTTTTAAGAGTGGAAATGTAACAAAGAGAACCAAAAACTCTCAAGTGATCCAGATTAGGCTTAGTACCATTCAATCTCTCATAAGGTGTAGCATACCCTGCACTCTTCAAAGGCATTCTCGTTAATTAAATGTGTTGCACATAGTAAACATTCACCCCAAAACCTGGGGGAACCCCTAGAATGGAAATATAGACCTCCGGCAGTCTCCAAAAGATGTCTATGTTTCCTCTCAACCACACCATTTTGTTGTGGTGTGTCAGGACATGATGTCTGATGTATGACACCTTTGGCAGTAAAAAATTTCAGCATATCTCCTTCACAAAGTTCCTTTGCATTATCTGTTCTTACACTTAAAATTCTGCTATTGTATTGAGTATCAACCATGATGAAAAAATTAATCAAAACATCAACAGCATCATGCTTATGTTTCATCAGAAAAGTCCATGTATTTCTGGAACAGTCATCTACAATTGTGAGAAAATAACTAAACCCATCATGTGTTTTGAGTCGATATGGACCCCATGTATCTACATGTAACAAATCAAAACAATTGGTGGCTCTAGAAGTACTATTAGGAAAGGAAATTCTAGGTTGTTTGGCTTTGTGACAAATTTGACAAATTGTGTCACAGCCTACAGAACTACTAAAACAAGTATGAAGAAGATGCAACTTATTGAAAGGTATATGGCCTAGTCTCAAGTGCCACAACTTAGCATCTTCATTATGAGCTTGAGTGATATTTGCCACCAGTGGCTGCTGAACTGTTACTGAAATATTATCAACAGCATATAAACCAGAACGCAAGCTACCAAGAACCAGAGAATGAGGAGAGGTTGTGCCCTGGATCAAACACTTGTCATGAGTAAAAATTATCTGACAATTTAAATCCTTGCATAATTTGTGAGTGGATATTAAATTGAACTTGAAACCAGGCACATATAGAACATTTTCTAAGATGATGCCATGATCTAATTTCACAGTTCCAATGTGATGTACTATAACTTGTTTACCATCAGCTATTGTTATAGTATTAGGAAGGTGTGTAAACTCTTTCAGATTATCAAACAAATCAATATTAGAGCAAATGTGGTTTGTAGCTCCACTATCTATTATCCAGCTAGAATTTGAGCAAGATAAAAGACATGTACCTGCTACATTAGCACTGGAAATAGTTGTAGCTGATGAGGAAGGTTCTGCTCCACCAGAATCAATGTTCTGAGATTTGAGAACCTTCATGATATGAGTGTATTGTTCTTCAGATATATGTGTGACTTGATTGTCATGTTCTGACTCTTCAGAATTGTGTGCTACAGCAGCTATTTTCTTGCCTTTAACTTTGTGAACAAAGTTAGCAGGATATCCATGAATCCGAAAACACTTATCAATAGTATGCCCATTGTATTTGCAATGCTCGCAAAACAAAACACCAGGTTTCTTTCCAGTCACCACCAGTTTGTGTGTTCCTGAATTTGTTTGAAGAGTAACATTTGAATTATACCCATTGCTTTGTTGTCTTTGACCTCCTCCATATCCTCCAGTTTTCTTGTTATCCACTGCAAATGCCATCAGCTTGTTCTTGTTTTCTTCATCTATTAGACTAGATTGTCTTTGTTTTTCTTCTTGTATCAAGAGTTTGTAAGCAAGAGACATGGCTGGCAGAGGTTGCATCATCAATATATTTGTTCTAACATTTGCAAACTTGTTATTCAACTTCATTAGAAGAAAAACAAGTCTTTCTTCTTGTTGTTGTTTGTAGAAAAGCTTAGAACAGGTACAACCAGTAGCTGAACAAGTAGGAATAGGATTGATTTGGCTAATCTGATCCCATACTGCTTTGATTTGTGTGAAAAAATCAACAACTGTAGTATTATCATCTTGTTTCAAATCTGCAAGAGCTTGTTGTAAAGTGTACAACTGAGGACCAGAGGTTTGAGAATATCTTTCCTCTAAATCAAGCCAAATTTCTCTAGAAGTAGTCAAGAACAGAACACTTCTGGCTATGGAAGATTCAAGAGATCTTAATATGTAAGAAATGATAATAGCATCACATCTCTTCCAAGCTGTAAAATTAGAATCAGTAGCATTTGGTTTAGTTAGAGTTCCATCTACAAATCCTAGTTTGTTCTTAGTTTCAAGAGCAATCATCATGCTTCGTTGCCATTCACCAAATGCTTCACCATTGAATTTCTCAGACACAATAGGTAAAGAAGCATTTTCAGAAGAATTTATGAAGTAAGGACTTGAAGGATCTTGAGTAACAGGAAGATTGTTTTCAGGCATTTTTCAATTGATGAGAGAAATCAAATCAATTTATAAGAATCGCAATTTCAAATCTGATGAATTACAGATTTGATTCAAGAAATTCTGTGAATAATATTCACAGATTTTGTTCTAACTCTAAGAATTACAGAGTTTTGAACTGAGATTTTTATGAAAATTTGATCAAATTCTTCAAGTTTTAACTTCAGAATTTTGATCATTCAAGAACAAGAAGTATTTCTTCAAAAATTATGGAAGAATTACTTACAATTTCATATGAAATCAACTTGAAATGTTGATTTTAAGAAGTGCGGAAGCAGGATCTGATGATTTTAATCATCAATATCTTCAAATTTCAGTGAAGATTTCAGGTTAATTTGAGCAGGATTGAAACGTGCTTTGATACCATGTTGAAGTTTTCAGTTTCAATCAGAGAGAATTAGAGAAATGTAGAGAGATAGAAAGGATTTTTTTATTTTTTGATTGAATGAATTGAGCTGCTAGAACTCTAATACATCTTATATAGTGTCAGCTTATTACAAGAGGGTTTTCTAGCTGAATTGTAGCTAACTTGTAACTAATACATGCTTAACTGAATTCTGTTACAATAGAAATTTAAGCTAGGAAACGTAAGCTGAGCTGGAACTATTAATCAGTTGCAGTAACAAGGTGATCATGATCATCATGATCACCAAGGTGTTCATGGAATTCGCTTTAGTATGGTAGCCAATTATGGCGTATTGGTCAAATTTGTACTTTGTCCTTCTGTTCTTATGGCATTCAATTTCAACCTTGTGTAATTTTTTCCTTTCAGTCCTATTCTAGCTACCTCTGCATTCTTTGCAATTGTATGTATCTGTTCAGCTCACTATGGTTGGCGACATATATACCTGTTGATGCAATCTTATGCCATGTAATTCAAGATCAAGATGGTTTAGATTGGTCTGAATGTCTACTATTTGGGTGGGTTTTTATACTGAATAAACATGTTGGGAGTTTATTCTATCTGAAAACACATACAAAGTTAAGCCTTGTAATTTCTTGTACTAGTGTTTATCTGCACCTTCGATGCAACACCATCTTTTTTATGGACTGCTCCAGGTTGAGACAATTAATTGAGGCTATGTTTACATGTCATGTGAGACTGTCTTATTTTCCTATGTGTCATATCAACATTTGCAAAGGCCTTCGCATATGGGTGCCCTCTTTGATAAATAGATTGGATTTGTTAAGCCATATACCACATATTGAAATGATATATATACCATTAGATTATCGTTCTACACATATCTGGCCATGTCTTGAATAACTGGCATAATTGTTTTGCAACAACTAATCTGCATGTTTTATCTCATGACAAAGTCATGGCCCGATATAAATATTGTGCTCTCTTGGCTATTGTATAAGCCTGACTGTGATTGTATTACTTACCACAAATCTGCTTGTAACTGCCACTTTTGGGACTGGCGCATAGCCTTGCCCAGCATCATTCGATGCCTGCCTAGACACTTAGTGTCTTTGAACCTTTATATGCTTAACCATTGTAAACACTACAGTTGAAAGCAATGCAACGTCGTTGGAAGGATCCTACATTATAAGACTATACATCGTCTCTCAAGCAATAGCAAAAACCTCATACCATGGGTATATGTATTTCCTATGAAACATAATTTAATTGTAACTTTCTTACTTTTATGTTTATTGATTGGAACTCGATATTATTCTTGCAATAATTCTACGCGATTGCCTCTCGGCCTTGCCCAACATTATGTGATGCCTACCGAGGCTCAAGTCTTATGTAGACAATTAGTACTTTAAAATGAAGTAAAATATGAAAACTATTAGTTGGAATATTCAAGGTGCTAAAAAACAGAATGCCCTTGGTGAGATTCTTTTTCTCACTCGAAAATACAAAACTGATGTTCTAATCATAATTGAAACTATGAGCTCAAAAATAAATTGGCAAAAGATTCTTAATACCCTGGGTTTTGATGATATACTCATTATAGATCCGATTGGACATAGTGGTGGAATCTGGGTACTATGGAAAAATGACGCTTATTCTATTACACCGCACACATCATCGTCTCGGTTGGCTCACTTCATAGTTCAAGAAAAATGTTCGTCTTTTTCTTTTTGACTCACTGGTATGTATGCTCCTGCCCAAAATATTGATAAAGCTCCATTTTGGACCGAGGTAACTGAATTCTTCTCCAAATCTTCACCTACCTTGGTGCCTTATTAGAGATTTTAATGAACTCTTACACATTAGTGACAAAAAAGGAGGGATTTATGCCACCCCTTCCCGTTGTCAAATTCTCTCGAACTTCATCTTCTCTTGTCAGGCTCAAGATGTTTTCAGCCCTCCGAACTCCTTTTCTTGGAAAAAGAGACATAATGACCTATATATATATGAAAAACTTGACCGTTGTTTAGTCTCTCCCCAATGGGCATCAAAATATCAAAATTCATTTCTCCACTATCACTACAAAAAAACAGCTCTATAGCGACGGAAAGGATCCGTCTCTAAATCAACACATTCGTCGCTATATGTGCTTAGAGACGGAATTAGGGACGAATTACACCCGTTGTTAAATTCCGTCTCTAATTTAGAGACAGCTTGTAATTATCCGTCTCTAAATTAATTTAGCAACCGATTGTAAAATTTCCGTTTCTATTTTAGAAACGGATAGGTGTCCGTCTCTAATATTCCGTTGCTATATAAGCTTTTTTTTTGTAGTATATGATGGTTATACCTGCTCTGATCATGCACCTATAATATTAACTACAACTGAAATAAGACAATATCAGCCTGCTAGATTTTGTTTCCAAAATGCCTGGACTAATGATCCTAATACAAGAAAAATTGTTAGCAAATATTGGCACCGACAACATTCATGTTCGCATTTCTATAATATAACCCAAAAACTTCAGTTTATTAAACAAGAACTCAAGTTATGGGCAAGGAAAAATTTTGGACATCTTCAACAGAAACTTGAACAGAATCATTCTAGATTAGTAAATGTCCAACAACAATTGCTCCAGTTCCCTAGCAATCCTCATATTGAACAACACTTAGAACGACTAGTTCGACAACGAGAAAGACTGTTAACCTTCAACCAAAAGTATTGGGGAAAATATTCTCGAAAGCAATGGCTGACAAAAGGAGATCGAAACTCTTCTTTTTTTCATTCTAAGAATACTGCTAAATTTAAACGTCAACAAATTTTGGGTATTAAACATCAATTGAACCAATGGGTCGATTCCCCGGATGAAATTCACAATGCTTTCTTATCAGAATTTCAAGAACGATTTAAATTCGCTCACCAATCTCCTAGACCTGTCTCCACGCCTTGCATCTCCCCTATTGTCTCTGATATAGATAATTCCCACTTAATAGCTCCTATCTCTGACAAAGAAATTAGAGATGCTCTCTTTAGCATTGATCCCACAAAATCTCCAGGATCAGATGGGTATGGATCTAAATTCTTCCAACAATATTGGGATATTGTAGGTCATGACATATGTAGAGCCATACATGATTTTTTCAATCATGGTCACCTTCTTCGTAGTGTTAATCATACATTAATCACGTTGATACCGAAAATAGCTACTCCTGAAAAACCAAATCAATTTAGACCTATCAGCTTATGCACCACATTATATATAATTATCTCTAAAATCTTGGTAGAACGTCTTCGATCAATTCTTGTTAAAATTATCAGCCCATTTCAAAATGCTTTTACTCCTGGAAGGTTAATTCATGATAATGTACTTATTGTTCAAGAAGTCCTGAATACCTTTAACAAATCAAAAAGTAAATTGGGATGGTTCGCTCTGAAGTTAGATATGGAAAAAGCCTATGACCGTATAGAATGGGATTTTTTAGCTCATGCCCTTAAAAGTTATGGTTTTCATCACCAGTGGATCAAATGGATCATGCAATGCATTTCGACTGTCTCCTACTCGCTCGTCATAAATCAAGACACAACCTCTGTCTTTCATCCTTCTCGAGGCCTTCGTCAGGGTGACCCTTTATCGCCGTATCTTTTCATTATATGTATGGACATCCTCTGTCGACAACTGGATTTTGCAGCAAAAAATTCAAAGGCGGGAATTGGAATCAAACTTGCTCCACATTCTCAGATTATTCCAGGCCTATTCTTTGCTGATGACGGATTATTATTTTGTAAAGCTAAATTAGATTCTGCCCACCGACTCAAAAATATTTTAGACTCTTTTTGCCTTAATTCAGAACAGCTAGTGAATTTTCATAAATCATCGATCATGTTTTCTAAACATGTCCCAAATTTTAGACGAAGATCAATTGCTGGAATTTTCAATATGACCCCAAAGGTTTTTTTTGGGAAGATATTTGGGCGTTATCTTCTCCAATTATAAGCCAGTGCCTAGCGATATCCACCACTTAGTTCAAAAAGTTGACAACAAAATTAATTCTTGGCACAATCATTTTCTCTCGATATCTGGAAAATCAGTTCTTATTCAGAGTCACTTAGAATCTTCCCCAGCCTATCTAATGGCAACAACTCAGGTTCCCAAGAAAATATGTTCTACAATAGATAAGATTAACCGAAAGTTTTTCCGGCATTCCTCAACGAACTTGACTGGGCTATCCCTAATTGCGTGGTCAAAAATATGTCGCCCTAAAAAATATGGTGGGTTAAATTTTCGGAAAATGGGCCATGTAATTGAAGCATACTTAGCTAAAATGGGCCGGCGAATTCTTTCTGACCAAAACTCTCTATGGCCAACTCTTATGCGCCAAAAATATATTCGAAATACTTCTTTCTTTGAACACAAAGCTAAATCACAAGATTCTTATATCTGGAAATCTATTCTTCGATCTCGAGAGCTTCTAAGGAAAGGAATGCGTTGGAAAATTGGAACTGGAACAAATGTCTATTTTCGGTTAGACAACTGGTGTGCTAATCAAAGCCTTATCGAAATGTTGAATCTTCAAATTACGTCTATTGCTAATCTGGACCTTACTGTTAGTAATGTCATTCTTTCATCAAGACAATGGAATGTTACTCTCCTTAATGACTTAGTCCCATCCCATATAGTCTACTTAATATTAGAGATTCCTATCCCTAGCTATCCTACCTCAGATGTTCCTTGTTGGGGGCTTACTAGCTCTGGTGAATTTTCTGTTAAAACAACTACTTGGCTAGCTCATGGAATTAATTCTAACAGTATTCCTTGGCCTTTTAATTGGATATGGAAAATTAATGTAGCCCCTAAAGTACAAATTTTTCTATGGCAATGTCTACGAAATGGTCTACCATTGAAATTAAATTTAGCTAACCGTCAAATCACTAATGACGCTATTTGCCCCCTTTGCAAATCTGATAATGAGACTTTTAACCATTTATTTTTCACATGCCCTATAATTGGTCATTATTGGAATTCAACTTCTATACGACAAAAAATACGGCATATAGTGCCGCAAGATCTTGTTCAAAGCCTAACATCTCTCCGTCCCTACCCTCAGGCCTTACAATTGCTTTGTTACAATTTGTGGAGCATTTGGAAGGAATGCAATTCAAAAGTCTTTGAGGAAAATATGCTTAATTTAAATCGTATTTATTACAGAGCCTAGCACCTGTACTTGGAATGGACTACTCGAACTATGATGGATTTTTCCTTTACTATCTCTTCACTTTCTTGTTGCAGGTTCCCTACTTCCATTGCAATTAGCTGGCAGCCTCCTCCCTCTAGATGCTTCAAGCTAAACTTTGATGATTCTGTTATTGGCTCCTCAGCTGCTGCAGGTGTTGCCCTCTGCAATTTCGCTGGCCTTCTTGTGGCAGCACAAGCTTATCGATTTGGCCAAACCTCAGCTCTCGTTGCTGAAGCATGGGGATTAAGAAATGGACTTATACTTGCTATTCATCAGCATATTCAACATCTATATATTGAAGGAGATAACTAGTAGTCATAAGAGTGCTGCAAGCCCTTGGACTATCCAAACACTCATTGATGACATTCAGCAGCTACTTTGTCAGTTTAGATTCTAGATTCGTTAGGAGTCCCCCTTGAGAGAAGGGTGTCCTAACTTTCCTTGTGTACTAACATATATATACATATATATATATATATATATATATATATATATATATATATATATATATATATATGGGAATAGGATCACGTGAAAACCACTCCTTATGCTGAAAACTGAAAACTGCAACATAAAATGAGCAAAAAGTTTCTTAAAATGAGCAAAACGATAAAATGAGCAAAAAATTTCTTAAAATGAGCAAAAATATAAGATGAGCAAAAATTTGTAAAGTGAGCAAAAGTTTTTTAAAATGAGAAAAACCATAAAATGAGCAAAAAACATAAAATGAACAAAAATTTGTAAAATGAGCAAAAACTTTGTAAAATGTGCGAAAGTTTGCTAAAATGAACAAAAGTTTCTTAAAATGAACAAAAACATGAATGAGCAAAAAACATAAAATGAGCAAAAATCTGCAAAATGAGCAAAAAGGTCGGTTTTCAGTTTTCAGCTTAAGATTAGTTTTTAGTGGATCCTATATATATATATATATATATATATATATAATTCAATCCAATAAAAAAACCACCCATAAGGCCATAATGCAACATGGCCTTTTTCTATAGGTATTAAGGGAGTAGCGGATTTTACATGTTCATTAGTGTTTGGGGCCTTGGGGGGTATATAGTACTCTCACAAGAAAACCCGCTTGCCCTTCAAAAGAAGGGATAGCGGCAACAAGACAAGGCCACTTATATACTTCTCTTTTTGGCAAGACAACCAAGGTAGAACACTAATGAACATGTAAAATCCGCTACTCCTTAATACCTATAGAAAAGGCCATGTTGCATTATGGCCTTATGGGTAGTTTTTTTTACCCATAAGGCCATAATGCAACATGGCCTTTTTCTATAGGTATTAAGGGAGTAGCGGATTTTACATGTTCATTAGTGTTCTACCTTGGTTGTCTTGCCAAAAGAGAAGTATATAAGTGGCCTTGCTGGTTGCTGCTATCCCTTCTTTTGAAGGGCAAGCGGGTTTTCTTGTGAGAGTACTATATACCCCCCAAGGCCCCAACCCCCCCTAATTGAAAGTATATGTAAACTTAACCTCAGCTTGATCAGTTGATTGTATCTTTATCATCAATCTAATGAATTTTGGAATGAATTTTAAAACATGTATCTAATTATCATGATGCTTAATGAAAGATATTGTGGTTTATTGGTAACGTTATGAATTACTCACTAGATTTTAATATGTATATATTTTGTTGTTTGTGGGGAAAAAGAAATCTAATGATGCCTCTTTCGATCAAGTTACAGCTCAACAAATCTCTTTGATCCACAAAAATCAAAATGTATTTGTAGACAAAAGACTAAAATCAATGAGATATACACTTCCTCAAATTCCTTCTTTTGCAATAATACTAGTCTTCTTTGCACGCGATGCGTGCGTGGATTATTTTGGCGGTTATCATTAAATTTTATTTAAGTGTAATATTGAAGAATGTAATTTACAATCATCATTAGTTCTAATTGAATATCGTTTGGTGTAAATACAAAATATAAAAATTACTTGATGAAGAAGTTGTTTTCTTGGTATTATTATTACTTGTTAATGGATGTTGGTATTGTTATTGCATTTCAAAGTTTAGGTAAAATTAAAATTTTTGTCTTTGATTTTGTAATTGATTTGAAAACTGCTTTAGTTATTTTAATTTGTTCTTCAATCATAAATTTTTTCTTTCACTACACATATTTTTATGAAAGTTTATTTTAGCTATTTTGAACTTCTTTTGATATACATATTTTAAATTAGGAAGGACTATGATTGAGGAAAATTTTAAAATCTTAATAGGTAAGTATTTTTATTAGATTAAGGGTTAAAAAGTATTTTCAAAGGGGGACACCATAGCTCCCCCCTTGACTTATATAATAGAGATTAGCATGCATATCCTACCTCATTCATTTTTGTTCTTCCTATTATGACTTCAATGGTCAAACTTTGAAAATTTTGACCTCTAAAATCTTATAATTTAGAATTGAAGTACTTTGTATCATAGAATTGTTATTGATCAATTTGTCTACAAACATACTCTCGTACACATATTTTGTTTATAATTTATATTATCTTATAAAAATTATGATCAAAGTTTGTTTTTAGAGACCATGAGAAAAAAAAAGTAGGAAGAACAGAGCGAGGGAGTACTATATATTTTCAATCCATAATTAACAATTCAGAATTTAACATGATAATTGGCTTTTTATAAGTTATAGTTTTTCCTAGCCACTTAATTAACTTTTCACTAATAAGATAAGACTATTTTGTCCTGATCTATGGAGGTAGGGTTGGTCCTAAGGATCATTTTCAGGGACGATTAGCTCTTATTGTCTAGCATTGGTTTTATTTCCACTAATAAAAATGCTTGGATATGTTTTTGGAGATGCATATGTGGGGGCATGGATCTTGACAATTTGTTTAGGGGTTTAATCTTTTTGTGTTAACTTGTATTACTGTTGGTGAGAAGTTTATATACATCCTAATAATATAACAAGGCCAAAGCCCAAAACTATACAACACAAATATGCAACCATATATACAAGGCCTAATACCCCCATCAAGTTGGAGCATGCGGATTACAAATGCCCAACTTTCCAAGTAAATAGAGAAATTGTTTTTGACCAAGAGCCTTGGTAAAAATGTCCGCAAGTTGTTCCGTTGTGGGACACATGACTTGGAGCAATAAGGCCATCCTGAATAGCATCGCGAACATAGTGGCAATCTACTTCAATATGCTTGGTGCGTTCATGAAAGACTGGATTCTAAGCAATGTGTAAGGCAGACTTACTGTCACAATAGAGGCGCATGGCCCGAGGATGATGAACGCCAAGACTTTCAAGAAGAGCTTTGAGCCACTTAAGTTCTGAAGTGATGTCTGCTAAGGAACGATACTCAGCTTCTGCAGAGGAGCGGGAAACAGTGTGCTGTTTCTTAGTTTTCCACGAGATGGGTGAGGCACCAAGAAAGATAAGCCACCCAGTCAGAGAGCGCCTAGTGAGAGGGCAACTAGCCCAATCTGAGTCACACCAGCCAGACAAGGATAAATCACAGGCAGAACTAAGCAAGATACCTTGCCCGGGACAACCTTTTAAGTAACGAACAACCCGAAGAGCCGCCTTCCAATGTTCCTGCCTAGGTAGCTGCATGAATTGAGCCAAAATATACACACCATACGCCAAGTCCGGACGAGTGAAGGACAAATAGATAAGCCGGCCAACCAGCCGCCGATAAGACTCGGGATCTGAGAGCAAAGGGTATTTTGGCAGGAATGTGGCTCCAAACTTGGATTGGTTAAACTTTTGGATTTAAATCCTAATTAAAAATTATATTAAATAGGTTTTAAACATTTAAATATCTAGTATTGATTTTCTTGTTTATGATGGAGATTTGCAAAAAGAAAGAAAAAAAAATATTGGTGAGGAGGGTTGGCCACCCTGAATGATGGGGTGGGGGTTTTGATTTTCTAAAATTTCAAAATTTATGATGGAGGATACATTACAAGTCTTGGTATTAATCTCCTAATTTATGGTGAAGGTTATAAACACTAGTACAGAAATGAGGATTTGCATCAGTCCATTTGCGTCGCACCCTCGAAGAACTGACCAATTTGCGTCGCATACCATTAATAGTCCGATGCAAATAATCTCACAAGAGTAGGAGAAGTACATATGCGTCGGACCCTCAGGACAAACGACGCAAAAACAACTATCTGCGTCGGACCCGACGCTCATCCGACGCAGATGGTTGTTAGCGAAATGTATGCAAAGAGCACTATCTGCGTCGGACGTTGCTGACATGTGACGCAGATAAGTTATCTGTGTCGCATGTCCTTAGGGTCCGATGCAGATGACTCGACCTCCAAGTATCCAAACTACGCGGCCAAGTATCCAAACTACGGAGCAAACACTATCCGCGTCAGATGTAGTTTACATGCGATGTGGATGCAGCCCAACACTGAGGCCCACTATCTGCGTCGGACCATAGTGCATGTGCGACGCAAATGGCCCTCCACCACTATCTGCGTCGGACCCTCGTGCACGTGTGACGCAAATGGTCTGGAACTTTAATTCAAAGCGCAAAACTATACGGTCTCAAACGAAACTCTCACACTATCTATCTCCTGCGATTGCGAACCGTTGACCTTCTGAATTAAAGTCCCGATTACTGTCGCATTCTCGCCAGCGACCGTCGCTTCTCCGGCAAATCCCGTTTCGCCGGCGACCGTCGCTTCTCTGGCACTTTCTCTCTTTCTCGTTTTTTCGCTCGTCACTAATCCTCTCTCTCTTCTCGCCGGCGAATAATCACGCGAAGGTGCCTAGTTCTCGGTGTTTATCGGTGCACTCCTTGTCTCGCTGCCGTCACAGCTGCACGCCAGGTGTCGCCGCCGCCGCTGCTTCAATGTCATGTTTTTTGGTTTTTCAATTTCTGTCTTTTTTTTTTTTCAATTTCTGTTTTTTTTTTTTTTTTTGAATTTCCCTCTTTTTTTTTTCCTACAACTTAATCAAGGAGTTTATTACTACATTTCAATGTATTGAATCAATTTCTTGCATTTTCTTGAATGCTCACTTAAGAATTATGTGTTTCGATTATGAGTTAGAATTCTTGAATGGTCGCTTTAGAATTTCAAACTTATAAGAGTTTATATTATAGTTTCCTATTTACCTTGAATTTATGAAATTTAGTAATATCATGTGTGACTATCCAAACTTATCTCTTTCAATGGTGTTGCATTCTCTCACTTTGCCTCTCCTCCACATTGTACTGCAGTTGCCACCTTGTGTCTTGTGCTCCTCGGTTTGCCGGTTCTCCAAGCTCACCTCGTTGTGCTTATCTTCGTTGCTCCTTGAGAGCAGAGGTATGTATTATACCTTTTGCTATTTTCTAATTTATGTTAATTTAACCATTAGTTTGGATTTGTGGATTTGATTTATTTATCCCCTATAATGTGATCGGGAAAGTATATGTGAATTGTTTGGTTATGTGATTGGGAAAGTATATGTTGAATTATGGACATACCTTAATGGGGTGGGGAGGGAAATCTAAGGTATTTTTTGTCTCAGATAATCAGGTAACTTATGTTTAATCGTAAGCTTGATTGATATATGAAATAATCTATATACATATATAGTATGAATTAAAAAGAAGTCGAATTGAATTAGGAACATTTGCCTGAGGGAGGTGCGATGAAGAAGAAGAAAAAAAAATTAGTTGGTAGTGATCTTTGCACCGATGAGTCTGCACATAGGTACATAGATCCTTTTATTGACTTATCACTGGAGGATATGGATGATATTGTCAAGGATATGCACCGATTATTTTGCAACCGACCCTCAGATGAGCCTTTTAGTATGCAAGTTATGAGGGGTACCGTCTTCAACTATGATAGTGATTAGATGATCATTCTCTCGCGACAAGATGTTTTTTATTTTCTCACGGGAGCATGGCTTAATGTATCCATTTTGCAAATATTTATGATGTGAGAATTCTCAAGCTCTAAACTAATTAACATTGATATTTATTTTTATTGTTTCTTCTAAGTATAAGTATTTGGAGTGTAGGTATTTGGAAGAGGAGTCTGAACAAGAGGGTACTATTGGTTTCATGTGTCCAAGTATGATTTCGGCGACCATGATACGCAATGAACCAGATGCCGTGATCAACTACATGACAAGTACAATGAAAGCGAATCAAAATATGCGTTTCATCCTATGTCCGTATATTCAAAAGTATGTTAGTTAAACTAATCTTTTCTTGGTTTTATCTATATGAATTTGTGGTTATATGAGCATCACATTTTGTTTCATGCCTTAAGAAACATTGGATTCTTCTTGTCATTTGTCTATCTAAGAAAGCGGTATATATATTCGATTCGCTATAGAGAGAAAGAAAATTAGCTATCAAGATGCCGCTGAATACGTAAGTTCATAGTTGTTATACATGTTAATTAATTTACTTGCATTTTATGATATTTTAAATAATTTACAAATGTTTATAGTAATTAATTGTTACAAAATTCCTATACTTAGTGCATATACAAGTTTCATGCGCCTTGAAGGATCCAATAAAGGAACTAACTTGTCTTGGATAACCATCCCGGTAAAACTCTTATGTTTTGTATTTCATACACATTTTATAATTCTATTTAGGATTTTATTTCCGATTCTAATATATATCTTAAATTTGGTGTAGTGTGCTCAACATTCGGGAGGAGCGGAATGCGGCTATTTCGTGATGAAAAACATGCTTGAAATCGTTTGCATGCACTATGATTCAGATAATTTACAGGAGGTATATGTATGTCATAAATTCGTTATTTATACTTATAGAATTTTCAAGTATATTAACTAATTTAATATATATTTCTAGGATTTTCCACCAAGTCCTCAGCCATACTCCGCAACTGAAATCGACGAAGATAGAGAACTTTTTGCAAAATACTTTGTAGAGGTCGTCAAAGCTGCAAACTAACTAGTTAGTATATGTATTTATAGGTTAAACAATATTTTTTTGATTGAACCTTGTTGGTTGCCTGATTGCAATATTGGTTGCTTTGAGATGTACTGGAACAGGTTTTGGTTATATATGCAAAATTCTCCCAACGATTTCTTGGGTTGTCCAAACTACAAAGGAGACTCTGCCGAATTTTCTGCTCATAATTATTAATATAATGTTCGTTTAGTTTTGAAGTTTAAAGTTTTGTATATGAAAAAAAAAACAACAAAAAATCATCATTTGCGTCGCACCTTGCTCTATATGCGACGCAAATAGTGGAGCCCTGCATCCACAGTAGCTAGCAGCCCAAGAGTTATTTGCGTCGCGTGGTAGTCTGGGTCCGACGCAAATAGTGAGAAATATGCGTCGCATGCTTGTACGACGCAGATCATGTATCCTGATTTGCGTCGAGAGCTGTGCCGTCGGACCCACGTACGATGCAAATGGGCGCCTCGCATCCGACGTAAATCATCAATTTTGTACTAGTGAAAATATTTAATTTGGAAAAATAAGTACTTCACATTCTATACTTATAAATACCCCAAACCTCAACCTATATTTTCCACAGCAAAAACTTTGAAGAATCCAAACTCTCTTACTTCAAGGTTAAAACTCTATATAAAACCATATCATCAAACTCCCCTAAGCTATACCTTTGCTTGTCCTCAAGCAATAAGACATAGACATTAGAAATGAAAGACAACCTACAATAAAGGACTACAATATGGCCAAAGACTCAACTGAAAACACGAGAGATATAATCACTACACAAACCAAGAATCAAAACAATCTCGAACAAAGCCACATAGCATGTCATTTATCGACTCTCCAATCATACCACATACCATCTCTCCCAAGCTAGATTTAACCAATCCTGACAGACCTCACTATATTTATGCGCGCTCAAATCTCTCATGTGTTTAAAGGATAAATGATGACACTCAACCTAAATCAAGTCGACTCAGATGAAACATGTACTCTTTAACTTTGACTTTTTGACTCACTTAATACTCAACAATACAATACACAATGATCAAGAGAACTTTTAAGGGTTGTAATAGGGCTGAGGTTAAAGGTATGGAGAATAATTTGGAAATTGTGGTGGAAAAACGAATGAGGGGGAGCATCATATAACTGAAAACATGACCATGAAAAGTCACAACAACTCCACGCAACAACCAACAGTCTCCAAAAAATATAACCAACACTTTTTCCATTCAAGAAATTCAATAATAACCCTTTTTATTTTACTTTATTCTCATCTCTTTTTTTTTCGCTTCTTTTTCATTTCATTTTCACTTTTTTTTTTTTTTTTTTTTTAACTTTCAATTCAATTTCAAAGCTCACTAAACATATTTTCCATCCATCTAAACCAGAAATAAAGCACTTCAATTCAATACAAAACAAACCAAAACCAAAACTAATACTCGCTCCCCCAAGTTAGCCTTAGGACAAGAATCAAATGAGACCAATGGCTTGTAATATAGGTAATTAATCAAACATAGTTAGGAAGGCTCAACGGGGCTAGAGAAAGGATAATATGAAAAAAAGAATAACTCTGGAGCTAAGATCATATCAAAACGTATGGGTACAACTCATAGAAAAGGTGGGTAATGAACATAGAGTGTGCCAAACAGTATTGACACTTCCACCACAACTAAGAGCACGTCACTGGAACACATGTTAGTAAAGTAGCCATAAAGTAGAAAAAATATAACATTTAAAGGTGAGAGTCGGGTTGCCTCCCGATAAGCGCTGGTTTTTTTAGGGTCCCGCACGACCGAAATATTTTTTACATTATGAAGAATCCAATGCCTTTATTAACTTATCAAATTCCCCTGCAAACATGTTATTGAATACTCGATATTGCTTTCCTCAAGTTTCACAGGATGAACATGAATATTTACTTGGTCAAAATTATCATGCGACAATAGATCTTTAAGAAAACAAGGAGAATATAACACAGGGGATGAAGGTACAAGATCAAGCTTCCGTGAAAACGGGATATGAATGTTATGCAGGTTAGGCTCAACATCGAATTTTTGTACTCTTTCAGCATATTCAAACTCTTTAACTAAAACTTCACTCTCATCAATAAGCTTGTCAACAAAGGAGTTTTCATTCAAAAGTTCAATTACCAATGGTTTTTCAATCATTGATTCTATAACTAATGATTTTTCCTCCTCAAAAACATCCGTTATATCCATCTTTTCCTTATTTAAACTACCATCAAGAGTCAAATGATAACCTTCTTCTAATGAACTAGCATTCTCAACCAACACATCATCATAATACAAATGTTGCTCAATAGGTTGGCTAATAGATTTTAGTCTAGACGCTATTGATCTTTGACTTTCTGTAATTTTTGCTAGTTGCAACATGTAATCCTCCTGAACAAATTTATAATCCTCCTGAACCTTATTTAATTCATTCATGAAATCATAAAGAAAATCTTTGATATTATCAGATTCCGATGGAGCATTAGACAAATTAAACTCAGGGATAGGGTTATTGACATGCATATATGACTCATTATGTGGATAAAGAGAAATATCATGATCATAAGAGTGACAACAAGAACAAAAATCAGATGGAGAGGTAAGAGTTTGAGAATCATAGATAGATGAACTTTTTAGATCTGGGGTATCATATCTTGTCATCTCCCACTCAAAGGTTTCCCTAGCTAGCTAATTGCTCAAACAAATTACAACCCACTTCAGGTGTCATATCCATGAATTTACCATCATTCATGGAATCTACAACTACCCTAGTATCATCATTCAAACCCTCATAAATCACTAAACCAATTTCCCATTGTTCAAATAAATGGTCGGGACCACGAAAGTTCTCAAATCTAAGCCTATATCTCCAAAACACTTCATGTTCAAATTGGGGAAAAGAGATATACGTCATTCAAATAACAACAATTAAAAAAATATTTACAAAAAAAATATATACATAATATTAACAGTTCAGATATAACAGTAATAAGCCGTCTCCCCGGCAACGGCGCTAAAATTTGACAGGCTAAAGTCGTATCACCTTATCAAAAATAACCTAAGGTCCACTAATAAGTAGTCAGGGAAGTCAGGATAGAATCCACAGGGAGAAAGTTATACTATTGTATCTGAATTCTAATATTATACTAACTAAATCAGATGAAAATGGGTGTGTGACTAAACTAAGCAAATGACAGAACTAAAAACGAAGGTAAGAATCAATTAATAAAGAACTAGGACTATGGATCACTATGCATACAATTTGGGAAATCAGAGACGAATAATAACCACCTAATAAGTCAACTTATCTAGGGCACATGTAATTTCTCTCGAACATTACCTCCCTTAAAGATCACCTAGCCGCTCTCGCATGGTCAAGGATCACTCTGCCTAATGATTGAAAGCCTATACGAAATCTCTCCTCTCGAAGCATATTCAATATTGCGATAATAGAAATACAAATCAGGCCTAAATCATAAATCTAGCATGAACGATTCAATCACAGGAAACCATTGAAATAAAAGGTAATTACACCAATCTATCAATCCCTCATTGCATACATAGGTCCCAACAATCCTAGAAATAAAACTACTCACTCATGCTTGCGAAAACAATAACAAAATCAATGTAAAAATTCATACTTTGAACTATTGCAAAGAACTAAGAAATCAATGTAATCAATAATAGAGAAAGCAATGAAGAAGATTACCAAATTAAAGAACTATATTGAACTTGAAAGCAATCCAAATGTTTGATCTTGAATCCAAAATGAAAAGTAGTAAAACTAGGGTTCTTGAGAGAAATTATGAGAAATAAAGACTAAAACAAAGATGAATAAAAGATGTCTTAGTAATGTTCTAATTTTCGTATTTATACTAAACCTAAAACCTAAAGGAAAAGTAATACGAAAATAGCCCAGAAATCATTAAGATACGCATGTTGGGTCAACCGCCCGATCCTATCGGGCCAACTCGCCCGACCTCCTCGGGCGAAAAGATCTTTGTGTCGGAAATATGACGGACTACCCGCCCGATCGGGCAAGCTCACCCGATCCCATCGGGCGGGATTCTTTTCCTCTTGTTTTCAACTCTAGAACGCAGCCAGATGAATATGTTCTTGGGCCCGATCGGGCTAAACCGCCCGATCCTATCGGGCGGAAAAACTGCGATTTTGCATCAACTTGCAATGGCTGTATCTCTCAAACCAGAAATATGTTTGGGGCGTGTGACCTATCATTGGAAAGACCTTAAAGTCTAGTTTCCAACCCAACTGGAATTTCTTGATTATCAATTTTGTATCAAAAGTTATGATCAAAATGGTGAACAAGTGTCAGTTTTTGCACTTCTTTCACTAACTCTTTGCTTCATTCCAACTCGAAATTGTCCCAAACGGATGCATTGTGATCCTTGTGCAAGCTATCTCCATCCTCAATGATTAAAAGGCTTGATCTTAGATAATCATAATCAATTTGCATCAAAATAACCTGAAAATCATTGAAACACGCAAACGGGGAGTAGTAGAGCAAAACTTGAGTAAATCATGCAAATATGCATCTAAATGCTCTAATTGAACTAGAAATGCAACCTAAATGCACCTAAAACTCTATATAAAACCATATCATCACATATAGAGCAAGGTGCGACGCAAATAGTGGAGCCCTGCATCCACAGCAGCTAGCAGCCCAAGAGTTATTTGCGTCGCGTGGTAGTCTGGGTCCGACGCAAATAGTGAGAAATATGCGTCGCATGCTTGTACGACGCAGATCATGTATCCTGATTTGCGTCGAGAGCTGTGCCGTCGGACCCATGTCCGACGCAAATGGGCGCCTCGCATCCGACGCAATTCATCAATTTTGTACTAGTGAAAATATTTAATTTTGAAAATTAAGTTTTTCCCATTCTATACTTATAAATACCCCAAACCTCAACCTATATTTTCCACAGCAAAAACTTTGAAAAATCCAAACTCTCTTACTTCAAGGTTCTTTCTTCTCTTCTTAATCTATTTTAGTTTTGTATTGCTTACTTAAGTTTCAATTTTATTTGGTTTAAGTAAAAGATTTTCATTAGCAAGTTTAATATTTTGTTCATGATAGGTTATGCATATAATTTTAATTTATAGGGATTCACGTTTAAGTTCATATATATGGTAAATTACTTAGGATTTTTTAACTGGAATAATACAAACTTTGGCCCGTTCTCTCGCAATAATACAAACTTTTGATTATTTTTTAATAATACAAACTTTAGGCCAAAATTCCTAGAGTAGGTCAAAGTGACCTTTAACCTGTAAAACAGGTAAAAAGAATTATAAAAGGCCCCAAAATCTTCTTCTCTCTCCTCCCCTCCCCCTAAACCCCAGTCCACCCCCTCTCCCACCACGAAACCACCAGTCCACCCCCTCTCCTACCACGAAACCACCAGTCCACCCCTCCCCCCTCTCCTTCTCCCACCACGAAACCACCAGTCCACCCTCCCCCCCCTCTCCCCACCCCACGAAACCACCAGTCCATCCCCTCTTCACCCACGACAACCAGTCCACCACCTCACCCACCAGTCCACCCCCCACCCTTGCCCACCCGAAAAGAACCCCCGACCAGTCAACCACCTCCCCCCCCACCGTCCACCCCAAGCCCGACCCCAACCCCGAAACAAGTGGCGTCGAAATCGATTACGGCGGTAGAAAGTTGGGGGAGAGAAAGTGAGGAGAATGATGGGGGGAAGAGAGGGCGAAGGTTTTCGGGGCGGGGGCGGCTTGGTTTGGTTGCTTTCCAGGCTGGGGTGGCGGTGTTTGGTGGTTTTCGGGGGTGGGGGAGGGGAGATGTGGTGTTATCGGATGTTGGGGTGGGGGAAACGTGGTGTTTTCGAGGATAGAGGAGAGGAGACGTGGTGTTTTCGAGGGGTGGGGGAGGCAAACACGGTGTTTTCGGTGGTTGGGGAGGGTGGAGGAGGCCGGCGGGGTGGGGTGGCCAGCGGTGTGTGGGTGGGGGGGGGGGGGAGGGCAGTACGGGTGTGGTGGGGGGTGGGGAGTACGGGTGGGGTGGGGGGGGGGCATACGTGGTTGGGGTCTGTTGGGGTGGCCGGTGGGGATGGGGGGTGACCGGAGGGGGAGGGGGAGGGGTGGAGGGGAAGTGAGGAAGAGATAGAAAAAGATGAAATAAATTTTTTTTTAAACAAAATTTTAAAAACAACCAACGAGATGGTGACACGTGTCTCTTTAGACCTGTTTATCAGGTTACCTCCGGTTTTGCCTTGCTGTAGGAATTTTGGTGTGAAGTTTGTATTATTAAAAAATAATCTAAAGGTTGTATTATTATGAGCGAACCGCTCAAAGTTTGTATTATTCCAGTTAAAAAATATTAGATTTTTATTATTGGTTGATTAATTAGGACAACGTTTAAGCATAAGACTAGGTGAATTGAAGTTGCTAGTATACTCTTTGTGCAAGATCAAGGTAGGTCATGTAGCTAGATCTTTTGAAATGTGGTTTTATGTGTTAAAGTTGTTTATTGATGCTTACCCCGAGAAACTTCCCAGGAGGTCACCCATCCCTGGACTACTCCCAGGCTCCCAGCCAAGCACGCTTAATTGTGGAGTAACTAAGGAATGAGCTCTCTAAAAGAAAGATGCATCTTGTTGGAATAAGTAGCCTGCTAACTCCCTTTAAAGCAATCATGAGGGGTATTACATACACCCCCACTTGAGAACAGCAACACCCTCGTTGCGCCTGAGGACTCCACATATTCGGCATACGGCTTATGGGTTGCCCCAGCCTGGAAACTAGTCGCATATTCGACACGCAGCCGATGATAAGCCCCAGAATCCTCCCCCACTAGACGACTAACCTTGGATTAATTATCCACACGATCAGCACACGGTCGCAGGGTTGCTCTGATACCATTTGTAACACCCGACCAATCCGGAGTCGAGTCTGTCGTCACCAATGCGCATCTTGGGCCAACAACTGTCCTCAATAACCAACACAAGTTATTTCGGTGCATTTGTCCTCACTGATGCGCACCCCGAGAAACTTCCCAGAAGGTCACTCATCCCTAGGGGTGTGCACTTTTGGACCGGGACCGGAATTCGGACCGGAACCGGACCGGACCGGAAAATTCCGGTCCGGTCCCCGGTCCATGAAAAGTTGATAATCCGGGTTTCCGGTCCGGTCCGGTCCAAAACCGGAATTTTCCGGTCCGGACCGGCGGACCGGAATTCCAGTTTTTTTTAAAAAAAAAAAAAAAGTTTAAAGGTTAAAAAAAAGTTTAAAACTTAAAAAGTTAGAAAGTTAAAACCTCATATTTATTGCCTTTAAGATTATTGCTTTTAGAATTATTATATTTTTAATATATTGAATTTATTAATATATTTAAATCTAAGAAAAAGTTTTTTTTTATAAAAAAATATTAATTCCGGTCCAACCGGTCCAAAACCAGACAGGAATATTCCGGTCTTATCCCGGTCCAAAAAAATTTTGGATTCCGGTCTACCGGTCCGGTCCGATTTTGGACCCGTGCACACCCCTACTCATCCCTAGACTACTCCCAACCAAGCACACTTAAATGTGGAGTAACTAAGGAAATAAGCTCTCTAAAAGAAAGATGCATCTTGTTGGTTGAGTAGCCTGTTAACTCCCTTTAAAGCAATCATAAGGGGTATTACAATAATAGTCCTAAATTACTCAAATATTATTTACTCCCTCCAGTCTTTATTAGTTTACTCGTATACCTATTTAGGATGTCCCTTATTAGTTTACCCATTTCTTTTGTTTCTATTTTTGGAATAGGACCACTAACTTTTCATCACACATACATTCAACTTTAATATAAAATAGTAGTTTCTCTTTCTTTCTATGTCCCACAATATATTTTTCTCCTAAAACTTTGTGCAAAAGAAACGGGTAAACTAATAAAGACCGGAGGGAGTATTATTTATTTTAAAGTGAGTAATTTGGGGGTGTTATGGAAATAGTGACCAGCGCTTCCCACAACTCGCAATTTGATCGGGGGCCACCATTGATATGTTTGATTTTGAGATGAAGGTGTATGCCTTTAAAAAAGACATTGAGTGGGGATGATAAAACCTGCACCTGCTTCCCTTGTTTTAATTTGACTACATGTGGGAGAGTTTTAAATACAATCCTGATCTTCTTCTACTGACGTAGGTAACCTTTTTACCTATAATAAGTACTCCACTAGGGCGGGGGGTAATCAACTCGAGAATCCTTCTTTCGAGGCTTTCCTTCACAATTGGCCTTTGATTGGTCAATCTTATCTATTTCCTGCCTCCCATTTAATTTGGGAATTCGCATGCTCCTTGAGCTTGAGTTTCTGGAATCGCGCACCTTTTCACCTTTCTTCGATGGTCTCCTTTAAATTCTAAACTTTGAAACATGATTTGTCCCAACTTACTAATTCTTTGTTTGTTTCCATTTTTTTTTGGTTCTGACTCACTGTCTCTCGTGAATTCCTCGTAAGCCTTTTTCAAATACCTTAATTTCTTAAATGCTAACCATCTTCTGAAAATTAACTTCACATTCTTCTTATCATCCTCCAAAACCATTGAGTAAACCTGTATAATGGGATTGTTAATTTAACTTGTTTAATTTTATTGCACAAGCTGCAAAATTCAAATGCAGAGAAATAACCAATTCTCGAAGGAACAACTTTTCATCACAAGTATTCATGTCTTCACAAATTACAGAAATCACACACACAACGATTTGATGCCTTTTTATTTTCATACTTATCATATGCATTACTAAAATCAATTACCTTAAAAAGATAATTTCCCTCTTCTTTAAGGGATGACACAAAGGAAATATCCTTGTCGAGACCGGAGAATTTCACAAAAAATTCCCTCTTTGTCTTCTTCATCCAACTCATTCAAATGATGCAGTCTGGTAGAAGAACGACGTGCTCATTTTATACAAAGTTTATAGCCCCCATCCTTGGCTATTAAGTACCGTTTTGAGCTCCTTTGAGTTCTTATTTGTGTGATTTGATATGGTTGGACTTGAATGCACTCTTTAGTGCTTTATTCTCCAAATTATGCGTTTGGTACTTTAATCTAGCCACGAAAGAGAAGTCCAAGGATCGCATATGGCCCATAGGAGGTCCGAGAAGCAAGTTTGAAGTCAAAGCATGAAGAAAAGGCCTCCAGGCGGATTTGCCTGACCGGGCAAAAGTCACCTGACCAGGCGAAGGCATATCAAGAACAAAAAAAAATCACTATCACCCGACCGGGCGGAATATCAGACTTCCTAATTTAAGTGTTTTTACAAAGTTTTCTAAACAATATATATAGTTTTTCCGTAATGACGATTAGACTATCCTTTATTATCGTTTTATTAGGTTAAATAATCTGGTTTTCTATCTAACTTTGGTACACTTTTGGCTTTGAAGATTATTAAAGATTGTTGATTTCGCTTTCCATTGAACTTCGATTACTTGGTATTATTTCTCTACTTAGTTTAATTTCATGGATTGCTTACTTTGATTATGAATTTGTTCTTTATTGCCATCAGTGAGTAGCTTAATTCTAGGGCAAAGTGAAGGACACCATGTTTATACCTTGAGTTTGTCATTCTATATCTTTTCAATATCTGGGTTTTGATTACAGTAATATCAATTGATTTGTTATTATTGTTTAATTTGAGCAATATCATAGATTATCTTTGGCTAAATATTGTTAGAATCGAAAGATCGTACTTTTAGAATCTTTAAACAATTGGTAAATCTGATTATGTTAGCGATCAACTGCATATGTTGGTTTAAGAATGTTAAGACCCGACCATATGATTAACCCTTGCTCTAATTGCTCGACCCTAAACCTATGTATTGTTGAGTTACTTTATTTCATTAGACTGGAATAAGTATGGTGAGCCGAATTACTGCCCTAAATTGATTGATTGATCCTTATTTTAATTCAGTATGTATTCTTTAGTCTAGAAGAAATTTCCAATATATTTCTCACCTTAAAATAGTTAAAATAGTTGAACATTAATCTATAGAATTCCTCTCCATGTGGATCAACCAGTATTTGCTAAGTACCTGCTAACAACAAACACCGTTCACTTGCGTTATTATTTTTAAACTCAGCAGAGAAAGATTAGATTCATCCCCCATATATTCAACCACAACCATACTTATGAATTTAGAAAACACTAGGAACTAGGATTGAAAGACCAACCTAAACCAGCAACGGAAACAAACCACAAGAAGCTTACATAAGAAGAACACACATTTATTCAGACTAGCTTAGCTTAACGAGAGAGAGAAGAGAGTAGACTCCCCAAAACTTATAAATTAGATTAGTAGGCGACCTAAATCAGTCAAAGGAAGTAGCTATGGATCTCCTAGAATTAAACGGTGAAGCAACTCGGATTTATTTACTTCTTTGGCAAGTTTGAGAAGATTGAGAAAAATGAGATCTCAAACCTTAAAAGTTAAAACCATGACAAAATTCGGCAGAGCAAGGAGTCTTGTAAGTTTTAAGTCACTTTAAAAAAAAAAAAAAGTTACTAAGTACTAACCTCACAAGAAAGTATTGTATGATTGGTCTTAGCCTCTTAGGTAGAGAAATCATCCAAATTTAACTTTTCTCCAACAAATGAGATTTATAATCTCTTCGTATCTAACCTTTGACATTGGAAGCTAAAACAACAATCGAAGTCTTAATTTCAATTTATTGTTGAGTGGAAAGTTTCAGATGCTCACTTTCAACCCAATTCTTTAAACCTCATCAAAACCCTTTTCAGCCCCACGCCTCTCTGTCTTCTTCTCTCCACTTTTCTGTGATCGAACTTCAATTTTTGTTCTTCAGATTAAGAATCTGAGATGTCTGTGTTGATAAAAACAATTGGGCATCTTCAAATTTCAACAATTTGAAAAAAAAAACCCAGAATAGAGGGTGATCAAAGATGAGTCAACCCTCTGTGATTCTAGCAACTGCTAGTTATGACCACACTATTCGATTTTGGGAGGCTCAAACTGGCAAATGCTATCGTAATATTCAATACCCAGATTCTGTAAGATCTTTCTTCTTCGATTTCAGCATGTAGTAGTTTATATATATCAAAATTAGCTGTTATTCTTTCTATGTTCTTGTTTTGGTCGAGACTTTTCTAAAGTAATTTGTTGCTTAAGTTTGTATTAAGGTGAATTTGTGTTGATGATCATATTGTGAGATGAATTTGGTTGTAAAGATGAGATTTTGTTTTTGGGTTGAACAGCAAGTTAATAGGCTTGAAATAACCCCGGATAAGCGATATTTGGCTGCAGCTGGGAATCCACATATTAGGTTGTTCGATATCAATTCGAGCAGCCCTCAACCGGTAATGTACCTTGATTGGAAGGTTAATGTAGTTTTATTGTGTTGGAGAGGAAGGAGGGTGTTAGTTGGATTCTAATTGATGGTCTAGTATGTTATTTTGTTAACAAATTGGCAGGTGATGAGTTATGATTCTCATACGAATAATGTTATGGCAGTTGGGTTTCCGTCTGATGGAAATTGGATGTACTCGGGTTCTGAAGATGGTACAGTGAAGATATGGGACCTTAGGTAATAACTTGAATACTTGTTTGTGTGTTATTATAGACCTTAGATGATAAAGTGAAGATATTGAGTTTTGGTTTCAGAGCACCGGGCTGTCAAAGGGAATATGAAAGTCGTGCTGCAGTTAATACTGTTGTCCTGCACCCAAATCAGGTTCGTTTCAGGGTATTGTGTTCTAGTTTGTTATGCTCAATTCATCCTTAGTATTGTTTAATTGTTGCAATATTGGGTGGTGGAGTATGACTAGTATTTCTCTTATAACGAACGCAATAAAGCAACGAAGAATTAAAGAACAATCGACACAAGAATTAACGCGGTTCACTAACAATGTGTTAGCTGCATCC
The DNA here is from genome assembly GCA_947646795.1 of Beta lomatogona. Lineage (NCBI taxonomy): Eukaryota > Viridiplantae > Streptophyta > Magnoliopsida > Caryophyllales > Amaranthaceae > Beta > Beta lomatogona. The sequence goes on along the minus strand of CANSNZ010000927.1, from coordinate 2,612,317 downwards.
ACATGCATAGGAGAAATGTTTTCATTATCTTTTAGGAGAGAGAGTACAGATTGGTTAATCCTAGCTTCTGATAATTTAAGGCATATTTCAACAATTACCTTTATCTAGTGGATTGCTTTTGGCTACTGGTTTCATCTTGTCAATTGTGGAAGATGAGCTAATATAATGAATATTGTTATTTGCTCTACATTAAAATTAGCTCTTTTGTTAAGTGATGATGTATGTATTTCGCTTCGCCATAGAAGATGCAGCTTTTCTGCTTAATTGGATCTTATATATTTCAAGTAGCATTTGCCCGCACTTGGGCTTATCCTTCATGACGACTCTTGCTTTTTGGTGGGAAAAATCTTTGTATATTTTCTCAATCATTTTTGGCCGATCTTACTTCGATGTGGTTGATGATACTAGTATCGTGTCGTTATATATCCAAGTGACAAATATACCAAGGCTTAAGATTTTGAACACAGGCATCTCTCCTAGAATTAGGTTCATATGTGAAAAGATCATACTCGAAAGATAGGGTAACAAAGATGCGTGTGTTGAGATAAATGCATAAGAATACCTTAAGGAGTTAAGATATTTAAAAGAAGTTGAAGTTGTGTATTGAGAATAAGATAAGAGAGGATCGGCTACGCTAGTTTGGCCATGTGAGACGTTGGCTAGATGATGCACCAGTGGAGAGTTGGGATTATGGAGAATTTAGAAGAATTTGGGGAACACCAAAGATGATTGGATAGAAGGCTTTAAGAATGATGTGAATAAATTAGGTATGTGAGAATTTATCAATTGACAGATGAAAATGGAGGCAGAGGAACTCTGAGATTCTTGAATTACACAGCCGAACTTATCTTATTGGGATTAACTATTAAGACTTAAGTATTTTTGTTGTTGTCGTAGGACCCTCTCCTAGAAGTGGACACGGGCGCAAGACACAACGTTCGTGAGATATATGCCTGATCATAAAAATCCTTTTCATGCTTTACACATTACGAATGCACATACTTACTTTTTAGATTTACTAGTCTTCTATTGTTGTTCAAAAGTTAATACTCTCGTCTCAAATATGTTTTTGGGAACATACCATTTGAGTTTCCCTCTATATTTTTCGTGCTCTCTATAAGTATGTGCATCTAGATGTTCGAGGTGACAGGGTGGAAATTAAAGCTTTGGGGAAGGATTTCATACTCTTGGAGTGTTGAGCGTCTAACATGAGTGTTTAAGATAATTAGACGAGTCGAAGTAACATAGTATTTGGCAAATGACTCATCTGCTTAATTGTTTGCTGTTTGGTTCCAGATTCAGTATTTTCCTAACAGAATTTCGGGGTTTTTGCAGACTGAACTAATATCAGGAGACCAGAATGGAAATATTCGGGTTTGGGATTTGACAGCAAATTCATGCAGCTGTGAATTGGTAGGTATTAATGTCACGCCTTCTCTATTAGTTACTTTTCTTTAGAGTTGAAAATATGATAATCTACTCATGAGTGCTTATATTTGATTATTGAAAGAACGTTTTGCTTTGTGAGAGTCTCATTTTGCAGATTACTGTCCAAAATCAGTATCTATCTGTTGTTAAATATACTGCATCTTTATTCTCTTTTCTAAAGATTCTAAATTATATTTCTTGAGTGAATCCCTTTTCTTAAATTCTGAAGCATCGCTCTCTCTCTGTATGTTATCTTTACCTTTTAGGCCTCGGTACACTTGTATTAGCTTGGGTATTGCTCTAAATTGGTCATATTAATGGTAATCTTGTTTTAATATTTTGTTAATTGTGACATATAATTGAATGCTTAGGTATTGACTCTGTATTTGGCAACATCGCTTGTATATTGTAGTATGGCTGCAGTAACTGCTTATTTGATACTTCCTCTGTTTTTTTAGTTCTACCGTTTCTACTTTGCACGTTTGCCAAAGCAAAACTTTAAGCATTAATATATTGAATTATACATAAGTGAAAACTGCCTACCTAATTAAGATAAGAGTTACCACCTTAATAAAGCCAGGCGAAACTTACTGCCTCAAAGACAAACTGACCTGACTTATCAAAGACAGGTTTGACAAAAAAAAAAAAAAAGCATCGAGACGAATCTAACAAGATCCCACATGACTATGTTTTCTCTTACGTATAAATAACACAAGATGTTCAAAGTGAAACATGAGAATAGTGTCAAAAGTCAAATTGGTAGAACTAAAAAAATGGAGGAAGTATTAGTTTATTTAGTAGCAGACTGAGTGATAAAGGATATTGAATGACGCAACTTAATTGAAATTTGAACTCAGGTACCAGAGGTGGATACAGCTGTAAGATCTTTGACAGTAATGTTTGATGGAACCTTGGTAGTTGCTGCAAATAATCATGGAACCTGTTTTGTTTGGCGTTTGTTGAGCAGCACACAGGTAGATGATAAAGTTCTTGATAAATCACTAATATAAAAGTTAACTAGCTTATAACTTTGGAAATACTTCTGCTGCAGACAATGACAAATTTTGAGCCACTTCATAGGCTTCAAGCACACAAAGGATACATCCTTAAGTGCCTTCTTTCACCTGAGTATTGTGAACCTCATAGGTTTGTGTTCTTTATGCAGATTCTGTACTTACCGACATTCATCATGTTTTTGAGATGTTCCAACTTGCATTGTGGCTTACTTCACAGCAAATAAATTTACTCAATAAATGTTTTAATGTTAGCATTAGTGTTTGTCATGTATGGACTTGAAAGGTTCTCCTTTTTTCCAACAAAGAGCATCACTTTAGACTCTGGATGAAAGTTAACAGTACGCATAAATCAAAACGTTTCGTTGGCTTGTCGTCCCAATTTTATTCAAGATGATCGTATTTAAGGGGTAGAGGCCAAAGGGGTAAGGATTCACCCAGCACCCATGTGCAGCCAACTTGGTTTAAATTTTATTTTTGATGCTGTAGCTTGGCAGAATATTCCCTAGCAGCATGTCTCACAGGGTGCTCCTCGGAGTAGATTCGAATAAGGATCTGTTAGGTAAGTAGGGAATGGTTCAGGGTAGTTTGGGAAAGTCACAAGCAAATCGAAATAACAGGTACGCAGTAATGAAGCTCAAACTTCAAAGTGGAAAGAATTTTGGATGCTGTGCCCCTGAGTCCATATCCAGAATTGGGAACGGGTTCACGTGTCCTAGAATTTGAACCTCCCATGTAATACTCTCGGATCTGTATCTGAATGACCATATCTGAATCCGAGCATCATAGATATCAACTACCTCTTGCCTAGGAGGAGAGGGGGCATTACATCTTAAGTCATATAGAAAACCTTAGAGTTTGAAATTTGAAGAGGTTTTATTTTGAGGTGAAGTGGCTACATGAGCAAAAGTGCAGTAGTATGGTTATATTTGGTGACATTCTGGCTTGTGTCAATGCTTCTGGTGAACAATGGAGCCAATGAAATGCCTAGAGTTTTGGGGTTGGCTTGAGGTGAGTGAAATGTTTACAGGAAACTCAAGTGTTTCCATTTTATGCAGCACATTTTTGGTGCTTGAGGCGGGCATGCATGACTGGTAATAACTTCATTTAGTTATTTATTCCTTTTAAAAATATATATATATATATATTAGCTTAGTTTCTTCCTACTTGTGAAATCAACAATTTAGTAAGGGATGTAGAGATTTATATGCAATATAGCAACAAATATTCAGATTTCACCTATAATATGTACTATGGGTGTTAAGGCGAGGCCAAAACTCGCCATCGACTCTACTTAAACTCGACTCGACTTAAACTCGACTCGAGCTCGGTTAAACTTGGTCAAGCTCGACTCAACATGGAGACCGACTCGAATCGAGCTCGACATGAAATATCAACGATACGAGACTGAGATACGCGAAACTCGACCCGACTCGCTTGATAAGCACCCTTACCCTAAACCCAAGCTGATCCGAAACTGACCAGACCCGAACCGAAAAAGACCCGACCCGGTTGATCAGTTTGCCAGGTCTACAATTAGGGGATCTATTGCCTCATTGCCCTGCATGCCATCTAACTAATTATAACTAAAACATCATAAATGAAGAGAAACACAAAGGGCAAAAAATGAACCACAATAACATCCTAAGTAATTGAAACCTCTATGGTAAAAAAAAAAATATCCTAAGTCATAATAACATCCTAACTAATCTGAACCTGCATATTACAGAAACAGCAAAGCTAAGATAAGGTATTGAATTTGACATTAGCAGTAGTACTTATTTTATGTCTTTACTTGTTGAATTAAACTGCAGTATTGTAGCTGGATATAAAAATTAGTGTTAGTATATATAATATCTTTTAAGTAAATTAGTAGTGTTAGTTGAAAACCCAAATGAAATCAATATTAAACCCAAATTGTTATCACAAGTTAACCAACGTCAGAACCCAATTTAGCAGGAGCAAACACATAAAATTCCCCATAAAATACCCAAATGAAATAATCATGAGACCAACAGCACCTCACCAACATCATCAACACCGTGCCAGTGTCTATCAACCTCTCTTCTTTTTACCAGCTTCATTCTTCTTTAGTTCTTCGTTTTGTTGCTCGACAAAGGTAATTCTTTTCTTTTTCTCACTGTTTGATTTTCGTGCTCCTTCCACTGAAACTTGGGGTTTTCGTTTTCGCTCCTTCCTTTTCTCCTCCTTTTCCTCCCTTTTCCCTCCTTTTCCTCCTTTTTCTCCTCCTTTTCCTCCTCTTGATGAGCATTAGCAGCAGCATCTCCAATTAACTCCTCTTGATTAGAATTAACATCATCATCATCATCATCCATTTTATCCTCATCAAGAGAGACAACTTCCTCGATGTTCTCCTCTTTATGCGTCATCATCATCCATTTTCTCCTTATCAAGAGTAACAACTTCCTGGATGTTCTCCACTTGATGAGAATGAGCAGCAGGATCATCATCTATTTTCTCCTTATCAAGAGAGACAACTTCCTGGATGTTTTCCTCTTGATGAGAATTAGAACAACATCATCTATATTCTCCTCATTAAGAGAAACAGCCTCTTGGATGTTAGAGTTGGAGTTGTCACTCAATTTCTCAAGAAGATTCCACCTACTATGAACCTTCAAATTAATTTTTAACAAATCAATGTTCTGTTGACGGTTAACGGAACTCATATAACGTTCAAGCTCCTCATTCTTGCACATTGTTTGTTCAATTCATGTCGAATTGAATTTCGAAGGTGAGCATCTGCATGATTAATACTAATAATAAGATGAACATACTACTTATCAATGAATAGCCTATCAATCACACTAGTTAAAACATTTACCTCCACATAAGTTAGCTATTTGAGTAGAATACTCATGGAAACAACATTAGGATCTATGGGCTTTGGAACACGGGTGAAACATGGGTCCCCATGGACTTCACTTCACAGAAGTTGCACTCGCCAATCTCAATCAACGGAATTTCGGACGAGACTTTTCACTTTTTTATAAAATTGGGTTGCATTAAACACAAAAGAAAAAACATCGCTCTCACTTACATCACGAAAGGCCAAATTATCACAAGCAGGCTGCAACGTATTAACTGACTACCTTTTCCCACAGTATTTCACAGAAGTTCGTCTTTGCCTTCTCTTTTCTCAGGCCTCAATTTTTCAACTTTTTCATAAATGAACGCCTCCAATTTTCACAACAATTGTCTGAGATGTAGATTGAAAAAAAAAAAACAGTTGTGTGATGTGGATTGAAAAAAGAACAAGAAATTACATACCTTGAGAACCGGTGAACAACCGAAAAAGCAAGAGTCCTTAGGAGACTTTCTTTGCTCCTTCGTGAATGTCCTCTAAAGTAGGTGAATTCCAATTAATTGCTTCAAGCACCTCCAAATCTTGAACATACTTGAAGTTTTTCAGTATGTGTCCGCAGGAACAAGTAAGAAAGCCTCGATAAGAAAGTAAAAAAGAAGCTTCGGAAAGTTTCCGTACTTTCATCATCCTCCACGGGGATATGCACTAGAATATCTGTCAACATACTTGTAGTGATATGATCAACTTTTTTCTCCTCCTTTTCTTTTTCCTTCCTCTTCTTGTCTCCTTTTTCTCTTTTGTCTTCCTTTTCTTGTCCCCTTCTTTTTCTCTATTCTCTTCCTCGTTCTTAGAAAGAAGATATTGTTGAAGTTTCAGAAACATTTCCTTGGCCTTTCGGGTTTTCTTAATTGATAATGGCTTCATTTCCTTAATATCGGTTCCCTCATCCGTAATCCCAAGCACTTTTGCCACTTCATTGGCACAAAACTTAATGCGACATCTCCAACAACAACTTGTTTTCTGTTTTATTGAATCTTTTATAAAAACAGTTAACTAGGAGTGACGGGCATTCAAAGAGATTTATTTATCTTCTGCAATAAGCTCATGAACTTGTTTGAGGAAAGTGAAGAGTTTTGATTCTTTCATTTCTTTTAGTAGGATGTATATGCTGGGTCTCTTCCTATGTTATGCATTTATGCGTCCCTCAATATGTTGGCATAAATTTTGACGAGTCCTAGCATAGACATCCTACTTGAAGAAATGAAGGAATCATAACTCTTCACATTCCTCCAACAAATTCGCGAGCTTAAAAAAACTCCTTTGAGGGCTCGTCAGTCCTAGTTTACTTTGTCAGTAACAAATTCAATAAAACAGAAAGCAAGTTTGTCGTTTGAGATGTCGGCATTAAGTTTGTACTAATGAAATGGCGAAAGTGCTCGAGATTACTGATGATGGAACCGATATTAAGGAAGTGAAGCCATTATCAATTGAGGAACACGAAAGGCCAATGAAATGTTTCTAAAACTTCAACAATATCTTCTTTTTAAGAACGAGGAAGAATATAGATAAGGGGACGAGAGAAGGAGGGGAAAAGAAAAGGAGGAGGAGAAGAGAGAAAAAGAAGGGGACAAGAAAGGGAAGGAAAAAGAACAGGAGGAGAAAAAATTTGATCATATCACTAGAAGTATGTTGACAGATTTTCTAGTGCATATGTCCGTGGAGGATGATGAAAGTACAGAAACTTTCCGAAACTTTTTTTTTTTTTTTTTTTTTTTTTTTACTTTCGTATCGAGACCTTCATACTTGTTCCCACGGACAAAAGATGCAGACTGAGAAACTTCAAGTATGTTCAAGATTTGGAGGTGTTTGAAGCAGTTGATTAAGCTTCACCTACTTTAGAGGACATTCATGAAGGAGCAAAAAAAGTCTCCAAGGACTCTTGCTTTACCGATTTCTCACCGGTTCTCGAGGTATATGATTTCCTGTTCTTCTTTTTTCAATCTACATCTCACACAACTGCTGGTTTTTTTTTTTTTTTCAGTCTACATCTTACACAATTGATGCGAAAATTGCAGGCGCTCATTCATGAAAAAGTTGAAAAATTGAGGTCTGAGAAAAGAAAAGGCAAAGATACACTTTTTCCTATTCTGAAATATTGCGGGAAGAGTTGGTTAGTTAACACGTTGTGGACTGCTTGTGATAAATTTGGCCTTTCGTGATGTAAATGAGAGCAAAATTTTTTACTTTTGTGTTTAATGCAACCCAATTTTATAAAACAGTGAAAAGTCTCGTCCGAAATTATGTAGATTGAGATTAACGAGTGCCTGTGAAGTCCATGGGGACCCATGTTTCAAGGTCCTTGGGGACTCGTGTTCCAAAGCCTACAAATCCGAATGTAGTAACTAACTTATGTAGAGGTAAATGCCTGTAGCTAGTGTGATTGATAAGCTATTTATTGATAAGTAGTATGTTCATCTTATTATTAGTATTAATCATGCAGATGTCCAACCTTTGATTTTCAATTCGACACGCAACTGAACAAACAAGGTGCAAGAATGAGGAGCTTGGACGATCATTGATTTCTTAAAAATTGATTTGAAGGCTCATAGTAGCTAAAATCTTCTTGAAAAATTGAGTGACAACTCCAACATCTGTGAAGCTGTCTCTCTTGATGAGGAGAATATGGCTGCTAATTGTCATCAAGAGGAGAAGATCCAAGAAGTTGTCTCTCTTGATAAAGAGAAAATGGATTATGCTGCTGCTAATTCTCATCAAGAGGATAACATCCTAATAGGTGTCTCTCTTGATGAGGAGAAAATATTTTCTGACAAGAACATAACCTGTTGCATGTATCGCACATTAGTTTGGTGTTTGAGGAGACCGTGAGTGCATGAGTGGTTATAACTTTTAAGGTCCATGTTATTGCAAACTTTGGCTAAATGATGGAGTGGATTATGCTGTCTGCATGCTTTTGGCTAAATGATAAAGAGAAAATGGATTATGCTGTCTGCATGCTTTTAGCTACAGGTGGAAATATAATGGGTTATTCCACTGTATATGTGTTGAGCAAGCATGAACCAAATGAATGACCAAGCTATGTAATGATATTCTTAAAATCATCCTAGTAGTGGAAGCTTGGAACCCCTAAGCCACAAGGTGAGAAAAATAAAGAATAAGCCATTATACGTACCAGACAATTAGATAAGATAAAAGAAACCTAAAGCAGGTCAGGGATAGTAAGTCGCATTCTTTCACTTTCTTCTAGCCAATATAATGAAAATATTATACGTTTCAATAATTCAGCAGAAACACATTCATTTGGTTCATGCTTCCTTTTCATACATAGTTTTAGTGCTTCCTTTGACTTGGAAGTTCATCCAGAATTCCAAATATATAGTGTTTCTGCTGAATTATTGAAAGGTATAATATAATGGCTAGAAGGGTATTGGAATAAAATTATAGGTATTCTTGTCTGTTTAGTTGGAAAGGGGAAAGAATCCACATGGTTCTGTGTAAATCATGATGCTAGACGATTATAGGTGGGTAGTTTGTTAAGTGATATTAAATTTTGTGTGGAGATCATTGAGGTGATAGGCAGTTCTCAGTACACTGGTCCATTGGATGTAATTCCAGGAGGTGGTGCTAGGTTGCGGATTTGGTGGTAAACATGGATGGGGGATTGGGCTATATGCTTTTTGGTGGGAATTCATTTGTTGTCAGGTTATTGGTGGAAGAGGGGTGGGGAGGTTGTGATGAATTCTAACCCGGCTGACATATGCACAACGCAAGGACAAGGGCAATCAGTCAAGGCTTGATAAGTCAGTGATACAGGATATTTGTAATGGCAGAAAAGTCAGTAAGCTGAGGAAATATTGTTAGAGTGAACGCAACCATAAAACGGAAAGAGAAAAATCATGTAAGGGTTTGAGAAAAGTGATTGCATTTGTTTTGTCTTTTGAGAGAGTTCCTGATCCCTTCGAATGCTTAGTTGTGTTGGTGACTCTTTCATTTCAATTAAAGCAAATTCCCACCTCTTTCCTCCTAATGTGTGTGTTAAGTCTATATTTCTTACCTTTATCTCCCTGTTTCTTGTGGTGGCGAACTGAGTTCATCACAGCGGTGTTTTGTAGAACATGGTGAGTGGCACTGGTGGATATGACTAAGGGCAGTTAGTGTTTGACTGTGGTGGTGTGACCTCTGCTGACGTATCAAGTGAGAACCTTTTCAAGCAGAGTGGGGAAAGGGAATTGAAATAGAAAAAAGAACAGAAGAATTGGAACAACCATATTCTTCAAAGGGAAAAGGGAGCCATAGATCCTGCTCCCTTGAAACGCCTTTCAGAATGCTTCCAAGTGGCTTGTAAAAGTATTTCTCTATCACAAGGCCTCTTTGCTGTAAAAGTTTATGGGAGTTTAATATGTGGTGCACACCACTTGGTCTAGGTTTTTCTTCTCTTTGGCTCTTTTTTAGTCTGCCCTCTCCCTTCATTGGTGTCAAGTCTGTGATACATCAGCTTTCACTTTTCCCTTTGCTCCATTGTCTTTCTTTTTACAACTAGTTCTTCTTCCTCATTGCTGCTATCCAGAGAGCTATGTTCCTTTGTTCTGAATCTATATTACTCGGACTCGGGTATTTATGTAATAGACACGAGTATATGTGCCAGACTTGGCCATTCTTTTATAAGTTCAATAATTCCCTATCCAAATGAGTTTTCACTATATGTACCCATGCCAAGGTGTCCAAAATCCGACACGGCTACTTAGGTGAAATTAAGAGTCCGCATAACCTACCTATACTATTTATTTCGTCACCATGTATCCTGTATTCATGTGTTCTTTTTTCCTAATAGAAATTACAGCAAATACGGTTGTTCATATTATCTTATTATGCTTACTTTTGTTTCTTCAGATACTTGGCAACTGCATCTTCTGATAACACAGTGAAGATATGGAATGTGGACAATCATTTCACCTTGGAGAAAACTTTATCTGGTAATTAACTACACTTAATACACATGGTGTGTTAAGGTGCTTAGCCTTACCCCTTTTATAATATATCCACAATGGTTGTGCTTGAAACTTTGCAGGGCATGAACGTTGGGTGTGGGACTGTGTTTTTTCTGTAGATGGCGCCTACCTCATTACAGGTTAGTTACCATATCCTCAGAAAGATATAAAAGTTTGGGTCAATTTGGATTATTGAGGGGAATGCTCCATAGAGAGTGCCTACCTCAAGGTAGATTCTTTGCGTAGCTAGTGTATGGTCTCCATGTGAACGAGGCTAATTTTTATTGTAGCTAATCTATTGAGATTTCGGAGGTACAAAATTATCTTTATTAGTTTCGAGGGGGGGAACCAGTTTGATCATGGGCTTAAAAGCAGTTCAGTTTGATAAACAAATAGTGTACTTTGTTTGAAACGTAGATGCTATGATATATTCATTTCTCCCTTGTTTGATCGTGTTAGCTTCCTCGGACGGGACTGCAAAGCTGTGGTCAATGACAAATGGCGAAGTCATACAAACATATCAAGGTCATCATAAAGCTGTTGTTTGCTGTGCTCTAAATGATGGAGCTGAAGTATCTTCTGCATAACCATCTTATGTCAACTGCCCTTTTCTTGTTACAAGTAAAATCCCGTTATCTTTGTTATTACATTGGGACTGATTAGGGTCTGTACATTATATCTTGATAGACTATTGCAGTCGTGCAGGTATGTAGCCATGATTGATGATTTTCGATTCTTCCCTTTAATTGTTATTTATGGTTGGTTGTGGTTTTTGCATACGAAATTTGCATGATGAACAAACAGTTAATCGTGAACTTGCAGGTTGCCTTTCCTATTGAATACATAAATATGTTTTAAAAAAAATCTTTGAATACCAGTTAGCCTTCTATAATGATTCACTTCTACCAAGTAGAGATAAAGCATTGAAGAATAATTTAAATTGATGAGCTTCTGTCCTCCGTTTTGTTATTTGAGATTGCAGATTTGCAGCACCTATAATTGTTGCAATTCTGAAAACAAAAACTTATTTGTTTTCCAGCCAACTTCTCATATATTCAGTATGAAATCTGAATCAACTACTGAAAACCAAGGGTAGTTGTAACACATAAAGTTCATAGAATTACTCCCACAAAATGCAAGGTTGTCATATGTAATTATATAAATAACGTCGCCAGATGCTGGTCAAACAGGTTACAAAATTAAGTTGATTTCAGAAGGATTTAATCTTACTTGTAATATATGATTATTAGATAATCATATTAGATAATCATATCAGATAATCATATCGTTCCTTGATTTTGCCAACAAAGTCATTGAAAAAAAAAGGGTCGGGCCAGGCCGTTTTAACAAGCCTTGGCCTGAGCTTGCCAGTTTAATAAGCGATTCAAGTGTGACCTAAACCACTCGTTTATATTGACGTGGCTCGATATGATTTTCGAGGCTGTTTTCGGACTCTTTTTGTGTTTTGTGCTTTTTGTGGACGAAAGTAATAAACAAGGGTATAAACAATTCAACTATCTCGGTATGAATTGAACTAGGTTTGAAGAATGAAGCTATCTCGGCTAAATTCAACGGTATTATTTTGCTATCTCGGCAAAAACAACAATAATTCACAAAGGAATCACTTTTATCAAAACTTAAAGCTGATCTTCTTTATTGATTAGGCGCCTATTTATAAGGTCAAGAGCAGCAAGAAATCCTTGCCCTCCAAGTCATTACACCACACGCCACCTAGCAAATATTTTAGGAAACATTCCCCTAAACTTAAGCCTAGAATCTAGCTAGAACTTAAGGAAACAATAGCTTTAAGGAAAGAGATGCAACACTTTCCTTAAATACTAAAAACCACACGCCTAAGCCTAAGCTAATTACAACTCAGATTTTCGGCTCTTATTACAACCAACTAAAATAAAAATGACTCAACGACATTAACTAATTTAACTAACAAACATAATAAAAGACATATTTTTCGTTACATGCAAAACCTCTACTTTAAGAGTAAAGTAAAACCATGCAACCATCCTAATAAAAGAAATAAAGATAGTTGACAAACAAATCCTAACAGAACTAGAATTTGTCCATCCATAACCATATCATACTCCCCCTCTTGAAAAAAAAACTTGTCCTCAAGTTACATTTTCTTGAAAGCAAGGTACCAAGTCGGCAGAAGTCAAAGTAGCACATATTCCATTCCCAAGCAACACCTTGAATGTCTCGTATCCAAGCTTCTCTATGATCTCAAAGGGTCCTTCATCTAATGGCTCGTCATGCTTATGATTAACGTGCAACCTTTGAGCAACAAGAGACAACCAGACTCGATCACCCTTAGCTAAGTGTGTGCCTCGTTGCATATGCAAAACATGAGCATGTCTCTTTCTTGTTGCGCGCGGATTCCAGCACTTCTTGTTGACATGAACTCAAGCAAATGTGCGAAGAAGCCTCGGCCTTGTTGTGCGTGGGTTGTGCTTTAGATGCTTCTGTGGTCGTAGGTAGGTGGGAGATGGCCTGACGAGGAGGTATGGGCTGCAGCAACATACTTTTGTCACCTACCAGCATCGAATATGCATTGGTCTTACCATTATGAAGCACTTGACGATCACTTTGCCATGGCCTACCTAGCAGCAACGAACATGCATTCATAGGAATTGTGTCGCACCATAACTGATCCATATATTCACCCACATGAAAACCAACTAAAGCTTGTTTCTTTATCCATATTCCATCATCATTAAACCAGCTTAGCTTGTAGGGTTGATGATGTGCACGCGTAGGAAGTTTCAAAGGATCAATGATAGATAATGCATACGCATTGGTACACGAACCATTGTCAATAATAAAAGAACAAACTTTACCATTAATTAAGCAATTTGAATGGAAACGATTGGACCTTTGTTTGTCGTTATGATCAACATCTATGGTAGACAGCAAGCTAAGCCTCAAAATCAATGTGCGTTCATTCTCCGGCTTACAAACTGGTTGTTGGTCCCAAAAAGAAGGATTTTCAACATCATCATCACAAGCATGAGATGACTCTTGGTTGGTGTGAGTTTCTTCAGCAAAGTAAGCATCATACTCCTCTCTAGAAATCAAGATCTTATTAGGACAACTTCGAGCCACATGACCAATACCTTGACACCGAAAAACAAACTGTTTTTCGTGCCTTATGAGTAGCATCTAGAGCAATAGGTTGAGAAGTTTCACCACTTTCCTTCCCCTTGACCAAAGTTTCGGTCTTCACAAGAAACGGAAGTTTTGGTTTTTGGAGTGAAAGACACACGAGCACTCTTACTCTTGGCCTCCTTTTGCTGCCTTTCTACCTTGCTAATTGACACAACTCATCAAACGTGTCATAAGTTTGCAATTCAACAAGATTAGCAATAGGTGTGTTCATACCAAACAGAAATTTAGCCATCTTTTGTTCCTCCTCTTCCTTACATCCACATGCCAAATATAACTTCTCAAATTCAATCACATATTCAGCCATGGACAGATGATTTTGCTGAAAAGAATTTAGACTAAGGTACAACTCTTGCTTATAGGACATGGGAACAAACCGTTTTCTCAATTTCAGTTTTAATGAAGTCCAAGTTTTAATCTTGTCCTTCCTATCTCTCACTCTTTGGACTTGAAAAGAATCGTACCAATCAGATGCATAATCATTAAGTTTAAGTATAGCATGATTAAAACGCTGAGATTCATCCATACCTTTGTGATCAAAGAGGCGCTCTATTCTTCTTTTCCAATTCAAATGGGCTTGAGGATCTTTCAAACCATTGAACTCAGGAAGGTCTCCAAGCTTAATCAACTCGTCCCTTTGTGAACGTGTCTCATCCCCCTTCTTCTTCTTAAACACCTCTAATGTCAGTTGTGTGATCACGTCTTGCAAGGTTTCGTTTTGTTTGGCAAGTGCTTCCAACATGGCAACCCTTCGTCGATCCTCTTCACTGTCTCCCATGACAACGTCGGATTGTTTGCTTCTCTGTGACTTCGTTACTACTTGGATCAAGCTGAAATGTTGACACAACGTAGGTTTATGTTAGCTTTCCAACGAACCAAGAAAATCAAGATTTGGAGCTCACACGCGCCCTGACGCTCCGTTTTCGTAACACTGCTCTGATACCAACTGATATGATTTTCGAGGCTGTTTTCGGACTCTTTTTGTGTTTTGTGCTTTTTGTGGACGAAAGTAATAAACAAGGGTATGAACAATTCAACTATCTCGGTATGAATTGAACTAGGTTTGAAGAATAAAGCTATCTCGGCTAAATTCAACGGTGTCATTTGCTATCTCGGCAAAAACAACAATAATTCACAAAGGAATCACTTTTATCAAAACTCAAAACTGATCTTCTTTATTGATTAGGCGCCTATTTATAAGGCTAAGAGCAGCAAGAAATCCTTGCCCTCCAAGTCATTACACCACACGCCACCTAGCAAATATTTTAGGAAACATTCCCCCTAAACTTAAGCCTAGAATCTAGCTAAAACTTAAGGAAACAATAGCTTTAAGGGAAGAGATGCAACACTTTCCTTAAATACCAAAAACCACACGCCTAAGCCTAAGCTAATTACAACTCAGATTTTCGGCTCTTATTACAACCAACTAAAATAAAAATGACTCAACGACATTAACTAATTTAACTAGCAAACATAATAAAAGACATATTTTTCGTTACATGTAAAACCTATACTTTAAGAGTAAAGTAAAACCATGCAACCATCCTAATAAAACAAATAAAGATAGTTGACAAACAAATCCTAACAGAACTAGAATTTGTCCATCCATAACCATATCACTCGAGCCCGGCCATTGAGTAGCACTAATTTGTCTTTAGAAAGCAAGGCCTGATAGGTTGATACTTGTAAGTTGTATCTAAGATTTACAGCCTGAAATTCAGCAGGGAAGATACACCATCAAGTCCTTTAGTTAGGGCATAGGTAACATATTCACTCACCATGATTTCCCGGTACCTCGGAGGATTAGCTTCCGAGACCAAGTCTTTGATAGGTCCATAAATCTTAGATGTGGACTGGAAACTGGTGGTGAAGAAACTTGCCACTGAGACTCTAGGCCCAATTCTATTTGCTAATACTCTGTGCTCTATGCTCTTGAATTTGTCATTTGATATTAACTGCAAATACAGAACCAGATTATCAATACAAGCACTAATACATCAAATCCAAGTTTACTGCCTTTTTCACATTCGAAATGCTCACAAATATTTTCCCCTTAATAGTCATAACATGGGTGATATGGAGTGTAGAACTAAATTTTGATTTTCAAAATATGTGAACTTGAAGTACAAAATATGTTCAGGCAAAGTTGGTATATATTGGGTCCAGGTAACATTTATTCTCGAACTTCTAATATTAATTAACATTATGTAGAGTAGCACTTTGTCCATCTATAATTAATAACCATGCTGATAGTGCAGTTTATCTAATAACGTGACAACTAAATCTAGATAATTGTTGTATATACTTTGGAGTTTGGACTTCTCATATTTATGGTTTATTTTGAGTATAACAATATAGGGAGAAGTTTCACTTCGACGTTAAAAGTTATCTCAGACTCTTAGTTGATAAACTGATATTATGAAAGGAGAAGTTGAGTTTGACATACCTGTAAAAGATCACCTATATTAACCACCAGAGCTCCTGGTATAGGGGGAACATCAAACCATTTATCTTCATGCAAAATTTGGAGGCCACCAATTTGATCTTGTAGTAGTAAAGTTAAGAAACTGTCATCTGCATGCTTTGATGTGCCTAGAGTTAGCTCTGGCTGTGGACAAGCTGGATAATAATGGCATACGACTGCCAGCCCCTCACTACAATCAATGTCGTTAAGATGGCTTGGCCTCAACCCAAGTGCCTCTGATAGTAGCTCCATCAGTAGCCTCCCTAACTTCATCACTTCCTTCGTGTACTCCATTAATATCTCCCTACGTACGTACACATCATTTTGCATAATAATTCAAAGCAGCTTATTATGCGAAGTTGGATTTGAATTATTATATATCTCATCTGACTATGTTTTTTTTTTCCTTATACTTCATCCGTTCCAAATTAAATGCAACAGTTTCCATAAACGGCAATTTCAAATTAAATGCAACATTTTACTTCTTTCTATTCTTGGTAAAGTTTTTGAGATTACACATATACCCTTACTAAAACTAATTAAGCCTTATTTAACCACACTAATTGTTGTGGTCCCACTTTCTCTCTCCATACTAAGTTAGTCACATGCTCTTACTTTTTCTTAATCTCACCTTAAGAAATTTTGCCTAGGAGACTGTGCAATCCAAATTGTTGCATTTAATTTGGAACGGAGGAAGCATATGCTTTTCCAATTTATAATATATCTCATCTGACTATGTTTTTTCTTATATATGCTTTTCCAAAATAGGCAAAAGTATTGGAAAATTTTCGACCACTCATGGTGTTGATAGAAGTACAGTTCTAGCTATGATCTAGTGAATTCTTGCAAATGAGTTAAGCTCAAGTTTGTGGAACTTTTTTTTTTCTTTTATTGAATGGACAAGTTTCTAAAAGTTTCATTAGCGTGTAAAAGTGAAAGTTAGTCTAGAGTTGAACAATTTTGTTTCGACCCAAAATATTGGATCACTTTTATGATTAAACTACCCCATTTGAGAGCAATTTAGGTAAAATTTTCAGCCTGTAGATCGGCCCTAGCCGCTTGCTTGGGTCTAAAACGACTTCTAAAATTCATCATAAGGAAAAAGTGTAAAAATTTTCCTCAACTGGGTAGAGATAACCTCTATGCGTGTTACTCCATAAAATATTTTGTGAGTTGCTATTTACCATGGTCTATACGTCTTTTTTTGGACGTTTGAGGTTTTTCAGTGAAAAAAAAAAAAAAACTTTACTGGTGACCATAACGTGACATCCTTTCCTTGCCGGCATGACATCTTCTTCTTTCACTTTAATTCGGCTCCGGTGGGTGGTGTAAAATAAGGTGGTGATATGGTGTTTGTGGAGGGGGTGTGGTGATTTTTGTGGTGGTGAGTGGAGGAGGAACGGTT